>CM053166.1:22570240-23820240 GCA_028571685.1 Heterohyrax brucei | reverse complement strand
TGGAGACCACCGGGATGTTCCTGAAACCCTTTCCTCTGCTCTTGAGAAACCCAGAATTGAGCTACTTGAGCTTATTCTTAGTTTGGCTCTGGGAGGACACAAACAAGACCAATTGTCAGCAACTATCTTCCCCTCTGCATAAGAAAACTTTATTTTTTAACCAGGACAGAGAGAGACAGAAATACACACTGTGGTAACCTATTTGCCACAGAGAAATACATTCTAAATTCAAGATGGGGCTGAATTGATATTAGCTGTGGGTGGAGGTGAGACGCCCCCTTGTTTATCCTTGGATAGTTACTAACTCAGGGACTGTAGCAAACAAAGGAACCCCTGCCAACCTGTGATTGACTGTTGAGAGCCGTCTGAGGTCGGTAACAATAACCTTCCCTACAAGTTTTTTTTCAGTCTCAACCAAAGTGTGATTGGCTGTTATGCATGAGTCTGCAACAACTTTCACTACAGATTATTTTTCAGGGTCCACACTTAACAGAGGAGGGACATTTGAACATCACTGACCTTCCTGGGGTGGCAGGAGTGAACAGTCCTCCATCCTGCAACAGCTGCTACTGCACAGACCAAAAATCACATAAGACCACCATCGGCCCAATCCAAATTGAATTATGTACGCCCTTAAGACCTCCCCTTATATGAACATGTATAACTTCCCCTTTTGAGTGAATAAAAAATCCTGGTTATTGCACCCGGCTTTTGAGATAGCTTCATTGATAGTTGACTCTCAGTTGTCTCCTTTCTTGCACAAGAAATAAAAGCCTCTGTACTTACTATGATTGCCTCCTTTGTGCTTACGGTGGTATAGCAAAGACCTCTTGAGGCTCGTGACAGAGGGGATAGCCCAGGGTTTTTCAGTCTCAGCAGTATTTTCTGGCCTAGATAACCCTTGGTTGTGGTGGACTCCAGGGTACCACAGAATGCAACATTCTCTAGGCACAAAACAGCAAGGCATTCGCCACCCTCCCAGTTGTGACAACCAAGAATGTACCTAGATATTGCCAAATATTCCCTTGAAGGCTAATTAGCCCCTGGTTGAACCACTGGGGGTATATTTGTGTTAAGAACTTGAAACAAGTGAACCTCTGTTTTCACTATCATTCTAAATCTTGAAGACGGGTCCTACTGTAAAGCAAAAAGATCTCTGATACTGTCTAGACAAGTGTCAGAAACAATAGTAATACTTTTTTAAAAGTATTACTTTTAAAAAGTGTATTACTTTCTTAAGATAAATACACTAGAAGACTAATTTTAAAAAAACCAAGCCCATTTGCATGAGTGGATTCCAAATCATGGGGACCCCATGTGGGTCAGAGCAGAACTATGCTTTTTAGGGGACTATGATCTTTTAGAAGTAGATTGCCAGGCCTTTCTTTCGAGGCACTTCTGGGTGGATTTGAACCACCAATCTTTTGGTTAATAATCAAGCACTTAGCCATTTGCGCCACTCATAGACTCCTAAAACATTACTAATATAGGACAATAAGCAAAAAATCTCATTTCAGTTATTGAAAAGTATGAATTGTGCAATTTTAAATACAATTGTATATCAAATGCAGCAGAGCTCTTCAGATTACTTCTTTGCTGAACAACGGTTTATAATATAGGGTTGCCGTAAGTTGGACCGAGCTCACTGGCAGTGGGTTTGTTTTTTGGTTTATCCATTGTGTATTAATACATATTTTCAAAGTTTGTTAAAGTCTAGGAAAGCAACTTTTTCTTTTAAATGCTTTGTTCTCATTGATATTATTGATACTTGTTATTCTCTCTATTTCTGCCTAAAGACTTGGGTAAACACATGCTAAGATGTTGCCTGGACTTCATCTGGTTATGTCTGTCTGGGGCAGAGAAGTTATCATCTATTTATTTATTTTTTAAAAGCGTGACTTCTTTTCCACAGTGATGAAGGTTTGGCAGTATGTATTTTTACTATTGGTTTATTCATTAAAATAAAAAGTAATTATTGAGCATCTACTGGGTGTAAGCACTGTTTTCAGCCTTGGGGATATAACGGAACAGGTGTGGTGCCTGTGCTGGTGGGGTTAGGTGGAAAGAGCACCATCAAGGAATCAGTAGTGGCAGGTTCTTAGTTTTGGCTCTATCAATGGCTAACTCTGACACATTCAGAGGGTCACCCCATCCCTCTAAACCCGTCTATTAAATGACATGAATGAGTGAACTGGGATGGCAAACAAATTTCCTTTCTACTGCCAACTGACATCAACTGCTAATTGGCTGCCCAGAACACCTGATTGTAAGGCTATATCCTCACTCAGCGACCAAAGAGGGCTACAATTGATTACTGATATCTGATGTCGTCACACAGTGGAAGACTGTGGAATCCCGGATAAATTTGCCATCCCTGGATTTCTACAATCTCTGTTGTATGGTTTGCAAGAATCTGCCTTTTCTGCCTCAGTACAGTTTGGTGAAGGAGAGCAAGATTAAGTTTCTTACTTCAGAGACAAGCCGTATTCTCCCTTTCCCGCCTCCTCTGCTTCCAATTCTCTTGTTTTGATTCTGGTGGAGAATTGCAAATTATTCTACTGTATCATTCCCCCAAAGGTAGTTTGAAATATTTTTTTGACATCAGACTCTGTCTTTGAAAAGATCAAAACAAGGCACAACTTGACCTGCCTTCATTCATTCATTTTTCAATAAATGATTTTCCAGTGCAGCGAGAGATTACTGTTTTCTTAATTTTGAATAGATGAAAATAGACAGCAATCAACAAATCTTCGGCTAAGAGAGAAATCTCTTTAACTCACATTTTGCTTCAATTACATTGAGGACAAAGGAGCTCACTGTGCCTAGTGCATGAATAGATGCTGCATTATTCAAAACAAGCATCAAAGCGCATTCCGTCCCCTATAGAAAATATGCAATCACTGTTTAATTCAATGGTAGGATGCAAATTTAAACTCCCATAAGGGGAAGGCTGTTAATGCCATTTAAATTGGTTATAAATTACAGATAATACGCTTGAGACCCCCGAATACAGATTAGTGGAGTATTGCTTCAGGAATTCAGTTCTACTTTGAACTGATTGTGTATTTATCTGTGAAAAATAAAGGCTTGTTTACAGCTACATTTTATAGCCTATCTTCTTCTTTTTTTTTTTTTTTATTTCAGAAGCAAATATTTCACTTTTAAGTGCCATGGAGATGGTTCTGTGTAAAATAAGGAAGTGCAGTGATGTTAAAGATAGATTACCAACCTCAGAGGCAGTTCCTCATTTCAAAACAAAACAAAACAAACACGAGAAGGATACTGGTTTAATAAAGATACCGCACTAGCTGACTTTTCTGTCTTTTTACCTTATTCCTATTGGTGTCCCTGCAGTTTAAAAATCACACCGTCACAAGACAGTCATGCTTTTTCAGAAATTGGAGGTGTGATCATCTCCTGCTGCTAAAGTATATCAGCCACTTAGATACTGTTTCTCATTTTCACAGATTAACTAATCACAGAGTGGGACGCGTGATGGGCGAGCCTTTATTGGACAAATTACTCTTAAAACAAGGACCTTCCAGAAGGAGATCATGTGAGATGAAAACGGACACTTTGCGACAAAGGGTTCTGAGCTCCCAGCTTGAAGAGTAGCAATTTCCCTTCCACTTCATAGAAGTAAAAACTGTTCCCTCCTTGATGTGGTTTCATGTCTCAGGTAGGAAATAGGTTACTGGAGGTGATAAAAATAAATCAGTTTCCAGGTTGGTGTTCTCTCATCTGGCAGCCTCTAGAGTGTGTTTTTACTTTTTGTGTATGTGAAAGTGAAAGATACATACGTGTGTGTGTGTGTGTGTGTGTGTGTGTGTGTTTGTATGAAGGTATATATATAAACTTGCAATTAGTGTATACACACAGAATGAAGCCAAGCTAGGGAACAACAGAAGAATGTCTAATTCATTACGCCAGAAAATGGATCATTACCGTCCATACCACATAGAGTTAATCATTTCCAAAGAACCAGAATACCAAGTTATCCATAGCAGTACAACTAAATAGAATAATGTTTTATTTTTTCTTTGATCTGTCAAAGGTGCTTCAAGCTTTGCCAGGACCTCAGTGACCCTATAAACATTTCATTGTACCATTCCTATGAATTACACAGGTCTTGTGATATAGCCTGTCAGGTTCACTGGATTTTTCAAATCCTCACGATTATCTTGCTGGTTTGTCATTTGTTTATGTTTTATAAAATAACACAGAACCTGGGCTGCCTTTTCTTTTTCCAGTTATTTGCATTTATGTTTAGCAGGAGTTTTCCCTCTGTACTTCAGGGTAAGGATGGTAATAGTCAGTTTAAATCCTAGGTTTAAAGAAAAGGCAGATGATATCAAGGTAATCTCTGCTCCTGTTGAGAGATTCTGACAAAATGGGAAGGAGGGGAAGCCAGAGGCATAGACGGAGGCACTTGCCCCCAGGCTCAGGTCCAAGGGGGTGCCAGAAGAAGAGCAGAATGACTTTCCCAGGTGCCACAGATATGAAAGATACCTGCCTGAGGCAGCAGGACAAGACAGGGGAAGGCGTTTCTGCTGACGCCTTACTGCTATCAACAAATGTCTTGAAATTGCCCCCCACAATAAGAGATTGCACCGGATGCTCACTACCCTCACTACACCCCTGGTGAGGTGGGGGGATTTGTGATTGAAGATCTTCCTGCTTTTCCTTTGGCAAGTTTTGAGTCAGAATAATCTTGATGTTAATGAAGGATGAATGAGAAGTCTCTGAATCCATTCTTAAGTCCTCACTGCTCTGGGTATCGTATATCTGCAGCCTGATCGGTTTGGTGTAGGAGCCTGCTCTCGCTCAAGATGTACCCACTGTGTCATCGGTGAGTGATCATCACAGAGGTAATCTTTTGTCTTTTCTCAGTTTCTCCTAGGGGTGGGTTGGGGAATGTATGTTTCTTCTGGAAGAAGTCACAGGCCAGTCTTCCAAATTTCCAAATGTCAGGTGGATAATGCCAGCCTGTTCTTGGCCCCTATAACTCGGCTTCCAGTCCCCAGACTAACAGGAAGAGCAGTGAGGCAGGGCAGAGTGAGTGCCAGACTGGAGGCCATGATGTCTGGGTTCCTGCCAGGCCTCAGCCATGAGCTTTCTGTCAGATCACTGGGCCTCCATTTCCTCATGGTGAAAGTGAGGAGGGTCGTCCACTTCAGTTAACACATGATGAGCAGTTAGCATGACCAGATTCTACCCTAGACTCTGGAGTCAAACAAAAGTAAGACATGATGTCTTTCCTGAAAGGATTCACTCTGAGGAACTAGAAGAAGGTATAGTCAAACTCACAAACAGATAAAGACAAAAAAAAAGTGGTAAGTTCTATAACTCAGGTATAAAGAGAATGTTGTCAGATCTCAGAGGAGAAAACAGCTACAGTTAACATCATTTCAACATAACCAGAAAGAACAAAGGCTTTGAAGCCAGACTTAGCTTTTAAAATGTGTCTGTGTCTCACCTTTAAAATGAGGATAATTGGCTCTTAACCAAAAGGTTGGAGGTTCAAGTCCACCCAGAGGTGTTCCACAAAAAAGGCCTAGCTATCTATTTCTGAAAAATCAGCCTTTGAAAACTCCATAGAGCGCAGTTCTACTCTGGCACACATGATGTTGCCATGAGTTGAGATCCAGCAACTGGTTGACTGGTTTAATAATTTGTACCTACCTTGTCAAGTTCTTCAAAGCAATAAGAACAATGTCTGGCATGAAGTGAGTCCTACATATTTTTGTAATGTTCTAGAATCTCCACAAGTCCATGAAGCTGTAAAGCAAGGGAAACGGTCCTTTAAAAATTCTGACTGCTTGTCAGAGAGAATGAAGATGAACATACACTCTGCACTTACTGTGTTGGATGATCTGCCGGCATGCATGACCCCTACTGGATGCCTATAAGTCACTGCTCAGGCTGCCAAGCAGGAGCATTTGGCACGGTTAGGGATATTCCGCATTAAGACTAGGAAGGCCAGCATTTGATCTGTAACCTGCTCCCAGAGAACACACATGGAGTTGCTGACCATCTTCTTGCCCACCAGGCTAGGCCAAAGCATGGGAGAGAAGTCTAGAGCAGAAATGTTTCGGAGCCTCATTGACTCTTATATCTGAAATGGAAAACAGAGTGGGTCTTTCTGCTTAGAAATTGAAAAAATGAGGACAGTGCTTGGCCCTGGCAGGAATGAGGGCTATACAGTGACTGGATTTTCAGCTGACTCAGATGAAATGAGGGCAGCTGCAGCCTGCTTGGGAAGGTTCTTTTGGGAAATGAGAATCAAAAGGAGAGAGGAGATGATGGATAGAAAGGAAATTCAGGAGACTAGCTGCGGTGGAAAGGGACCATGTTAAGCCTGGAGATACAATGTTGAATAAGGCAGGAAAAGAAGTCACATTATGTACAAACTCATGATGTACATGAAGAAGGGAACATCAGACTCAAGGAACAGTGACATGCTGGCAAATGTTTGACAACATGAGAGTGAGAGAAGGAGACTTCTTCATAGAACTAGCTGACTTCCATTGTGTCAATACTACTACTGTGGCTGATTTCAAGCTACCAATATGATGTCACTAAACGCAGAGTTGGAGAGAGTTGTTCAGTAAAAGCCTATTACACAGTGTATCCACCAGACAGGTGTAATAGAGATACAAATAACCTCAAGCAGATGAGTATGGATAATAACACAATGCAGTGAAATAATGAGGAAGTGGTGAACTTCAAGGAATTAAATAACTTTTATCTATCAAATATAATGTTACTGTTAAGTAATATATATGAATAAATGTTACATATGAATATAACATAAATAAAAATATGTAATATAACAAAAACAAACCACTTGCCGTCTCACTGATTTCGACTCATGGCAATTGTATGTACGTCAGAGTAGAACTGCTCCACAGGGTTTTAAATGGCTATGAGCTTTTGGATGTAGATCACTAGGCCTTCCTTCCGAGGAGTTTCTATGTGAATTCAAACTGCCAACCTCTTTTGAATAATAGCTGAGTACTTAACTCTTTTTTGCCAAACCAAGGATTCCAAAGTATCAGATAAATGAATAGATATATAGCTAGATAGACAGATAGGTAGGTAGGTAGATAGATAATGACCCTATAGGACAAAGTAGAACTGCCCCATAGAGTCTCCATGGAGTGGCTGGTGGTTTTGAACTGCTGATCTTTTAGTTAACAGCCAAGCTCCCTTTTTCCTTTTTAGTATTTTATTGTGCTTTAAGTGAACACTTAGAATCCGATTTGCCACAGCCCCCCGCCCCAATGCTATGCAACTCCAACAGCTCTTCCCGCCCTGTGACAGCATGCTGCTCCTTTCTATCCTGTGCTTCCTGGATCCAGTCAAGCAAATCCTGTCCCCCTCGACCCTCTCATCTCTCCTTTGGATGACAGCTGATCAGGCAGCTTCACATATATGCTTAATCCAAGAAGTACATTCTTTGCCAGCATCACTGCGTCTCATTGTCCAGCTCAGTCTCTATCTAAAGAATCGGCTTTGGTACAGGTTTCAGCTTTGGGCTGACAGAGAGTATGGGGTGGCAGGGCACATCCTAAGGGGACCTCCAGTCTGTCAGACCATCAAGTTTCATCTTTTAATAGAGTTCTAGTTCTGCACACCCATTTTTCTCCAACTAAGTAAGGGACTCTATGTTATGTTTCCGGTCAGGACTGTCATTGGTGGTGAACAGGGGCCATCTACTTCTTCTGGTCTCGTGCTGATGTAGTCTTTGGATCATGTGGCACCTTCTGTCTGCTGGGCTCATAGTTTCCTCATGTCTTTGATGGCTTTTGTTCTCCTCAGCTACAAGTCAATTGGGACAAACTGATGATACTTAGATGGCTGCTTGCTTAACTTTTAAGACCCCAGATGGCACTCACAAAAGTGGGAAGCAGAAAATTTTATTTAAAAAAGCTTAGTTATGTCAATTAGCCCAGATGTCCCTGAAACCATAATCCTGAGACCCTGTCCCTGCTACTCTGTCCTTCAAAATGTTGGCTTGTATTTGGGAAACCTCTTAGCTTATAAGGAAACCCTGGTGGCACAGTGGGTTAAGTGCTATGTCTGTTAACCAAAAGGTCGGCAGTTCAAATCCACCAGGTGCTCCTTGGAAACTATGGGACACTTCAGCTCTGACCTCTAGGGTTGCTATGAGTCAGACCCTACTCAATGGTAGTGGGGTTTTCTTAAGCTTTTGGTGCAGTTCAGATGTTTACGAGCCAAGCTTGTAACCGTTGTGCTACCAGGGCTGCAGACAGATACGTAGATAGTATTAATAATGACCATGGCTTACAACTGGTTTGCAGGAGACTTGAAAACTGAACAATTGGCCCCAAGTAGCTGCTTTGAGCTGGCTGTAAAGCATTACTGCCTGGGAATGTCATGTAACTCTTCAGACTCTCAGCTTCCTCTGTTGTAAAATAGCATCCTCCTCATCATAATACTGTGTAGATCACAGAGTTATTGTTAGGGTCAGAAAAATATGTATAAACATTTCAAAAACTATTGTTGCGTGCAGTCGAGTCAATTTCCAGTCATAGTGACCCTACATGACAGACTAGAAATGGTCCATTTATGGGAGCAGATGGCTGGGTCTTTTCTCCTTTGGAGTCAATGGAGAGTTTGAATTACCAACCTCTTGATTAGCAGACTACAGCTTAACCATCACGCCATTGGGATTCCCAGACCCGCTGCTATAGAGTTGATTCTGACTCATAGTGACCCCATAGACAGAGTAGAACTGTCCTATAGAGTTTCCAAGGAGTGGCTGGTGGATTTAAACTACCGACCTTTTGGTTAGCAGATGTAGCATTTAACCACTACACTACCAGGGTTTCCTTAAAAACCGTAAGAAGCATATAAATATTATATACAAATAAAAATTACTGTCATGGGGACAATGTAACCCAGTGGTCAAGAGGGCAGAGTCTGGAGTCAGACTACCTGTCTGAATCCAGGCTCTAATTTTCTTTAGCTTTGCGACCTTGAGCAGATCCTTAGGCTCTCTGTGCCACAGTTTCCTCATCTGTCGGGTTTCTGAGAGGCTGAGTGCCTTGCATGTGGTAAACACTATTTAAGTATTGAGTAATATTGTTTATTAAGTTGAGAAGCAGAAATCCTTGCAGAATCAGAGGGAGACCCCAAGATCTGCTCCCCTACTTGCTTGGTTTAAAAGAGGTAGTCTCATAAGAGGTTTGCAAATAGCCAGTGCTTTTTAGATAATGAATTCTGAAGCCTATTGAGGAGATAAAGATGCAACTAGAATCAGATTCCATAGCTACTCACCACAGTAACAAGGAGCTATCTTATTACACGCCTGGCTGGCTCAGTTATGTCAGCCCTGGCCTAGATAGACCCCAGGAGCCAGCCTAGGGCAGAGCCCCAGAGTTGTGAGGGGCTGCTACAACCTGGTCTCATTTACTACCTCAGAGAGCAGAAAATAGAAGCAGAGCCTGCCCATCATGGGCCCTGGGGCTGAGCACAGTGAAGTAGACAGAGAGGGTAAGAAAGAGGGAGGACAGTACAAGGCAGGAGCCAGGAGCCATGGTGACTACAGCAGCCAAAGGATGCTTCAAGGAGTTTGGGACACAGGCAAAGAGTTAGGGACAAACGATGTGGGAAGGAAGGTTGGCGGGAAGGGGGGTCAGGGTCTCCTCACCAAGGATGAGGAAATCAACTGTCAAATAGACAGCTGAGAACAAAAAGGCTGAATCTAAGAAATGCTCTGTCCATGAGGTAGGCAGGCTGCAATGTTCAAGTTTTTCAAACCAGAAAATTGCAACCATTAGACTCTTCGTTTCTAAGAAGTGGGTCAAAAGCAGCATTTTCTTTTTCTTAACAAGCTAGAATAGAATAGTGTGGCTTAGACTGACTAGGTGCTCGCTACTGCCAGTTCTGTTTCCTGGCTCTTCATACTATGTTTTCTAGGCTGTTCCAGGTGGGCTGGAGCAATGTGACTTGATTATGACCAGTGGATCATAAGCAAAAGTGATATAAGTCACTATTAAGCCATGTCAAAATCCTCTGAGTGGTTCTCTCCTCTTACACTGTTTCTCTTCTGCCGTGATCCTGTGTTGAAGATGGTAGCCTCATAATATGGACAAAGCTGGGACCCCTGGAGGGGAGAGAAATTCACTAAACAGAGCTGCCTGATCTACACTGAGTTAGAATATGAATAAGACACAAATTTCTATTTTGTTATTTTGTTAGGCAACTAGGATTTAGAGTTTGTTTGTTTCAGCAGGGGTCAATTACTGCCCTGACTATTAGGAATGAATGGAATGGAATGGGGTGAGAAAAGAAGAAAAGGCATAAGCTCAATTAAAATAGAAGAGACTAGAAAATATCAGAGCACCTTGCAGGTAGTAAAAAGTAAATATCGTTTTGTGGCTGGGCAGGATTCGCTTAGTTAGTGTTCTGTGAAACATGTTTCAGTCTACATGTATACTGCACCGCAACATGAGTTTTGTTTTATTTTTTAAAGCATTTTGTTGTGCTTTAAGTTAAAGTTTACAATCCAAATCAATTTGCCATATAAACCACTCTCCACACACCACTACGGAACTTTAACTGTTCTTCCCCCGTGACAGCACACTCCCCCTTTCCACCCTGAACTTCCTCTGTCCATCCCACCAGCTCCTGTTCCTCTCCACTCTCTCATCTCTCCTCTGGACAACAGCTGCTCAGACAGCCTCAAGAAGCAAATGCTTCACCAGCATCACTCTATATCTTACAGTCCAGTCCAATCTTTGTCTGAAGAGTTACCTTTCATACTGGTTTCAGCTCTCGGCTAACAGAGAGTCCAGGGGCCACATCCTCAGGGGACCCTTCTATCTGGCAGACCATCAAGTCTGGCCTTTTAAAAGAGTTCTAGTTGTGCACACCCATTTTTCTCATACCACATCAGGGACTTTACATTGTGTTCCATGTTCCAGCAATCATTAGCAGTGGCCAGGCACCACCTACTTCTGGTCTCATGGTGATGTAGTCTCTGGATCATATGGCACCTTCTGCCTGCTGGGCTCATATTTCCATCATGTCTTTTATGTCCTTCATTCTCCTCTGCTCCAGGTGGACCAGAATCAATTAACGGTACTTAGATGGCAACTTGCTAGTTTTTAAGGCCCCAGATGCCACTCATCAAAGAGGTATGAAGAACATTTTCTTAAAAACACTTAGTTACGACAATTAGCTTAGATATCCCTCTGAAAATGTAGTCCCCAGGCTCCTGTCCTTGTCACTCTGTTCTTCTAAACATTGTGTTATATTTAGACAACTTTTAGCTTTTGGTGTAATCTAGTTATGCTAACATCCCTTCTACGGGGTATTGTCACTGCCTTTACCTAAACCAATTCCTATCTGCTATCTAATCTGTGAATATCTCTCTCCCTCCCTCCCCACCCTTGTAACCATCAAAGATTATTTTCTTCTGTGCTTAAACCTTTTCTTAAGACCTTTAATAGTAGTATGATACAATATTTGTCCTTTTGCAACTGACTCAGCATGATGACTTCCAGATGACTCCATGTTATGAGATGTTTCCTAAAATCATCACTGTTCTTTATCATTGGATAGTATTCCATTGTGTGAATATACCAGAGTTTATTTATTCACTCATCTGTTGATGGGCAACTAGGTTGATTCTATCTTTTTCAGTTGTGGACAGTGTTGCAATAAACACTGCTGTGTAGGTATCTGTTCATGTGACAGCCCTTAGTTTTCTAAGATGTATTCCAAGAAGTGGGATTGCTGGCTCATATGGTATTTCTATTTCTAGCTTTTTAAGAAAGTGCCAAATCGATTTCCAAAGTGGTTGTAACATTTTACATTCCCACCAGCAGTGTAGAAGAGTTCCAGTCTCTCCACAATCTCTCCAAGATTTATTACTTTGTGTTTTTTGGATTAATGACAGCCTTGTTGGGGTGAGATGTTATCTCATTGTAGCCTTGATTTAGATTTCTCTAATGTCTAATGATTGTGTGCATTTCCCCAAGTGTCTGTTAGTGTCCCGGATGTCTTCTTCGGTGAAATGCCTGCTCATATCCTTCGCCCATTTTTAAATTGGGTTATTTGTCTTTCTGTTGTTGTTGTTGAGGTTTTACAGTACCTTATAGATCATGAAGACACCCTGGTGGTTTAGTGGTTAAGTGATACATCTGCTAACTGAAAGGTTAGCAGTTCAATTCCACCAGTTGCTCCTTGGAAACTATGGAGCAGTTCTACTCTATCCTGTAGGTTTGCTGTGAGCTGGAATCGACTTGATGGCAGTGGGTTTGGGTAGATCATGGAGATCAGACATTGATCAGACTCACGGCAGTCAAAAATTCTTTCCCAGTCTATAGATAGTCTTTAAACTCTTTCGGTGAAGTCTTTGGATGAGCATAAAGTGTTTGAATTTTAGTAGTTCCTATTTATCCATTTTCTCTTTTGAGGTTTGTGCATTGTTAGTAATATTTCTTAGCCTGTTTATGCCATGTATTAAGGCTCCCAATGTTGCCCTTGTTTTTTTATTCCACAATCTTTATTGTTTTAGATTTTATGTTTAGGTCTTTGATCCATTTTCAGGTAGTTTTTGTGCATAGTATGAGATGCGGGTCTTTCTTCATTTTTTTTGCAGATGGGTATCCAGTTACACCAGCACCGTTTGTTAAACAGACAGTCTTTACTAATGTTTTCAGACTTTGGAACTCTGTCAAATATCAGCTCCTCATAGGTGGATGATGTTATACCTGGATTCTCAATTCTGTTCCATTGGTCTGTGTATCTGTTTTTGTACAAGTACCAGGCTGTTTTGACTACTGTGGCAGTGTTATAGGTTCTCATGTCAGCTAGAATGATGCCTCCCACTTTGTTCTTCTTCTACAGTAATGCTTTACTTACCTGGGACTTGCTTTACTTATGTGGGACTTCTTCCCCTTCCGTATGAAGTTGGTGATTTAGTTTTCCATCTCGTTAAAAAATGTCATCAGAATTTGTATTGGGATTGTATTGTATCTATGGACTGCTTTGGGTAGGATAGACATTGTCACAATGTTAAGTCTTCCTATCCATGAGCAAGGAAGGTTTCTCTACTTGTGTGGGTCTCTTTTAGTTTCTTGTAGTAGAGTCTTATATTTTTCTTTGTACAGGTCTTTTATGTCTCTGGTTAGATTTATTTCTAGGTATTTTATCTTCTTGGGGGCTATTGTAAATGCTAATGGTTTGGTGATTCCTCTTCGAAGGCCTCTGTTGGTGGAGTGGAGTCCAACTGTTACATGATGTGTATCTTGTATCCTGATCCTTTGCTGAACTCTTCTATTAATTCCGGTAGTGTTTTTTGTGGATTCTTTAGGGGTTTGTGTGTATAAGATCATATCATATGCAAATAGAGATGTTTATACTTCTTCCATACCAGTTTGGATGCCCTTTATTTCTTTCTCTTGCCTGATTGCTCTGGCTAGAACCACCAGGACAATGTTGAGTAAGAGTGGTGACAAAGGGTGTTGTTGCTGGTTTCCGTTCTCAGGAAGAATGCTTTCAGAGTCTCTTCATTTAGTATGATGTTAGCTATTGATTTTGCATACCAAAAAACCCAAAAGCTCCGCCATCGAGTTGAGTCCAACTTATTTGCATAGATGCACCTTATTATGTTGAGGAATTTCCTTTCTATTTTGCTGAAAGTTTTTAACATGAACGGGTGTTGGACCATGTCAAAAGGTTTTTCTGCATCAGTTGGTGAAACCAAGTGGTTCTTGCTTTTGGTTTGTTTATGTGGTTGATTATATTAATTGTTTTTTGTATGTTGAATCATCCCTGCATCCCTAGTATGAATCACACTGGGCCATGGTGAATTTATTTTTTTGATATATTGTTGAACTCTAATTGAATTTTGTGGAGGATTTTGGCATCTAAGTTCATGAGAGATATTGCTCTATAATTTTCCTGTTTTGTGTTATCTTTACCTGGTGTTGGTAACAAGGTTACAGTGGCTTTATAGAATGAATTTGGGAGTATTCCATCCTTTTTCTTATGCTCTGGAATACCTTTAGTAATACTGGTGTTAGCTCTTCAGTGAAAGTTTGGTAGAATTTTCTAATGAAACTGTCTTGGCCAGGGCGTATTTTAGTTACAGGTTTTTAAATTACCTTTCAGTCTCTTCTTTTGTGATAGGTTAATTTAGTTTTGCTTCTGCACTTTGTGCTACTTTTGATAGGTGATGTGTTTCAGAAATTTGTCTGTTTCTTCCAGGGTTTTGAATGTATTAGAGCACAATTTTTCATAATATTCTGTTATGATTCTTTTAGTTTCAGTTCGGTCTGTCGTGGTATCACTCATCTCATTTCTTGTTTTAGTTTTTTGTTTCCCCTCCTGGTTTTCCATTGCCAGTTTGCCCAATGGCATTTCTTTTTTCATTGTGATTGAATGAAAGTGTACAGTCCAGTATAAGCTCTCGCTGCTCTCCCTGCCTGGTGACAGCACACTCCTCCTATCTGTTCTATACATGTCATAACCTCCTAGCAGTCTCCTGTCACCTCCTCTTCATCCTCTTCCCCTTTCCAGTAAGAGGCCAGCAGGACTACATCCTATAGATGCATAGAACCATGAAGTGCACACACAATATGGTCATCTTGTGTCCACGAGTCCAGTCCATTCCTGTCCAAAGAGTTGACCTCAGTAATAACTTACGGACAGGGGCAGCATCAGGACCAGGGGCCATGCTCCCATGGGAACCCTGAGCCCCCTGGACCATCAACTGCAGTCTTTTAGTGGACTTCCCAGATTGCACTCATTTTTATTTTCATGCTGCCAGTGAGATTCAACTTTGTGAGCCCCACCACGGCTATTCCTGGTGGTGGCCGGGCACCATCCGGTGCCTCTGGTCACATGTCTATGTAGTCACCCACTCACGTGGGTCTCTCTGTCTTCTGGTTTCTCTTTCTCCCTGTTGTTTTGGTCCTTGGTGATCATCTGTTCCTGTTGAGTTGGGACCATTTGGTGTACCTCAGATGGCAGCTTGCTAGCTTTTAAGATCCCATATGCCACTCACCAATATGGGGTGCAGAAGACTCTCTTAGCAATACACTAGTTATGCCAATTGGTCTCGATGTCCCCTGAGAGCATAGTCCCTGGACCCATGCCCCTGCTACTCTGTCCTAGCAATATTGTGTTATGATTGGAGGAGTATTCACGTTATGTTGAAGTCCAGTTAAAATTGATCTTCTTTCTAATGTGTGCTGTCACTGCTTTCACCCAATCAAACTTCCATCAACTGTCTAACCTATAACTAACCCTCACCCTCCCTCCCTCCCAACTCTTGTAGCTGTCAGAGTCTTTTTTTCTATACATGAGTCTATTTCTAAATTCTTATCATAAGGGTCTCATATAATATTTGTCCTTTGCCACTGACTACTTTCACTCAACATAATGCCTCCCAATTGAAACCAGGTTATGAAATGCTTCCTAAAATCATCGATGTTCTTTATCATTGCATAGTGTTCCATTGAGTCTATGTATCATAGTTGATTTATCCATTCATCTGTTGTTGGGCATCTTGGTTGATTCCATCTTTTTGCTATTGTGGACTGTGCTGCAATTAATATTCGTGTGCATGTATCTGTTGGTGTGAATGCCCTTATTCTGTAGGATATATTCCAAGCAGTGGAATTACTGGGTCAAATGGTATACCTATTTCCATCTTTTAAGGACGTGCCAGATTGCTTTCCAAAGAGGTTGTACCGTTTTGAAATCCCACCAATAGTGTAGGGGAATTCCAATTTCTCCACAGCCTCTCCAGCATTTGTTGTTTTGCATTTTTTGGATCATGGCCAACCTTGTTGGGGTGAGATGATATCTCATCGTAATTTTCATTTGAATTTCTTTAATAGCTAATGATCATGATCATTTCTGTGTGTGTCTTTTGGCTGCCTGGATATTCTCTTTAGAGAAGTGCCTGTCCATCTCGTTTGCCCATTGCTTAATTGGATTATTTATCCTTTTTTTGTTGGTATTTTGTAGTACCTTATAGATAATGGAGATCAGATATCGGTCTGACATATAGTTGCCAAATATTGTTTCCCATTCTGTAGGTGGTCTTTTAATTCTTTTGATGAAGTCTTTGGATGAGCAGAAGTGTTTGATTCTTAGTAGTTTCCATTTATCCATTTCATCTTCTGTTGTTTGTAGTTTGTTTGACAGATTTTGAATTCTGTCTTTGTTGTGTACTAAAACTTCCATTGTTGTTCCTACTTTTTCTTGAATGAACTTTATCATTTTAGGTTTGATATTTAGGTCTTTTATCCAGTTTGAGTTGGTTTTTGTATAAGGTGTAAGATACAGTTCTTGTTTCAGTTTTTTGGAGATGGATATCCAATTTTGCCAACACCATTTGTTAAAGAGATTGCTTTTACTCCAGTTTAAAGTCTTGGGGGCTTTGTTGAATATCAACTGTTCGTAGGAGGATGATGGCATCTCTGGGGTGTCAACTCTGTTCCATTGATCTATGTGTCTCTTTTTGTACCAGTAGCAGGCTGTTTTGACAACTGTGGCAGTGTAATAGAGTCTAAAGTTGGATAGTGAGAGGCCTCCCAGTGTGTCCATCTTCTTCAGTAGTGCTTTATTTATCTGGGGCTTCTTCCCTTTCCAAACAAAGTTGGTGATTTGTTTCTCCATCACCTTAAAAAATGACGCTGGAATTTGTATTGAGATTGCATTATATAAGCAGATTGCTTTGGGTAAAATGTCATTTTCACAGTATTAAGTCTTCCTACCCATGAACAGGGTAGGTTTTTCCATTTATGTAAGTCTCTCTTAGTTTCTTGCAGTAAGACCTTGTAGTTCTCTTTGTCTGTTATTTCTGTTATTTCTCTAGTTAGATTTATTCCAAGGTATTTTATCTTCTTGCCAAGTACTGTCAAGTTTATCTTCTTAGGGGCCATAATAAATGGTATTGATTTGGTGTGCCCAGTGGTTTATCAATTTTGCTGATCTTTTTAAAAAAAACCTGGTTTTGGTCTTATTAACTCTTTCAATTGTTTTTCTATTTTCTGTTTCACTTAGTTCTTCTATAATTTTTGTGATTTGCTTTCTTCTGGTGCTCAAGAGGCTCTTTTGCTGTTCTCTTTCTACTTGTTTGAGTTGTAGAGTTCATTTTTTTATTTGGGCCCTTTCTTATTTTGGGATATGTGCGTTTATTGAGATAAATTGACCTCTGAGCACTTCTTTTGCTGTGTCCTACAGAAACCAGCAGAATGTGTTTTCATTGTCATTTGATTTTATGAATTTCTTTATTCCATCCTTGATTTCTTCTCTAACCCAGTTGTTTTTGAACAAGGTATTTTTCAGTTTCCATGTGTTTGATTTTTTTCCTTCTTTTTCCTGTTATTGATCTTTACCTTCATGGCTTTATATTCTGAAAAGATGCTTTGTAATATTTCAATACTGTGAATTTGGTTAAGGATTGCCTTTTTTCCTAACATGTGATCAATTCTAGAGGATATTCCATGTGCACTGAGGAAGAAAGCATACTTGGCTGCTGTTGGGTGGAGTGTTCTGTATATATCTATGAGGTCAAGTTGGTCAATTGTGGCATTTAGATCTTCCATCTCTATTGAGCTGTTTTCTGGATGTTCTGTCCTTCCCTGAGAGTGATGTGCTGAAGTCTCCACTATTACTGTGGAGCTGCCTATCTCTGTTTTCAATGCAGTTGGTGTTTATTTTATGATTTTAATCCCTGTCATTAGGTGCATAGATATTTAATATGGTTATGTACTCCTCTAGTATTGGTCCTTTCGTCATTATGTAATGTCTTTCCTTATCCAGTGTGGTGGATTTTACTTTAAAGTCTATTTTATCAGAGATTGTTATTGCCATTCCTCCCTTTTTGAATGTTGTTAGCTTGATATACATTTTTTACATCCTTTGAGTTGTAGTTTGTGTCTTTGAGTCTAAGGTGTGTCTCCTGTAGGCAGCATATAGATGGGTCATATATACACAGTTTTTTAAATCAAATCTTCCACTCTCTGTCTCTTTATTGGTGCATTTTGTCCATTTGCATTCAGCATGATTATTGATAAGTATGAACTCAGCTTTTGCATACATATGAGGTTACTGAAAATACCATGGCTTTGGTCAGGTGCAGCTTAGTTCTCAGAGTGACATCTTTCCTTTTTCATACTTTAAAGAGGTCTTTTGCAGCAGACTTGCCTAACGAAATACATCATTTGATTTTGTGACTGCTGATTCCATGGGTGCTGATTGTGGAACCAAGTAAAATGGAATCCTTGAGAGCCTCATTGTCTTCTCCATTTATCATAATGTTGCCTATTGGTCTAGTCATGAGGATTTTTGTTTTCTTTCTGTTGAGGTGTAATCCTTTCTGAAGTCTGTGATCATTGATCTTCATCAATAAATGTTTCAAGTCCTCTTGACTTTCAACAAGCAAGGTTGTATTATCTGCATAATGCAGGTTCTTAATAAGCCTTTCTCCAATCCTGATGCCCTATTCTTTCTTCATGTAGTCCAGCTTCTTGGATCATTTTCTCCACATACAGATTGAATAAAGTATGGTGAAGCAACCCTGACACACATGTTTCCTGACTTTAAAACACACAATATCCCCTTGTTCTTTTGAACAACTCTTTCTTGGTTTGTGTACTGAGTCCTCATGAACACCATTAAGTGTTCTGGAATTCCTATTCTCCTCAATGTTATCCACAAATTGCCATGATCCACATAGTTGATTGCCTTGCATAGTCAATAAAATATAGGTAAATATCTTCCTGCTGTTCTCTGCTTTCAGCTAGGATCCATCAGATATCAGCAGTGATAGCCTTTGTTCCATGTCATGTTCTGAATCTGGACTGAATTTCTGGCAGTTCCTTGTTGATGTACTGCTATAATAATTTCTGAAGCATCTTTAGAAACATTCTGCTTGTGTGTGATATTAATGACATTGCTGGATAATTTCTCCATTGTGTTGGATCACCCTTCTTTGAAATGGACACAAATATGGATCTCTTCCAGTTGGTTGGACAGATAGCTGTCTTCCAAATTTCTTGGCAGAGATGAACGCACACCTCTAGCACCACATCCATTTGTTGACATGTCTTAATTGGTGTTCTGTCGATCCCTGGAGCCTTGTGTTTTGCCAATTCCTTCAGTGCAACTTGGACTTTTTCCTTCAATACCATCAGTTCTTGACGGTATGCTACCTCCTAAAATGATTGAATGTCCACCAACTCTTTTTGGTTCAATGATTTTGTGTGGTTCTTCCGTCTCCTTTTGATGCTTCCTACGTCATTCAGTATGTTGCCCAGAGAATCCTCTAATAGCACAACTTGAGGTTCAAATTTCTTTCTTCAGTTTTTTCAGCTTCAGAAATGCCAGCAAAATATTATAATGAAATGTGACGGGAACTGGAGTTAGAAAACCAAAAGAGAAGAACATAACTTTATTAATACTAATACCATGATAAGACACAATTTCATGCTTTCCAAAATGCAAATTTAAAATGTGAAAACACCAACTGTTTACTGTTTCTGTATGTTGAAGAAATGATAATTGATACACAAGCCCTCAAAACAGAATTTGTCATTGCCTAGTAAAGTTAACCCCCACTTCTCTGTCAGTGTGTCGTACTGTGGAGGCTTGTGTGTTATTGTAATGCTGGAAGATAGGCCACTGGTATTCAGACACCAGCAGGGTTATCCATGGTAGACGGATTTCAGCTGAGCTTCCAATCAAAGACAGACTAGGAAGAAGGACCTGACAGTCTACTTGTGAAAAGAATTAACCAGTGAAAACCTTATGAATAGCAGAGATACATTGTCAGATATAGTGCAGAAAATGAGCCCTCCAGGTTGGAATCAAACTGGCTACATTTGTGGAAATAAATTATAGAAAAGCTCAATATCAGCAGTCAGAATAAAAACCAGATGCTGACTGCATAACAGATCATCTGTTGTTCCTATGCAAGTTTAAATTAAAGCTGAAGAAAATTAGAACAAGTCCACAAGAGTCAACATATGACCTTCAGTATATCCTACCTAACTTTAGAGACCATATGAAGCACAGACATGATGCATTGAGTACTAATGGCCAAATATCAGATGAGTTGTAAAGTGACATCAAAGACATTACCCATGAAGAAAGCAAGAGGTCATTAAAAAGAAAGGAATGAAAGAAAAGACCAAACTGGATGTCAGAAGAGACTCTGAAACTTGCTTTTGAGAATCACGTAGCTAAAGTAAAATGAAGGAATGGCAAAGTGAAAGAACTGAACAGAAGCTTTCAAAGTGTGGCTCCAGACAAGAGTGAAGTATTATAATGACATGTACAAAGGGCTGAAAATAGAAAACCAAAAGGGAAGATCACACTCTGCATTTCTCAAGCTGAAAGAACTGAAGAAAAAATTCAAGCCTCAAGTTACAGTAGTAAAAGATTCTAGAGGGAAAATATTAAATGACTCAGGTAATATCAAAAGAAGATGGAAGCAATACACAGAGTCATTATACCAGAAAGAACTGGGTTGATGTTCAACCATTTCAATTAGGAACCCTTGGTACTAAAGGAAGAAGTTGAAGCTGCATCGAAGGCACTGGCTAAAGAAAAGGCTCCAAGAATTGATGGAATATCAATTGAGATGTTTCAACAAATGGATGCAGCACTGGAAGAGCTCACTTGTCTATGCTAAGAAATCTGGAGGACAGCTACCTGGCCAACTGTCTGCAAGAGATCCATATTTATGCTTATTCCCAAGAAAGGTGATCAAACTAAATGTGGAAATTATCAAACAATATCATTGATATCCCACACAAAGAAAATTTTGCTAGAGATTATTAAAAAATGACTGCAACAGTATATTGACAAGGAACTGCCAGAAATTCAAGCCTGATTCAGAAACGGACATGTAATCAGGGATAGCATTGCTGATGTCAAATGAATCGGCTGAAAGTAGAGAACATTAGAAAGATGTTTAGCTGTGTTTAATTTACTATGCAAAGGTATTCGACTGTGTGGATTATAACAAATTATGGATAACACTACTGAGAATGGGAATTCCAGAACATTTCATTGTGCTCATGAGGAACCTGTACATGGATCAAGAGGCAGTCATGTGAACAGAACAGACACTGCACTGTACAAAGTCAGGAAAGGTGTGCATCAGGTTATATCTTGTCATCATATCTTTTCAATTTGTACGCTGAGCAAATAATCTAAGGAGCTGGACTAGAAGGAGAAGAACGAGGCATCAGGATTGGAGGAAGACTAATTAATAACCTATGATATACAGATGGCACTACCCTGCTTGCTGGAAGTGAAGAGATTTTGAAACACTTACTGATGAAGATCAAACACCACAGTCTTCAGTATGGATCCCACCTCAACAACACGAATACAAAAAATCCTCATAACTGGACCAGTAAGCAACATCATAATAATTGGAGAAAGGATTGAAGTTGTCAAAGATTTCATTTTACTTAGCTCCATAATGAATGTCCATGGAAGCAGCAGTCAAGAAATCAAGATGCATTTCATTGGGAAAATCTGCTATCAAAGACCTCTTTGAAGTACTGAAAAGTAAAGATGTCACCTTGAAGACTGAGGTGCGCCTGACCCAAGCCATGATATTTTCAATCTCATCATATGCACTTGAAAGCTGGACGTTGAATAAGGAAGACAGAAGCTAAGAATTTGCTTTTGAATTGTGGTTTTGAAGAGGAATATTGAACATACCATGGACTGACAAAAGAACGAACAGATCTGTTTTGGAAGAAGTAAAACCAGAGTGCTCCCTGGAAGCAAAGATTGCATGTTACATACTTTGGACATGTTGTCCAGAGAGATCAGTACCTGGAGAAGGACATCATGCTTGGTAGAGTTGAGGGTCAGTGAAAAAGAAGAAGGCCCTCAACGAGATGGATTGACACAGTGGTTGCAACAATGGGCTTAAGCATGAAAACAATTGTGGGCATGGCATGAGACCCAGCAGTGTTTCGTTTTGTTGTACATTGGGTCTCTATGAGTTGGAACCAACTCAGTGGCACCTAAGAACAACATTCTGTTAAGAAACATGCTACAGACTTGTTGAGCATCCCTACTTCGTGACTGGCTGTACGGGAAGTGTGTTATTTTTGCCTGTCCAGCTCACTTTCCTTTTCTTTGGTAATAACATCCCAATCTTAGTCCGTATAGTTTGGCTGGGGCTCACTCTACCACTTGTAATGAAGGTGAAACGCATCTGTACCAAACATGGACAACATGTTTCGTTCCTGGATCCATAGTGATTGGTTCAGGGATGAATACATGACCCAAGCTGGTCCCATCAGAGCTAAAACTGGGCCGACCATAAAATAAGTGTTTTATTTTTCCTGATCTTAGAGCCATAGAACTATCAATTTGGAACTGCTGGCAGCCATCTTGCTATCACAGGGTAGACTTTTCCTGGTACAATGAAACATTGAAGAATGAAGACCTAGTCCTGATGACACTGTTTGAACCCCTGGCTTTAGCCATGCCTGAAGTCATCCTTACATTTTCTGAGTTTGTGTATTCACTTCCTTGCTTCTTCCGATTTGCATTACGCTTTTGACGATGGTGGCCAAAATAAATAAATAAACAACAACATAAAACAAGCTGTGATCTTCCACATCTTTAAGATGTCACTTCCTTGGTAAAATAGGCCCAAGATGAGGACTGAAGTAGAAAACAGGTGGTTCTCAGGCTCCTACAAGCTTTGCCAAGGAAATGTGGTTTCAATTGCTAAAGAATTAGGGTTCAACATAGGGAAATTCTATAAGGTAAAGTCAAGGAAAAACTAATTTTTTTTTTGTTTTCTGTTTTGTGGGAGTATAAAACAATAAATGCCATTAGAATTACTGATACATTTCTCTTCATTTATTTAGCAAATTTTTACTGAACACCTTCCATGTGCTAGAAACTGTTAGCCCTGGAGATTACAGCAATGAGTCAAATAAATTCTTATAAAGACTTCACTATGCATCAGTGGTTAAGAGCTTGGCAGCTAACTAAAAGGGTGGTAGTTCAAATCCACTAGCCACTCCTTGGAAACCATTTGAGGCAGTTGTGTTGTGTTCTGTCCTATAGGGTCACTATGAATAAAATGAACTTGACAACAATGAAACTAACAGAATGGTTAGGCAGTTTGAACTCACCTAGTGGTACTGCAGAAAAAATGTCTGGCAATCTGTTAAGATCACAACCAAGAAAACCCTGTAGAGAAGTTCCACTCTGTAACAACTAGGATTGTCATGAGTTGGAACTGATTTGATGGCCATGAATTTTTTGTTTGTTTGTTCATGTGTCAGGCACTGTTTGAAGCACTTTGTACTTATTGATATAATTTGTCCTTCACATCTATCCTGTTATGGATTGAATTGTCCCCTCCAAAAAAAAAAAAAAATGTAATGAAGACCTAGACTCTATACCTGTGAATATGATCCTGCTTGGAAATAGGCTTTTGTTATGTTAATTAGGTCCTACCCTAGCAAGGTGGGTTCTAAACCTAATCACTTCTGAGTTATGAAAAGAGCAGAATATACAAAGAGACGCACACACATCAAGGAATGCCCAGAAACTTCCAAAACTAACAAAGAAGGACATCCCCTTAAGAGCTATGCCTGGAATTCAGACTTCTAGCCTCTCAAACTGTGCGAAAATAAATCTCTTTTCTTTAAAGCCACCCACTTGTGGTATTTGTGTGAAAGTACCAAAAAAACCAAACCCACTGCCATAGAGTCGATTCTGATTCACAGCAACCCTGTAGGACAGAGTAAAACTGCCTTATAGGGTCTCCAAGGAGTGCCTGATGGATTCAAACCACCGACTTTTTGGTTAGCAGCAATAGCACTTAACCATTACACCACTAGGGTTTCCAGTGTGATCATAGGACTAGGTGATTAACACATACTCTTAGGCAGATAGTACGATCTCTCCTATTTTACAGATGAGGAAACAGCGGCACAGAGCTGTTAAGTTAGGAAAAAGCAGAATTAGGGTTGAAATTAAGAAGACTTTCTTCAAGTCTAAGTCTTAAAACCATTGAACTACATTGCCATGGTCACCACTCATTTTAAGCTTGTAGTTGTTCCTGCAAAGGACTGTTCTCTAAGTCTCTTAAAATCTCTACTTTCAGTCCCTTCTATTAGAATCCACTTTCACGTGGTCTTTGATTTTGACTTGAATTGTAGTATCATTAGTTGAATTCCAGGCACTGCTCAGTTTACCTTAATTGTTCAACTATTACTACAGGAGGGGTAAAACATCACTTAGAGGTATAGTTTAGCTTAACGGTATGGACACATGCTTTGGATTCCTTCCCAGTACTGGGTTCAAGTCTCTATTCTGCCATTTTCTAGGTGTGTGATTACAGAAGTTACTGACTCTCTCTGAACTTCTGTCTCTTCATTTTGGGAATGGAGTTAATGATTTTATCTCATCTGTTGTACTAGTAAAATAAAGTAATTAAGTGACTGGGGCAGAAGGACACTAAATGTTAATTGTTTTTCTAGCTCTTCTTCATTGGATCTCAGTTCCTTGTTTGTTAAATGAGAGACTGGGTGAGACGCTCTCTGAGGTCTCCACAGGCCTGTGTTTATGTAGCTAGTGTTTTCCAAATGCTAATTTCAGAATGGCAAATTCCCATTGTCGTGATTTTCATCCTGAGGAATTCTTTTCTCTGTAAGATCAGGTTTTGTGTGCTAGTTTGCTGCCAAAAGAGCCTTGAGCCTTTTCACGTGACATTGCAACTCTGCCCATGAAAGTGATGAGAAGTCATATAACAAAGCTGTGAGGAGGAGAATTCCGGGGCCAGTGGTCCAAACTTGAACATTCATTCTCCTTCTAAGTGATTGTTAGGGAGGATGCTTGGCTTCCCCATTCCCTGACTCTTCTGGCAATCCTAAGACACTCCCATTCTCAAACTATACTTGGATGTTGACTTCCTGCAGTAGAACACAGAGGCTTCAGCCTGCAACAGGGAAAAACAGGACTGCTGTTGCTCTGTCCTGGTCATTCTAGGTGGCAAAAGGGTCATTACTAAGGAGGAGCAATGGAAATAGGTCTTCGAGTTTCTGACAGCCACAGATTTTGAGTGGAGGCCAGAGACAATAGAAATTAGTCAGATGATGTTAATCGCCATACCAAAATGCTCCAGATACACATATTTGCTGCCTTACTCTTCTGTCTTTTGCAGTTTGTGGGTTCATTCACAGTTGTTAGCTCATCTGTGCATCTGTTAAGTCTTGGTGGGGAGTGTCTTGGTTTGGGTGCCTCCAGAAGCACGGAGATAAAGATTCAAATGCAAGCTGTTCATTTGCAAGCTGGTTCCAGAAAACACTAGTTGGGAAGTGAAAAAGTAAATATGAGAGGGAAGGGAGCCACAACAATGTGTGTTACCACTGGGGCTGCTAGAGATTAATCCCATTGGGAACTCTGGGAGATAGTGCTAAACGTGCTCAGGAGTTATCCCATCTGAACGATGAGTAAGCTGAGGTGTTTATCTACTGAGTCCCCATCTGTCACTGTTTGAGAGTTACTCCCAGGGGCAATAATTTGCCAACACTTCCATCTTGCCATGAGCACCAGCCAAAAGAGCTCTTGTAGAGAGTTGCAGATGTTTGCAGCAAGCAGTCATGGGTTGGTAGAGGGAGGAGAGTACAACCACAGGGAGACCATCCAGGTCCACTGTAGGGAGAGTTTTCAGTCCTTAAGTTCAGGGCAGATTGTTACTGTTAGATGCTGTTGAGTCAATTCCAACCCGCAGTGACCCTATGTACAACAGAACAGAACAGTGCTCGGTCTGTACTATCCTTACGGTCATTGCTACTCTTGAGCCCATTGTTGCAGCCACTGTGTCAATGCATCTTGTTGAGGGCCTTCTTTTGCACTGACCCTCTACTTCACCAAGCATGACATCCTTCTCCAGGGACTGGTGCCCCCTGATAACACATCTGCAAGTATGTGAGACGAAGTCTTGCCATCCTTGCTTCTAATGAACATTCTGACAACATTCTGAACAACTTCTTCCAAGCTGGTTTTGTTTGTTCGTCTGGCAGTCCATGGTATATTCAATATTCTTCTCCAACATCATAATTCAAAGGTATCAGTTCTTCAGTCTTCCTTATCCATTGTCCAGTTTTCACATACATGGGATGACTGAAAATACTGTGGCTTGGGTCAGGTTCACATTAGCCTTCAAAGTGACATCTTTGTCTTTTAACACTTGAAAGAGGTCTTTTGCGGCACATTTGCCTAATGAAATATTTTATTTGATTTTGTGACTGCCGCTTCCATGGGTGTTGATTGTAGATTCAGGTAAAATGACATCTTTGACAACCTCATTATTTTCTCCATTTATCATGATTTTGCTTATTGGTCCAGTTGTGAGGATTTTTTATTTTCTTGATGTTGAGGTGTAATCTGTAGTGAAGGCTATAATCACTGGTGAAGCACTTCACCAGTAAGTGTTTCAAGTCCTCTTCACTTTCAACAAGCAAGGTTGTGTTATTTGTGTTTTGAAGGTTGTTAATGAGATTTCCTCCAATCCTGACGCTTCCATTCTTCTGCATATAGTCTAGCTTCTTGGATTATTTGCTGAGCATACAGATTGGATAAGTACGATGAGATGATACACCCTTGGCACACAACTTTTTTAACTTTAAGCCACAGAGTACACCCTTGTTCTGTTCAACAACTGCTTCTTGGTTAAAGTACAGATTCCTCATGAGCACAAATAAGTGCTCTAGAATTCTCATTCTTAGCAATACCATCTATAAAGCAGAGGATAGTGGGTATGATAAACACTGAAGATGAACAGAAATGCAATGCTGTTTTCATATATGGTGTCATGGATTGAATTATGCCCCCCTGAAAATGTATGTAGCATTTTGGCTAAGCCATGGTTCCTGGTATTGTGTGATTATCTTGTATGTTGTAAATCCTGCCTCTATAATGTTAATGAGGGAGGATGGGTGGTGGTTGTGCTGATTGGGCAGGACTCAGTGTAAGACTGCATTGTGTTTTGAGGTAATCTCTTGAGACACAGAGAAAGGGAAGTAAGCAGAGAGTTGAAGGCCTCATCCTACCAGGAAAGAAGCAGTGCTGTGAGAAGAACACGTCTTTTGCACCCAGGGTCTTCATGCCTCAGAAGCTCCCAGTACAGGGGAAGATGGATGGCAAAGACCTTCCTCCAGAGAGAACACAGAGGCTTCCCCTGGAGCTGATGCTCTGATTTTGGAATTTTAGTCTACTTTTCTGTGAGAAAATAAATTTCTCTTTGTTAAAGTCATCCACTTGTGATATTTCTGTTATAGCAGCACTAGATGACTAAGACACAGGGCATTGAGATGCACAAAGGAGACCTAGTTGCTCAGTGGTTAAGCACTCAGATGTTAACTGAAAGGTTGACAGTTTGAACCCACCAGCTACTTGACAGCAGAAAAGACCTTGCAGCCTGTTTTCATAAAGATTACAGCCTTGGAAGCCCCTTGGAACAGCTCTACTCTGTCCTATAGGTGTTTCTATGAATCAGAATCAACTCAATGGCATACAACAACATTGAGATGCAGGTGTCAGGACTCCAGAATTGTTTTTTTTTTTTTTTTAAAGATCTTTATGCCTTATTCAAAGCCCAAAGAAGATGAGCACTAAGAATTTTATCATTTTTTTAATAGTCTATGGCACAACAGACTGC
The DNA here is from genome assembly GCA_028571685.1 of Heterohyrax brucei. Lineage (NCBI taxonomy): Eukaryota > Metazoa > Chordata > Mammalia > Hyracoidea > Procaviidae > Heterohyrax > Heterohyrax brucei. The sequence goes on along the minus strand of CM053166.1, from coordinate 23,792,534 downwards.
TTTATTCTCAAAACTGGACCCATAAGCAACATTGCCATAAATTGGAGAAAGGATTGAGGTCGTCAAAAATGTCATTTTACCTGGGTCCACTATCCACATCCATGGAGGCATCAGGCAAGAAATCCAAAGATGCATCACTTTGGGAAAATCTGCGTCAAAAGATCTCTTCAAAGTATGGAAAAGTAAAGATGTCACCTTGAAGACTAAAGTGCCCCTGACCCAAGCCGTGGTATTTTCAATTGCATGATATGCATGCAAAAGTGGGACAATGAACAAAGAGGACAGAAGAAAAACTGATGCTTTTGAATTGTGATGTTAGAGAAGAATGTTCAATGTACCAAGGACCGTCAAAAGAACAAACAAATTTGCTCCGGAAGAAATATAACCAGAGTGCTCCTTGGAAGCAAAGATGGCAAGACTGCATCTTACATACTTTAGACATGTTGTCAGGAAGGATCAGTCCCTGGAGAAGGACATCATGCTTGGTAGAGTCACTGCAAAAGAGGAAGACCCTTGATGAAGTAGATTGACACAGTGGCTACAACAATAGGCTTAAACATAAAAATGATTGTGGCCATGGTGTAAGACTGGGCAGCATAATGTTCTGTTGGTCATAGGGTTGCTATGAGTTGGAACCGATTCAATAGCACCTAATAACAACAACGTGGGATGGTGGGCAGGTAGGCAATACTATTACATGGTGTGGGTAGAGGGCAGGCTTTAGTATTCCCAAATTCCCATTAACTCTCCTCTGAAGGCACGTTGAATACACGTAGAGACCACAAAGAAGCCAAGTGATTGCTATATAATGCAGCCAGAGAAGTCACCCATCCCCTCCCCACCCCTTAGAAGAGGAGTGCCACCCCCAGGTCCTAAGAGTTTTTGGTGCTGTCATTCTTCAGATGCCACTCTTGAGAGTCCTGGAAGTTGCGCTCATTGACTCGGTTAAACTTAGAATCACCTGGAGCATGTGTTTAAAAGGTAGATTTGTGGGCTGTCTGGAGTAGGACCTAAGAGTCTGCATTTTAAACAAGAATCTCAGATGCTTCTGAGGCACGTGATCTTCAAAACACGTGCTGAGAAATGTAGTCTTAGAAGGTGTTGGGTGTAGGCAGAGGAAAAAGAAGAAAACAGAGGAGGAAAAAAACACAGAAAGTGAAGAGGAAAGGAGAGGGAGAAAAAGGAGGAGGGAGAGAGAAGTGAAAGCTTCCAATGCAATATGACTGCGAGTGCCCTGGACTCGCTGGCAGTGACTTCTGGATCAAAGAAAGGCTTTAAAGCTCTGAGCTGTAAGAAACAGCTTTTGCTTAATAAACTCTGAAGGCAAACATGAGTATTTGAAGCTACATGATCTAAAGAAGTAGATTAAAGCAAGAGACTATCAGGCTATCTTTGAATTGGGGAGAAATTTATTTTCTGCAATGCTAGGTCAGGGTAAGACAGGGCATGTGTACCCAGCAGGTCTTCCCACTCATTACAACTTAGAGGGAACCAACACTTCAGAAACATCTGGGAAAGAGAAGCGCCTTACTCAGTGGAATGCATTCTGTAGAATACAAATGTATACATTTTTCAGAAAGTATGTTTCTTTCTGCCATGCGGCTCTTAGATGACTGAAACTCAGCATTATCTTGGTGTCAGCAAAGAAACTAAATGCCTTAGGATCTAGCATTTAGGCACTTCGGATCCTGGTATCAGACAAAAACAGATGTGAATCTGCTAAGAGACCATGAATCAAGTACAGGCAATGAAGGACAGACTTCTGGTCAAGACTGGTCGCCCTTAAACTTGAGCTTGCATCAGAACAGCCTGAAGAGCTGGTTAAAATACAAATTACTGGGTCCCATCTTCAGAGTGTCTCATTTATCAGATCTGTACTAAACCCCACAAATCCACGTGTCTAACAAGTTCCTGGGTGATGCTTATGCTGTTGGTCTGAGAATCACATTTGAGAACCACTGAGTTAAAGGGTTAAAGGATTTAGACCTAGTCCAGAACATCTCAGAAACAAATTATGTGAAGTACTGTCTAAAAACTGCAGGCAAGAAGAAAAGATGGCCACAGACCTGGGTCAAAAACATGAGAAGGGAGAATTCTGAAAGACTAATACCGTCTTCCCTTTCTCAGATGAGCATTTCTACCTCTTACCTAGCTAATAGGGAGGCCCTGGTGGTATAGTGGTTAAGACCTCCGCTATTAACCAAACGGTCAGGGGGCGGAGTCAAGATGGCGGACTAAGCCCGTGTCTCCTTATATAAATCTGGAAACCAAGACCGGAATTGACAATCGAACAGAGCCTTCTGAGCACATAATCAGCCTCAGGACACAGCACAGAGCTGTTAATTGGGACTTTATACCACTTAGCGAAAAATCTCCTCTTTCACTCACTTCCGCTCCTGGCTAGCCCCGGCTCTCACGGACGGAAGGTAAACGCACCATTGTGACTTTTTTTTCCCTCGGTCTCGGCTGGTGGGCGGAGCTGGGCCTTGCCTGGCGGCTGGACTCAGACGCGCTGCTGGGGGGATAGGCAGGCGAAATTCCCATATTCTGAGAGCCAGGCTCGGGATTCTGTTAATCTAGCCACGTTGAGCCTTTCGTTTTTTAGCTGCCTCAGTGGGGTTTGTGCGGAACTCCGTGGTCAGGGTGCGGGACGCCATGTTGGTACCGAGATTTTAGCGGGACCTCGTTCTTAGCCTGGGAGCCACCGCCTGCAAACGGGACAGCGCTTCTCTGACAGAAAAGTAGTGATTTTGCATAGCGCTGCCTACATTGGGGGCCCTGCAACAGAAGCAGAGGAATCGCTGCCTCTGGGCATCTTTAGCCCCCCTGTCTGCTGCCTGTGTGGAGGACGCCATCTTGGGTACGGTGGCCGCAGCTGGACCTAATCCTTAGCTTGGGAGCCAGAGCCTGCCCACAAGAGAGCGCTTTTCTATCACAAAACCAGTACTCGATGCAGTGTTGGCTAAGTCTAGGCCCTGTCAGCAGAGGCCACCAGGGCACTAGCAGTGCTATATTCTGAACTAGTTTGTTATCATCTGGGGTTGGATACAGTGGCGCTTACTTTGTCAGATGGGAAGAGGGACCTCTACACCTGAAAACCTAACTGACTTGTGAACTGGTCAGATACCTTTTGCTTTACATTTGAAGACAGCCTAGAGAAACATTTGCAATCCATCCTCACAGTACCTCTTCCAGCCTCTATATACTCACATGGGACCCAAAAAGCAACAGACAATTGTGGCATACAAGCAATCACTCATGGCTTCAGAAGGCTCCCAAACAAAGCAACCAAGGAGTTTTCCAGATGAAGAAACTTTTATGAAAGCATCAGGAAGTGAATACAAATTGATTATATACAGGGCCCTTCTAGACCTTGTACAAAATGCAGCAGAACAAAATGAAAAATTAAGCAAGTTGTTCGATCTGATGGAACACCAGTACTCTGAAATCCAACAGATCAAGAAGAAAATCAAAGACATAGAAACTTCCATGCAAAGCCAAGGAAACAGAATGGAACAAATGGAAAAAAGAATTTCTGACTTGGAAGACAGAGCTACTGATGCCAGCGTCTATGAGCAGAAATCAGAACAAAGAAACAAGAAAAATGAAGAAACATTAAGAAGCATGTGGGACTCTATTAAGAGGAACAACCTTTGATTAATTGGAGTCCCTGAACAGGGTGAGACATCTGAGAACACAGAGAGTATTGTTGCTGAGCTGCTGAAAGAAAACTTCCCAGAAATCATGAAGGAAGAGAATATAGACATCTCAGATGCATATCGTACGCCACCCAATATAGATCTCAAAAGAAAGACTCCAAGACATAATCAAGCTTAACAAAATGAAACATAAGCAGCAACTCTTAAAGGCAGCAAGACTCAAGGCAAAGCTAACATTCAGAGGGAAACCCTGTAGGCTCTCGTCAGATTTCTCAGCAGAAACCATGCTGGCACGGAGACAGTGGCACGACACATTCAAAGTCTTGAAGGAGAAGAACTTCCAACCAAGAATTATATATCCTGCAAAACTGTCTTTCAAACACGAAAATGAAATTAAGACATTTCCAGATAAACAGAAACTCAGAGACTTTGTAAAAACCAAACCCAAACGACAAGAAATACTGAAAGAAGTTCTTGGCTTTGGCTTAGAAGAACGAAACCACTAACTTTATATTTTAGAACGACACACTACTCAATACTCATTTAGGGAAGGCTCCAAAGTAAATCACAGCTTTGATTTGGAAAGAAGCAATCCAGTGATCATCATGAAAACTATGGCGTCATCATAATAAAAGAGGGATGTACTACAGTCGTTATAGTCCTTCCAGATGGAAAGGAAGATGACCAGACTGGTAGTGATTAAAATTGGGTTTATAAATAGTTTATTAAGGGGGTTCATAGGGGCAGCTGTAAAGCACAACAAAGATGTATCATACCATTTCAAGAAATCTAACACACGAGTCTCAACAACTATAAAACCAGCTCTGAAAAAGGTGAAAAATCAACTCACAAAAAAGAGTGTCTCAGAACAGACTAATAAGAACAACAGAGAAAACATCAACATAAAAATAAACATATCACAATGGCAGCAGTGAACACATACCTATCAATAATTACATTGAATGTGAATGGACTGAATGCTCCAGTAAAGAGACACCGAGTGTCATCTTGGATCAAAAGACACGACCCATCCATATGTTGTCTACAAGAAACTCACTTGAGACCTAAAGACAGGAACAAACTGAAAATTAAAGGATGGAAGAATATATATCAAGCTAACAATGAACAAAGAAGAGCAGGGGTGGCAATTCTAATCTCAGACAAAATCAACTTTAATGTCAAATCCACCATTGTGGACAAAGATGGACATTATTTATTGTTGAAAGGTTCATTACACAAGCAAGACTTAACTATATTAAACATTTATGCACCTAATGTCAGAGCACCTAAATATGTCGAAGAAACACTGACTACGCTCAAAAGAGAGTTAGATGACTCCACAATAATAGTGGGAGACTTTAACACTCCACTCTCATTACTAGACAGATCATCTAGAAAAAGCTCAGTAAAGATACAGAAGACCTCATTGACACAATTAACCAACTAAACCTCATTGATATATACAGAACTTTCCACCCCTCAGCAGACAACTACACCTTCTTCTCCAGTGCACATGGAACATTCTCCAGAATTGACCACGTGATAGGCCATAATGCAATGCTCAGCAAAATCCATACCATTGAATTATTGCAAAGCGTCTTCTCAGATCATAAAGCCATCAAAGTTGAAATCAATAGCAGAAAAAACAGAGATAGAAAGTGGAACTCTTGGAAACTGAATAACATCTTGCTCAAAAAAACATGGGTTATAGAGGAAATCAGGGACCAATTAAAGAAATTCATGGATTCCAATGAGAACGAAAACACTTCCTACCAGAACCTATGGGATACAGCCAAAGCAGTGCTCAGAGGTCTGTTTATCTCCATAAATGCACACATCGGGAAGGAAGAAAGAAACCAAACAGTCAGCAGTTAAAAATCCACCCAGCTCCTTCGAAATTCTAGGGGGCAGTTCTACTCTGTCCTGTAGGATCATTATGAGTTGGAACTGACTTGGTGACAACAGGCTGCAACAGGTTTTTTCAACAGATTACCTATCCCAAAAGAAGACGCTTGTTTCTCAGGTGGGAGTGGAGGTACTTTCTATGGTAGTTCCATAATCCTCCACATTCCTACAAAATGAAGATGATATTTCCACACCTGTTCTATTAAAAGATACGAAATAAAATGGGAAGTTCTGTGTCAACCCCTGGCTTTAGAATTCAGGTCATTTCTGGCCTCTGAAGAGGAGAGTAGATACCTCTATACAAATAATGAACTCTCTGGAGGTCGTTGGTTCCATCCAGTTATTTTCAAAGCTTGGGACAAACACTATACACTGTCTCACATTTCTAGTCCCTTTCAGAATCCTAAAGACTAATATTATTTTAATTCCCTGGCATTAAGGCTGTTTTCCTGAAAATAAACTCAGGAAATCCAAGTTGAACTGGAGGAGAATTATTTCTCAGAATATACAAAAACAGGATCTCTTTAGTCCCAGGCCATAAATTATATTGTTAGAAAGGAACATGGCAGTTCCTTGAGGTAACCAGGAGACCCTTTGGGGCTGTACCTACTGCAACAGGAGAAGGCCAGCTACTCAATAAATCACAGAAGTGGCTTTAATCCAGCTTCCTTGATTCACAGTTCTACTTAGAATGCAGTGTACTTCTATATTTGCATTCATAATCCAACTAGAGCTCTTTATTTTTTGCTTTTGCTTTATATGCATGTATGGATTATCCATGAATGTTCAGATCTCTAAATCATATGGTGAATTAAGGACATGGATTAACTGGGACTGAGAACGTTGAAGGAGGCTCTCTTAGAGCAGTTCATGACAACTGGGAGGATCACAGGCCACTATGAGATACTCACAAAAGCAGTGGACCATCAGGGGGCAGGGGGGAGTCATTGTTCAGGGAGCATTGAGTTTCTGTTTACAGTTGCACAGCATGATTAATGTAATTGGTTTCACTGAATTGTACATGTGAAAAATGTTGAATTGGCAAGTGTTGTGTTACATATACTTTTACAACAATAAAAAAGATAGTGGACCATTTTCCCAGAAACATTTCACGTACAATTGTACAGACCCCTCATATTGATAGTCCATATCTTATGCCCCAAAATAACAATTTCAATGAAACAGAAGAGGCTGAAATGCAAGGAAGATGAGGGGCAGAAAAATGAAGAAGGGCAAGTCTCAAGGTGAGCAGCCCCTGTAGTCTGAGTTACTTAACACTAGCTGCTATAACTAATTCCCCAAATGTAAGTGTATTAAGACTTCAGAGTCCCTTACTTGTAAGACACCCTGGTGGTGCAACATTTAAGTGCTAGGCTGCTAATGTAAAAGTTGATAGTTCAAACCCAGCAGCCACTCCACGTGAAGAAAATGTGGCAGTCTTCTTCTGTAAAGATTTACAGACTTGGAAACTCAGTTCTGCTCTTTTCTACAGGGTCACTGCAAATCAGAATTGATTCAACAGCAATGAGTTTATTGGTTTTGGTTTGATGGGTATTCCTAATGGTAGGTGAGTGACTTTCCCACAGCTGGTAACTCAGGAACTTAGACTTCTTCCACCATGAGGCTTTACCAGCCCTCAGAACCTCACAGCTAGTAGAGCAGAAAGACTATGGATAAGGTAGGCCCACTTCATAAAATCAGCCTTAGGAGAAATACAACGAGATCATTTCTCAGCACTGTGGATGACTACATTTTGGCTTGCTTACTCTGGACATGTCATCAGGAAAGACTAACTGGTGGAACAAAGCCATCATGCCTGGTAAAGCAGAGGGTCAGTGAAAAATGAGAGAAATTCTCAGTGAAGTAGATTGACACAATACCCACAACAATGGACTCAAACATACCAACAATTGTGAGGCTGGGGCAGGATTAGGAGATGTTTTGTTCTGTTACACACTGAGTCACCACGAATCAGAGGTGACCCAAGACGGCTAACAACAACCACTTCTTAAAACACCACCCTGGAAGTGCTACATATTACTTCTGGTCATATTTACCTCAATTAAAACTGGTTACAGGGCTTCATTTGAGAAAATGGGGTTGAGGAATGTGGCCTCCATCTGGGAAACCATTTCCAGCAACAACTCTACAACATGGAACCAAAATGGGAGTACATATTTTTGGTGGCCAGTAAGCTATGCCTTTCATTAAATAGAGTATACAAGTGAAATCAGGTTGCAACAAATGGCAAGGAGAGCCTTAAAAGGGACAAGAAGTCATCAAAAGACAATATGACCTCTTACCATATACAAAACTAACTCAGCAATGGATCAGCCACTTAAATATAAGAACTAAAACTGTAAAATTCTTAGAATAAAACAGGGGTAGTGTTTTGGCACCTAATTTTCAGCAATGGATTATTAGACATGACACCGAAGGCATGAACAATAAAAGACAAAACAAAATAATTGAACTTCATCAAAATGAAAAATTTTGTGCACCAAAGGGCTTTATCAATACTGTCAAGAGACAATCTACAGGAATGCGAGAAATTAACTGGGAATCATATATTATAAGAGTTTAGTATTCAGAATACTCGACGGCACTTGGCTTGGCATATATAAATAACTCAAAAACAAAACAACTCAAAAACAAAACACACATAAAAAATGGGCAAAGGACTTGAATAGGCATTTCACTATAGAAAATACACACATAGCCAATAAGCACATGAAAAGATACCCGGTGTCAGTAGTCATTAGATAAATGCAAATCCAAACCAGAATCAGATACAACTTCACACTTGCTAGGGTGACTATTACCAGAAAATTGGAAAGTAACAGGTATTAACAAGGCTGTAGAGAAACTGGAATCCTCATCTATTGCTGGTGGAAATGTTAAATGGTTTACCTGCCTTGAGAAACAGTTTGGCAGTTCCTCAACAAGTTACACATAGAATTATCCCATGAGCCAGCAATTCTATACCTAAACATATACCTTAAAGAATTGAAAGCAGGGACTCAGATGAATGGATAATCAAAATGTGTTATATCTGTACAATGAAGTATTATTCAGCCATAAAGAGAAATGAAGTCCTGGTAACTCTTATGACATAGATGAACCTTGAAAACATTTTGCTGACTGGAAAGTCAGATACAACAGGCCAAATATTTGTATTATTCTACATGTATAAAATATCTAGACTAAGCAAATGCATAGGAAACTGGTGGTGTAGTGGGTTAAGTGCTACATCTGCTAACCAAAAGATCAACAGTTCAAATCTTCCGGTGCTCCTTGGAAATTCTATGAAGCAGTTCTACTCTGACCTCTAGGGTCTCTATGAGTTGGACTCAACTTGATGGCAGTGGGTTGGGTTTTAAGCAAATACATAGAGACAGAAGTTTATTAGTGATTACTAGGGATAGGTGGGAGTTGGAAATGGTACTGAGTTTTTGTTAAAGGTGATTTAAAAATTAGAAATGGCTAGTGGTGATGATTATACAACATGATGAACCTAATTATTGTCACATACAAAAATGGTCGAAATGGCAAATGTTTTGTTATACGTATTGTCCCACACAAATAGACAATATGAAGTCCAAGGCATATGTAGAATAGGCCAACTATGGCACCACTTTGTTGGGTAGCAAGTAGATGAAATGGCAGACAAATGATCTTCTTATCCTTAGGGCTTTCTGGAAGCAGATGATCAAGCTCCTCCTATTATTGCTAGCTCTCTTTGTCCTTCCTCCTACTTCTAAACAAAAGTACCAGTCACAGGAGCAATTTCTAATTTATAATGGATGCTTTCTTATCCATCCATCTGGTCTAGAATTTGGTTGGTTAATTGAAAAAAGAATTAAAGGAAAGAATCATTAAAAAAATGGTACATACAAAGTTGATCCATTTTATTTAACTTAAAACATGTAAATATACAAACATTCACTAAGCTTTTAATGTACAGCCAAGTCCTTTTCTTTGAGTATGAATCTGCTGATGGGGGTTGCAGGCTTTCTTTCTCGCATGAGCCATACATAAAATGCACTGTCTATCATTTCCAATTTCAGCTTCTTTACAGAAAAGTGAGAAATTTCAGACTCTTCCAAAGCAAGCTCATGTCTAGTCCTAATTTTTTATGATTATTTCCAATCTTTTACATTTCCTTGGCCATACACATAATCCAACAGAATTTTTAGCTATTGTTAAATTTCATCAATACACATATAGCAGAAATAACTTCCTTATAATAACAATTACCACTACCACTGGAACAATTGTCATGAGCAGGTTTGGCAGTAAACACAAAGGATCTGTAGCAAGTATAGAGCTCAACCAGTGAGAGCAGAAGTCCACTACATGTTAATGCTGCTTTGAGCAGTCAGTGGGCTGCGAACTCCAGTCAGCAAGGCTTTCAGAAAGAATAGGAAATCCTGTGTAAGTTAATGTGGTTGCCAAAGCCTCCAAGATGGCATACAATGATCCTTGCCTTCTAGTATTGTCAGAGAATCTTAGAGGTTGGGATGCCTAGTTAATTAGTACTCCACTACTTCTAGTCACCTTCCTCACCAAGCCATTCACTTCCTCTCAGTTGTTTTGCAGATGCTCTACAGAGCCCAGGATGAATTCAGTCTAATCAGAATAGTCACACATGTGCAGAATAGACAAGGGTGACCAACAAACAGCCCTGGGCTGCTGCCCATGCTCAATAATGTAAGAGAACTCATGTCAAGGAACAGAAAGCCTCATGCCAAGGAACCAAAGATCACGGGATGTACACCATCGGCTGCAGCTGAGCCCATTTCAGAAGCGGAGGTCTTTTGATCACTTCTGCCAAGTCTTAGTCCCATCTCATACTAAATAAATCAGTAGAAACTATGAAGAGTTAAAACTTTCTGATCCTGCCCACCATCTTTCTCCAATCCTGAATGAATATGTACAAGTATAAAACTGTAATCGCTCATGAAGATTGGGGAACTCAATTTGAGGTTAATACCTCTGAGTTCCCAATTGCTAGCCTGTGAAATAAATTCTTCCTGTCAAAAACAGCATCTGAGAGATTGGACTCTTGCACAGTGGACATGGACCAGTTGTCCAGTTTCAGTATCCACACGCTTGTACATTCCCCTCCCACAGTGAATTCATGGCTGGGCTGTGTGACCAACAGAACATGGTAGAGGTGACAGTGTGTGATTTCGGAGACTAGGTCATAAAGGAGGTTGCAGCTTCTGCCTTGGTCTCTCAAATCACTTGGTTTTGGAGAAGCCAGTCATCACGGCACGAGGATGCTCAGATAGCCCTGTGGAAAAGCCTATGTGGGACAGATCTAAGATCTCCCACCAGCAGTCAAAAGCAATTTGCCAGCCATGAAAATGGACTGCACTGGAAGTAGATTTTCCAGCCCTTCGTCAAAACTGCAGACACCTACAGCCTTGACTGACGTTTGACTGTAATCTTAGGAGACATCCCATGCCATAACCATCTGGGCAAGCTGCTCTTGAATTCTTGAGCCACAGAAACTAGGAAACAGTAAATGCTTATTGTTTTATGCTACCAAGTTTTGAGGCTATTTGTTCCACAGCAGTGGATAACCAATACATTTTACCAAGTAGTTACGTGTCCATAGTTTAGAGAAGTGTGTGATTAAGGGCTGTCCACTGGGCAGGAAATTGTCCTACTTGGATTTTTCTTTTCTAGGAGTGGTGACCACTGACCTATGCAAGGTGGTTGACCAAGTTTAAGGTTGTAAGATGAAGAATGAGCAATCAGGGTATAAAATCTAGTAATTTTGGCCATCTCAGCAGCAGACTCATTAAGCAAAGCTTTTCTGACTCAAAGCATAATCTGTGGACCAGCATCTTCAGTACCATCTGAAAGTGCATTGGAAGGGCGGAACCTCAGGCCCCACTCTAGATCTGCTGAATCAGAATCTGCATTTTAATAAGATTCCCAGGTGGTTTGTGTGCACTGTGAAATCTGAAAAGCACTTAACTAAACGATTATTTGTGTGGTGACTTGGGGGTAGAAGGAGATACATTCTAGAGGGACAGCTTCTGTAAACTGCTTCCTTGAGAAGTAATGGGTTTCCTTTTTCTGGAAATAGATTAACCTTGGATCCATACCAGATGAAAACAGTGTAGAATCAATTTCTCAATTAGGAAAGGTTGGATCTTATGTCTGCTAGTTTAGTTTGTGTTCTCTAGGGAAACAAAGCCAGTGAGATGTGAGTTTGCTTGTGTGTGTGTGTGTGTCTATGTGTGTGTGTATACAGATTCTATAGGACAGAATAAAACTGCTCTATGGGGTTTCCCAGACTGTAAATCTTTATAGAAGCAGACTGCTACATCTTTCTCCCATGAAGCAGCTGGTGGGTTTCAAACCACCAATATTTTGATTAGCAGCCTAGCACTTTAACTGCTGTGCCAGCAGGCTATATCCAAAACAAACCTATTGTCATCAAGCCAATTCAGACTCATAATGACCCTATAGGATAAAGTAAAACTGCCCCATAGAGTTTCCGAGGAGTACCTGGTGGGTTTGAACTGCCAGACTTTTGGTTAGCAGACATAGCTATGCCACGAGAGTTTCCTATGTATGTACATAGGGAGAGAGAGAGAGATTTACTTTAAGGACATGGGTTGCACTCACGTGTATGTGTGTGTGTGTGTGTGTGTTGCGAGGAGAGAAAGAGATTTACTTCAAGGAAACAAATGGCTAGCACAGTTTAGGGGACTGGCAAGTACTAAGTCTGCAGGTCAAGTGCCAGGCTAGAGACTTCTGCAGTTTTACCTTCCAAGAACTGAAGGTCAGGTGACAAGAAGAATGAAGGGTCCAGAGAGAGCGCTCTGGCACAACACCCATTTTTATACTGGAGGCAGGCCACACCCCCAAGAAATCTCTCCTTTCAACTGATTGGCTGATTATCTTATGTCATGTCATGGAAGTTGATTACCTTATGTTACATTACATTGCAGAACAGTAACCAGTTCAGCGTCTGCTGAGACTCATAGCCTAGCCGAGTTAATGCGTAAAATTAACCATCCATCTTCCAAGGGTAACCCTGGTTTTTAATATTCTGTTGGTTTATTCTCTCATCATTGATTCTAATTCTATCCTTTAACTCAAGAGTACCTGTCCCAGGAGCCCAAAATGTTGAGTTTCTCTTCCTATCCCTTGTCTCCATCTTATTTACTTTTAATAGGGCAAATTCATCAAAACCCATTGATGTTTCCTCTTCTACTTGAGAGGTCTTACGTGGCCCCAGGAGAAAAATCCTGTTTCTCTGACAGTGTTGTGCCGAGGCCACATGGCTTCCTGAGAGACTGAGGAAGCAAATTACTGCCTTCTGTTAGTTATATCCTGAGAGTTTCCAGCCTGGTATGAGCCTAGCAACTGTGAGCTGAAAGGCAGAATTTTAAAGGACCAAGCAGGAGGCTGGAGACATCATTAATTATGTTATCACTAAAAATATTTGGTGCATTTTCTTAACATTACAGTTACCACTGCTGCCTGTAATGCCCTTTTGTTTGTCCAGGGGAGTTTGGTCCCATTAGATTAGATTAAATGTCTCATCTAAGGCACAATAGCAGATTTGGCCCCATGGTTTAGCTGCTGGCTGTGGTTGACTGATACCCAAGCTTTTGATTTCCTGCTGCGTATCTAAGCAGTACAAGCTGCAGTCAATGCATTTAATCTACATAAAAAGAACACAAATCGCACTTTTGCCTTTTTGAGTCTGGTAATCTGGTCTTCCCCCAACCCCTCACGCTCTACTTTATGCTCTTCTGGACAATTTGAGCCACTCTCACATGATCCGGAGAGGTTGCAAAAATATTCTGAGTCAGGTAAAAAGAACAGTCTTTTGCATTTTAATTGCACTTGATCTGCTCATTGTATGACCCCTGTAATTTATATATTGCCCACAATTAGTGCTTTCTGTAGTCCTGCTGTGCAGCTGATAACATGATTCACGCGTGTGCACACCTTGGGTTCTGTGAGTAGCATAGCCCAGGCTTTCTTTTCTTTCTGAGTTTGCAAAATTCTCTCTCATCCTTAGTGCAAACTGCTGCAGCCAATGTCAGCCACTACCTGATTATGCAGGTGCGGAGAAAAGGCCGCTCAATGCGCTCAGTCGGTTCCTTCTTCATTTACATGGAGAGATTATCCTTGCCTTTCCAACTGCCTAGGCTGTTGCAGACCTGCGGGCTGTTTGTGAAGCAGATTCCTCCACACCATCGCCGTGTCCTGCAATTAATTGGCTTTAGCTAGAGATGTGAGAAGAACAGCAAACACAGACATCACACTCTTGCAGGCTCACTACAAAGGCAGTTTGATGCAAGACAATCAATAAATGTAAAGGGGATAATAAATGAAGAATGAGCAGCTGGCTCTTTTGGGGGGGTCCATTAGATGGTCAGCTCCTTAGGAGTGGAGCCAGGCAATTTTTATGATTTGCAAAATATTCTAAGCATTTAGGGCAAATTGGTGGGAAGTCAAATTCTTTTTCTGTGCAAGATGTTTAGGTGCTTAATCATTTTGTATTCTTCAGAATCACATTGCAGATGTGTTCCTCACATTCTCCAGAAGGATAAGCTATAGCGTTGAATTATTTTGGCCAGTCTCAGATTTTGCTTAAATGGTTTTGCTCTCAAAACCCCTTGGGTGGAGATGAGAGCTTTGCTACTGCACATGTGATCTGTGGACCAGTAGCATCAGCATCACTTGGGAGCTCATTAGAAATGCAGAGTCTCAGGCTCCACCCCGGATCTGCTGAAGTAGAATCTGCATTTTAAAATGTTCCCAGGTAATTAGTTTGCATATTGCCATTTGAGAAGCAGATTAGACAACTGGGTCTCCATACTGGCTGCATGGTCAAATCATCTGAGAACCTTTAAAAAAAAAAACTGCCATCCAGACCCCTACCAGAGATCTTTATTTTATTGCTGTGGCATAGAGCGTTGTCTTGAGAATTTTTACAAACTTCCCCAGTGACTCTAACACGTGACCAAGGGCAAGAGTTACTGGATTATACACAGTCCTAGAGAAGGCCAGGATCCAAAACAAACAAGTCTAAGCCCAATCAGTGCCTGCCACCTCCAGGAGAACCAGTAAGTTTTTCAGCACAATTTGACAAGTATTTATTCAATGCCTCCTATGGGTCCAACTTGTCACACTCCAAAGGTCCACTTGGATAAGCCAGAAGGCAAAATCAGCTAATGGGCAAGAGAGAGTTTTCTGTAGTCTTCTGTGAGTTTGCTGAGGGCTTCATGAGCGTTGAGAGGTGCGTTCTCAAACAGCTCTGAAAGAAGCTTCTTTGTAGAACTCATAATGTAAGTGTCAGTCTGGGTTCCTGAGAACTATTTTTAGAGAAATCCCAATTCCCCGAGCATGCGTGAATGAGATGTTTAGCATCTTTTCTAGCATATGTCTAGCAAACTTTTTGAATTTTTTCATGTTACTGAAGGAAGTAGTTGAAGCTATACTGAAGGCATCGGCAAAAAACAAGGCTCCAGGAATTGATAGAGTATCAATTGAGATACGTCAACAAATGGATGCAGTGCTGGAAGTACCCAGTCCTCTATGCCAAGAAATTTGGAAGACAGCTACCTGGTCAACCAACTGGAAGAGATTCACATTTATGCCCATTCCTAAAAAAGGTGATCCAACTGAATATGGAAGTTACTGAACAATATTGTTATCACATGCAAGTAAAAGTGTGCCCAAGATCATTCGAAAGTGACTGTAGTAGTATATTGACAGAGAACTGACAGAAATACAAGCCAGATTCAGAGAAGGACATGGAACCAGGGATATTATTGCTGACATCAGATATATCTTAGCTGAAAGCAGAGAATACCAGAAAGATGGTTACCTGTGTTTCATTGACTATGCAAAAGCATTTGACCATGGGGATCATAACAAGTTATGGATAACATTGCAGAAAATGGGAATTCCAGAACACTTACTGGTGCTCATGAGGAATCTGCACATGGATTAAGAGGCAGAATAGACCAAGGAGACATTGCACGGTTTGAAGTCAGGAAAGGTGGGCTTCAGGGTTGTATCCTTTCACCATACCTATTAATCTGTATACAAGGATTTCTAGAATGATGTTATGTGAATCAAATTGAGAATCAGCAATAACTCAGATGCCAATCAAGGGTGCACACCCTGCGGCTAGTCTGTAGTCACCCTAAGGAAAGAAGTCACTCTCTGGAGGCTGGCCTAGTACTGCAATCATTTCTGTTGTCTACATCATCTAGGTTTTGCTATAGAGTGTAAGAAATGTCAGCATTAGGTTTTATTGGTAAAATTAATGATTTGTTAATTAGCATGATGAATTCTTGCATGAGCTGTATATAGGAATCTAGTGATGCCCATAGCCTGCTCCCTTTGGGTTGGCACCTAAAAATTGAACCCTTAATGGGCCCTTGCCCAGCCACTGATTTAGAAGGATTTCTCATTGCCTGTTGCTTACTTTGGAAACCCTGGTGGCATAGCGGTTAAATGCTATGGCTGCTAACCAAAAGTTCGGCAGCTCAAATCCACCAAATGTTACTTGGAAACTCTGTGAGGCAGTTCTACTCTGTCCTACAGGGTCATTAATGAGTTGGAATTGACTCAATAACACTGAATTTTCTGATGCTGACTATAATGGGAACCTAATCTTGTCTCTGCTATGTTGTTGTGTTTGCTTTAGAGAGAAACTTTCATGCAAGGTGATAGAATGTGGGTGGAGAGTTGCTTTCTCCTTTAGTTGGTAAGGAAACCCTACAGGTGTAGTGGTTAAGTGCTATGGCTAAAAGCAGAATGGTCAGCAGTTCAAATCCACCAGGGGCTCCTTGGAAACTCTACGGGGCAGTCCTACCCTGTCCTATAGGGTTGGGAGTTACAGGAATGGGTTTGGTTTTTTGGTTTTAGTTGGCTAGGCAATAGTGGAAGTAGCTAAAGTGCGTTCACTTAAACATTTTCAGTGGCTTCTATTAGCTAACAAAAATATTCTAATAGTTGAGCATGAACAAATAGGCATGGGCCAGCTACAGTCCAATTCTATGACCTCGAGTCTCACATTGAATTTCTGTACCTCTCTGGATACATACCAGATGTATTACCCACAAAATCAAGAAGATCATCTTAAAGGTTTGTACCTGGTTTAAGATTCAATTTTTGTTTTTTTATTGTAACAGATGAGAGAAAGGCAGACAAATCAAGATCCTCTAGATTGCAGTAGATCTTGCTCTTGAACCCTTTGCTTCCTTCTGTCTGGCCTTTTCCATCACAGCCCACACTGTGCAGCTCTTTTCAACAAACCCAAGCCCCTGGGAAACTTAGTCTAGGTTTGCCATTCCCTCTGTATGGTCCCAATTAAGTTTGTAGACTTTAATATGGAATCCTAACACAGTTCTGAATGTTGCTACATTAATAGAATATTCTGGCAAAAAAACAGAGTAGAAGAGAGGATCCTTCACAATTGCCTCACTTAGCAGGCTCCTTTTATTCTGAGAAACACTGGCAATGAGCTTGATTTCAATTCAACATTTTCCTTCAAGGGAACCTACGGGTAGCACTCATCTTGCAGTTTGGCTTAAATGAAGCATCCAGTCCGATGACCCTGAGGCAAGCTCCAGCAACTCCTGCTTAGTGTTTTGCTGGGTGAATCAGTGAGATCTTTTGCAAGAAGCAGACCCCAAATGATAAGTCTCAATCACTCACATTTCCAGCAAAGGAGGAAGAGCATGCTTAATTGACCTATTGGCAGAGAGTTGCTCCATTTCATCCTTCTCAGCAGCCTTGGTATCTTTCTATTGTGGCATCCCAAGGATTCCTGGTGTGAGCCTTTTACAGTCCCTAATGAAGCCATTATACTATTTTCAGTCAAGTTCTGTGGCATGAAACAAAGGGGCTTGACAGAGCTGTTTCCAGTGCAGCTATTGAAAATAATCCCAACCTACTGGGGCCAAAAATAACTGAGACCAAGACAAAGATCAAGCTATTGTTGCAATCTTATGCAATAGCAGCTCTGATGAGAAAAATGCCGGGCAGCAAACCAACAGAGACAGTTCATCTCAAAGATTTTTTCTTAGAAAAATTCTTCAGGACATCTGGGCCCCAGCTCTGAAGTTTTTCTGTTTTGTGTTTTCTAAATGTTTGCTGGGTATGTGTTTTCTAAAAGAACTTACCTTTATTTTAAAAGACAGCATGATCCACTAAGCATGTCAAGTAAGTTATGATGACATGTTATTGTACCTCATTATATTTTAAATGGAGTTCCTGGTGGTGTAGTAGTTAAGAGCAATGTCTGCTAACCAAAAGGTTAGCAGTTCAAATCTGCCAGGTGCTCCTTGGAAACTCTATGGAGCAGTTATACTCGGTCCTACAGGGTGTCCCTGAGTCCAAATCAACTTGGTGGCAGTGGGCTTAGTTTGTGGTATATTTTAAATGGGACCTGGTGGTGTAGTAGGTAAGAGCTATAGCTGTTAACCAAAAGGTTGGCAGTTTGAATCCACCAGCTGCTCCTTGGGAACCCTGTGGGGCAGTTCTGTTCTGTCTTATAAGGTCACTAGAAGTCAGAATCAACTCAAAGGCAGCAGGGTTGTTTGCTTTTTGTTTTTTTTGTTGTTGTTGTTTGGTATTTCAGCCAAGCCAAGTGCCGTCGAGTCGGATGTAACAGGTATATTAAAAAACTGAGTGTCAGAAATCGTAACAAAAATGTCTATGAAAGATAAGACAGAAGGGTTTGACAGGTATCTCTTTGAGGTAACTGGAATTTTTAAAGTCCCTGTTATATTCCTAATCTTAGGCTAGTAATTAACCACTAAATAAGTTCCTCTGACTGCAGTTATAAGTGTCTAAAAAGAACAATCAGCTCGATTCTTCTAAAGAACTCGAGCATAAAATCCCAGTGATCCTAATGTTTTCTTAGAATCAAAGACAATGCTCCTTGAACTCTGGTTGCAATATTTTCCCTAGATAAACATTACCAAGTATCCACTACATACCAGTCACCATGCTCGAAGTTTAGGAGTATATCCTCAGAAAACATAATGAGGTGTGGATACAAATTGGAGACCCATCAGCTACCATCCCAACTTTGAAATCTCAGATCAAGCTTTGAGCCATGGGAAGTGCTAAAAATATCCACCCGACACTAAAGGGCCAGTAGAAAGGAGCCACAGATGTGGTGCCCTAGGGCCTGGAGGGAGGAAGGCTTAGAAGGCCCAGGACATTCAAGTTCTTATTTTTAAATTTTACTATGTTTTAGGTGAAAGTTCTTAGCTAAAGTTAGTTTAACATTAAAAAGCTTTTTATATACAGTTATTGTAATGGTCACAATGTGACAGCACTTGCCCCCTTTCCATCTTGGGTTCCCTATGCCCATTTGCCTATTTCCTGTCCCTTCCTGCCTTGGCATCCTGCTTTTGGGCAGGTGTTGCCTATTTGGGCTCATATATTTGATTGAACTAAGAAGTACATTCTTCACTTTTGTTATTGTTTGTTTTATAGGCTTGTCTAATCTTTCACTAACAGGTGGGTTTCAGGAGCTGCTTCAGTTCTGAGTTAGCAGAGTGTCCAGTGACCAGTCTTGGGGGTCCCTCTGGTCTGTCAGACCAGTAAGTCTGGTCTTTTTTTGGGAATTTGAATTTTGTTCTACATTTCTTCTACTCTGTCTGCTCTGACTGTCTATTGTGATACCTGTCAGGGTGGTCAGTGGTGGTAGCTGGGCACCATCTAGTTCTTCTGGGCTCAGGCTGGCAAAAGCTGTAGCTCATGTGGTCCCTTAGTCCTTTGGGTTAATATTTTCCTTGTATCTTACGTTTTCTTCATTCTCCTTTGCTCTGGATGGAATGGGACCAATAGATGTACCTTAGATGGCCACTTGTAAGCTTTTAAGACCCCAGATGCTACGTAGTCAACTTCTTAATTTACTCTTTCTCATCGCTTTATCCTTATTCTTTTAACTCTGAAGACAGTGGTCTCAAGTCAGGAGTGTAGGAGTCGGTCACAGTGTCCAGTGTCTCAGCCATAACTGTCCTTCAGAAACATATGTGAAACTTAAAAAAGAATTACAGACAACCCAGCCTCTTCCCAGATTCCAGAATCAGAAAGACAGGATAAGGCTACGGATTCTGTGTTTTCAGAGAATTCTCCTCCTGATTCTGATCCCTAGCCAGGGATAAGACCTCCTGGAAAAACAACCAATGTTCCCAGAACACTCTGTGCTAAGGGACTGCAGAGCTATGAAAGAAGTAGAAAGCCAAGTCCGTAGCTAAAAGTGATTTATGACCAGCAAAGGAGAAGTTCAAAGGAGAAAAACAAAATATCAGGGACTGTAATAGGAAAGCAAATGGCCCAAAAGGAAGGTCATGGGCACAGGGTGCCACATTTGCTGCTTCACATGTGTTATTGCCATTGTTAGGTGCTGCCTAACAACAAATGACCCTATGAACAGCAGAACAAAACACTGCCTAGTACTGTCCCATGCTCAGCTACTGTGTCAGTCTACTTTGTTGAAGGTCTTCTCATTTTTGCTGATCACCTAGTTTATTGAGTATGAGGTCCTTCTCCAGGGACTGTTTCTTCCTCATAACATGTCCAAAGCACATGAGATGAAGTCTCACCATCTTTGCTTCTAATGAACATTCTGGTTGTACTTGACAGTGACTGCAACAATGGGTTAAATCAGACTTACTATTATGAGGATGGTACAGGCCCAGGCAAGTTTTCATTCTGTCATACAGAATGAAACAGGTGGGTTTCAGGAGCTGCTTCAGTTCTGAGTTAGCAGAGTGTCCAGTGACCAGTCTTGGGGGTCCCTCTGGTCTGTCAGACTAGTAAGTCTGGTCTTTTTTTGGGAATTTGAATTTTATTCTACATTTCTTCTGATGGCACATAACAGCAACATAGATAAGATGGTGGATAATGGAAACCATAAAAACTCACAGTTGTTCAGTTGATTCTGACTCATAGCAACCCTATAAGACAGAGTAGCCCTGCCCTATAGGGTTTCCAAGGAGAAGCTGGTGACTTCTTCAAACTCCAAACCATTGCACCACCTGGGGTCTTATTTAGCCCATACCAAAAACCAAAACCAAGCCCACTGCTGTTGGGTCGATTCTGACTCATAGTGACCCTACAGGACAGAATAGAGCTGTTCCATAGAGTTTCCAAGGAGCTCCTAGAGGATTTCAACTGCCAACCTTTGGGCTAGTAGATGTAGCACTTAACCACCATGCCACCAGGGTTTCCAATTAGAGACAATAAAATGTCTGGAGACATAGTGTCTGGAGAATAGTGTCTGGAGAATAGTACTAGGGAAGAATTGATTTATTCCCTGTCTATCACTTTAGGCCCAGATGTGGGTTCAAATACAGCTCTACCAACTTACATCTGTCTCTGGGTTTTTATCAGTTAGAATTAGGTTTAGCTAGAAAGTAGCAAAAGAACCAAAATAACAGTGGCATAAACAAGATATAATTTTATTTCTATTTTGCCTACATGTAAACAATCATGGCTAGTAGAGTGACTTCATAATCCCAGTGTCACAATTTTTCTTCTATTTTGATGCACTGCTGTCCTTAAGACTTTGCTTCTGCTATATAGTCAAAGATGTCTCCTTAGCTCCATCCCTCTCATTCACATTCTACCTGAAAGGAAAAGGAAGAGGGAAAGAAGGTGAAGCCTTCCTCCTATTTGAAGATACTCCCAGAACTTTCGTGCTATACTTCTACCTGTATCCCATTGACCTGAACTTAGTTATATAGCCACAACTAACTATAACTTGTGCCCAGCTAAAACTGGAGATTTTGTTCTTAAGGAAAAAATATTAATTGGCTGATAACTAATCTGCCATGCAACTTTAAATTTAAAGAAGCAGAAAATGGCTCTGAAATATTTAAGTGAAATGGGAATTGACTGAATGACCATTGGATTGTTCAGATAGATGATACACTCTGAAAGTGGGTAAGCGGTCTATCTGGAAAACCAACACCAAACCAATTCTCAGAGCTGCCAATATCACTAGATTCTAAATTCTACCCTGATGTCACGTATAATTTCTCAAATGTCCTTGCGGTTTGGCAGCACTCTGCCTAGACCTGTATTGTTCAATATGGTAGCCACTAAATGCGGCTAGTGAAACTGTATTGGGCAGTGTGGATACAGAACATTTCTATCACTGCAGAAAGCTTTATTGAACAGTATTTGTCCAGACTCAAAGTACTGAGCCAAGGCATTCAATTTGCCAAGCTACATGTGTCTGTCTCTTGGCTGCTGGAGGTGCCCTCCACCAAGATACAATGAAAATAGGAAGGGGGCTTGAATGCCAGGCAGTTAAAAAGGCAGGAGATGTCCTCTAAAAATTTTTTTTGCATTTATACAATGGAAATCATGGTAACTACTTCTTAGGCTTGCTATGAAAATAAGAAGATAACATGAAAATTACCAAGCCTATCTGGATTCATAGAGTTTTAAGCATAGCAGACAAATGCAACTCTTGGTATTTGACTGGATCTTAGTTTGAACAACCAGCTATAAAAGACACCTGGGAGACAACTGGGCAAAACTTCAATATGGAATCAGTATTAGGCAATTAAAAAAACCCCAAACCCACTGCTGTCTAGTTAATGTCAACTCATAGCAAGCCTATAGAACAGAGGAGAACTGCCCCATAGAGTTTCCAAAGGGAGCTAGGGAATTACTGTTATTGTTGTTAGAAGGGATGATGGCATAGTGATTATGTAGAATGCAATAATGTTTTTAAGGGGAAAATATTACTGTGTCTATAATTTTAGAAACTTCTGTAAGAAGTAGAACAAATATGGGCATATGGTAACTGTTAAATCTACATGATAGGTAAATGGGTGTTTATTGTTTTATTCTTTCTAATCTTTGTTATTTTAGGGAAAAACTATAATTTATTCAATAAAGAAAGAAGGTTATATATAAACTTTATATAAAATAAATACCAGATTAATAACAGGAGCTCAGTAAATGTGAACTTCCTTCTTCCACTTAGTTTTCTCCAGTTTCCTAAGGCCACCAACTTAAATGTTTCTTGTACTTTCTCCACCAATACACTGTCGGTGCAGTGGGAACTTTTGAACAGTAGTAGCTTTTCCAGTAATGAAAGGAACCTTGCAGAGAGCCATTTGCCCACAGTGCTGATACCACGTGCAAAGTTTCCCCTTGTACCTTGTCATGGCAGGGGTTCAAAGGAAAACCACTATACTAGCATTCATTTTCACATTTGTCTGAGCAGCCCTCTTTTCCTGATATTTCTTTGACTAATCCAGAAGAAATGATATCAGGGAAGAGAGGAGGTGACAGCCAGGTTTTGTTTACTTCTTTATTTTAGTTGGTTCACTTGTTCAATAATGTAGAGTGGAAAGGGATGGAAATTTGGATGATCTGAATCATCTCACAAAGGTGACTACTGGGAGACATGTATTTAGTGTGGACTACCTGATTTTTTCTTTAGATAATAGACAAAATACTTTTAAAAAACAGGTTGTAGAGTTTTTATCAAATGTACCAAAAAACCAAAACACATTGCTGTTGAGTTTGTTCCAACTCATAGTGACCTTATAGACAGAGTGGAACTACTCCACAGAGTTTGCAAGGAGCACCTGGTGGATTTGAACTGCCGGCCTCTTGGTTAGCAGCTGCAGCACTTAACCACTATGCCACCAGGGTTTCTGCCAAACGTATAGCATGTTAATAGCATGTTACAAATACTAAATAATGTCCTTCTGCAGTGTTGAAGTATCAACAGTTTCCACATGTACGTAGGCTTAAGGCAAGTGGGATGCCAGTCTCCTTGTCAGTGTCATCAGTGTCCACTTTAAGAGGCAAACTAACTTGAGGTACGGGACCTATGTTTATGTATCATGTACCTAATTATCAGGTTTGTACACAAGAAGCAAGGATCTTGAGGACTACAGACATTCTCAACATTAGGATCATAAATTAGTGACTAAATATGAAAGCAAGTATTATATTTAGTACAATAAGTGAGATCAAGAATAATACCCTTTTTGCAACTTTAAAACAAAATGTCGTAAAGTTTAACAAGGAAACTTCTGCGTCCAACAACATTGTGGCGTGTGTGCATGTGTGTGTGCAGATGTGTGCGTATGTTGGGAATGGAGAAGTGTTCTGAGGGACTCTCCCAGTGCATAGCAGCCAGATCTTCAAGGCATTTATTGTCTTGCAAGAAAATTGGAGAGATGCCCAAAGACTTGCACAGACAACCCCCCAAATAAAAACCAGTCCAAGGCTGGATCCCAGCATGAAGGCTTAAGGGAAAAACAATGGAAGGTGACCTGGGAAAAAGTACCTATAGTAACACTGTCATAAAGATACTAAAACTTGGGCCAGTATTGAGCTGGGGAAGCTGGTTCTAAGACTCATACTAAGTCAAGATCCTCAGAGTGGCAGAAGTGGACCTAGATCAGAGGGCCTCCTGCCACAGCTCAATTCACAGCTGAAGCAAATATTCTTTGGAAGAAAATCTCTATAATCTAGACATACAGGATTCCTATAGACTAAAATCAAGCAATGGACTTACAGTATGCTCAGGCAAGTCATCATGAGTCAGAAACAGCATGAACAGCATATAATAGGTTCATATCTAAACAGTGATTAGAAATGTAGGAATTGTCATTTACAGAATACAGAGCAACTGTATATGAAATGTTTAGAAATAAAAGAGTCAGTCATATAGAAGAGCAGACCACAGTAGGCTAACTGAATGGATCAGAAATATTGTCTAAAAATGGAACTTCTATAAATAAAACATAATTGTTGAAACAAAAAAAGCTGCATAGACTGGTTAAACAGTAAATTAAATCTAGATGAAGAAATAATTATAAATTATCCAGAATGCAGTACAAGGAGAGAAGAAGCTGGAAAATACGAAAGAGAGACTAAGTTATTAGAAGATAAAATGAGACACTCAAACACAAATCTAATCAGAGTTCCATAACAAGAGAAGAGAGAGGGAGAGACAGATAAAAAAGCAGTATTTGAAGAGAGAATGGCATGAATTTTTCAAGACCAATGAAAAATATAATAACATCTATCTAGGAAGCACAATGTATTATCAAGCACCATATGAGAAAAAAAATTCAAGACTAAACATGTCATAATGAAGCTGCAGAACACCAACACCCAAGAGGTCTTAAAAGTAACTAGAGGGAAAAGATGGGTCACCCTCAAAAGAGTAATAGCAATTAGGCTAACAGTCATCTTCAACAACAACAGAAATCAGAAGACAGTGGAATAATATTTTCCAACTGTTGAAAAAATAACTGTCAGCTTAGAATTATGTACCCTGAAAGTCAACTTTCATAAAGGTGGGTAAAGTTAAGGTGTTTATAGGTACACAAAAAAGGACAGATTTACCACCAAAAAGTCTTCTTCAGTAAAGCAACATCATCCAAAAGGTGTACTTTAGAATGAGAGAAACTGATGTAAGAAGAGAGAGCTGAGAATCAAATGAGAACAGCAAACAATAAAAAGTCAACACATATATATGCATGTAAGTAAGCATTATATGGGGAAAAGGGATACTGATGTTGAACTGAACTTGTGGAGTCAGAAAAAAAAGACAAAATATTGGACCACAATCGCATACAAATCAGGAGAGAGAAGCTAAGAGTTAAAATCTCCTAAGATTCTTGAAAGTATTATTGTACAGTAGCACTGGCAACCTTTTTCTATAAAATGCTACATAGCAAATATTCGAGGCTTCACGGGCTACCTTGTCAGTCACAGTTACTCAGCTCTGCTGTCATAATAATGCTCTTTCATAAAGAAAATGAAAGAACATGACTGTGCTCCAATAAAACTTTATTTACAAAAACAGATAGTGGACAAATTTGGCTGATGGGGTATAGTTTGCTGACCTCTATTACAGGGAAGTCATATTGCCTAATTTTTAACTTTGCAAATGAAAATATACGTGAGAAAATGTCAAGGGCATTTACAAAAGAACAGAGGTAGTCTGTAAAGTCCAAAGTAGGAAGGAGCAATAAGAAAAGAAACAAACATGTATAAACAATAAACCACAAACAATTAAAATTAGTGAGAAATTAGAGGGGAATAAGGAATCATAGAAGCAGCAGGGCAAGCAAAACATTAAAAAGCAAGGCGGCACAAAAAGTCCAGGTACAATTTACTTACATATATAGCAATTGCTACTAATTACTACCAACCAGTCAAAAAGCTGATTGTCAGGTAGAAGTTTTTAAGTGTATCTATATGTTGATTATAAGAGCCACACTTAATTAAGTCATAAGAATATAGAAAAGTAGAACGTAACAGAATTGAAAAATAAAATTAACCAAAAGAACGCTGTCTTGGAGAACACAGACTTTAAGATTGAAAGCATTATCAGAGTTAGAAGGGTCACTGGGTAATAATAAAGAATTCATTTCCTCCTAAAGATAAAACAAAACATATATGTACCTAATAGCCTAAAAAGCATATATATTGGCAGGGGGAAAGGTTCCACTGGGAGATCCTGTGAGCAGGTGATGATTTTAGGAGCTTAATGAGATTGAGCATTTAAGGAACCAGGGTCACAGAATCACATGCTCTCTATTCCTGAACCATAAACGTAGACCCGCAGCCCAAAATAGAGTAGTGCAAAGACCACCTAATACCATGAAGTGTGTTTGATATTTTTTTTTTGTCTTCCTTTAAAGTTAATTAATTAGAGAAATTCCCAAGGGCATTTGGGGGACGATAGAGAATCCATTTACATAATAGTCCAGTGGCTGCCTGGAATCACTTGATTCCCTGAGCGTGTGCCCTGGAAAAACGAGTAGCGACAAGACCATCTGGCCAGCACGAGAGGAAAACCAGTCAGTTAGCTCACAAAGGTAAGCTTGCCCTAAACAAAAGAGAGCCATCCCGGCTTCATTTATTTCAGAAAATGGCGACTTGGCCAGATAAGGTCTACATTAGGAATACTGGGGAGAATTCTGTAGAAAGAAAAGCAAAGTGGCCCTCAAAACACAATGCTGAGGTCGTTCACCATCATTGTCATCGTTTTTATCAGTTAGCTCTGTGGGATGTGCATGATATTGGGAATACCTGCTCTTTCCCTTCATGGGTCAGTCATTTCCTTTTTTAGAATAACGGTAAGCGTCCAGTGAAGAGACAGGAAAATGCCTGTCTCTATGTGCATACTCCAATATCCCTGAAAGAGTTCTGTCCAGGAATGTGGTGATGGTTCAGGGGCTCTGAGCATAGCCGCAGCTGAAGCCTATACGACACGGAAGGTGAGGGTGACAAGGGGAAAGTCACTAAACATGGTGGTTCCTGGTTTCAAGAATGGAAAACAGAGATGGAGCTGAATTGGCATAGAAAGTACAGTGCTTTAGGCTTACACTTGCTACAGCAGAAGTGAGGTGTGCTGATTATCTTCCTTTCTTCTCTCCGTTCCCAGATTCTTTCCCTACCCTTCACTGCTTTACTTTGTGCCCTAAAAGGCTGAGCCCTGTGGGCATCAACACCTGGGCTAACTGGCTGGCTGGCTTCCTGTAGAGACAGAGTATTTCTTCTTTGATATCTCTCTGCTTTGGTAGTGTAATCTTTCATGACCCTGTTGGACCTCCAAAGAGCCTCTTGCTATGAACAGCCCTAAAAAACAAAACCAAAACCATGGTCATAAATTCCTACCATAGTGACCCCATGTGACAGAGTATAATTGCCCCATAGGGTTTCCTAAGCTATAAGTTTTACGGAACCTGCAGAATGGCTGGTGAGTGAAAATTGCCAACCTTTTATTTAGCAGCCAAGCTCTTAACCATGGCACCACCAGTGCTCCTTATAAAACATAAAAACCTAAGCCCACTGCCAATGAGTCAATTCCAACTTACAGCAACACTACAGGACAGAGCAGAACTGTTCCATAGTTTCTAAGGAGTGCCTGGTGGATTCAAACTGCCAACCTTTTGGTTAGCAGTTGTAGCATCTTAACCACTGCAGCCACCAGGGTTCCCTCTTCATAAACCGTCCTACCATCATCACAAAGGTTAGAACTTACTGCTCCAGACTCAGTTCCCAGTGTATTATGCAGATGGACTTATTGAATCCTCCCCAAAATGCTAAGAAGTAAGTACCTGTTTTACATCTGGGTAGCTGTGGTACAAGCTCTGAGCGGGCGAACACTTAAGCACTTGATTGCTAGGCTGGAAGTTCAAGTCCGTTTAGAGGTGCCATGAAAGAAAAGCCTGGGAATCTACTTCTGAAAGATCAGCCATTGAAAACCCAATGGAACACAGTTCTATTCTGATGCACACTGGGTCACTAGGAGTCGGAATTGATTTGATGGCATCTAATAACAATTGTGGCACAGAGAAGTTAAATAACTGTGGTCAAGGTCAATCGTCTACCAGGCACATAGCTGGATTTTCAACAAGGCAGTTTGGCTCAAGAGTCTGTGTTCTTAACTTCAGTAGCAGTGCTGTCCCATAGAAATGTAATGGAAGGCACACATGTCATTTTAAATTCTCTAGTAGTCACATATTAAAAAAACAAAATGAAACAGGTGAAATTAATTTCGGTAAAACATTTTATTTAACCTAAAAGATAAAAAAAATCAGCTTCTTAGCATGTCATACTTTTAAAATTATTAATAAGATGTTTTAAATTCTTTTTATGTATGAAGTCTTCAAAATATGGTGTATATTTTATATTTACAGCACATCTCCGTTTGGACTCTAAAGTTTTATTTGAAATAATTGCTCTGTGTTTAGATTTCATAAAATTTGCAGTTTAAAAAGTAGGGCTAACATACACAAGTTGTTCTAAACACTCTTAGAAGTTTTTCAATAATTGAATCGAGTAACTTTTTATTTTTGCTCCTAATAAGCTTGCTATTTTAGAATAACTTTAGATTTATGTATATGTTGCGAAGATAGTATAGAGGGTTCCTGTATCTAACTCAGGTATTTCCCTATTGTTGACATCTTACTCTACTATAGTAAATTTATCACAACTAAGAAACCAATATTGGTACATTAGATGCTTATGTACAACAGAACAAAATGTCAGGTGCTGTGTCCTCCTCACAACTGCTGCCGTACTTTAGTACATCTTTGCAACTGTCACGCCAACCCATCTCACTGAGGGGCACCCTCACCCTTGGTGGCCCTCTGCTTCACCAGATAAGATATTTTTCTCCAACAATTGATCCCTTCTGATGACACGTCCAAAGTCAGACACTGTTCTCTTGTGATCCATAGATTTTCTGTCTTCCTTTCTTTTTTCAAAAAATGTTTATTTATTTACTGTGATTGAGTGAAAGTGTACAGTCCAGTTTAAATTTACATACCTGCCTAAGTGTAGCTCCTAGTGTTCTCCTTGCACACTCCTCCTTTCTGTTCTATATGTGCCATACCCTGTTAACAATCTCCTGTCCCCTTTTCTCCACCCTCTCCATTCCTCTCTAGTAAGAGGCCAGTAGGATGACATCACATAGATGCATAGAACCATAAGGCACACACACCATATGGCCATGCTGTGTCACTGAGTCCAATCTATTCCTGTCCGAGGAGTTGACCTCAGTAATGACTTATGCACAGGGGCAGCATCGGGACTAGGGGCCATGCTCCCAGGGGAGCCCCAAGTCCTTCAGACCATCAATTGTGGTGTTTTCGTGGAGTTCTCAGGGTGCACTCATTTTTATTCTCTTGTTGTCACTGAGAATCAAATTTGTGAGCTCCCAAGTTGAAGAACTGACCCTACAACTCAAACAAGTAGAAAGAGAACAACAAAAGGACTCCTCACACACCAGAAGAAAACAGATAATAAAAATTAGAACAGAACTAAATGAATTAGGGAATAATAATTTAAAAAAATGGAAAGAATTAATGAAACGAAAAGCTGTTTTTTAAAAGATTCACACAATTGACAAACCGTTGACCAAATTTGCAAAAGAAAAACAGGAGAGAAAGCAAATAACTCAAATAAGAAATGAGATGAGTGATTTCACAACAGACCCCATCAAAATTAAAGAAATCATAATAGAATGTTATGAAAAATTGTACTCTAATAGCTTTGAAAACCTAGAGGAAATGGACAAATTTCTTACCCAAGATAACACATACAGAAGTAGAACAACTTAACAAACCTATCATAAAAGAAGAGCTTGAAAAAGTAATAATAATAATAAAAAAAACCTACCAACCAGAAAAAGTCCTTGCCCAGATGTCTTTCCTGGAGGACTCTTCCAAACTTTTAGAGAAGAATTAGTACCAATACAACTAAGGGTATTTTACAGCAAGAAAAGAATGGAACCCCCCAAAACTCATTCTATGAAACCAATATAACTCTGATAACAAAACCTGATAAAGATAGCACAAAGAAGGAAAATTACAGACCAATATCTCTCATGAACTTAGATGCAAAAAAGTCTAACAAAATTCTGACCAGTAGAATACAACAACAAATGAAAACAAAAATTCACCATGATCAAGTAGAATTCATACCAGGGACACAGCAAAGATTCAACATTAGTAAAACACTTAATAAAGGCAACCACATAAATAAAACAAAAGATAAGAATCATTTGATTTTATTGATTGATGTAGAAAAGAAAGCTGACAAGTATAACACCTATTCATGTTAAAAACAACTCTCAGCAGAATAGGAATAGAAGGGAAATTCCTCAACATAATAAGGGGCATCCATGCAAAGCTAACAGTCAACATTATCCTTAATGGAAAGACACTGAAAGAATTCCTCCCAAGATTGGGAACCAGAGGAGGATGCCCATTGTCACCGCTCTTATTCAACATTATGTTGGAGGTTCTAGCCAGAGCAATCAGACAAGATAAAGAAATAAAGTGCATCCGCATCAGTAAAGAAGAAGTAAAAGTATCTCTATTTGCAGATGATATGATCTTACACATAGAAAACTCTAAGGAATCTGTAAAAAAGCAACAGAAACTAACAGAAGACTTCACCAAAGTATCAGGATATAAGATAAACATAAACAAATCAGTTGGCTTCCTTTACACCAGCAAAGAGATCATCAAAGAGGAAATCACAAAATCAACACCTTTTGCAATAGCTCCCAAGAAGATAAAATATCTAGGAATAAATCTAAGCAGAGATGTAAGAGACCTATACAAAGACAATTACAAGACCGTACTGAGAGAAACCAAAAGAGACTTACATAAGTGGAGAAATCTACCTTGCTCACGGGTAGGAAGATTTAACATTGTGAAAATGTCTATTCTACCCAGAGATCTGTACATACAATGCAATCCCAATACAAATTCCAACACTGTTTTTTGATGAAATGGAGAAACAAATCACCAACTTCGGAATGGGAAGAAGTGCCAGATAAGTAAAACATTACTGAAGAAGAAGACCAAAGTGGGAGGCCTCACACTACCTGACTGTAGAAGTTATTACACTGCAACAGTAGTCAAAACAACCTGGTGCAGGTACAAAAACAGACATATAGACCAATGGAATAGAATAGACAATCCAGAAATAGCATCATCCACTTACAAACAACTGATATTTGACAAAGGCCCAAAGACCATAAACTGGGGAAAAACAGCCCCTTTAATAAATGGTCTTGGCAAAACTGGATATCCATCTGCGAAAAACTGAAATAAGACTCATATTCACACCTTGCATAAGAACTAACTCAAAATGGTTCAAAGGCCTAAATATCAAATCTAAAATGATAAAGATTATGGAATAAAAAATAGTGACAACACTGGAAGCTCTAACACACGGCTTAAACAGACTACAAAATATTATGCATAAACAGCAGAAGAGAAAATAGATAAATGGGAAGTACTAAAAATCACTTCAGCTCATCCAGAGACTTTATCAAGACAATAAAAAGACTGTCTACAAACTTGGAAAAAAAGTCTCTGATCAATGTCTTATTTCCATAATTTACAAAGTACTGAAAAATAACAACAAGAAAAAGACAAATAACTGAATTAAACAACGGGGAAAAAGATATGGACAGATACATTTCAAAAGATGACATCCACACTGCCAAAAGATATGTGAAGAAATGCTCACAATCATTAGCCATTAGAGAAATCCAAATCAAAACTACAATGAGATGCCATCTGATTCCAACAAGGTTGGCGCTAATCCAAAAAACACAAAACAACCAATGTTGGAGAAACTGTGGGGAGATTGGAACTCTTCTAAATGGCTGATGGGAATGTAAAATGGTACAATCTCTTTGGAAAGCAATTTGGCACTTTCTTAAAAAGCTAGAAATAGAAATGACACACAATCCAGCAATCCTGCTTCTTGCAATATATCCTAGAGAAATAAGGGCTGTCACATCAACAGATACATGCATATGAATGTTTATACAGATCACTATTTTTATATAGACCACTATTATAAGGACTTAAGACTTATATATAGAAGAAAATACTCTTTGATGGCTACAAGTGTGGGGAGTCAAGGAGAGAGATGTTCATAGATTAGACGGTTGATAGGAATTTGATTAGGTGAAGAGAGTGACAGCACACAGTAGAAGGCATATCAGCATAATTATACCACAAGCTAGGAGGTTTTCTAAATTCAATGCAACAATTCAAAGGACAGGGTACCAGGGACAGGGGTCTGGGGGCCGTGTTTTCAGGCCACATCAAGGCCAATTAGCATAACCAATCTTTTTCTAAGAGAGTCTTCTGCACCCTGTGTGGGTGTCAGCTGGAGTCTTAAAAGCCAGCAAGCTACCACCTAAGGAACATCAACTGGTCCCAACCCACCTGGAACAGATGAAAACTGAGAACATCAAAAACACGAGGAAGACTGAGCGCAAGAGACAGAAGGACCCATATGATTGGAGAACTACATCAGGAGGAGACTAGAAGAACCAAATGGTGCCTGGCCACCATCAAAGACAGACCCAACAGAGAACACAATGTGGAGGCCCTGATGCAGCATGAGGAAAATGGATGTGCACATCAAGAACTCTATTAAAGGACCAGACCTGATGGTCCGACAACCTGGAGGGTCCCCTGAGAATATGGCCCCTAGACTTGCTGCTAGCCCAGAGCCGAAACCAGTACTGAAGCCAGCACTTCAGACAAAGTCTGGATAGACCTGGGGACACAGTGATGCAGGTGATGCCTGTACCTTATGGTTTAATATGTATATGAGGCTGTCCTACTGGTTTTTCAGAGGAGAGAGGAGAGGGTGAGAAGGAGGTGACAAGTAGTGATTGAGTGCATACTGGAAGTAAAGGGTGGAAAGGAAGAGTGTGCTGTCACAGAGTGAGGAGAGCAGATAGAGTTGCAGAGAGGCAGATGCTTGGGGTTTTATATGGCAAATTGACTTGGATTGTAAACTTTCACTTAGTCACAATAAAAATTTTTTTTAAAGTAGTCATTTTATGTGAGTAGAGGGACAACACACAGTTGAGGAAAAATCAGCACAACTGGACTAAACCAAGAGCTAAATAAACACAAACACTATGAGGGACAGGGTAGCAGGGGTAGGGGCCTGAAGATGATAGTTTCAGGGGACATAAGTCAACTGGCATAACAAAGTTTATTAAGAAAATGTTCTATACATTTATAGGATATCATCCTGCTGACCTCTGGCTGGAGGAAGGAGAGAGGGTGGAGAGGAGGGGAAAGGAGGCTGTTGGGAGGCTGAGACATGTATGGAGCAGAGAGGAATAGTGTGCTGTCACCAGACAGGGAGAGCAGTGGAAGCTGCATATAGGTGGGCATGTAAATTTATACAGGAATAAAAAATAAAAGAAAATGTTCTACCTTCTACCTTGGTGAGTGGTATCAGGGGTCTTAAAAGGTAGCAAGTTTCTAAGAGGCATCAATTAAAAAAATTTGAGCCTAAGAGGCAGAAAGAGCTGCATAAACCAGAGACTGTATCAGCATGAGACCGGAAGAATATGGTGTCTAGCTACCACCAACTACTACTGCCCTTTCAGGGAAATCAATAAAGAATCTCTGATGGAGCAAGAGAAATGTGGGATGCAGAACTTGAATTCCAGTAAAAAAGATAAGATTTGATGGTCTGACAGACTGTAGAGTCTCTGGATGACATGGCTCTCTGACTCTCTGTTAGTCCAGAACTGAAACCATTCCCAAAACCAAATCCTCAAACAAACATTGAATTGGTGTATACAAGATTTGACAATTACGTTCATGAACTCATCCTAGAACAAAGGCTATATACCTCGTTGCTGAATATCACTATGGTCACTTTTGAGGTACTCCCCCTGGAAAACTATACATCAATGCCAGTGCCAGTCTACTCTTCAAAGCAGTTTTAAAACTCTTTTTCCAGAATGGCCATCAGAGCTGTTGTATTATGAGGTCTGACAATAGTGTTCATGAATTCACTCTAGAAAAAGTGCTTTGAAGGGTGTGGACTAGGCATTCACATTGGTGTATGGCTTCCCAAAGGGAGTACTTTGAAGGTGACCATAGTGATATTCAGCAGTGAGGTGTGTAGCACTTTTTCCAGGATGAGTTCATGAACTTAATTGTCAGAACTTGTAAGACATGAAATGATACTAGTGAACACTGTACTTCTAGGCTGAAGTAGATACAGGAGACTAATCGTGCAGCTCACGTCCAGAGGCAAGATGAGAAGGCAGAGGGGGACAGGAGCTGATTGAATGGACATGAGAAATATAGGTTGGAGGGGAGGAGTGTGCTATCAGTATGGGGAGATCAACTAGGGTCACATAACAAAGTTTATGTAAGTTGTTGCACAAGAAATTGACACAAATTGTAAACTTTCATGTAAAGCACAATGAAAAAAAGAAATCAATAAGTATGAATCCTGACAATTAAGTCCGAGAACTTAATTGTTGTAAGTGCTACATAGTACTTCATTGCTGACTATCATTACGGTCACCTTCCAAGCACTCCCCTGGGAAGATATGCCCTGATGCCAGGGCCTAAGTCGACACTTCGAAGCAATTTTGGAACTCTTTCTGGAATGGCCATTGTGCGTGGTGGCATGTTGACAAGTTGGCAAGTTGGCAAGTTGGTGAACTTAATTGCAGAAAAGTCTGTGAGGGAGTTTTTGGCCAGTAAACAAATAACATTGTTGGAACACCCTTTCTACTCACCTGATCTGGCCCCCAGTGATTTTTTTCTCTACCCAAAGATAAAGGAAATATTGAAAGGGAGACATTTTGATGACATTCAAGGCATCAAGGGTAACATGATGACAGCTCTGATGGTCGTTCCATAAAAAGAATTCCAAAATTGCTTTGAAGGGTGGACTAGGCACTGGCATTGGTGCATAGCTTCCCAAGGGAAGTACTTTGAAAGTGACCATAGTGATATTCAGCAACGAGATATGTAGCAGTTTCGCTAGGGTGAGTTCACGAACTTAACTGGCAGTCTTTATAAATTTTTAAAAAACAGATACAGAAATCATTTAAAAAAAATTAGCCAGATTACAAGTGCTAAGCAGGAGGGACTACCCACAATGTTGAAGACATCAGGAAGCTTTGCTTGGTGGTAAAAAGAGCATGAATACTGTATTTTAATCAGTGTGGTCCTGATTCCACAACTGCCTATACGTCCTTGGGAATTTAATTGACCTCTCTGTGCTTGTTTTCTCATATGGAAAAATGAAGCAGAGTTGAAAGGTTCGGATAAATTAAAACCATTAGTTCATTCATCTATAGCCCACAAATACTTTTTAAGCACCTATCATGTCCCACCCCCATTTGTCTGTCAGTTTGTCATACTGTGGGGACTTGTGCGCTGCTGTGCTGCTGGAAGCTATTCCATCAGTACTTAGATACCAACAGGGTCACCCATGGTAGACAGGTTTCAGCCGAGCTTTCAGACTAATACAAACTAGGAAGAATGACCCAGCAGTCTACTTCTGAAAAGGATTTGCAGCTGGAAATCTATGAATAGCAGTGGAATGTTGCCAGATATAGTGTCGGAAAATGAGCCCCCCAGCTTGGAAGGCACTCAGAAGATGATTGTGAAAGACATGCCTCCTCAAAGTGCAGTCCACCTTAATGATGTGGACAGAGTCATGCTTTGGGGAACTTTTTTTCGCTAATGTGGCATAACTCATAATGAGAAGAAACAGCTGCAAGGATCCACTAATAATCAGAATGTGGATTGTATGAAGTATGAACCTAGGAAAATTGGAGATCATTAAAAATGAAATCAAATGCATAAACATTGATACCCTAGGCATTAGTGAGCTGAAATGGACACATTCTGGCCATTTTGAATAGGGTAATCATGTGGTCCATTATGCTGGAAAGGGCAACTTTAACAAGAACTGTGTTGTGTTCATCGTCAAAAAGAACATTTCAAAATCTATCTTGAAGTACAGTGCAGTCAGTGATAGGATAATATCCATATGCCTACAATAAAGTCCACTTAATATAACTGTTGTCCAACTTTATGTATCAACCACTAAGGCCAAAGATGAAGGTATTGAAGATTTTTCCCAGCTTCTGCAGTTCAAAACTGATTCAACAAGAAATCAGAATGCATTGAAAACTTCTGGTGATTGAAATGCAAAAGTTGGAAACAGAAAAGAAGGAAAATACAGCATTGGTGATGGAAATGATTCCAGAGATAGAATTTTGCAAGAGCAATGTCTTCTTCATTGCAAATATCTTTTCTTCACCAGATGGGATATGCAGGAATCAAACTGATTATACTTATAGAAAGAGATGATGGAAAAGTTCAATATCATCAGCTGGAAGGAGACCAAGGGCTGACTGCAGAGAAATCATCACTTACTTACATGCAAGTTCAAATTGAAACTGAAAAAAATTAGAACAAGTCCATGAAAGTTAAAATATTACCTTGAACATATCACAGCTGAGGTTAGAGACCGTCTAAAAAAGAAATTCGATGCATTAAACACTAATGACCAAAGACCAGACAAGTTGTGGAATGGCATCAAAGACATCATACATCAAGAAAGCAAGGGGTTA
Organism: Heterohyrax brucei; assembly: GCA_028571685.1. Classification (NCBI taxonomy): domain Eukaryota; kingdom Metazoa; phylum Chordata; class Mammalia; order Hyracoidea; family Procaviidae; genus Heterohyrax; species Heterohyrax brucei. Next base: position 23,756,015 of record CM053166.1, on the reverse strand, counting down.
TTAAAAAGACAAGAACAAGAGAAAAGACTAAAATGAATGCAAGAAGAGACTTTGAAACTTGCTCTTGGACACTGAGTATCTAAAGAAAAAGGGAGAACCAATGAAGTATAAGAACTGAACAGAAGATTTCAATGGGTGGCTCAAGAAGACAAAGTAAAGTACTGTAACGATATGTGCAAAGAACTGGAGATAGAAAACCAAACGTGAGGAAAGTGCTGTGCATTTCTCAAGCTGAAAGAACTGAAGAAAAAATTCAAGCCTCGAGTTGCAATAGGGAAGGATTCTACAGGGAAAATATTAAACGACTCAGGAAGTGTCAAAAGAAGATGGAATGAATATATAGAATATATAGTGTCATTATACCAGAAAGAACTGGTCGATGTTCAACCATTTCAAGAGATAGCGTATGATCAGGAACTGACAGTACTGAAGGAAGAAGTCGAAGCTGCGTTGAAGGCTTTGGCAAAAAACAAGGATCCAGGAATGTATGGAATATCACCTGAAATGTTTCAACAAATGGATGAAGCACTGGAAGTGCTCACTTGTCCATGTCAAGAAATGTGGGGAACAGCTACCTAGCCAACCAACTGGAAGAGATCCATGTTTATGCCTATTCCCAACAAAGGTGATTGTTTTAGTCAGCTAGGGCTGCTCTAACAGAAATACCACAGAGTGGATGGCTTTAACAAAGGAACGTTTATTCTTGCATAGTCCGGTAGGCTACAAGTCCATATTCAGGGTGTCTGCTCCGGGGGAAGGCTTTCCCCCTTGTCGGCTCTGGAGGAAAGTCTGGTATTGCACCAGTCTTTGTCCAGGGAGTATCTTGGCACAGGAACCTCAGGTCTGAAGGACGTGCTCTTCTCCCTGTGTTGGTTGCTTGATGGTATGAGGTTCCCCATTCTGTGCCTGCTTCTCTGTCCTTTTATCTCTTGCAAGAGGAAAGGATTAATGGTGGGGCAAACCATACTCCAGGGGAACTCCCTTTGTAGTGGAGCAGGGAGGTGATCTTATAAAGGAATTTACAGTCCCACCCTAATCCTTTAACATACAGCATAAGGAAACCACAAAATGGAGGACAGTCACAAGATACTGGGAATCATGGCCTAGTCACGTGGCTACACCTATTTTTGGGGGGACAGAATTCAATCCATGACAGTGGTGTAACCAAATGTGGAAATTATTGAATAATATCACTTGCAAGGAAAATTTGCTCCAGATCAGTCAAAAGTGACTGCAACAGTATATTGACAGGGAACTTCCAGAAATTCAAGCAGGATTCAAAAGAGACATCATTGCTGATATCAGATGGATCTTGGCTGAAAGTAGAGGATACAAGAAAGATGTTTACCTCTGTTTTATTGATCACACAAAGGCATCCGATTGTGTGGATCATAACAAATTATAGATAACATTGTGCAGAGTGGGAACTCCAAAACAGTTAATTGTGTTCATGAGAAATCTGTACTTTGATCAAGAGGTAGTCATTCAGACAGAGAAAGGAGATAATGTATGGTTTAAAGTCAGGAAAAGTTTGTATCAGGGTTGTATCCTTTCACTACACTTTTCGATCTTTGTGCTGAGCAAATAATCTGAGAAGCTAGACTATACAAAGAAGAACAAAACATCAGGATTGGAGGAAGACTCGTTAATAATGTCTGACGTAGATGACATTTCTTTGTTTTTCAAAAGTGAAGAGGACTTGAAACACTGATGAAGATGAAACACTATACCATAGCTGTCAATGCAGATTTCACTTCCACGTCAACAAAACAAAAATTCTCACAACTGAACCAATAAGCAACATCATGATAGATGGAGAAAAGATTGAGACTGTCAAAGAGATCATTTTACTTAATTCTATAGTCAACATCCATGGAAGCAGCAGTCAGGAAATCAAAAGACTCACTGTATTGGGAAAATCTGCTGCAAAAGATTTCTTTGAAGTGTTGAAAAGCGAAGATGTCACCCTGAAGACTAAGGTGTGCCTGACCCAAGCCATAGTATTTTCAATTGAATCAAATGCATGTGAAAGCTGGACAATCAATAAGGAAGACAGAAGAATTGATGCCTTTGAATTGTAGTGTTGGAGAAGAATGCTGAATACACCATGGACTGCCAAAAGAACAAACAGATCTGTCCTGGAAGAAGTACAAACCAGAGTGCTCCTTAAAAGCAAGGATGGTGAGACTGTGCCTTACATACTTTGGACGTGTTGTCAGGAGGGATCAGTCCCTGGAGAAGGATATCATGCTTGGTAAAGTAGAAGGTCAGCAAAAAAGAGGAAGACCCTCAATAAGATGGACTTACACTGTGACTACAACAATAGGCTTGAGCATAAAGACAGTTGTGGGCACGGCACAGGACCACGCAGTGTTTTGTTCTGTTTTACACAGAGTTGCTATGAGTCAGAACTGATTTGAAGGCAACTAACATCACGTGCCAGACACAATTCTAGGCCCAGCAGTAAACAAGACAGGTAAGGTCCCTGATTTCATTGTACATGCTAGTGGGAGAACAAACAGTAAGTAAAGTGTCTTATGTCAGGTCCCCAGAAAACAGACTCTGAGATGGATATCTGCATGCAGAAAGTTTATTATGTGCTCTCAGGAACAACACTAGTAGGGAAGTTAGGAAAGAAGGACTGTCTGAGAGAGAAGTTGAACTGGAATGTAGGTATAACAGAAGCTTCGGCCAATCCTTCAGGAACCCTAGAAATAAGGTGGCTCTTTAGAGTTGCTGCAAAGGCAGGTACGTGGGTCTTTATATCCCCACACTGATCAGTCATTTAATCCAGGCTACTCACTGGAAAGTGGTGTGAACAAGGGCTAAGTTGTCCCTTCCAGGGGCAATTCATGGAGGAACACTCATTTGAGAATATTCAGCAGTTATCACTCCCAGGAATGAGAACCATAGTCCTGAAAGGAGGATTTGGGGAGAGTAACAATGCATCTATTACATAAACACATAACTAAGCATGATAATTTAATGTAGCAATAGGCGTTATGAAGAAAATAAAACCAGGTAACATGGCAGATGGGGGAGTGGGGCACTTACATTAGATTAGGTGGTTAGAGAAGTCTGTGATGCATCATGGCTATTGAATAAAAATTGGTTTAATTGCCTTTCCTGCTTAGTTTTGTTGAGACTGGTGAACGTACAGCTACCAACCCACCACGACAAATATGCAGTGTAGTTTTTCTGGGTGAGGCTGACTCCCAGTTCCTATGAAGACTGTGAAAGAGTAGAAAAAGACTACAGTCCAATATCATTTATGAATATGCATGCAAAAATTCTCGACAAAATACTGAAAAACCAAATTTAAAAACATATAAAAATAATTATGTATCATGACCAAGAAGAATTTATGCCAGAAATGAAAACTTGGTTTAGCATCACAAAATCAGTTAATGTAATACACTGTATCAACAGAATAAAGAAACAAAACCCATGTGATCATCTCAATAAAGGCAGAAGATGCTTTTGACAAAATCCAAAATCCTTTCATGATAAAACATTCAACAAAATGGGAAGAGAATGGCACTTCCTCACCTGATAAAGAGCATCATATAAAAAATCCATAGATAGCACCATACTTGGTGAAAGTGGATGCTTTCTCCCTAGGGTCAGGAACTAGACAAAGATATCTGCTTTTATCACTTCTATTCAACATTGTACCAGATGTTCTAGACAGAGCAATTAGCAGGAGTAAATTAACAAATAAGCAAGATATGTACTAGCTTACATTAAGTGAGATACATATGGTGAAAATCTGCACTATAAATTAGTAAGCCTGTGCATACCTTGCTTATCAGGTAATTCATCCCTGACAACTGGACAAAAAAAGCAATAAAAATTATCTAGTTTGTAAAGCAAGAAGCAAATCTATATTTGTAGATGATATGATCCTGAATATATGAAATCCTAAAGAACCCACAAAAACTACCTCATGAGAACTCATGAGAATAAATGAGTTCAACAAGGCTGTAGGGTACAAAATCAATACACAAAAAAATCAAGTGTATTTCTCCTCACTTGCAATGAACAATTCAAAAATGAAATTAAGAAAACAATTCCATTTGCAAAAGCACCAAAAAGAAATACTTAGAAATAAATTTAACAGAGGTGGGGCCAAGACAGTGGAGTAGACAGATGCTTTCCACGGCCCTCTAACAACAAAGATCTTAAAGAAGAAGTGAATCCAATACATACGGCATCCTAAGAGGCTTAAACATCAAAGAGAAAGTTGAGAAATTGGATTGAGCAATGGAGAAGGGAGAATAGTGCCCAAAGTACATAGGTTTCTAAGGACTTGACCTGCTGGAAGGTTACCAAGACCACTGGGTGGCAGGCCGAGTGCAGAGGTTGGTAGTCACCTTTCTCAGTGTGAGTGACTGTCTGGAGAGTTCACTCAGGCCTCTGGAGCCAGTAAGAGACAACAACAAATCATGGAAAGGTAAGTCTTTGTGTGTAATGTGCTGTGTGTGCAGATATGAATCTTTTCCTGGACAGGGACCTGCCTCCCTTCTCCTGGTGCTTCCCCCTCACCTTTCTGCACTGTGTCCTGCCCTAGAGTCTGACACCACTAACTGAGCCAGAAGTAGGACTCCTGAAGCCTGCCCTGAACCATTCTCTGATACTCAGAGAAGGAAAAATTTAACAAATTCAAGGAAGGAGGGAGAGAAAAAAAAATTCAGCTGACTCCTAAGCCAGAAAACAAGGGCAGAAACTGTTCTTGAACCTGGATTCAGACATAAGAGGATAAACCATCCTCACAGACACTCAGGGGTAGCTGTTAGCCCCCTGCTTTTCTCAGCAGCTGTAGAGAGACACTTGTGCCTATAACAATCACCCCTGCCTAGCTAGGACAGTTAGGCAAGAGCCTGCACTACATACCTGGTGACTGACTATCTGGACACCTGAGCTGAATTCATACAAGAAAAGTAAATGGTACATTTCAAAACAAGAAGCTAGAACACAGCAGGAAAACAAAATAAATAAATGCAATTTACTGATGGCTCAGAAATAGCACTTAAAGGGTTGGACCATGATCTCTCCAGAAAGCTCCCAAAACAAAGAATCAAATTTTCCAGAAGAAAAGAACTTTCTAGAATTATCAGAGGTAGAATATGAAAGATTAGCATTTAGAACACTTTAAGAGATAAGGAGAGAGATGAGGCAAAGTGCAGAATAGTATAATGACGAATTGAAAAAACTACAAGAAATCACAGACAACAAGCATTAGAAATTCAGGAGATGACTAATGAAATTACAGAATTAGACAACACAATAGAAAGTCATGGAAGCACAGCTGAGGAAACGGAAGGCCAAATTAGTGAGACTGAAGATAAAACACATGACATTGACATATTTGAGGAAAAATCAGATAAAAGAATTTTTAAAAATCAAGAAACACTAAGAATTATGTGAGACTCTAGGAAGAGGAATAATCTACAAATGATAGGGGTACCAGAATGCATCCACATGCATGTGTGTGATAACAAAAAGTACAGAGAGAACTGTAGAAGATCTGCTGACAGAAAACTTCCCTAATATCATGAAAGATGAAGATACCTATCCAAGATGCTCATCAACTGCCATACAAAGAAGATTCCCAAAGAAAGACACCAAGGCATATTATAATCAAACTTGTCAAAACTAAAGACAAGGAAGCACTTACAAGTGTCTAGGGATAAACAAAAAATAACCTACAAAGGAGAATCAGTAAGACTAAACTTGGAATATTCATTAGAAACCATGCAGGCAAGAAGGCAATGGGATGACATATACAAAATCTTGAAGGAAAATAATTGCCAACCAAGAATTTTATATCTAGAAAAATTGTCTCTCAAATATAATGGAGGAATTAGGATATTTCCAGAAAAACAGAAATTGAAGAAATTTGCAAAAACCAAAACAAAATTACAAGAAATACTAAAAGGAGTCCTTTGGATAGAAAATCAATAACACCAGGTAACAATCCAAGGCAAGAACACAGAACATAGAAACTGCATATTAACCCAGAAAGGGGAACCACCCCCAAAATAAATAAATAAATTGTTAAAAAAATAAAAGGAAAACACTGAAAATAGGGAAACAGAGATGTCATTATGTAAACATTATAACAAAAAAGAGGGACCCAAAAGAAAATGTGGTCATATGAGGTATTTCATATACAGATGAAATCAAGGTGATATATAAAAGAGTTAAAGACTGGTTTAAAATTAGAAAAATAGGGGTAATTATTAAGGCAATCAGAAAGGAAACTATCAATCCTATGCATCAGAAAAAAAAAAGAAAAACATGAAGTCTCAGTAAATATAAAACCACCAACACTTCTTTAAGATCAAATGAAAATACATGAAGAAAAAAGCCTGCACAAAAAATTAAAAGGAACAAAGGAATTGCCTACAATGCAAAGAAAAAGACATCGAAATAGCAGCACTTAACTACACCTATCAATAATCATGCTGAATGTAAATGTACTAAATGCACCAATAAAGAGATGGAGAGTGGCAGATTGGAAAAAAAGATCATCACCCATCTATAGGCTGCCTACAGGCGACACACTTTAGACTTAAAGACATGAACAAATTAAAACTCAAAAGATGTCACAAATATATCAAGGTAACAACATTAAAAAAAATTAATCTCTGATAAAATGGAATTTGAAGTAAAATCCACCACACTGCAGGACATTATATAATGACTAAAGAATCAGTACTCCAGGAGGACATAACAAGATCAAATATCTTTGCATGCAGTGAAAGCACTCCCAAATCCATGAAACATTCACTGCATTGAAAAGAGAAATAGATAGCTCTGCAGTAATAGTTGAAGACTTCAACACACCACTCTTAGTGAAGGCTGGAATGTCTAGGAAAAAGCTCAATAAAAACATTAAATATCTAAATGCCACAACCAACTTGACCTCATAGACATATATAGAACACTCCATCTAACAGAGCCAAGTATATGATATCTTCCAATGCATAAAGAACAGTCTCCAGAATGAGCACATATCAGGCCACAAAGCACTCCTTAACAAAATTAAAGACATTGAAATACTGCAGAGCATCTTTTCAGACCATAAAACCATAAAAGTAGAAATCAGTAACAGAAAAAAGAAGGAAAAAACATCAATCTCATGGAAACTGAACATCTTGCTCAAAAACGACTGGGTTATAGAAGAAACCAAGGATGGAATAAAGAAATTCATAGAATTAAATGAGAATGTAAACACATCCTACCAAAATCTACAGAACACAGCAAAAGCAGTGCTCAGAGGTCAATTTATCTCAATAAATATACACAGCCAAAAAGAAGAAAGGGCCCAAATTAAAGAATTAACTCTACAACTTGAACAAGTGGAAAGAGAGCAGCAAAAGAACTCCTTGGGCACCAGAAGAAAACAAATCATAAATATTGACCAGAAATAAATGAATTAATATAAAATTGATCAAAAGAGTTAACAAGACCAAAAGCTGGTTTTTTGAAAAGTTCAACAAAATTGATAAATCATTGGCCAAACTGACAAAAGAAAAATAGGAGAGGAAGCAAATAACTGGAATAAGAAATGAGATGGGCAATCTCACAAAAGTGAAATTAAAATAGTCATATCAGAATGCTATGAAAAAGTATACTCTAATAAATTTGAAAATGTAGAGAAAATTGACAGATTTCTAAAAACACATCAAATGTCAAAAATAATACAACCAGAAGTAGAACAACTAAGAACAACCATCACAAAAAAAAGATTGTAAAGGTAATTAAAAAATTCCCAACTAAAAAAAAAAGCCCTGGCCCAGATGGCTTCACTGGAGAATCCTACCAAACTACCAGAGAAGTGTTAACACCACTGTTACTGAAGGTATTACAGAGCATAGAAAAGGATTAAATACTCTATTTCATTCTATGAAGCCAGTCCAATCCTGATACCCAAATCAGATAGCAACAGCATAAAAAAGGAAAATTATAAACCAATATCTCTCATGAACTTAGATGCAAAAATCCTCAACAAAATTCTAGCCAATTGAATTCAACATCATATCAAAAAGAAAAAATTCACCACGACCAAGTGGAATTCATACCAGGGATGAAGGGATGTATCAACATTAGAAAAATAATTAATGTAATCAAACCACATAAATAAAACAAAAGATAAGAATCACTTGATTATATCATTTGACACAGAAAAGGCATTTGACAAAGTCCAATTCTAATGTAAAAAACTCTCAGCAAAATACAAATCTGCCACTCTCCATCTCTTTATTGGTGCATTTAGTACATTTACATTCAACATAGTAAGGGCATCTATGCAAAGCCAACATCATCTTAAGCCACATCATTTATCACCACCTTTGAAGTACTGCCGTTGAAAAGCTGTGCGCTGATGTCAGTGCCTAGTCCACCCTTCAAAGCAGTTTTGGAACTCTTTTTCTGAAATGTCCATCAGAGCTGTGATCATTTGAAGTTTGACAGTTAAGACTCGACTCAGGATGCATGCTTTGAAGGGTAGACTAGGTGCTGATGTCAGTGCATAGCTTCCCAAGAGGAGTACTTCGAAGGTGACTGAAGTGATATGCAGCAATTATGTATGTAGAACTTTTTCTAGGATGAGTTCATGAACTTAATTGTCAGGCTGTGTGTGATGAGAGCTCTGATGGCCATTTCAGAAAGAGTTCCAAAATTGCTCTGAAGGGTGGACTAGATGCTGGTGTCAGTGCACTGCTTGCCAAGGGGAGTATTTCAAAGGTGAGGTGACCATGGTGATATTCAGCAATGAGCTATGCAGCACTTTTTCTAGGATGAGTTCAGGAACTTCATTGTCAGACCTCATAAATGGACAGAGTCTGTCTGAATGCATTTCCCTTGAAAACTTGAGCCAGACATTGTCACCACTTTTATTCAACATTGTCCTGAGATTCTAGCCAGAGTAATTGGACAAGATAAAAAAAAACAAAAGACATCCAAACTGGTAAGCAAGAAAAAAAAAAGTATCTCTATTTGCAGACTGATCTTATACACACAAAACCCTAAAGAATCCACAAAAAAAACTACTGGAGCTAACAGAAAAGTTCAGCAAAATAAACATACACAAATCAGTTGGATTCCTTTACACAAACAGATCATCAAAGAGAAAATCTCCAAATCAATACCATTTACAATAACCCCTAGAAAATAAAACACCAAGAAATAAATCTAACCAGAGATATAAAGGATCTATACAACAAAAATTACAAGACTGTACTGCAAGAAACGAAGAAACCTTCATAAGAGGAGAAACCTACCTTGCTCACGGATATGAAGAATTAACCTCGTGAAAATGTTTATTCTAACCAAAGCGATTTATAGATACAACGCAATCCCAATACAAATTCCAATGGCATTTTTTAATGAGATGGAAAACAAATCACCAAATTCATATGGAAAGGGAAGAAGTTCCAGATAGGAAAACATTGCTGAAGAAGAACAAAGTGGGAGGCCTCACTGTGCCTACTTTAGGACCTATTACACGTCCACGGTAGTCAAAACAGCATGGTACTAGCATAAAAAAGATACATAGAGTCTGACTCGACGGCACTTGGCTTGGCAGATCAGTGGAACAGAATTGAGAATCTAGACAGAACATCACCCACCTATGGACAGCTGATATTTCACAAAAGTCCAAAGTCTGTAAACTCGGGGTGAGACAGCCTCTTTAACAAATGGTATTGGTATAACTGAATATTCATCTGCAAAAAACTGAGACAAGCCCGTATCTCACACTATGAACAAAAACTAAATCAAAATGGAACAAGATCTAAATATAAAATCTAAAACAATAAAGATCATGGAAGAATAAAATAGGGACAATGCTTGGGGCCCTAATACATGGCATAAACAGACTACAAAATATTACTAACAATGCACGAACACTAGAGGAGAAAACAGATAACAGGGAACTCCTAAAAAGCAAACACTTATGCTCATCCAAAGACCTCACCATAAGAATAAAAAGACTACCCACAGACTGGGAAAGAATTTTTGGCTACCACAAATCTGATCAACATTTAATCTCCATAAACTACAAGGTATTTCAAAACCTCAACAAGAAAAAGACAAATAACCCAATTAAACAATGGACAAAGAATGTGAACTGACACTTCAGCAAAGAAGACATCCAGGTAGCTAACAGATACATGAGAAAATGCTCACAATCATTAGTCCTTAGGAGAATCCAAATCAAAACTACAATGACATACCATCTGACCCCAACAAGACTGGCACTGACACAAAAAACACAAAATAATAAAGGTTGGAGAGGTTGCAGAGAGGCTGGAACTCTTATACACTGCTAGTAGGAGTGTAAAATGGTACAACCACGTTGGAAATTGATTTGACACTTTTTTTTAAAAGGCTAGAAATAGAAATACCATAAGATCCAGCAACTCCACTTCTTCAAATATATGCTACAGAAATACAGGCTGTCACACAAACGGATATATGCACACCAATGTTCATTGCAGCACTGTCCACAACAGCAAATAAGATGGATCAACCTAGGTGCCCATCAACAAATGAATGAATAAATAAACTGTGGTATATTCACACAGTGGAATGCTGTGCAATGACAAAGAACAACAATGATCTCAGGAAACACCTCATAATAAGGAGTCATCTGGAAGACATTATGCTGGGTGAAATCAATCAGCTGCAGAAGGACAAATATTGTATGAGACTACTATTATAAGCACTTAAGAAAACATTTAAGCACAGAAGGAAAAAAATCTTTGATGGTTACAAGGGCTGGGAGGGAAGGAAAGGAGCATTCATAGGTTACAGGATAGATAGGAATTGGTTTAGATGAAAGAAGTGACAGCACACAGTAGAAGGGATGTTAGCACAACTGGATTACACCAAAAGCTAAAAGGTTGTCTAAATACAACCCAACATTTTGAAGGACAGAGTAGTAGGGACAGGGATCTGGGGACCATGGTTTCAGGGTATGTCTAGGCTAATTGACATAACTAAGATTTTCTAAGGAAATGCTCTCTATACCATTTGTTGAGTGCCGTACGGGGTTTTAAAAGCTAGCAAGTGGCCATCTAAGTAGCATCAGTCGGTCTAAATCCACCTAGAGCAAAGGAGAATGAAGGATGTGAAAAATCTGAGGAAACTATGAGCCCAGCAGACAGAAGGTGCCATATGATCCAGAGACTACATCAGCATGAGACTAGAAGTACTAGTGGGTGCCCAGCCACCACCAATGACTGCCCTGGCAGGGAACACAATGCAAAGTCCCTGATGTAGTGAGAGAAAAATAAGTGTGCAGAACTCTATTAAAAGGCCACACTTGATGGTACAGCAGACTGGAGAGTGCCCTGAGGCCATCGCCTCCAGTCTCCCTGTTAGTCCAGTGCTGAAACTAGTACTGAAGCCAACTCTTTAGACAAACATTGGACTGGACTATAAGACATAGAGTGATGCTGGCTGAGAATGTGCTTCTTGCCTTAAATACATACAAGAAGGAGGCTGTCTGGGTAGCTCTTGTCCAGAGTTGAGATGAGAGGGTGGAGGTGGACAGGAATTAATTGAGTGGATGTAAGAAGTACAGGGTGGAAAAGATTTGTGGGTTGTCATGGGAAGGTGTGGGTTGGAAGTGAGTGGTTTAGAGTATCATAGTGGTTAGTGTGCTGGGTTTCTTATGTGAGTCAATCTTGTTGAGTCTTCCTCTTTTTTCACTGACACTCTACCAAGCATGATGTCCTTCTCCAGGAAATAATTGCTGCTGACAATATCTCTAAAGTATGTAAGATGCAGTCTTGTCATCTTTGCTTCCAAGGAGCACTCTGGTTGTACTTCTTTCAGAATAGATCTCTGTTCTTCTGGCAGTTTATGGTGCATTCAATGTTCATCTCTAACACCACAATTCAAAGGCATCAATTCTTCTTCTGTTTTTCTTATTCATTGTCAAGCTTTCTCATGCATATGACGTGATTGAAAATACCATGGTTTGGGTCAGATGCACCTTAGTCTTCAAGGTGGCATCTTTAGTTTTCAATACTTCAAAGAGGTCCTTTGCAGCAGATTTTCCCAATGCAATGTATCTTTTAATTTCTTGACTGCTGCCTCCACAGGTGTTGATTGTGGAACGAAGTAAAATGAAATCCCTGACAACCTCAGTCCTTTCTCCATTTATCATGATGTTGCTTACTGGTCCATTTGTGAGGATTTTTGTTTTCTTGATGTTGAAATGGCATCCATGCTGAAGGCTGTGGTCTTTGATTTTCAACAGTAAATGTTTCAAATCCTCTTCACTTCCAGCAAGCAGGGTTGTGTCATCTGCATAATACAGGTTGTTAATGAGACTTTCTCCAATCCTCATGCCTCGTTTTTTCTTCATATAGTCCAGCTTCTCAGATTATTTTCTTGGTATACAGTTTGAAAGGATATAATGAAAGGATACAACCTGATGCATATCTTTCCTGACTCTGAATCATGCAGTGTCCCCTTGTTCTGTTCGCACAATTATCTCTTGATCCATGAACAGATTCCTCATGAGCTTAAACCATATGATCTAGCAATTCTGCTCCTAGGTATATATCCAAAAGAAATGAAAACATATTACAGGTGACATGGTTAAGAACTCTGCTGCTAACAAAAGATTCAAATCCATCAGTTGTTCTTGGAAATGTTATGAGGCAGTTCTACTTTTTCTTATAGAGTCACTGTGAGTCATGAGTCAGAATCGACTCAAAGGTGCACAACATCCAAAATATATATAATATTGGAGACATGGTGGCACAGTGGTTCAGAGCTCTGCTGCTAACCAAATGATCCTCAGTTCAAATAGACCAGTTGGTCCTTGGAAACCCTATGGGGCAGTACTATTCTGTTATACAGAGTCAGTATGAGTCAGAACTGACTTGATGGTGCCTAACAACATCAACACAAAAATGTGTTTCCTTTCCTGTTTTTCTTTAGTAAGTTTCGCCAGTGGTTTGTCAATTCTGTTGGTCTTTTCAAAAAACCAGCTTTTGGTCTTAGCAATTTTTTTCTCTAGTTCATTTAGTTCTGCTGTAATCTTTATGATCTGTTTTCTTCTGGTGTCTGAAGGGTTCCTCTGTTCCTCTCTTTCTACTTGTTGAAGCTGTAGGGTTAGTTCTTTGGTTGGGGTTCTTTCTTCCTTCCAGATGTGTGCATTTATAGAGATAAACTGACCCCTGAGCACTGTTTTGGCTGTATCCCATAGGTTCTGGTAGGAAGTGTTTTCATTCTCAATGAAATCCATAGATTTCTTTATTTCATCCTTCATTTCTTCTATAACTCATGGCTTTTTGAGCAAGATATTGCTCAGTTTCCATGAATTCCAATTTCTATTTATGCTTTTTTCAGCTGTTGATTTTGGCTTTTATGGCTTTATGGCCTGAGAAGATGCTTTGCAATAATTCAGTGGTATGGATTTTACTGAGATTCGCTTTATGTCCTAACACATGGTCTACTCTGGAAAATGTTCCATGTGCACTGGAAAAGAAGGTGTAGTTATCTGCTGATGGATAGAAAGTTCTGTACGTGTCAGTGAGGTCTAGTTGGTTAATTGTGGCAGTAAGATTTTTTGTGTCTTCACTGAGCTTTTTTTCTAGATCTGTCCAATACTGAAAGTGGAGTGTTGAAGTCTCCCACTTTATTGTGGAGTGATGTATGTCATTTTTTGATGTAGTCAGTGTTTCTTCAATGAATTTAGATGCTCTAGTATTGGGTATATAAATAGTTAATATTGTTAAGTCCTGCTTGTGTATTGAATCTTTTAGCAATAAGTAGTGTCCATCCTTGTCCACAATGGTGGATTTTATATTAAAATCGATTTTATCTGAGATTAATGTTGCCACAACTGCTCTTTGTATATTATTAGCTTGGTATATATTACTCCATCCTTTAATTTTCAGTTTGTTCATATCTTTAAAGTGAGTTTCTTATAAGCAACATATAGACAGGTTGTGTCTTTTGATCCATGATGTCAGTCATTGTCTCTTTACTGGAGCATTCAGTCCACTTACATTCAATGTAATTATTGATAGGTATGTGCTTAGTGCTGTGATTTTGATGTATTTATTTTTGTGTTGATATTTTCTCTATTGCTCTTAATATCTTGTTCTGGGACATTCTTCTTCATGGGTTGATTTTTCACCCTTTTCAGTGTTGGTTTTGTGTTTGTTGAGAATCCTGTATTGAGTTTCTTGTTTTGATATGTCACTTCTTTGTTGTGCTTTGCAGCTCCCGCTATGATCCCCCTTAATAATGTATGTTCAAATCTGATTTTAACTTCTAAATATTTTGTTAAATTCCCCTCCATCTGGATGGACTATAACTACTGTAATATATCCCTCTTTTTAATGTGATGGTATCATAGTTTTCATGATATGATCACTGGATCACTTTTAGTATTACAGCTTTGGTTGGGGTTTTGTGCCTTCCCTAACCGAGTAGGTTTCTGGATGATGTATCCTGTATTGTCTCCTAAAATATAGAGCTAATGGTTTTGTGTTTCTAAACCAAGAGCTTCTTTCAGTATTTCTTGTAGCTTTTGTTTGGTTTTTACATAGTCTGTGAGTTTCTGTTTATCTACAAATGTCTTAATTTCGTTTTCATATTTGAAAGACAGTTTTGCAGGATATATAATTCTTGGCTGGAAGTTTTTCTCCTTCAAGGCTTTGAATGTGCCATCCCACTGCCTCTGTGCCAACATTGTTTCTGCCAAAAAGTCAGACAAAAGCCTACAGGGTTTCCCTCTGAATGTTAGCTTTGCTTTGAGTCTTGCTGTCTTTAAGAGTTTCTGCTTGTGTTTCATTTTGTTAAGCTTAATTATAGTGTGTCTTGGCATCTTTCTTTCGGGGATCACATTGTGTGGTGTTCGATATGCATCTTGGATATCTATGTTCTTTTCTTTCATAATTTCAGGGAAGCTTTCTGTCAGCAACTCAACAACAATAATCTCTGTGTTTTCAAGTGTCCCTTCCTGTTCAGGAACTCCAATCAGTCGTAGATTGTTTCTCTTGCTAGAGTCCCACATGTTTCTGAATGTTTCTTTATTTTTCTTGCTTCTTTTCTCCATGAGTCGGATCCAACTCGACGGCACTTGGCTTGGCTCTTTTCTCTGATTTCTCCTCATGAACGCTGGTGTCAGTAGCTCTGTGTTCCAAGTCAAAAAGTCTATTTTCTAGTTGTTCAGTTCTGTTCTCTTGACTTTGAATTTAGCTGTTTAATTCTTTAATTTTGTTATTGATCTGTCGGATTTCAGAATGTTGGTGTTCCATCAGTTCGAACAGCTTGCTTAATTTTTCATTTTGCTTTGTTTCATTTTGTATAATGTCTAGGAGGGCTCTCTATATAATTCTTTTGTACTCAACCTCTGACAGTTTAAGAAAGGCTTCTTCATCTGGGAAGTTCTTTGGTTCTTTGTTTTGGGAGCTTTCTGGAGCCATGGGTGGATTTTTCTTTGTCTGGTCAGGGTTTGTTGCTTTTTGGGCATCTAGAGGTTGTTTAGTTTCTCTGGTGTTGCCTTAACGGGAGCTGAGGCACAGTCTGAGAAGAAAGTTGATCAGTAGTCACCTCTGTGTACTGCAGTGACTGGGCCCAGTGGAATCTTGGGGGTAACAGGCTCCACCTCCTAGCTGGCAAAGATACGGCCCTACTTATGGAGTCACTGGGGGGCCATCACCTGACCCTGTGATGTGGGTCAGTAAAGGCTGGAGGAGTTGCCATCAGGCTGCACTGTAGTTATTTCTCTAGGTAGTCTCATTTTGAAAAGTAAAAGCTATCCGACAGCTTCCAAAACCAGTCAGGCTGTCAGTTGTGCAATCCCCTCTTTTCAGCTGGCAATGGAAGTACCTCTATATTTGTCCCCTGATGCTGTGATCTAGTTCAAAGCATGGACAGGCTGCTGTCCTACTGTCATCTGCTTCCAGGCACCGTCTATAAGGCTACACTGTGCTAAACACAGCTTTTCTGTTAGGAAAGTGCTCCCTAGGCTGGCACTGCCTCTCAGCCTGGGAATTAGCCCCTGCTGAGGCCTCTGTTTAGGTAACTTCACCTTCCAGTCAAACAAGATAGTGTCCTGCACAAGCTGTCCCGCCCATTGTGAAATAGCCCAATCAGTGGTAGAGGTTCGGAGAGAGCGAGTGGAAGGGCCATGGTGTTTTAAGTCCAAAGCTGGGCTCTCAAAGTGTGGCTATTCTGCCCACTGATCACATCAGCAGTGTGGCTGAGCTTTGCTGCCAGTTAAGCCCAACCCTGGCCACTAGCTAACAAAAAGAAAAAAAAGTTAAAAATGCCAGTTATCTTCAGTCTGCAAGAGCTGGCTATTCAACAAGGGTGGGGATCAGTGAAAGAGAAAAAGTTTCTCATTCAGTGGCGTGTAGTCCAAATTGACAGCTCTATGCCGTGTCTTAGGGCTCATTGGGTGTCCAAAAGGCTCTGTTTAATTATCAGTTCAGGCCTTAGTTTCCAGAGGGAATTAGGGAGACATGTGTCTAGTCTGCCATGTTGACTCTGCCCAGCAACACAAAAATTTGTGTGTTAATGTTTACAGCAGCATTGTTCATAGCAGTCCAAAACATGGCAATAACCCTAATGTCCATCAACTGATGAATGAATAAACAAAATGTGGTCTTTCCACCCAATAGAATAGTATTTGGCCATAAAAGGGAATGTTGGTATCGATATAGGCTTCAACATGATTAAATCCTGAAAACATTATGCTAAGTGAAAGACATAAGTCCTAAAAGAACACATATTATAAGATTCTGCTGATGTTAAATGTCTAATATATGCAATTTTCAGAGTCTCTTCTGACATCCAATTTGGCCTTTTTTTTCCTTTCCTGTCTTTTTAATGACCTCTTACACTCTTCACAGATAACATCTTCGATGTCATTTCACAATTTGTCTGGTCTTCAGTCATTATTGATAAGCACATCAAGTCTGTTCTTGAGATGGTCTTTAAACTCAGAAGGGATATACTCAAGGTCATACTTTGGCTCTCGTGGACTTGCTCTAATTTTCTTCAGTTTCAGTTTGGATTTGCATATGAGCAATTGATGAGTTGTGCCAGTCAACACCTGGTCTTGTTCTGACTGCTCAAATGTAGTTTTTTGAAGCTCTTTTTCCACAGATGTAGTTGATTTGGTTCCTGTATATTCCATCTGGTGAGGTCCATGTGTCTAGTTGCCATTTGTGGTGGTTAAAAAAGGCATTTGCAGTGAAAAAGTTGTTAGTCTTGCAAAATTCTATCATGCAATCTCTGACATTATTTCTATCACCAAGGCCGTATTTTCCAACTACCGATTCTTTTTCTTTGTTTCCAACTTCTGCATTCCAGTCACCAGTAATTATGAATGCATCCTGATTGCATGTTCGATCAATTTCAGACTGCAGAAGCTGGTCAAAATCTTCAGCCTCTTCATCTTTGGCCTTAGTGGTTGGTGTGTAAATTTAAATAATAGTCGTATTAACTGGGTTTCCTTGTAGGCCTATGGATATTATCCTATCACTGACAGTGTTGTACTTCAGGACAGATCTTGAAATATTCTGATGATGAATGCAATATTGTTTCTCTTCAAATTCTTGTTCCCAGCATAGTAGACCATATGATTGTCAGATTCAAAATGGTCAAAACCAGTCCATTTCAGCTTACTAATGCCTAGGATATCAATGTTTATGCATTCCATTTCATCTTTGACAATTTCTGGTTTTCATAGATTCATACTTTGTACATTCTATGTCCCGATTATTAATGATGTTTGCAGCTGTTTCTTCTCATTTTGAGTCATGCCACATTAGCAAACGACGATCCTGAAAGCCTTACTCCAGCCATGTCATTAAGATCAACTCTACTTTGAGGAGGCAGCTCTTCCCCAGTTGTCTTTCAAGTGCCTTCTAACCTGAAGCTTGCACTCAGATGTTGAGCAGCTAAAGCAAAAGGAAGGAATGACAAAATAAAAGACCTAAACAGAAAATTTCAAAGAGCAACTCGAGAAGAGAAAGTAAAGTATTATAATGACATGTGTAAAGAGCTGGAAACGGCAAACCAGAAGGGAAGAACACATTCTTCATTCTTCTCAAGTTGAAAGAACTGAAGAAAAAAATTAAGCCTCGAGTTACAGTAGTGAAGGATTCTACAGGGAAAACATTAAACGTCTCAAGGAGAATCAAAAGAAGATGGAAGAAATACACAGAGTCTTTATATCAGAAAGAAATGGTCTTTACAAAAAAAACTAACAGAGGAGTTGTCTCTTTCCCTAACTACTTTGCAATCTAGTTAAGGCAGACAAGGTAAAGAAAATGAACCAACAATATCAAGTGATATAGCATTAGTGCCAACAAATGATGCAAACAAGCCTGGGAGAAGTCTGTCTTTAAAAAGGGGTAAAATTTCATAGGTAGCAAAGAACCTGGAGGGTAGTTTTGGCCAAGAAGAATGACTGGGCTAAAAAAGGTGATCTGGGAATGGACATGGAGTGTTGGAAAGATAATGGTTTGTGAGTTGGGGTCAGCTAGGCTCTTGTCAGTTGATGTCCCTACACATCAACCTGTGATGTTGTTCTAAAGTGAGATAAAGCCAGATGTGGAGTCAACTCTGCCCCATGGTGAGTCAGTACATGTCAGAGCAGAGTTGTTCCCCACAAGATTTTTTAATGGATGATTTCTTGGAAGTATATCACCAGGCCTTTTTCCAAGGTACTTCTGAGTAGACTCAAACCTCCAACCTTTCAGTTAACAGCTGAGTGCATTAACTGTTTGCACCACCTGCCAAGCCAAGTGCCGTTGAGTTGGATCTGACTCATGGAGACCCTAGGGGCTGGGGTAGAACTGCACCACCTGGGGACTCCTAAAGCAATATGAGGTTTACTCAAATTAGAAGATCACTAGGACCCATTTTTCAGACATGTGAGATCTTACAGTTCCTTGGTGAGTGGTTGATGTATCAGAGGTGAACAAATGGGACCACATAGTTCCAAGGGTACCTCCTAATGAGTCAAAAAACACTGAGAATTTGACTCCAGGAAACTGGACGAATGGTAGTACCACCAATGGAAATAAGACTTAGAGGCAAGTAGAGATACGAGATCAGATTCTGGAGAGAGACTCAGACTGAGCTGTAGTTTTGAAATCTTATTTGTAGACCTATTGCCTTGAAAAGAGGAAGGAGGGTGCAAATTCCAGGACAGAACTCTGGAGAATAGAATAGAAGATTGGACAGCTGAGAGGGATTGCTCCAGCATTTGGATAATGGATTCTGAACTACTACAAGAGGAACAAGCTTGATGCTTAAAATTTGTGTCCTAAAACATTTCAGAAGATGAAAGTGGCCTAAAGCACCCATAGGCATCAAGAAGGAAGAGAAACTGCAGCAGCTTTCAGAGATTTTTCCCTTGGTGTGTTTTCTGTTTCCTTGTTTTGAAAGATTTTGTTGGCAGCAGAGCTCGGCACATTCCAAGGGTTTGAACTTGAAGAGAATATAATTTTTGTTAACCTTTAACCAAGAAGTCAGTTGGTGAGGAGATAAATTATCTGCTCACGGAGGAATAATGGTTGCATTCAAAGAGAGAACAGGAGATTACTGAGGCGCTACTGCAAATGACCCCTCGACCCTTTTCTTTGCTGGAGGATTGATGGAAAAAAGGTTCCCCCCACTTTTTCCCTGGGCAATAAAGGTAAAGTCCCAGGAGTACTAAGAAAAGGGTGACAAGACAACTTGAAAAATTGAGAAGGATATGAATCAACCCAACAAGAGGGCATTTATCCAAGACTTTTAAAGCAACACAATAAAATGTACTAACCTCCTAATGAAAATATTCTATCTAATTCATCATTGGAAACAGCTCTTTTGGCAACTGCTGCATTCACCATTTCAGTAAATTTCTTAGCAAGATGCAAGATCTTGGGAGCTTGCCTGTAAAGCCCACCTGTTGGCCAAGAGACAGTGACGAAGAAAAAGTTTAGATTTGAAGGAATAAAACTGTGTCCCACAGTTCTGAGGTGTGATTAGGATAATGATTGAAGGTGTTACATTAGAACCTGCTCTCATGTGATAGACACTAAGAGTTAGTGATTCGTGTGGCTAGTTTAGACTCAGTAAAGACCATCCAGAAGATGAGGAGAGTGGAGACCACAGGACAGATGATAAATAGTACGGTTAATTGTAGTTGTAGTTGTTAGGTGCCGTTGAGTCAATTTTCAACTCATAGCGACCCCATGTGACAGTAGAACTGCCCCATAGGGTTTCCTAGGCTGTAACCTTAGGCAGCAGACCACCAGGTCATTCTTCCATGGAGTAGCTGAGTGTATTCGAACTGCTGATCTTTCAGTTAGTAGCTGTGCACTTAACCATTGTGTCACCAGGGCTCCTTGCAGACTGGTAGGGTCTTAGAAAAGCAGTTTCAAGGCTGAAATAAAGTTGATAGGCTTCTTAATAGTATTGCACCAATGTCAGTTTCCTGGTTCAGTTATCACACTACAGTCAAATAAGATGTCACTATCGGGGGAAGCTGGGTAAAGGGTCCATAGGATTCCATGTACTACTGTTGCAACTGCTTATGAGTCTATAATTATTTCAAAATAAAAATAAAATTTTTAAAAGTCCTGTCTGGGGGATGAAAGGAGAACAATCCTCATGAACTATGATGTATATTCATGTGACTATAACTTTCTAAACACTTTCGCATGTGCTATCTCATTTGTACCTCCCAAGACTGGTAGTAAAGGCTTTAAGATCATTCCCATTTTATAGATGAGGAAACAGAAGTCCAGAGAGCTAAAGCAACTCACCTGTGATCACAGACAGTAAATTTCCAAGGCAAGTCTCACATAAATGTAACTCTCTTGAGTCCAAAACCATTTGACTTAGATTAAGCTCCCCAGACACAAATCCCAAAACTCAAGTTCAAGAAGCTTATTTGGGAGGTAACCTGGAGTTTCTATAGGGAAGAAGAGAAGCACAAAAGGGAAGATCACACTATGGAACAGACAGCTTCTGTGGGGAACTGGGGCTCCATCCTCCTGGGGAACTTTGGTGGCATAGTTGTTAAGAGCTACCACTGCTAACCAAAAGGCTGGCAGTTTGAAAGCACTGGGCACTCCTTGGAAACTCTATGGGGAAAGTTCTACTCTGTCCTATAAGGTCTCTATGAGTTGGAATCAACTTGACAGTGAGTTTTTTTTTTTTTTCCTCATCTAATATTGGCTGAGGGCTGCTCTCAGAAACTTTTTATTTCTAATCGTGCTGCTTAGCTCCCAGGCTAAGAGAAAACTCTCAGACAGAGTTTCAGGCATGGCTCCCAATAGAACACTGTCCACATCTACTGGAAAGGTTAATGCATGGGAGACACAGACAGGTACTGTACCAACAGTAACTGTCCCTTAACACCTGTACCTTATATCTGCTGCTGTTCAGACCATTGCGTCTCAGAATATTCTCCAGTCACAGACACTTACAGCCAGATAGGCAGAAACCAGAGAGGGAGGAATGCCCTTAACTTGCTTGTTAGGCCCAGGAGTCAGGATCAAAGAAAGAGCAGTAAAAAAAGATATGTACACTTGTGCAGGTATGTATACATACTATTTGTGTGTATCTGTGTCTTTTTACACCTCTCAGTTTTATGTTCAACCAGCTTAACCCCAAAACAGTTTGGGTCTGAGGAAGAGACATAAATATGGTGTCCACGGGGTCAGAGGTGAAGTTAAAAGTCAAAAGACAAATGTAAACTTGGTCTGTGTATTGGGACTCCTTTAAAATGATCTAAACATGACCAAAAAGAGAAATTGCCTAAGGAATGGGGTTGGAAAGAGTATTTTATCCAGCTTGGAGGATATTACAGCGAAGGGTAATGTGATTCTGGCAGAAAGTGCTAGATAAGCTATCATGTGATAAAGGCGTAGAAGCAATCAGGAGAGGACTTGTTCATGGTGATTGCCGCCCACTATAGAATTGACTGGCTCATTCTTTATTCATGTGGTATTTCTTCTCCAGGGTACATGCTGATATACTCTTCATCTCTGTGGGATAATTTAATCATTATGTGCACACTCTAGAAATTAGTGCCATTTCCCCTACTTGTGCCTGAAATAGAAATGTCAGACATTTATAACTCTTAGTCATTTTAATGTTTGCCCAAGTATGTTCCCAATTAGAGGCATTTTGCTCCGTGTTTGATACCATGAAGTAGAACACACATTCTGGTTTTTCAAAAAGGCTTTTGAATAGCTAGGGTATACTATGTTTCCCCCTCATTAAAATAGTTCGAAAGCAGTTGGTGGCATGTTTCTTGACTTTACTCAACAATAAAAATTTGACCCTTGAATTAAAAAGTATCCAGGAGATGTAATGCCTTGAAATGTAGAGTATTTTTGATTCTAGAAAACATCCTTATTTTTAATTTAGTATATCCTTACAGGTTTTTTTCATATTTAAAAGATGCCATAAGATTGTGATACCAGCCAGCCAAGCCAAGTGCCGTCAAGTCGGATCCGACCAAGTCATGAATAATAAAATACTGTTCAGTGTTGGTACATGTAACAACACTGTATTTCCCAATTTAACATCACTTCCTTCTTAATCATAGCCATATTCTTGCATTAATACTATCACATTTCCTAAACCTACATATAAGCAAACACAAAACCACTTCAATGTAGAAAATGCGTCTGGAGTTACCCATATTTTGATTCCACACTTCTTTGTGCTCTCTAAGCTTTAGGTTCTTTTTTTTTTTAATCTTCTCTGGTTTCATTCTCATCATAAAAAGGAAACAGAAGTCTTCTGACAACCTGATGTTCTTGCATCAGGTCTGTCTCCCTTTACCAAATGCTGATAATGCTCTTTATTAAGACAATGCTGTGTTTACCAGGCACCCATTATAGTTTCTCAGGTAGAGGGTCTGAAGTACAAATCTGTCTCCCTTTTCCAATGAAAACTATCTCAAATTTGTGGACAGAGAAGAGCTTGGTACAAGGCTAGGTGCATGTGTTGGGAGTTGTGTTGTTCTGCTGGTAGCATGTCAACATAGAAACTTGGTTATGTGAATTTTTCAATGATTTACTACCATATGGATATACCTGAATAACTGGACACAAAATTAATGATTAAAGGATGTTCAAACACAATGTTAAATGGTGGAGTGGTTCAATATAATCATGAGAAAATATTAAGCCATGTCAACAGAGTCTTCCATTTAACTTAATTTAGAAAGTAATTTGGGACATGACACGCCACTGCCAACTTGGACTTTGCCAAGAAAGGGCAATTAAAAACAACCCAACCATCAACCATTGATATCAGTTTATCAGAGAAAGGCCATCTGAACAGTCGAAAAGTGTGAGAAATAAATGTCTCAGGTTAAAGTCTATATTGGTGCCTGTAAATATGTCACTGCCCTTTTAGGAGAGGTGAGCCTTTGTCTTGGTGGGTACTTCCTCCAGATTCTTAGAGAGGAGGGTACATGAGACCTACTCTCTGAGGGGAAAGTAGGGACTGCATCTCACTCCCACCATCTGGTTGGAGGTGCTGGATCTTGGAAACTATAACAGACTCCTGAATTGTCTTAATCAAGAGCCAGAGGTCCTCTTAAATTGTCAGTACTTTGCAAAAGTCTACTAGAAATTAATACAAATTTCTTTTCTTTTTGAGGTATAACTTACAGGAATATTCATAAATCCAAAATGTACAGTTCAGTTAATGTTTACATATGTCTAAACTTGGGTGACTACCATTAGATCAATACATAGCACCCCAGAAGGCTCATTCAGGTCCCCCTCAGACAGTAGCCAGTAGTAAGCACTATTTTGACCTCTAGTGCCATGAAGTAGAATTGCTGGCTCATAGGGTATATGTATGTTTGTTGTCATTATTAAGTGTCATCAAGTCGACTCCAACTCATAGTGACCCTACAGGGCACAGTAGAACTGCCCCACAGAGTTTCCAAGGAGCAGCTGGTGGATCTGAACACCTGTCTTTCATTTGGCAGCTGTCCTGGATTGGCTTGTGTCCCTCTAAAAATGTGTGTAGCCGTTTGGCTAGCCCATGATTCCTGGTGTTGTGTGATGTCCCTCCAAGTTGTAAATTCTGCCTCTATGTTGTCAATGAGGGAGGGTGGGTGGCAGTTGTGTTGGTGGGGCAGGACTCAGTGTGTAACATCATATTTTGCCTTGAGACAATCTCTTGGAATATAAAGGAAAGAGAAGCAAGCAGAGAGCTGGGGATCTTATACCATCCAGAAAGAAGCAGTTCCTGGAGCAGAGCATGTCCTTTGGATTCCAGGTCCTTGTGAGACAGAAGCTCGCAGTTCAGTGGAAGATTGATGACAAGGCCCTTTCACCAGAACCAGCAGAGAAAGCCTTCCCCTGGACTGACACCCTGAATTTGGACTTGTGGCCTGCTGGACCGTGACAAAATAAATTTCTCTTTGTTAAAGCCATTCACTTGTTGTATTTTTGTTATGACAGCACTGGATAACTAAGACAGCAGCCAAACTCTTAGCCACTGCACCACCAAGGCTCTTATATATATTTGGTTTTAGTGCTTTTATTTGAGAACCCTGGTGGTACAGTGGTTAATCAGAAGCTTGGCAGATCAGATCTACCAGGTACTCCTTTGAATTCTATGGGGTAGATATACTCTGTTCTATAGGGTTGCTCTGAGTTGGAGTTGACTCCTTAGCAATGAGTTTGGTTTGTGTTTTTTTTTTTTTTGTTGTTGTTATAGTTGTTAGGTTTCTTTGAGTTGATTGTATCTCATTGATACCATGTGACAGAATAGAACTACTCTATTGGGTCTTCTAGGCTATAATCTTTATGGGAGCAGATTACCAGATCTTTCTCCCTCAGTGTCACTGGGTGGGTTCTTAACTGCTGTGCTACCAGGGATCCCTTAAGCTTTAGTAGTTACTGCTAAACCTTTTGCCAAATGTTGAACCGATTTATCATCCTAACTAGTGACTCTTTGTTTACCCAGTCTTTCTACTGTTGGCACTGAAAATGCTCAATGGCTTTTCTCTTGCTCTTTGCTTTACCTACCCTATGACAAGTTTACATTGCCCCCTGGGATGTTAATGGTGTGCAAACCAATAAGGCTGTCATTTGTGATTTGCTTGTGATGGCAACTGCAGAACGATCAAGATGGTGACACACTGTAATTTCACAGTTAGCACAGATGTTACTGTGGATTTTATAGTAAGTCTCAGTGAGACGAAACAAGGTCATCTTGGTAAATCTCAGCAAATTATTACCTGTGGCATTACCTTACAAAACCCCGTAGCCTCAACTACTTCTGCCTGCTAGGCAATGAGAAGCACAGTTCTCAAAGGTCCCCAAGAGGTGTTTGGAAAAGAGAGGATTTTAAAATCTAGGAGTGTGAAAGGAACCCGGGGACCTTGCCAATAAGAGCGTCATCATTCAGGTCCCATTTCCGATCTAAACCAGCTGATGGTGCTGTGTTACATTTCTCCCCCCACCAAAAAATTATAATTAGGCTTAAAATTTTTTGTTTCAGCTTTTATTCAATTAGTCTTGGAAAAATGTGTGCTTTTAAAGATCTGGGCACAGCTGACAGGGCATGTGTGACACAAATATTCTATTTGGTATTCATGTCATAGACAATTAGTGCCATTTGTTTAGAGTTTGGTTTTATTTTAAACATTGCTAGAGGAAAAAAAGAAACAGCAAAATGCCAATTGGCAGTTTATCTGATCTGCAAAAACTGCCGCATTTAATCTAATCCTTTCCCAGGGACTGGAAGTGAAATAAATATATAAATTCCTACCAGACAGCACCTCAACATTTTCTTGTCTCCAATCAAGCTAAGAATGTGTACCCAATGACAGGAAGTATCATCTAGGGCTTACTTTATAAATATCCAGCAAAAGCAATGGTGTTTGTTGTTGTTAGAGCTGTTGTGTCAGTTTTGACTCACAGTGACCCCACATGACCGAGCAGAATTGACTGTTAGGATTTTCTAGATTGTAGTCTTTATGGAAGCAGACCATCAAGTCTTTCTCTTTCCAAGTCATTATGTGAGTTTGAACCACCAATCCTTCAGTTAATAGCTGAGCACTTTACTGTTGCATCACCAGATCTTCTAGCAAAAACAATATCAAGGGGGAAATAAATGAAGCAAGAACAGTGCCTGGCATACAGTAAGTGCATCTCAGATATCAGGCACTGTCATTATTTGCAAGTGGGTCTGTCCCAAAATATCTTAGAAAGGTGATCTTTTTACCCAGGGAGCAGGAGGGAAGTGCTGAAACAACAAGCAGCTATTCTTGTTATCTTTTTCCACTCAAAGGCTCTCTTAATTCACGAAGAAGTGCTCACTGCAAGAAACTCTGGGAGTGTAGTCTGAAGGGATTCAAGTACAAACATCTTCATAGTTTAATGTTCTAACTTAAAAACACACCTGCCAATTTTTCATCCTGTACCATGTATAGTTAGATGTGATCTCTTCCACTTTTTTTTTTTTGCAAAAAGTTGAGGAGCAAGAAAGATACCCTGTGTTCATCCCGTGACTTCCCTGACCCTCTGGATACCCTCTGAGTCTGAGACACTGAGATATTTAGAAGCATTTGCTTCAGTGAACTTGGACTTCACAGATCCTCCTCCAAAACAATAGGGTATACTTCCTACCAGCTTCTACTTAATCCTGTTTTATTCTACAAGGGTCATTAAATCCAAACCCACTGCTGTTGAGCTGTTTCCAACTCATAGCAACCCTATAAACAGCGCAGAACTGCTCCATAAAGTTTCCAAAGAGCCCCAGGCAGTTTTGAACTGCCAACCTTCTAGTTAACAGCTGTAGTACTTAACCAACACACTCCCAGGGTTTCCACAAAAGTAGTCACTCAGCTTTATTTCATGTGTCTTATGGCAAGGGCATTGGCTCCTCTGCAACTGTTGACACTGGTGGTCCAGTCAGTCCTTCCTTCTGGAAACTTGCTATATTGGCTTCAAGTCTCTTTTACAAGATCATCTTTTTCTATTCAGCTCCTAAGTGTAGCATTCCCCAGGATTTTGACAACCACTGTAGGTAACCGTGATTCTAGATGTCCTCCCAGGGTGCTGTCACTAATATCCAAGATCTGTTTCCACTTCTTATTGAGAACATTCTGTTCTTTGTCTACTCAGGATCTCTTTCCCTGCTTCTAACACCAAAATTTCTCTTTCCGAAGGAAGAAGTCCTTCAGTAAAGCATTACTGAAGAATCAGAACAAAGTGGGAGGCCTTACAATACCTGACTTCAGAACCTATTACACTGCCATGATAGTCCAAACAACCTGGCATCGGTAGAAAAACAGATACATAGATTAATGGAAAAGAGTAGAGGATCCGGATATAACATCATTCACCTGTGAGCAGCTGATATTTGACACAGTTTCAAAATCCATAAACTGGGGAAAAGACAGGCTCTTTGATAAATGGTTATCCATAGCTGGATATCCATCTGTGAAAAATGAAACAAGACCCTTGTCTCACACCATGCCCCAAAACTAACTCAAAATGGATTGAAGACCTAAATATAAAATCTAAAACAATAAAAATTATGGAAGAAAAAATAGGAACAATGCTGGGGGAGCCCTAATACGTGGCATAAACAGACTACAAAATATTACTAACAATGCACAAACACTAGAGGAGAAAACAGTAACAGGGAACTCCTAAAAAGCAAACACTCACGCTCATCCAAAGACTTTATCAGAAGGGTAGAAAGACAACTTACAGGCTGGGAAAGAATTTTTGGTTACCACAAATCAGATGGGCGCCTAATCTCCATAATCTACGAGGTACTATAAAACCTCCACAAGAGAAAAATAAATAAAGCACTTAAACAATGGGCAAAGGATATGGACAGGCACTTCACCGAAGAAGACATCCAGGATGCTAACAGATACATGAGGAAATGCTTATGATCGTTAGCCATTAGAGAAATCCAAATCAAAACTACAATTTCACTCCAACAATGCTGGTATTAACTAAAAAAACACAAAGTAATAAATGTTGGAGAGATTGTGGAGACGTTGAAACTCTTCTATACTGCTAGTGGAAATGTAAAATGGAACAATCACTTTGGAAATTGATTTGGTGCTTTCTTAAAAGGCTGGAAATGGAGATACCATATGAGCCAGAAATCCCATGTCTTGGAATATACCCTAGAGAAATAAGGGCTGTCACATGAATTGATACATGCACACCAATGTTTATTGCAGCACTGTTCACAATGGCAAAAAGATGGAATTAATATAGGTGCTCATCAACAGATGAATGGATAAACTATGATATATTCACACAATGGAATACTATGCAATGATAAAGAACAATGATGATCTTAGGAAACATCTCATAACGTGTAGTCACATAGAAGACATTATGCTGAGTGAAATGAGTCAGCTGTAAAAGGACAAATATTGTACAAGATGACTGTTATTTGGACTTAAGAAAAAGTTTAAGCACTGAAGAAAATAATCTTTGATGGTTACAAGAGTGGGAAAGTAGGGATAAGTGTATCCATAGATTAGATAGTAGATAAGAATTAGGTTAGGTCAAAGGAGGGACAGCGCACGGTAGGACGGTTAGCACAACTGAACTACATCAAAAGCTAACAGGTTTTCTAAATACAATTTAACATTTTGAAAGACAGAGTAGCAGGGATACAGGTCTGGGGACCATGGCTTCAGGGAAGATTTATGCTAACTGGCATAACTTTCTTTTTTTTAAAGAAAATGTTCTGCATAGCACTTTGGCAAATGGCATCTGGTGTCTTAAAAGCTGGCAAGCAGCCATCTTACTAGCATCAGTTGGTCACAATCTACCTGAAGTAGAGGAGAATGAACTCTATCAAAGACATCAGGAAAATATGAGCTCCGCAGACAGAGGTTGCCATATGATCTAGAGACTACTTCAGCATGAGACCAGTAGAACTAGATGGTGCCTGGCCACTACCAATGACAGCCCTGACAGAGAACACAATGTAAAGTCCCTGATATAGTGGGAGAAAAATAAGTGTGCGTAACTAGCCAAGTGCCGTCGAGTCGGATCCTAGACCCTTATTAAAAAACAAGACTTGATGGTCTGTCAAACTGGAGGGTCTCCTGAGGACATGGCCCCTAGACTCTGTTATCCTAGAGCTGAAACCAGTACTGAAGCCAATTCTTCAAGGATTGGGCTGGATTCTGAGACACAGAGTGATGCCAACAAAGAATGTGTTTCTTGGCTTAAGTATACAAGGACTTCCATTTAAGTTCATGAACTCATCCCAGAAAAAGTCCTACATACCTCATTGCTGAATACCGCTATGGTCACCTTCGAAGTACTACCCTGGGGAGGCTATACACTGATGCCAGGACCTAGTCCACACTTCAAAGCAATTTTGGAACTCTTCTTCTGGAATGATCATCACAGCTGTTGTTGCACTACCCTTGACATCCTGAATTTCATCCAAATGTCTTCCTTTCAATGTTTATTTTCTCTTCAGGTAAAGAGAAGTCACTTGGGGCCAGATGAGGTGAGTAGTGAGGGTGTTCCAATACAATTAATTGTTTACTGGTTAAAAACTCCCGCATAATCAACTATACCATTAAGTTTGTGAACTTGCCACCATGCCACGGTGTACAATGGCCATTACAGAAAGTTTCAAAATCACTTTGAAAGGTGGACTAGACACTTCCCAAGCTTACCAAGGGGAGCACTTCAATCAGCAATGAGGTAAGTAGCACTTAGAACAATAAGTTCACAGACTTAATTGTCAGACCTCATATACAGGAGGCTGTGCAAGCGGCTTTTGTCCAGAGGCAAGATGAGAGGGTGGAGGGGACAGGAGTTGGTTGATTGGATACACAAAATGCGGAAGGGAAAACAAGAGTGTGCTGTCAAGGGGGTGGAGAGGAGGTAGAGTTGCATAGTGATGTGTCTGTGGGGTGTTATATGGCAAGTTGACTTGGATTGTATACTTTCACTTAATGCACAATAAAATGTACACATATTTTAAAACTCTCTTTCCAGGAGGTACACACTTGTGAGTTTTTAAGGCACTGACCCAGTGCCACAGATTTGTATCCATGACTTAGGCTTGGCAAACCTGAATACTTCAATCAGGTTTCAGGATTTGATTCAGGAATGGGCATGTAATATGTCATGGACCAATCATAGCCTTCACTTCTGCTGGGGCAATCAGACAAAGACTTTCTTCTTGGGTCCTTGAACTAATAGATGTGAACTGGGGACTTAGGGTAACCAGAGGTCACTGTGCCTGACAGTATCCAAGGGACAGAGACCCATATTCTCATTTAAGCCCATAGGTTTAATGTCTGAGGCTGAGGAACCAACCGTTAGGTATTTTGGTATCCTAAGCTAATGAATTCACTTTTCTGTATGTGCTGGTTCATATTGACTTAATGTCACTGGAGACTACCCTTATGCTGATGACTCTCAAATTAACATCTGCTACAAGGTTTCTCTCCTGAGCAACACACTCGTAGAAATACCTTCTGATGAAACAAACTCCCATAAAGATGTCCTGCAAAGATCTCAAACCTGACATGTTATTTGCTAAACATGATAATACTGATTACATTACAAATTTGTGTTTACTTGTTAATGTTTTAAAATTTTCTATCAGTATGTAAACTGTATGAGGGTAGAAACTTTGTTTATTCACTGTTGTATCTTCAGCACCTAGATCTCACATAGTAGATGCTTAATAAACATTTATTGAATAAATGAATCAATTGAATGAACAAGTGCATTTTAATTAATTCCTTTTATAATCTCATCTTCCACATTCAATCAGTTACTAAGTTCTATAGATTTTGACTCATAAGAATCTCAGATCTCAAAGCTGATCTCATCACTGCACCTTACTGCTTACTTCAAGCCCAAACTGCTTTTAAGCCTGAACCACCGCAAAAGTGTCTAACTCCTATCCTTGTTCAGCTACTCTCCACACAACCACCAGCCTCTTTCTAAAATGCAATTATGATTCTCTTGTGCCCCTGATTAAAATTCACCAAGGCTGTTTAAGAGTTTTCTCAATCAAAACCTGGCCCCTGATTCCCTTTCTAGGCTCTAATCCTGGCTCGCTCTTTCCATGGAGCCATTGCCCAAGGAAGAGGGAACTATTTGAGGTGTTCCAAATTCGTTAGAATATTTTCTCCCTCTGTATCTTTGCACATGCTATGGTTTCTATCCAATGCTCCCCTTTCACTCTGGTAATTATCCTGAAAATCTCAGGTGCTGTCATTCAGAAAGCTTTCTTTGATCTCTGTCCCTGTAGAATCCATGTGGAAATGCCTAAGAAGACAGGCCTGGTGATCTGCTTCTGAAAGGTCACTGCATCAGCATGAATCCATAGCCTTGAAAACCCTATGGAGCAGTCCTACTCTGAAACGCATGGTGCTGCCATGAGTTGGAATCAACTAGACAGCAATAAACAATGATGATTCTATGTTCACAAAGCTCCCTGTATACATGTTTTCTACCAAAGTGTTTACATGGAACAGACTATTGTGCCAAGCCAAGTGCTGACTATTAGCTGTATTTTCCTTTCCTCTTGGGCACACAGCTAGACTACATTTCTTAGTCTCCTTTGCTGTTAGATGTGGCCATGTGACTGAGTTGTGGCCAATGGAATGTGCAGATGTGCTGTGTGTCAGCTGAATAAAGAAGGCTGAGGACCCAGGGAACGGTGTAGTCTCAAGATGGGTAGAGCCACCGTGCATTTCTGCAGCTTAGACTCCCATTGGGTCAAAAGAGGTAGATAAAAGAGCTGAAAAAAAAGCCCAGAAAATTCACCACTGTCACTGTACTGTCTTCCTGTTTGACGTCCCTCTCCAGCCTTCAGCTATAGTTTCCTTTGCAGAAGTCTCTGGGAGTTGTAATTTATATTCCAGAAGTTTACTTATAATCAATGGGGGAGATAAGCTATTGAGGGTTTATTCCATCTTGACCAGACTCCACTCCATCATCTTTTTTCTGTATCCAAATTGCTCTCTTAACACATGTTCTTGTGTGCCACTGAATCAGTTCCAATTCACAGCAACTCTGTGAAACCAAAACCACACCCACTGCTGTTGAGTCGATTCTGACTCACAGTGACCCTACAGAACAGAGTAGAACTGACTTCCCCACAGAGTTTCCAAGAAGTGCCTGGTAGATTTTAACCTTGACCTTTTGGTTAGTAGCCATGGCTCCTAACTGCTACACCTCCAGATTTCCCTATAGGACCTCAATAAAGGTTTGTGCAGTCTAAATTTCCCTCTACAGATGAGTGGATAAACAAAACATGGTACATACATATGTTGTTGTCAGGTGCTGGTGAGTTTTCATCATAACAACCGCATGTGGCAGAGTAGAATGGCCCCATGGGGTTTTCTAGGCTGTCATTTCTACGGGAGGAGATCAGCAGGTCTTTCTCCCATGGAGCCATTGGGTAGGTTTGAACCACCAACCTTTTGTTTAGCAGCCGAGTGCTTACCTATTGCACCGCCAGAACTTCTTGTACATACATAACACGTTACTGTTGAGTCAAGTCTGACTCATGATAACCCTATAGGACAGAGTAGAACTTCCCCATAGGGTTTCTAAGGCTGTAATCATTACAGAAGCTGACTGTCATATCTTTCTCCTGTTATATATACATAATGGAATATTATTCAGCCATAAAAAGAAATTAAATCCTGATACATGCTACAGGATGGATGAACTTTGAAAACATTACACTGAGAAAAATAAGTCAGACACAAAAGGTCAAATATTGTATGTTCCCTCTAATTTGATATATCTAAAATAGGCAAATGTATACATACCAAAGCTCATTGGTGGTTACCAGGGTCTGAGAGGGAGGAAAGAAGGTGAGTAATTGCCCAGGGGGGCATTGAGTTTCTGTTATGATAGTGGAAATATTTGGAAACAGATAATGTGGATGGTTATACAACATGATGAGCATAATTAATGTGAGTGAATTGTACACATAAAAAAGTGAAATGGTGAATGTGCTATTATATATATATTCACCACAATAAAACAAAATAATGATTTGTCAGGTGGATTAATAGATGGAATCATCTTGATGGCAACAGGTTTGTTATTTTTTGTTAGGTGGATTAATTATTGTCCAGACTCGTAAAATCAACTACAGCTTACTCTTACCAGAACAGTAGTTTGTATTTTCAATTTTACAATTTATAGATGTGTGAATGTTTCTGAAACGGTTCTTAGGAATACTGCAGATGTGATAAAGGATTGAAAATCAGTTCTTTGAAGACAGGCTATGCTATGCAGTATTACTTAACTTTTTTGGTGAGGGAAAAACTGACTGGTGACAATTTTGCATACCAATTGTCATGTATTGAATTGTGTCTTTCCCAAATGTGCAGTGTAGCTGTTTGGCTAGGTAATGATTCCTTGTATTGTGTGATGTTCCTATTATGTGTTGTAAATCTTGCCTTCATGATGTTAGTGAGGAAGGATGGGCAGTGGTTGCATGGGTGAGGAAAGACTCAGTCTATAAGAGTGTATCATGCCTTGAGGCAATCTCTTGGGCTATAAAAGAAAGGGAAGCAAGCAGAGAGTGAGAGACCTTATATCATCAAGAAAGCAGTGCCAGGAGCAGAGCAGGTCCTTTGGATCCAGGGTCCCTCAACCTCAGAAACTTCCAGTCCAGGGGAAGATTGACAACAAGGACCTTCCTCCAGAGCCAACAGAGAAAGCCTTCCCCTGGGGCTGACACCCTGAGTTTGAACTTACAGCTTACTTCACTGTGAGAAAATAAATTTCTGTTTGTTAAAGCCATCCATTTGTGACATATCTGCTATAGCAGCACAGATGACTAAAACACTAATCTTCAAATTCGTAAAAGATAGACATTTGTGGATTTCTCCTTTACAAACTGAAAGTGTGCTTTTTTTTTCTTGTACTTTACACATGCCTATTAAACACAGGCAACAAGCTCATATGTATGTGTTGAGATCTTAATTTGTAAATTCTTAAACAAAAAGCATTTACAACTCCTAATTATTATGTATAAATAAGTATACCACCGTATTAATGCATATTTGTTGAGACTTTCTCCATGCAATGCTCTATGAGGGCTACAAAGAAGGATGAAAATTAGCTCTTGTTTTAAGACAGCTCTGATTGCAGTCTCATAAGTGATCCTAGCCATGAAAAGCAAAGGAACAGCCCAGATGAGCTGTGCCCAAATTTCTGACTCATAGAATTGTGAACCAAGAAAACAGTAGGTTTTTTTTTTTTTTTTTTTTTTTTTTTTTAAATTAGCTCCTGTTTAAATGATGGGAACTTGACATTTTAAGGAACACTTTCACTCTTCTTACTGAATATTTTTCTCCCAGCAACCCAATAAGGTAAGTTTAACTCTCACTTGACAGGTGGGGTTACAGAGGCTCAGAAACTTTGAGTCATCTGTTCCTGACCACAAGATAAGTGGCAGAATGAGTGTCCTACCCAGGTTTTCTGGTTCCAATTTTTGTCCCGTTATCATTATGTCACAGTCTGTCTGGGGAATTGGGAACCCTGGTGGCATAGTGTCTAAGTGCTGTGGTTGCTAATCAAATGGTCAGTAGTTCAAACCCACCAGGCAATCCTTAGAAAGTAGGTTGTGGGGACAGTTCTACTCTGTCCTATAGGGTCCCTATAAGTCAGAATCCACTCCATGGCACTGGGTTTGGTTTGATTTTTGTTCCTATCCATGAACATTTTAACCCACAATTCAAAGCAGGCTATGACAGGTGCCAATTAAACAACCAAATATAGCAGGAAGCACTCTTCTCTAGCTTCTTCCTCTAACTCTTGTAGCATTCTAGAAAGAAAGGGTACCATTGACCTAGTTGGCTTATCTGAGCACCAAACTTAAGGTTGCAGATGTTCTTACCAACCCTGATGGAATGATTTTATTTAGGACTTAAAAAGAAAAGATCACAAAAAGTGATTGAGAGAATACCTGGGCCCAAACTGTGGAGTGAGAACTAGAAGGCAATGGTTAAGTAAAATTCTGTATGTTATTGTTAGGTGCTGCTGAGTTGGTTCTGATTCATAGTGACTCTAAGCACAATAGAACGAAACAATGCCTGTCCTGAGCCATGCTCACAATTGTTTCTATGCTTAAGCCCATTGGTATAGCCACTGTGTCAATCCATCTTGTTGAGGATCTTCCTCTTTTTTGCTGACCCTCCACTCTACCAAGCATGATGTCCTTCTCCAGGGACTGATCCCTTCTGACGACATGTCTAAAGTATGTGAGATGCAGTCTTGCTATCTTTGCTTCTGAGGAGCACTCTGGTTGTTCTTCTTCCAGAATGAATCTGTTTGTTCTTTTGTCAGTCCATGGTACATTCACCATTCTTCTCCAGCATCACAGTTCAGAGGCATCAATTCTTCTGTCTTCCTTACTCATTGCCCAGCTTTTCCATGCATATGATGTGATTGAAAATACCATGGCTTTGGTCAGGTGCACCTCAGCCTTCAAGGTGACATCTTTATTTTTCAATACTTTAAAATTCTGTATGTAGCAAACTACATATAATACACAAGTGGTTCCAATATTCACTTTTCAGTCATTCCTCATCAAGAAACTGTTGAAAACTTTAGCTGGGCACTTTTTTTTTTCCTTTGTCAGTACTTGAATATATTTTAAAAATATAAGTGTCAAGTTGAAGATGTGTAAAAGGAAAATTAGTCTGGGAAGACTCAGGAAGCGCTTGAGGGTTTACTTCAGAAGGGGCATGAGAGAATAGTTTAGGGGAATAGAAATTCTGTATGGGTCAATTTGGGCCATAGTTACTCAGATGTCTATAACTCATTGGATGGGAAACTTTGAGATCTGAATAATTCATTGTATGTTAATTAAACATAACCTTTCTTGAATGTGATAAAGCATGTACGTTTTTCAAAATTCTTTCAGGGTATGCTAGGAAACAATGTTTGATAATCATTGTCGTAGACATATACAAGTATGGAAAAAAACACTTGTTTTTCAAGATTCTTTTTCTTTTCATTTCTCATAAGCATGCAGGCTGACTGTAAGGTAGAATGATCCCTGCCACTATATAATTTGACCAATCTGGTTGTTCATGTTATCATGGATGTCAGTTTTAATATTTTCTAATAGCTACCTTGGATTTTTATGCTTAAGAACTCTAACAAATAGAAGGGTGAGGAATAAAATTAACTAGGGAAAAAGTTAATCTTCAGACAATTTGTAAGTGAATGAATGTATTTTTCTGTTTGTCTTGTTAATTGCACTCTCTGGGATGCTCGACTTGGGAGGGGGAGTAAAGTGATCAAGGAAAATTTTCATGTGAATCGAATTTCCAGGTTGATAGTTGAGTTCTAAAGACTTGCTCTCCACTTCTATTTGGGCTTAGAAGGAGAAGTGTCCTGGAACATAGATATTTACATAAATAAATGAACAGATGCAACAGGTCGTACTAAGTGAAGATGCTCCATAGTAACGATTTGATCCCTGACTTAGCCCTGGTAATTAATATTCTGCAACTCCTTGATAACTAGCAGGATCTCTCTCTTGTCAGTAGGGCTGAAGCTTCAACTTTTTAAAGTCTCCTGTCCCAGTGAAAACAACTGATAAGGTGGCCTGACTGTCAATGAATAATATTCCCATATTGTAGCCTTTTCTCACATAAGCTATATGGTTCCTAGAGATTTCATCAATCCTCCGTGCTTTTTGTATCTGGTCTCTATTCAGAAAGGCTAGATCATTGTTCTGTGGTTAAGATGGTCTCTTGGCCTTCAGACCTATGAGCCAACTCCGGGAATTCTACTGAGCTACAGAGATCAAGAATTTTTTTTTTTCCCTTTATGTATTAGTCTTTGGGTGTAACAACTGGAGCTGAAATGGTTCTTCATCAGTCAGGAGCATCAGTGTTTTTCCTTTCCTTCTTTTCAGATACAGCAGTGAGATCAGACAGGAGAGAGAATGGGCTAACTAGAACAATCTGAATACCAAGACAGAAACTGTATCTTTTGTTTGGAGAGCTAGATTGATTGTGCTCAGTAATGTGTGAAACTGGAGGCTGAAAAAGCCTCCATGTGAGGGGTGCTCAAAACTAAGGAGAGTTGAGAGACATTGTTTCAGATCACCCCTAATATGCCAGGAAAGACAAGAACTCCACCTTCCAGAAGCCCCAGGCAGTGATGCTAGGTTGGGGCCCTTGTTAGGAAGGGGCCCTCATAGGCTCCATTATAGATTCAGTAAACTATAAGCAATAAATGACTCCTTTTGTCTTGATAAAACCAATGATAAAAGATCGAGTAGGAGGCCAGGGAGTATGGAGAAGTTAGCTTGTGTCTGAGCATTGTTCTTTTAGGTTACTGGCCAGATGACATCTAACAACACTTTTTTTTCTTGGTGGCTGGTGATGGTCTGTGAGATTGCAAAGCAGACCTCCACTCAGTAATTGTCGAGCCCCTCCACTCAGTCTGCCTCCACCCAGTGGACTTCTACTCAGTCAGCCCCCACGTGCCCCCAACTGCCCACATTGTTCCCTACATCTGCATGTGGTCTTTCCCTTTAAATACTCAGACTTTGCCTCACCTATTTGGGCAGGCTTTTGAGGATGAGAATACCTCCCTGCCCCTTTGCAGTGCCAGCTTGCAAATAAAACTTCTGATCTCATCGCAAAGCTCCTGTCTCAGTGAATTAGCTTTTTGCAGCAGGTAGCCAAAC
Organism: Heterohyrax brucei; assembly: GCA_028571685.1. Taxonomy (NCBI): domain Eukaryota; kingdom Metazoa; phylum Chordata; class Mammalia; order Hyracoidea; family Procaviidae; genus Heterohyrax; species Heterohyrax brucei. Next base: position 23,718,299 of record CM053166.1, on the reverse strand, counting down.
TCCTGGGCTTTTTGGGTAACAGGTATAGAGTCAGAAGGGTCATCTTTTTTCTACTTCAGTCACCTTTTGATCACTCACTCTCCTTACTTTCTCACTTGTTCATTCAGTATACAAAGCTTCACCTTTTATTCTAACACTTAATTGCTCTGATACTGACGCTTTCATCACTGCCAAATGGATTTGTTAGTTGTCATGGAGCTGGCTCCAACTCCTAATGACCTTAGGTACAACACAATGAAACACTGACTGGCCTACGCAGTCGTCTTGATTGTTGTTACTTCTGAGTCCGTTGTTGTGGCTTGTATATCAAAACAGTGACAGTCTCTGTACCCTTCTCTAGCATTTCTACATTTCTGCTGTGAGGTGGGCAGCATGGGAACAATGACTTCTTTAGCCTTTTTCCTGGAGTTGGAACTTCCCTCTGCACTTTGCTTCATTTAGTCTTGGCTTGCAGTATCCATAATGTGACCGTTTAGTGGCAAAGACTGGATTCTTTCTTAGCATTTATAAAAAGGGCTTCTTGAATCTTTCACAGAGAAGTTCTGACACACAAGTAGTTCTCCCGAAAGATTTCCACTATGGTATGTTGTTCGTGTCTGCCACTGAGTCAATTCCAACTCATAGTGACCCCATGTGACCGAGTAGAACTGCTCCATAGGGTTTCCTTGGCTGTAATCTTTCAGGAGCAGATCATCAGGTCTTTCTCCCAACGAGCTGCTAGGTGTGTACGAACCATGGGTCTTCCAGTTGTCAGGCATATACTTAACCATTTAGCTGCCAGAACTCCTTCCACCGTAGTATCTAAACCAAAAAAAAAAAAAAAAAGAAGAAGAAGCCAGATCTATTGCTTTCAAAGTGATTTTGACATTCTGACTTACAGTGACTCTGTAGGACAGAGAACAGCTAGCTGCCCCATAGAGTTTCCAAGGAGCTCCTGGTGAATTCAAACTGCTGACCTTTTGGTTAGCAGCCCAGCGTTTAATTGCTGTTCCACGAAGAGTTCACTGCAGTACGTTGTTGTTGGGTGCCACCAAGTCAGTTCCAACTCAGTGACCCTTTGTACAGCAGAACAAAACACCGCCCAATCCTGCGCCATCCTCATGATCATTGCTACGCTGCAGCCCATTGTTACAGCCACTGTGTCAATCCGTCTCACTGAGGGTCTTCCTCTTTTTTGGTGATTCTTACTTTATCAAGCACAATGTCCTTCTCCAGGGACTGATCCCTCCAAATGTAATCTCTCCATCCTCAGTCTTCTAAGGAGCACTCTGGCTGTACTTCTTCCAAGATGGATTTGTTCATTCTTTTGACGGTCCACGGAATGTTCAATACTCTTTGCCAACACTGTAATCCAGAAGTGTCAATTCATCTTCAGTCTTCCTCATTCATTGCCCAGCTTTCACATGCCTATCAGGCGATTGAAAATATCATGTCTTGGACCAGGCATACCTTAGTCTTCAAACCAACATCGTCACTTTTCAACACTTTAAAGAGGGCTTTTCAGTAGATTTGCCCAGTGTAGTACATCATTTGATTTTTTGACTGCTGCTTCTATGGGTGTTGATTGTGGATCCAAGTAAAATGAAATCCTTGACAATTCACTCTTTCCTCCATTTATCTTGATGTTGCTTCTGCATTCACAGTATGCCAAAGGCTAACCCTGCTCATCATAAAGCTACTTGCTGTTAACACTTGCCTGGATACATACACAACCTCCTTCACAGCACACATTTCACCTTTGCACCTGCTGCCTACAAAATCTTCAACAGTGGCACTTGTGGTCATAGGGGTTATAAACATAAAATCAGTCTGATTGATTTGTCCTAGGGAGGATGTGCCAGCACTATCCGATGTTGAACACTAGGCAGAGGTGGAAAATGATCTCATCTTGGCACTGAAAAATTTGCAGTCTGCTGATCAAACCTCACAGCCAGTCCCTGGGGTGCTTCCCAGCTGAGTCTGCAGGGTGTCAGCCACGGGTCCTAAGGCCTCAGCAGCATTTCGAAACAATCAGCAGCTAAGCATTTTTAGGAGACACTTTCTGACCCCCTCAAATGTCTGTGTTCTTCTTTTACTGCCCAGGCTCTGTACTGCTTGATAGTTCTCTGAGTTCCACAGGAGACGGACTATAGTATTATGGTTGAATATAGTGTTTCTGAAGTGAAATTCCCTGAGTTTGAATCCTACTATTGCCATTTATTAGTTGCGTGACCTTGAACAACTTACCCAGTTGTTGTGTACTTCAGTTTTTCTGACCCGAAGATTTCCCCGACCTGTAAATTTTCCAAGTGCTAAGGATAGGCAGTACCTTGGCATACCTGTAATACATTTCCAACCAGGTGTCAGGAAATTGTACACATAAAAAGGCTGACATGTCAAATGTGGTGTTACATGTGTTTTTAACATAAACACGATCTGGGTGCCTGGGCCAGTGCAGTTCTATTACAAAGAAATCTCTGGAGTTTGGCCCTGGAGAGCCAGTATCATTTTTTAATATCACCCCCCGGGTGATTTTAATGTACAGCCACATTGAGAACCACTAGGCTATGGATAAAACCAGAAAGATGGTGTGAAAGATGGAGGTCAAGTAAAGTTCTTGATGGGCTCAGACTCTTTTTTTTCCTCAGTGTAGCATAGTTGTTAAAGCATGGACTGTAGGGCAATGAAGGCCTGCCTGGGCTCTAATCCTGCTTTGTTCCACTTCCTAGTGGTGTGATGCTGAGCAAGTTGCGAAACCTCTCTTTGCCTCCATTTCTTTAAAGTGGGTTTGATAATAATAGCAACTGTCTCATAGGGTGTTCAGGAGAATTAAATGAGTGAACGTAAAGTGCCTGTTATAGTGATCAGCACGTGGTAAGTGCTATGTAAGAGTTTGTTCATTTAGATAAAGACATAATTTATTCTTTTTGATGGAAACTCATGGATGGTTTCTCCCCCTCATCTGCCCCAGTCCATCCACAGTGCTAGGTTCTTGAACAGAGACCACACCTTTGATTTGGTGCTCCATAATCAGTTGAGGAGTGCATGACTGAATGGCTACAATGCCCCCTTGTGTATTCAGTAGGAAAAAATAACAAAACATATCGTCGGTTCTCCACATCAACAAGGGTAGTGTGACCAACTGTTTACCAGTGGTACTAAAACCAGGAAAGCCCTGTGCAAACCGAGATGAGTTGGTCACTGTAAGTATGGGCATCACCCAAAGGTCCGTTTAATCAAAACGCTGTCTTACATTATGTGTAGAGAGGTGCAGGAGGCTAATTCATTCACAAGCAGATAGCAAAGGCAATTCATTCTGGCCACGGTGTGGGTGCGCGCACACATACATGCACACAAGCATCAGTAATAATAGCTGGGATGTAGTGACAGCATGACACAGGATGGGCTAAGCACTTTACATGATTAAGGAGGAGCATAGCCTCTCCATGACTCAGTTCCTCCATCTGTAAAATGGAGTTAATAATAGTACCCACCTCTCAGTGTATTTAGGAGAATAAATATATGTTCGTACCTATAAAGTGTTCAGTAGAGTGTTGGGTGCATAATAAAGGTTCAATTGATGTTAAAGATTATACTATTACTAGTATCATTATTAAGAAAACCCTGGTGATGTAGTGGTTAAGTCTGCTAACCAACAGGTCTACCAGGTGCTCCTTGGAAACTGTGGAGCAGTTACACTTGTCCATAGGGTCTCTTTGGGTTGGAATCTACTTGACAACAATGGATTTATCATTATTAACACTCCCAGACAACCTGCATTCCTCATCTGCGTCTCTCCCTTTCTCATCTCCCAGCCTCTTTCCTTAGCTGTGAGCCATCTGCATCCTATCTACTGTTTCCCCTTGCTGCTAGCCCCCCACCTCCCACAAGAAGGACCACCAACAATTTTACCCTTCTTTGCCAGGTTGTACAGGTCAAGCCTCTCACAAGGACACTCAGTGCAAGGAGCCTAAATCATTGCTGTTGAGTTGATTCCAACTCCAAGCAGTCCTATGAGACAAAATAGAACTGTCTTATAAGGCTTCCAAGTCTGTAATCTTTATGGAAGCAGACTGTCACATCTTTCTCCCATGGAACAGCTGGTAGGTTTGAACCATCAACCTTTGGGCTATCAGTCAAGTGTTTAACGACTGCACCATATTGGTTCCCTGGAAGGAGTCTGGGGGGCTGAAATGCCGGCCCTTCTTCCTAATGTGGACCCCTCTCCTGGGAAGAGCATATTATAAATTCACACAGAGACTGGGCTGCCTGCAATGAAAATTTGTTAATGGTTTAAAGAAGTATAAAATGCAGTGACTGTATTTCACACCTAGAGTTTTTAATATTGTCTAGCTTTCCAGGTCATGCTAACCCCAAGCGTTCGTCACTTTGTGAAGACATCTGTACAGATTAGAGATGGAGGAATATCTCTAAGAGGCCTAATTAGTAAGATCTCTTTTTTGTTTATTAATGCTATTTTTCAACTGAAAATGGAAACTACCTGACCTAGGGACAGCATGCCCAGCTTTTAAGAATGAATTTTGTTTTCAATGCTCAAATAACAGCAATATAAACTATGACTGAAATTGTTTTATTTTAAAAGATGATAGAAGATTATTTTAAACTGTTGTATAATAGAAGATTATTTTAAACTGTTGTATAATGTATAGGTAAGCAATAGCCGTAGAAGACCTGCTATTGCTCACCATTGAGCATGAAATCAATATTATCTTAACTCAGAATTGAAAAATTTGCACGATTCATCACTCTCAGTTAGATATAAAGCATTCAATGCAGGGAAATCATGAAGGCTATTTGTTGACTGGGTGGGTAACTAAGATTTTGTTCCTGTGAGAACATGCCCCTCTGCCTTTCTCCAAGATACCTGCAAGTTCCAAGTAGGCCAGATGAGCAATTTCTGCTTTAGAGAACATTATAAGAAGTCAATGTCTGTTGCCTATTTCATGGCCTTGCCAAGAACAGTCATCTTTGTAATGAATAGAATGAAGGCAACACTGATAAAACTCACTGAAATTTGTAAGAAGGAAACTTTGGGCCCAACAAAATTAATGTTAAGAGAATTGAAAGAACTTACAAAGTGCGTCACAGGCCTATTGACCATGGTCCAAAGTTGTAAGATGTTGTTGTTAGGTACCCTCAGGTTGGTTCTGACTCACAACTACTCTGTGCACAACATAACAAAATGATGCCTGGTTCTGCACCATCCTTGCAATCATTTTTATGCTTGAGCCAGTCATTGAAGCTGCTGTATCAGTCCATCTCACTGAGGATCTTCTCCTTTTCTCTGACCTTCAACTTGATCAAGGATGATGTCTTTCTCCTGGGATTGATCCCTCCTTATAGCATACCCGAAGTATGCGAAACATAGTCTTGTCATCCTTGCTTCTAAGGAGCATTCTGGTTGTACATCTTCCAAGACAGACTTGTTTTTCTTTTGGCAGTCCATGGTACTTTGAATATTCTTCACCAACACAGAAATTCAAAGATGTTAATTCTTTGGTCCTCCTTATTCATTATCCAGCTTTTGCATGGAGGCTACTGAAAGCACCATGGCTTGGGTCAGGTGTACCTTAGTCCTCAAGGTGGTATCTTTGCATTTCACCACTTTAAAGAGGTTTCTTGCAGCTGATTTGCCCAAATGCAAGGTGCCTTTTGATTTCTTGATTGCTGTTTCCATGGGTATTGACTGTGGGTCCAAGTAAGAATTTTATTTTACGAGTCAGAAGATGGGAAACTGTTATCTTCCAAAAGGCAAAAAAAAAAAAAAAACAGATTTGGCAAACTCAGGACCAAGAGGTTGATCAGATCTTGCCAGATTCTGGTACAAACCACTTCTTTGTCAGAATCTTGAAAAGAAAGTACAGTGCTATTTATTGGCCTGGATTCGCTGAACATCATCTAGTGATAATTGCCTGCTATAGGAGAGCATGCTGTTCTCTCCTCCCACAAAGGAGTAGACTATGTTTTCCCTACCCTTGACTTTGAATGTAGCCATGTGATGTTATTGGCCAACAGTGTGAGGCAGAAGTACCCATGTCCCCATTCTGAGCCTAGACCTTCAGAGGTTCTCTGTCCTTTCCCTTGACCTATTGTGTCTCTGCCAGTCTTTTCAGAAGACTGTCCTGGCTAGCCTCCTGTTCTTAGGAGGAAAATAAGAGGAATGTGGAGTGGAGCCACCACTGCAGCCTGAAGCAGAGCCACCTAGCCAAAGCCAGCCTAGAGTAGCTGACCCACAAATGCAAAACACACTCAGTTGAGATGAATAAAGCTTCCCAGTCCAGTCACAGACACATGGACTAAGGACATGCTTGATGGTGTGCACCACTGTGGTATTATAATTTTGTGTTTTATGGCACTGAGCTTGTTATTGCTGTTAGGTACTGTTGAGTTGTTTCTGACTCTTAGCAACCCTATGAACAACAGAATGAAATACTACCTGGTCTTGCCTCATGTTCACAATCATTTTTATGTTTAAGCCCATTGTTGCGGCCACTGTGTTAATCCATCTCATCGAGGGTCTTCCTCATTTTCACTGACCCTCCACTCTGTCAAGCATTATGTCCTTCTCCAGGGACTGATCCCTCCTGACAACATCTCCAAAGTATGTAAGATGCAGTCTTGCCATCTTTGCTTCCAAGGAGCACTCTGGTTGTACTTCTTCCAGAACAGATCTGTTTGTTCTTTTAGTGGTCCATGGTACACTTAGCATTCCTCTCCAACACCACAATGCAAAGGCATCAATTCTTCTTCTGTCTGCTTTGTTCATTGTCCAGCTTTCACAAGCATAGGATGTGACTGAAAATACCATGCCTTGGGTCAGTACTTCAGTCTTCAAGATGACATCTTTTCAAAACTTTAAAGAGATCCTTTGCAGAAGATTTTCCCAACACAGTGCATCTTTTGATTCTTGACTCTGTCCCATAGGCATTGACTGTGGACCCAAGTAAAATGAAATCCTTTACAACCTCCATCCTTCCTCCATTTATGATGATGTTGCTTACTGGTCCGGTTATGAGGACTTTTGTTTTCAGTGCTGAGGTGCAATCCACACTGAAGGCTGTGGGCCTTGCTCTTCATCAGTAAGTGTTTCAAATCTTCTTCACTTTCAGCAAGTAAGGTGCTGTCGTCTGCATACCACAGGTTGCTAATGAGTCATCCTCCAATCCTGACGCCTTGTTCTTCTTTACAGGATCCAGCTTCTCAGACTATTTGCTTAGCATACAGATTGAAAAGGAATGGTGAAAAGATACAACCCTGATACACACCTTTCCTGACTTTAAACCATGCAGTGTCCCCTTGTTCTGTTCACACGACTGCCTCTCGATCCATATACAGATTCCTTAAGAGCACAATTAAGTGTTCTGGAATTCCCATTCACCTATTTTTTTGCTCTAATTAATAGCTCAGAACCAAGAGGCAGGGTGGCAGTGGATCTGAATTTCAGCAAATGTGTGAGAAGTTCTGCCTCTACAGTCTTAAAGAAGAGATATGAAATCAAAACTGGTTACTATTAAAATTAAGTAATTAATATTTGAAGAACTAGATACTACAAGCAAACAAACAAACAAAATCCACTGCTGTATAGGTGATTCTGACTCATGATGACCCCATATGTTACAGAATATAACTGCTTCATGAAATTTTGTTGGCTGTAATCGTTATGGAAGTAAGTCACCAAGTCTTTCTTTCTTGGGGCTACCAGATAGTGCTTGAACTGCTACCAGATAGGTCAGCAGTTGAGTGCAAACCATTTACACTACACAGGGACCTTAAACTAGTCGCTGTCGAGTTAATTCAGGTTAATGGCAACCCCACGAGTGCGAAGTAGACCTGCTCCCTAAGTTTTTCGAGGATGTGACCTTTCAGAAGCAGATCATCAGGCCTCTTTCTTCAGGCAACTCTGGATGGGTTCAGATCACGAATCTTCCAGTTAATGGTTGAGTGCTTAACTCGTCATGCTACAGATGGCCTCTAGACCCTAAGTGATATAACCTTCTGATGGAGTACTAAGGCATTTCTCAGTGTTATCCAATTTATATATCTGTATGTAAAATAGAATTGGTGGATGAAGTAAACACTAAGCTTTCTTCCACATTCTCAGATTCTTTGGCTTTGCTTTCTCCTTTCTCATGGTAAACTCAGTTTCTAATCTCCAGGAAATGAGTTGACTTAAGCAGCTCTATTGGTCTAACACTGGTAGAAAAGCAGCAAGCCAGGCCAGTTAGCCTTAACAAGGAGGCTACAAGTGTGAGTTTCAATCCACACAGATCCAGCATTTCAGATAGAGCACATCCAACCATGCAGACTTAATTGACAGGGAGCAGAGGGTGATGAAACTCCCAAGTTTGACCTTTAAGTCTGGGCCATCCTGTGAAGATGGCTTTGCATACTAGTCTCGGAGGGCTAATTTGTCACTCTGGGGAGCAATTTCTCATTAACACAATGTCAATACTAGTGGGGACTGACTAGTCCACTTTTGAAAGAGGTTAAATTACCTTTTAATCAGCATACGGATGAGTAAGGCCTCTGCTCCATCAAGGCTTAGCAGCCTGGCTAATTTGACATCTTATAAAAGCCTGAGCAGTGTTAACTCTACTTGAATGATCTGAGCAGCATCATTTCCAGAGAGGCAGAAGACAAGAAAGGAGGGTTTCTGCGGCTGTTACCCAAACTGGCATAATTGATGTGGGTGCAGTGGATCAGAGCTAATGGTGTGTGTTTAATTACAGAGGCAGTGACACCAGACCTCGAGGATGATAAGGCACTAACCACGTAATGTACCACTGTCTCAGTTATGAGCTTGCTGACTGCTGGTGCAGGACAGCCAGTCTAGCGCCAAGGTGAGCTAGATTCCGTGTTTCTCCTGGGATTTGGGCCTGGTCCCTAAGAGGCATAAGGCTATGTTTATAATACATGATCAAACTCACACTGAAAATGTCTCCTGGGAACATTTCCACACAATGCTCTAGATGAAAGTGCTTTGAAGTCCATTACTTCAGGAGTTTATTCCCCATTTGAAGTAGGATTATATACATCAATATGTGTCCGAAAGTTGTAAGCGCAGTGGAAGAATGGGACTTTTCATCTTGTCTCGTTCCCTAGAACAATACAACAAAAAAAATAAACAACGTTTTATCCACTAGGTTGAAACGTAATGACAGCAACGGGTTTATGTTGTGGAACTGCATATTATCACACCGTATTTCTTCTCAATTTTTGTCAATAAAGCCTTCGGGCTTTAACTGGACACAAGGGCACCTAACTAGAGACTACATTTCCCAGCCTCCATTGCAGCCATGTCACTAAGTTTCAACCAATAAGGAAAGAGCAGAAGTGACTTATATATAGTCTAGGTCACGTCCTTAAAGGAAACTATTCAGACTTCATTTTTTCTTTTCTCCTTCTTGTGGTGGGTGGTAGTCTGGTTTCAGTACTGAAGTCAAGGAAAACACCCAACAGGATGATGAAACCATAAAAGAGAAAGAACCTGGGTCTCTAGATGACCTCAAGGAGCTAAACCATTCTACCTCCATTGACTGCCTACAAGCTTGAACTTCTACCTTCCAGAGAATTAAGTCTTCTACCTTGTTCAACCCTCTGTTAACCCTAGTGGCATAACACTTAAATGTAAGACTGCTAACCAAATGGTCAGCAGTTTAAATCTACTAGGTACTCCTTGAAAACTCTATGAAGGCAGTTCTATTCTGTCTTATAGGGCTGCTGTGAGTAAGGCTGGTATGAGTAGGAATCAACTTGACAGGGGAGGCTTTTTTTTTTTTTTTGGTTATATCAAGTACAGTGATTTACACTGGTAAAGCACTTTCCAGTTTGCAGGGCATTTTCACCTTGTAGCTGGAGCCCTGGTGGTGCAGTGGTTAAAAGTTACAGCTACTAACCAAAAGGTCAGCAGGTGGAATCCATCAGCTGCTCCTTGGGAACCCTCTGAGGAAGTTCTACTCTGTCGTATAGGGTGGCTACAAGTCAGAATCAACTTGACAGCAGCAGCTTTGTTTGTTTTTTTTTTTTTTTTTTGGTTTGATTTTACAGCTGCACAAGGCAACTGGTGAAGTAGACAAGAACATTCCTCTGACAGAGGAGGAAACTGAGATTTGGAAAGGACATGTCTTTTGTCTTCAGTCCCACAGCTCCACAGATAGAGTCACACCTTGAATCCAGGTCTTCTGACTCCTATTCCAGTGCTCTTTTCACTACAGCATGGCCTCTTGCCCCATGGAAACCTCAAAACACAGTTCTGTCTGTTCATCAAAATGCCAACTGTTTTGATTGCTCACAAATTCCCCATCTAGCTCTTCTCAACACTGTACTCCATTCCACCTCCTACACAGCACCCTTAAAAACAGCAAAAAGAAAAGCTCCATGAAGGGTTTTGTTTTGTGGTTGACAGCCTTGCTTAAAATAAGAGCAATCTGAAAGGCGTGGGGGTGGGGCAGAGGGAAGCGTATTTTATCAACTACATTGTTTAGAATTACTGGCACATGGGGTAATAAAAAGCAGCACAACTTTGAGTCAGTTTTATTACTGTTTTTAAATTTGCTTCAGGCAATGAACCCCTTATTGCCTCTACTCCCTGATTGCCTGTACCCTGAATGGACCACTCCCGTAGTCCCTCATTCTTAGTATGCCACAAAATAATAGTAGTGAAGTGAAGTGAAAGCATACAACATAAAATCCATTTAACTTTGGCCTTGCCCTCTTTGATATGTACACATTTCCAGGAAATGACTGGCATATTTGTACCACTTGCTGCTTGTTACATTCAGAAGGGCTTCTGTAGAGAAAAGTAAAGCTCATCTGCTTCCTTGGGCTTTTCCCTGCCTCTTACATCCACAGCTACAAGAGTTAGTACTGGGCTTTCTTTCTTTTAAGCTGGCATCTTGCCCAACTCAAATTGATTATAAAGGTTGGAGGGACAGTAGAGATCTGTGCCTTGATTCCCGGGGAGGCTGGCTGTTTAGAGAGATAGCATTGACAGCAGAGACAGAGTGCAGATGGGAAGGCAAGTCTAGTGATTCCATTTTTTATTACAGAGTCGCTGAATGACTCACTGGTTTGGGCTTTTTCTTGGATGATCACAGAAAGATAAGTTCCTGGAAGAAGTCACTGGAAAGGTTCTTCCCTCGGAGGCTTTATGATTCAGGGACCAGTTAAATGCAGAACACCCAGTGAAGTTTGTAGCTCAGACAAACCTCGAATATTTTTTTGCACTTACCCAAATATTACACGAGGCGTATTGTTTCTGGGTGCAGTCCTGTGGATTTAAACTCATAGCGACCCCATATGGCAGTGACCCCACAGGGTTTCCTAGGGGTAGTCTTTACTGAAGCAGATCACCAGGTCTTTTTCCCACTGGATAAATTCAAACCACTGACATTTAGGTTAGGAGAAGATCACTTAACCGTTGCGCCACCACAGTGGTTTGCATTAGGTTGGGTGCTTTCCAGTCAGTTCCTGCTCATAGCAACCCTGTGTACAACAGAATGAATCACTGCTCAGTCCTGTGCCATCTTCACAATCGTTGTCACGCTTGAGCCCACTGTGACAGCGACTGTGTCAATCCATCTCACTGAAGGTCTTCTTCTTTCTCACTGACACTCTACTTTACCAACTGTGATGTCCTTCTCCAGGAACTGGTCGCTTCTGATGACATGTCCAAGGTACGTTAGATGAAGTTGTGCCATCCTTGCTTCTAAGGAGCATTCGGGCTGTACTTCTTTCAAGACAGATTTGTTTGTTCTTCTGGCAGTCTGTGGGATATTCAATATTCTTCATCAATACCCTAATCCGATGGCATCGATTCATTTTTGGTCTTCCTTATTCATTGTCTAGCTTTCACATGTATATGAGGCAATCGAAAATGTCATGGCATGGGTTAGGCACACCCCAGTCCTCAAAGTAGACATCCTTGCTTTTTAGCACTTGAAAGAGATCTTTTGCAACAGATACGCCCAATGCAGTGTATCATTTGATCTGTCGGTTTTCACTGATCAATTTTTTTGTTTGTTTTAGAACCGGATAGCCAGGCCCTTCTTCCCACTCTGTCCTGGTCTGGAAGATCCACGGAAACTCATTCACTCTGGGTGACTTTGCTGGTATTCTGAATACCAGTGATGTAACTTTCAGCGTCACAGCAACAAGCAAGCCACCACAGGACATACTTGCATAACATATGCTTATACTAAAAACACATAATACTCTGCTGTATTTGTATTTCAGATAAACAAGGAATAATTTTTTAGTAGAACTATATGCAATGAATCATTTGGGACAGATGTATACTTAAACACTATTCATTGTTTATCTAAAATGCAAATTTAACTGGGCATTCTGAATTTTTTGACTCAATCTGGCAGCCCTACTTACAGAAATCTAGCAAGATTTTATGAAATGGGGGTCTTTTGAAATTTAGGAACAGCCAATCTTGCTTTCCTCATAAAGGACTGTGTAGGCTCTCGAGTTTTATTTTTTGGCTCAGTGAAGGGAGACTTCAAGGGGAGATGACTAAAAGGAAAGAGATTAGACAGAAAAGAGAAACTGGAATTTGAGTCCTGCTCTGCCAGACAACTAGCTGTGTAGCCTTGAGCAAAGCACTTTACCTCTCTGAGCCTCAGCTTCCTAAAAAAGAGGGAACTGAATGTCTTATGTAAGTATAAAATTAGGCTCAGTGACAATGGGCTTGGTTTGATTTTCTAATTAGTCCTATTTTTTTCCCCATGCTACTAATATCTTGGTGGAATTCATTATTCCCTGTTATGATACAGGTCAGTGCTGTCCAATAAAAATACAACGCAAATCACATATGTACTTTTAAATTTTCTAGCAGCTACATTATGAATATAAAAAGAATCAGATGAAATAATGTATTTTATTTAACCCATTGTATTAAAATATTATCATTTCTGCATATAATCAATATAAAATATTAATGAAGTATTTCCCCCCCACCTTTTTTTTAGTGGTCAGTCTTCAAATCTGGTATGTATACATAAAGTCCATCTCAGTTTTGACTAGCTGCATCTCAAATACCTATAGCGACATAGTGGCTCACTGGCTGCCATATTTGACAGCTCAGGTATAGACTAAGCAAAAAATAAGGACATTTATTTTAGACAGACCTATTCAAGAATGAGAACTCTATAGCAGGAGAGAACTCAGGCTATTAGTGGACGTATTTGTGGCATGTAAAAAATTAATTTTATTTTATTTTTCAGAGTAGTTTTAGATTTACAGAGAAAGTAAGCAGGTAGTACACAGTTTCCAAATATCCCTCCCACCACCCAGTTTCCCTATTATTAACATCTAATCATTAGTATGGTACATTTATTACAATTAATGAAGCAAGAACAATATGATCTTACTAACTGAAGTCCGTAGTTTATTTAGATCTCCTTATTTTTTACCTAATGCCCCGCCCCTTTGGATACCAGGGCACCACATTATGTTTACTTGTCATACTTCCTCAGACTCCTCTTGGTTGTGACAGTTTCTTAGGCTTCATGTGTTTTTAATAGCCCTGACACTTGTTAGGACTACTCATCGGGTATGTTGTAGGAGGATTCCCTGGAGGGATCTACCTGCCAGTTTTCTCACAGTTAGGGTGGGTTTATGAGTATTGAGGCAGAAGAACACAAAGATAAAGTGCAACGTTCATCACATCATATCAAATGTACACACTGTCAGTAGGATGTATGGCTGTTGATGTCACCTTTGTCAGGTTCCTCCACTGTAAAGTTACTCTGTCACCTCCTAGCTCTCCCCATTCCCCAATCCTTTGGGCTGCCTTTTGGTATTCTTGAGAAAACCAGAAAGGACTCCAAACCTCACCCCATGAGGATCATTCTTTGTCCTTCATATTAGGACATGGATCTAGACACACCACAGACAAACTTGACTTCAAAGCATTGTCATAGCAATAAAAAACAAACCAGTTGTGTTGAGTCAACTCCAAATCATAGCAATCCCATGTGTGTCACAGTAGAACCATGTTCCCTAAGGTTTTCAGTGGCTGATATTTTGGAAATAGAGGGTCAGGCCTTTCTTGTGAAATGCCTCTGAATGGACTTGAACTGTCAACATTTTGGTTAGCAGAACACTGTCATGATTTGCACTGCTCAGGGATTCCATAATAGCAATGATAGCTGACATTTATTGAGGGCTTCCTGCAAGCCAGGCACTCCTTGAATGGCTTTAGTTTACCCGATGCTGTTGAGTCAATTCTGACTTATAGCAACTCTATAGGACAGAATAGAGCTGCCTCAGAGGGTTTCCAAAGCTGTAATCTTTGTGGAAGCAGACAACCACACCTTTCTTCCATGAAGTAGTTGGTGGGTTCAGACATCCGACTTTTTGGTTAGGAACCAAGTGCTTAACTGCTGCACAACTGGGGTCCTTTTTTCACAATAATAAGAAACAGAGCTTTAGTTGTCTCCATTTTACAGATAGAGATACTGAGGCACAAGCAAACATCAATTGTCTCGTGCATGGTGGAGGCAGGACCTTAACCCAGGCACTCCGATGCTGGAAGCTATTCTCTCAAGTGCTTTGTGTCTATGTAAGATGAAAATTTTGCCCTCATTGCTGTTTATTGTCTACTCTTTCCCAATACTGACCTTATAAAAGGCACTCTCTTGTTGTGTTTTACATGTCCCCCTAATCATGGAAAAACACATGTTTTTAAGTGAGTCAGAGAACACTATGTATATGAGTTGCTTTCTTTACTGACAAGCTTTCCAAAAGAATAATTTGCATTTCTGTTAATAAAAATCTTACCACAGATACAGATGATGGTCCAATGTTGTAGGTAATGAAGAATCACAGAGTGTCAACCAGAGCTTAGCAACTGAATCAGGGCTTTCCTTGTTCTATGGGGACCAATCTTCCCTCACTGCCTCTTGAAAGAGGCATACTACTTTAGCCAAATGTTTACTTATTTATAAAAAAAGGTCGAATCTGTATCTTTCAGCATAGATTGTCTAGGAATTGTCTATGGTGGTGTAGTAGTTCAGTGCCAAAGCTGCTAATCAAAAGGTTGGCAGTTCATACCAGCCAGGTGCTCCTTGGAAACTCTGTGGGGGCAGTTCTACTCTGTCTATAGGGTCTCTGTAAGTCAGAATCGACTTGACAGCACTGGGTTTGGTTTTTTTGGTTTACACAAGCAAGAGTTCTGGCCGTCAACAGCTAGACAAGCAGAAGAGATGATTAAAATCATAGCCTTTGAAAATGTTACAATGCTCTCCTCTACCCTTGCTATAGCTGGATTCATTAAGGTAACACTAGAAGCTCAAAGGATTAACATGCCAGAAGTTTATTTCTTCACTCATGTGAAGTCCAGCGTCAGGATTCTTATTCAGCAGGTGGCCGTCCACTGCCTCCCTCCAGTGCCCAAGTTCCTTTTGTGTCATTCTAGGTCCTCAGAGTCAGTGGGTGGAGAAAGAGACTCTGCAGAAGACACGCTTGTTACTTCAAGACCTCAGCCGAAGAGTGAAAAGTGTATTTCTACTCATGTTCTGTTGGTAACAGTCAGTCAAATGGCCGTACCTTGAGGGTCTGGACAATGCAGTCCTTGGCTGGACAGCTGACTCCCAGCCACAAATCTCCATTAGGATGGGGGAATGCCAGTGTTGGTAGTCAGTCATCTCTGTCACGATGACCTCAGATAGAACTAGGTCCAAAGAGCCAGCTGCTCAGTTATTCAGGATGCTTATGGGAGTGGGCAGTGTGGTGAAAAATGCATTGTGGATGGGTGCAACACTGACCCCAAGCTCTCTGCTAACGTGTCTCTTGTGTCACCGACCACTGAAACAAGAATAGGGCTATCCTTTCATGCACTGGGTACAGATACCCTGGGGAAAACAATGGTCCTAGATAATCTGACCATACTAAATTAAAAAACAAAAAATAACAACCAAAAAAATTGCTGGTGAGTCAATTCCAACTTACAGCAACCCTATAGCACAAAATAGAACTGCCCCATAGAGTTTTCAAGGAGCACCTGGTGGATTTGAACTGCCAGACTTCTGGTTAGCAGCTGTAGTTCTTAACTACTACACCACCGGGGTTTGCATATAGTTCACTGAAACTATATATAGCATCTGTCTTGGAAGAAGTACAACCAAAATCCTCCTTAGAAGCAAAGATGGCGAGATTTCGTCTCACATACTTTGATGGTTTATCTAAAGGCACTGACTTTTCTAGAATCCCTGATTCTCATGGCAATCAAGCCTAAGGAAGGAGGAAGCAAAGCCAACTGTAGCCATAATCTTTAAGCCCATTGACTGCTTTTCAATCACTCTTTGTAGAATGCTGCTCAGTATCTGACAGCTTTGACCACCAGCCACACTCGAGGGTGCCTCTGATGGCTCCCACCTTCAGGCAATTCCTTACTCATAGGTCACACTACTATAATCATGTGATTCTATCTTCAGGCCACAGCGAATTGGGCAGAAATAGACACTTAGCTAAAAAACAAAAGATCCTAAATATTTTAACTAATATTATTTTGTCATTGATTTTCTGGATTGTGGTAAATATAAACATAATAAATCTTTTGCCGTATCAACATCTTCACATCTACAATTCAGTGACATTAGTTATGCTTATCATGTGTTCAGCCATCATTAAATGATACCTTTAATTTCAAACTATGTGCAACAGGATTAATTCTACTCTGATCTTATCTGTACTCAAAACTTGGCTTCATGTAACATAGCCCAGCTTCCTCCCTTGAACTTGTCCACTAAAATGGTTGATTGGTTAGTATTATGGATGGAATTGTGTCTCCCAAAAAAGATATGTGGAAGTCCTAACCCTTGTACTGTGTCTGGAAATATGGTTTTTCTTCTGTTAGTACAAGGGAGTGGGGTAGGTCCTAAACCTAATCTTTTGTAAGTGGTATCATCTTAGGGAAAGTGAAAATAGACGTGGGGAGACACGCAAGTGGAGTAAGCAGAAACCATGTGATGACAGAGGTAGGTGCATCTATGAGCCCAGGAGCACCAATGTAGTTGCCAGTTTCTAGAAACTGTATGAGACAAAGAAGGACCTTCCCCCAGGGAGTCCAAAAGATGCCCTCATGTGGACGTTTAGCCTCCTGAACTTCCAGAAGATAAATTTTTGTTCTTTAAAGTTATCCACTGAGATATCTTTGTTACAGCAGCAGCAGTCATCTAAGCCAGTTTCCTGAATATGAATGGCTTCATTGCCATATAAGGGCAGTGTCATGGCCTGAATTGTGTCCCCCCCCCCAAAATGTATAGTCGTTCGGCTGGTTCATGATTCCTTGTAATGTGTGATGTTCTTTTTATGCTGTACACTCTGACTCTATGATGTTAACGAGAGAAGATGGGCTTCAGTTGTGTACGTGGGACAGGACTCAATGTGTTAGATTGTATTGCGCCTTGAGGCAATCTCTTGGGACATAAAGGGAAGGGAAGCAAGCAGAGAGTGGGGGACCTTATACAACTAAGTAGTAGTGCAGGGAGCAGAGTGCATCTTTCGGTAAGGACTCAGAATCCTTGTCCCTCAGAAGCTCCCAGTCCAGGGGAAGACTGATGACAAAGACTTGTCTTCAAAGCCCACAGAGAAAGCCTTTCCTTGGAGCTAATGCCCTGCACTTGGACTTGTAGCCTACTGGACTGTGACAGAATAAAATTTCCCTTTTAAAAGCCTTCCACTTGTGGTATTTCTGTTACCGTGGCACTAGGTAACTAAGACACGAAGCCTATTGATGTTTTAGACACGACAGAACTTGTGACAAACTAGAAGCCTAGGAACATTGCAGCAAGGTTGATCCAAGCAGTGGAGAAGTGAGACATAGGTATATGGATGGGAACTTTGATAGCAAAATTAATTTAAAAAAAAACAAAACCCACTGCCATGGAGTCAAGTCCAACTCATAGTGATTCTATAGGACAGAGTAGAACTGCCTCATAGAGTTTCTGAGGAGCACCTGGTGGATTTGAACTGTGGCCCTTTTGGTTAGCAGATGCAGCACTTAACCACTATGCCACCAGGGTTTCCAAATAAACTGCTTAATAGACACAACATTCTAATCTATGTCCTCCTCAATAAAACTCTGACATCTTGAAGCCTACCAAGATGCTAAGTCACCAGGATTTATAGGAGAAACTGATTGTCTTTGTTTGGGTTCTCCTAGAAGCAGATCTGAGTCAAGGGCTCAAGTGTACATAGTTCATTTGTGAGGTAGTCCAAGGAAACACCACAGAGGAGCCAGGAAGGGAATGTAGCCAATGAATGGTGTGTTATCAAGCCAATTATCACTGTGGGCACCTGATGTCAACTCCGCAGCACTTCTGGCCTGCCATAGAGGAGGGCAAAGCAGACTTCAGGGGCCAGAAAAGGCAAAGACATACAGGTTCTGGCAAGTGAAGTCAGGCTGGAATGCACCCAAGTGGTAAGGATTGGGGGCAAAAGCAGAGCATTAATACAACAGTCCAGCCTCCTTTGAAGCTGGTAATAGGTCTGCACTTTGAGGGATCAGGTGTGGTCTAACAAGCTCTGCTGGAAAGCTGTATTTCTTCATTTGACAAATCATTTGGATTGAGGCAGTGTGGTGGTTCTCCTGAAATGGTAATTGCATTTTCCTGGAAATCCACACAGGTTTGTTTATATGCCACGTGCTTGTTGCAGCACATAGCACATGCAGATCTTGAACATCTTGTAAAAGCAGTCCCAGGACCTAGCACAAGTCTGTTCACAGAGCCGCCCAGAGGACACCAAATGCTATGTTATTTCCTCCTCTAAATTGTATGTCATCGACAAAGGAAGCCTCCGTGCTGGAAGTGGTGCCTTTTGGAGTTCTCGCAGTGGGCTATAGACATGAGACTGTTGCCAGGAGAAGGGCTGGCACTGTTTCCGTAGCATGTCAGTGGCACTGATGAATACTCAGGATGGGGAAGGTTGCTATTTTAATTTATATGCTACTGCTATCCATTTTGGCTGGCTTACCCAGAATGCCCCAGATACCTATTTGAATGGGAAGAGTTCCATATTTGTAAAACAGACCATCTTGTGGAATTGGTGTTTTGTCACTCTCCTGAACAGTGTGAAGTTAGGAAAATGGCTTGTGGGTCTTGTTTGCAATATAGAATTCTAGCATTTTTTTTTCTTTGTCTTTTTTTTCCCCTTATCAGTGCTTTTCTCAAGGGAGCTGAAAACAGCCAAAAGGATCTCTTTTTTTTACCATCTTTTCCAAGACCATACAGCATGGAAAATACAGCTCCAATATCCCTTAATTATTATTTGTAAAAACATATGTCGTTTCATGCCATGATTTTTATGTAGTACTAAAATTACTTGGTAGAGAGTTGCAATGTATCAAAAATCATTTTTTGTTGTTTTTGAGAATTATTTCTTTTATTTTTCTCTTGGCACATATACAGTAAACAAACGTGGTTCTTTGCCCTAGGCCCAACATGATGGTCTGATTTGCTTTAGGTATTTATTCTCAGAAGCTATAGAATTTTTTCTATGCTATTATTTTACAGCATATTTCTAGGCATTGTTCAGTTATTACATTTTTCAATTTCATTTTTATACAATTAATTTTGTTTGTAGAACACTCAAATGCCATATATAATATACATGCTTGTTTAAAATGATAAAGGGAAGCGTTCAAAATTCCAACAGGATTGGCATCTAATTGCAGCAATGTAATATAATATAATACAATAAAAATGCAATTTATCCCTAGGACATAGTTGGTAGAATACAAAGGTCATTGTTTTCTGACCCTAATATTCAAGCTACTATATGACATTTAAACTGTACCTCATTAAGAGCATACACAAGTATCTCAAGTCATTCCTGGATAAATTTCACATAAATTATGTGTCTCTTTGATGTGTTCGGATGATGAGGTATTTGGTCTACATTAAGAATGTCACATAGCTCAGTCCCCTCCCCATTGCAAGAATGTTGGAGTAAATCCGAAAAAAAAGACACTGGAGACTCCTTCTGAGATATTCTAAAAAGAATGTCAACAACAGACTTCCAACAATAAGACTTAAGTAAGTTCATAAGTAAGAGCCCTCTCCTACTACTAATAGCATAGAAACGCTGAACTAAATATATCCTGCCAAAAATGAATTCAAAAAAAGCTAAAAGGGAAATAAATTCTAAGTGCCAGACAAGAAGAAAGAAACCAAAACAGAGTCAGAGCAGCAAGGTCAAACAAATGCCATGGCAGCTCATGAAGATTTCACACCCAGATACAGACCTTATTGGATGGAGACTGGGATCCAATACCAATGCAGTCTGATGCAGGGGAACTGGCATCTCAGCCAGCTGTCCTAATTAGGTTCTGAAACAGAAGTAGAAAGGTTGCTAGGGAAACAACCCAGAAGCAGGGAAGTTCTAAGGAGGCTTGAGTCTGGGCCTTTGGGTTCAAAAAAGCCATCTTTGAGACTGTATCCTGCTCAGTGTAGAATCCAAATGTACACTAACAGTATGGCACAGGAAACCTCAGCCAAATCACTAACACAAAAACTGATTTAGAACCATTGAAGCTTCCCAAATTCCCCATTGAAACAAATGCAAAACCACTCTGCACGTCCATTTTCACTAACAGCTAACCAAGAATTCTTCAAGTTAAACAAAAACAAAGCAAAAAATACTGAAGACAAATTCACAATAAAGAATGGTAAGCATATGAAACATGAACCCATCACGAAAGAAAGTCAGAAAACTCACCCAACAAGAGAATTAACATTCCAATCTGTATAAAACAGAATAATCTTAGAGTATAAAGTATGTTTTAAAGGATTGAAGACATAAAAGAGAGACTAACCAAAAAAAAAAAAGCCCCCAATAATATGAGAAAAGACCAGAAATATGATCCAGCTGGCC
This sequence comes from Heterohyrax brucei, assembly GCA_028571685.1. Lineage (NCBI taxonomy): Eukaryota > Metazoa > Chordata > Mammalia > Hyracoidea > Procaviidae > Heterohyrax > Heterohyrax brucei. Next base: position 23,697,416 of record CM053166.1, on the reverse strand, counting down.
CAATAGTTCTTGAAATATCAGTGGCAGATAGAGGCTCTGTTTGGATCTTAGGCCCCTATTGGTAAATCACAGCACAGATCCTTAGGATTTTGGAGCTAAGCCTTGCAGATAACTACTCTCCTTTTGAGAAACAGATTTTGGCTTGTTACTGGGCCATAGTAGAGACTGAATGCTTAACCATGGGCCACCAAAGTCACCACGAGTCCTGAGCTCCCCATTGTGAACTAGGTGTTGTCTGACTCAAAGAGTCCTAAAGTTGGACATGTGCAGCAGCACCCCATCAGAAGCTGAAGGCACAACTAAGTTACATGAGGAATTGACCCAAATGCTTATGGTCTCCACTCCTGTCACATTACCTTCCATCTCCTAGTCTGCACCTATGGCTTCGTGGAGAGTTTGTTATGATCAATTGACTGAGGAAGAGAAAATTTGTACCTGGTTTGCAGATGGTTCTGAATGATATGCTGGCACTACTCACAAGTGGTTAGCTGCAATACTACAGTCCCTTTCTGGGACCTCCCCAAAGGACTGTGGTGCAGGGGAATTCTCCCCAGTGGGCAGAACTTTGAGCAGTGCACCTGGTTGTTAATTTTGCTTGGAAGGAGAGATGGCCAGACTGTAACTGCATCATGATTCATGGGCTGTGGTCTATGGTTTGGCTGAATAGTCAGAGACTTGGAAGGAATATGATTGGAAAATTAGTGACAAGGAGGTATATGGAAGAGGCATGTGGATAGATGTCTCTGAACGGTTCAGAGAGCGAAGATACTTGTGTCTCATGAGAATGCTTACCAAAGGGTGACTTCAGGAAAGGAGGATTTTAACAATCAAGTGGATAGGATGACCTGTTCTGTGCGTAACAGTCCTCTTTCATCAGCCACTCTTGTCATTGCCCAAAGACGTCATAAACAAAGTGGCCATGGTAGTAGGGATGGATGTTATTCATGGGCTCATTAATACACACTCAGTAAAGCTGAATCTGTTACAGCCATTGCTGAATGCCCAGTCAGCCAGCAGCAGAAGCCAACACTGAGTCTCCAGTACGGCACCGTTTCAAAGTGTCATCAGTCAGCAACCTGGTAGCAAGTTGATTACATTGATCCACTTCTGTCATGGAGAGGGCATTGTTTTTTTCTTACTGGGATAGACACTTACTCTGGATACAGGTTTGCCTTTGTTGCATGTAATGCTTCTACCAAAATTACCATCCATAGACTTATAGAATGCCTTATCATGGCATTCCACACAGCATGACCTCACACCTAAGGACTCTGTTACAGCAAATGAAGTGCAGCAATGGGCCCATGCTCATGGAATTCACTGATTTTACCATGTTCTCCATCATCCTGAAGCAGCTGGCTTGACAGAGATTTGGAATAACCTCCTAAAGACACAATTATGACACTAGCTAAGTGGCAATACTTTACAAGGATGGGACAATGTTTCCCAGGAGATGGTATTTGCTCTAAAACAGTGCCCAATATATGGTGCTGCTTCTCTCATGACTAGGAATGCTGGATCCAGGAATCAACCAGTGGAAATGAGAATGGTGTTACTCATGATTATCCCCAGTAACCCACTCACAAAATTTTTGCTTTCTGTTCCTGAAACCCTATGCTCTGTGGGTCCGGAGGACTTAGATACAAAGGGAGGAATGTGCCCACCAGGAATTGCTACACTGATTCCGTTGAACTGGAAGTTGAGAATGTTACCCGGCCACTTTAGTCTCCGCATGCCTTTGGATCAACAGGCAGAGAGTTACCCTACAGGCTGGTGTGGTTGATCCTGATTGCCAAGAGGAAATCGGACTGATATTAGATAATGGAGGTAAAGAAGAGTATGTCTGGAATGCAAGATATCCCTTAGGATGTCTTAGTACTACCATGTCCTATGATTATGGTTAATGGAAATTAAAGCAACCAGATTCCAATATGAAGACTGATGGCCCAGACACTTCAGGAATGGTTTAAGGACATGTGTAGAGGTGCCAAGTTGACAATGGGTAGATTGTGAGAGTTAAGATTATGTGTCAACTTAGATAGGCCAAGATTTTCTTTGATTTGGAAGATATAATGTAATCATGCTCCATTTTGTGATATGATGTGAGCAGCCAATCAGCTGAAAAGGCAGTTTGCTTGTGGGTGTATATGTATGAGGCCTGACAATTAAGTCTACGAACTTAATTTTTCTAAGTGCCATATCTCATTGCTGAATATCACTATGGTCACCTTCAAAGTACTCCTCTTAGGAAGACCTACACTGATGCCATTGCCTAGTCCACCCTTCAAAGCAGTTTTAGAACTCTTTCTGGAATGGCCATTGTGCACGGTGGCAAGGTGGGAAGTTCGTGAACTTAATTGTATAGTTGTCTGTGAGGGAGTTTTTAGCCAGTAAACAAATAACTGCATTGGAACACCCTCCCTACTCACCTGATCTGGCCCTCAGTGACTTTTTTCTTTACTGGAAGGTAAAAGAAATACTGAAAGGAAGACATTTTGATGACATTTAGGACTTCCAGGGTAGTAGTGCTCACTTGTCTATATGCCAAGAAATTTAGAGGACAGCCACTTGCTCAGCTTGCTAGAAGAGATCCATAGTTATATCTATTCCCAAGAAAGGTGATCCAACTGAATGTGGAAATTACCAAACAATATCATTAACACCATATGCAAGTAAAATTTTGCCTGAGATCATTCAAAAGCGACTGCAACAACATAGTGACAAGGAACTGCCAGAAATTTAAACTGGATTCAGAAGAGTATGTGGAACCAGGGATATCACTTCTGCTTTCAGATGGATCTTGGCTGAAAGCAGAGGGTGCCAGAAAGATCTTTGCCTATGTTTTATTGATTATGCAAAGGCATTCAACTGTGTGGATCATAATAAATTATCGCTAAGATGGTGGAGAATGGGAATTCCAGAGCAGTCAGTAGTGTTTTTAAGGACTTTGTACATGGATCAAGAAGAGGCGTTGTGCAAACAGAACAAAGGGACACTGCATGGTTTAAAGTCAGGAAAGGTGTGCTTCAGGGTTGTATGCTTTCACCATACCTTTTCAATCTGTATGATGAGCAAATAGTCTGAGAAGTTGAACTATATGAAGAAGAATGAGGCATCAGGATTAAAGGAAGTGTCAGTAGTCTGTACTATGCAGATGAACCAACCATACTTGCTGGAAGTGAAGAGGATTTGAGATACTGAAGAAGCTCAAGCACCACAGCATTCAGTATGGATTGCACCTCAACATAAAGGAAACAAAAATCCTCACAACTGGACCACTAAGCAACATCTTCATGAATGGATAAAGGACTGAGGTTGTCAAGGATTTTATTTTACTTGGGTCCACAATCAACGCCCATGGAAGCAGCAGTCAAGAAATCAAAAGATGCATTACACTGTATTGGGAAAATCTGCTGCCAAGGACCTCTTTAAAGTATTCAAAAATAATGATGTCAGCTTGAAGACCAAGATATGCTTGACCCAAGCCATGGTAATTTCAATCGCATCATACACATGTGAAAGCTGGACAATGAACAAAGAAGACAGAACAATTAATGCCTTTGAATTTTGGTGTCGGAGAATGTCCCATGTCCTGCCAAAAGAACAAAGAGATCTGTTCTGGAAGAAGTCCAACCAGAGTGCTCCTTGGAAGCAAAGATGGCAATACTGCGTCTTACATACTTTGGACATGTTGTCTGGAAGAATCAGTCCCTGGAGAAGGACATCATGCTTGGTAGAGTGGAGGGTCAGCAAAAAGAAGACTGTCAACAAGATGGATTGATCTAGTAGCCGCAACAATGGACTTAAGCATAAAAATAGTTGTGGACATGGCACAAGACAGGGCAGTGCTTCGTTCTACTGATCATAGGGTCACTATGAGTCAGAACTGACTCGACGGCACCTGACAACAACAACAACAAGTTGGACAAGTCACTTAATCTCCCTAGGACTCAGTTTCCCTATCTGTAAAACAGAGAGCTCCTTCAAGCCATTGCTCAGGTCCTATTGACACAACCCCAGTAGTTTCTGATACTTTCTTTAGTTTTTGTTACAAGATATTCCTGGACTTCCTGAATGTAAGACCTGCTACTACTTTATGTAGCAAACATGACAAGCAGCTTCTTAAGAACAAGAGGATGAGCTGATCTCAAAAAGAAAACTGATGACAAAACACATCTAGTTTTTAAATACATTAACTGGTGACATTATTAGAGGATCGCTATTTAAGTACCCCCAAAAGCCAGGTTTTTCATAACTAACATCATGCTACCTTTGCCCTAATTTGGATTTTCAAGCATGTTTAAAGTAGAAAACAGCAATAGGAAAACATGGAAATCAGACTGTTGTCTCTAGATAAACATCTTGCAGCAATGATAACTTAGCAATGTTCTGCATCCAGAAGGCTTTAATGCTCTCACTAGTGTTATTATGCAGAGAGAGCACAGACATCTGCTTTGATGAGAAATAAAAGAACCAGAAGGAAATAAATCAACCACTTTAGGTGAGGGCAGCTTATTTTTTCCTCTTGGCTGTTGGCTGTGCCCGAATTGTTCTCCAAGAGGAGAGACACACAGACCCTGGAGAGATCATGTCAAGCTCCACTTCAATCACAAAAAGAGAGGCCAATGCTTGTGGAGGCAACCACATGAAGGTGCCCCTTGCAGAGATGCTCAGCAGGCTGTTCAAGTCAACTTTGTGAATAAGAGAGGATAAGGGTAAGAGGCAAATCAAGAGAGGGGTGTGATTGCAACAGTTTCACTGGCAAGAGGAACAAAACCTAACTGGAGTAGGTTAAAAGGAAAGGAGGAGACAGGATGTGAAGCTGGCAAGTACAGACAACTCATTTGAGGAGTTTTAGTGTATACTCCTGGCTACCATGACTGAACATTTCCATCAAAGTTTCCATAGATGAATTCTGATCAAAAGGGGGAAATGCAGAATGAAGTTCTAATTTCTCAATGAAATCAAGATTTTTCTGAAGCCATTCAGTCTACATGTGCCCCTGAAACTGTTGCCCTGAGGTAATCTTTAAAATTCTAACCTTAAACCAAAACTATCTCCTGAAGTTTTCTTTGAACAAAAACTAGTTTACCTTATATAATCATTAAAGGACATCTGTTATGAGCATTGTACTATTTTAAAGAATTATCGGTGTGAGATGAAATTAACAGCAGCAACTAGAAAGGCTAGATGGGAAGCTTAGGAGGTAGCAAGTTTAATATAACACAGATGGAATAATTTGGAAAAAAAATAGCAAGAATGGTGGCATAACTTGAAGTATATAACCAGTGTCACGGAATGCTACACATAGAAATTGTTTAAACAGTGTGTTTTGGCTGCATATACATCCACCAAAATAAAATAAATTAAAATTTAAAAAGGGAGTAGGCAATTAGGACAGTAAATACTGTTGGATGTAGGGTTGAGGAAGGAGATACATGTGTGTTTTATGTTTTGAAGCTATTACAGCGTGTCTGTCAGCTGGTACAGGTTTCCCCATTCAGATGGGGTAGCTAATGATGGGAGAGGGGATCCCTGGAGTAAGTCCTTGAGTAAGCAAGTGAGCAGCACTGGCTTCATGGTCTGTGAACCATGAAGCCCCACACTCAGAGGGGCTCCATGCTGATTTTCAGGTTTTGTTGTCCCCATCTTGAAACTCTTAATACCTTTACCTTTGTAAATGAAGTCCCCCAGCCCATCTGTCAGTTTGTTGTACTATGATGGCTTGTGATGCTGGGAGTTACGGGATCAGTGTTTCAAATACAAGCAGGGTTACCCATGAGAGACAGATTTCAGGGGAGCTTGTAGAACAAGACAGAATATGACAAAAAGACTTGTGATCTATTTCCAAAACTTATCCAACAAAAACTTAATAGCTCACAACAGAATCTTGTCTGACTTGCTTTGGACACATCATCAGAAGGACTCAATCACAAGAGGTGAATACTATGTTTAGTGAGGGCCAGTGAGGGCAAGGGAGACCTTCTGTGATATGGGTTGGCACAATAGCCACAACTATGGCCTGGAACATTCTGGCCATTGATAGCATGATGCAGGACCAAGCACAATTTCGTTTCATTGGACATAAAGTTGCCAAGAGTAGCAGCTGACCTGTCTGTCTGTCCGTCCATTAGTCCATTCATCATCTATTCATATGTGAAGTCCAGTGGAACATAAGGGAACGTGCCTGGACTTAGAGTTTCTCACACAGTTCTATCTTCCTGAGACAAGCTCTAGTGTGCCATCTTCAGCTGACTACTGTGCCAGACCCTACCTGGCCTCTCTTTCCCTGCCTCTGCCCCACAGGCTCTGCTGTCCTTCACCAAGAATGGTGACTGGGTCACACTGATGAGATGAAAGAGGCCTGCTTCCCACTGTCACCCTCCACCCACAGTGGGAACCTGGGTGCCAAGATGGTGGGGCTTAGGTACACACACCTTGGGGTATCTCAGAGCAAGGTGTGATGGCAGCTGTCCTGCCACAGGTGGACAGTGACAAAACATGTCTAGGAAGCTTAACAGAGGCTGCACATTGGTGGGGCCAAGCCTTTTGCCTACCCCTAATCCACTGGCACAAAGTTCTGAAGATGTTGAGGGCTGTCCATTTTTGTGATTTTGGGCAAAACATCTGTGGGAAAGGGAAATGAATGCCTGCCTTGACTTTTCCAGAGTTCACTTGGGCTGGGGTACAGCCTATCGGTGTGGTGCTTGAGGGCAAGGCTACCTGGGAGCTAGCAGGCCCAAGCATCTGAGGTAAATTTGCTCTGACAGTTTAAAATTTTAATTTCTCTTTGCTTAGAATGACACTAGATATCCAATAAAAGCACGACAGCAAGTCAAGGGAAACTCTAAGGAAGAAAAAAAGAAAGAAAGAAAAAAACTTGATGTTTTAGCACTTTTTTCTTTTTGAACAAGGAGCCTCACATTTTGATTTTTCAGTGGACCCTGCAAATTATGTAGTCAACCCCGCATATAATTAAAAACTCAGACAAATGGAATGCCTACTATGCCTGAAGCACTGTGCTAGATGTTTCCGCGTGAACAATTTCATTGGATTCTCCTGGTAGTTCTGCCTTGATAACTCTTCTCTGATTGCTGAGGAAGGGTGGACTTGAGCAAGCAGGATGGTTAAGCAGTAACAAGAACTCAGGTTTGTCCATTTTGCTGGGAAGCATCTTGAAATTGTCCAGCTAGTAGAAATGATACAGTCTTGAGATAAGCCTTTGTCTTCCTTCAGTATCAGCTCTTTACAATTCTAGTGACAACTTGTTAATCTGTAAAGTTTCTATTTTTTTCCTTCAAAATTATATAAAGTCTCCTATTCTGGGGGGGCAAAGGGGCTTTGCAGGTGGCATAAACAGAAAAACTAAATCCACTGCTGTCAAGTTGATTTCAACTCATATTGACCCTGTAAGACAGAGTAGAATTGCCACCACAGGGTTTCCAAGGCTGTAAATCTTTAGTGAAGCAGACTACCAAATCTTTCTCCCAAGGAGAGGCTGGTGGGTTTGAATCATCAATCTTTCAGATAGCAGCTGAGCACTTAATAACCACTGTGCAACCAGGGCTCCTTGAAAGTGGCATAGTGCTGTGAAATCCAGAATCCTAGACAGATACTGGTGGTAGGAACAGAGGATGGTTGAGATGGCCTTATCTGCCGTCCATTTGCTCCGAATAGAATTCTGGTAAATACTGAATGATCAGCTTGTAGGAAAAAAGAAAAAAAGCCTGATCTGTAGCATTTGCCAATTTCTGTGGTGTAAATACTCTCACAGTGGCTAATTTCATGCTATTGATGAAATGTCGCTGAATGCACAGTTGGGAAAAAATGCACAGCAGCATCTCATTATACAGTATTTATTTTTTTAAAAAGAAAACCTCAAGGGGGGTGGATCCAAGATGGTGAACTAGACACACATCTCCTCAATTCCCTCTGAAAACTAAGGCCTAGACTGATAATTGAATGCAGCACTCTGGTGGCCTTAAAGTATGGTATAGGGTTATCAGATTGGATGACACACCACTGAACAGGAAACTTCCTCTCTCTGGCACAAGCCAGAGCATGCTGAGCCCCAATCCTGTTGACTTGCCACTTCAGAGGACTGCAGCTACTGATGCTTTTTTTGTTGTTGTTATAGGGGGGAAGGAGGCGATGGGCGTGAGCTTGCAAATATGCTGCACTGCAGTGCTAAAGTAAACAGCGCATAGCACAGCAGACAGCATGGGATAACCACATTGTGAGAGCTTGGCTACTGACTGAGGGCACCACTGTCCCTCCACCCTCTCTTTTCGGAGCTCCACCATAGAATCTGCTGTTTCACAGTAGGAAGGGCAGCTAGGATGGGATACCATCTCAGTTGGCTGGGAGGTGGAGTCACCCAACCAGAGGCTTCAGCAGGGGCTGATTTCCAAGCTCAGAAGCAGTGCCAGTCTGGAAAGCACTTTTCCAGTAGAAGGACTATGTTTAACATAGTATTACTTTATGCCCGGCTGAGGATGGCAGCAAGGCTGTAACCCCTCCTTACTTTGAACTACATCATAGCATCTGGGGATGGCTGAACAGGTACTTCCATTATCAGCCTGGAGGGAGGGCCCATCACACCTGATGGCTTGACTTACTTTGGCAGCTATTAGGCAACTCCTAGTTTTTTAGAATAAGACTGCCCAGAATGTTGAGTGAAAGTAGTCAGCGACAAAAAGACAAATACTGTATGAGACCTCTATGATAAGATCTCAAAAACAGACTTGTGTATAGAAGAAAAGACTCTTTGACAGCTGCAAGGGAGGGGAGGGAGGGAGGGTGAGGAGAGGAGGGCTTAGTTTAGATAGTTACTAGAAATCTAGTTTGGAGAAAGCGGTGATAGCACACATTAGAAGCAAGAACAACATTAAGTGGACTTCAGCATAACTTGAGTACTCCTTCCATCTTAACTCAATACTGCAAGGATAGAGTAGCTGCGTTGGGGGAGCGGGGGACGATGCTGTTAGGCGAATTCCAGGCCAATTGGCACAACTAGCGTTTTGCTAAGAGAGCTCTCTGCACCCCACATTGGTGAGTGGCGTCTGGAGTCTTAAAAGCTGCCAAGCTGCCATCCGAGGACACAGCAAATGGTCCCAACACAGCAGGAATGGATGCTCACCGAGGACCAAAATGACATGCGGTAAAGACAACCGAGAAGACAGAGAGACCTTCAGGAGTGGGTGCCTACATCGACTTGGGACCAGAAGAACTGGATGGTGCCTGGCCACCACCAGCGATAGCCATGATGGAGCTCACAGAGAGGAGTCTCACTGGCAACACAAGAATAAAAAGAGGTGCATCATGAGATCTTCACTAAAAGACCTCTATTGATGGTCCAGTGGTTTTGGGGTTCCTCTGAGAGCATGGCCCCCGGCCCTGATGCTGCCCTTTCCCATAAATTATAACAAAGGTCCACTCTTTGGAGAGGAATGGATTGGACTTGGCAATGCAGAGTGACCATATATTGGAAGCACTTTATAGTTCTATACATCTATAGGATATCATCTTGCTGACCTCTGGCTGGAGGAAGGGGAGTGGACGGACAGGAGGGGAAAGGAGGCTGTTGGGAGGATGAGACATGTATGGAGCAGAAAGGAATAGTATGCAGTCACCGGACAGGGAGAGCAGTGGAAGCTGCATATAGGTGGGCATGTAAATTTATATGTGAATGTACATTTTCACTCAGTTATGTTAAATAAAAATAAAAATTAAGAAAAAAAAAGACTGACCAGAGAAATAACTGTTGAGTGGCCTAGCAGCATCTCTTCCAGCCTTTATTGATCCACATCATGGAGTCAGTTGATGGTCCTGCAGTGATTCCATAAGTAGGGCACTGCCCTTGTGGGCCAGGAGGTGGAATCTGCTACCCCAGAAAATTCACTTGGGCCAGTCACTAGAGCACACAGAGAAAGCTGGTGACCAACTCCCTTCTCAGAACTGTGTCTCAGCTCCTGTTAAGGCAACACTGGAGAAACTAAACATCCTTTAGCTGGCCTGAAGTCAACAATCCATTGCTAGCCAGTTAAAGAAGCAGTCCCCGGGGGGGGGGGTGCGGAGTCAACATGGTGGACTAAACACAGGTCTCCCTAAATCTCTTTGGAAACAAAGACCCAAATTGATAAGTAAATGGAGACTTCCGGACACCTAGTGAGCCCTAGAACAAGCCACAGGGCTATTAATTTTGGCTTCATATCACTGAACAGAAAGCTTCCTCTCTTTTGTCCTCCCTGCTCTTGCTGAGTGCTAGCTTTCGTGGACCAAAGGTAACTCACCATTTTAACTTTTTTGTCTCTGTCTTAGCCAGTGGATGGAACTGGAACTTGACTAGAAGCTAATCTCAGACTCACACCTGGTGGGATCAGCGGGCAAAATTGCCACATTTTGAGAGCCCGTCTTTGGACTCTGTGCATCTCTGCACCTTTGGCCTTACTTTCTGCCTCTGCCATTGAGTAGCCTGTACCGAGGCAGGTGGCGAGCTTGTGCAGGACGCCATCTTGTTCCACTGGGAGGCAGAGATATCCACACGGAGGCCTCAGCTGGACCTAATTCCTAGGCTGGGAGGCAGAGCCTGCCCAGAGGAGAGTGCTTTTCCAGCAGAAAAACACTGTTTTACACAGTATCACCTACAGTTGGGACCCGGCAGCAGAGGCCAGCAAGGCAGTAGTCTTTCTGCATTTTGAACTAGTTTATAACATCTGGGGTTGGATATAGAGGTGCTTACTTTGCCAGCTTGGAAGAGAGACTTGTACACCTGAAAACCTGACTGGCTTTGGAAGTTGTGAAATACCTTTTACCTTTCATTTTAAAATGGCCTAGAGAAACAACTGTAGTCCATATTCACAGCATCTCTCCCAGGCTTTACTGACTCACATGATGCCCCCAAAGTAACAAACTCTGAATGAAACCATAACGAAGAAGCCACCCATGGATTCAGAAGGCTCACAAAAGAAACAACCAAAGAACTCCCCAGAAGAAATCTTTCTGAAACTATCAGAAAGTGAATACAAAAGGATTCTATAGAGAGCCCTCCTAGACCTTATATAAAATGCAGCAGAGTAAAATGAAAAATTAAGCAAGTTGTTCTATCTGATGGAACATCAGTACTCTGAAATCTAACAGATCAAGAACAAAATCGAAGTCATAGAAACTTCAATTCAAAGCCAAGGAAATAGAATGGAGCAAATAGAAAATAGACTTTCTGACTTGGAAGACAGAACTACTGACTTCAGAACCTATGAGGAGAAATCAGAAAAAAAGAAAAATGAAGAAGCATTAAGAAACATGTGGGACTCTATTAATAGGAACAGTCTATGATTAATTGGAGTTCCTGAGCAGGGCAAGACACCTGAGAACGCAGAGAGTATTGTTCCTGAGCTACTGACAGAAAACTTCCTAGAAATTATGAAAGAAGAGAATATAGATATCCAAGATGCATATCAAACACCACTCAATATACATATCAAAAGAAATACTCCAAGACATCTTATAATCAAGCTTAACAAAATGAAACAGAAGCAGAAACTCTTAAAGGCAGCAAGACTCAAAGTAAAGCTAACATTCAGAGAGAAACTCTGCAGGCTTTTGTCAGATTTCTCAGCAGAAACAATGCTGGCATGGAGACAGTGCCATGACACATTCAAAGCCCTGAAGGAAAAGAACTTCTAACCAAGAATTATATGCCCTACAAAACTATTTTTCAAATAGGAAAATGAAATTAAGACATTCACAGATAAATAGAAACTCAGAGATTTTGTAAAAACCAAACCAAAGCTGTAAGAAGTGCTGAATCTCTTGGCTTAGAAATGATCTAGTGAACATATCATGAAAACTATGATGTTATCATATTAAAAAGAGGGATGTACTACAATCGTTATAGTCCTTTCAGATGGAGAGAAGTTAATAAGACTGGTAGTAATTAAAATTGAGTTTATGTATAGTTTATTAAGTGGGATCATAGGGGCAGCCACAAAGCACAATAAAGATGCAACATATCAAATCAAGAAACGTAATACAGGAGTCTCAACCACCAGAAAACCAACCCTGAAAAAGGTGAAAAATCAACTCACAAGGAAGAAATTCCCAGAACAGATTAATAAGGACAACAGAGAAAACATCAATACAAAAATAAACATATCACAATGGCAGCACTGAACACATACCTATCAATAATTACATTGAATGTGAATGGACTGAATGCTCCAGTTTAGAGACATCGAGTGACATCTTGGATCAAAAGACACAATCCATCCATATGTGCCCTACAAGAAACTCATCTTAGACTTAAAGATAGGAACAAGCTGAAAATTAAAAGATGGAAGAATACATATTGAGCTAACAATCGGTAGAGAAGAGCAGATGTGGCAAATCTAATCTCATATAAAATAAATTTTAATGTAAAATCCACCATCGTGGACAAAGATGGACACTATTGCTGAAATGTTTGATACACAAGCAGGACTTAACAATATTAAATATTTATGCACCTAATACCACAGCACCTAAATACGTTGAAGAAACACTGAGTACACTCAAAATGGAGATAGATCACTCTGCAGTAATAGTGGGAGACTTCAACACTCCATTCTCAATACTGGACAAATCGTCTAGAAAAAAGCTCAGTACACAGAAGACCTTATTGCAGCAGTTAACCAACTAGACCTCATCAATGAATACAGAACCTTCTATCCATCAGTGGACAACTACACCTTCTTCTCCAGTGCACATGGAATATTCTCCAGAATAGACCATGTGTTAGGGCATAAAGGAATTCTCAACAAAATCCATACCATTGAATTAATGCAAATCATCTTCTCAGATCATAAAACCATAAAAATTGAAATCAACAGCAGAAAACACATAGATAGAAAGTGGAATTCACGGAAACTGAACAACATCTTGTTCAAAAAGCCATGGGTTATAGAAGAAATCAAGGATGTAATAAAGAAATTTATGGATTCCAATGAGAATGAAAACACTTCCTACCAGAACCTATGGGATACAACCAAAGCAATGCTAGAGGTCAGTTTATCTCCATAAATGCACACATTGGGAAGGAAGAAAGAAACCAAACCAAACGAAACCAAAGAACTAACCCTACAGCTTGAACAAGTAAAGAGAGAACAATATAGGAACCCCTGAGTTACCAAAAGAAAACAGATCACAAAGATTAGACCAGAACTAAAGGATTTAGAGAACAGAAGAACAATTAAAAAAACTGAAAAGACCAAAACTAGTTTTTTTGAAAAGATCGAGAAAATTGACAAGCTATTGGCTAAATTTACTGAAGAAAAACAGGAAAGGATACAAATAACTCAAATAAGAAATGAGAGGGAAGTTGTCATAACAGATCCAACAAAAACAAAAAATATCATAGCAGAATACAATGAAAATCTGTACTCTAACAAATTTGAAAATAGAGGAAATGGACAAATTCCTAGATTCATATCACCTACCAAAATTATCACAAGGTGAAGCAGAACAAGTTAATAAAGCCATCACAAAGGAAGAGATTAAAAAAGTCATCAAAAAACTACCAACCAAAAAAATCCCAGGCCCAGAGGGCTTCATCACAGAATTCTACCAAGCTTTTAGAGAAGAGTTCTCTCCAATACTACTGAGACTATTTCACAGTATAGAAAGGGATGGAGTAATCTCAAATTTATTCTATGAAGCCAGCCTAACCCTGGTACCAAAGCCAGGGAAAGACTCAACAGAAAAGGAGAACTACAGGCTGATATCACTCATGAATCTAGATGCAAGAATCTTCAACAAAATTGTTGTCAAAAGATTGCAACAATATATTAAAAAAATAATCCATCATGACCAAGTTGGATTCATACCAGGGATGTAAAGCCGGTTAAACATCAGAAAAACAATCAAGGTGATCAACTACATAAATAACACAAAAGACAAGAATCATCTGATTCTGTCTATTGATGGAGAAAAGGCATTTGATAAAGTCCAACACCCATTCATGCTAAAAACTCTTAGCAAAATGGGAATAGATGACAAATTCCTCAATGCAATAAGGGCCATTTACATGACGTCAACTGCCTACATTAACTTGAATGGAAACTGAAACAGTTTCCTCTAAGAACAGGAACTAGACAAGAATGCCCACTCTCACCTCTCCTGCTCAACACTGAACTAGAAGTTCTAGCCAGAGCAATTAGACAAGGCCAAGAAATAAAGGGCATCTGCATCTGCAAAGAAGTAAAAATCTCCCTATTTCCAGATGATATGATTGTGTATGCAGAGAATTCTAAAGAATCCATAAGTAAACTACTCAAACTGATAGAAGAGTTCAACAATGCCTCAGGATACAAGAGAAACATAAGTAAATCAGTAGGATTCCTTTATACCAACAACGAGACTGTTAACGAAGAAATCACCAAACCAATACCATTTACTATAGCACCTAAGAAGATAGAGTACCTAGGAATAAATCTAACCAGAGAAATAACAGACCTTTACAAACAGAACTGCAAGTCCTTACTACAAGAAACTAAGAGAGACTTACATTAATGGAGAAATCTACCCTGCTTATGAATAGGAAGACTTAACTATGTGAAAATGTCTATTTTGCCCAAAGCAATCTACTTATATAATGCAATCCCAATACAAACTCCAGTGTCATTTTTTAATGAGATGGAGAAACAAATCACCAACTTTGTTTGGAAAGGGAAGAAGCCCCAGGTAAGAAAAGCACTACTGAAGAAGAAGAACACACTGGGAGGCCTCTCATTACCCGACTTTAGAACCTATTACACTGCCACAGTGGTCAAAACAGCCTGGTACTGATACAAAAAGAGACAGATAGGTCAATGTAACAGAATTGAGACCCCAGAGATGATATCATCTTCCTATGGACAGTTGATATTTGACAAAGGCCCTAACACGTTAAGCTGGGGTAGAAACAATCTCTTCAACAAATGGTGCCAGCGAAATTGGATATCCACCTGCAATAAATTAAAACAAGACCCACATCTTACACCCTATAAAAAAACCAACTCCAACTGGATGAAAGTCCTAAATATCACATCTAAAATGATAGAGCTCATCCAAGAAAAAGTAGGAACAACAATGGAAGCTTTAACACACTAACTTAGGCAGACTTCAAAATCTGTCAAACGAACCACAAACAACAGAAAATAGATAAATGGGAACTACTAAGAATCAGACACTTGTGCTCATCCAAAGATTGGATTAATAGAATTAAAAGGCCACCTACAGAATAGGAAATAATATTTCCCAACTCTATGTCAGACCGATGCTTGATCTCCATAATCTATAAGATACAACAAAATATCAATAAGAAAAAGATGCCAAGCCAAGTGCCGTCGAGTCGGATAAATCATCCAATTAAGTGATGGTCAGGGGAGATGGACAGACAGTTCTCTAAAGAGGAGATCCAGGCAGCCAAAAAACCCATGCATACATGCTCACAATCATTAGCTATTAAACTAATTCAAATGAAAACTACAATGAGATACTATCTCACCCCAACAAGGTTGGCCATGATCCAAAAAACACAGAACAACAAATGCTAGAGAGGCTGTGGAGAAATTGGAACTCTCTTGCATTGTTGGTGGGATTGCAAAATGGTGCAACCTCTTTGAAAAGCTATCTGGTGCTTTCTTAAAAAGCTAGATATAGATATACCATTTGACCCAATAATTTCACCACTCGGAATATATCCTACAGAATCAAGGCCATTCACACCAACTGATACATGCACATGAATGTTTATTGCAGCAGAGTCCATGATAGCAAAAAGATGGAATCCATCCAGATGCCCAACAACAGAGGAATAGATAGGTCAACTATGGCAATGGAACACTATGAAATGATAAAAAACAATGATTATTTTAGGAAACACCTTATAATCTGGTTTCAACTGGAAGACGTTATGGTGTGTGAATGTAGTCAGCGACAAAAGGACAAATATTGTACGAGACTCCTGCGATAAGAACTTGAAAACAGACTCATGCATAGAAGAAAAGACTCTTTGAAGGCTGGAAGTGTGGGGAAGGAGGGAGAGTGAGACAGGAGGGTTTAGATTAGAGAGTTTATAGAAATTTGGTTCGGTGAAATCTTGGACGGCACACATTAGAAGAAAGACCAATATTAAGTGGACTTCAACATAACGTGATTACTCCTCCCACTTTAACCCAATATTGAAAGGACAGAGTAGATGGGGTGGGGATCCAGGGACCACGTTCTCAGGCGAAATCGAGGCCAATTGCACAGCTAGCATTTTTCTAAGACAGCCTTCTGCACCCCACATTGGTGAGTGGTGTCTGGAGTCTTAAAAGCTGCTAAGCTGCCATCTGAGGGTACAGCAAATGGTCCCAACTCAGCAAGAACAGATGATCACTAAGGACCAAAACAACATTGGGGAAAGAGAACCCAGAAGACAGAGAGACCCATGTGAGTGGCTGACTACATTGACTTGTCACCAGAAGAACCAGATGGTGCCAGCCACCACCCGTGATAGCTGTGATGGAGCTCACGAAGTTTAGTCTCACTGGCAACACAAGAATAAAAGGGGTACACCCTGAGATCTCCACTAAAAGACCACAATTGATGGTCCAGGGGCCTTGAAGTTCCCCTGGGATCATGGCCTTGGCCCTGAAGCTGCCCCTGACCATAAATCATAATGAGTGTCAACTCTTTGGACAGGAACGGGTTGGACATGGCGACACAGAGTGACCACATTGTGGGTGCACTTTATGGTTCTATGCATCTATAGAATGTTGTCCTGCCAACCTCTTACTAGAGGGAGAGGGTGGAGGAGAGGGGATAGGAGATTGTTGGGAGGACAAGACATGTATGGAGTACAGAGGAAGACTGTGCTGTCACCGGTGAGGGAGAGCAGTGGGAGCTGCATATAGGTGGGCATGCAAATTTATACGGAAATGTACATTTTTCACTCGATGATAATAATAATAAAAAAGAAACAGTCCACCATGGCTCCAGAAAACTCTCAAAAATAAATAATCAAAAAGCTCCCCTGATGAGGAAGCATTTCTGAAACTATCAGAAGTCGAGTGCAAAAGAATTATAAATAGAGCCCTCCTAGAGATTAAGCAAAATGCAGCAGATTAAAATGAAAAATTAAGCCAGGTATTTGAACTGATGGAACATGAATGATCTGAAATCCAGCAGATCAGTAACAAAATGACAGAATCAGACAATTCAAGTGAATGTCAATTGAGGAGATGGGAGTCTGACTTATTGACCTTGAGGATAGAGCAACTGACAGTAGCATTTATGAGGAGAAATAAGAGGTAAGAAAAAAGAAAAATGAAGAAGAATTAAGAAATATGTGGGACTCTATTAAGAGGAATGATCTGCAATTGATTGGAGCTCCTGAACAGGGAGGCATAGCTGAAAACACAGAGTTCTGTTGTTGAGTTGCTGACAGAAAACTTCCCTGAAATTACGAAAGACAAGAACATACATATCCAAGATGTGGTTTGAACACCACAGAAACTAGACCCCCAATAGAAAGACATGAAGATATATTATAATCAAGTTACTAAAGTGAAACATAAACAGATTCTCTTAAACACACTGAGGCTCAAAGCAAAGCTAACTTTCAGGGAAACCCTGTAGGCTTTCATCTGACTTCTCAGCACAAATGATGTTGGCAAGGAAGCAGTGGGATGACACATTTAAAGCCTTGCAAGAGAAAAGCTTCCAACCAAGAATTACATAGCCTACACAGCTGTCTCTAAAATATGAAGACGAAAGTTTTACATTCTCAGATAAACAAAATCTTAAACACTTTGTAAAAACCAAACCAAAGCTACAAGAAATACTGAAAGAAGCTCTTTGATTAGAAAAATAAAATCGTTATGTATATATTTAAGGAGGCAATGCAGGACACAGCATCTGGAAACCTACTCAGAGAAGTCACAAAACTCAATCAAAGCTACAGTATTAAAAGAAGGGAATTAGTGATGATATCACTGAAACTATGACACCATCACACTAAAAAGAGGGATACATTGCGGTAGTTATAGTTCTTTCAGATGGAAAGGAAGTTAAAAAGATATGCAGAAGTTAAAATTCGGTTTTAGAGTATCAAGAGAGATCTTAGGGGTAGCCACAAAGCACAATAACAATGCAACATATCAAAACAAGAAATGTAATACCGGAGTCTCAACAAACACAATACCGACACTGAAAAAGATGAAAAGTCAACCCGTAAAGAAGAATGAACCAGAACAGTGTATTAAGAGCAACATAGAAAACACTAACACAGAAATAAATACATCAAAATGACAGCACTATACACATACTTAATAATAATTACATTGAATGTAAACAGACTAAGCTCTCCAATAAAGAGACAATGAGTAATATCCTGGATCAAAAGACATGGCCCATCTACATGTCACTTATAAGAAACACACCTAAGATTTAAAGATAGGAACAAACTGAAAATTAAAGGATGGAATAATATATACCAAGCTAACAATATACAAAGAAAAGCAGGTGTGGCAATACTAATCTCAGATAAAATAGATTTTAATTTAAAATCCACCACTCTGGACAACGATGGTCACTATTTATTGCTGAAAGGTTCAATACACAAGCTGGACTTAACAATATTAAATATTCATGCACCCAATGCCAGAGTATCTAAATACATAGACGAAACACTGAGTATATTGAAAAATGAGACAGATCACTCCACAATAGTAGTTGGAGACTTCAACACTCTGCTTTGAATACTGGGCAGATCATCCAGAAAAAATCTCAGTAAAGACACAGACCTTATTGCAACAGTTAACCAGCTAGACCTCACTGACATATACAGAACTTTTTATCCATCAACAGATAAGTATACCTTCTTATCCAATGTACATGGAATATTTTCCAGAAGAGACCATGTGTTAGGATATAAAGCAAATCTCAACAAAATCCAAACCATTGAATTATTGCAAAGTATCTTCTCAGACCATAAAGCCATAAAAGTCAAAATCAGTAGAAGCAAAAATTGGAACTCACAGAAACTGAACAACACCTTGCTCAAAAAGCCATGGGTTACAGAAGAAATCAAGGATGAAATAAAGAAATTTATAGAATCAAATGCGAATGAAAACGCATCCTACCAGAACCTATGGGATACAGCAAAAGTAGTTCTGAGAGTTCAGTCTATCTCTATAAATGCACACATCTGGAAGGAAGAAAGGACTCAAACCAAAGAATTAACCCTACAGCTTTAACAAGTAGAAGGAGAGCAACAGAGGAATCCCTCAGGCACTGGAAGAAAACAGATCATAAAGATTAAGGCAGAACTAAATGAAATAGAGGACAGAAGAACAATTGAAAAAATTAACAAAACTAAAAGCTGGCTTTTCTGAAAAGATCGACAAAATTGATAAACCACTGGCTAAACTTACAAAAGAAAAACAGGAGAGGAAACAAATAACTTGAATAAGAAATGAGATGGGCTATGTCACAACAGACCCAACTGAAATCAAAAGTATCATAACAATACTATGGAAGACTATACTCTAACAGATTTGAAAACCTAAAAGAAGTGGACAAATTTCTAGATTCATATCACCTACCAAAATTATCACAAGGAGAAGTAGATCAACTTAACAAACCATCACAAAGGAAGAGACTGAAAAAGTCATCAAAAAACTACCAACCAAAAAAAGCCCTGGCCCAGAGGGCTTCATCACAGAATTCTAACAAACTTATAGAGAAGAATTAACTCCAGAACTACTGAGACTATTTCACAGCATAGAAAGGAATGAAATACTGTCAAGTTTATTCTATGGAGCCTGCATAACCCTGTTGTCAAAGCCAGGGAAAGGTACCACAGAAAGGAAAATTATAGACGAATATTGCTCATGAACCTAGATGGAAAAATCTTCAACAAAATCTTTGCCAATAGAATTCAACAACATATCAAAAAAATAATTCATCATGACCAGGTTGGATTCATACCAAGGATGCAAAGCTGATTCAGCATCAGAAGAACAGTTAATGTGATCAATGACATAAATAACACAAAAGATAAAAATCACCTCATTTGGTCAATTAATAGAGAAAAGTCTTTTTATGAAGTATGACAGAAGTATGACACCATTCATACTAAAAACTCTCAGCAAAATAGGCATAGAAGGGAAATTCCTCAGTGCAATAAGGGGCATCTACACAAAGCCAACTACCTACTTCATCCTGAATGGAGACTGAAAGAATTCCCCTTAGGAATGGGAACTAGACAAGGATGCCTGCTCTCACTATTTCTATTCAACATTGTGCTCGAAGTTCTGGCCAGAGCAATTAGACAAGACAGAAATAAAGAGCATCCACATCAGCAAAGAAGAAGTAAAAATCTCCCTATTTGCAGATGATATGATCGTCTATGCAGAGAATCCTAAAGAAACCATAAGTAAACTACTGGAGCTAACAGAAGAGTTCAGCAAAGTTTCAGGATATAAGATAAACATAAATAAATCAGTAGGATTCCTTTATGCCAACAAAGAGATCATTAAAGAAGAAATCACCAAATTAATACTGTAGACTCCCAAAAGATAAAGTGTCTAGGAATAAATCTAACTAGAGAAATAAGAGACCTATACAAAGAGATCTACAATACCTTACTGCAAAAAACCAAGGGAGACTTACATAAATGGAGAAACCTATCCTGCTTGTGGATAAAAGGACTTGACATTGCGAAAATTTCTATTGTACCCAAAGTGATCTACATATGCAATGCAATCCCAATACAACGTCCAGTGACAATTTTTAAAGAGATGGAGAAACAAATCACCAACTTTGGAAAGGGAAGAAACCCTGGGTAAGCAAAGCACTACTGAAGAACAGAAACAAAGTGGGAGGCATCAATCTTACTGCAAGAAACCAAGAGAGACTTACACAAATGGAGAAACCTATCCTGCTCATGGATAGGAAGACTTAGCATTGTGAAAATGTCTATTTTACCTAAAGCAATCTACATATACAATGCAATCCCAATACAAATTCCAGTGTTAGCTTTTAATGAGATGGAGAAATGAATCACCAACTTTGTTTGGAAAGGGAATAAACCATGGAGAAGTAAAGCACTACTAAAGAAGAAGAACACAGAAGGAGGCTTCACACTACCCAACCTTAGAATGTATTACACTGCCGCAGTAGTCAAAACTGGCACTGGTACAAAAAGAGACATATGGACCAATTGAACAGAGCTGAGACCCAAGAGATACTACCATCCTCTTGTTAACAGTTGTTATTTGACAAAGACCCTAAGATTGTATATTGCGGTAAAAACAGTCTCTTTAACAAATGGTGCTGGAAAAACTGGATATCCATCTGCAAATAACAAACAAGAATCATATCTCACACCTTACACAAAAACTAACTCAAATTTGATAAAAGATCTAAATATCAAACCTAAAATGATAAAGATCACACAATAAAAAATAGGGTGAACAATGGAAGTATTAATACATAGCTTAGACAGACTTCAAAATCTGACAAAGTATCATCAACAGAAGAGAAAATAGATAAATGGGAACTACTAATACTTAAACATTTTTGCTCATCCAAAGACTCTATCAAAAGAATTAAAAGATTACCTACAGAACAGGAAAAAATATTTGGCAACTGCCTGTTAGCCAAAAGTCTGATCTGCATAATCTACAAGGTACGGCAAAATACCATCAAGAAAAATGTAAACCATTTAAGAGATGGGCAAAGGAAATGGACAGACACTTCACCAAAGAGGACATCCAGGCAGCCAAAAGACACATGAGGAAATGCTCATGATCATTAGCTGTTAGAGACACCCAAATCAAAACTACGATGAGACACCATCTCACCCCAAAAAGGTTGGCCATGATCCAAAAAACAGAAAACAATACATGCTGGAGAGACTATGGAGAGATTGGAACTCTCCTACACTGCTGGTGGGATTGCAAAATGGTACAACCTCTTTGGAAAACAAGCTGGAAATAGATATATCATTTGATCCAGTAATCCTACTGCTCAGAATATATCCTACAGAATCAAGGGCAGTCACGTGAATAGATATATGCACATGAATGTTTATTGCAGTTCAGTCCACAACAGCAGAAGGTTGGAATCAGCCCAGATACCCAACAACAGAGAATGGATATGCAAACTGTAGTACATATACTCAGTGGAACACGATGCAATGATAAAGAACAATGATGATTTTAGGAAGCATCTCATGACCTGGTTTCAACTGAAAGGCATTATGCTGAATGAAATCAGTCAGCTGCACAAGGACAAATACTGTATGAGACCCCTACTTTAAGGACTTAAAAACAGAGTCACACAGAAGAAAAGACTCTTTGATAGTTGCAAGGGAGGGAGGGAGGGAGAGGGCCGATCATGGATCAGATAGTTGATAGAACTTTGGTTGGGTAATAGCACTGACAGCACACAGCAGAAAGAAGATCAACTTAACTGAACTTGAACATAAACTGAAAACTCTTCTAATCTTAACCCAATACTGGAAGGATAGGGACAGGGGCGTGGAGCCCATGCTCTCAGGGGACACCAAGGCCAATTAGCATAACTAGCTTATTGAAGTTTTCTATACCTCATATTGGTAAGTGGCTTCTGGGGTCTTAAAAGCTAGCAACCTACCATCTGAGGTACACCAAATGGTCTCAACTCAGCCAGCACAGATGATCACCAAGGATAACAAAGACATGAGGTAAAAAGAGCTCAGGAGACAGAAGGACCCATGTGAAAGGGAGATTGTATTAACATGTGACCAGAAGAATCAGATGATGCCAGGCCACCACTAAAGACAGCTGTGATGGGATATACAATGTTGAGTCCCAGTGGTAACATGAGAAAAAGAGGGATTCACCTCAATAACCACTAAAAGGCCACAATCAGTGGTCCAGAGGGGTCCCCTGGGAGCATGGCCCCTAGACCTGCTGCTGCCCCTGACCTGAAAACATTACTGAGGTCAACTCTTCGGACAGGAATGGACTGGACTCAGGGACACAGTGTGACCATATAGTGTGTGCATTTTACGGTTCTATGCATCTGTAGGATGCTGTCCTACTTGCCTCTACTAGAAGGGATAGGAGAGGGAGGAGAGTGTGGAGAGGAGGGACAGGAGACTGTTAAGAGGATATGACATACACAGAATGAAAAGGAGGAGTATGCTGTCACCAGGCAAGGAGAACAGAAGGAGCTGCAGACAGCTGTGCATGCAAATTTAATTTGGATTGTATATTTTCACTTAATCACAATAAAAAAATTTTTTTTAGAAAAGCAACCTCAAGAGTATAAGGAAAACTAAGAATAATAGAACAGTTAACCCAACCCATCTATATGCTGCCTTCAGCAGATACATGTTAGACCCAAAGGCACAAACTATGACTTGAAGGATGGAAAAAATATACTAGGCATTCAAAAAAGAGCAGGAGTGGCAATACTAATCTCTGGCAAATTAGACTTTAAAGTTAAATTTGACACAGTGGATAAAGAGGGACACTACATAATGATTAAAGGTTCAATACAACAGGAGGACGTAAGCATATCAAATATCTGCACACCCAATGACAAGTCTCCAAAATATGTAAAACAAACACTATCTGCACTGAAACCAGAAAAAGGCAGCTCCACATTAATAGCAGGAGACTTCAGCACACCACTCTCAATGAAAGACAGAACATCTATTAAAAAGCTTAGCAAAGACGTGGAAGATCTAAATGACACAATCAACCAACATGACCTCATTCCACCCAACAGCAGCCAAGTGTATGTTCTTTTCCAATGCACATGGAACATTCTCCAGAACTGACCACATATTAGGCCACAAAGCAATCCATAACCAAATTAAAAGTATTGAAGTGTTACAAAGCAGTTTTTCAGACCATAAAGCCATAAAAGTAGAAATCAGTAACAGGAAAAGGAAGGAAAAAAAATCAAACACATGGCAACTGAACAACACTTTGCTCAAAAATGACTGGTCTGTAAAAAAAGTCAAGGATGGAGTAAAGAAATTCATAGAACCAAATAAGAATGAAAACACATCCTACCAGAACTTATGTAACACATAGTGCTCAGAGGTCAATTTATCTCAATGAATTCACACATTCAAAAAGAAGAAAGGTACCAAATCAAAGAATTAACTCTACAACTTGAACAAGCAGAAAGAGAGCAACAAAAGAACCCCTCGGGCACCAGAAGAAAGCAAATAATAGAAATTAGAGCAGAACTAAATGAAATGAAATAAAGAATAAAAAATCAATTAAGAGTCAACAAGACCAAAAGCTGGTTTTTTGAAAAGTTCAACAAAATTGATAAACCATTGTGCAAACTGGCTAAAGAGAAACAGGAAAGGAAGCAAATAACTGGAAAAAAAAAATGAGATGGGTGCTGTCACAACAGACCCAACTGAAATTAAAAGAATCGTGGCAAAATACTAAGAAAAATTATACTCTTATAAATTTGAAAAACTTACAGAAAATGCGCAAATTTCCAGAAACATATCAGCTACTAAAAGTAACACAAACAGAAGTACAACACCTAAATAAGACCACCACAAAAGAAGAGATTAAAAAGATAATTTAAAAAATCCCAAATGTAAAAAGGGCTGGCCCAGAGGCCTTTGCTGGAGAATTCTGCCAAATACTGAGAGAAGAGTTAACACCACTATTATTAAAGGTATTCCAGAGCACTGAAGAGGACAGAATACCCCCCAATTTATTCTATGAAGCCAGTGTAACTCTGATATCAAAACCAAAGGCAGCACACAAAAAAAGGAAAATTACACTAAACACAAAAATGCTCAACATAATTCTAGCCAATAGAATTCAGCAACATATTTAAAAAAATTCACAATTGACCAGGTGGAATTCATAACAGGGATGCAGGGATGGTTCAGCATTAGAGAAACAATTGATGTAATCGACCACGTAAAACAAAAGACAAGAACTATTTGATTTTATCAAGTGATGCAGAAAAGGCATTTGACCAAGTCCAACACCCTCTTATGTTAAAACTTCTCAGCAAGTTAGGAATAGAAGGGAAACTCCTCAACATGGTAAGAGGCATCTATGCAAAGCCAGTATCACCCTACATGGAGAGTCTGAAAGCTTTCCACACTGAGTCCAGAAGCCAGACAAAGAAGATCATTGTCACCACTTTTATTGAACATTGTTCTGGAAGTTCTAGCCAGAGAAATCAGGCAAGAAAAAAAAAATAAAAGGCATCTAAATCGATAAGGAGGAAGTAAAAGCATCTCTATTTGCAGATGATCTGATCTTATGCAGATAAAACTCTAAAGAATGCACAAAAAAGTACCAGAATTAGTGGAAGAGTTAATCAAATGGTCAGGGTACAAGATAAACATACAAAAATCAGTCAGATTCCATTACACCAACAAATAGACCATCAAAAAGGAAATCACCAAATCAATACCATTTACAACAGCCCCCAAGAAGATAAAATAGTTGGGAATGAATCTAACCAGGGACGTAAAAGACCTACATAAAGAAAAGCATGCGACTCTACTGCGAGAAACTAAAAGAGACCTACATAAGTGGAGAAACCTACTTTGCTCATGGATAAGAAGACTTAACATTGTGAAAATGTTTATTCTACTCAAAGCAATCTATAGACACAGTGCAATCTCAATACAAATTCTGAAGGCATTTTTTAATGAGATAGAGAAACAAATCAACTTCACATGGAGAGGGAAGAAGCCCTGGATAAGTAAAGCGTTACTGTAGAAGAAGAATAAAGAGGGAGGTCTCATTGTACCTGACTTTAAAACCTATTGCACTGCCACAGTAGTCAAAACAGCCTGGTATTTGTACAAAACCAGATACATAGATCAATAGAATAGAATTAAGAATGTAGGTATAGCACCATCCACCCATGAGCAGCTGATATTTGACAAAGTTCCAAAGTCCATAAACTGGGAAAAAACAGTCTTTTTAATAAATGTTGCTCATATAACTGGGTATCCATCTGCAAAAAAATGAAGCAAGACCCATATCATACTATGCAGCTAAGACTACCTCAAAATGGATCAAAGATCTAAATATAAAATCTAAAACAATAAAGATCATGGAATAAAAAATAGGGACAATGCTGGGAACCCTAATGCACGGCATAAACAGACTGTAAAATCATACTAACAATGCACAAGGACCAAAAGAGAAAATAGATAACTGGGAACTCCTAAAAATCAAACACTCGTGCTCATCCAAAGACTTCACCAAAAGATTAAAAAGACTACCTACAGACTGGGAAAGAATTTTTGGCTACCACAGATTTGATCAGAGTCTAATCTCCCTAATATACAAGATACTGGAAAAACTGAACAAGAAAAAGACAAATAAGCCAATTAAAAAACAGACAAAGGCTATGAACAGGCACTTGACCAAAGAAGACATCCAGTCAGCTAACAGGTACATGAGGAAGTACTCATGATCATTAGCCATCAGAGAAATCTAAATCAAAACTCCAAGGAGACACCATCTCAGTCCAACAAGGTTGGCTCTAATCCAGAAACCGCAACATAAGAAATGTTGGAGAGATTGTGGAGACATTGGAACTCTTCTGCACTGCTGGTGTGAATGTAAAATGATACAATCACTTTGGAAATCAACTTGATGCTTTCTTTAAAAGCTAGAAATAGAAATACTGTATGATCCACCAATCTCACTTCTTGGAATGTATCCTAGAGAAATAAAGACTGTCACACGAGCAGATACATGCACACCACAATAGCAAAAAGATGGAATCAACCTAGGTGCCCAGTAACAGACGAATGGAGAAACAAACTATGATACACTCACACAATGGAATACTATGTAACGATAAAGAACAACAATGATTTTAGGAACCATTTGCCGCATGGAGTCATCTGGAAGATATTATGCTGAGTGAAATCAGTCAGTTGCAAAAGGACAAATATTGTGTGAGACCACTATTATAAGGACTGAAGAAAAAGTTTAAGCACTGAAGAAAATAATCTTTGATGGTTAGAAGGGTGGGGAAGTAGGAGTAAGGGTACCTATCCATAGATTAGATAGTAGACAGAAATTGGTTTAGGTGAAAGGAGTGACAGCACACAGTAGAAAGGAGGTTGGCACAACTGAACTACACCAAAAGCTAAAAGGTTTTCTAAATACAACCCAACATTTGGAAAGACAGACTAGCAGGGACAGGGGTCTGGGGACCATGGTTTCAGGGGACTTCTAGGCTAATTGGTATAACTAAGTTTTTTTTTAATAAAATGTTTAGCATCCCATTTCAGTGAGTAGCCTCTCAGGTTTTGGAGGGTGGCAATCAGCCATCTAAGAAGCATCAATTTGTCCCAATCCACCTGGAGCAGAAGAGTATGAAGGACCTCCAAGAAAAGAGGAAAATATGAGCCCAGGAGATGGAAGGTGTCATATGATCCAGAGACTACATCATCATGAGACCAGAACTAGATGGTGCTTGGCCACCACCAAAGATTGCCCTGATGGGGAACATAATATAGAGTCCCTGCCTTAGTGGGAGGAGAATGAGTGTGCAAAACTAGCCAAAGCCAAGTGCTGTCGAGTCGGATCCGACTCATGGCGACCCATGAGTGCAGAACTAGAAGTCTATTAAAAGACCAGACTTGATGATCTGTCAGACTGGAAAGTCCCCTGAGGATATGGACTCAGATTCTCTGTTAGCCCAGAGCTGAAACTAGTACTGAAGTCAGAGAAAGAGTGGACTGGACTACAAGACACAGAGTGATACTAGTCAAGAGTGTGCATCTTGGCTTAAATATATACATGAGGCTGTGTGACCAGCTCTTATCTAGAAGCAAGATGAGAGGGTGGAAAAAAGCAGGAGTTGGTTGAACGAATACAGGAAGTACAGGGTGGAAAGGAAGAGTGTGCTGTCATCAGAGGGGAGAGCAGTTAGAGTTGCATAGTGGTGGGGGAGGAGGGTTTACATGGCAAATTGATTTGGATTGTAAACTTTCACTTGCCAGCCAAGTGCAGTCAAATTAGTAAATGATGAACATTAGATATCTAACACCTTTCTGGAAAAGATAATCTGTGTGTGAGTTGGCTTAATTTTCAAAAATGGCTGTGGCCTGAAAAATTCCGGAAAATGTAACAGCTGGCTCTTCTGAGCTAGTAAGAGCCTGTATGAGCCAGTAGGAGCCATTATGATATGATACGAGTCAGTATGAGCTGGTATGAGCTGGCATGAGCTGGTTGCTTCTGAGCTGCTGAGCTGGGGCATGGGGTGAAGTGTGTTTATGAGAGCCCCTGGAGGAAGTGTGCTGGAGCAGGAAGGGTGTGGGAACTCCTGACTCAGTTCGTATCACTTGTCCCTATTGCACCTGGCTTTCCTTTCCAGTTGTCCGGAGGAGTATGACTGAATGTTTCTGGATCCTTCTTCAGCTTTTGCCCCACTGCGTCTGCCCGCACCCTCCACCTCCTGCCACCAGAACAGGCTCCAACCAAAAAAACCAAACTCATTTCCATCAAATTGATTCTGACTCATAGATGGCCCTGTAGGGAAGAGTAGAACCGCCCCCACAGGGTTTCCAAGGCTGAAATCTTTATGGAAGCAGACTGTCAAATCTTTCTCCTGCTGTGTGGCTGGTGAGTTCCAACTGCCAAGCTTTCAACTGGTAGGGGAGTGCTTTAACCATAAAGCTGCCAGGGCTCCTTTACCCCTGGCTCAGAGAGAACCACTTCTGCCCTGCCTGTATACCTAGAGGGGCTTCAGAAGCCCTGCCTTCGAGTAGAGACAAGAGCCTGATACCAAAGCTGTTCCTTTTCCCTGCATCAGTTTTTTTGCTAGTCACCCACATCCAGGGGCAGAGGACCAGAACCCCAGAGTGTGAAGTACTCCAGGATTGTACTAGTTTCTGCTGTAAAAACAGCATGAGGGCAGCATCTGACCTCCTCTAACTTCACAAGGGGGAAGGAGAATCAAGATCAACAGCCCAAGGCTGATTCGTAAGAGGCAGGGATCAGACATGCCTCCTCTGTCTACCATCTTTACCAATTCTGGCACCAACCGTACCTCCCACGGAACTCTCTACTTCTCTGCTGAGTTTGATAATTCATTACAATGGCCACACAGAACTCACAGACCATATTCAAGATTATGGGGTTTATCAGGGAATTAACAGTTAGAATTCAGGCTCAGGAATACTCAGGATACAGTTCTTCCACCTGGACAGCCTCTTCACAGCCGTGCTCGCAGCACGCCTCTGCCTGGCCCTGTCTCTTGCCAAAGGCACTTGGTTTTCTCCATGGACCAGGAAGCCCACTGTACCATCTCCTGCTTCTGGATCTCTCCTGCCACTGCTTCTCACCATCTTCAGGGTCACAGCTCTCTGTCTCCTGCTTCCAAGAGCTCCTCAGAGCAAGGAGCCCAGTCCAAAGGAGGTACACTCTGCTCCTAACTGTTCTTCTTTGGTGGTGGTTGGATTCTCCCGTCTGCTTTCTTTTTTTTTTTTTTAATTTTTATTTTTATTTAACATAACTGAGTGAAAATGTACATTCACATATAAATTTACATGCCCACCTATATGCAGCTTCCACTGCTCTCCCTGTCCGGTGACTGCACACTATTCCTCTCTGCTCCATACATGTCTCATCCTCCCAACAGCCTCCTTTCCCCTCCTGTCCGTCCACTCCCCTTCCTCCAGCCAGAGGTCAGCAAGATGATATCCTATAGATGTACAGAACCATAAAGTGCTTCCAATATATGGTCACTCTGCATTGCCAAGTCCAATCCATTCCTCTCCAAAGAGTGGACCTTTGTTATAACTTATGGGAAAGGGCAGCATCAGGGCTGAGGGCCATGCTCTCAGGGCAACCCCAAAACCGCTGGACCACCAATTGAGGTCTTTTAGTGGAGATCTCAGGATGCACCTCTTTTTATTCTTGTGTTGCCAGTGAGACTCCTCTCTGTGAGCTCCATCGTGGCTATTGCTGGTGGTGGCTGGGCACCATCCGGTTCTTCCAGTCCCAAGTCGATGTAGGCACCCACTCTTGTGGGTCTCTCTGTCTTCTCGGTTGTCTTTACCGCATGCCATTTTGGTCCTCGGTGAGCATCCGTTCTTGCTTAGTTGGGACCATTTGCTGTGTCCTCGGATGGCAGCTTGGCAGCCTTTAAGACCCCAGATGCCACTCACCAATGTGGGGTGCAGAGAGCTCTCTTAGCAAACCGCTAGTTGTGCCAACTGGCCTGGAATTCGCCTAAGAGCATGGTCCCCCGCCCCCCGCCCCAGCTACTCTATTCTTGCAGTATTGAGTTAAGATGGAAGGAGTACTCAAGTTATGCTGAAGTCCACTTAATGTTGTTCTAGTTCCTAATGTGTGCTATCACCGCTTTCTCCCAACTAGATTTCTAGTAACTATCTAAACTAAACCCTGCCCCCCACCCTCCCTCTCTCCCCTCCCTTGCAGCTGTCAAAGAGTCTTTTCTTCTATACACAAGTCTGTTTTTGAGATCTTATCGTAGAAGTTTCATATAGTATTTGTCCTTTTGTCGCTGACTACTTTCACTCAACATGATGTCTTCCAGTTGAAACCAGGTTAGGAGATGTTTCCTGGAACCATCGTTATTCTTTATCATTGCGTAGTGCTCCATTGAGTATATGTACCACAGTTTACCTATCCATTCTTCTATTGTTGGGCATCTGGGTTGATTCCATCTCTTTGCTATCGTGGACTGTGCTGCGATAAACGTTCTGGTGCATGTGTCCGTTGGTGTGAAAGGCCTTGATTCTGTAGGATATATTCCAAGTAGTGGAATTACTGGGTCAAATGGTATATCGATATCCTTTTTTTTAAGGAAGCGCCAGATTGCCTTCCAAAGAGGCTGGACCATTTTGCAACCCCACCAACAGTGTAGGAGGGTTCCACTTTCTCCACAGCCTCTCCAGCATTTGTTGTTTTGTGTTTTCTGGATCATGGCCAATCTTGTTGGGGTGAGATGGTATCTCATTGTTGTCTTGATTTGAATTTCTTTAATAAGTAAAGATCGTGAACATGTCCACATGTGTTTTTTGGCTGCCTGGATCTCCTCTTTAGTGAAGTGTCTGTCCATCTCCTTTGCCCATCGCTTAATTGGATGGTTTATCTTCTTCTTCTTGCTATTTTGTAGTATCTTATAGATTATGGAGATCAGGTGTTGGTCTGACATAGAGTTGCCAAATATTTTTTCCCATTCTGTGGGTGTTCTTTTAATTCTATTAATAAAGTCTTTGGATGAGCAAAAGTGTTTGATTCTTAATAGTTCCCATTTATCTATTTTCTCTTCTGTTGATTGAGGTTTCTTTGACAGATTTTGGAGTCTGTCCTGATTGTGTATTAAAACTTCCATTGTTGTTCCTACCTTTTCTTGGATGAGTTTTATTGTTTTAGGTTTGATATTTAAGTCTTTTATCCATTTGGAGCTGACTCGACGGCACTTGGCCTTGGCTATCCATTTGGAGTTGGTTTTTGTATAAGGTGTAAGATACGGATCTTGATTCAGTTTATTGCAGACGGATAACCAATTTTGCCAGCACCATTTGTTGAAGATACTGTTTTTACCCCAGTTTAATGTCTTAGGGCCTTTGTCGAATATCAGCTGTTCATAGGCAGATGGTGTCATCTCTGGGGTCTCAATTCTGTTCCATTGATCGATCTGTCTATTCTTGTATCAGTACCAAGCTGTTTTGACCACTGTGGCAGTGTAGTATGTCCTAAGGTTGGGTAATGAGAGGCCTCCCAGTGTGTTCTTCTTCTTTAGTAGTACCTTATTTATCCGGGGCTTCTTCCCTTTCCAAACAAAATGGGTGATTTGTTTCTCCATCTCATTAAAAAATGATGCTGGAACTTGTATTGGGATTGCATTATATAAATAAATTGCTTTGGGTAAAATAGACATTTTCACAATGTTAAGTCTTCCTATCCATGAGCAGGTAGGTTTTTCCATTTATCTAAGTCTCTCTTAGTTTCTTGTAGTAAGGGCTTGTAGTTCTCTTTGTGAAGGTCATTGTTTCTCTGGTTAGATTAATTCCTAGGTACTTTATCTTCTTAGAGGCTATCGTAAATTGTATTGATTTAATAATTTCCTCCTTAACAGTCTCGTTGTTGGTATAAAGGAATCCTACTGATTTACTTATGTTTATCTTGTATCCTGAGACTTTGCTGAACTCTTCTATCAGTTTCAGTAGCTTACTTATAGATTCCTTGGGGTTCTCTGCATATACAATCATATCATCTGTAAACAGGGAGATTTTAACTTCCTCTTTGCCGATGCAGATGCCCTTTATTTCTTGGTCTTGTCTAATTGCTCTGGCTAGAACTTCTAGCGCAATGTTGAATAAGAGAGGTGAGAGTGGGCATCCTTGTCTAGTTCCTGATCTCAAGGGAAAGTCTTTCAGTCTCTCTCCATTCACGATGATGTGGGCAATTGGCTTTCTATAAATGGCCCTTATTGTGTTGAGGAATTTGCCGTCTACACCCATTTTGCTAAGAGTTTTTAGCATGAATGGGTGTTGGACTTTATCAAATGCCTTTTCGGCATCAATGGACAAAATCAGGTGATCTTTGTCTTTTGTGTTATTTATGTGGTTAATCACATTGTTTTCCTGATGTTGAACCAGCCTTGCATCCCTGGTATGAATCCCACTTGGTCATGATGGATTATTTTCTTGATATGTTGTTGTATTCTGTTGGCAAGAATTTTGTTGAAGATTTTTGCATCTAGGTTCATGAGTGATAGCGGTCTGTAGTTCTCTGTCTTTGTTGGATCTTTCTCTGGCTTAGGTATCAGGGTTATGCTGGCTTCACAGAATGAGTTTGGGAGTACTCCATCCCTTTCTATACTGTGAAATAGTCTCAGTAGTATTGGGGATAACTCTTCTTTAAATGCTTGGTAGAATTCTGCCGTGAAGCCATCTGGGCCCGGACTTTTTTTGGTTGGCAGTGTTTTGATGACTTTTTAATCTCTTCCTTTGTGATGGGTTTATTCAGTTGTTCTGCTTCACGTTGTGATAATTTGGGTAGGTGGCATGAGTCAAGGAATTTGTCCATTTCCCCTAGGTTTTCAAATTTGTTAGAGTACAGTCTTTCATAGTATTCTGTTATGATATTTTTGATTTCTGTTGCATCTGTGGTGACAACTCCCCTCTCATTTCTAATTTGGGTTATTTGTTTCCTTTCCTGCTTTTCTTTAGTAAGTTTAGCCAGTGGTTTATCAATTTTGTTGATCTTTTCAAAAAACCAGCTTTTGGTCTTTTCAATTTTTTCAATTGTTTTTCTATTCTCTAATTCATTTAGCTCTGCTCTAATCTTTATGATCTAATTTGTTCCGGTGCCCGAGGGGTTCCTCTGTTGTTCTCTTTCTACTTGCTCAAGCTGTAGAGTTAGTTCCTTGACTTGGTTTCTTTCTTCCTTCCAGATGTGTGCATTTATGGAGATAAACAGACCTCTGAGCACTGTTTTGGCTATATCCCATAGGTTCTGGTAGGAAGTGTTTTCGTTCTCATTGGAATCCATGAATTTCTTTAATTGATCCCTGATTTCCTCTATAACCCATGTTTTTTTGAGCAACATGTTGTTCAGTTTCCAAGAGTTCCACTTTCTATCTATGTTTTTTCTCCTATTGATTTCAACTTTGATGGCTTTATGATCTGAGAAGATGCTTTGCAGTAATTCAATGGTATGGATTTTGTTGAGCATTGCATTATGGCCTATCACGTGGTCAATTCTGGAGAATGTTCCATGTGCACTGGAGAAGAAGGTGTAGTTGTCTGCTGAGGGGTGGAAAGTTCTGTATATATCAATGAAGTTAGTTGATTAATTGTGTCATTGAGATCTTCTATATCTTTACTGAGCTTTTTTCTAGATGATCTGTCTAGTAATGAGAGTGGAGTGTTAAAGTCTCCCACTATTATTGTGGAGTCATCTAACTCTCTTTTGAGCATAGTCAGTGTTTCTTCGACATATTTAGGTGCTCTGACATTAGGTGCATAAATATTTAATATAGTTAAGTCTTGCTTGTGTACTGAAACTTTTAGCAATAAATAGTGTCCGTCTTTGTCCACGATGGTGGATTTGACATTAAAATTGATTTTGTCTGAGATTAGAATTGCCACCCCTGCTCTTCTTTGTTCATTGTTAGCTTGATATGTATTCTTCAATCCTTTAATTTTCAGTTTGTTCCTGTCTTTAGGTCTCAAGTGAGTTTCTTGTAGACAACATATGGATGGGTCGTGTCTTTTGATCCAAGATGACACTCGGTGTCTCTTTTCCGGAGCATTCAATCCAGTCACATTCAATGTAATTATTGATAGGTATGTGTTCACTGCTGCCATTGTGATATGTTTATTTTTATGTTGATGTTTTCTATGTTGTTCTTATTAGTCTGTTCTGGGACACTGTTTTTTGTGAGTTGATGTTTCACCGTTTTCAGAGCTGGTATTATAGTTGTTGAGACTCGTGTGTTAGATTTCTTGAAATGGTATGATACATCTTTGTTGTGCTTTACAGCTGCCCCTATGAACCCCCTTAATAAACTATTTATAAACCCAATTTTAATTACTACCAGTCTTCTCATCTTCCTCTCCATCTGGAAGGACTATAACGACTGTAGTACATCCCTCTTTTTATTATGATGACACCATAGTTTTCATGATGATCACTGGATTGCTTCTTTCCAAATCAAACCTGTGATTTACTTTGGAGTCTTCCCTAAATGAGTAGAGTATTGAGTAGTGTGTCATTCTAAAATATCAAGTTAGTGGTTTCATTCTTCTAAGCCAGAGCCAAGAACTTCTTTCAGTATTTCTTGTAGTTTGGGTTTGGTTTTTACAAAGTCTCTGAGTTTCTGTTTATCTGGGAATGTCTGAATTTCATTTTCGTATTTGAAAGACAGTTTTGCAGGATATATAATTCTTGGTTGGAAGTTCTTCTCCTTCAAGACTTTGAATGTGTTGTGCCACTGTCTCCGTGCCAGCATGGTTTCTGCTGAGAAATCTGACGAGAGCCTACAGGGTTTCCCTCTGAATGTTAGCTTTGCCTTGAGTCTTGCTGCTTTTAAGAGTTGCTGCTTATGTTTCATTTTGTTAAGCTTGATTATAATATGTCTTGGAGTCTTTCTTTTGAGATCTATATTGGGTGGCGAATGATACGCATCTGAGATGTCTATATTCTCTTCCTTCATGATTTCTGGGAAGTTTTCTTTCAGCAACTCAGCAACAATACTCTCAGTGTTCTCAGATGTCTCACCCTGTTCAGGGTCTCCAATTAATCGAAGGTTGTTCCTCTTAATAGAGTCTCACATGCTTCTTATTGTTTATTCATTTTTCTTGTTTCTTTGTTCTGATTTCTGCTCATAGACGCTGGCATCAGTAGCTCTGTCTTCCAAGTCAGAAATTCTTTTTTCCATTTGTTCCATTCTGTTTCCTTGGCTTTGCATGGAAGTTTCTATGTCTTTGATTTTCTTCTTGATCTGTTGGATTTCAGAGTACTGGTGTTCCATCAGATCGAACAACTTGCTTAATTTTTCATTTTGTTCTGCTGCATTTTGTGTAAGGTCTAGAAGGGCTCTGTATATAATCAATTTGTATTCACTTCCTGATGCTTTCATAAAAGTTTCTTCATCTGGCAAACACCTTGGTTGCTTTGTTTGGGAGCCTTCTGAAGCCATGAGTGATTGCTTGTATGCCACAATTGTCTGTTGCTTTTTGGGTCCCATGTGAGTATATAGAGGCTGGAAGAGGTACTGTGAGGATGGATTGCAAATGTTTCTCTAGGCTGTCTTCAAATGTAAAGCAAAAGGTATCTGACCAGTTCACAAGTCAGTTAGGCTTTCAGGTGTAGAGGTCCCTCTTCTCATCTGACAAAGTAAGCGCCACTATATCCAACCCCAGATGATAACAAACTAGTTCAGAATACAGCACTGCTAGTGCCCTGGTGGCCTCTGCTGACAGGGCCTAGCCTGAGCCAACACTGCATCGAGTACTGGTTTTGTGATAGAAAAGCGCTCTCCTGTGGGCAGGCTCTGGCTCCCAAGCTAAGAGTTAGGGCCAGCTGTGGCCACCATATCCAAGATGGCGTCCTCCACACAGGCAGCAGACAGAGGGGCTAAAGGTGCCGAGAGGTAGTGATTCCTCTGCTTCTGTTGCACGGCCCCCAACGTAGGCAGCACTATGCAAAATCACTACTTTTCTGTCGGAGAAGCGCTGTCCCGTTTGCAGGCGCTGGCTCCCAGGCTAAGAATGAGGTCCCGCTAAAATCTCAGTACCAACATGGCGTCCCGCACCCTAACCGCGGAGCTCCGCACAAACCTCACTGAGGCAGCTACAAAACGAAAGGCTCAAAGTGTCTAGATTAACAGAGTCCCGAGCCTGGCTCTCAGAATATGGGAATTTCGCCTGCCTATCCCCCCAGCAGCGCGTCTGAGTCCAGCCGCCAGGTAAGACCCAGCTCTGCCCGCCAGCCGAGACAGGAAAAAAAAGTCAAAATGGTGCATTTACCTTCCGTCTGTGAGAGCCGGGGCTAGCCAGGAGCAGGAGTCAGTGAAAGAGAGTAGGTTTTTCGCTGAGTGGTATGAAGTCCCAATTAACAGCTCTGTGCCGTGTCCTGAGGCTGATTAGGTGATCAGAAGGCTCTGTTTGATTGTCAATTCAGGTCCTGGTTTCCAGAGGGATATAAGGAGACGTGGGCTTAGTCCGCCATCTTGACTCTGCCCCCACGTCTCCTCTCTTTTAAAGCAAAACTGACCAATCTCCTTGGTCAGCCACAATTACCCAGTCACACAGTCCTGCTTAGCCACATAGGTGAGAGTTGCAAGACCATGACTGGAAAGGCCACACAAAGTATCCAATCATGCCACCCCTGCCTATTTTACAGACCTGGAAGTAGAGTCCCAGAGAATGCAAGGGACTTGGCCCAAATGCACTCAATCACTGTGGACCTTTGGCTGGTTTCATGATTTTGCCTCGTGTCATCAGTACACTTTGTAGGTTTCTTCTGTTCCAGGCTCTGTGCCAGGTGCTGGCGACTTGTCAGTGGTAAGCCTGCTGTGCAACTCCTGTAGTGGGTGAGAATTGAGTGTTCACTTTGGATGTATTAAATAAGAGACTGAATTCAAATAGATCAAGGTCTGAAGCTAGGTTCTGTAGCTACATGATAAGTCACTTCAGCTCTCTGAGCCTCAGTTTCCTCTCTTATCATAAGTTAGTAGTATTGGGGGGCATCATTATAAGACTTTCATGGAGTGATGTAAATGTTCAACTTGTAGTAAGAGTTTATTGTACAATGAGAGAAGCAAGGTGCCCATTGTAACATTTGATTGTTGCTTGCAGGTTGCCAAGTATCCTGAGCAGCCCTAAATGAACTGGGATGGAGGCACTAGAACTTGTGTGCCCTGCCCAGACTGCTAGGGACCAGGTAGCTACGGCTCTCAGGCCCTGGTAGCCCGAAGTGGACAAGCATCATCCTTCCTGACCTTGAGCCCCATTATCTTGCAACCAGAACAGGACTTGGCACTGACCATGTCCTTGAAGGCCCTGCCCATCCTAGTGTACCACACAGTGCCTCCTGGCAGTCTCCAGCCATCTACTCCTCTACTGACAGGCAGCCTGGATGGGTCTAATATGCTCTTTATTCTTAAGTTCCCTGCTACAGCTCAAGGGGTCCAGCTGTCTAGCCCTTTCCACCTGAAAAAAACCCCCACCAGCCCCAGTATTGACTGTGAATATCATGGGCATTCTGTCTGCCCTGTTGCTGGGCCTCAGAAGTCCCAGAAGAGTGAACAGTGCTGACGTGTATCTGCATCCTCACTGTCACCAGGATGGCCTGAAGCCCAGTATTTTAGAAAAGCATGTCTACTCCCACACAAGTGAGAGGCCTGTGTGCCTTCTACAGCATTGCTCTCAAGACTGAGAGCATGCTGTGTAAGTACAGGAAGTACCAGATACACCTCAGCAACTCTTCACTATTCTGAGTCTGAAGGAGGTAGAGCAGTGTCTGGAGTAGAGAGACAAGGTTGAGGAGACACCCTGCCCACAGAACAGAGGGCAGGGGTAAGCCAGAGACAGAGGGTGGGTGGCGGAACATCACCTTCTGGCACATAATGCCCAAGATCAAGCATATCTGTCCCTTGCTGCCAAGAGCGAAGACCCTAAGGCAGGAACAAGCTGTCGCCTCCGGTGCTTCCTCCTTTCTCTGGAACACAACACCTTTCCTATAGAGTACCTCCTCAGGTTACCTCAAGAAGGAACAACTCACCATTGCTAGTTTCCCAGGGGCCTGGTAAGGCCAGGGTTCTGTCTGAAGAATGGACATCCTTTGTTGGATCCCACCTGTGTTCAATAAATATTTGTTGAATGTTGAGAGAATTGATGCACACTAGAACTGGCTGGACCGGCCAGTGGCCAAATGGAATGATGCTGAGCAATAAGGCAGAGGAAGGAAGAGTATAGGGGACCCAAACCCAGACAGAGAAACTGTGGACTTACAGAGCATGTTGTCACTTGTCAGGGAAAGAAGAGATGGATGGGATTCTATGTCACCTTTCTTTACCAACTTTCTTTATCAACAGAATTGATTTGTCACCAGAAAGTCAGTTAAAGCCAGAAATCAAAACAAATGGGATATTTACGACTTAATAATTTCAGTTAAAACCTAAGTGTACATTCAGTCATAGACTTTCTATGACACAGGACCAAGGTCCTGCCTTTGGAGATTGGTCTGCTGACTGGAGTTCTGTAATGCCTGTATTGGTAAAATATTTACAATTTCCGGAAATGGAATGAATAACTTAAATGGTTTTTGGAAACTCGCAAAATCCCTAGCAAGGCAGCAGGTCAGGCTTGGCGGTTATGCAGCTAGGGTCAGTGTCTAAAGTACATCATAAAGGCTGCTCCAGTGATGGCCCACTGCCACCACCATTTGGGACAGACACCACCATGCAGCCTGGTGGATTAGAATGGCTGACCTTTTCGGTCAGCAGCCAAATGCTTGAAAATTGCAACACCAGGCCCTAAATGAAGATAAAGGACTGCAAAAAGCTTGTGAGTTGCTGGAAAGGCTTGATAGAGGCAAGTTGCTGGA
Source organism: Heterohyrax brucei (assembly GCA_028571685.1). Lineage (NCBI taxonomy): Eukaryota > Metazoa > Chordata > Mammalia > Hyracoidea > Procaviidae > Heterohyrax > Heterohyrax brucei. The sequence continues at coordinate 23,658,312 of CM053166.1, read as the reverse complement.
AGTAAAACAAACAAACAAATGAAAAGCCTATTGGTTTGGATGTAGTAGATTCAGCTGTAATGGATTAGGGGGAAATTAAGAAACTCTAGAAAGATTCTGTAGGGTCACTATGAGTTGAAACTGACGCAACAGCAATGGATTTTTTGTTTCTTGGTTTAGAAAGACTCTGCACTAAGATTTCTTCACAAATACGAGGAAACTGTAACCGTGATCACTTAACATCTTTTGAAAACCCTTCCTAGGTTTGGAGAATTTCCCTCTTAGAAGTAAAAGCCAGAATTTATTCTCCCAGCCTCTCTTGAAGCTGGGTATCAGGCATATAACTTGGGCCCTGTCAATCAGGATTTGAGTTTGAAAGTGAGTGGACATCATGAGGAAACTGGATTTGGGAGTGGGCTGCAGCAGAGGGATTCACCTTTCTGGAAGGCAACAATGGCAGAACTTCTGGTATTCAGTGTCAAGGTTTCATGATACAAGTCTTGGAAACCCCATGTGGCAGTTCTACTCTATCCTATAGGGTGGCTACAAGTCGGAATAAACTCAATGGCCATTTTTCTTTTTGATTATCTATTTAGGTCTCATCTTGTTCAATTTGATAATTCTTTTTTTCTTTTGTGAGGACCAAAGTTTAATGTATTTTTTTTCTTTTTTTAGATTACAGAATTCTAAGGATAACTACCAACATAACCAAGTTTGGGAACAAACTCAGCTCACTCTTTGCTAAGTATACAATTCAATCATTGGAAACAGAAGTATGCTTGTATCTTGAAAAGCAGCCCTCTCTCCCTGAGCAGTGGCAGAGCCTGGGTGTCAGTATAGTTGCCAAGTAGAGAGCACTGGTCAAGCAGGAGAATTAAGGAAGTGGAGATGCCTTCAGAGGGCTGTTGCATGCTTTGTTTGTTACACTTACGACTGTGATTACTTTATACTTTACTGTCTACCTGGTATTCCCTTTTGACATTGGATACATTGGGCTCTGGTGTGTCCCCTCTCCCTGCTCAGCAACAGGTGGGTTCTTTCCATAACTGTTTCTTAACCTGTTAGACTGTGCTTCCTGGAGGAATAATGTGCATTTCATCTAACCAGGACACTCTTGAGAATCAGCTAAAAGTGGCACTGTTAATAATTAAGAAGGGACAACATGTTTAAAAACTGGGATGTCTGTTTTGGTAAACTGGGACATGTGATAACCTTGATGTACAGAAGGCCCAGGCTACTCCAAAGCTCACAGAGATGCTTGCAGGGATTGTCAACATGGGAAGTTTGGTTGAGTACATGCTACAGGGGGTATTCAGTGGTTTTTAGGGATTGAGGTAAATAGTTTTGGCTGTGGTGCAGCAGCATTATAAAAGGACAGATTGTTTGAGATAGACACGTGGGGATGATACAGTCGTATCTGCAAATACTATCCTGTATCTGGAAGATCAACCCATTCTGGTTCTAAACCACTGAGTTCTGGTATATACTTAGACTGTGCCAGAGAGTTATAGGGTGATGAATACGGCTTTGTTTATGCTTAAAAACACCATGTCCTGCAATCGCATTGTGTATTGTGTGGCTCTGAGATTGATGAGGTGTACCTAGACCAGTGGTTTGAGTCTTCCGAGCCCAGGTGCCAGGCTATGTGAATGAGTGAGGTTTCAAATGATTTCAGCCCCAGCCATCTGCATCCAACTGAGAGATCCCAAGCCAAATCCTGACTATCCAACCCAATTCTGAGTTCCTGACCCATAGAAACAGTGAGTGATAATAAATGATGGCTATTGTTTGAAGCCAGTAGGTTTATGAGTGATTTGCTATGCATTAATGAATAACAAGAATGAATACTTATGTGTTGTCTCAGTGGAGTGTGCAATAATCACTAGATTTTATGAGCTGAAATTCAAGGGAATTGAATGCTGAAGACAATGATTTGGCGGAAGAATCTGTGTATACATGGTACACACAAAGGCTGAGGGTAAAACTACAAGCCAATGCGACCCTGTAAAATGTCAAGGAATAACAATCAGAGAGTTAGATCTTGGTTTAAAAGACCCCACTTTCTCTTGGCTCTCTTCTGTCTCACTGGCCATTGCATCTCAGTGTCTTCGCTGCTTCCTGCTTCTCTCTCTGCTCTCTAAACTTTGGAGTGTCCCAAGGCTCAGACCTACGTTGCTTCTCTCCTATACTTGCTACCTAGGCAACCTCATCTAAACTCATGATTAAATACCACTATGTTCTGATGATTACTTGATTTGTATCTCCAGATTCAACCTCTCTTATGAATTCCATAGACATACACCCAGTTCCCTGCTGTATATTTTTGTTTGAAGGTCTACTAGAAATCTCCAGTTCAGCTTATGCAAAACCTACCTCCAGACTTTCCTCTGAAGTCTTCCCCATCTCTATAAGTAACAAAATCATCATTCAAATGACTTAGCATAAACCTTGGAGTTCTGTCAGGATGCCTCCATTTACCTCATAAGTTTGACCCTACCTTCAAAACATAGCCAGAAACCACCCATTTCTCATCATCTCCAGCATTTCTTCTCTAGTCAAAGTGATCATCAACTCCCATCTGGTAGATGACTGTGATGGATGAGAAGAGATAATATGTGGAATAGTACAGCCAGAAGACATGGTTCTCAAAGCAAGAGGTTTATTACTATTAAAGTAAGTGTCTTAAGATAATTATAGATTCACAAGCAGTTGAGAAATAACACAGGTCCCGTGTACCCTTTACTCAGTTTCCCTCAGTGGTAACATCTTGCACAACTGTAGTTCAGTATCGTAACTAGAACACTGACATTGACCCAGTCAAACTACAAAACAAGTCCAACAACACAAGGATTTTCCTGTTGTCCTTTTCAGAACCACATCCAATCCCTTCTGCCCACAACTTTTCCTTAATCCTTGGAAACCAGTAATCTGTTCTCCATTTCTATAATTTTGACTTTTCAAAAATGTTATGTAAATTGAATCATACAGTTTGTAAACTTTCAGGATTGGGTTTTGTCAGTCAGTGTAATTTCTGGAGATTCATCTAAATTTTTGTTTGTCTCAGAAGCTCCTTTTCATAACTGAATAGTATCCCCTGGCTTGGCTGTATCACAGTTTAACCTTTCACTTACTGTAGGGCATCTAGGTTGTTTTCAGGTTGGGGATATTATGAATAAACTCACTATGGACACTTGTGGACAGGTTTTTATGAAAACACAAATTTTCATTTTTTCTAGGATAAATTTCTGAGAGTGCAATTGCTGACTTGTCTGATAGTTCCACCTTTAGTTTTATTTAGATTGCAAAACTATGTTTCAGACTAGCTTTACCATTTTATATCCTTACCAGCATTTGGTGTTTTCACTATTTTTTATTTAAACCATCCTGATGAGTGTGTAGTGACATCTAATTGTGGTTTTAATTTGCATTTCCCTAATGCCTAATTGGAAACCTTGGTGACATAGCAGTTAAGTGATACTGCTGCTAACCAAAATATCAGCAGTCTGAATCCACCAGGCACTCATTGGAAACTCTGCGGGGCAGCTCTACTGCGCCCTATAGGGTCGCCATGAGTTGTAATCAACTCAGCGGCAATGGGTTTGGTTTTGACTTAAATTAAGCCTAATGTTTAACATCTTTTCAGGTGCTTACTTGCTATCTGTGTATCATCTTAGGTGAAATGTCTGTTCATGTCTTTTGCCCATTTTATAATTGGATTTTTTTTAACTGCTGAATTTTGAGAGTTCTTTATATATCCTAAATACTAGTTCTTTGCTGGAGATGTGGTTTGCAAATGCTTTCTTCAATTTGTAGCTTGTTGTTTTTTTTTTTTTTCATCCTCTCAGTAGGACTGTTCAAAGAACAAAAGTCTTTAATTATGATAAAGTCAGATTTATCAGGTTTTACTTTTATGGATCATGCTTTGGTGTTGAAACTGTCAATCCTAAGGATTTTATGCTATGTTTTTTCCCTGAAAGTTATATAGCTTGATGTTTTGTGTTTAAGTAAAACTACAGACCCATTCTGAGTTAATTTTTGTATAACATGTGAGGTTTAAGTGGAGATTTGCTGCCTTACCCCCATGGTTGTTGAACTGCTCCAGTACCATTTGATGAAAAGATGATCCTTCTTTTGAACTGTTTCTGCACCTTTATAAAAAATCAGTTGAGCATATTTGTGTGTCTGTTTCTCACTTCTCTTTTCTGTTCCGTTGATCTATGTGTCTGACCCTCCTTGAATTAACACTGCCCTAATTATTGTAGCCAGATTAAAGAAAAAAAACAAAACATTGCCTTTGCATCATTTCCGACTCATAGTGACACTGTATGACAAACTAGAACTGCCTCATAGGGTTTCCAAGGCTATAATGTTTATTATGGAAGCCAAATGCCGTATCTTTCTCCCTTGGAGCACCCGATGAGTTCAAACCACTGACCTTTTGGTTAGTAGCCAAGTTTTTTAACCCCTGCACCAACAGGGGTCCTACTCTGTATCTGGTTAGCAAGCGTTAATAGAGGGTTAAGTGATTCGTCTTCTTTTTCCAAGTTGTTTTGGCTACTCTAGTGCCTTTGCCTTTCCATTAAAATTATGGAATACTCTTGTCCATGTCTACAAAGAAATTCTTGTGGAAATTTTGATAAGAATTGGATTCAACCTGCATATCAATTTGGAAAGAATTGACATCTTTTCTATGTTGAGTTTTTCAACCCGTGGACAAATTATGCCTCTCGATTTATTTATGTCCCTTTCGATTTCTTTCTTCAGTGTTTTGTAGTTTCTGCATACAAGTCCTGTGCATGTTTTAGTAGCCATACACGTATTTCATTTTTTTAAAAAAATGCAAATGGCATTATATTTTTAATTTCAGTGTCCTTGTGTTTATTGCTAATATATAAAAATGTGATTGTGTTTTACGTGTTTATCTCACATCCCTCAACCTTACTGAACTCACTTGTTACTTCTAGAAGTCTTTGTTTTTTCATTTTGTTTGTTTTTGTAAATTTTGGGGGATTTCCTACATAGACAACCATGTCATTTGCAAATGGGGCAGTTTCATTTCTTTCTTTGCAATCTGTGTGCTTTTGTATACTTTTCTTACCTTTTTGGGCTGACTAGAACTTCCAGTGCTATGTTGAATAGCAATGATGAGAGTGGCATCCTTGCCTTCTTCCTGCTTTTGAGTGAGAGGAGAACATTCAGTTTTTCATCTTTAAATATAACATTGGTTGTAGTTTTTTGGAAGATATTCTTTATCAAGTTGAGGAAGTTTCCCTCTATTCCAAGTTCTGAGTTTATTATTATTATTGTTGTTGTTGTACATAGGCTGTATCTTTATTTGGTGTATGTTTAAGAAGAGAGCCATGGAGATACTTCTGTGAAGCTGGAGAGAGGCAGAGGGGTGCCTATAGACACAGATTCAGAAGACAAGGGTCAAGGGAGGGAGAAGATGAGTTGTCTTTTTATTCTTGCATTGCAAGAGATTATTATTTTTTAGATCATAAATAGACGCTGAAGTTTGTCAAATGCTTTTTCTGCATCAGTTGATAGGATAGTGTGACTTTTCTTCTTTAGCCTGTTACAGCATATCATATTGAACAATTTTTTAGTATTTAACCAGCCTTGCATCCTTGGAGTAAGCCCCACTTAATCTTGGTATATAATTCTTTTTATAAACTGCTGGATTTATTTACTGAAATATTGTTAAGGATTTTTGCATCTATAATCATTAGAGATACAGTTTTGTTTCTTTGTACTGTCTGCTTTGGGTAACAGGGAAATACCAGTTTAATAAAATGAATTGTGAAGTGTTCCTTCAGAAAGAAGTATCTCCCCCTACTATTTTCTAGAAGAGATTGCATAGAATTGGCATTCATTCTTCTTTGAACAGCTTGCAAGATTTGCCAGTGAAAACATCTAGACCTAGAGATTTCTTTTTGGTAAATGGTAAAATTGTGAATTTGATTTCCTTAACAGTTATAGGGAAATTAAAATGCTCTATTTCATGTTGAGCGAGTTGTGGTAGTTTGTACTTTTGCAGGAATGTTCCCATTTCATTTAAGTTGTCACATTTATTTGTGTAGAGATGCTCATGTATTTTCTTATTACCCTTTTGATGGGTCTGTTGTGACAGTTCCTGTTTAGTTCCTGAGAGTGGCAATTTGTGTCTTCTCTCCTTTTTATTTGTCAGGCTTGCTAAGATTTGTCAATTTTATTAATTAAAAAAAGAAAAAATCTAGCTCTTTGTTTCACTCATTTTCACCATTGTTTTTCTGTTGTGGATTTCATTGATTTCTGCTCTTATTATTCCTTCCTCCTTGCTTTGGCTTTATTTTGCTCATCTTCTAGATCTTTGAGATGTATGCATAGGATAACGACGAGACTTTTCCTCTTTTCTAATGTAAAAATCTAGTGGTATAAATTTTCCTCTTAGCTTTAGTTGGATCCTCCATATTCTGATATGTACATTTTCATTTTTGTTCAGTTCAATGTATTTTCTATTTTCCTTGAGGTGTCTTCTCTGACATTTGGATTATTTAGAAGTATGTTGGTTAATTTCCTATGGTTTAGAGATTTTCCTGTTATCTTTGTTACTGTTAGTTGCTGTCAAGTCAGCTCCAACTCACAGTGACCACAAGTACAAAGAATAAAATTTTTCCTGATCCTGAGCCATCTTCACAATTTTCAATGTGCTCAAGTCCATTGCTTCAGAACACTGTGTATCTGTTATCTTAGAGTTTTTAATTTCTAGTTGGATTCTAGTATGGTTAGAGAACACACTCAGTATTATTTTAATTCTTTCAAATGTTGAGGCTTGTTTTATGGCCCAGGATACGGTTTATCATGGTATATGATCCATGGGCACTTGAAAACAACATATATTCTTCTGATGTCAGTTATTCCCTAAGTATCTATTAGATTTTGTTGGCTGATAGTGTTGTTGAGTTCTACATCCTTGCAGATTTTTTAGTTGTTCTATCAGTTGTTGAGAGAGGGATTAAACAAATAATTTCTTTTATAAGGATCAGCACAAAGCTGGTTCTTACAAGGCACAGGCTAAAGACGTCCCAGATGTCCAACTGTTCTAAGCTGTTGTACCACTCCATCATCTTGAAGATCAACTACTCCCTCTGTTCTCAGTACTCTCCATCCCAACTTTGAGTTCCTTAAATTCACTGCAAGGTCACTAAAGCTACAAAGGAAATGGCTCCTATGGTTATGGATACAGCAAGTCCCAAATTTGTGGGTGAGACATAGGCTTCTCCTGACCCGTGTAGCTGTTGGAGCTGATGAACTCAAATTGGCAATTCAGACCACAGGCTGCTGGCTCACAAGGATGGAGAAGCTAGTGAATGAGGTCATATGACTGGCCCTAGGCCACCAGCTCAAGGGGCTATGGAGGCTGGCAAATCCCAGAATTGTCAGGTCAGACAGCAGGCTTCTGGGAAGGTCAATTGAACACTAACTGGAGGCAGGATCCAGATCCAGAGAAAGACAGGGAGAATGAGCATCCCTAGAACACACACATGTATCTTAGATGCAAGCCACACCCCAGGAAAGGGTGCAACTTTAGTAAGAGTGGGCCTTGAGTCAAGCCCTCCTGCAAGACTGCAGCCGAAGACACACGTCATATCAATCTTGTCTCATCAACACGTAGAGGTCAGGATTCACAACAAATAAAATGGAGGACAACCACACAATACCAGTAACTATGGCCCAGCCAAGTCGACACATAACCCCAGCTGTCACAGGTTCATAGGTCTTATTGTCATAGCCCTGTCCAATCATGTGTCTGACTCACAAAGACCATGGCTAGAAGGGCCATATTAAGTAATTCATTGCAGTATGGGGTATTGCAGTTTCCCAGTACCATTGGAGATGCATCCGTATTTCTCCTTTTAGTTCTATCAGTTTTTGCAGCTCTGACATACTTAGGATTACTGCTATGTATTCTTGCCCTTTTATCATTATGTAGTTCTTTATCTTTGATAATTTTCTTTGGGCTAGAGTTTACTTTATGTAATATTAATGTAGCCACTTCTGCTTTCTTTGGACTAAAGCCAAGTGCCGTCTAATGTTTGCATAATACGTCATTTCTCTCATTTTACTTTCAAACTATTTTGTTGTATTGATGTTAGTGTCTTGCAGTCAACTCTGCCAAATTCTCTTTTAATTGGATATTTAGACCAATTAATGGTTTAAAATCAGAAACGATGTGCATCAGAGTATTATATGTTCACTGTACCTATTCAATCTGTATGCTGAGCAAATAATCTGAGAAGCTGGCTTCAGGACTGAAGAAAGATTCATTAATAATCTACATTTTGCAGATGATACAATTTTGCTTGCTGAAAGTGATGAGGACTTAAAGCATTTACTGATGAAGATCAAAGACCACAGCCTTCAGTATGGATTGCACCTTAATATAAAGAAAAAAAAATCCTCACAACTGGACCAAAAAGCAACATGATGATAAGTGGAGACAAGACTGACTTTGTCAAGAATTTCATTTTACTGGGATCCACAATCAGTGGCTATAGAAGCGGCAGTCAGGAAACAAAACAACATATTTCATTGAGCAAATTTGCTGTATGTGTCAAAAAGCAAAGAAGTCACTTTGAGGACTAAGGTGTGCCTGACCCAAGCCAAGCCAATTTATTTTCAATAGCCTTGTATGCATGGAAATAGCTACAACTGCTGACCAAGTGGTCAGTGGTTTGAATCTACCATACTCTTCTTGGAAACTCTATGGGGAAATTCTACTTTGTCCTACAGGATCGCTATGAGTTGGAATAGACTTTGCAGCAATGGGTTAGGTTTATATATATATATATAATATAATATATATATTATATTATATATAATATATATATGTATGTGAAAGCTGGGCAAAAAGATGAATTGATGTCTTGGAATTATGGTGTTGGTGAAGAACACTGAATGTACTATGGACTTCTAAAAGAAGGAAAACACCTGTCTTGGAAGAAGTACAGCCACAACGTTCCTTAGAAGCAAGGGTGGTACGACTTCTCATGTATGTTGAACTTGTCATCAAGAGGGACTAGTCCCTGGAGAAGGACATTATGCTTGGTAAAATAGAAACCAAAAAATCTCACTGTTGTTGAGTCCATTCTGATTCTTAGTGACCCTACGGGACAGAGTAGAACTGCCCTATAGGGTAAAGTAGAGGGTCAGCGTAAAAGCAGGAGACTCTCAATGAGATGGGTTGATAGCGGGTGCAACATAGCAGCAATTATGAGGATGGCTCAGGACTAGGCAGTATTTTGTTCTGTTGTACACGGGGTCACTCTGAGTCAGAACCAACTGGATAGCATCTGATAAAAACAGACTAGCAATATTTAAGGTAATGATACATTAGGGCTTAAGTTTGTCGTTTTATATTTTCTTTTTTCTCTGTTTTTCATTTCTGTTGTCTTTTTGCTGTTTTCCAGTGGATTATCTAAGTTTTTTAAAAATATAATTCCATTTTAATTTATCTTTAGTGTTTTTGAGTTTATCTCTTTATGTAGGTTTCTTTTTAGTGGTTGCTTTAAGTATTATATTATACATACAAAATGTATTACAGCCTGCTATACAGTTTACTAGCTCAAATGATGTATAGAAACCTTACCTCACTTTACGTCCTATTACCCTTCTGTGTTTATAATTAAATATTTTTCCTGCATACATTCAGAAATACATCAAATAGTGTTATAATTTTTTCTTCCTTCATCAAAAATAATTCATAAGACTCACTTGGGGATGGGTTGGGGAGGTGCTGTACATGTTACCACCCTGAAGGAATGAAAGATCCTGCTCCCCACTCGACCTTCTCTGACAGCACTCCAGCAGGAGGGAGGCCTTGGTACAGCTGCACAATGGTGGATGTCTAGAAATGTCACTTGGCCTTTTCTAGCATTCCTGGGGGTGAGGTCACAGTTCTTTCTGCGGTGTTTGGCTGGAGTAGAGTAGTTACCGTCTAAAGATTTTTTTGTTTTGCTAGGCTCCCCTTTCCTGCTACTTTGGCTAGCAAACAAAGCTTTTGTTTGAACTTTCTTTTGTCTGTGCTTGTTGGCATGCCCAGGATTGTCCACTCTTTCAGCTCCATGTCCAGTGTATGTGAGGCAAAAAGAACCCAAGGAATTCACCATCCTGTTATTCTTCAGGTCCTGAGGTCCTTAGCCTGTCTTCCCTCTCCCCCTCAACCCCAGAGTTTCATATATCATTCCCAGGATTTTTTGTTGTGTTTAGTGAAAGGAATAGGGAAAAGTGTGCTTACTCCATCTTCCCTGAAGTAGAAGGTCTCCAGGCAGTTTTTATTAAAAGGTGGAGGAATAATAGTGGATGATAACAATAATCTCCATGAAATCCAGTGGAATAAATATTATGTGCTTAAGAGAACCTTAAGAAGTAGAGCGTCATGGGACAGCCAGATTTCAACAAATATTATATTGAAATGTGGAAGAGCGTGAGTGTGCAGCGTTCCTTGCTATGGAAGGGACATTGGACACTAAAAAAAAAGTCAAGGACAAAAAGAACAAAAGAGGCAAAAAGCAGAGCTGAGCAATCCCTGGCTAAGAGTGTGTGTAGGGGAGGTGGGGCCAAGATGGCAGATAAGTCACGTGTCTCCCTGATTCCCTCTGAAAACTAAAGCCTAGAAAAATAACTGAATGGAGCAGAGTGAACATTCTGGGAGCCCCAAGATCAGGCAGAGGATTGTGAGATCAGGTTGGGCAACAAGAAGGGGAAAACTACCTTTGCTGGAGGCAAGACAGCAGCACAAAGGGTCCAACTTCTGCTGGCACAGTGGCTGAGAGGCTTACAGGTACAGATGCCACTTTTGCTAACTGGGAGACTGGGACTGAGACTAGGACTGCTGAGCCTCAGAACCTGGCAGGAGCCAGTGCCGTGCTGAGTGAAGTAGACAGCCTCTCGCAGCAGAGAGTCTGTACTTAAGACAGTCATACCTAGATAACCCAGAGGCAGGCGGCAGCCAAGAGTACCAGTGCTTCTCTCCCCTTCTTCTTTGAGTTGTGCCAAAGATTCTGTTGGCACAGCACAGAAAAGGTAGCATAGGTAGGAAGCCGTCTTAGTCAGCTGAGAGGCAGAGTCAGCCACACCCAAGGGCTCAGCTAGGACTAGCTGCCACACTGAGAAACAATGCCTGACTGGACAGCATCTCTCTCAGCAGGAAAGCTGTTTTTAAGACGTTCAGATCTAGAGAATGCAGTAGTGGCTGTTTGCCAAGTGTGGCAGAGATCTTCCCCCTCCCATCTCTGAGCCACGCCATAGTGTCTGCTGACACAGAGATTCCACAAGTAGGTCACCATTTTTGTCAGCTAGGAGGCGGGGCCTGCCACTCCTGAGGGCCCTATTGGTACCAGCTGCTGCTGGATAGCACCTCTCTCAGCAGAAAAGCAATTTTCAAGACAGTCACATCTAGAGTACACAATAGTGGCTGGTGGCCAAATGTGGTGGCAACAGTTCCCCTTCTCTTCACTGGGCCACATCGTAGCACATGCTGACGTGGCCCCAAGAGACTCCATAAGTAGGTTGCCATCTTTGTCCACCAGGAGGTGGAGGCTGCCATCCTTGAGGGCCCGGCTGCTACTAGCTGCCACTGACAGAGCCTCTTTCAGCAGAAAAGCACTTTTTAAGACAGTTGCATCTAGACAATGCAGCAGCAGCTGGCAGCCAAGTGTGATGGCACCCTCTCCTCCTCCATTCTCTCAGCTATGCCATAGCATCTGCTGCCGTGACTCCAGAGAATCAGCATAAGTAGGTCTCCATCTTTGTTAGCCAGGAGGCAGGATTTCCGAGGGCCTAGCAGGTGCCAACCACCAAGTCGAGCAGCATCATGGGACTGGAAAGGGTCTCTCTCACCAGAGAAGATGTACTTAAGATAGCTCAACTTAGAGACTGCAGCAGCAGCTGGTGGCCAAGTCTAGCAGAACTCTTACTCCCTTCTTAGCACTACGCCATGCTTCTGCTGGTGCTACAACCAGAGAAGCTGAACAGCTTTCTGATGGTGTGAAGACAACAATCACTGTCTAACCATTTAAAGAAGCAGACAACCATGACTCTGGAAAACTCCCAAAATAAAGAAATGAAAAAATTCCCAGATGAAGAAGCCTTCCCAAAATTATCAGAGGCAGAATACAAAAGAATTATGTATACAGCCTTTCTAGATCTTCAGATGGAGATTAAACAAAGTGCAGCAGAACAAAATAAAAAATTAAACAAGTTATACGTATTGCTAGAACATCAATGATCTGAAATTCATCAGGTCATTAATAAAATCACTCAGTTAGATAATTCAATGGAAAGCCAAAAGAGGAAGATGGAGGAAATGGAGTGCAGAATTAGCAAGACTGAAGCAAAAGCAACTGACACCAACATTTATGAGGAGAAATCAGTTAACAGAATCCGGAAAAATGAAGACTCTTTAAGAATCATGTGGGACTCTATTAAGAAGAACAATTTGTGTACAATTGGAGTTCCAAAACAAGGAGAGATAGCAGAAAATACAGACAGAATTGTTGAAGGGTTCCTGACCGAAAACTTCCCTGACATCATTAAAGAACAGGAGGCAGCTATTTAAGATGCTCATCAAATTCCCCAAAAGTAGACACCAAAAGAAAGACACAAAAACATATTATAATCAAACTTAACAAAATGAAACATAAGGGGAGGCTTTTAAAGGCAGCTAGACTTAAAAACTAATGTGCACAGGGAAACCTGGTAGAATGTCCTTGAGTTTTTCACCTGAAACTTTGTTAGCAAGAAGACAGTGGGATGACACATACAAAGCCTTGAAGGAAAAAAAACTTCCAACCAAGAATTATATATCCTGCAAAATTAGGACATTCTCAGACAAATAGAAGCTTAGAGACTTTGTGAAAACTAAAGTTACAAGAAATACTGAAGGAAGTTCTTTGATTAGAAAATCAGTAACACTTTATGTATACCCAAAGATGCAATGCAGGACACAGCATCCAGAGTCCTAATTACTTAGGGAAGTCACAAAGCTCAATCAAAGCTAAAATATTAAAATTGGGGAAACAGAGAGCTCAAAATGCAAATTATGGCAATATTATAATATAAAGAGGAATAAATCACAGTATTCACAGGCCTTTCAAATGAGGAGAAAATTAAGGTGATATAAAGAAGTTAAAGACTGCTTTAAACTAGAATATTAAGGGGGAACAAAGGGGCAGCCACAAAGCAAACTAACAATACTACATATCAAAACAAGAAACATAATACAGAAGTCTCAACAGATACAAAACCAATACTGAAAAAGATGAAAAGAGAACCATAAAGAAAAATGACCCAGAACAGAATATTAAGTGGAACAAAGAAAATGCCAACAACATAAAAATTAAGGCACCAAAATGACAGCACTAAATACATATCTATCAACAATTATACTGAATGTAAATGGATTGAATGCTCCAATAAAGAGACAGAGAGTAATAGTCTGGATCAAAAAACATGGTCTGTCTACATGCTGCTTACAAGAAACACACCTTAGACTCAAAGATATAAACAAATTGAAAATCAAAGGATGGAAAAGTATATACCAAGCTAACAACATGCAAAGAAGAGCAGGAATGGCAATATTAATCTCAGATAAAATAGATTTTAAAGCAAAATCCATTATAGTGGACAAGAATAGTCACCATTGCTTAAAGGTTTGATAAATAAGGAGGATATAATAATATTAAATATTTATGCACCCAATATCAGAACATCTAATTGCATCACACAAAAGCTAACAACATTGAAACATGAGATAGATCACTCCACAATAATAGTAGGAGACTACAACACTCCACTTTCAGGTTTTCAAGGACAGATCATCCAAAAAAAAGCTCATTAAAGATACAGAAGATCTGACTGTGACAATCAATTCAGTCTCATAGACATACAAAACTTTTTACCCAACAACAGAGAAATACACTTTCTTTTCCAATGCACATGGAACATTCTCCAGAATAGACCACACATTAGACCATAAAGCAAGTCTCAAAAAATCCAAACCACTGAATTATTGCAAAGCATCTTCTAGAACATAAAATCATAAAATTGAAATCAATAGCAGAAAACATACGAGTAGAAATTTGAACTCATGGAAACTGAACAACTTGCTCAAAAATTCATGAGTCGTAGAAGAAATCAAAGATGCAATAAAGGAATTCATGGAATCAATTGAGAATGAAAACACATCCTATCAAAACCTATGGGACACAGCAAAAGCAGAGGTCAGTTTATCTCTACAAATTCACACAGCTGGAATGAAGAAAGGGCCCGAATCAAAGAGTTAAGCCTACAACTTGAACAAGTAGAAAGAGAACAACAAAAGAACCCCTCAGATACCAGAAGAAAACAGATAATAAACATTAGAGCAGAACTAAATTAATTAGAAAACACAAAAACGACTGAAAGAATTAACAAACCCAAAAGCTGGTTTGTTGAAAAGATCAATGAAATTGATAAACCATTGGCTAAACTCACAAAAGAAAAACAGGAGAGGAAATAAATAACCCCAATAAGAAATGAAACAGGAGATGTCACAACAGACCCAATCAAAATGAAAAGAATTGTAACACAACACTACTCTAACAGATTTGAAAACCTAGAGGAAAAGGAAAAGTTTCAAGATTCACATCACCTACCAAAACTATCACAAAGAGAAGTAGAACAACTTAATAAACCTATCATGAAAGAAGAGATTGAAAAAGTAATAATAATAATAAAAACTACCAACCAAGAAAAGTCCTGGCCCAGACAGCTTCACTGGAGAAGCCTAGCAAACTTTTAGAGAGGAGTCTTTTCCAATGCTACTGAAGCTATTTCATGACATTGAAAATGATGGAACGTTCCCAAACTCATTTTATGAAGCCACCATAACCCTTATACCAAAGCCGGGGAAAGATCCCACAACAAAAGAAAATTACAGACCAATATCTATCAGGAAACTAGATGCAAAAATCTTCAACACGATCCTAGCCAACAGAATTCAATAACATATCAATAAAATAATTCATCATGACTAAGTAGGATTCATACCAAGGATACAGAGTTGCTTCAGCATCAGAAAAACAATTGATGTGATCAACCACATAAATAACAAAGTAGAAAAATCACTTGATTCTATCAATTGATGCAGAAAAGGCATTTGACAAAGTCTAATACCCATTCATGTTAAAAACTCAGCAAAATAGAAATAGAAGGGAAATTACTCAACGCAACAAGAGGCATCTATGCAAAACCAACCACCAACATCATCCTGAATGGAGAGAGACTGAAAGAACTCCCTTTGAGAACAGGAACTAGACAAGGATATCTACTGTTATCACTTCCATTCAACATTGTGTTAGAGGTTCTGGCCAGAGCAATCAGACAAGACAAAGAAACAAAGTGTATCTGCACTGCTAAAGAAGAAAGAAAAGTATTCTGATTTGCAGATGATGTGATCATATACACAGAAAACCTTAAAGAATCTATAAATAAGCTACTGAAACTAATAGAAGTGTTCAGCAAAGTATCAGGGTATAAGATAAACATAAATTAATCAGTAGGATTCCTTTATACCAACAAAGAGATCATCAAAGAGGAAATCACCAAATCAATACCATTTAATACACCCTCAAGAAGATAGAATATTTAGGAATAAATCTAACCAGAGTTGTAAGAGAACTGTATAGAGACAATTAGAAGACCCTATTGTGAGAAACCAAAAGAGACTTACATAAATGGAGAAACCTACCTTGCTCATGAATAGAAAGACTTAGTATTGTCAAAATGTCTATTCTACACAAAGAGATTTACATATACAATGCAGTCCCGATACAAATTGCCATGTCATCTTTTAATGAGATGGAGAAACAAATCACCAACTTTGGAAAGTGAAGAAACCCTGGATAAGTAAGACACTACTGAAAAAGAGGAACATAGTGAGAGGCCTCACACTACCCGATCTTAGAACCTATTACACTGCCACGGCAGTCAAAACAGCATGGTACTGGTACAAAAACAGATACATAGACCAATGGAACAGAATAGAGAATCCAGAAATACCACCATCCTCCTATGAACAGCAAATACTCGACAAAGCCCCAAAGGTTGTAAACTGTGATAAAAACCACCTCTTTAACAAATGGTTTTGGCAAAATTGGACATCTATTTGCAAAAAACTGAAATAAGACCTGTATCTCACATCTTACACAAAAACTAAGTCAAAATGGATCAAAGACCTAAATATCAAACCTAAATGATAAAGATTATGGAAGAAAAAATAGGGACAACAATGGAAGTTCTAATACATGGCTTAGACGAAATACAAAATCTTATTAACAATGCACAAACTGCAGAAAAGAAAACAGATATGTGGGAACTACTAAAAATTAAATGCTTATGCTCATCCAAAGACTTTATCAAGAGAGTTAAAAGACTGCTTACAGAATGGGAAAAACTATTTGGCGACTATGTATCGGATCAACATCTAATTTCCATAATCTACAAGGTACTGCAAAATATCAACAAGTAAAAGACAAATAACCTAATTAAACAATGGGCAAAGGACATAGACAGACACTTCACCAAAGAAGACATTCAGGCAGCCAAAAGAAACAAGAGGAAATGCTCACAATCATTAGCTATTAGAGAAATCCAAATCAAAACTACAATGAGATACAATCTCACCGCAATGAGATTGACAATAATCCATAAAACACAAAACAACACATGCTGGAGAGGCTCTGGTGAGATTGGAACTCGCCTACACTGCTGGTGGGAATGCAAGATGGTACACCCTCTTTGGAAAGCAATTTGGCACTTTCTTTAAAAGCTAGAAATAGAAATACCATATGATCCAGCAATCCCACTTCTTGGAGTTTACCCTACAGAAATAAGGGCTGTCACACGAACAGATACATGCATCTGAATGTTTATTGCAGCACAGTCCACAACAGCAAAAAGATGGAATCAACCTAGGTGCCCATCAACAGAAGAATGAATAAACAAACTATGGAACACTATGCAATGATAAAGAACAGTGATGATTTTAGGAAGCATCTCATATGGTCTGGTATCAACTAGAAAACATTATGTTGAGTGAAATCAGCTGCAAAAGGACAAGTATTGTATGGGACCATTATTACAAGGACTTAAAAAAGGACTTATGAACAGAAGAAAACACTCTTTGAGGGTTACAAGGGTGGGGAGGGAAGGGGTCAGTTGGTCATAGATTAGGCAGTCAATAGGAATTGAGTTAGGTGAAGGTTGTGACAGCACTCAGTAGAAGGCAGGACAGCATAATTGGACTACCCCACCCATCGGACTACACCATTAAATTAAAAAGTTTTCTAAATGCGACCCAACATTTCAAATGGTAGAGTAGCAGGGACAAGTTTCTGGGGACCATGCTTTCAGAAGACATTGAGGTCAACTGTCATAACTAGACTTTTGCTAAGAGAGTCTTCTGCACCCCGTATTGGTGAATGGCATCTGGGGTCTTAAAAGCCAGCAATCCTCCATTGGAGGAACATCAATTTCTCCCAATCCACCTGGAGCAGATGATGACTGAGAACATCAAAGACACGAGAAAGAATGCACTCAGGAGACAGAAGGACCCGTAGGACTGGCAGACTACATCAGCAAGAGACCAGAAGAAGCAGATGGTGCCCAGCCACCACCAAAGGAAGTCTTGATAGGAGACGCAGTGTAGAGTCCTTGATGTAACACAAGAAAAAGAGGTGTGTAGATCAAGAACTCTACTAATAGACCGGAACTGATGGTCCATCAACCTGGAGGGTCCCCTGGGAACACGGACTCTAGACTTGCTGCTGCCCCAGACCTGAAGCCAGTACTGCTGTCAACACTTCAGACTAAGAATGGCCAGGACTCCGGGACACAGAGAGAGCAGGTGGTATGTGTATTTTATGGTTTTATACATTTATAGAAGGCTGTCCACTGGTTTCTTTCTTTTTTTTAGAGGTGAGAGGAGAAGATGGAGAGGAGGGGACAGGTGTTCACTGGGAGTATACTAGTAGTAAAGAGTGAAAAGGAGGAGTGCGCTGTTGCAGGGTGAGGAGAGCAGACAGAGTTGTAGAGGGGCAGGTATGCAAAATTGACTTGGATTGTATACTTTCAGTTAAACATAATAATAAATAATTTTGTAAAAAGGGTGTGGGAGGTTATGATGTGTGGGGCTTGTTCTTGAGGTGTGACATGTAGCATGGACCTCCTTGGCAGTCACAGTTAAGCTATTTGTCACATTGGGGTCTGATCGCAGTACGTTCTTGGCCTCCTAGCGACAGAAATGGCTCCTATTTTGATGGAGCTCAGTTATGTGGGAGTGAGAATGACATCTGCAACATTTGTGTCCCATTTCCCTAGAGGCGCTGACAGCCCTGACAAAAATAATCTAAAAATGAGCATTTAACTTCTAGAGCATTCTGGGAGAGTGGTGAACCGCTCATACACTCAATCCTCACCTCTTATTTTATTGTTCTAATAAGGTACACAGGCAAACCAAGAGGATTCATTTCCACCATGTAGGCACTATTTGATATAAATTCTTGAAAGATGTCAAAATAGAAGTTGTCACCTTTAAGTTGTCATAGCTATTGCTATAATAATAGTAAGTTTGATTGCTTAAGAGATGCCAAGTACTGTTCTAGGTGATTGACTTAGGCATTTAATCCTTACAACAATCCTATGATGAAGATACTATCTTATTAGCTCCATTTTATGCATCAGCAAACTAGGGATGTGGCAAAGGAATTAGAAACATGTCCAAAACCTCCAATGAATTAAAAACTGGCAGAGCCACCTTCTCTGTTACCACAGTCATTACATGAAAATTTCAAAGAATGACATTTTCCAGTGCTTTCCCAAATGATTGCCACAACCCAGCTCTTATATTTATTTCAGTTGTTAGATTAAAAAAATTATTAGGTGTCATCAAGTTGATTTTGACACTTCCTGTGACAGAGTAGAACTACCCCCAGGTTTTCTTGGCTACAATCTTTATGGAAACAGATTGCCAGGTCTTTCTCTCGAGTAACTGCCAGGTGGGTTCACAATGCCAGTCTTTTGGTTAGCAGCCAAGTGCTTCATTGTTTGTAACTTGGCAAGTTGCTTGATCCTTTATCCCTATTTTTCCTGCCTTTAAGATTGGGGCATTCGTACCTGGCCACTACCCCTTTAGCTACAGAATACAAAAGCAATCTGATTTTATTACAGAATATTTTGGAAAAAGAAATTGAACTTGTACTAAATTATTATTCAACTCACAGGGAGCTAGGTGGTGGCTAAAGAAGGAGAAAAGCAGGAAACGGGAGAAAAACCACAGAGAAGATGGTTGCCTGGTGAGGTGGAACAAGAGAACAAAAGCCCAGGGACATCTTGAGATACCAGAGGCTTCTTTTCCACCTTACCTGCCCCCATAGTGACTCTAACTCCTTGGAGCAGGGCCTGCAGGCTTACTTGAGCGCCTCACAGATGGCTACATCAATGTTAAATAATTATTCAAATCATGGAAAGAGTTTGTTTGGACTGCTTCCCAAGTATTCACCCTTGTCTCTCTGCTCCTCTTTAACCTACCTTTCCAAACATTCCCAGCAGATGGTTTTCAGGTTCACCCCTACTGATTTTGCTTTCTGCAGAACTCTGCCCAAGCACTGAGCATTGTTCTCAGAACAGAGTCCTGGCCATTGCTCAATGGTACGTGTATGTGTGGCCTCCAAGTGCTATTTTCTTGCCTGATGTAGAATCAGCGTCACACAGATTGTGTTTGTCTTCACAGAGGGTAAAAAAAAAGAAGATTGCAATGTGACCTTATTATAAACCATTTTTAAACACTGAAAATTCCCCTTTCATGATGTACTTCCAGGGTTGGGCAAATCTGGATCCTTTTTAAATCAAGACTGTAAACAGAAAATTCCTGACTCCTGCGTGGAAGGCCATCACGGATCAACTTACGGTCAGAAAATCTGCAGATTCTCCCATCAAACTGGTGCAGCCTCGGAGCCAACTTGAGGATTTCCATTTTGTCCTTGTTTAGGAAAACTTGCCCCTAGGGTCGCCACTTGGCTTGGCTGGCTGAATAATGGAAGACCACAGCTCAAACTCCCTTTGTTTGCCTCTGTCTTCTTTCCAAAGAGGAATGCTGGCTCATTCTTCTCACCAAAATTTAACACCACTTTCCCCCTTCCTAAGAAACACTTCTTTCCCTACCTCTCTTCGGAAAGGATAGCAAATAAATAGATTATTTTAACAGCTTAGATAAGTTCTCTAGCCCTTATATGTCCTTTGGACTCCATCTCTCCAGCTGCTCTGCTCCAGACCATGGGTCATACTACTGACAGTTTAAATAGTCCTAAAATAAAGTTTCCTTCACGGCAGATGACTACTCAAACACATTCAAAGACGCCCAGTTACCTACACTATAAATTCCAAAATCTTTAGGCAGATCTTTACCTTCTCTTGTCTCCTGTTACACAATCCTTTCACTTCAGAATCCTCCCTAACATGTCTCCTTTCTTATTCCTCTTAACACCTTCCTCAATTCAATCCTTGGAAATCATCTCTTTTTTACACGTCTGAAATCCTTTAGAGCACTGATTCTCAGATCTAGCGACATCAGTATCACCTGGAAACTTACTAGAAATGCGGATTTTCAGGTCTCAACCCAGACCAACTAACTGAGAAACTCTGATTTCATAGTACTTTTGGGTGATTTCGGGGTACGCTCAAGTTTGAGAATTCTTTTTAGCTCAGATCACACCACTTCCTAGACCCTTCTCTGACCGCCATAGTTTTTGTATGAGCTCTTGAAGTTTATTCATGTTTGCCCACCTCATTTGGCCATTGCCATGTACAGCCTTGTTTGAGCTTAGCTACCTCTTAAGAATATCAAAGACAAATTTCCACCTTATCCTTTCTTCCCCTTCCATCCCTCCCTCCTTCTTTTCCTTCTTTCTTTCTCTGTAATTTACTGTAAGATCTAGCACAGACACTCTGTAAGCAATGGCTGATGACTGACTGAGGTTAGGCAGCTAAGTGGAACTGAGAGCTTTTGATAATATTTTTCTAGCCTTAGTCTGCAGGAAAAACTTATCCTTCTAAAACTTGTCCTTTAGTTTCTCTGGCAGAAACAGAAGAACACGGCAGATGGCTCTGCCTGACGCTTGAAGCACTGCAGTTTAATATTCTGGAGAAACTATAAATGATTGCGACAGACCATTGATATGTTACTCTTACTAATTGCTAAAGGAGCTTCCAGAAAAATCTTGACTTAGCAAACTGTGTTAGCCCAGTTCACACTACTTACGACAAAGGTTTCTTAAAAGATGAATCAGAAAAACCCATCAGATCATTTGATAGATCCTTGTGGCTCTTCATGTGCATCTTGTGCTCTGCTTCCCAGGAATCTGACCCTTCTCAACATGGAAAGCACACTGAATGAACATCATGAGGAATAAGGAACACCCTCGTTCCTCTCTCAGGGTTTATTGGTACAATGAGAGCCATGAACCAAGCCATCAGGATACCACCCTTTCAATACCATCTCCTCTTATGATTTTCTCCCTTCCTCTACCCACCATGAACCTTAAATTTTTGTCTACAAAACAACCTGCTCTTAAATGCCATGATGCCCAAAGAAAAGTTAAGAGGCAACCTAATTGTTAACTGTACCTTGAGGACAAAAAGAGAGAATCCTTAGTAAGACACTTCTAGGAGCAAAGGAGGGTGTATGACACTTGTTCCATGACTCTGCTATGGGCTGTGATGTTACTACAGCATCTCTGGTTAGGCTCAGAAACCATTCTGAGATTCTAACCTCTTTAGAGAGGTGAGCTCCACAATTTTTTTTTCTTGATCTAGGCATCTAATCAATAAAATCATTTTGAGCACGAACCAACAATACAGATAGAGTCCTTTCTAAATTACATCCTCTTACTACTGTGCTAATGTATTATGTACATGATGAAACTTCTATCCAAAAGATACATTTTGAAAAGATAGAAAAAAGAGAAAATGAGTATTTTTAAAGGTCTTTTGAATTGTGATGGTTTTCTACTATCATTTTCTAATAGTTCAAAAACCAACATGCAGTCAGCCAGGTTCATTGCAGTGGCAGATGTTGTCAGTGCCCAGTTTATATTCCCTTGGCCCACCCTAGCAGTCACTGGCAGAAAGCTCCTGCACAAGCAACATTTTTCTGTATCTCCCGGCATGAAAGCTGGTAGTGTGGCCAGTATGTACAAGAAAGGTGAAAGTATTAGCTACCGAACACCCTAGGAATGATTCAGGCAATGAAGGATGAGAGTTGGTGAATATATATTCCAGCTTCCTCGTCCTTCAGAAGGATGGTTCAGCTCCACACTGTATTAAAGGGTCCCCAGCAAGATGGAGTTCTGGGTGGTCATGGATTGAACTGTGTCTCCCCCAAAATGCATGTGGCCATTTGGCTAGGCCATGATTCCTGGTATTGTTTGATGTTCCTATGTGTTGTAAATCCTGCTTCCATGATGTCAGTGAGAGAAGGAAGGTGGTTAATTGTGTTGATGGGGCAAGACTCAATGTGTAAGATTGGATTGTGCCTTGAGGCAATCTCTTAGGATGTAAAGGAAAGGGAAGCAAGCAGAAAGTTAGGGACTTCAGACCACCAAGAAGCAGTGCCTATAGCAGAGCGAGTCCTTGTGCGCCAGAAGCTCCCAATCCAGGGGAAGATTGAGGACAGGGACCTTCCTCCAGAGTCAACAAAGAAAGCCTCCCCCTAGAGTTGATGCCATGAGTTTGGACTTTTTGTCTACTCTTCTGTGAGAAAATAAATTTCTCTTTGTTAAAGCCATCTACTTGTGATATTTCTGTTATAGCAGCACGAGATGATTAAGAAGGGTGGCCTGGAAACCCTGGTGGTGTAGTGGTTTTAAGAGGTATGTTTTTAACGGAAAGGTCAGTGTTTTGAATCTACCAGGCACTCCATGGAAACCCTACAGGACAGTTCTACTGTGTCTTATAGGGTTGCTATGAGTTGGAATCGACTCAATGGCAACGGGTTTGGTGTTCATTTTTTTTCTGGCCTTTCACATGTTCCTTCCCAACTCTCTCACTGTGTTTCCCAAAATCACATCTCAAATAAAACGATTGCATCTATAGCCTTGTCTTGGGGGTCTGTTTTGGAAGGTGCACAAATGAAGAGAATTATTAATATACTTTAAACGGTCTCCTTGATAATTTTTATCCTTTTAAGTAATCTGATTAGAATGTCATTATTTTATGTAACGTGGCTGATGCTGAGCTACTACTGGGGAAAAGAGAACTGTCAGCACTGCCATTTCTTGTAGTTTCATTTTGTTGTTGTCATTATGTGCTGACAAGTCAGCTTAGAGTCATAGCAATATATGTACAACAGAAAGAAACACTGGTCCTATGCCATCCTCCAGATGGTTGTGAGACTTGAGCCCATTGTTGCAGCCACTGTGTCAATCCATCTCATTAAAAATCTGCCTCTGGTTCACTGACCTTCCAGTGTATCAAGCACGATATCCTTCTCCAAGAACTGATCCCTCCTGATAACATGTCCAAAGTATGTGAGACATATTCTTGCCATCTTTGCTTCTAAGGAGCACTTAGGTTGACTTCTTTTAAGACAAATTTGTTTGCTGTTTTGGCTTTTCATGATATATTTTATATTCTTCACCAGCACCATAATTCAAAGGCATCTTCTTTGGTTTTCTTTATTCGTTGTCCAGCTTTTGCATGCATATGAGGTAACTTAAAGTACCGTGGCTTAGGTCAGCAACACATTAGTCCTCAAAGTGATATATTTGCCTTTTAACAATTTAAAGAAGCTTTCTTTGCAACAGATTCATCCAGTGAAATATATTGTCTGATTTTTTTTATTTAACATGACTGAGTGAAAATGCACATTCCCGTACAAATTTACATGCCCATCTATATGCAGCTTCCACTGCTCTCCCTGTCCAGTGATGGCACACTATTCCTCTCTGCTCCATACATGTCTCATCCTCCCAACAGCCTCCTTTCCACTCCTCTCCACCCACTCTCCTTCCTCCAGCCAGAGGTCAGCAGGATGATATCCTATAGATGTATAGAACCATAAAGTGCAACCAATATATGGTCACTCTGCATTGCCAAGTCCAATACATTCCTGTCCAAAGAGTGGACCTTTGTTATAATTTATGGGTAAAGGAAGCATCAGGGCCGGGGTTGTCTGATTTCTTAACTGTTGCTTCCATGGGCGTTGATCTAAGTAGAATGAAATCCTTGATAATTTCTTTTCTCCATTTATCATGTTGTTGCTTTTTGGTCCAGTTGTGAGAATTTTTGTCTTCTTTATGTTGAAGTGTAATCCATACTAAAGGCTGTTAGTCTTTGTCTTCATCAGTGTTTCAAATCCTCTTCACTTTCTGCAAGCAAGGTTGTGTCATCTGTATAACGCAGTTGTTAATGAGTCTTCCACCAGTCTTGATGCCCCATTCTTCTTCATATAGTCCAGCATCTCAAATTATTTACTAAGCATGGAAAGTGAATAAGTATGGTGAACAGATACAACCCCGACACACACTTTTCCTGACTAAATTGCTCAGTATCTTCCCCTGGTTCCGTTCAGATGACTGCCTCTTTATCTATGTACAGATTCCTCATAGTTAAGTCATTTCATGGAGTGGCGCTAATGCTGGAATCTTGATCTGTGGTTTCTTTGTAGTGTTTCTTTTCTTTTTTAGTTACCTGCCTATTTTGAGAGGGGTATTAATTAAAATTGGATAGCAGGCCCTTGGCTGGCTGGCTTATAAAGCTATCCCATGAGGAACACGCAGACGGTTAATACCCTGAAAGGAACATAAAGTTTCCACTATCAACTTCTCTGAGTTGTGGAATAGTCCCTCCTTCCCCAGGGCACCTTGAGAACCATGTGGGACACACGGCCCTCTTGTATGAACACAAAGAGGGCACTGGTATCAATCTATATTAAATAGTAGTAACCTGAGTCTATGTAACGGTCTAGCTATTCATCCCAACATTTACTTCCCACACCCCCATGAATTAACTTACTCATTCTTGGGGCATGATCCCCTGATTTTGGAGAACACTTCTGTGTCTGAACAGCTAAAATCAAAGGGAGGACTGAGGCCAATGAAGAGTGTAGTAGCTTACAGTGAATCATTTACCACTGGGGGTGGAAAGGGTATAGTAAAGTAGCTGGTATTTCCATGAATTTATGTCCATGAATCCTTGAATTCTTTAGTTCTTTATATGAAGGAAGAAAAAACATGTTAGGTTCATAAAGCATAGAGGTAGAGAACTGCAGAGAAATTGGAAATGAGCACAAGAGAGAAGGCGGCAAGTTTTGATGGAATGGTTTTCAACCCTTGCAGACAAAGGTATTGGGATCCAACATGTAAGGAGCTGTTTTTTTGAGACAGTCTGATGAGATGGAAGAATAGCACTTTTGTCTTGGCACTTGGGTGACAAAGGCTGTCACACAGTGGAAAAGAGAAACATTTTCTGGACTGCTGCCCAGAACAGAAGGCTTCACTGATACCGCATCACCAACAGCTTAGAGAGCATGGCAAGAGAATGCACTTGGTGGGGAAGCTGGAATTCTGACCCTCAGCAGTAAAACTGGGAAGAGATCCTCACCCCACTTTTTAGCAGTTGACCCTGATAAGGGAAAGCCGCTGCAGGAGAAGAAATTCACCATGGCAGATGTTGTGTCTACAGCTGCCAACTTGGTTCATGAGCAACCTGTGAAACGTTTCCCCCTCTACCAGGAACATTGTTTTAGGAGGAACTTTTTTGGAAAGCTGGTGACTCTGAATAAGCAGGTACAATCGAGAGCCAGTAGTTCGGATTAATTTGACCTCAGTCAAACCCTTAACATCTAGGAGACATCTAGGTTACAATAATTTGGGTTCTTTTAATATCAGATAGTTGTTTAATATCAAATAATCACTTCTCTTCTTTAGTACTGCAGGCTAGTCACACTGCAGATACACTAACACTGACTTTTTCACCTGTTCTCATTAGGGCAGTACTTGGTACAGGGAATATTCTGAAGTAGCAGTTGTCAACACAATACTGAAGAACAAATAAGGAGGGATACTACCATAAATAATGTTTCTAAGCTGGTATGTGAGCACAGATGTGCTTCCTGTTTCCCTGAATGGTGGAGTTATAGATGTTATAGCCAGCCTTGTAAATGAACGTGTTGCTTTTATCAGTGAATCATTTGTATATTATGTGAATAATAGTTTGTGGATCTGACCCCTAGGTTCTTTCAAGCTGATTAATAAAGTATACTGACAGACTAATTCTTGCACCGTTAATTTATAGATCTGATCATTATCACCCAAATCCTTGCCATCCCACCTCCTTGTAAAGTCATGATTTAAAAGATCTGCTATAAGGTGAGGTCTCAAATTTCCAAAGCATCGTAACTTTCGCCACAAATACTAAGACCCTTGAAGCCAGTTACTCATTGGGCAGAAAATTCAGCTAACTACAAGATAGACTCTTTTAGAAGCTCAGTTCACTTTTCCAGGATTCTGGGAAGCCATTTAATGTACTGGAAGAAACTCGGGGGTAGAGGAGATGGCATCCTAAAAAGTGATAATAGTGCTTCCAAAGATATCTTAATGTTGCTAACCATGAGTAATTCCCCATGGCTCATTATATCAAATAATCACAGCCCAACTGCTCTTACCAACACACATAGACTTTTGGTATTTTGTAGTGAAGCAGATATAATTTTTATCTGGGATGCTACTGGAAGTTTGGTCTCATTTGGGAGTGGTTACCAAGGAGGTTTTTCTCTCTCTTTGTATTGAATTTCTTTAAGAAAGAATCTCTTACTAAAAATGAATGTAATTCCTTTGAAAAAAATCATGAATATGTCTATGACTTATATATGTTATATTGTATTATGTTATAATCTATTATGTATTATATATATTCAGAGACGTTTCTTAGAAGTCTAATGAAAGACTCAAACACAATCAGGAACTGGTCAGCTTTTATCTGATATCCTGTATATACTGGGAACAAATGTCCAGCCAAGACGGAAGTGACCATGGCTGGATGAAACTCAGGAAAAAGATGACATATTAGAAAGTCCTCTGGATAAATTCTAAGTCAGAAGCTTAAACACAGACGCAAACAATAGTTTCACAAACTAATCCAAATGCCAGTAGTAATTTAATATTCTGTCCCCAAGAGTCAGCGTTTGGCTTAGTGAGTATGATCTTAAAGAGAAAATTAATTAAGCCCCCTCCAAGCAGGACGACTGGAGACAATTAATAACACAATGTTCATACTAGTCAAATTTAGTAAGCATTTGTTTCCATTGCACCATTTTGTTCATTTGGCAGATAGGCACACGATTTCTTTCACTGCTGTAGTACACCTTCTAGCAAATGTTGTTTGCAGTTTGAAAGCAGTGCCCTGGGAACCAGTGTGCTGTTACCATGGTCTTGGAATGCCATAATCCTGAGTTCAGCAACCATCCTGCAACCAAATGCTCAAGCAATTTTGGGCAAGCCACCTAATGCTTCAGATCCTTTGGTTTCTAATCCCATCATAAAACAAATATAATTATAACCCCTCTCAGCTTCTTAACCCTCTTTCCACTCTTGGCTTCAAGGCTGTTCTTCACAATCTTTCTAATCTTTCCTTTTACTTTGCTCACTCTTAGTGGCATAGCTAGTATATTTGACACCTGGAGCAGATCATTCTTTAAAAATCTACTTTCTTTCTAAGCCAACTTTTTTTTTTTAGTAGCAATCGTATAATAATCAGCAATAATCAGTTTCTTGAAATGCTCTTCAGTTTTACAGCAAAAATCAACGACTTAAAAGATAGCTTTTGTCGGACAAGATGGCTTAGACCTCTTTTTCCCTGCCTGTTCCTGCGAAGTGTGATTATAAACTATGGAAAGAACTCAACAGGCAACTAAAAGGGAACTCTGAAAGGTGGGGAGAGGAAGGCGAGCTGGTTTGGGCTCCCAGGACAGGAGGAACAACACAGCAGCAGGGCATCTTATGTCTCCCCACCCAACAGAAGAAGGTGATACAGGCCTGGCATTTCCTGACTCCCAACCTAGCAACAGATCAGAAGGAAGTCCCTTTGACAGCACCATGTGAGCCTGGCAGTGCTGGCAAGGAGGGTGGATCCAGAGCCCCACTAAAAATAAGCAGCTAAGGGAAGTACTCTCCTTCCTCGTCTCCACCTAAGTCTCTCTTCTCCTGTTGAGAGACACGAGGGTAGCAGGCTGGGCCTCAGAAGAGTGATTCCACTACACACAACAACAAACAGCCTAGCCCCAAAAGCCTGTTTATTCCTGCAAGCCTGACTCCCCTCCTTTACCAGAAGACACTGGGGCAGCCAGGTGACACCAGCGAGAGGAACGCTGCTGCAACAAGCTGCCTAGCACAGGAAGCGCTCTTCATCTCTGTGGGCCGGAGACCCTTTCTTCTACTTAGAGGTCCTAAGTCGCCCTAGCTAGGGAAATCCCTTTAGCCCACCCCCCCAGCATCACCACCAGGGAGTCCTCGGAGCACTAGATGAAGGAAGCAGATCAAAAAATCACCTCAAGAGCTCTGAAAATTAAACCGTCATGTAAGCCACAGCCCACAAACTAGGCCAAGACCAATATGCTAAGCCTAAACAGGGAGATATCTGTTAAAAGAAAAGATATAGTAAGACCTAAGATTTCATAAGAAAATACAAAAAATGTCTAGGATATACTAAAAAATTATCTGTCATATTGAGAACCAAGAAAATCACAACCTGAATGATGAAAGACAATCAACTGATGCCAACACTGAGATGAATCAGATGTTGGAATTATCTGAGAAGAATTTTAAATCAGCCTTCATTAAAAAGCTGTAATAAGCAACAACAAAGCCTCCTGAGATTAATGAAAACAATAAGAAAATCTCAGCAAAGAAATAAAATTATAAGAAAGAATGAAAGGGAGATTTGATAACTGGAAAATACAATAACAAAAATTTAAAATTTTCAAAGTAGGCTTAATTACAGAATAGAAATGTCAGCAGAATCAGTGAACTTGAGGGCAGATGTATCTAATAGGAAAAATAGAGACAGAACACAAGTGAAAAAAGAAAACTGCACAGATACTCAGGTACCTGAGCAGCAACAACAAAAAATTCAGCATCCATAGCATTAGAAAAGAGGAAAGGTCTCTGTTTTCGTCATTCTGGTACTGCTCTATCAGAGATACCACAGGTAGAGGGCTTTAACAAAGGAAAGTGTTTTAGTCACCTGGTACTATTCTAACAGAAAATACCATGAGTGGAAGGCTTCATGAAGAGAAATTTTTATTGTCACAGTCTGATAAGCCACGAATCCATTTACAGCTTACAAGTCCATTCGACAAGAGAAGTTATCCCAGTCCAGTAGGTTGAGTTCAAATTCAGGGAGAGCATCTCGGCACAGGAACCTCAGGTCCAAAGGATGTGCTCTGCTTTCAGTGCTGCCTTCTTGGTGGTATGAGGTTCCCAACTCACTTCTCTCCCTTATATCCCACAAGCTGGTAGCTTGAGTCTGCATCACCAGCACAACTGCTGCCCATCCAGCCTCATCAACATTACAGAGGCAGGATTCACAGCACATGGCAGGAATCGTGTCACACTGGGACTCTTTGCTGAGTCAAATCAATACATACATTTCAGGGGGGGACACAATGCAATCCATGACAGAAAGTTTGTTCTTACGCAGTCCAGTAGGCAGTATGTTACAAGTCCTAATTCAAGGTGTCCGCTCCAGGGGAAGGCTTTCCCCCTTTTTGGTTCTGGAGGAAAATCCTTCTTGTGCGTCAGTCTTTGGTCAGGGAGCATCTTCGTGATGCCCTCTTTTCTTGGTGCTGCTTTCTTGATGGTATGAGATTCCCAACCTTCTGCTTGTTTCCTTTTCCTTTTATCTCTTCTAGGATGAAAGGAAAAAGGGTGGTGCAAGCCATACTCCAGGGAAACTCCCTTTACAGTGGAGCAGAGAGGTGACCTTAGGAAGGGATTTACGTTCCCACCCTAATCCTCTAACATGCAACATAAGAAAAATCACAAGATAGAGGAAAATCATAAAATATTGGGAATCATGTCCCAGCCACATGGCTACACACATTTTGGGGGGTACACAGTTCAATCCGGGGTGTCTGTGAGTTGGAACTGACTTGATGGCACCTAACAACAACAACAACAACATTTCAATTCATGACAGTCTCAAATCAATAACGTAGGTTCCTGCCTCAATGAACTACAAAAAGAAGAGTGAAATAACAGCATGGCAAGCAGTAGGAAGGAAAGAATAAAAAGTTGAAGCCAATAAAATAAAAAATAGGAACAGTATAAAACAAAATCATGGTTATTAAAAAAAAAGAAAATTGATAACATTCAGCATGCCTGACAAAAATAAAAATAGAGTACGTAGTTCCAATATCAAGAATGAAACACGTGATATCACTGCAGATCTCATAGCCACTAAAACGCTAATTAGGGAATGTTACAAACAACTTTATGGTAATACATCTCAAAGCCACAAACTACCAAAACTCAACCAAGATAAAACAGACATTCTAAATAGCCCTATAACCATCAAAGAAGTTGAATTTATAATCTTAAAACTTCCCAAAATGAAATCCTGGGTCCAGACAGTTTCATCAGAGAGTCCTACCAAATATTAGGGTCACTATGAGTTGGAATCTCCTTGACAGCACACCACAACAACCACCAAATATTTTTAAAAGAATACCAATTTTACACAATCTTTTCCAAAAACTTCCCAGCTTATTGTATAAGGCAAATATTATCTGAATGCTAAATGTAGGCAAAATAGTGCAAAACAAAATGACATACTAATATAGCTCGTCAACTTAGATGTAGAAATCCTTAAGAAAATATTACTAAATTGAATCCAGCAATTTGTAAAAAGAGTTATACACCATGGCCAAATGGGATTTATTCCAGAAATTTCAAGGGATGGAAGACAAGTGGATGTGTTTATAAAAGGGCAACGTAAGGAATCCTATGGCAATAAAAAGGTTCTGTGTCTTGACTATTGTGGTAGATACACGAACCTCCTTATGATAAGACCACATAGAACTAAATATACACACACACTCACAAACCAGGGATTATAACTAAAACTGAGGAAATCTGAATCAGATTGGTGGATTGTACCAATGTCAACATTCTGGTTGTGATATTGTACTGTAATTTTGCCTGTCATTGTACTGGGGGAAACAGGGTGAAGTTTACATCAAAATAAAAAGCTTAATTTAAAAAATAGAGAAATAAAGTCACAAAACCGAACTGAGAGTCCAGAAACAGAACCTATTAAATATTAGTTTGTTATTTTCTAAGTTATATTAAGAAGGGAATTCATACTAAATAGTGTCAAGACAATTGATCAACTACTTGGAAAAAATGATGCTATTAGAGGCCCATTTCAAAACAAATGCCAGCACATTTTGAATGAATAAAAGTGGAATCCTTTAGGGTAGATTAGTCTTTACTCAAATAATAGAAAAGAGCACAAAAGAGAAGACGGCTAGATTTTAACCTTATACAAACTTAAAGCCTCTCTTTATAAAATAGTGGCTAATACTCATGGAAAGAAAAATGGGGTCTGTGTTTGTTGCCATTATGACACGCATTTTTTTTCTTATCAAATAAAAGACACAGACACACTGACAAGATGCAAACACTATAATTTAACCAAAAATTGAGTGAAGGCAAAAAAAATCTCACAATTCCCTTAGACATACAAGTAGCAAGAACACAAATAAACACGGCCCACCTCCCTAGTAATGGAAGAAATACAGTTTTAAACAATGTGAGACTTTTTTGTTTGGGCCTAGAGTGGTGAGCACTTACAAGGCAGGCACTCTCCCAACTCACACCTGGAGTGGTAAATGGAATATTCTTTTTTAAAATCTTTGTTGGTTGTTGTTGTCTTGTGCCTTTGACTTGATTCTGAGTCTGATGACCCCATGTATGACAGAAAACCATAGGATTTTCTTGGCTGTAACCTTTACAGAAGCAGATCAGCAGGCCTTTTCTTCCACAGTGCCACCGGGTAGGTTCAACTCTCCAACCTTTTGGTCACCAGCCAAGCACAAACCATTCACAGCATCCAGGAACCTGTAAGTCAGTTTGGCAACATGTTAAGGTTTCTTTGTCTATCCCAGAAATATTACAGCTGTGTATTTATTCTAAGAAATAATACACAAAGATCATAATTGCAGTTCTGTATAACAGTAGAATTTGGAAGTAGTCTATACTTCTAACAGTAAAGGAAAGGCTAAGTATATGGTGATGAATCCACTTAATAAAATTGCACACAGCCATCGAAAATGTTTATTGCAATTATGTAACATTATTGGAATGCTATGGGAAAATGCTTATTAGCTGAAGATATTGAGAGACACAAGCAGGACTAAAAGCATGTGTAATATTATTTCAGTTGTGTAAATACCATTATAGAGAGAAAAACTTGAAGGAATTGCGAAGATTATTAAAAGTAGTTATGACTGAATATTTATATTGCAAATTGAAGTCTTCTACACTTATGTTTAATTTTTAAATGAATATTATAATGAAAAGTTCATTTTTAAAGGAACATATTATTTGTATCATTAACTGTGAATATTTTTCTAAAGCAATAATGTTGGATTTTTCAAAAGGTCATCTCTATTTGCCAGTAAAATGTCTATTCTTTACAAAACAAAAACAGTTCCTGTAAATTTCTAATGAGGATATCTGATAGAAGGGATGAGGTAATCCAGAACGCTGGCCCCAGTACCAGTTGCCAAGGAGATGATTCTGACTCATGGCACTCCCATGTGTGTCAGAGTAGAATTGGATTCCATAGTGTTTCTCAATGACTAATTTTCAGAAATAGATCTCCAGACCTTTCTTCCTAGGAGCCCTGTAGGCAAAGTGGTTAAAAACTCAGCTGATAACCAAAATGTCACTGTTCAAATCCACCAGCAGCTCCTTGGAAACTCTATGAGGCTCGCTCTACTCTGTCATATAGGGTCACTCTGAGTCAGGATTGACTTGATGGTAATGGGTTTGGTTTGGTTTGGATGGAAAAAACATTGAATGACCCAGGAAAAATCAAAAGAAGATAGAAGGAACATACAGTCATTGCACCAAAAAGAACTGGGTGATATTTAACCATTTCAGGAGGCAACATATGATCAATAATAACCAGTGGTACTGAAGGAAGAAGTCCAAGCTGTACTGGTGGGATCTGCAAACAAACAAGGCACAAGGAATTGATGGAATATCAGTTGACATGTTTCAACAAACGTATGCAACAATGAAAGCTCTCACTTGTCTACGCCAAGGGATTTGGAAAACAGCTACCTGGACAACCTACTGGAAGAGATCCATATTTGTGCCCATTCCAAAGAAAGGTGATCCAATGGAAATTATTGAACAATATTATTAATATCACTTGCAAGTGAAATTTTGCTGAAGAAGGAATTGTCAGAAATTCAAGCCCACTTCAGAAGTGCGTGTGAAGGAAGGATGTCATTGCTAATATCACATGGCTCATGGATGAAAGTGGAGACTACCCAGAAAGATATTTATCTGTGTTCTTTACATGGCCTTTATTTTTGCCCATGTCTTCAGGAAAGCTTAGACTTTTTCCTTTAGTATTGTTGGTTCTTGATCGTATGCTACCTCTAATTCTTTTTTGTACAGTGACTTTGTGTATTCCTCTATGTTTCTTTTGATGCTTCCTGTACCATTCAGTATTTTCCCCATAGAACCCGTCACTATTGCAACCTTCACTATTTTTTCTCCAGTTCTTACAGCTTGTGAAATGCCTAGTGGGTTCTCTCCTTTTGGTTTTCTAACTCTAGCTCTTTGTACATGTCATTATAATATTTTACTCCAACTTCTTGAGCTGCCCTTTGAAATCATCTGCTCAGTTTTTTTACTTCATCATTTCTTTCTCCTTCATTTTAGCTACTCTACATTCAAGAACAAGTTTCAAAGTCTTTTTTATACATCCAGTTTGGTCTTTTCTTTCTTTCCTGGTTTGTTTTCTTTTTTTTAACGACCTCTTTTCTTTCATCTTGTCACTGGTATTATACAACTTGTCTGGTCTTTTGCAGCAGATTTGCCCAGTGTAACAAGTCTTTTGATTTCTTGACTGCTGCTTCCATGGACCTTAATCGTGGATCCAAGTAAAATAAAATCCTTGACAACCTCAACCTTTTCTCCACTTATTTTGATGTTGTTTATTGGGCCAGTTGTGAAGTGTTTTGCTGTCTTGATGTTGAAATGTAATTCATACTGAAGGCTGTGGTCTTTGATCTTCATCAGTAAGACCTTCAAGTCCTCTTCACTTTCAACAAGCAAAGCTGAGTCACCTGCACAATGCAGGTTGTTAATGAGTCTTTCTCCAATCCTGATGCCCTATTCTTCTTCACATAGTCCAGCTTCTTGGATTATTTGTTTGGCATGCAAACAGAATAGATATGGTGAAAGGATACGACCTTGATGCTCACTTTTCCTGACTTTAAACCGTGCAATGTCCCCTTGTTCTGTTGAAATTATGGACTCTTGATCTATGTACAAATTTCTCATGGGCACTATTAAGTGTTCTGGAGTTCCCATTTTCCACAACGCTATCTATAATTTGTTACGATGCACATGATTGAATGTCTATGCATAGTTGATAAATACAGCTGAGCATCTTTCTGGTATTCTCTGCTTTCAGCCAAGACCCATGTGACACCAGCAGTGATATCCTTGGTTCCACATCCTTTTTGACACTTGGCTTGAATTTCTGGCAGCTCACTCTCAATGCACTGCTGCACAACTTTTCAATGATCTTCAGCAAAATTTTGTTTGTGATATTAATGATATTGTTTGATAATTTTCTCATTCTGTTGGGCCATATCTCTTTGGAATGGGCACTTATATGTATCTT
Organism: Heterohyrax brucei; assembly: GCA_028571685.1. Classification (NCBI taxonomy): domain Eukaryota; kingdom Metazoa; phylum Chordata; class Mammalia; order Hyracoidea; family Procaviidae; genus Heterohyrax; species Heterohyrax brucei. Next base: position 23,623,332 of record CM053166.1, on the reverse strand, counting down.
TTCCAGTAGGCTGGCTGAGTAACTATCTTCCAAATTTCTCAGCGTAGTCTTACAAGCACCTCCAGCACTGCACCTGTTTGATGAAACATCTCAATTGGTGTTTTAGTCTTCTAGTACTGCTCTAACAGAAATATCACAGGTGGATGCCTTTATCCTTACGCAATCCAGTAGGCTGCCAGTCCGAATTCAGGGTATCTGCTCCAGGGGAAGGCTTTCCCTCTTTGTCAGCTCTGGAGGAAGGTCTTTGTGTTGCATTAGTCTTTGGTCAGGGAGCATCATGACACAAGAACCTCAGGTCTGAAGGATGCGCTCCACTCCTAGTGCTGCTTTCTTGATGGTATGAGGTTCCCAACTCTCAGCTTGCTTCCCTGTTCTTTTAGCTCTTGTAGGATGAAAGGATAAAAAGTGGTGCAAGCCACACTTCAAGGTAACTCTCTTTACATTGCAGCAGGGAGATGACCCGACTCTCTTTAACATAATCCTATCTATTAACTATAGGCAAAGATTAGAATTTACAGCATAGGAAAATCACAAAGTGGAGGATAACCACGCAGCAGTTGGAACCATGACCCAGCAGAATTGCCACACACACTTTTGGGGGTCACAATTCAATCCATGACAATTGGTATTCCTTGGAGCCTTGTTTTTCACCAACGTCTTCGGTGCAGCTTGGACTTTGTCCTTCAGTGCCATCGGTTCTTAATCATATGCTACCTCCTGAAATGGTTGAACATTGACTAATTGTTTTACAGTGACTCTGTGTATTCCTTCCATCTTCTTATGGTATTTTCTGCATTATTCAGTATTTCCACCTTTGGTAGTATCTTCATTTAGATGACCAATTATATGGTCACCTGCATCATGTTTTTGCAGTCCGTTGCAAATAGGGTTACATTATTCCCAATCTATTGAAAGAGCAAGGTGATTCTCTCCTCCAAGAGTAAGAACTTACTCTTAAACTCCCAGAAAAATCTCTCCTCTCACTTGTTTGGCCCATATCATAGCACAGGGATGCAATTATTCTTAACTTAACCTCCCTGAAGCTGAGATCAAATTCTAAGGCACATGGGTTTCATAGGAGAGGAGAGGATACCTGAACAACATTTGAATTCTTGGAGAAAGAGGAATGGGAAATGCAGAATGTCATGGCAAAGTCCTTTACAATGAGTCTGCTTTTTACTCTTGTTCATTTTTCAAAAATCTCTATGAAATCAAATGCTCTACTGATTGTGAGGCTAGACAGAGCTACAGCTAGGCTCGGAGAGACTTCAGTGCAGGGCAGGGATAGTGCTTTATCTCTCTTTGAGTTCAGCACTTAGCTCAGAACTGTAAAGTAATAGCTTCTCAGTCCGTGCTTATTGATTCACTAACTGAAGGACCTACTTGCATAGCCTTTGATTCAATCTCTGCTAATTTTATACAAAGGGCATAATATACTTCATATGAAATCATCAAAGGAAGAATACCAAAGCCGCCATGCAGACCACGTTAGCTAAATAGTCAAAGCCTTTTCTCTTAACCCATGGGCTCTGAATATTCCTCAGATAAAAATATCACTGTCTTGGGCTATTTCTCTGAACGCTTTACAACCTCTTTTCCGAGACATGGGTTCAACTTCAGTCCTCTGCGCTTCAACTACTGCTGGAAATATGATTTTTTCAGCATTTATTCCTTTGCATTGTGATCATGTTTTTCAAATGCCTGTCTTGTTCATTCAATCACCCAAACATCCAGTAAATATTACTGACTGCCAAAATTTCCTTACAGCTTCAATTTTAAATACATTGTTCAACTTCTGTACAATATAGACACACTAAGAACCCCTTGGAAACATGGTGGCACAATGGTTAAATGTTACAGCTGTTGACCAAAAAGTCAGAGGTTTGAATCCACCAGATGCCCCTTGAAAACTCTATGGGGAAGTTCTATTGTGTCCTATGGGGTTGTTATGAGTTGCAATTGACTCAATGGCAGGCGATTTGGTTTGGTTTTAGTTAAGAACCTCTCAGAAGCAATGGACTCTTTCCCCCAGAGACATTCACACCCATAAGCATTAAATTGGCATCTACAACTTCGGAGGTTTCAGGAACTCCCCGAGAAAGTGAAAATGATGCTCATGCAGGTCAGATCAAATCATGCTGGTATACACCAGAGTGACAGGCTCAGCTACCTTCTCAGTTCACATATATCCTCTGCAAAGCCCATCAGTACCCACTGGTTCAACCAATACCTAGGGCCTAACAACTCCCAAATCTAGATATCCAGCTTAGATTTTGAACTCCAGATGTGTTCTTGCGAATGTCTACTGAACATCTCTACGTGGTTACCTACCAGGCACCTCAAACTCAAGAACTCCCTGGAGTAGCCACTGATGCTGTTCCACCTCTACTCCTCAGGTGTTACCATTTCAACACTCTCTGTAGACACTCATCTGTCAGGATCTTTATCTCTGTACCTGAAAGGAAGGCTCTGCTGATGCTGAGCAGCAGCTCGGAATTGCCAGAAGATCGGCATCCCCAGGACAACCCTCAGCAGACCACCTGTCTCTGGTTGTGATGACTCTGAGATGGGCACCTTGCATCAAGTGCAAGAATTCGCCTGCTCCAGTTGCCTGCAGAGGTCACTGATCTGGACAGCTCCTCCCTATTGGCCGTCATCCCTTCCCTGTCTCACTTCCACATTGCTCTATCAGCGTTTCCTTTACCTTTCAAATAAACTGTCGGCACTCAAATCCCTGTCTCGGGATCTGCTCCAAGGGGGCACTTATGAGATTCACCATCTCCAGCCCCAAATCTGCTTCTTTTCTTAGAGCCCTCTAGCTCAGTGACCACCCCCCATCCTACCGTTCAATTGAGAAAACCAGGCATCAATGACCCTCACTCTCCCTGTTTCCTTTCCCTAGTAAGTCCTGTTGATTCTCCATCTTGAGGGGAACCACTTAACTCAACTTTCTGCTCTTCATCTCTGCTGACTCTATCTGGATTCAAACCCTGATCACTGTAACAGCGTCTTACCTGGTCCTCCTGCTGTCAAGTTCACCTGCCTCCAATCAGCCCTGTACAGTTAGTGTTAGAGTGATTATTCCTACTTCAGAGTGATTGTTCCTCCATCCAGATCTGCCCTTGAACTCCCTTACATAAAGTCCTTTACTGGCTCCCTATTGACTGCATCAGAAAGCACCTTCACAGGACAGACCAGGGACCTTTTCTCCCTTTTCAGTCATTCCTTCCAGCCTCTCCTCTACCCTCACACAGACATCTGCAGTCCATAGAACATGCTCAGAAACTTTGGTGGCCTAGTGGTTAAGTGCTACAGCTGCTAACCAAAAGGTTGGCAGTTCAAATCCACCACGCACTCCTTGGAAACCCTATGTGGCAGTTCTATTCTGTTTTATAGGGTTGCTATGAGTCAGAATCGACTCAGTGGCACTGGGTTTGGTTGTCTTTAGAACATGCTCTGCATCCACACTTTGGTGCTTGTTCCCTCCTGTCATAATGCCTTTCCCTGACATTGGAAAATTCCTATTTTTCTTTCTACGCTCAGCTTCTATTAGCATTCCTGTAAAATATTTTCTGACGGTCCCACCTTGCCCCATTCCCCATTCCTTCCCAGTACAGGGACAGACCTACTTCTCAGGTATTCTCCTTGCCTCTTTTATAATCCATCTAGTAACACACAGCATTAGACTGTATTAGTAACTACTTACTGCTCTGTGAGTTCTTTGGGGTCAGCAATCACATAGTAACCATCTAACTCTAGTCCTCAGCTCAGTGGCTGGCATGCTGCCATACTACCAGTTGCCTTGGACTCATGGCAACCCCATGTGAGTCAGAGTATAATTGTTCTCCATAATGTTTTCCATGACTGACTTTTCAGAAGTAGGTGGCCAGGACTTTCTTCTGAGGTAGACTTGAACTGGAAATCTTGTAGTTAGCAGCTGAACACTGAACCACTGGTGGCACTCAGAGACACCACCTTGCACACCCATAAAAAAAATAAAATAAAATAAAAAAGCCATTGCTGTCAAGTCAATTCTGACTCACAGTGACCCGATATAAATAAATGAATCTTTTATCTGGCCAGTACATGGAAACTAGATTATAAACAGATGTTATATGAGAGAAGCAGGATCTAGATTTAAAAAATTAGATGTCAGATGGAAAATTTAGGGAGTCTTAACTTAAAATCAAGGAGCACTGGTGGCACAGTGGTTGAGCACTCAGCTGCTAACCAAGCGGTCTGTGGTTCAAACCCCCCAGCTGCTCAGTAGGAAAAGCCCTGGCAATCTGCTTCTGAGAAGATCACAGCCTAAGAAACCCTACGGGCAGTTCTACTCTGTCTTATAAGGTTACTAGGAGTTGGAGTCAACTCAACAGTAACAGGTTTGATTTTTTTCAATTACTTAAACCCCCCTGACAGATTTTTGTTGTTCTTTCCTGCTGCTTGGGCATGTTCTTTATTTCCTCTACTTCCTTGAGCATCCCTCTAACTGTGTGAACATTATTCTTACATGTTAAAGTCCTATTTCAGCACCAAAGCACCCCCTTCTCCCTCATTCACACACACACACACACACACAGAGTTCCAGAGCTGCCCTCACGTGCATCTCTTTCTTTCCTTTCCTGTGCAAGGGTAGCCACACTGAAGATACAAAGCAGTGCCAGTGTACGTTTCTTTGGAAAGGGTGGCCATTATGTATGTTTATTTTGCATTAATTGAATCAATGTCATCTTTCGCTAAAACATAAGCACCTCAAACAGCAAATATGACTCACAACTGCCAGAGAGGATCAAACATTAACTCAGAGTTGTGATGAGGCCAACAAAAGAAAGAGGCTAGTAATTGCCTCCCAGGATATCAATCCCTGCCTTACACACACAGACCCTCTCAACACACACAGAACATTTACGGCTCTTTCATCCATGAACTTGCCCAATTATAATTGCCCAGCTGTGTCTTTAGTTATATCCAGGAGAGGTCCTGGCAACCAAGACCTCCTAGACCTGAACCAAGCATTCAAAACAGTTCTGAGATCCACAGAAGAAGTCTTTGGCTAGTAAAGTGGATGAAGACACACATTCACAGACAAACATGTCCACTGCAAAAAGCCAAACCCAGTGCCATCGTGTCGGTTCCCACTCATAGCGACCCTACAGGACAGAGTAGAACTGCTCCATAGAGTTTCCGAGGAGCGCCTGGTGAATTTGAACTGTCAACCTTTTTGATTAGCAGACGTAACACTTAACCACTATGCTGCCATGCAGATACTGTTAATTAGTCGGGGCTCATTTAAAACCCCAAGAACCTGACTGAAATAATTTAAGCTTTCATTGTGAGTCTTTCTGCTCTGATGTAAATTGGATGCTTTGTAATTTAACTTTTCTTTTTCATAAGAGGAAGTTCAGTATCAAGGAATGGAACTACCAAGACTCCCTTCTCTAGAAAGCACAGGTGGCACAGTGCTTGGGCCCACAGTGTTTTAGGGGCCCACGAAAATGTTTTCTTTCTTCTTTTTAAATCAGAGGGGAAAAAAAGACCTTTTAGGTAAGAGAAAATATTTTAATACATAATATTAATATATTGCTGTTTATACCAGTGCAGTTGCAAAATATAATTTTTGTTTACTTATTTATTCATGGGGGGGTGGGAACCCTGTTGTCATAGTAGTTAGGTGCTAGGGCTGCTAATCCAAAGGGCGGCAGTTCAAGTCGACCAGGGGCTCCTTGGAAACTCTATGGAGCAGTTCTATTCTGTCCTATAGGGTCGCTATGAGTTGGAATCTACTTGATGGCACTGGGTTTGGTTTTGGTTGGTTTGGTATGTGGGGGCGGGGGGAGACGCGAACACACAAAGGCACAAGTTTCCAAGAAAGTCATGCCAGCCCTGCCTACTGCCACACTATGTAACACATCTTGGGGAGAATCCAACTTCTCAAACAAGTTTGGGTTCCCATACTAATTAAAAGTAGACCTGCTGCTGTTGATGTATTTCCCAAAAGGGGAGTCACCATTCCAAAGCACAGCGCTGGGACCTGGGGCCTGAAACAGGCAGCTGGGTTCTACAGCTCTCTGCTAGGATTAAAGCAATTTTTGTTTCACCAGCTCTCTGGAAGATCTTCATCGTGTTTTGATTAATAGAAAAAAAAACAACAAAATCTTTACATCTTGAGGGATCAATGAAGTCAATATAGTTTCATCTCCTGCTTTCTTAAAACATTTTCAGAATTTAGGTGTTTGTTTAATTTGAAAGTGATCAGTACTACCATTGATGCCTATTATTTACCTACTGGTCAGTAGCCATCTATCCATCATTCTGAAACTTCAGTTCTTAGTCCAATGTCTGACAAACATTAGGTGCTTAATAAAAATGCTAATCAGATCAGTAAACGAATCACCACTCGGGCAAGTATGAGGATATTAGATTATGCCCCTGGACCAATTTTGCTTTTTAATAATCCCACATTTTGTGCGAAGCCTATTCAGTCTGGCTCACAATTGGGATTTTAAGTGGCTCGCCGGACCCTTCCTACCTCTCCCCGCAGTCACCAGCTAGCCGCTTTTCCTCTCCTGGGATCTGCCCCTCTCACTTCATCCTGGGGACTGGGATGGGACCCTAGCCTGCCAGGAGGAAGCAAGGTCCCCCTCCCCTGGCCCTGCCGGTGCCCCCGCCTTGCCGCGCCAGGGTCGCCCCTTCCTCCTGCCATCCTGCACCGCCCACCGCCACGCCCTCGCCGTGGGCGAGATCACCTGTCCCTCCTCCGCCGCCTCCTCCTCGGGTACCCTTTCGCCCCCCTCGACTCCCCCTCCGCCGCCGCCTCCCCAAGCCCTCCCCTTCCCCGCTCCTCCCACCCCTAGTGTATATAGTAAAGGCCCGGCGCCGCACGCAGCACACACTCGCTCGGACACAGCACGCACACACTCGCGCACCACCGGCGGTGGCGGCGACGACAGCGGCTCAGTGACAGCGGCGACGGCAGCTCCCAGTCCTGCGCACCCCCTTCAGGCGGGCGGTGGCGAGGCCAGTCCCGAGAGCTCCGGCACCCGCGACCAGCCTGCGGCTTCCTGGAGGCGGCGGCCACGATCGAGGTAGCGGCCGCGGCGCCCCCGCGCGGGCTGGGCTCCCCGCCCTCTGGTCGGACCTGCCAGCGGTGGCGGGGTGCACACGGGGCTGGGCGCGCCGGCGGCCCCGGCCGGGGAGGGGCCTGCTCGGGGGCAGGACGCGGCCGGGCCAGCGCCGGGCCGGCGGGGCGGGACGCGGGCCGAGCGCCACCGCGGGCGCCCGGGCCCGCTCCGACCCCGGTTCGGGCGCCGCGCGCTGGTCGGGGCGGACGGGGAGGAGGCGCCAGCGGGCGGGCGCGTGAGCAGGGGCCCGGAGTGGGTCGCGCCTCCACCCGTGCGGCCACCGCACCCGGCCCGGCGCACCCGGCGCCTTCCAGGCCCTTCGAAAGATGGATCCTGTTGACGTATCTGGCGGCCTTGGCGAGCCGGGCGGAAAGTTGGCTTTTGCCAGATCGCGCCGGCCTCGTCTTTGTGCCGCATGGCCAGCCCCGCAGCCCTCCCGAGCCGGGTGAGTGCGCGCCGGCGCCCGGGGCCCCGCGTCCGGTGCCCAGCCGGGTGGCCGCGCCGGCTCAGGCTTTCTGCCATGTTAGGCACCGAGCGGCGTTGTCCCTGCGTTTTTGCGAGCGTCTCGGCGGTGCCTTTGCCCGCGCGGCGAGTTCACGGCTGCTTCCCGCGGTGGCTGTTTCGGGGTTGGGGTTGTGCTCTGAGTGTTTGCTTGTTTGCCGTTTCAAGCCGACTATTGTTCCGAGGAAGCTCCGCCTGGGTGGGGAAATGGCATCCCACCGCAGTTGCTGGCGAGGGGCAGAAATGTTGCCAAACAGCTGCTGCTTTGTTTTTCCGTCTCAGAAGTCCCTGGAGTAGGTTTGGGGTGCGACGGATGGATGGCGAGAGGGATGGGGCCAGGAGGAAGAAGGTGGCTTTGGCAGAGAGAATTGTCACCCACCCCATGGCACGCAGTCAGCCTCCCATTCTTCCTGCCAAACTTTTATGAATATTCCTTTTGTGGCAGGGGCAAGCGTAATGAATTCAGCCCAGTTTTCCAGGGAGAAGCTACCCAGCTTCAACAATGGTTTGAGAACTTAATCAATGAGAAAAGCAGGGGGAGGAGGAGGAGGCGCGGACACTATATTGGGGAGGTGGCTGCTGCTTGCAGAGGCAGGTAAGGGAGAGGTCGGCAGGGCAGGGCGCTGCGCCCGGGTGGCCGCGCTCCGGGAACTGTTGATGGCTCTTACCTGTGCCCGCTAGGGCCAGCCGCCTGGGCCCGTCTTCTGCTCTGCCACAGCCGGGCGACGGGGCTGGCAGGGCGGCTTGCGGCAGTGCGCGGCTGGCCCCCCTCATCTGGCGTTTTGAAGGATGTGTAAATATTTTGCTGAGGATAAGTGACATCAACAGAATGATATTCCGCAGAGCCCGGGTGTGCAGCGATGATAAATAGATACGGCCAAACAAAGTTTTGATAGCCGCGTATTCTCATGGCTCTCTCTGTTTCGTTTGGGTCTTTGTTTTTGTTGATTTAGCATTATCTCGCATCTTCTGGTGTGATCCCTTTATTTAGCTGGTTCTTGAAAGCTTCTCTGTAGAACTGAGAGGAAAGCAGCCAGCAGGGAGAAAATAATTCATCGTTTCGCTTAGAACTCGGCAAGATTTTCTCTGCTTTTCTCAGCGAATCTTGCCTGCTGTTTTTTTTTTTTTTACATGCCTCTCTTCTGCCTTTTGAGTCATCAGAATTATTTGCTAATTGACCAAGAGACTTCTGATAACTTCGAAAGTGTGTGAGTGTGCTTTTGTTATAGGAGAGGGATGGTGTCCTAACAGGGGAGAGTTGGTAGGCTAATGGGCATGGAGCTGCTGACCAGAGCAGCGTTATGCTCTCAGCGGTTGGTCTTCTTTCACGTCTTCCTGAAGGTGATCATGGAGAGCTCTACCACTGTCAGAAACCAGGGGTGGGCTAGGAAGCACAGAGTCAGTCCAGTTTCTTTGCATCTGAAATGCTCAGAGAAGCTACCTGCCCTTACACATCATACACACACACAGACACACACACACACAACTGGAGGAATGGGTTTCTCCCTCCTGACAGATGCCCACTAGGGGCATCACTGAGTCCCCCCAGGCACAGGCACCCAAGGCAGAATGGAACTTGGGGTGCTAGCTGCTTTGGCACCAGTCAGTGGGACCTTTTAACTGCTCAGGGTTCCTTTATTATGCAAAGAAGCCCTGGCCTTCCGGGAGTAAGGTTTGGCCCAGAAAAACTTGACCATCTCAGGAACAAATGAGCAAACCATTTTCTAGGTGATGCCAGTTCCCCAGCACAAGAACTTAGTGGTGGGGAGTTTGGCAAGAACTGCAAAGTAAACAAACAAAGAAAAGCACCTGGAAAACAGGACCCCTGAGACAAGGCCATCTGAAATGCAAGAGAGAAAATGAAAAAGCTGGAAGGTGTGTGAGGAAGGGTTGCTGGGAGTATTACAGCAGAAGTCTCACTCTTATCACCTGACAACTGAGGACAGGACTGGCTTCCTATAATCCAGTAGAAAGAACTCCACATACTGCGGGCACTGCAACTAAGAAAATAACATGTAACTGTTTCTGATTCTTCCCTAAACCATAAATTTAGAAGAGGAGAGTAGTTGTTGCCAGGCATTTCACACTGAGAAACCTTTACACTTCCCTGTGGTTGAAGCACTGGTTTACAGATAAGGTACTTGAGGCCCTGAGAAATTTCCAGTCATGTGTCTGATGCCAGACTTCGGTGGTTATGATTTAAAGGGGGCAACATGTCCCTCTATCCCTCCCCCAAGGTGCTGATTTATTTCTACCAATGGGCAGAGTTCTCAGCCCCTATCCATTCATAAAATATGGTTCCTGCCTGTAAGCTAGCCCAGTCACTGCAGTACATGCTCCTACACTAAAGTAGACAGGTCCAAGGTCTCTTAACTGTTCAAGATGGAAAAGCTGTACTTTTTCATCTCAGAATCTCCAGCTCCTAACTGTTGCTTCATCAGTGAGAGTTGAGTGACTAAATGGTGTGGCTGATGGCATGAAGGGTAGTAAGGAGGAAGCTATACAAATCATTGCTGGGAAGATCATGCAGACAGAAATCCAGAGATTGCTATGTTTGGTTGGAGACTCAGGGTTCCTGGTTTCATGCTCCAGTTCTAGCCCTTGGTGGTTCCATGCTGACAAAAACTCTAAAGCCAAACCCACTGCCATTGAATCAGTTCCAACTCATAGCCACTGTATAGGACAGAGTAGAACTGCCCCATAGGGTTTTGAAGGAGCAGCTGGTGAATTCAAACCACCAACCCTTTGGTTAGCATCCAAGTTCTTAACTACTGCACCACCAGGGCTCCATGTTGTCAAGCCTTGATTTAATCCTTATAATATCCCTGTGAACTGGGCAATATCATTCCCTTCTTATAGATGAGGAAACTGAGGCTCAGATCCACCGACTACTGTCAAGTCGATTCTGACTCATAGTGACTCTGTAGTACAGAGTAGAACTGCCCCATAGAGTTTCCACGGAGTGCCTGGTGGATTTGAACTGCTGACCTTTTGGTCAGCAGACATAGCACTTAACCAGTATGCCACAAGGGCTTCCAAGAGCTGAGACAGGTTAACTAATTAGACAGAGTCCATGGTAGAACTAAAGAGTGGGTAAGGTGTTTTGGGTTCAGCAATCTCAAGTAAACAAACACTCAAAAGCAAAAGAAGTTAGGGATCTGCTGTACCAATGCCTTGTCACCAGAGTATAGCCTCTAACCCTCTAGCAATTTTGGAGTCACTGGTGGGGCCAAGATTCGAATCCTGCCGTTTCTAATTGAGCTGCCTCCCTAATCAGAATGAGAGGAGACCTGAGAGAAAAAGGCTCTCAAGGAGGGGAAACATGGCTAATTGCACTTTCCCATGCATAAAAGCCTGTGTGGAATTCTGAATTATGTTTAATTTGGGGATCAGTGTGTCATCCTTGCTTTAGAGTTGGCAGTATTTATCTTTGGAGAATGCCTCTGATTACCACTTCTCCCTCCCACCTGATCAGCTGCTCGGGTTCCCAGCATCTTGTTCTTTCAAGATTCAAGGCCCCTCATTTTTTGGTAACAATTCTTGATGAGTCTTTGGAGTTTCCCTCTCTCCTATTTTCCAATGGCAGCTGGTGAGGAGGTGATCTTGGTGACCACATTAGTGCTTCTGACTTTCGCACATGACCTTCCTTCTCTCTCCATCCAGGAATACACACACACACACACAATAACACACATGCACGCACAGACCCAGGCACGCATAATTTGATCATGTTCCTGTATCTGCTTCACCAAATTAGATTGCAAACCCAGAATTGCTATTGAAGGAAGATATGTGACTTTGGTGATCTTCTGGCCCAGCCCCTGCCCTGAGAGCTGAGAACAGCTAGGATGAATGCAACTCAGTGCACAGATGCCTTGGGTAATGATGATACTTGCTGGCCTTTTTAGTACCCACAAGGTTAGGTGTGGTCTCTGGGTCTTTCACAGAAAAAAAAAAAAGAAAGAAAACAAAATTTAATCTCTACTAAAGGCTCTTTCAAAACCCTGGTGGCATAATGGTTAATGGCTACAGCTGCTAACTGAAAGGTCAGCAGTCCAAATCCACCAGGTGCTCCTTGGAAACACTGTGGGGCAGTTCTACTCTGTCCTATATAGTCGCTATGAGTTGAGATTGACTCCGTGGCAATGGCTTTGATTTTTATATATTTATTTGGTTTAAAGACTCCTAGAACATCCCAATTTTAATAGTTCCAACCTATTTTTCTGCTGGAATTATTAATTCTGACCATTCTATTAAACAGAATTGGGAAACCCATTTTGCTTACACCCAGAGACATATGTATGGGAAGGAGCACCCACGGCAAGCAGCAAAGTTGCGCCCCTGCAGGAGTGCAGCAGGGGTAACAGCACCCAGAGGCCATCTGTAAGTTGTGCTTTCCTCCCAGTTTCAAGGTGAATACATACAAGGTGACATGTCAGCAGAAATGCCTCCCCACCTCTTGTCCAGGTGCCTCAGTCAGGTGCCTTTATATTTGTGGCACCTTGGAATGTCACTCCACACTTCATCTGGTGCCCGTGTGGTCTTGCAGCTGGGGGCAAGTGCAGCCCTCTGCCTGTTCCCCTCTTGCCCCTCTGCCTGCCTTACTCTTCTGTCTACTGTGCCTGAGGAAGGACATTGGGCCATACTGGGTTAACAGAAACTGCTCGGTGGTACCTCCCCAAGTGGCTCCTAGGGCACGTGTCATACCTGAGGTCTGCCTTTGCTGAGTTACACTTCTCACTTCTCTTCCCAAAGCTTTTTGGTCTTTCAGAACAGTATTGCTTAATAGAATTTTCTATGATGATGGCAGTGTTCTGTATTTGCACTGTCCAGTAAGGTAAGCACTTGACACAGGTAGCTACTGAATGCTTGAAATGTGGCTAGTCCACATTAAGACGTGGCACAATGGTTAAACACTGGCTGCTAACTGAAAGGTCAGTGGTTTGAACACACCCAGTGGTTCTGTGGAAGAAAGATCTGGCGATCACCTCCTGTGAAGATTATGGGCTAGAAAACCTTATAGGGCAGCTCTGCAGTGTCACACGGGGTTGCTATGAGTTGGAATCAACACAATGGCACCCTACAACAACAATAATAAGTATAAAGTATAAACTGTACGGTGAATTTCTAAAACAAACAAAAAGGATGAAAAACACCTCAGCATTACTTTTTAATTGATTGCATGGTGAAACTATAATTTTTTGAATATATTGGGCTAAATATTGGATTAAAATGTATCTTTTTTTTTTAATGTGGCTGCTAGAGAATGTGAATTACCTATCTCTTTCTACTGGACAGCACTGCTCTAGAGCTGTCCAGTAGAAATAACCTCCAGCTACCTACCAACCTGGCCGCTTCAGCCTTAAAGCATTTCACAATGTGTCAAAGGCATAAATGTAGATAGGAGGCTTGGACTGACTCTGTAGCCACAGCAGTGTGGCATCAGTGAAATAAAGATAAGTTCTGTGAGGGAGAAAGTATAAATTCAAGGAAGCCCAATTTCATATACTCATGGTGCTGGAGTTGAGGAAACTTGACCAGAGGAAGGTTTCAGAGGCTGGGGGGAGGGATCTCAGCTGGCACTGTGGTGGCACTACAGCCATGGCTGGGCATTTTCTGGGCTCTTCCCTGGGTGCCGAGTACGGCATAAACAGATGGGAAGGGGTAGAATAATGAACTTGGGACTCTGGTGATTTATAGGTCAGGCGCCTGTGGCTCTGGTTCCTGAGGGACTGCCCCCACAGGGGACCCTTGGCTGACCTCCTAGGACTCCTTGGAAGGAGCTGGTTTTGTTTCCCATGCCAGAAGCACACTGTTTACTGAAGCACAGGAAGAATCCGACATTCTGGTGAAAAATAATTCATTAACAGCCAGGGTATTACCAGTTCCCTGGAAAAGCTTCTCCAGCTGCAGTGTAGCAACTGTTCTTTTTCAGCAGGAGACTCAGGCTTCACTAGCAGCCAAGACTGGGTGCATTGGGGCATTTTCTGTTGTTGTTGCCTTTGTGTGTGTGGCTACTTTTGCCTTCTAGTTCAGAGAACAGGACGGTGGCCTGGAAGGGTCGAAATGGTTTAGGTGTCAGCCATTCGTTCTTTCGTGGTTAAGTGGGGACGCTCTAGGCTGACTCTAGAAAGATAGGTTTTTCCCTGATCAAAGCCTGTCCCCAACCTGGGGACACTGCAGAGCCACATAGAATGTTCCAGAACTAAAAGAATTTCACAGAAGTCTAACACCTGTCCTTAAGACCTTCCAAAAGCAGTTGGCTGCAAGAACTCCTTCCCCCTCCCCCACCCCACCCCACACCCCCTTCCAGACCAACTGTCCTTTGTTGACTGTGGGGAATTCTTTTGCTTACTATTAGTTGGCACAGTGGGCCTAAAGTATGTGATTCATCATGGGAGTTTTGAGGGCATTTGGAGAGCCAGGCGGGCATAACCAAGAGAATGGGCCGCATGTTTTGCACACTACAGAATGACTGAATCGACAGCAAATAAAACAGAATCAGTCAAGAAGCCTTTTATGCAGTGGAAAAATCTGCTTTAAGAAAAAAAAAAAGGAGAGGTTTTCATTTGCTTGTTTGTTTTTTAATGCCTTGTGCTCAGAAGTGTGTACTTGACTAGCAAGCAATGAGAAAGAATGGCATTTCCTTTAGGTTTTTTTTTTAAACTCTAATTGCAGGTTAAGTAAGATACAGTGTATTGATTTTGGTTTTGTATGGAACATAACTAGATAAACATTTTACTTTATGAGATATTAATTTCCATCCATTTAGACCAATGAAATATGCATTTAAAATGCACAGTACCTGCCCCCACCGTAGTCACAGTATTATTTCTTTTATGTCCTCTAGATTCAGATTGAGAGCCTATTTTATATGTGTGAAAATGAAGTAAACATGTTCTTAGCATGTATGTAAACCCACCTTAGGTTTCGAAGAAAATGGGTTTTCTCCCTTTGGAGAAAAAAACTGCCAAAGATGTGTGTTCAAGGCCAAACATAATTTGGTCTTATCTATAGCAAGAGTTCTCTACTTTGACCCTGTTGACATTTTGGGTGAGAGCGTTCTTTGTTCTTGGGGACTGTCCTGTGCACTGTAGGATACTGAGTAGCCTCCCTGGGCTAAGTGCCTTTATAATTCACCCCGCTCCACCACCCCCAATGTGACAGCCAGAAGTGTCTCCAGGCATTGCCAACAAATGTACCCTGGGAGGCACAATCACCCTCGGTCAAGAACCAAAAATTTTTTAAGTAATTTGTGGTTTTCAGAAAATTCTATTTGAAATAATAAAACAGACACAATTTGTCCCTCTGACTTTTAGATACAATCCATGGGGTGATAAATTAACAGATGAAAGTGGGTCACATGCCTGATTTAATTCTAAGGGTGGTGGAAGGATCTATAAGATTGTACAAGCATTAATTTTTTTTTTTTTTTTAAGTCAGGCAACTGAGTAAGTCATAGGTAATTTGGGGGCACATGATAATTACTGTTGGCTTTTCTGCTTTTTCATGAAGAGAGCAGGTTTATCCCTCCTTAATTTCTTTCGCATATGCACCTGATTCCAGGCCTGACTTCAAAGTCACCAGACTGTCTTCCTCCTTCTCGACCTTTCCCAACTGTCATTGCTGTGGTAGCATCTTAAGCTGGAACCAAGTAATTTAGCCCTTTAGTGTGATTGGGAGAGCTCAGCTCCGAGCTGTGTGATAGATCCATTTCAGACTGCAGCAGCCATTTTATCCACTGCTAATTTTTCGGGGTTACCCAGTACAGTTGAGAAAGTCGGCATTGAGTAGGGGCAGCATTTTTCCAAATTATTGGATGTTGAAATTCAGGTAGTTCCCACCAATCCTCCTAGATTCTTTCCCCTTGCACACTTTCGCTTCCTTGCAGCAATTCTGCCTGGGAAACGTCCTCCAGGAAAAAAATAACGCCAGCAGGGTCCCTTGAGGCAGCTAGACCTTGGTCATGCCCACTGTCCCCAGCCATAGATGAAACCTTGGTCATGCCCACTGTCCCCAGCCGTAGATGAAATGTCACCGGGACAAGCCCCAGGGGATTTTCTTTCTGATGGTTACTTGGAAGGTTGGGGGGGAGGATCACACCTCTTACAGGGAAGGTGTCATGGGATGAACTCTGCCATGCTGATCTCTAGGGGATGGAATGGGCATTTGGGGGCTACGGGGGAGGGGATACGAGCAAGTGTTCAGACAGAAAGCAATGGAAGCCCGTTTAGTTTACAATGATCCACTATCTGAAGGAGTTTAGCATGTTTAGAGGGATTCCTTAGCAAACTTAAGAAAGGTGGACAGGTCAGCATTGTAGGGCTTTGTCAAGCCAGCACCCTGCCTTCCCTGGTGAGGTGAAGCTTCACTTGAGGAGTGATTTGAATCTTCCTGGTGGTTGTCATGAAGGGAGAGGCAATGCTCTGGCAGGAATCCACAGTGTGCTGGGGCCAGGCGGCTAAATAATTGATTTGCAGCACGTGACACTTGGTCCTTCTAAGTTGCCAGCCCCTTGCAGGCCAGGATTCGGGTGATGGTTGCAACACTGAGAGAGGAAACAGGATCATAAATCTGGGTTTTGGAGGCCGGTTTTGTGGTGCAGAGGCCACTGGGGCTGCTGCTGTGTGCTGCCGAAGCAAACAGACAGGTCCGAGTGGTATGTTGTTCCTCAAAATAATGGCAATGGAAATGGCTGTGAAAAACATTTAGACCCTTGTCATAAAAATGCAAACAGTCTTCCTGCTATAGGGAAAAGCTAAATAAACTCTATTGCAGCTGTATTAAGTAGAAACAGATTTGAAATTTGGGTTTTTTTTTTTTTTTTTTTTTTTTTTGTCTTTCTCTGAGACATTTATAGCAGGTTGGGCAAAGGCTGCCACTATCTTTTGCGACTCCGGAAGACTGTTTTCCAGATGGTCCTTGCTGTTTTTCTCTTTATTAAGCTTAGCTTAACATGGCCTCGTTTGGAAAGGTTCATAGAGGCTAGTTTTTTTTTTTTTTTTTTCCCAGATCACAATGGCCATTGATTGGCTACAAATCAATGAAGAGGAATGGAGTGAGCCTGTGCTGATGAATTTTCTTTTGCATTTTGTAAATAAGAAAAATGTCCAGGAAGGCTCAAAATACATGTGCTCTTTTGACCAGCTACACTACCCTTTGAAATATATACAGGCTAAAATTAGTAATTAATTTGCAGTTAAGTGTTTAAGAAATAATGCCCTTCAGCTTAAATTCTGCATTACTATTTCCCTTCCAACATCTAAACAATGTCCAGATACATTTCAGATCGAGCAATTAGCTCTGGCTGCAATTTCCTTTTATGAAAAACAAAACAAAAAATCATTGGGTCATTTGATGAAATATGAAGTTATTGAATGTGAAAATATCAATATGAAACCATCCATTCCAGGATCCTTTGTAGCCTATCCCTTGCATTTTAAGAAGGTTCAAAAAGCCCTGCCCTTACATGTCAGACACACCCACACCAGAAACCTCAAGCTTTATTTTTACTCTTAGGAACTAGGCAGCTAGATTTGGGACATCAAGGCTGAAGCTTACAGCCCAAACCACACGGGAAACCATTTTGGAATGTCACATAAACCACTGGTTCCCACAGACCAGGCTTGTGAAGCACTACCTGGATGGAATAGACGCTTCTACCCGTTCCCAGTGAAAGGGGAGAAAAATGAAAACATAGTGAGTTGTTTAAAAAGCAAAACCTTTTCCATTTTACAGAACTGCCCTTTATTCAGAAACTGGCCTTTCCTGCTATTCTGGGTGTTGAAGTCTCTTTTATGAATGATCAAAGTGGTGGATGGCATTGGTATTTTAACATCTTTGTGTGACAAAGTAAAAAGTTGTCCAAGTCATATTGGCTCCTCCCCTGGCTTTGAAAAAATTTTTTCACTAGTTCATGCCATTAGAAAGTCTGGGAGTCTCCCAAGAGGCCTGAGTGGATCAGGAAGAGCCTCTGTTAGGATCCCTAACCTGGCAAAACCAACCTAGAAAGAGTTTGGAAACTGCTGCCCTGAATCCCTTAGTCACCCTCTTTTGAGTCTTAATTCCTCACACACAGAGAGCTGGGTATGTCCAAAGCCCATGGGCAGAAATGGAATTGCTTCTTTTCGAGGAGTGTGCAGAGGTCAGACTGGCCTCTTGGGCATTAATGTCTGAGCTTTCAGCCTCAACACTGAGACCCCTTTATCCATGGATCCCTGCATCAATTCAACTGCCACTTCACGTGGGCTCCACCCATCTTCATCCTTTGGGTCTCCCACCTTCCTCCTCTCCTCAGCCTTGCCCATCACTACCTTGAGTGCAGACCTCAAAACACTCACTTGGGTGTTGCTCCAGCATCCTAGATGCTCTTCCTGACTCCTGCTGCTGCTCCCCCAGGTGCTGTTCCCCACCCCCCTGTCAGCTGCTTCTTGCTAAAAAGCATTTATCTGGGTCCATCACTGTAGCTTCAGAACATTCAGTGACTCCCTGTTTCGTAATTAATTTTGAATAAAATTCCACATATGAAGCCCTTTTCTCTATTTTTCCAATCCCATTCTGCCCCTCCAGCTCCCTATTTACGTAGTCTACCCTGGCCTTCAGGAGAGGATCATGGGAGGTCTCTGGGTTGTGTGCAGTTGCTCTGAGCTGGATTTTGTTTCCTTATGTGGGGGGAGGTATACAAGAGGATTGCAAGCTTCTTGGGGGTCTTTCTAGATGAAGAAAGCCAAAACTTCAAGTCTAATGTAAGACCTTCCTAGGAATTGTGGTATTAGAAGAAAAGAAAAACCTTGAGCTAAGAAAGGGAGGCTTTCTAGCTTCAACAACTGTTGCCTTGCTACAAGTCTCTTGCACACCACTTCTGGAGTAGAATACCACCTTTCTGTCCTGTTGGCAAATGGATATTGCTTCAGAATGGCATTCCTGGCTTGTCCTGCTGAAAATAGACCCACTATTGGAGCTCTGAAATTTGCAGTTAAAACATAGTGGAAGGAGTCCATTCTAGCCAATGTAGACTGTGCATTCCATTAGAAAACCTCTCCAATAACTGCTCATAAAATCATAATAGCAATGATATTACTTATAACTTATCAAGCTCCTGCTGTAGGCGGGGCATCTATACCAGTGATTTACATATATAGTTTATTTCTGACTCCATAACAGTCATACGATATAGGCTTGTGTTATGAGCTCCATTATATAGAGGGAAAACTGCTGGCATAGTGGTTAAGTGCTACAGTTGCTAACCTAAATATCAGCAGTTCGAATCCACCAGGCACTTCTTGGAATCTCTGTGGGGGCAATTGTACTCTGCCCTCTAGGGTTGCTATGAGTCAGAATTGACTTGATGGCCCTGGGTTTGGTTTTGTCTTTGTTTTTACAAAGGAGGAATCAGAGGCTGAGAGAAGTAACTTACCCGAAGTCACACAGCTTATAGGAGCTAGAACTGGTATTCTATACAGCCTAACTCCATGAAAGCTTCCGTGATGCTGGAAATGGCCTGTGCTGTCCAGTATGGTAACGACTAGCTACACGAAGTTGTTGAGCGCTGGAAATGTGGCTGGTGTGGCCGAGGCCAGCATTTTTAATTTATTTTAATTAATGTAATTTAAATGTAAATGACTACATGTGGCTAGTGGCCACTGGATTGGCCAGCACAGCGCTAGAATAGGCTTCTTACACTGCACCATTCCACGCCTCTGCTCACTGCTTTACTTGTACCTGCTCTTAATGCCCACTGGAAACGCTGGTGGTGTAGTGTTAAGTGCTACATCTGATAACGAAAAGGTTGGCAGTTTGAATCCTCCAAGTGCTCCTTGGAAACTCTATGGAGCAGGTCTACGCTGTCCTATAGGGTCGCTATGAGTTGGGACTAACTCGACAGCTCTGAGTTTAATGCCCTCTGGTTCTCTCTCTCTGTCCTTTACCCTCCCAACCCACAACTACTCAGCTCCTTCCTTTCTCAGAGTTCAGCAAGCTAGTGGTTTTCAAGCTTCCATGTGCACCAAAATCATATGGAGGGTTTGGTTAAGTACAGATTCCTGGACCCCACCCAGAATTTCTGATTCAGAAGGTCTGGGGTTAGACCTGAGGATTTCAGGAGGCTGATGCTGATGGCTTTGGGACCTTTGTTGTTGTTGGGTGCCATTGGGTCAATTCCAGCTCATCATGACCCTGTAGGACAAAGTAGAACTACCCCATAGGGTTTCCAAGGCTGTAATTTTTATGGAAAGGTGCCCTGCTGGCTAGACTAAGCAGTCAGCTGCTGACTGACAGGTTGGTGGTTGGAACTCACCAGCTGACTGTGCAGGAGAAAGACCCAGCAATCTTCTCCTATAAAGGTCGCAGCCATCGCAACCCTATGGGGCAGTTCTACTCTGTCCTGTAGGGTTGTTGTGAGTTGGAATTAACTTGATGGCGATGGGTTTGGTTTTCGTTGGTTTAACCTTTACAAAACAGATCTCCAAGTCTTTCTTCTGTGGAGCTGCAGCTGGGTGGATTTAAACCTCCAACTTTTCAGTTAGCAGCTGAGTGCTGCACCTTGGCACCACCAGGATTCATTATACCTGCACTTGAAAGTTCAGCTGTTACCTCTTGTTTCTCAGAGAGCAGGGCCGCTAGCTCAAATCAGCTGGGATAAGTAAGCTTCCTTCTGGCTGCTTTCCTGAGGAAGTGTCTTTTGCCCAGTCCCAACTTTATTCAGGTGACACTTAGGTATGGTCACTCCCTTGGCTGTTCTTTGCTACGTTTATATTAATGTGGGGTTCCTTGAAGGGGATGGAGAGCCAGGTGGATGGAAATCCAGCTGGATACAAGCAGAGGCACAGTCTCAAGGACTTGCCCAGCCATCCTGGTTACTGTGAAGCGGCATACACAGAGGCCTGTTTGTTGTCTCTCCTGCTGTTCTTTAATTAAAAGATGTGCAGAAAAGATACCTAGAAGAGGAAAAAAAAAAAAAAAGTGAAATGAGTGAGGCAAGCAGATAATATACTCTATAGCACTTGGATGCTGAGAATATATTTAATTTTGAAAAATGCAATGTCCTCTAATTTGCCTGTTTCCAAAAGCAAGTCTTCAAAGGCATGAACTGAAGACCCCATGTCTGTTGTTACAGGAGTTCTGGCCCCATTAATTGGTGGTGAAATGTCAGATTCTTGTGCTCTGAGTACTTCCATCTCCTTACCATTTAGCTCTGTGCCATCTACGCACTAAAGAGCTCGGTAAGTATGATCACATCAGTGAGTCTCCACACCCCTGTCCCTCTCATTTCTGCCACCATCACTCATCACGTCCTTCTAGTCAACTAGACAATCTCAGCTCTATCTTGAATATTTAGAGCATGAAGCTCTTCATTCCTGCATCCGTATGAGATGCTTCTTTCCTTCCTTCACATCTATTGTTTGCCACACCGCGCTGTAGGGGACAACACCAAATGGTCAACTCTTATTCCTCACCTGTTTTTATCACTTCTATGGAAAGGAATGAAGAACTCCAAGTTCCCCAAGCCCAAGATAGAGCTGAGGCAATTGGCCAGGAATTTAATGTGTGTGACCTCATTTAAACCGCACAGTAATCTTTTAAAACAGATACTTTCATTTGCAGATGAGGAGACTGAAGCAGCAAAAGGTTAAGCACTGTGGGAGAGCAGATTATGAGAGATGAAGAAAAGGTGGGTAGGGATCAGATCATGAGGGTTCTTGTGAGTCTTGCGAAAGAGCTTGGACTTTCTCCTGAGCAGGTTCAAAGAGGACATTGACATTATCAAAATTATGTTTGGTTTGTTCCCCCAGTGGAAAAAGAAATGAAAGGGGAAAGCTAAGGGAAGGAAGACTGAAATGCTGTGTGGCAGGAATGGAGGTGAATGGGGAGGGAAGTGACTGAATTCTCAAAATACTGAAGAAGAAGACTATAGAACTTGGTTATGGCTGGTATTGTTGTAAGGTGTCACAAAGTTGGTTTCAACTAATAGTGACTGTGTGTAACAGAGGTGAACTGCCTCATATAGTTTTCTAGGCTGTAATATTTATGACAGCAAATCACTAGGCCTTTCTCCCATGAAGCTGCTGGGTAGGTTTGAACCACCAATCTTCTGTTTGTTGTTGTTCTTGGTGGTGGTAGGTGCCACAAGTTGGTTCCAACTTACAGCAGCCCTACGTGCAACAGAATGAAATAGTCCCCAGTCTTGTGCCATCCTCACAGTTGTTGCTATGTTTGAGCGTATTGCTGGAGCCACTGTGTCAGTCCAAAGCATGTGAGACCAAGTCTCACCATCCTTACATCTAAGGAGCATTCTGGCTGTACTTCTTCCAAGACAGATTTGTTGATTCTTCTGGCAGTCCATGCTATATTCAGTATTCTTCGCCAACACTATAATCCAAATGTATCAGTTCTTCTCTGGTCTTCCGCATTCATTGTCCAGCTTTTGCATGCATATGAGGCAACTTAAAATATCATGGCTTGGGTATTTGAGGACTTAGTTCTCAAGGTGACAGCTTGGCTATTTAATACTTTAAAGAGGTTTTTTTTTTGCAGCTAATTTGTCTGGTACAGTACGTCTTCTGATTTTTCGACTTGCTGCTTCCATGGACATTGATCCAAACAGAATGAAATCCTTCAATGCTGCTTAGTGGTCCAGTTGTGAGGATTTTTATTTTCTTTTGGTGTTGTTGTTCAGACAATACACCATCTCAACAGTTTCTACTTGTACGATTTAGTGACGTTGATTACGTTCGAATTGTGCAACCATTCTCACCTTCGTTTTCTGAGTTGTTCATTCATCATTAACGCAAGCTCACTGCCCCCAGGTTCCTATCTAATCTTTCTAGTTGCTGTTGTCAAGTGATCCCACGTAGATAATTCTTAAAAGAGCATAATGCTCAAAGCAGACACTTTTACTAGCTATGCTAAATGGAAGATTTTTGTTTTCTTTATGTTGAGGTATAACCCGTACTGACGGTGTGATCCATACCTTTTGGTTAGCCACCAGCAACTCAATCACTTGTACCACCAGGGCTAGACACCCTGGTTTCATTCTTTTAGGCCCCTGAGTGCCTTCTTTCTTTTGGACCACTTGGTGGGCCTGGGAACTCTGGGGGAGTTTCACTGACCAGACATGGATGGCAGCCACCCAAACTAGGTGGGTGGTCAGAAAATCTTGACACTGGCCCATATAATCCTCCGAGCCCTGGATTCTAAAGGAGATACAATGAAAGTAAACAGGTGGGTCAGAGGACCCTTTAAAGCCACTCTGGGAAAACATAGATAGATCTAGCCACCATCCAACAGCACCTTCAGTCAGCAGACCCTGGCAGTCATAATCTTACTGGTTCTCACTTTGACTGGGCCTAGCTGGGCTGGGGAGAGTTCGGCCTGCCGGCAGGTGACCAACTCTTCTGTTTTACTAGGGATTGAAGGGATTCCTGGGACATGGGACCCACAATTTTAAAACTAGGACAGTCCTGGGTAAACTGGGACAAGTCAGTCACCACCCCTGCCAGCTGAAGTACTGCATGGGCAGCTTGGCTCATTGGGGCCAAAGCACTGGAAATTCAGTTCAGCCTGGAAACTTGATGTGAAGATACCACTACTAAGCAGAATGTGAGCTTATGAATAGAAAACACAAGAATATATCCCAGGCTCTGTCACATTGCTCCTCCGGTTCTGAATGAAATGCTCCTCTTAAAATAGGAGCCTGAGAACTCCATTTTGCTTTCCTGGAAATGTCTGAGGTCCTCTCCAGACATTTCATGTGAATGAACATATTATTTGGTCCTGCTGGAAGCTGGGCTTTATGGGTGAGAAAAAGTTGCTTTAGATAATGCATTCTGGCTCTCATGACTAGAAAAGACTTATTTTTTTTCTTTAAGGGCAGCAAACAGAATGCAGAGAAATTTGGAGGAGTAGACCATTCAGATCTTAATATGCAAAATGACTATGTTGTTGTTTTGTGCCATTGAGTCAATTCCAACTCATAGCAACTCTTTAGTGACCATATAGGAGAGAGGAGAACTGCACTATAGGATTTCCTAGACTGTAATCTGTATGGGAGCTGATCATTAGGTCTTTTCTCCTGTGGAATTACTGGTGGATTTGAATCATTGACCTTTTGGTTAGAGACTGAGCTCTTAACCATTGCACTATCAGAGCTTCTTAAAGTGACTACAAAATCCAAAAAAACCAAACCCACTGCCGTCGAGTCAATTCCAACTCATAGTGACCCTATAGGACAGTAGAACTAACTCATAGCGTTTCCAAGGAGCAACTGGTGAGTTCAAACTGCCAACCTTTTGGTTAGCAGCTGAGCTCTTAACCACATAACTCTTTTGAAACTCTTTTTGAGTCTTCAGAAACTTCCCTTTCTCTCTCCCATTCCTGACTATTTCTCTTGCAAAATAAACCTCAATAAATAAACAGACAACTTGTTGGAAATCATTGGGAGAGGAGTGCTTAGCATAGGCAGCTAACAAAATGGAAATGCAGAGTGAAGCAGCAAGGTAACTCAGTCACCTGAGACTACCAGTGACAAGGGTCAAGCACTCAGATGCCATTCTTATGGTGGCACCTGACTGAACACATAGCAGCAGGAATAAGGATGGTGGCCTAGATAGAATTCAGTGCAATGAAATAAAAGAGAAAGGAAAATATAACGTGTGAAAAAGCAGGAGTGAGATTCCTTTGGCCACATGGCTCAGATAGGGAAAAAGCAAGAAAGGCCCCAACAATGTTGTCATAACATACCGTAGAGTCAACACCAACTCACGGCAACCCCATGTACAACAGAGCACAGTGCTTCCCAGTCCTGCACCATCGTCACAGTGATGGGTAGGTTTGAGTCCATTATTGTGGCCATTGTGCCAGTCCATAACATCAATCATTCCCTTGTCTTCTCTGGTCCTTTGCTTTTACCAAACATGGTGTCCCCTAGTGATCAGTCCCTCCTGGTGATACACATCAGCATCTCGGATGCTGTTCTGTACTACATAGAATTTTCACTGGCTAATTTTCATAAGTAGATTGCCAGGCCTTTCTTCTTAGTCTGTCTTAGTCTGGAAGCTCTGCTGAAACCTGTCCACCACTGATGAGCCTTCTGGCATTTGAAATACTGGTGGCATAGTTTCCAACATCACAGTAACACACAGGCCAGCAGACTACAAAAGACAGGTAAGTGATGTCCTAAAAGGAGCCTAAGAGGGAAAATGAGCTTTGGCACTTCTTCATGACCTTCTGTATCACTGTAGGAGGGATAGGTATTAGCTGTAGGGAAATTGCCTGTAGTATATTCTTTCCAAAGCATTAAGGACATGGTAGGTAAATGTTTAAACAATAATATCCACATTAAAAAAAAAAGTTTTCTGTTTCATGTACACTTTAAATAGGTCAGAGTTTTTAAGCAGTGGGGGGAGTATAGCTTAGCCTTTTCTTGGTATATTTTATTTTTAAAGTCAACTATATGGATGGAAGAAGTCCTCAGAATTATCTCTAAAGGATTTTTATTTTAGCATTTCTGTTTAAAACCATACGTTCTTTCAAAAAAGTAAGTGCAGATATTGTAAGGGCACAGCTTGAAGACATTTCACAAACAGCACATGGAGGTGGACACAGACCACAAGACCCCCCAGAAGCTATTGCTTTTCATTACCCTTCCCCAAGGGTAACCACTCTCACCCAGGTTGATCTAGGCTAGTTTATCTGTATAAACTTCGTTACTCTTCACCAAGGGTAACCCCATCTTTCAACAGCATAGATTCATTGTGTCTCACACAGGAGTGTTTTTCTTTTTTAGTATTTTATTTTTGGCAAAAACATGCACAGCAAAACATAAAGCCATTCAACAATTTCTACATGTACAATTCGTAGACATAGATTGTATTCTTCATGTTGTGTCATCATTCTAGTTATCTTTTCCCAAATGATTTCACTGTTATTAAGTTAGATTCGTTGCCCCCTAAACTTCCCATCTATGCCTTAGAATTACTCTTGTCAGTTTGATTTCATATAGATAAATCCAGTGCCACTAAGAGATACACTTCTTTAAAAGAGTGTAATGTTTCAGGGTAAGCATTCTTTACTAATTGAGCTAAAGTGTTTGATTTAATAGTGACTTTAGGGGTTAATTTCGATTCAAGGTTTAAAGATTATCTCAGGGTATTAGTTTCAGGGATTCTTCCAGTCTCAGGGGGTCCAGTAAGTCTGGATTCCATAACAATTTGAAATTCTGTTCTGCGTTTTCTCTCCTTTTGATCAAGATCCATCTGTTGAGACCTTGATCAGAGCATTCAGTAATGGTTGTCAGGCACCATCCATTACTTCCGGTCTTGTGGAAAAGGAGGCCATAGTTCATGGAAGCAGTTAGACCTGCAGCCCCAGTTCCTCCTCAGATTCCTGACATAGGAATTTTTTGTAATCGCAGCTTTGTGTGGGAGTGCCAGAAAAAAAAAAAAAAAACTTTATTTTTTGTGGTTAGAGGAGGCAGAAGTTTTTAATGGTTTCCTTGTTCTGGCTGCTCTGTATTAGGCCTGTTGAACAGGAGATTTTCAGGCTGTGTCTTGGCTGGGACAGTGTTTGGGGCAGAATGATGTTCAGGCTGCAGGTCAGTCACCTGCTTTTGGCACCACTTTGGCTAAAGGCTGACACCAGGCTTGGCATATCTGTCTTATGAAAACCTCTGAGGAATGAGGGCAGAACAACAGAATAGCTATGAGTCCCCAGAACATATTGGCCTTCTGGAGAGAAATGCCAAGCACAGCTACTAAAGCATTGTATCCAATGGGAACATTTTTCTCCAACTTCCAGATGAGAGTGTGACTGAGTACTTTAGCTTCCTCATACGTATTTTTCAATGCGTGTTTTGCCCCCTTTTTGCTTCAGGAGGCAAGCAGTGCGAAGTCAGGAATAAAGCTATGGAACATACATTGTAGTGTATCTGGAACAGCATCAGAAAAGAACTTATTTGTTCTCCTGGGCTGTGTAATGCCGAGTCATTGAATGCTCGCCAGGCTGTCAGTTTTATGAAACAAATTCCCTAACCCCCTTGGCCCAGAGCGTTGCTCAGCCTGAGATGGAAAAGAAATAACTTTTAATAGAAAACTCATTGCTAAAATCTAAGATAAGATTTCAGAGTGACTTCTCTCCTAAGAATAAAATGAAATATTAAAGAAAGAATTTGAGGGGGTGGGGGAGGACGTTTAAGGGAACCTTATTTCTGAGTTCTTGATTAGCTAACTCTGCCTTAATAAAAATATTTAGACTTTTGTGATACATAATGCCTTTTTATTCCTGGTGAATGGGCCTGTTTGTATACACAGATGTTTCCTGTGGTCCTTCTATCATTGCTTCTACTTTTTCTGAAACAATATTTCCAGCAGGAAACAGAATCTTAGGCTAAGAACCTAAACTCCTCACAGACTCTGCTGGTTTGAATAAGGGTGTTTTCATGTCTAGCTTACACACTGGGAGTGGGAGGATGGGTATCTTCTTTTATTCCAAAACATGGAAAAGATCTTTAATAAAAAGAAAATACAACTCATCCCCACTGTCGAGACATTCCTAGACAATTCTTCCTTGGCTTCCAGATTATACCTGACCGAGGATGAATCCAGGCACATTCCTTGCTGAGGGCCTGAACGGCTTTTCCATTTCCTTTTTCACTGTCAAAGCCGCTATGAGGAATGCCTGCCCTTTCCCACAAACCTGAGGGTGCTCAGCTGGGTTTGCCAGATTGCCCAAAGCACTCTGCTCAACCAGCTGCCAATTTCTTTCCAGCACTGGGAGCACTGTGGGTGGATAGCTCAGTGGCGCTGTTGCTCTGTCACTTTTAGGGGCACATGGAAATAAACTAAAAAGGAAACCTTGAGGACAGTGTGCAAAAAGGAAGGAAATGGAGTTTTACATGTCAACCCTTTTCCAAAAAAAAAAAAGAGAGAGAGAGAAAGATGAACATGTCTTAATTGAAAAATGGCTTCATGTCCTAATGAAAAATGAAGTTTCAGGATTCAGTTCCTAATAGCTCAGTGATGAGGACTTATTTTCCTTTGGTGGCTATTTCTGTGAATGAATTCTGAGCTCTCTGGGCAATATATTGAACTAAAATGTCATCTGTTGTCACCATAGGGGTGAGGCATAGCCTGGTCTGCTTGGCTCGTCAGTTAGTGCCCGAATGCTGCGGAAGGAAGCAATGGAGCCCAAGGAAGCCTCATGTTTTGATTCTTTGGAGTTCTCCTTTGTTTAACTTCTTACTCAAATTTGTTTCACTATGGTTATTAAAGTAGTGAATCCTTATTTTAGAAAATTTGCAAATCAAGTAAAATGGCAAGAAGACAGTCAGTGTCATTTGTAGTCCTGCCACCTGGAGATCACCACCATCCACTGTATTGACCCCAGTCCTTAGAGTCTTTTCTCCCTGTGTTTATATCCTTTATCTTCTCTAGCAGTTGGGAGGGTCAGTTACACAGTTCAGTTTCTTCTGGTGCTTTTCAAAACCTCCTTTAATTTTTCTTGAATTTTCAACATCAAGAATGGAAGGGTATCTGTTTGTTCCCTCTTTTGTACGTCTGATAGTTTTGGCACGTTTACTTGCCGTCTTCCACACTCCCTTCCCCACCCCGCCTTGTTTCCCAGCACTAGAACAGCCCCAACAGCTAGCAGTTCCTCAATAAACGTTACTGGATAAGTGAATGAAGGATGGCAGTTTGCCCTCATATTCCTTCCAAGAGGTAAGCATTGATCCCTGGAGCCAACCTCTTGCCACCATGCTTTGCTGCGTCTCCTTAGAAGTCATTTTAGGGCATAGATCCCACCATTGTCAGCTGGGTCTGCTCTCTCTGATACTCTGGGTGGGGAGGCAGTGGGGAGGGAGTGAAAAGCGCTCAGTCTTTGGAGTCACACAAAGCAAATTCCCAGATCTGCTGTTACCTACGTAATGGGGCAAGCACCTTGATGTCTTTGGGCTCCATCTGTAAAATAGGAGGTAATGGTGCCAGCTTGGTAGGATGGGTGACAAGGATGCACAATGCCTGGCACACAGCAGGGATCCAGCATCCCTAGCACGAACATTTTGGCCACTTCTCTATTCAATGGCAGTACAAATCAGGAGCCCTGGGGGCCTCAGTACATTGCCTCTGTCTCTGCATTTCCAGTTGTTTCATCTAAGCAGCATAAGAGGATTTATGATGAGTTACTTATTTCCAACTTCTGTGCCCAGTAAATGAGAGGAATGGTGGAGAATCAAGTGGCCTTTCTAATATCCTTTCCTGTGCTCACACTGCCATGGCACGTGCTGTCCCTGAAGCAGGTGTCTTGGTGCGTTGTGACTGTGTATTCACGGATCCGGCTTTCCCATCCCACAGTGATGGCATCTTACATCTGGGTGCCTTCAGTCCAGGATCCACAGTGATTGTGATGGATGAGCCCCTCAAAACCAAAATAGCCAAACCCACTGCACTTGAGTTGATTGCGACTCATAGTGACCCTATAGGACAGAGTAGAACTGTCCAATAGAGTTTCTAGGGAGTGCCTGGTGGATCTGAACCACTAACCTTTTGGTTAGCAGACGTAGTACGTAACCACTACACCACCAGGGTTTCCAAGGAGGAGCCATTCAGTAGATATTTATTGGATGAATGAGTGAACAAATGAATGAATCAATTAGTAACACACTATGTATATCTTGCCCCTATCTCAAACACACATGTAGGCTTTCTCTAATCTCCTGGATCATGAAAGCAAACCACACTGCAGGATTAAATCCCTAGCCCTCTGAATCTATAATGCAAGCCCCTGCAAGACAGTCACATAAGTATTGGTTCTGCAAAGTGCCAGCTTAAGGGAAAAAAAATTGTGTTTCCTCTTAGTTCCCATTATTCAGGCCATAGCTTCACTGGCTAGTGTAGAAGGCTCTTCAGGGGAAGACGAGTGACAACGTGCGCACAGTACAGCTTCATGTCTGCAGCTCTTAGTTTGAGTTATATGCATGCTGGCATCTCTTTCCGACAGAATCTGATGAGTTGGCATCTATTTTTGACAGCATCTCAAATCTTGTGAAAGTCAGAGCCGGAGCTGGTGCTGTTTTTCAGTAATATCTCAGATGGTGGTGGGGCAACCTTGATAATAAGGAAGAGAGGCTTCAAAAAATGTCTTTTTTGAGGTCTTCCAGAAAAGGAAAGGTTTAGCAAACAAGAGCTTCTGAACTTCCCAGAGCAAAGACTTCCTTGAACACCTGCTTTTTGCAGACGAGGCACAGATACACACACACACACAGACACACACACAGACACACACACAGACACAGAGAGACACAGTCACTGAGGGGATTTCTTCCCCTAATTCGTTGTGGCAGTGATTGCTGGTTGATCCCCAAAATCTGTTCTCTTCATCTGCCTGGGCATCTAGCCACTATGCTTCCGTTCTCCCTTTCAGTTTTGCATGTGGTCACATGCCTGAGTTATAGCTGCTGAGTTGATTCCTACTCACAGTAGCCCTATAGAACTACCCTGTAGGGTTTTCTAGCTGTAATTTTTATGGAAGCAGATCACCAGGTATTTTCTTCCATGGAGTTGCTGGTGGGTTTGAAGTGCTGACTTTTCAGTTAGCTTCCGAACTCTTAACCATGCACCCATGGGGCTCCTCACTTTGTATATGTAAAATCTGTATTCTCTTTTACCATGTGATTTTGCCACTTATTTTTCCCTTTAATTAATTTGGCATTATTTCCATGTCAAGACGTACCAATCTGTGTCTTCCTTTGCAATGACTGGGTAATACTCTTTGTAACGATCTATGATAATGAACTTAACCAGTTCCCTCTTGGTTGACATTTAGATTGTTCGCAGGGCCATGATAACACGAAAGGGCTGTGATAACCAATGCTTCTCCCTATATCTTTAGGATAGATTCCTAAATTTTCGGTATGCTCATAGACACTTCAGTATATTCTGCATGTGAAGACCAATTTCTGCGGAATGTCCAGATGGCCATCACATAGTGTAATGGATTCAATGAGTTTAGTTCTCCAAGATAACAAAGAAGAGTGGAATAAAAGGTTTCCAGAATATCATAATCTTGTGGTTAACACACTAAGCCCACAGCAAAGGCAAGCAGTTGGGGTGCACTGGCAGGTCAGATGGAGAAGGTGGCACCTTCCGGACTCTGGTTTCTCTGTGTCCTCCTGGCAATGAGATCAGTGTTGTCAGGAAGGACGGGGATGATCTGGGCCTCGGGGAAGATATTACCCTGCACTGACTTCCTTAGAGGAGGAGGGGCAGTAGCCAGGAGGACAGAGACAGGGATGAGGACGTGTCTGTGTCACTGCAGGCTCCAGGCTGGGTCTGAAACCAAGGATTGCATGGTACTCCATGCTCAGACATCAGGTAAACCTGATGTGCCTAGACAGCTTGCAGGACAGGCAGGCAGCTCCTGACAGATATCTTTGTCTGCGGGCACAGCTACATGTGTGCTCCAAGACGTCCCTGTCCATGAGGGATGTTCCTGGAATGATGGTGATGATGATAATGATGATGGCAGTGGCTGTGATTGGCAGCGGAGGAAGGAAATGATTACCCAGGCAATGCTGGAGTACTGTGAGCTAAACCTGCATGTGTGTGTATGTGTGTGTGCATGTGTGTGTGAACCTGTGTGGTGCATGTGCACGTTGTGTTGTGCTGCATGGTGTTTGTGTGTGAGTATGTGGATCCGTGCAATGTGCTGGGATTATGCTTGTGAGTATGTGATGTTTGTATAGCTGTGTGGCTATGTGATGTGTTGCAGTGGTGATGTAGGGTGTGACTGTCTCCTTGTGTGTGTGTGTGTGTGTGTGATGCATGAGTGTATGTGCAGGGTGCGTATGTGTCTGAGGGAGCACCAGTAAGCTCCCCTGAGGCAGTCATGTTGCCTGTCAAAGGCACCACACTCACTCTTGAGTATTCCCTCTTGTCATTTCTGTTGCCTGTGGCAAAAATGCCAGCTTCCCCCCAAAGAACCCTCTTGACCATTTTCTCCCTCAGGAGACCAAGCTCTGGGGAAGGATGTAAGTTTCCACTGATCACTGCATCACCTGGCACAGTTAGAGAGAGGGAGGCAGTGTTCATGAGGGCTGCCTTTTTAAATTGTCTTTTACGGATCTTCCTATTGTTGGAGTTTGCCTTCTAATTGAGGTACATGTAATACAGTAAAGTGCATTGGGTATACAAATCTTACCTGCTTGATGGCATTTTATGTGTATATACACCCGTGTAACCACCCCTAGATCAAAGCAAAATTTATTTCCAGAAAGCTCCCTTGAGCTCTTTACAGTCCGCACTCCCTAGAGGCAACTACTGCTCTGACTTCTGTCTCTGTAGATTAGTTTTGTCTGTTGGAGAATTTCATATATATGGAATCATACCATATGTAGCCTTCTGTGTCTGGCGGCTTTCACTTAGCATAATGCTCTTGAGAGTTATCCAGGTTGTTGCATGTATCAGTAGTTTGTTCACTTGTCTTGCTGTGCAGTATCTTATTGTATGGAGGGATCACAGTTTGTTTATCCATTCTCCTGCTGATGGACATCTGGGTGGTTTCCAGTTTGGAGCTATTGCAAATAAAGCTGCTATGAACATTCTTGAACATGTCTTTTGGTGGCCATATGTAGAACTGTCTTAATGTTGCCTGTGATGGCATTTGACAAACAGAACTTGCAAAATAATAATAATAATAATAACAACTCTTTGCCAGAAATCAGACAACAACAAATCCAAATTACGCTAGCAGGCTTCCCAGGAAGAATGAAGCTGTAGACTCGCATAGGGCATCCCTTGATTCTGGCTTTGGGAGAAGACAGCATCACATTTAGAAGGGCAAGCTGTCTAGGGTACAGGGCTCTGCTGCAAGACAGGCACTGCCTGTGAGGATTTTAGTGTTGCCATGAATTGGAATTGACTTCATGGCAATAGGTTTTTATTTTGTTTTAGTATTTATAGGGCAGGGGTCTCCAGTGCATAAATTATTCCTTACATTGGCATGCTTAGAAATGCCATCAGCTGTTTAAGGCCCTATGGGCTACCGTGATTTTCCCATTGTAGTCCCATAACACCGGGTGCAAACAACTTCGAGTATACCAAATATACTTTTAGAGAGCTTGGTACTCAGGAGATTCTGGCCTGTTGTCAGTCCATGAGACACCAGGAGGGATTTAGGGGGTGAGAAGGAGGATCAAATAGGTCTGCATCTGCAGAGCAGTGGTTTTGAGACGTTTTAGGGGTCAGCAGCCCTTAAACCCTTGACCCTTTCCATAGCAGATACTACTGGTGCCCTACCCACAAGCCCCTGGCACTTCCTGCCATGCTCATTGGAGCTCTCTGAGGACACCTGTGGCTCTCTGCCCCAAGTCTTCCAGACTAGCCACAGGAGCACACCTGGCATGTGCACAGGGCACACAAGAGGCTCTGGAGTACTTATGTCACTGGGAGCATTCCTTAATGGATGATACAGTGGAATTGGAAGATAGTTACCCCAGCTTTCTCCTTGAGTCCTAGCCCACAGGCCCTGAAGCAGATGATGGCACTTCTAGAGATCCCAATGTATCTCCACTGGGAACAACTCTGAGCTTAAGTCCCAGTGGCCTTGAGTGTTGCTTGCCTGGTGCACTCATCTGCTCACGAACACCCCCTGGATTGGCTGCCTTCCCTTCTAGAATTCACTTTCCTGCTCCCCTGCTGCTGTTCCCTGGGATCTCTTCCCACATAGAGGGCAGTGGTGGTTCAGTGGTAGAATTCACATTTTCTAAGCCAGTAGCGCACCTCACATGCATTCATCACTCATTCGTCCGTGGAAGCTTGTGTGTTGCTATGATGCCGAACAGGTTTCTGTGGAGCTTCCAGACTAAGATGGACTAGCAAGAAAACCCTGGTCATGCACACAGCAACTAGCACCGAAAACCTCCCACACAAACTCTGTGCACTCAAATGTTTATCTCAGGGTCTGCTTTCGGGGATCCCCAATGAAGACATACTCTTCCTCACCATACATTAATTTTGTTTTGGAATTTTGAAAACTCCATGATGCTGTTTGTATCACCCACTGTGGGGTCCAGCCAAGCCAGTACCAGGTATTTTTTCTGGGGAGCAGTTTGAGGTCAGTGGCTGACCCAGGGGAGGACATTAATAAGGAGTATTTCATTTTCAAGCTGAAATGAAGGCGGACAGTCTTCGTTCCATTGCTTGGTGTATTATTACTCAAAACATCATATACAGTAGATGTGTAACCACAGAGAAGTTTGGGTAAATGGAATCACTGAAGACATCCCAGGGCACAGGCACTGCTATTTAAGGAGATTTTTAAGCCACTCTGTAGGAGCTGTGGTGGTGGAATAGTTAAGGAATCAGATGTTAACTGAAAGGTTGTTGATTCAAACCCACGAGCCGCTCTGTGGGAGAAAAGACTGGCAGTCTACTTCCGTGAAGATGACAGCGTAGGAAACCGTATGGGGCAGTTCCACTGTGTCACATGAGATTGCTTTGAGTCAGGAGCAATTCTGAGGCACCAAATAACAACAAGGCACTCTATAGCCCCAGGGAAAATGGCTTATCAAAGTAAAAGACCAAAACATTATCTCTATAATGATAGCTTCCCTGAAAAAAAAAAATCATTTTGATTTGTGAGGAGCATAAGTCCCCTGAATGATTTTTCTCTCTTTAGCTTTTGATTTTCCACGAGGTAGTTGCAGTATACAGGTGTGAAACACTGAAAAAGTGCTATGACGCATCCTTTTGGGGAGAAAAATCACAGTGCACACCACAGCTTGTCCAGTTTCTTGTTCTATCTTTTCTCAGAGGGCCATTTTTCCACATGACTTCAGAGAGAGTGCAGGGAGGGGAGGGGACTTGGGGCCGGGGGATGTACTGTAATTAGATCTGTAACCTTCTTGGACTTGACTTTGAATTTGCGGTTCTGGAAGGATAAACACAGGGACCTCTCTCTTTGTGGAGCAGGGGTGATGTGGAGGCCGACAGCATTTTCATGAGGGCGAGATGTCAAACTGCAGAGAGCAATCTGAGTCCATCTCTTTGGGGGACAGCGTTGGAGCAGGAAGGGCTGTGTGGGAGAATGCAAGGGCCCAGATCAACTTGCCCCCACCAGGCGTGGGAGCTGGTCGAGGGAGGCAGCATGTGTTGGGTTTGAAGGACTTACGATTGTCTGTGCTCCTCACCACTGGCATTACAGAGAAGCCCACAAGCTGTTTGAGTTACATTCTATTAACCTTGCCCCAGAGGCTGTATTGGCCTGAGCTGCTCCGGCCCAACACCACATACATTTTCTACGCATTTTGCTGTTTCACTGATTGCAGAATTAGAAGCAGCCACTGTCTGGTAAAAGTAGGTCACAGAAGTTCATGACTTTGCTAGGCTGCTAATAGATTTCTGAATGGCAGCGTAGGGGTGCCTGAATGTGGCATTTGAGCAAGTAGAACAATGGTGATCACTCGCTGATGGTTTTGAGTGTGAGTCATTCTTTTCTCTACTATCAGCCCATGTGGGTGAAGCCTCCCAGATTCCAGGCACAGTGACAAGTCAAGGAGATGCCACCATGTTCATTTGGAAGCCAGTAAGTGCTTTTATCAGGGTCTTATCACTCTGGGTACCCTCTTCTGTGGTTCACTGATATTTCCCTTGCTCATCCTCACTGTAACCCCTCCCCCCTACTACAGAAAACCTCATCTAAGTCCTGCCATATGGAAGAGCCCAATACACAGCTGCCCTCTCTCAAGCTGCCTTCTCGTTGTTTTATTCTCTTCCCAGATCATTCCAGCTTTAGAATAGCCATCCCCCAAAGTGAAACTGCTTAGCCTTTTAATAAAACAGCAAAGTCTTTAACTTACCCCCAGGAAGGAAGTAAATTGAGTCAGATTATAAAGACCTAGATGTTGTCAAATTCACCATATGGACATTGCTATTGTGGGGTGATTATTTAGATAGGGCACGCTGTGTGTGTGTGTGTGTGTGTGTGTGTGTGTGTGTCTTGCTCATTGTCTCTCTGTCTCTGTCTTTCTCTCTTTAATGTGGACAATTTTTGCTTAAACCCCTCCTTTCTTCCAGCGCCAGACAATGGCGATCATAATCATGTCTGACCAAAACATATTGGTTGTGTGTGTTCATATTTAATTTGAGAAATAGCAACAGTGATTTCTTTGAAGTCTCATATACACCCAGAGCTCTCCCCGCCCCAATTGGTTGCTCTTGAATCTAGAATCTCCTAGAGGAGGAAACAGAATAAATCAACATAAAATGATGTAATAAAATCCTCTTAAATAACAACCAGGTAGTAAATTAACATATACACGACCTTTGAAATGATCATGTACCAGGAAGTCGAATCCAGCAAACAGCTGGCTGGGTGCCTGCCCTTGACTAATAGGCTGAAACATACAGCTGCTGGAAAGACATTTGAGGGGGAGTCCCAAAGTCAGAATGATGCCTTAAAAAAAAAAAAAATCCGATCCTTTGTTTGACAAGCCCTAATTTCATTGGGTTTGACAGTGCTGCCTTTGTCGAGCATACGTTTAACAAATGAGATTGAACAAGCACCCCACTCAGTGTCATATAATTGAATTTGACAGCCAAAGCAGGTAGGTAGAATAATGTACTTACAGAGGAGGTAGGAATGCTTTCCCTGGGGTTAAATGACATGGCTTATTGGATCAGGGGTAAAGCAAGGATTGTTGGGGTTTGGTTTTGTTTGACTTGTTTTATCAAGATATAAAGTACGTAGTGAACTAATCTGAAGGGTAGAAACCCTGGTGGCTAGTGGTTAAGTACTACTCCCATTAACCAAAAGATCATCAGTTCGAGTCTGCTGGGTGATCCTTGGAAACACTATGGTGCAGTTCTACTCTGTCCTACAGGATTGCTATGAATCAGAATCAACTCAATAGCACTGGGTTTGGGTTTTTTGTTTAATCTGAAGTATGCAGCATAATGAATTTTTGCCAGTGTGTGCGTTGTTATAACCACCACCCAAATCAAGATGCAGAACACTGCCATCTACACCAAAAGCCGACTTCCCAATCCACAGTAGTGGCCTCTCCCTCTGCCAAGGTAACCTCCATCCTGACTTCTAGCAGCACAGGTTGCTTTTCCTTGTTTTTGAACTGGGTATAAAATGTATCCTACGACATGCCCTCTGTGTCTGGCTCCTTTTCACTCAGTGTAACATCTTTGAGTCATCCATGTTGTTGCATATGTCTGTAATTCATTCTTTTTTATTTCTCTGTAATGGAAATCCTGGTTGTGTGATGGTTAAGTGCTACATCTGCTAACCAAAATATCAGCAGTTCAAATCCACCAGGTGCTCCTTGGAAACTCTATAGGGCAGTTCTACTCTGACCTATAGGGTTACTATGAGTACAGATCAACTGGATGGAAGTGTGCTTAGTTTGGGGTGAATATTCCATTAGAGAGCCTGGTGGCACACTGGTGAAGCATTCAGCTGCCAACCGAAATGTAGTTCAGACCCACCCAGAAACTCCAGCTCCACACGAGAAAGATCTGGTATCTGCTCCCATAAACATTATCCCCTGAAAACCAAAGCCATTGCTGTCCAGTCGATTTTGACTCATAGAGAGACCTAGGAAACTCTATGGGACAGTTCAGCTCTGTTGCCCTGAGTCAGTATGAGTAGGAGTTGATTCTACAGCACCTAATAGCAACAACCAAAAAACAATCACCTTCAAGTCAATTTCAACTATTAGTGACCCTATAGGAGAGAGTCGAACTGACCCATAGGGCTTCCAAGGAACAGCTGCTGGATTCAGACTGCTGGCCTTTTGGTTAACAGCCACACTCTTAATCACTGCACCTCCAGCAGTCCAGACAACAATATCCCATTAAATGACTATACAACAGTTCTAGTTTTTATTTTGCTATGACTGGGCACTTAGGTTGTTTTCAGTTTTTCTTTTGTTTTTAGTGTCGCTTAATAGTTTTCTAGATAGTCTATAGTCCTCACCCCTCTGTAACTATGGTCTGTAGATAGTGTATGGAAGGCTGGACATGTCCCAGACTGGTGGCAAAGTCCTCTCATAGTTGCATCCCCAAGTGTTCTATGCTCTGAGTGGCATGGCTGGGTTACCTTTCCCTGAGGAATCAAGCCAACCCCATATCTTTTGGTCTGATCCCCCACAGAACTGTGGGACAAGGGGTAGGCACTTCATCACCTTGCCTCCTTTCAACCCTAATGTGGGGGAGAGGAAGCTTGCTGGGCCTGTGGCCAGTCAGATCTATGGCTTAGGAACAAATGGGAAGGTGGGACTTAGGAGAAGGATTGTGAAGGCAGCAAGGAAGGGGATGGAGTGGTTGTTTCTCATCTGGAGTGCTCATGTGTCTGGCACCATGCCAACCTTTGGGCAGACTCAGGGACACAGCTTGAATTTGGGCATCTTTCTTGATCCTTCTGACACCTTCCCATTTTATGTATCTGGGAAATAAACCAGCATTAACACTCATAGAAAAGCTGACCAGGCATTATGGTTAAGGTAGGCATTTGTCACTGGGCAGAAACGGGGCACAAAGATTTGTCACCTTAAAAGGCTGTCTCCTCCCTCCAGCCGATGTATGAGGTGAGCAGCTGTACATACAGGTGCAATGAGAGTGAGAACACCCGGGAGGGGCAGATCTGAAAGCTGGACCTGGTGGTGTTGAAATGAAGGGAGAAGATAGGGTGACCACCTGTCTCGGTTTGGCTGGGATTGTTCCGCTAGGAGGACTGCAAGTCCCAAGTATTGGGAGAGCCCGCAGTCCAGGGCAAAGCAAGGTGATTGGTTGCCCAAGAAGAGGGAAACCTTTTCCTCAATTACCTGTGCATGTAGACCTTGCACCATGCAAGTTTCGGTGGGTAGAGTGGAGATTAGCCAGGCAGGTGTGATCTTTGCTCCCTCTTCCAGAGTGCTTCCTCCAGTGAGAAAGGTAGGATTAAAAGAAATTATCAAAATACAATGCAAACCTTGTTTTGGTAAGGGCAATAAGTACTTTAATTGGGAAAACACTGGAGGCAGAAGAAGCAGAGGGGTCCTGGGTGGTGCAGCTAGTTAATGCATGGCTATTAACCAAAAGGTTGGAAGTTTGAGTCTACCTAGGAAGAAAGGCCTAGTGATCTACTTCCCAAAAAATCAGCCATTGAAAACCCGATGGAGCACAGTTCTACTCTCATGTACATGGGGGACCGTGAGTCTGAACTGACTTAACTACACTTAGTTACAACCTTATGCAAAGCTACACTAGTCTGGACTATACAACTCAAGGAGGTGTAAGATAGAAAAAGGTTCTTTAGTAAGTCATGTCTCATCAACCAAGAAGTCAAATCTCATTCTTCTTCCAAAAATAAGGAAGCTCTAATAATACTAAAGAAGAAAGACCTGGGATCTAGTTCTGAAAAATCAACCATTGAAAATCTGGTGGAGCACAGTTCTACTCTGACTCGTGGGGTCACTATGAACCTGTTGACCCTACAGCAACTGGTGGTGATGGAAGGAAACAGATGGGAATGGTATGTAACTGACTACAGGTTGTTTATTTCCTTAGCATATTCACAAAGTTCTAGAGTGGCTCAGGAAAGCAACTTACAGCAAGCTCTGATGCATTATTCAAAGCGGCTGTGGAACAAAGAGAGTAGAGGGGAGAGTGATGAGGAAGTGGACAGACATGATTGATTGATGTAATTATTTTGCACTGCCTAGACCCCCGGCTGCACCTCTCTGCTGCTTGTCTCCTGCCACTCATTGTCCCTATTGGATGGTGAAAAGCAGTCAGTTGTGGGGTGAGCAGGAGTCCTTAGAGTTGGCCATAAATTCAGACTGACAAGCATGTCCTGGCAAACCATATAAATCTTTCAGGTCATGTAGACAAAATATGTGCTGCAGAAAGGATGATACATTGGGGTTAATGATTCTATATGTTTGTAAACAGGGCACCATGATTGCAAAGTTAGTGCCAGATTTTCTGTGTTGTGTTAGAACAGAGCAGCATCCACTTCTAAGTATCTAAGACTAATGGACATGTGCTCCTGCCTAAGAGGCACAGTTACCACTGGTTGGAAAAAGACCAAAAAATTGGATGTACTAGAAATATATAGCAGCTGAAAGGCCAGCTCAGCTCAAGTTCATTCATTCCTTCATTCGTGAGTCCGATATCTACTGAAAATTTTCTCTGCGTGACACTGTACTAGGGTTGTGTGTGTGCATATATACATCATGTTGTATAATATGTACTTACATAAATACACAAATATGATATGCACATATGTAACTACATAATACACACAGATCCCTCAATATTTTCCTTTCAACTCAACCATCCGACAGATCCAGCTAGACAGAACATTGCCCCTGTCCCCCCAAACTAAAGCCTTTTTTACTCTGTGAAGATCCAAACCTTTAGTCCAATGTGAGAAACACAGCCAAGCAGGATGGTCTTGAGGTTTGGGGTCTCTTGTATCTTCGGTCAGTCCATGGTGTTTCTACAAGCAGGACCCTTTTATTGATGCCTGTAGAAAGGATACGACTACAGGATTTTTTTCCAGAGAGGAGTTTTCATTGTTTTTGCCAGATGTTAGAATCATTGGATGGCAATGGTTTTGCTTTTCTTCTTCTTCCTTTGACATCGTGCACTTTACAAGGGAGATCCTCCTCCCAGTTTGTTTTCTATCACCTGGGAAGCAACCCACCGCTTACCTGCCCTGAGTACCAGCCTTTAAGACTTCTCTACTATTCTTGCAGCTCTTTCCAGTCTAATTTGGGACAGGTTAAGGAAGGATGCAAACCCTGGTGGTGTAGTGGTTAAGTGCTATGGCTGCTAACCAAAAGATCAGCAGTTCAAATCCACCAGGAGCTCCTTGAAATTCTGTGGGGCAGTTCTCCTCTGTTCTTTAGGGTTGCTATGTGTCAGCATTGACTCGATGGCATTGGTTTTGGTTTGAGTTGGAAGGAAGAATGAATCTCTCTCCCCTGGAGGGCCACCAAGCTTTCTTTTGCAAGGACAGAGTAATGGAGACTCCCCCATGAGGAGTAAGACCTTGGCAGAATAGTAGTTAATTGCTTCAGCTGCTAGTTAGAAATTCAGCAGTTTGAATCCACCAGGTACTCCTTGGGAACTCTAAGGGGCAATTCTACTCTGTCCTATAGACTCACTATGAGTTGAAATCAACTCAACAACAGTGAGTTTATTTATTTATCTGTTTAGGATCTATGAGGAACTAAGTGCCTCTTCCCTTTTGCCTGCCACAAAGCTTGTTCAGCATGACTTGTCCTGATTTATGGGGCTTTTGTTTGTTTTTGCTATCTGGCTTATTTCTCTTGTTATTTTGTATTGTTTTAAATATGCTTGAGGCCATCTCCAAGTAAGTCATTTTATGAATTAAAAAAGCAAATCATTGGAGTGCCATTTGAAGGTTAGGGATGAAAGGGAAACTTGAATAGGATTCTGATCTTCCCTGAAAACTTCAGTAGCTAAAAGAAAAGTTCCTTTTGCTTTGTTGATTATGTAATAAAACATGTTCTCAGATGTGAATGAGATGAGATGGGGTGTCTCTATTGTTTATAGTATCCTTGTTTGTGTCTTCTTCGATGGAGGTATAAGAGTTCCTTCAAATCACTGAATCCACTCAGTTAGTGGTTGGGCACCTACGTGTGCACTCTGATAGTCCTGGTTGTGAACCACTTGTGGTGTATAAGAGTTTTAACCAGACACAGGAGTTGCGTTTCACTTGGTCTAGCTTCAGTTTTCATTCTTTTAAGCTATGTTACTCCTCCTTAAGAAAAAAATGGTGCGAGTGGGGAGCAGGGAACAAGTCCTTTTCTAAGAGGAAAGGGTGGAGTTGGGTGGGGACAGTTTTTGTTTTAAAAATAGAGAAGGTACTCTGGGTGCTGTGTGCTGTCTGGGTTCTGGGAAGCCATGAAATATCAGTGACCTGGATAACTATGTTTAAACCATGTTCTTATTAAAACCAGCAGTCCTGGCTTCCCCAGACAAAGCAATTCTGAAACAATTTTGGAAATGCATTCACAAGAGTGGAATTCATAAATGGAACTGTACGGCCATCAGCTGCACTGTTTAGACATAAAGTTGGATGGGAGAAGGGGAATTTTACAAGTATGGATTCAAAGCTGTTAAATGAACTTGCCTGATTGGTAGTAGTGATATAGAGCATCTTGTTGGAAGGAAAACAAATCTCGTGTCTAAAAATGTTCTCATAGATGTAAAAGCAAACGCAGCTTCAAACAATGCTTGCGAAACATGTTGGTTAAGGATTTTGGAAGGGATTTAAGGATCATGGGTTAGTGCCTGGTACTTGGTAAATTGCTTCACACAATTTAGAAACCTCATCAAGAGGTTTGTAAATCCAGCTGACCTTAGAATCACAGTGAAGTAGGAGGTGGGGTAAGGGGGATTGGACCCACACATGCCTGGACCTCACTGCTCAGGATCTTGGGAGTCAGATACCCTGGTGGCGTAATGGTTAAGTGCTGTCCACCAGGTGCTCCTTGGAAATTCTACGGGGGCACTTCTACTCAGTTCTGTAGTCAGAATCAACTTGACAGTGGTGGATTTAGAAAGCTCCTCAGGTTGAGAACCGGTGGTCCAGCCCGTTTCTCTGAGTAGTCTATCTACACTATCCTAGTTTTTTTTTTCTTTGCTACACACATGGCCATGGAAGTGTATCTTTGTCTCTGGATTTCACATTTATCCACTAGCTGAAGCCCACTTCTAAAAATAAAATCAACTGCATGATTCCTTCAAACAACTGTATATCACATCACACACTGTTTCTTGAGGTATACTTTTGTTCGTTGTTATTCTGCTGAGCACTCAGACATCTAGTTACTCCTGAGCTGGTGTGCTAGAGACAGATAGAGCTTTTGGATCTCTCAGTCCTTATATTTTTATGTATTGTGGTAAATACATACATAAAAGTCATTTGCCATTTTAACCTTCTTCACATTTACAATTCAGTGGCATTAATTATGTTCATCATGTTATTCATCCATTACCATGATTCAGTTCCAAATTTTTATCATCCTTAATAGAAGCTTAGTGTTCCCTAAGCAGTCAGTCCCCCTTTTCCCCTCCATCCCTGTCCCTGACCACCACTAATAAACTACAATCTGTAGAGACTTGCTTATTCTTTTTTTTAAAATTATGATTGAGTGAAAATGTACATTCCCATATAAATTTACATGCCCACCTATATGCAGCTTCCACTGCTCTCCTGCCTGGTGACAGCACACTATTCCTCTCTGCTCCATACATGTCTCATCTTCCCAACAGTTTCCTTTCCCCTCCTCTCCACCCACACCCCTTACTCCAGCCAGAGGTCCACAGGATGATATCTTATAGATGCATTGAACCATAAAGTGCATCCAATATGTGGTCTCTCTGCATCGCCAAGTCCAATCCATTCGTGTTCAAAGAGTGGACCTTTGTTATGATTTATGGGCAAGGACAGCATCAGGGCCAGGGGCCATTCTTCCAGGGAAACCCTGAAGCCGCTGGACCATCAATTGTGATCTTTTAGTGGAGATCTCAGGTGCACCCCTTTTCATTCTTGTTTGCCAGTGAGACTCAATTTTGTGAGCTCCATTGCAGCTGTCACAGGTGGTGGCTGGGCACCATCCGGTTCTTCTGGTCCCAAGTCGATTTAGGCACCCACACATGTGGGTCTCTCTGTCTTCTGGGTTGCCTTTCCCCCATGTCATTTTGATCGTCAGAGAGCATCCGTTCCTGCTGAGTTGGGACCATTTGCTGTGCCCTCGGATGGCAGCTAGGCAGCTTTTAAGACCCTAGACGCCACTCACCAATGTGGGGTGCAGAGAGCCCTCTTAGCAATATACTAGTTGTGCCAATTGGCCTCGATTTCACCTAAGAGCATGGTCCCCTGCCCCCTGCCCCAGCTACTCTAACCTTGCAATATTGGGTTAAGATGGACGGAGTATTCAAGTTACGTTGAAGTCCACTTAATATTGTTCTTGTTTCTAATGTGTGCTATCACCGATTTCACCCAACCATATTTCTACTTATCTAACCTAAACCCCTGCCTTTCCCCTCCTTCCCTCCCCTCCCTTGCAGCCATCAAAGAGTTTTTTCTTCTATGCGTAAGTCTGTTTTTGAGTTTTTATTGTAGGGGTCTCGTACAATATTTGTCCTTTTTGTCTCTGATTACTTTCACTCAACATAATGTCTTCCAATTGAAACCAGGTTATGAGATATTTACTGGAATCATCATTGTTCTTTATCATTGCATAGTGCAATGGAGAGTATATGTACCATAGTTTACCTATC
Source organism: Heterohyrax brucei (assembly GCA_028571685.1). Lineage (NCBI taxonomy): Eukaryota > Metazoa > Chordata > Mammalia > Hyracoidea > Procaviidae > Heterohyrax > Heterohyrax brucei. Next base: position 23,579,414 of record CM053166.1, on the reverse strand, counting down.
CATTCCTCTGTTGTTGGACATCTGGGTTGATTCCATCTTTTTGCTGTCGAAGACTGTGCTGTGATAAACATTCTTGTGCATGTATCCACTGATGTGAATGGCCTTGATCCTGTAGGATATATTCCAAGTAGTGGAACTACTGGGTCAAATGGTATATCTATATCCATTTTTAGAAGGAAACGCCAGATTGTTTTTCAAAGAGGCTGGATCATTTTGCAGCCCCACCAACAGTGTAGGAGAGTTCCACTTTCTTCACAGCCTCCCCAGCATTTGTTGTTTTGTGTTTTTTGGATCATAGCCAACCTTGTTGGGGTGATCTCATTGTTGTTTTGATTTGAATTTCTTAAATCACTAAAGATCGTCAACAAGTTTGCATGTGTTTTTTGGCTGCCTGGATCTCCTCTTTAGAGAAATGTCTGCCCATCTCCTTTGCCCATCACTTAACTGGATGATTTATCTTCTTCTTATCGATATTTTGTAGTACCTTATAGATTGTGGAGATCAGGCGTTGGTCTGATATAGAGTTGCCAAATATTTTTTCCCATTCTGTAGATGGTCTTTTAACTCTTGTGATAAAGTCTTTGGATGAGCAAAAGTGTTTGATTCTTAGTAGTTCCCATTTATCTATTTTCTCTTCTGTTGATTGTGGTTTGTTTGAGAGATTTTGAAGTCTGTCTACATTGTGTATTAAAACTTCCATTGTTGTTCCTACTTTTTCTTGGATGAGCTCTATTGTTTTAGATTTGATATTTAGGTCTTTTATCCAGTTTGGGTTGGTTTTTGTATAAGGTGTAAGATATGGATCTTGTTTCAATTTATTGCAGATGGATATCCAATTTTGCCAGCACCATTTGTTTGCTTATTCTTGATAAAACCTAACCAAACTAAACCCACTTCCTTTGAGTCGATTCTGACTCATAGCGACCCTATGGGACAGAGTAGAGTTGCTCCATAGAGTTTCCAAAGAGTGCCTGGTGGATTCAAACTGCCAGGCTTTTGGTTAGGAGACATACCACTAAACTACTACACCATCAGGGTTTCCTTATTCTGGATAGTTCATATAAATTGAATTGTATGATTGTTTGGCCCTTTGGGACTGACTGATTTCACTTGGCATAATTGTTTTCAAGGCATGTCCATGTTGCGGCATGTATCAGGACCTCATTTCTCTTTATGGCCAAGTAACATTCCATAGTTTAGCCATTCATCTGTTAACAGACACTTATTTCCACCCTTTAGCTATTACGAATAGTGCTGCAAGGTACATTGGTGTACCGTCTGGTCCTTTGACAAGGGGTGGGTAGAGAATGACTGGTGATAGGAAAATAAAAGGATGAAGAAGTGAGTGAGCAAAAGTTTAGTGTGGCTATCTTCTAATCCACATGCAGCAGTAGTCATTTGACAGTATCCTCCACCAACTCATACCAACCTTCATGAGGGGGAGTTGTGAAGCCCACTTCACAGATGAGAGAAGTGGAGTGATGAGCCAAAGTCCCCAAAGTTGGGGTTAGAACCAGCATTCAAAGGCAGACCTTTAGAGTTGATCATGCCCACCTAGTTCCCTCACTCTGTTCCACCCCACATCTGATACTGAGTTTTGTCAACAAAAAAGAGACAGAACCCCAACAAGGTGGGCTGACACCATGGCTACAACAATGAGCTCAGGCATAAGAATGATCGTGAGTATGGCACATGACTGGACAGTGTTTCACCCTGTTGTATGTAGGGTCACTATGAGTCGGCACCGACTTGACAGCACCTAACAATGACAACAATAATCATCCATAAAGAACACTCTAAATTTTCTTGGGTTCTTCTCTGGAGTTCAACTTGAAGATCTGGTCTGGCCCCAGCTGGCTTGTCAGGATCCACTCAGGGCCACTTCTGCAGAGAACTCCAAAATCTACTTGGAGGAAGGGTGCCGCTCTACTCTGCTTCTGCACGTTTGAAAGAAATCAAAGGTAGGGCAGTTTCTGCATTACACAGAGGTTTCCCACCATCTCTGAAACATAATTAAGAAAAAGAGTGCAAGGAGTACCAAGCTCCAAGCCAAGAATACTCAGATGCTGCCAAAGTAAGTGGGTATTAGCAGACTCTGTTATGTGCTACATGGATCAGAGCTGCTCTTAGCTTCTCAGCAGGAGGGATTGGATGTGGCATCAGGAAACAGGAGAGAGGGGCAGGTCAGCAGGAAGTCCTTAGGTTTCTTTCCTGCAGATATTTTAAGGTAAAGCAAGATCTGAGCTCGCATTTCTCAGCAATTCACAGATGGGCCTACACTTGATGGCCTTGCCACCATATTCATTAATTCTCAGAAGGCCGATCTGTGGTCCAACACCAAGCTTACTTACCCTTGACACTAGTTAAATTTTGATCTGAATAATTAATTCCTGTGGGGGACTGTTCTGTGTGTTAAAGAGTCACTGAGTGCAAACAGTTAAGCGTTTGGCTACTGACTGAAGGGTTGGTTGAGTTCACCCAGAGGTGCCTCAGAAGAAAGGCTTGATGATCTGCTTTAGAAAAATTCAGCCCCCCTGGGAGGAAGAATCATCCCTGCTTGAGAACCACTGACCAAGACCTGTGTTAGAAACAGGAAGAGAAGAAGACATATGCTGCAAGGATGTAGGGGCTGGGTTGAAAATCGTGGCAGGACCCCCAAAGTTCTCACCACCCCACCTTCCCCCAGTCAGCAGAGGTGGAAGTAAGCAGTGTATAAAGTGTGTGGCACTTCACCACCTAAGGGCCCCTTAAAGGATAAGTTCCCAACTTACTCAGTTACCCTTGTTCTACACCACCCTTCCTCCCACATGTCTTTGGCAGACAGTGCTATGTCCCTAGAGACCTCTGATAACACAGGTTATTGGTCAAGAGCATGCACTCTGGAGCCAAGGATGTATAAAGTTCAAATTTTAGTTCTGCTAGTTAATTGTAAGTTCCTTATTCTTTTCATGCCTCAGTTTCTTCATCTATAAAACTGTGATAGTAATAGTATCTCCTTTGTAGGGTTGTTGTGAAGATTGAATATTTGTAAGCGTTTAGAAGAGTAAACCGGTTGCCATCACGTCGATTATGACTCATAGTGACCCCATAGGACAGAGTCGAACTGTCCCATAAGGCTTCCAAGAAGCAGCAGGTGGATTCTGTCTGCCAACCTTTTGATGAGCAGCAGAGGTCTTAACCACTGTGCCACCAGGGCTCCTTTAGAAAAGTACCTGGCACATAATAAGCGCTTTGTATAAATGTTTTGTAAACTAACTGTGAACACTCTGGATGAAAAGCCCCTGTTAAATACAACCATTCATCAAATGTTCACTGGGTGCTGAACAAGGCCCCACCCCTACCCTTGAGGAACTCAAAGTTTGGCCAAGGGCCAGCAGTAAGTCAGAAGTGATTCTGTCCTTCTGTGGCCTGCAAGGGAATTGCAGTATTCAGTGACTCTCTATCAGCACTAGGGGGCAATGTGGAGCAGAGCACCCTGTCCTGTTCTTGCTCTTCCATACAGTGTCAGTCAAGCCCTCCATGTGTCAATGGACTCTGCATCTGGCCTGAGTGCTCCCATATAGTGTTTCCTACTCATCACATGTTGGATGTTACTTTACCCACATCACACAACCTGCTCAGCTTCAGCATTCCATTTGAATCCACTATTCAGAATATGGTGGCACCTCTATGCAGAATTTGAGGTATAGCCATCTTTGGACACATTAGTTGGAAACACTAAAATACCTTCCTCCCCCCCTTCTTTCCTTCTTCCAAATAAATATTCATTGAGCACACACTATGACCCAGATGTTATTCTAGGTGCTTTGTATGCAGAAGTGAACATGGTAGGCCAGGCCCCTAAAGAGGTTACATTCCAGACAGGATGAAAGAAACAGACTATAAATAGTAAACAAACAACAACAACGAAAAGATAGTTTGTCTGTGTGGTTGGTGGTGAAGGAAAAGACAAAGAGTGATATGAAAGAGAATAATGGGGATGGAGTGGGGAGTCTATTACAGATGGCCATAGTGTCTTCTCCACAGGGATTGTTTTGATTTGATACTTAAATGCTGAGAAGGAACCAGCTGTGGGAAGGGCATTCCAAGCTAAAGGAAACAGCCATTTCAAAGGCTGTGAGGTAGGAAATAACTTTGGTGGCTTCTAGGAAAAGCAATATTCGGATTGAGAAGGAAGATGATAAGAGATGAGATTGGAAAGGGTTAAAATGGGACCTGATCAGATAGGGCCCTGTAGGTTTTGGCTTTTATTTTAAAGTACAATGAGAGGCCATTGGAGAGTTTTATGCAGATAAGTGAAATGATCTGATTTATGTTTTAAAAGAAGGAAGGAGTGGTGAACTTTGTGGAAAGCTGCTGAGATGAGTAAGATGAGGGCCAAGGGAATCTATCAGTGGATCTGGCCACATGGAGGTCAGCATGACCTTCATAAAAGGAGTCACAGTGGAAAAGTGGAGAGCAGCTGCTCTCTCTGTCTTACTTGTTTCAGAACATACAGTCTCATCAAGAAATAGGCATTCACGTTGTTGTTAGGTGCCTTCAAGTCAGCTTGGACTCATAGCAACCTCATGTACAATTGAAGGAAACACTGCACAGTGGAGTGCATCATTGTACCTGCTGTGTAGTTCAGCTAACTCACTGAGGGCCTTCTTGTTTTTTGCTGACCCTCTACTTTGCCAACCATGATGTTCTTCTGTGGGGACTGGTCCTTCTTGATAACGCAAGATGAAATCTCACCATTCTTGCTTCTAAGGAACATTCTGGTTGTACTTCCTGCAAGACAGACTTGCTTGTGCTTCTGGAAGTCTGTGATATATTCAGGATTCTTCACCAACACTCTAATTCAAATGTATCAATGCTTCTTTGGTCTTCCTTGTTCATTGTTCGTCTTTTAGCATGCATATGAGGCTACTGAAAGTGCCATGACTTGGGTAAGGCACACTTTGTCATCAGAGTGATGGCTTTGCTTTTCAGCACTTTAAAGAAGTCTTTGGCAGTAGATTTTCCCAGTGCGGTAGCTTGTTTGGTTTCTTGAGTGCTGCTTACAGGAGTGTTGATTATTGATCCAAGTAAAAAGAAATCTTCGACTTCAGTTTCTTTACCATTTATTGTGGTGCTGTTCATTGGTCCAATTGTGAGGATTTTGTTTTTACGTTCATGTGTAGTCCATACCAAAGGCCGTGGGTTTTGAACTTTATCAAGAGGCATTTGCATTAGAGGGTCAGTAATTTAGTAATATTTCTAAATATTGATTTGGTCTGTTTTTGGAAACCACTTGGTTTTGTTCTCTTTGATTAAAGACTTGCTATAATGGTCACAGTAATGGTGGTGGTGGTGATGTCATCCTTAGTATCCAAGATGTCACTGCGTGACCACCATCAACCTCTTTGGTGATTTTCCGGTTCTGGGACGGTACCAACTCACTCACACACAGCCCCTGGGCCTCTATGTGATCCAGTGCCCACTTTTATTGTGAATGGATGGCTGAGGCTATGGGCTGCCTGTGATAGTGTGCTTATGAAGGGGCCAGACAGGACTCAGAGGGGTGACATCAGCCTCCTTGGGGCCATGTTTGGATGATGTCCCCTGTGCGACCTTTCACTTCCAAAGTCTACCCAGCCCTTTAACCATGCCTAAGCTTTTAGGGCTTAGAATGGTATTGGAAATCCCTTGAAGAGGCATTTAACAAAGCATGTGTTAACTTACCCTTGGTGAAAAGTGACTGTAGAAAAAAGTCTGTTCAGCACAAGCTTCAATATTGCTGGGCTTTTTATGCAGTCTCCTGGAGTATTTTGGAACCCAGACTTTGATTCCCTTTGATTCCCTTCTGCCCCCGCTTTGATTTTGTAACACAAGAATAATATTTTTTTCTGGATGAAACATCTCACAAGTGGCCTTATTCAGGAAATGTTTTTAAATTTAAAGATGATTCTATTTTCTCTTTACTACCAACAAATGCCTATACACACCGACACATTTAATAGCTTCAGATTGGATAGTATGACTTGTTTAAGGAATGTTTGCAATATGTTTCTCGTTCATTGCAGCCCCCCATTCAAGCCTTATCATTTGAATGCTATTGCACACACAGTGGAGAGGGTCTCTCATCTTTGGCAAGGTGGAGATTCCATCCTGAGGGGCAGGCTCTGGTTCTTGACAAGTGAAGTCACCCTTTAGGATGCCTTAAAGGTGTACTCAAAAGTGAGTTTATCCCATTTTCAGGAAGTCCAAAACCAAACTCATGGCCATTCATCCATTCCAACTCATAGCAATCTTATAGGACAGAGTAGAACTGCCCCATTGAGTTTCCAAGGAGCACCTGGTAGATTAGAACTGCTGACCTTACAGGTAGCAACCATGACTCTTAACCACTATGCTGGCAGGGTTTCCAAAGGCTTCCAAGTAACCAAAAACCAAATCCGTTGCTATTGAGTCAATTCAGACTCACAGGGACGCTATAGGACACAGTGAGAGCTGTTCCATCTGGTTTCCATGGAATGCCTGGTGAATTCAAACTGATGACCTTTTGGTTAGCAGCTATAGCACTTAACCACTAGGCCACCAGGCTTTCCTTTTCAGGAAGGGAGAGATTTTAATTCCTCCAAGTTTTAAATAACTGAAGGTATTAAAGGCCTTTAAATATCCTTTAAATACCAAGAACATTTAACCCCCCAAGTCAAATACCTATCTTCAGTGTATTGGACAGAGCGCCGCTGGGTCAAATCAGCCAACTACTCAGGGACACATTTTGTAGTTAACTCTTGGTGATGGGGGAGGGGGTTGGTAGAGGACTACTTTACTCAAAATCAGACATTAGGCCCTGCTTTACTGTGATTTCTTTATTTTTTATGACCTAAGGGAGTGGCTGTCAGGACCTTCCTGTAGCCTTTCTCCTATCTAGAACATTATCTCTGGTGCTTAGGGTGTCAGTCTCTGGAGTCTCAGCTACAGTGGTATTACTAGAGGAGATGCAGGGAGTGTGGACTGCACCAGGTGACACTGTCAGAGGGGTGACACCAAAATGACTGTCTTTAAAATGTTTGTGCAGTGTTTCAGCAGAAATTTATTATTTTTCTTATAAGAAATTAGTTAGAGTAACACCAAACAAGTTTTCTTAAGCCCAACTTACACATATCAACATACCTACAAGGCTAAAGCTGATATGCTCTGGGAAACTCTGGTGATGTAGTGGTTAAGAGTTTGGCTCTTAACCAAAAGATGGGCAGTTTGAATCCACCTGGTGTCCCATGGAAACTGGATGGAGCAGTTCTACACTGTCCTGTAGGGTCCCTATCAGTCTGAATCGACTCAAAGGCAATAGATTTTTGTGATTTTTTGGTAATGTTCTCTTTTCAGAGCTATCATTGCTAACCAGTTAGAGTGATGCTTCAAATCACTTGGTTCCATCTGCACGTGCTACCAGCATACACTGTTGTTTTCGTTGCCACCAGTGGTTTGGTAGTTGCTGATGCTGTCAAACTTTCTGGTGTTTTAGCTACAATATTATGGTACTTAGCATGAGGCCCAGGCTGGGTCATTAACCCTAGTGATACCACTGCTCAATTAAATTCGTGTTGGAAAGTCTGGGCAGATCTCAGTCTCTAATGAAAAGTACCTGGGGATGCTCTTTTCCCTCCTCTCCACAGAAGTGGAACTGTGCAAGCACAGTCTCCTTGGAGAATCCCTTCTTCCACATCTATAGCCCAGGATTTCTCTTTGATCTGAATCAGGCACTTGGGAGAAAAGCCGTCCAGGGCCTGAATTTTCTTGGGGTGATTCCAAGAAGTAGATTTTCTGGGTCACTGGATCTGAATGCTTTTAAATTGCCCTCTAGAGAGTTGTTAACTAATTTTATTTCCGTATCAGCAGACATTTGCTATGGTGCTTCATTCATTTTTTTCATAAATTCATTCACTGATTCATTTAGCACCAAGGTTGTCTACTAGCTCTATGAACTCATAGACAAATCATAACCACTTTGTACCCTGGATAGGTCTTGATGGATTTTCTTCTGTGTCTCTGAAAAGAGAATGGAGACTGTGTATCTGACCTCCTCCAGACTGGCAAGGATAAGCTGTTTGTCCATCTAGGTTCCTGATTTGGGAAGAAGGGTCCTGTTTTAGTCATCTAGTCCTGCTGTAAGAGAAATACGACAAGTGGTTATCTTAAACCAAGAGAAATTTACTCTCTCACAGTCTAGGAGGCTAGAAGTCCAAATCTAGGGTGCCAGCTTCTTGGAAAGGCGTTCTCATTCTGTTGGCTCTGGAAGATTTTTGTCATCAATCTTCCCCTGGACTAGCAGCTTCTCAGTGCTGGGACCCTGGATCCAAAGGATGCCATCTACTCTGGGCTCTTCCTATTGATGGTAATGAGGTCCCCTTCTTCTCTGCCGAGTTCTCTTTTTTATGTCTCAAAAGAGATTGACTCAAGATACAACCTAATCCTGTAGATTGAGTCCTGCCTCATTAACAAGAGTGTCTCTGATCCTGCCTCATTAACATCACAGAGGTAGGATTTGCAACCCATATAAAGATCAGATTGGATCACATAATGGAGGACATCCACACAATACTGGGAATCATGGCCTAGCCAAGTTGATACACATTTTTGGTGGGCACAGTTCAATCCATGACAGGCCTTCACCACTGGTTGCACAATGGGAGTCACCTTCTGTGCTTTAACCAATTCCAGTGCCCTGACCCTACCAAGGAAGATACAGATTACATTTGTCTCAGGTGTGGCCTGGGTGTCCAGATCTTTCAAAGCTCCCAGCTAAGTCTCATGTGTGACCAAAATTGATTATCCCTCCATATCCTTCATCTCGAGGAATCTGGCCTAATGAAAATCCTACATCAAGTCCCTACCACCTTTGCTCTTGACCTAACGTTTATGACTTTTGACTGGATAGCAGCTACCATTCACGTGTACATCCTGCCCACCATGGGCCATGGGAAGCTACATCATGCTAGGCACATGCTTGAGGAGATCACCTGTTACTGCAGAGAAACTACTTTTCACCTGATTTCTTCAGTGTTCCACTGTGAGCAGTCTCTGTAGCTCCCTCTTTTGCTATAATAGCAATCTACTTGCTTTCAAGTTAACTCCAACTCATAGTGACCCCATGTGTGCCCAAGTAGAACTGTGCTCCATAGGGGTTTCAGTGGCTGAATTTTCGGAAGTAGATCACCAGACCTTTCTTCTGAGGCACCTCTGGGTGGACTCGAACCTCCAACCTTTCTATTAGCAACTGAGTGCATTAACTGTTTGTACCACCCAGAGACTCCATAGTAACAATGACAACAAAAACCATTGTCATGTAGTTAATTCTGACTTAAAACAGCCCTATAGGACAGAGTAGAATTGCCTCATAGGATTTCCAAGGAGCTGATGGATTCAAGTTGCTGAACTGTTGGTTAGCAGCCAAGCTTTTAACCTCTGTGTAACAGGGCTCCTTAATAATAGTAGCTAACCCCTACTGAGTATTTACCGTGTTCGAAGAACTAGTTTAAGCATTTTCAGATATTAACTCATTTATTCCCCTTTAACAGCCCTATGGTGTATCTATGTTATCATCTTCATGCTATAGAAGAGGAAACTGAGGCACAGAGATGTTAAGGAACTTACTCTTGGTCACATAGCCAGTCAGTGACTGAGCTGGATGGCTCCATTCTATTTCATTCAAAAGGGACTTTTCTCTACAAATTGGAAAGATTTGTCACAGATTTGTAATCCTTTTACATTGTCTTTTCTTACTCACATTAGACAGCAGGGGATGAATGAGTGTAAACCTAGGATTTTCACTTTCATGATGGCAACCTGTGGCTTAGGACAGGGAGACTAGGAAGGGATACATTCAACAGCTTGTGAGCCAGCAGTTTGATTCATGTGATGCACAGCCCTTGGGTAGAATTGCCTTGGTCTTGTAGAGATACAGCTGAAGAAGCTACATGCAGACAGCTGTTACCTGAGACAAGGGATTTCAGTCTCCTCTGTCATTAGCACTCGCTTTGCTCCCATGGAAAGGGAGAGGCAGAGAAAAGCCCAGGCGGTCTTCTGATTTAGAAACAGCCTGTATTTGGCTATTTTTGAAAATTCATAAAACTTGCGATCTGGTTATTCTCCTGGGAGAAATCAGAGGCTCTTGGAAGTTGGTTATTTTGATCTCTTGATTCATAAGTTCTGCAGTTGTAGCAGAGCCAGTACGGGGACCCAGGATGGCTCTCTTGCCATAGACAGGTCAGGGAGTGGAGGGGCTGAAATCTCCTCTTGAAAGAAAGGGCTTAGCAGACCAAAGATGCAAAGATATATGAAAAATGCGTTTACTTTGAAAGTGAAGAGTGAATGCAGGTCATACTTGCTCAAACATTTTTAGTCATGGGTCTCTCTCTTTTTATCTTGTACCCTGCTTGGAGCTTTAAAAGAAAGGGGTTAGGCAAACGTTTAAAATCTGACTTTAATATTTCCACCCACATTGTTAGTAATAAAAATTTTTGTTATTTACTGAACTGGAGGAGTGCCATTAAAATACATGAAAAATCAACTACTTGTGTATTTCTTAGGTTATTAAGAAAAAGACTTGCTTGTACTTATATGATCATAGCACCCAACTCAAATTTCAAAGACTGTTACTAACATTTCCTGAATTTTTGTTTGAAAATAGATAACACTTTTAATAAGAAAATGATTTGAAAATGTACACATGGATTTTGACATAGTCCTAAGGTATTAGCTTTGAACAATGCCAGAATCCTCATTAGTCTTCAAATAATCTTGCTCATGGTGAAGTAGTCCTGCTTGGAATAACACAAATATACAATTTGTCACCTAGATCACTCACTGTCTGAAAGCCGTTTGGAGGCATTTTGTGGAACTGAAATCACTTGAAGACTCAGAGAGGAAATGTGGTATTATGGAAGGTGCGCATAGCCTTGAATAGAACAGACCTTTAATTCTGACCATAACCCCACTGTAGTAGTTAAGGTCGTGTGTCAACTTGCTCAGGCTGTGATTCTCAGAGTTTGGGCAGTTAGGTAATGTCTTAGTCATCTGGTACTGCTCTGACAGAGATACCATGAGTGAATGGCTTTAACAAAGGAAATTTTATTCTTACACGTTCTAGTAGGGTACACATCAGAATTAAGGGTATCCACTCCAGGGGAAGGTTTTCCCTGTTTGTCAGCACTGAAGGAAGGTCCTTGTGTTGCATCATTCTTTGGTCAGGGAGCATCTTGGCACAGGAACCTAAGGTCTGCAGAACGTGCTCTACTTCTGGTACTGTCTTCTTGGTGGTGTGAGGTTCCCAACTCTCTGCTTGCTTTCCTTGCCTTTTATCTCTTGTAGGATGAAAGGATAAAAGATGGTGCAAGCCACACTGCAGGGAAACTTCTTTAGTAAGGGTGTTGCAGTCCCACCCTAATCCTCTATTACCAACAGGCAGAAATTAGTATCTACAGCATGAGAAAATCACAAAATGGAGAGCAATCACATACTACTAGTAATCACGGCCCAGTCAAATTTCTGTACATGCTTTTTGGGGGATGCAGTTCAATCCATGACAGGTAATGATGTAGTTTGGCAGTTATGAAATGATGTAGTTGTCTTCTGTGATGTGATTAGCCAAACAGTTGTAAGAGACGTTTCCTCAGGGGTGTGGCCTGTATCTGATATATAAATATATCGTCCTTCAGGGAAAGCCTGCTCACTTGTTCTGGATCCTGCATCCAGCTTATCATCATCTGACCTCTGGTTCTTGGGAGTTGAGCCAGTGCCTGCTCATCTTGGGATCTGTCAGCCTCTGCAGCCTATGAGCCATCAGCCTGCTGTCTTATCTGCTAATCTTGGATTCCTCAGTCTGCACAGCCCAGAAGCCAATGGCCTGCCATCTGGCCTGTCTATCTTAGGTTTGTGAGCTCCTGAAGCTATTTGAGTCAGGAGAAGCCTCCATCCTGATGCTTGACTCACATACTTCAGACTTGTTAACCTCTAGAACCATGTGATCCATTCTCCACATACATACATACATATATAAAATATGCTTAACTGATTTTGCTTCTCTAGAGAACTGAGCCTAATACGTTTGATATTAAGAGTGATTCTAGAAAGACAAAATTATAAGGATGTGTTTTCTAAATTAGTTCTTAAGTCTGACTAGTCTTAAAGGCACTGATGACTCTGCCTCTAGCAGTACAATAAGTGTTTGTAATCTGCTGCATGAGATGACAATATTAATATGCACAAAATCACCACCAAAAGATCAAGTATTGGTGAGAAGTGAAACTCTGGGTGATTGCATATTTGATACTTCTCTACAGTTTTATCAGAATCAGAAGCATAGGAAAGCTGATTGGTTGGTCTTACTTTCTCTAGACAAAGTGGTAAAAGAAAAGGATGAGCTCAGAGTTTCAGAGTCACAGCTCATAACAGATCTCAGAATTGCCACTTGTGCCCTGAAAGGAAGCCTTAATTCTTGTCATAGCAGAGGTGATATTGCTGCAAACCAAACTCAGAGTCTTATTGTAAGTGTGGCTAAGTTATAGTAGTATCAACTGAATTTCTAGCATCAAAAAGTGTCTGAAGTCAAAGTAAAGATGTTGATTGGGAAGCAGTGGGATCCTGAAGCTCGGCATTGGAACATATGGGCAAATAATCAGGAAGCTGGGTACATTGAGCCCCTAAATCCTGTTAAGTCACTCCTGCCAACAAAGCAAGCCCTAGTCCCATTTAAAGAGACTGCTCCATCATTGCCTGCTAAGCTACCCTCCCTAGTAAAACCTGAACTCCTCCAATTCCTCCTGAAGAGATTAACTAAACTGTATCTGAAGAGCCTTTGTCTGAGATATCTCCTGAGCAACATCTGAGTCATTGCCTAGGGCATCGCCTGAGGTAGATGCCTTATAAGACATTCCAGAGTGTTCCCAGAACCCATTCCCACCACCCATTTTGACTTCTAGATCTATAACTAGACCTTAGTCCCAGCTAGCCCCTGAAGGTAAAGTGTAAAGTGTGATCTAGTAGGGGATGAGTTATGCTCCAAAAGAACTACTTGACTTTTCTAATCCATACAAATAGAAACCTGGGAAATATGGGTGAGAATGGCTATTAAAGAGTGTGGGATAATGGCACAAGGTACATAAAGTAGGATCAGTCTGATATGGGCCTACTAAGCACAGATTTTTCAGTCATCATTTCACCTTGAGAGGTTAAGAAACAATCTAATAGTCTATCTGGTTGGTTCTCTGAAGCATGGATTATATCTGGGCTACACTAAACAAAGTTGAAGTACCTTGGTATACTGTAAAAGGAGGTATCCCAAGGCTTAGAGAAATTGAGTGGACTATTAGAGTGGACTTATTAGGTTATACCCATAGATCCACCCATGGAGTACCCAAAGGACATACCTTTTACCACAACACTGAGGAACAAATTTGTGAAGGGACCCCCAGGATCCTTGAAGATTGCTGTGACTGCTATTTTATGCAAGTCAAATTTGACAGTGGGAACTTCCCTAAGTGACTTAATATGCTTAACTGCAATGGGACTGATTGGACCCTGTGGTGGTAGGGGCCAAGTGGTGGCCTTCAGTCAACAAAGATAAGGTGGGCATGGTTACTGTAATGAAAGGCTGTGTCAAAGCAGTAATCAGAATAGTATGATGCATTTGGACTTACGGCTTTGGCTACTTAGTCATAGTGTCCCTAGGAGTGAAATAGATAGTATACTAAGTATTTACATTATACAAGCAGAAGCATTCTAGATCAAGTGAATGGCAGTCTAACTGATATCACCAGAATAGATAATCATGAGCTGTCTGTCAATACCCAGACTTGAGCCCATTTATAGACCCACATCCCCTTGAATGAAAAAGTGGCTGGGTCCCTTTGAGTAAGGACTCTACTATACTTCCAAATATTTATACTACTAATCTTCCTCTCAGCCTTTCCCAAAGGGATCTGCAGCATTTTACAAGAGTAACTGTTCATTGGGGAAAAGGAAATAGTCACATTTTTCAGGGATTACTGGATACTGGCTCTGAGTGACACTAATTCCAGGAGACCTAAAACATCACTGTGGCCAACCAGTCATAGTGGGGGCATATGGAGGTCAGATTATTAATGAATGCAGATTTGTCTCAGCAATTGGCAGAGCCCCCATGCTGGATTCCTGACAAGTGGAGTAAGGGCTATTCTGGTAGGAAAATGCAAGTGGAAGCTATTAGAACTGCTCCTACCTAGGAAAATAGTAAACCAAAAGCAATACCAGATTCCTGGGGAGATTACAGAGATTACTGCCACCATCAGGGACTTGAAGGATGTGGTGGTGGTGATTGCCACCACATTCCCATTCACCTAACCTGTTTGGCCTATGAGAAAAACACATGGGTCTTGGAGAATGACAGTAGATTATTGAAAACTTATCCAGGTGGTAACTCCCATTGCAGCTGCTGTTTCAGATGTCGTTTCATTGCTTGAACAAATTAACACGTCTCCTGGTACCTGATATGTAGCTATTGATCTGGTCTCTGTGTTTTTCACCATACCTGCTTTGAAGGACCACCAGAAGCAGTTTGTCCTCAGCTGGTAAGGTCAACAATACAACTTTGCTGTCCTACCTCATGGATATATCAGCTCTCCATCCCTGTGTCATCATTTAATCCACAGGAACCTTGTTCACCTTTTCCTTTCACAAGATGTCACAGTGGCTCATTGCATTGGTGACAGTATGCTGACTGGACCTATTATGGAAGATGTGTCAGTGACCCTGGACTGGTAAAACATTTGCATGCAACAGGATGGGAAATTAATCCTACAAAATTGCAGGTGTCTTCCACCTTAGTGAATTCCTAGGAATCCAGCGGTGGCGGGTATTTCAAGATCCTTCAAAAGTGAAAGATAAGTTGTTACTTCTGGCCTTTCCTACAACTAAAAAGGAGGCACAATACCTGGCGAGCTTCTTCGGATTTGAGGGGCAGCATAGTCCTCACTTGGGTGTGCTACTCCAGCCTGGTTATCAAGTGACTCAAAAAGCTGATAGTTTTGAATTGGGCCCAGAACAGAAGAAGGATCTGCAACAGGCTGGGACTGTCATGCAAACCCCTCTGCCATTTGGGTCATGTGATCTGGCTGATCCAGTGGTGTTTGAAGTGTCAGTGTCAGATAAAGATGCTGTTTGTGGTGCAGTCTTTGGCAGGCCCCTCTTGCTAAATCACAGTGCAGACCCTTAGGATTTGGGAACAAAACCCTGCTGTCCTCTGGAGGTAACTACTCTACTTTTGAGAAATAACTTTTGGCTTGTTACTGGGCCTATGTAGAAACTGAATGCCTAATCAACGGTCATGAGGTCACTCTTTGACTTGGGCTTCCCATCATGAACTGGGTATTGTCTGACCCATAGAATCATAAAGTCAGACTTGCATGACAAGACTCCATCATTACAAGATCATCAGTACAAGATTAGGCTGTAGCGAGACCTGAAGACACTGGTAATTTGCATGATGAAGTGGCCCAAGTGCCCATAATTTCTATTCCTGAACCTATGGCCACAAAAGGAGTTCCTTATTATGATTAGTTGACTGAAGAAGGGAAAACTCATGCCTAATTTAGAGATGGTTACTCTTGATATGTAGTTGCTGCTCTGAAGTGGACAGCAGCACTGCAGCCCCTTTCTGGGACCTCTCTGAAAGACAGTGTTGAGGGGAAATCCTCCCAGTGAGCAGAATTTTGATCAGTGTACTTGTTTGTTCACTTTGCTTATGAGGAAAAATGGCCAGATGTATGACTGTATACTGATTCTTGGGCTGTGGCCAGTGGTTTGGTTGAATGGTCAGGGACTTCGAGGGAACATGATTAGAAAATTGGTGACAGAGAGGTATGGGGAAGTGGCATGTGGATATGTCTCTCTGAATGGGCCAAATAAGTGAAAATACTTGTGTCTCATATGAATGTATATCCTAGGGTGACCGGAGCAGAGAAGAATTTCAATAATCAAGTGACTAGGATGATGTGTTCTGTGGAAACCAGCCATCCTCTCTCTCCTAGCCATTCCTGTCGCTGCCCAGTGGGCTCATGAACAAAGTAGCCATGGTGGCAGGGATGGAGATTATGCATGGGATCAGCAATATGGACTTCCACTTACCAAAGTCAACTTGGCTACAGCCACTGTTGAGTGCCCAATCTGCCAGCAGCAGAGACTGCCCCTGAGTCCCCTGTATGGCATCATTCCTTGAGATGATCAGCCAGAAACCTGGTAGTAGGTTGACTATGTTGAACTGCTTTCATCACGGAAAGTACATTTCATTCTTACCTGGATAGACACTTATTGGCACTTATTGCCAACTCTGTTGGCAATATTTCTGCCGAAACTACCATTTGTGGACTCATAGAATGCCTTATACACCATCACGGTGTTCTACACAGCATTGCCTCAGATCAAGAGACTTACCTGACAGCGCCTGAAGTGCAGCAATGGACCCATGCTCATCAAATTCACTCATCTTACTGTGTCACCCATCATCCTGAAGCAGTTAGCTTTGACAGAACAATGGAATGGCCTCTTAAAGACACAAATATGGCTCCAGCTAGGTGGCAGTAGTTTACACAGTTGAGATAATGTTATCCAGAAGGTGGAATATGTTCTAAATCAACATCCAGTATATGGTAGTGTTTCTCCCATAACCAGGATTCAAAGTTCCAGGAATCAAGGGGTGGAAGTGGGAGTGGCACTACTCGCTATTTCCCCTAGTGATCTACTGACAAAACTTTTGCTTTCTGTTCCTGTGACTGTACACTCTGTGGATCTAGAGGTCTCAGTTCTAAAGGAAGGAATGCTCCTACCTGGAAACACAACATGGATTCCGTTGGAGTGGAAGTTAAGAATGCTACTTTAGGTTCCTCTTGCCTCTGGATCAACAGGCAAAGAGGGCAGTTACTGTATTGGCTGGTGTGACTGATCCTGACTACCAAAGAGGAATCAGATTGGTGTTGCATAATAGAGGTAAAAAAGATTATGTCTGGAATGCAGGAGATTCCTTAAGAGTGTCTCTTGGCACTGCTATGCCTTGTGATTAAGGTCAATGGAAAAGTACAGCAATCCAGTTGTAACATGACTAGTAATGGCCCAGACCCTGCAGGAATGAAGGCTTGGGTCGCCCTACCAGGCAAAGAATGCCGACATAATAAGATAGTTCTAAATATCACTTACGACCATGTGACCATTTGTGGAACTGAGAATTGTAATTGTTATGAGTATTTCTTCCCTGTATGTGTGCATCATATAGTTTTGTTTTCTTCACTTATGAAATATAAGATAAACGGGACTAGTGTGTTTTCGTTGTATGCATGTTAGTTGAATCATGTTAGGTGCAAGTCTAACTTTATAATTGTCTTTATTTAGAGATTATGTATGGTTTAAATAGATGTGGACAAGTGCCAGGTTGATTAGGGGTGGACTGTGATGGTTGATTGTGTGTCAACTTGGCAGGGACATGATTCTAAGCAGTTTAGCAGTTATGTAATGATGAAGTCATCCTCCATAATATGATCTGATGTGATCAGCCAGTCAGTTATAAGGGACGTTTCCTTAGGGGTATGGTCTGCATCCAGTATGTATATAGACATTCTGGCAAAGTTTGTTAACTTGCCCTGATTCCTGCGTTTGGCTTATCGTCATATGGCCTGCTGTATTGCCTGCCCATCTTAGAATTCATCGGCTCCCACAGTTTGTGAGCCAGCAGCTTGCTGTCTTACCTGCTGATCTTGAATTAAGCAGTCTCTGTAACCTGACCATCGGTATCCCATCTGACCTGCCTGTCTTGGGTTTGTCAACCTCTTGCAGCTAAATGAGTCAAGAGAAGTCTCCAGCCTGCCATCTAACCCATGGACTTGGAACCTGCAAGCCTCTGCAACCACGTGAACCATTTCCTTGTTATAAACCTCTCACTCTACTCATTGGTCCTGCTTCTCTAGAGAACCCAGCCTGTGTGGCCTGGGACAAGTTGCCTTTTTAAGTTTTTGTTTTCTCATCTGTAAGATGGGTTGTGCTTTGTAAAATGAAAATTAGAAGGGTGTACGTGATCAAATCCTTGCCGTATTCTCCTACCACTCTGGAACTTGCTCTCTCTCTTTCTCACACACACACACACATACACGCGCACACACATGCACACACACACATGCATGTGCACACATGCTGTCATAGGTTGAATTGTGTTCCCCCCAAAATATGTGTAGCAGTTTGGCTGGGCCAGGATTCTGTAGGTATTATGTGATATTCCATTATGTTGTAAATCTTGCCTCAATTATGTTAATGAGAGAGGGTGGGTGGTGGTTGTGTTAGTGAGGCAGGTCTCAATCTGTAAGAATGTCTTTTTCCTTGAGGCATTCTCCAGCAGAGAACTGGGGATCTCATATCATCAGGAAAAAAGCAATGCTGGGAGCAGCAGAACCTGTCCTTCAAAGTTCCTGCTTGGAGATGCTCTCAGACCAAAAATAGAACTGATGCAACACAAGGACCTTCTCCCACAGCCAACAGAGAGAGTGTGATCCCTTGGACTTCTAACCTACTGCACTGTGAGAGAATAAACTTTTCTTTGTTAAAGCCATCCATCCATCCATCATCTCAGCTTCCAATAACATGGCCAGGTGGGCTTGGAGTATTTCTGTTATAGCAGCACTTGATCACACACACACAGAGAGAGAGAGAGAGAGAGAGATCTCATTAGAGTTCTGGAATGCTATTGTGCCTGCATGTCTCTCTTTCTCTCTCTCTCTGTCACACACACACACACACACAGATATATCTCATTGGAGTTCTGGAATGCTATTGTGCCTGCATATCTCTCTCTCTCTGTCACACACACACACACACACATCTCATTGGAGTTCTCGAATGCTATTATGCGTCCATGTCTCCTCCTTTCAGAGAAGCTGTTCCTGATCACCCTACTTGAAATAGTCACTTCCCCACACCCTCCTCCTTGTCACTCTATCAATTTACATCGACCTTGATTTACTTTCTTAAG
Organism: Heterohyrax brucei; assembly: GCA_028571685.1. NCBI lineage: Eukaryota > Metazoa > Chordata > Mammalia > Hyracoidea > Procaviidae > Heterohyrax > Heterohyrax brucei. Next base: position 23,560,399 of record CM053166.1, on the reverse strand, counting down.
AAGCCCTGGCATAATGGTTAAGTGCTACAGCTGCTGACTAAAAGGTCAGCGGTTAGAATCCACCAGGCGCTCCTTGGAAACTCTATGTGGCAGTTCTACTCTGTCCTATAGGGTTGCTATAGGACAGAAGTCAACTCGATGACAATGGTTTTTTTTTAGAAGCCGTGGTGGTGCAGTGGTTAAGGGCTCAGCTGCTAATTGAAAGATTGGCAGTTGGAATCCATCCAATGACTCCACGAGGGAAAGAACTATCAATCTGTTCCTATGACTATCATAGCTTAGGAAACCCTGTGGGCCAGTTCTACTCTGTCATATAGGACCATTTTGAGTAGGAATTGACTCAATGGCACGCAACAACACTTTCTTCATGACATCATGATGAAGTATGTTAAGACACTGTGGCCCTCTCCAGCCCAGGGGCAAGGACTAGAAGACAGTAGGGGACAGGAAAGCTGATAATAGGAAACGGAAGCTTGAGAAGGGAGAGTGCTGACCTGTTGTGATGTTATCAGCCAACGTCATAGAACAATAGGTATATTAACAGTTTAGTGAGAAACTAGTTTGTTCTGTAAACCTTCATCTAAAGTACAATTAAAAAAGAAAAGACACTGTGGCTGTGGCGCAGGGATAGGCAAAGGAACTAATGAAATAGGGAGCCCAGAGGCAGACCCGCGTGTTGCTAATGTGGATGATGAGTCCTCAGTGTTTTTATTTATTCTTATTATTTTAAATTGTACACTATTGAAACTAAATAAACAAAAGTAGGTCACACGTGGAATAATGTCATGAACGAAGAATGGTGTTGATGCACATTTTGTCCCCATGAGATCTAGATTACAGAATGAATGTTCCCCGGGCTGGTGGGGATTCCTACTCCGCCTGAGAAATTGGTGTGAACAATCTGGAAAGACCTTTGGAGCCCAGAGAAGAACACTTACTAGGCACCAGGCAGCTTCTCCTTTGTCACCAAAGTGGTTGTTACTTTCCCCATTCACAGACCAGAAAACTACAGCTCAAAGAAGCTGAGTTCTTTCCCAAGGCCACATAGTTTTCAACAGGTAAAGCCAGAGTTTGTGAGCAGACGTGACTCACAAGCTCCTACCTGTGCCAGTAGACCATCAAGCCTTCCTTGGCTACTTGAGGGCTGAACACAAAGAGTGAGTGAGACAGTGGCCAGCTTCTTACTGTGGAAATAGGAGATTCCTGTCACTGTGCAAAACAGGACACTTTTGCCTTTTAAAGAACTTCCAACTTTCCACTCTTTCTGTGCTTTTATGAATGTCCCATCTGAAGGACCCATGGAGGAAGGCTCAGTAGCAGGGCTTTGAAGCTTCTCCCTCAGGGCCACTTCCACTGAGCAGCAGTTGTTGTCCAAAGACCAACATGTTTTGGCTCGTGCTTGCCTTAATACTCCCTCTCCTTTCCCAAATACAAAAATATTGGCATTTCCTGGAAAGTGGTTTTGGCTCAAAGCCTGATATCTATCCCACACTCTTGCACCAGCTTTCTTTGGAGTCTCTGTTGTTTTGTTGCACTGTTTGTGTTTAGGGACTGACATTGCTACCTCCTTTGTTGGCACTTGAAGTCATGGGGCCCCTGGTAGGTGCTCTGGGAGTTCCTTACACCGCTTTTCCCCCAGCAGCCTCTGTTCAGAGGCAGTCAAAACCTACAATGCTTGCACACAGAAATACTTGTTTTTTTTTCAGTAGTTGAATAGTATTTTAAGTGTCTGTTAAACTATGGGATACCCATTGCTATTGAGTACATTCCAAATTCATAATGACTCTATAGGACAGAGTAGAGCTGCACCATAGGGTTCCCAAGACTGTAATCTTTACGGAAGCAGACCAACACGTCTTTATCCCATAGAGCAGCTTTTAGGTTCAAACTGCCAACCTTTCTATTAGCAGCCAAGCGCTGTAACCATTGTGTAACACCATAAAATACAGGGCACTGATTCTTACGTGTTCAAATGGATATGTTTTTTATTTGTTTTGTATAATTTAATTTGTTGTTGAGACTAGACACAGCAAAACATACACCAATTCAACAGCTTCTACATGTACAGTTCAGTGACATTGATTACGTTCTTTGAGTTGTATAGCCATCGTTACTCTTCTGAGTTATTACTCCTCATTAACATAAACTCACTGCCCCCTAAGGTTCCTATCTAATCTTTCAAGTTACTGTTGTCAACTGAATCCCATGTAGATCTTTCCTAAAAGAGCATAAAGCTCAAAGCAGACATTTTTTTTGCCAGTTAAACTGAAGTACTGTTTGCTTTTGAGAAGACTTTAGGGAATATTTTTGGTTTAAGGTTTAAAGATTATCTCAGGACAGTAGTTTTCAGGGGTTCGTACAACCTTCATAGCTCCAGGAAGGCTGTATTGACGAGAATTTGAAATTCTGTTCTACATGTTCCCCCCAGATGGGTCAGTTTTGACATCTGTGTGCATCTGTGTAGCCACCACCTAAAACAAACTAAAAAAACACTCTGACCACCCAGAAATATCGTTAGGTCCCTTTCCAATTGAATTCCCCATTCTCCTTCCACAGAGCAACTACTTTCTGAACTCTAGTATTAGAAATTGTTTGCCTGTTTTTGGAATTTGGATAAATGAAATCTTACAGTGTACACACATTTGTGTCTAGCTTCTTTGACTCAACATCATGCTTTTGAGATATGCATCCATGTCATCAAATGTAGCAGTACTTTGTCGCTTTTTATTGCTGAGTATTATCCCATTGTATGGGTTTTCCATGGTGTGTTTATTCATTCATCTGTTGACAGCCATTTGGGTTGTTTCCAGTTTGTGGCTCTTAAGACTAGAATACTATGAACATCTGTGTACATGTCTTTTTGTGAACATGTGTTTCATTTCTCCTATGTGGGAGGGGAATACCTAGAAGTGGAACTTCTGGGTTGTAGGTAGACAATTGTTTAACTTTATTAGAAACTACCAGAGAGTTCTCCAATGTTTTTTGTACATTTCACCAGTGGTGTGTGAGCTTTCCAATTGCTCCACATCCTTGCCAACATTTGATTTTGTAGTAGTTTTTATTTTAGTCATTCTAATGGATGTGATTGGTAGAGGGTCAGAAAAAAAAGAGGAAGACCCTCAACAAAATGCTTTAACACAGTGGCTACGACAAGGGGCTCAAACATTGCAATAATTGTCAGAATGGCACAGGACCAGGCTGTGTTCCATTCTGTTGTACATTGTGTTGCTATGAGTTGGAACTGACTTGACAACATTTAGTAACAATGATGGGGATGGAGTATTTGTGATTTCAGTGTGTAGAATTCTCCCTTCCATGCAGGAGACCCAGAGTCAATTCCTAGCCAGTGTACCTCAAGCACAGCCGCTGCCTGTCTGTCAGTGAGGTGTGAGTGTTGCTATGATGCTGAACAGGTTTTAGCAGAGTTTTCAGGCTCAGACAGAACAGGGAGGAAGGCCTGGCAACCTACTTCCAAAAATCAGTCAGTAAAAATGCTGAGGATCAAAAAGGTCCAGTCCTCAACTGCAACTGAGGATGGGCATGGTGCAGGATTGGGTAGTATTTTGTCCTGTTGTGCACTGGGTCACTGTGAGTTGAGGCCAACTTTAGGACAGCTAACAATAGCAATGGGTGTGACATGGTTGATGACTTTTGTTTTTTTTTTAAAAGGTCCTTTTAAAGGATTTGCTAGCATGACAGTCAGTTGCCTGCTCAGACACTGAAAAGATCCTGTAGAAGGGGGAACTAAGTGTTAAATTTTTATGGACACACAGTTGCTGCTCATCATCTCTGTGTCTAAAGCAGAATCTTTCCAGTCCCAAGGGGTATCTACAAGCTGCCGCAGGGCAAGCTCAAGGCCAAGGCCTGCAAGGGGGAAAGCAAGGGAAGAGGAAGAGGGCATGCATGAAAGTGAGAATGGAGAAGGGAAGTCCAGCTTGGGGAGCTTGGAGTGACATAGGGACAGCTACAGGGCCAGCCATGGGCTGTCAGGGCCTCTTCTTGAGGAAAAAGAGGGGTAACTATTCCCCATGGGCTGGTAACCGGGTTATAATGGAAGCAAATATCAGGGCAGATTGTGCCACATACATGGACATTGATAAACTGGCATATTAGTAGCCAGCAGGCGCAAACCAGTTCATAAGGCTTTTCCAGGGGGTCCCGGCCATCTGGCCTCTGTGACCACATACCGTGTGAAAGCTTCTTTTGAGGCACATATGATTTTTTTTACCTTATTGTCAGCATAGTCCACCAGAAACGTCCCAAACCAGTGGCCAGCCAAGCATGGGAGAGGTTAGCTGGCCAGCATCAGGCACCATTCATTAAGGTGCTGCCTGTGGGTTTCCTCCCATCCTCCCACTGTGTCCACACAGGAGTGAGAACTGCCTCTGAAATATTTTAGCCAGTCCACATATCTCAACTATCACTAATAGAACTCTTTTCTTGCAGTCAGAATGCTAATTAGAAGTCACCAAGTTCAAGCTGAAAAAGCATTTCTACTATTCCCTGTGCTCATTAGCCAGCCCTCAGGTATGGATGGGATGTGGGCTTCTTGATTGGAACTTGAGCTGACCACCCCTGCGGTGGGCACTCTTGATTAGAATCCTGGCTGACTTGCTTAGAGCTTCAGCTAAGTTCTCAACAAGAAATGCCTTACTGTAGGTGCTGCTATACTTTAAGGTAAATTACAGGCATCGTAGCTCCTAGTCAGGTGTCTGGAAACTTGGGCTTAGGGGGAATTTCATGAGCCTTGGTCAGGAGTGGGTATGGGTTTAAGCCAGTTTTGCTATGTGTTGCAGGGCTTGGGACAGGTCTCAGCTTTCTCATCTATAAAATGGGCTTGATCCTTGCCTACCTTCTAAGGTGGTTGTGGTGGTTATTTATTTTCATCATGTGGTTCTAACTCGTAGTCAACCCTATACAATGGAGTAGAACTGCCCTATAGGGTTTCTAAGTTGTTGTCTTTATAGATGCAGACTGTCAAAGACGTTTCTTCCACACAGCAACTGGTGGGTTCAAACTACTGACCTTTTGGTTAGCAGCTGCACATTTTAACTACTTTGCCACCAGGGCCCCTTGGTTGTGAAGGTTACAGAAGATATTTGGATGGGACCTTTGTACATGAGAGGCCCTGCTGTGTGCAAAGTGTTCTGATCAGTTTAATCACCTGAGTAAGGCAGTGACCCAATGTGTGGCTTAGAAGGGTTGGTTGTTTTGGGTTGTTTTATTTTTAAGAGGAACCCAGAAAGAGGGCAATAATGTTAAAAGCAAGGACTTGCTGATGGTGGAACTTCAGCTGTCTGTTGGAGGGGGAGGATAATTTTGAATGGGCAGTCTTTACCTAGAAAATCAACTATGTAGAACACCAAGGCAAAGCTGGCCCGAGACCTTAGCCATAGCTGGCAAACTCTCCCAAAGGACACTTTACTTGGTTCTTTCTTGCAAGCAGTCTGGTGTGTTTAGGAGGAAGGGTGGCATTCCCAGTCCTCCCTGCTCTGCAAACCGAGGAACAAGGTCAACATCCAAAGGCATGAAGACACGACGGGTTTTTGTGGTCCCAGCAACTTCTTGTATGAGGCCATGTTCCCAAGTATGTAGGCCACTAGCGCCCCTTAAGATAATGCTCAAATAAAAAAAAAAAAAAAACACAATACTCCAACCCATTGCCATCAAGTTGATTCAGACTCATAATAACCCTAAAGGACAGAGTAGAACCGTCCCATGGGGTTTCCAAGGAGCACTTGGTAGATTTGAACTACCAGCCTTCTAGTTAGCAGCCATAACCCTTAACTACTATGCCACCAGGGTTTCTGAGGTAATGCTAACCACTGTCAAATCAAATCAAAAACATGGCTCAAACACAACAGAAGTTTATTTCTCACTCACACAAAGTCCAAAATAGATGTTCTTGGTGACAGGTGGCCTTCCTCCAAGCCGTGATTCAGGCATGCAAGCCCCTCCTACATTTTGGTTCCACTGGCTTCAATATGCGTCTTCTAAAAGGTCTCTGTGCATTAAACTGAAGGAAGGAAAAAGAAATTACAGGATCACATATGGACAGTTTTTAGGAGCCAGGTTTGGAAGCTGAGCATATCAACTCTTCCCACATTCTGTAAACTCTGGTGGCGTAGTCCTTAAGTGCTACATCTGCTAACCAAAAGGTTGGCAGCTCAAATCCACCAGGCGTTCCTTGGAAACTATGGAGCAGTTCTACTCTGTTCTATAGGGTTGCTATGAATCAGAATCAACTCAACAGCAATGGGCTTGGTTTCTTTTTTGTTTTCTGTTCCCTATAACTCAGTCACATGGCTACACTTAAAGGATGCTGGGCAGTGTAGTCCAGGAAGAAGAGGAAATGGGTTCTGTAAAGAGCCAGCTAGTAGGCCAAGTTGAAATATTCCTGAGAAGGATGGGAATTAACCACTGCCTGGGCTGCAAGCTGGTCCAGAGGTGTAAGAAGAAAGTTTCAGAAAGAAGTGGGAGCAACTTGTTTCAGGTGGTTTCCTTCAGGTGCCAATAATCACTGGTTAAGATTAGAGCTGGGCCAAGAAAGCAAAGCTAGGCAGGCTTGCTCTGGATGCAAAAGCCAGCCAGTGCATCTTAGGCTCTGGTTAGAGAAGAGACCACTGCCCCGCACCCCATTTCTGCCTGCTGCCTGCCCTCCCCTCCCCGTCTCCCTCCCCCTTCCCATCCCCCACCTGGTGCCAGGAAATTTTGCTCCTCTTTTCTCCACATCCCTCAGGCCTGCCTTCCCTGCAGTGAATGTTGTTCAGGTTCTGGAAAGCTTTGCTCCTCCCTTCTATCAGAACAACCATTCCCTGGTGATTTACAGCTCAGTTCCTGGAAAAAAATGAAAAAGATCTGACAAACCAATTCTTACCAAGGTGGTACCGATCTGCTGGGGTTGCCGAGAAGTTGAAATGAGAAAATGAATGTAAAATACCTAGCGAGGTGCCTGGCACATAATAAGTAAATGCTTAGTAAATGGTTTATTGTGGTCATTTGTGGTGTGTGTTTGTATGAGAGAGAGAGAATGAGGAGAGAGAGAAGAGGGTGCTAGCAAAACCTTGCAAATTAATCTACTTATTCTTTTCTTTCCACCCTAATGGTCTCTTTTTTGAATTGATGGCCTCCTGCTCATCGGCAGCTGTGAAGACATCAAAATACTGTTGGTTGAGTTGGCAACATGCATTGTTAGGTTAATTGTTGAGGGCCAACTTGTAATACCCTTCAGTAGAGCCAGACAGCCCTCTGACGTTCACAGCACCCTTGTCTCTCCTGCAAACCCTCAGGACCCCTAGGCTCCAGCTGCCGCAGCCTGCTGGCTAGTCTCCAACACACCTTTCCTCTTGTGCCCTTCCTCCTGCCCTTCTAGAAAACCCTTCACTATGTATCTCCTCCACTGAAATCCTGCCCTTGTGGCAAGGCACTGTTCACATGCCTCCTCCTGCAGGGGTAAAGGTTTGATAACGAGTTTGGAGGGAAAATAGCTGAGGTGGAGCAGGTGAGGAAGAAGAGGAATCAATGTGAGTCCTTCTTTGAGGATCTGCCTTGAATATTAGAGAGACGACAGTGCTCTCATTCCTACTTATTCCTGTGCCTGTGTATATGTGCATCTGCACGTGTGTCCGCATGCATTCTGGATGTCTTCTCCTAAATAAAATAGGAAATAACATCTATGATCTTCCTTGTCAACTAATCAGATATTTCGAAGCCTATCTTTTTCTTTCCCTGTCTCAACTTTGTATTGTTTATGTTGTATGAGCTCCCACCACAATACTTGATTTAAGATAATTATCATGAATTTATAGGGATTTCAAAAGCCTCGCCAGCCCTAAGATTCTGCAGAATGTGTTGTTTTGCTCTTAGGATAGCTTCCCTCCAGTCAGAGAGATGTTTTTAACAAAACAGCATTCCAGAAAGAAGGCTCCCTGTTTCAAAGATGAGCCCCCTCCACCCTCTTCTTCCTGCATTGTCTCAGCATTTCTCAGGCTCAGGGTATTATTATTATTTTTAGGCTGTATGCAGCTGATGAAGAAGTGATGTTTATTTATTTATTGTGTTTTGGTCCCTGAGTTGGAACAGATGATCATCAGAAGAGAAACTCCCTCTGTGACTCATCTCAAGAACATCTTGCATTCCAGCCAGTACAAATATGATGGAGAGAACTTTCTGAGGGCCTCTGTTACATACTAGCAGCCGAACGCATCAGCCAAGCTGAGCATCTCTTGATTGTTTTGCATTGGGGAAGATAGTCATCTCTGACCTCCTCCTGTTCCTGGTTTATGAGATTTTGAGTCACATGCCTTTCTAGCTGATTCCTCTGCAGCTTGGAGGTTATAAGAGAAATGTCATCTTCGCAGGGTCCTAAAAGGTGCCATTCACTGGAGAAACACCTAGTCAGGATGGCCTGTATTAGTGATATTTGGGCCTTTATATAATAAGCATGGATGGAACTTTCTGGCGTATGGCTGGTGTAGCAAACACTGTTGGTGTCCTGCTCATGTCCTCTCAGATTCAGCCTTCTACACCAAAGGCTGCTTGATATGACTATCCATGAATCTCTCTGAAGGTTTTTTTGTTTTGTTTTAGGAGCATACCAGCCCTGCAAGCTGGGCTAGCTGGAAGTGCCAAGGAATTACCACATCTTCCAGAGTAGCCTTTGATCAGTGATACAGGGAAGTTGGTGAATCAGCGTCCCATTTCCTAACCTCTCAGTTGGGATGACTGAAGCATGTGTTCTCCACCGTCTCCCAGCATTCCTCAGTAAAACTGAGCTCCACTTGCCCATCCTGGTAACTTTTTTGATACATTTGCTACCTACTTCCTTCTCTTGCCTCCCCACTTCACTCCCAGTTAAACTACTTGCAGTCAAATCCTTGCTTCATGGTCTGCTTGGAGGGGAACCCAAACTTAGATAAGTAGCCAGGTGGATTCATCAAAAACCAGCAGACTTCCAGCTGTATCTCTCTCACCATGTTCATTATCACTGGTGATAGCCATTAAGTTATCATTGTGGCATTGCAGAAGCCTTGATGTCTGTGTATACGGGTATGCATGTGCATGCAGATACCATCCTTTGACGGGCTGTGACTTCTGCGTGGAAACCTGATAAGACAGAAACTGCAGATTCAGGAGGCAGCCAATTCAGTAAGGAGCCCTGTACCATCAAGTAAGAGCAAGCCTTGATGCTGTTCAAGTCCAGAAGACATATACTCATGAGGTTCCTGTTGGGTCAAGACTAGGTGTTTGTTGACTGACTCTCTAAAGGAAAGAATAATTAGCTCACATTCTCTTCCTTTCTTATTTCTGAGTACTTACCGGTTAAGGTCACGTCCTCTTCCCTCCTTTTTAAAAAACTTCAGGTGCCTTTTAATGGAGAAAGATCTCCAGATAGTTAGAAAGTCTCCTCTCTGTGATCAGTGTCTGAAATTCCTCAAAGCAAGTTTCATTTCTTTGTCTACAGCTTTATCACTGGTTGAATTATGTTTATTACACTAGTAAAGCAGCATAATACTTGAGCCTTATCAATCATACACTTCACAGTGAATGAGTTTATTAGCTTCTGTCTGGAAAACCCAATTTTTATGAAGGAAATCAAATTCTGACTGCCAAGAAGGGGCAGGGGGACAAAAATGAAGACAGGCACCAAAAGAAGATATATATATATATATAATACATATATATATACGTGTTGTTTTTAAGGCTGACAGATACTTCAGCCAAGTTACTAATGACTATGCTTGGTGATTTTGAAAGCATTAGAAAAACTCTCCCCACATTTGGATCGTGTTTTTGTGTTCCTTCATAGGATCATCGTGAGTCAGAATCGACTCAAATGCAATGTTTTTGGTTTGGGTTTTAGTACTTCACACGACAGTTCCAACTCTTCCAACTCTGAATTCAGCAACAGAGCCACTGTAGCTCAATAGCATCCCCTTATGGCCATTGAGTCAATGTTTTCCTCACAGCCTCCTTTGTTTCCCTATTGTGAAAACAAAAGCAAAAACAAACCCATTGCCATTGAGTTGATTCCGACTCAAAGTGACCCTATAGGACAGAGTAGAACTGCCCTATAGGATTTCCAAGGAGCTCCTGGTAGATTCGAACTGCCAACCTTTGGGTTAGCAGATATAGCACTTAACCCACTTCACCACCAGGGTTTCCTCCCTGTTCTAGGCCCCCTCCAACATCCCCAGTTTCTCTGTTTTATCTCTTCAAGTTGAGCAATCTCTCTCACATTTGGGCCTGTACATACTTTTTAATCTTCTTCCATCCTCTCCTTCAATCCTTACCTAATAATCTCAGAAACTCTCATTACTTCTCTCTCTTGTCTTTTCCTTTTTTCTCTGCTCTTTCACCACTATCTTGTTTTTTTTTTTTTTGTTCCTCTTGTGAGTGAGGAAATGACCCTAATCATTGGCAATAAACAGGAGAGGAGAGCTACATAGTCCTTTATGCCAAGGAGAAGGAATAGGGTCTGAAGTGAAATTATGCATAATAGCCAAATCCATGGTCACTTCAGAACCCTTAAAAGTGCTTGTAAGTCCATATTCAAGCTGTAAAAGGCTCTGGCTACCTCTTCTTTCTTCCTTAGCCTTTCAACCTGAATGAGAAATAGATTCTTGTATTTATTTAAATTAATTTCCATTGTCTTTAATTTCTAATATTGCAACAGCGGCATTTTGTATTTTCACTTCACATGTTTGGTGTTTTAGCTATGTTGGGGATTTGGTAGGATTTTGTGGCCTGGCCTGAAAAGCTCACCATCAAGGATAACACTAATTCTATGGCGTGTGCCTTTCCATTTCCTAAGAGCAGGTGATAAAATTAACCGTTGAAGAAACAGGCTTTAACTTGGGCCCTGAATGTATAAGCCTATTCGGATGCAAAGGGGATATATATAACATGCTCAGAAGAATTATAGCCAGTGGATGCAAAACTGACAGGATCTGATGTTGATGAGGACACCAGTGGCAAGATGACAGTAATGATGATGATGATGGCAATGAGAATGAGAATGAAAATGATAAAGATAAAAAGAATGATGATAGCAGTGACAATGGGAGTGATAATGCTGAAGACGAAAACAATGGTTATGACATTGACATCAGTGACAACAGTGATTACAATGACCATGATGATGATAGACATGATTTATTGAGCACTTTGCATGTGGCAATGATTTTTTTCTTGTTTCATGTGCTAGGCAATGCGCCACATACTTTATATAGATAATCTCCTTGCATCGTTTTAGTCATTCCCATGTGATAGGCTTTTTTAAACTTCATTTTCCACAGAGGAAAACTGAGGTTTAGAACTAACTTGCCCAGGGTCACACAACTAGGAAAGTTAGGCAGAGTTAAAGTTGGAACCCATGCCTGTCTAGGTTCAAAGTATGTACTCCTACCCAGTGTCAACGTGTCCATGGGGCCCAGCACCCAGGATGAGGCTGGTGGTGTCTCCATACCAGTGCTTGGTGGGAGGCTTGCTTGCATGCTTTAGGGGAAAGGGAAAATCTGAACATCAGTCCTTTGTACTTTAGAAATCTACACCCCTTCCTTCCCGTGACCCCTCAAAGGGTCTATTTCTGGCATACTGGTCTCTGGAAAATGTCCCGCTAATGACATGGGATTATAAACAGTCTTGTTCCCAGAACAAAAATGTAACCTTTGTATCTCAATCTAATTAGAAGTATTTTCTCTTCCAGAGGTAGGTTCTCCCCTCCACCCAAGCCTCTTTATTCCTAATTCTAGAGTTTTCTTTGCCACCAGGAAGAAACTGTCTTAAACCATAGCATTTTAAGATGATAGACCCTGGCCCAAGACCAGCACCTGATGGTGTTTGTGGGTTCTGAGTGTCAGGCGGAGGTGGTGGGGCTTTGGCAGAATGCAGGACGGGCACATGCTGAAACCTAAACAGTCCACTGCCCAAGTGAGTGACTCTTCCTGCCCCAGCAGGAGCTCTGCAATGATTCCTTCCTGTGATTTTGAGGTTCGCCTTCTGCCTTCCATTGAGGCTGACTAAGACTGAGGCAGGGACTTTTTGCCTCTTAGTTTGAGGGTCAGCCCTTTCTGGAAAATAATCATTTTTTTGTCTGCTGTAGGAACATCTTTGCACTAACATCCCCCTCACAGCTGCCTAGGGGATTCTTCTTTTGGAGTCTTACTCCATTAGCTCTGCACGAAGTGTGGGCCATGAAACAACCCTGTGAACACCAGTAACTCTGGGCGAAAATGGACTTGGTTAATGCCTTGGGAATTAAGTCAAGAAAGAGAGAAAGATGGAGAAAGGAGTATCTTGGTAGAAGAATAGGAAATACACGTCCTCTGTGGGCAAGCTGAAGTTAGTCATGAGTAGGAAATGAGATCATGAAGGCAAAAGCCCCTCACCTTTTCTTCCCAGGTGAGAAAGGAGCAAGGACAACCCCATGATACTCTCCTTACCAGTCTCTTAAATCCCTCTTATGCTCTGGCAAAACCCAGCAAAAATCACAGTTAGAAAACCAGGCCTATGGACTGTTTGTGCAAGTTGTGAAGTTCTCTTTGTGCTCTTTAGATTTGTCCAGCTTTAATGTGTCTCTTCTCAACCAGCTGTTTACTTGGCAAGGCCCAGGCCTAATCTGAGATCCTGCAGAGACCACATGGTAGGTATGTTTAACATGTAGTGGGTTCTGAGCCAGTTCTGTGATGTTTTCAACCACAGATGCTGCCCTGCTGTGGAGAGTTCAGTCCCAAGAGAAACTAGCATTTGACTGAAGCTGAAGAGGTTTCTCTACTTTTCTTTTGCTTTTAACCTTCACTCTTTTTCTGACCATTTTAAAGAGAAACCAGAGCACCCAAAGAAGTCATCATGTTTTCTCCAACCTATCGCTCTTCACCATTCTTGATTCAACATCCCCAAATTACTTCCTCCAGGCTCCTGCAGGCAGAGTTGAGAGAATGGGGAGCAGAACCTTCTCAGAGGTCATGGGAGTAGGCCAGAAAGACTCCCCAACCTAGTTCTGCCTCCCTCCTTCACCTTTTGTTCACTTTCCTTCCTCCCTCCTATTTTGCTTGATTGCCTACACCTCTCCCATCTGCATGGCCCCTGGAAGTCTTCCCATAGCAACTCCTAGAAGGCCAGTTTGAATCCTTCCCTGCACGTCCCACTCTCCTGGGAGGCCTGGGTTGACTTTCCACCTTTCTGGAGAGTACAAATGTATCTCATGTTACAGATAAGGAGATTGAGTCTCAGGGACATCAAATGACATCCCTATAGTCATGAAAAGTATGAAAAGTACTTGTGTGTCTTGAATCTCATCTCTTTGACTTCAATGACTTGTCTATTAGGCTTCACTGACTCAAGGGTATACTTTTTTTATCAGGATCCTCACCCATCAAACTCTTCTGGGGTGAGTTTACAGGTTAGGGCCTTTCAACGTACTTCGGTATTTGATTCTGGTTATAATAGAGATGTAGCATGGGATACTTTAGGTAGCTTGGCCTGACTCTGCAGACTTCACCGCCAGTGTTTTAGACTCAGATGCTCCTCAGTATCCTTTGGAATGTAAAACAAGAGCCATAAGCAAGATAATGTGATTTGGAACAAGAGAGGTCTGGGAGAGCATTCTGTACTAGGTAACCTTGGACAAATCATTTAACCATTGAGTCTCAGCTTCCTTGTCTGCAAAATGGGAGGGTTAGACTGGAGAGGGAATCTTGGAAGTCTTAGTGGGTCTTGGGAGCTTCATCTCACCCGCTGACTTCTTACACTCATCAGAAAAAGGTGTTTTTTAATGTTGTCTCAACAGATATATGTTTATTTATTATTAAATTGTATACAAAAAAATAAATAAAACCATTGCCCTTGAGTCAATTCCGTCTTGTAAAGACCCTAAAAGACAGAATGCAATTGCCCCGTAGGGTCTCCAAGGAGCGCCTAGTAGATTCAAACTGCCAACCTCTTTGTTAACAGCTTTAGCTCTTAACCACTATACCACCAGGGTTTCCAAATTATATACAAGTCTTCCTAAGTTTATATATTATGTATACCATACATAAAACAGAAAAAATGGACCTAAAAAAGGATAAGCTAATAAGATGAACAGAAATGAAAGTTTCATGGCACACCCAGGTGTGACCTCACCCCTGCTACTCAGGGACACCTTTGATACCCTGATGTTCACGGCTGGTTTATGATGCCACCTCTTCCATTTTCACCAGTATTTTTGGACAGAGCAGATCATAGCTGAGACTCACACTATCCTCTTTGACAAAACTTCTCCACAGCCTGTCTTCATGAATATTAGATCCAGTTACAAATCTTCTGGACACCACTGCTCAAAGAGATGATGTAACATGTTGGGGAACCCATTTCAGAAGCTGATTTGAGTAGTTGTATTCCTATTGGAGGGCAGTGTATGTCTCTGAATGTCAAAGACAGTCTACCATGAGGCAGCAGACTATTTTGTGTATTCTATGTATTTTAACCAATTTGAGAATACATTCATGTGGTAATTATGGTCACAGCTTCAGTAGAAAGGCCATGTGCTGATGTTTAAAGCTCAGAAAATTTAATGGCTGGGGCAAGTAATTGACAATTATTATACCCTATGGGAGAGAAAACCCATTTTTTACCCAGCTGGAATTACTTCTTAGATATTTAGTGCAGCTCAGGACCTGAATAGTGAAAACCAGATCCACATTGTATTCAAGAACAAAATTAGTCTTTTCTCGTTTGACTCATAGTGAGTGGCTGGTGATTTTTATACGGAATTAGGTCAGTCACTGAGGATGTGTTCACCTACTGGCTCAATATCAGATAGTGGACTCAGAAATGGGTAGGATTGGAAAAGGGCAGGTTTCTTTGCAGAGGTCTCTGAGAAGTCAGCTGTCCTACAGGGTTTCCAAGGCTGAAGTCTTTATGGAAACAGACTACCACATCTTTCTCCATAGAGCTGCTGGGTGGGTTTGAAATGCTGATCTTTCAGTTAGCAGCCAAGCATTTAACCATTGCACCTCTGGGGCTCCTTAATAAAAACATATGTCATCCAGTTTTGACCTAAAATAATTGATAGTGCCTATGGGTACTAGAAACCCTGATGGCATAGTGTTAAGTGCTATAGCTGCTAACAAAAGGGTTAGCAGTTTGAATCTGCAAGGTGATCCTTGGAAATTCTGTGGGGGCAGTTCTACTCTGTCATATAGGGACACCATGAGTTGGAATCAACTCGATGGCAATAGGTTATAAGTGCCACAAAAATCAAAGTTATCAGTATTGTACAACTGGAAAATGCATACCTTAAGAGAATGTCTAAGATATATCAAAAAACTAAAACAAAAAACAATGAATGTTTTAGGGGAAAAAGTTTGATAGAAAAATCAAGATGTGAGACTCATAGCAGTGAAAGGCATAGCAAGCCACACCAGCAGCTTGTTTGGGCTAAAAGGAGGATTCTTGGGATCTGAATTGGCATGGAGACTTAGAGGCCTGCGCATCCTGGTCCTCAAAGTGGGATCCGGCCTTATCCAGCCCGTGTCATTAAAGTCAGTTCATCTTCTCAGTAATCTCACTCAGGCAATCCCAGGGTCCTCATAGGACCCCAGAGCTGACAGTATCCCCTGGTTTGAGTTCATATGAGGTAAACGTCTCCCCACAGTACCCTAGGTATCCACTCCTAAAGAAATATCCTCAGGATCACCTGTCACTGGGGACCAGAGGACTGTGGCTGACTTTGTGGCTTTGTCTGTTGTGCAAATGCTTTCAATTCACAAAAGAAAATTAAGCCACTCTTTAGAAGGTGATGCGAGCTGTTGAGAGGGGCTCCCAGCATGCCCCAGGGCTTTTGTCTGAATTCACATCTCAGAAACCAGGTTTGGCCTGAGGTGTTTTCAGTGACTTTGTTCCAGGTCAATATGGCATTCACAGCCACTTTCAGAGCATCCTTCTGTTGAAGTTGGTGCAGGGTGTATATGGAATGTGGATCCTCTGCCCCAGCTGGGACCCTTGGATTGTGGCTGGGAGCATCACTGGTGAGGACATCAGGTTATTTAGATAGATGTTACAGATTGAATTGTGTCCCCCCCAAATGTGTGTCAATTTGGCTATACCATGATTCCCAGTATTGTTTGATTGTCTACCGTTTTGTCATTTCATGTGATTTGCCTATGGGTTGCAAATATTGTGGTGTATTTTCAGTAATGGACAGATCATCCATAAAAAAGGTCAGAAGATCTTATTGCAACAGTTAACCAACTCGACCTCACTGACATATATAGAACTTTTTGTCTATCAATAAGTAAGTACACCTTCTTCTCCAGTGTACACGAAACATTTTCGAGAATACACCATGTGTTAGGACATAAAGAAAATCTCAGCGAAATCCAAACCGCTGAATTATTGCAAAGCATCTTCTTGGACCATAAAGACATAAAAGTTGAAATCAATAGCAGAAAAAAACATAGATAGAAACTGGAACTCATGTAAACTGAACAACCCCTTGCTCAAAAAGTCATGGGTCTTAGAAGAAATCAAGGATGAAATAAGAAATTTATGGAATCAAATGAGAACGAAAATACATTCTGTGAGAACCTATGGGATACAGCAAAAGCAGTTCTCAGAGGTCAATTTGTTTCTATAAATTCACACATCCTGAAGGAAGAAATACCCATACCAAAGAATTAAGCCTACAACTTGAACAAGCAGAGAGAAAGCAACAGAGGAACCCCTCAGGCACCAGAAGAAACAGATTAGAGAAGAACTAAATGAATTAGAGAATAGAAGAACAATTGAAAAAATTAACAAAATCTAAAGCTGGTTTTTTGAAAAGATCAACAAAATTGATAAACCATTAGTTAAACTCGGGAGAGTAAACAAATCACCCAAATAAGAAATGAGATGAGAGATGGCACAACAGACCCAACTGAAATCAAAAGTACCATAACAGAATACTATGAAAGACTGTACTCTAACAGATTTGAAAACCTAGAGAAAATGGACAAATTTCTAGATTCATATCACCTACCAAAATCATCACAAGGAGATGTAGAACAACTTAACAAATCCATTACAAAGGAAGAGATTGAAAAGGTCATCAAAAAACTACCAACCAAAAAAAATTCCTGGCCCAGATGGCTTCACTGGAGAATTCTACCAAACTTTTAGAGAAGAGTTAACTCCAATACTACTGTGACTATTTCACAGCACAGAAAGGGATGGAATAATCCCAAATTCATTCTATGAAGTCACCATAACCCTGATACCAAAGCCAGGGAAAGATCCCACAAAAAAGGAACATTACAGACCAGTATCACTCATGAACCTAGATGCAAAAATCTTCAACAAAATCCTTGATTCAACAACATATCAAAAAAAAAAAATTCATCATGACCAACTTGGATTCATACCAGCGATGCACAGCTGATTTAACATCAGGAAAACAGTTAATGTGATCAACCGCATAAATAACACAAAAGATAAGAATCACCTGATTTTGTCAACTGATGCAGAAAAGGCATTCAACAAAGTCTAACACCTATTCATGCTAAAAGCTCTCAGCAAAATAGAAATAGAAGGGAAATTCCCCAATGCAGTAAGGTTCATCTACGCAAAGCCAGCCACCTACATCACCCTGAATGGAGAGACACTGAAAGAATTCCCCATGACAACGGGAACTAGACAAGGATGCCCATTCTCACCACTCCTATTAAACATTGTACTAGAAGTTCTGGTCAGAGCAATTAGATAAGACAAAGAAATAAAGGGCATCCACATCAACAAAGAAGAAGTAAAAATCTCCCTATCTGCTAATGATATGATTGTGTACACAGAGAATCCTAAAGAATCCGGAAGTAAACTATTTGAACTAATACAAGAGTTCAGCAAAGTATGAGGATATGACATAAGTAGATCAATAGGATTCCTTTATACCAACAAAGAGATCATCAAAGAAGAAATCACCAAATCAATGCCATTTACTATAGCCCCTAAGAAGATAAAATACCTAGGAATAAATCTAACTAGAGAAATAAGAGACCTATACAAAGAAAACTACAAGACCTTACTGCAAGAAACCAAGAGAGACTTACACAAATGGAGAAACCTATCCTGCTCATGGATAGGAAGACTTAACGTTGTGAAAATGTCTATTTCATCTAAAGCAATCTACATATACAATGCAATCCCAATACAAAGTCCAGTGTTAGCTTTTAATGAAAAGGAGAAATGAATCACCAACTGTGTTTGGAAAGGGAATAAACCCTGGAGAAGTAAAGCACTGCTAAAGAAGAGGAACACAGTAGGAGGCTTCACACTACCCAACCTTAGAATGTATTACACTGCAACAGTAGTCAAAACAGCCTACTACTGGTACAAAAAAGAGACATATAGACCAACGGAACAGAGTTGAGACCTCAGAGATGCCACCATCCTCCTTTGAAAAGCTGATATTCGACAAAGGCCTTAAGATCGTAAATGGGTGTAAAAGCCGTCTCTTTAACAAATGGTGCTGGCAAAATTGGATATCCAACTGAAAAACATGAAACAAGACCCATATCTCACACTTTACACAAAACTAACTTACATTGTATCAAAGACCTAAATATCAAACCTAAAACGATAAAGGTCATGCAAGAAAAAAATAGGTCAACAATGGAAGTTTTAATACACAGCTTAGACAGACTTTAAAATCTGACAAACAAACCACAATCAACAAAAGAAAAAGTAGGTAAATGGGAACTACTAAGAATCAAACAGTTCTGTTCATCCAAAGACTTTATTAAAAGAATTAAAAGACCACCTACAGAATGGGAAAAAATATTTGGCAAGTATATGTCAGACTGACGTCTGATCTTCATAATCTACAAGGTACTGCAAAATATCAGCAAGAAAAAAGTAAATAACCCAATTAAGTGATGGGCAGAGGAAATGGACAGACACTTCGCCAAGGAGGACATCCAGGCAGCCAAAAAACACATGAGAAAATGCTCACAATCATTAGCTATTAGAGAAATCCAAATCCAAACTACAGTGAGATACCATCTCACCCCAACAAGGTTTACCATGATCCAAAAACCACAAGACTACAAATGCTGGAGAGGCTGTGGATAGATTGAAACTCTCATACGGTACAACCTCTTTGGAAAGCAATCTGGTGCTTTCTTAAAAAGCTGGAAATAGATATACCATTTGATCCAGTAGTCCCACTGCTCGTAATGTATCCTACAGCATCAAGGGCAGTCACATGAACAAATACATGCACACACGTGGTTATTGCAGCACAGTCCACAATAGCAAAAAGATAGAATCAACCCAGATGCCTAACAACAGATGAATGGATAAAAAAAAATCTATGGTACATACATTCAATGGAACATTATGCAATGATAAACAAAGATTATTTTAGGAAGCATCTCATAACCTGATATCAATTGGAAGACATTATGCTGAGTAAAATCAGTCAGTGGCACAAGGATAAATGTTGTATGGGCCCCCTACTATAAGGACTTAAAAACAGACTCATGTACAGAAGAAAAGACTCTTTGATGGCTGCAAAGGAGGGGAGTTGAGGGAGAGGGCTGGTCATAGATTAGATAGTCGATAGAAATTTCATTGGGTGAAAGCAGTGACAGCATACAGCAGAAAGAAGACCAACTTAACTGAACTTCAACAGAAACCGAAAGCTCTTCTAATCTTAACCCAAAATTGCAAGCACAGAGTAGCAGGGACAGGGGTCTGAAGACCATGCTGTCAGGGGACATCGAGGCCAATTGGCATAACTAGCCTATTGCTAAGAGAGTCTTCTGCACCCCATATTGGTGAGTGGTGTCTGGGGTCTTAAAAGCTAGCAAGCTGCCATCTGAGGTATGCCAAGTGGTCCCAACTCATCCAGAACAGATGATCACCAAGAACAACAAAGACATGAGAGAAAACGAGCCCAGGAGACAGAAAGAGCCTTGTGAATGGGGAGACTGTGTAGATGGTGACCGGCCACCACCAGAGACAGCTGTGACAGGGCACACAATGTCGAGTCACTGTAGCAATATGAGAAAAAAAAGGGGTGCACCTCAAGAACTCCAATGAAAGACCACAACTGATTGTCCCCTGGGAGTATGGCCCCTAGATCTACTGCTGCCCCTGACCAGAAAACATTGCTGATGTCAAGTCTTTGGACAGCAATGGACTGGACTTGGTGACACAATGGTGTCACACCATATGATGTGTGTACTTTATGGTTCCATGCATCTATAGGATGCTGTCTTACTGGCTTCTTACTAGAAGGGAGAGGAAAAGGTGGAGAAGAGGGGACAGGAGACTGTTAGAGGATGCAACACATAGAGAACAAAAAGGATGAGTGTGCTGTCACTGGGCAAGGAAAACAGAAGAAACTGCAAATAGGCAGGCATGTAAATTTAATTTGGATTGTATGCTTTCATTTAATAATAATTTTTTTTTAAAAAAAGAGAGTAAAAAGATTGCCTACAGACTGGGAACAGATGTTTGGGAACCATGTATCTGATTAATATCCAATTTGCATAATCTACAAGGTACGGAAAAATATAAGAAAACCACAAATAATCCAATTAAACAATGGGCAAAGGATATGGACAGACACTTCTCTGAAGAAGATATCCAGGCAGCCAAAAGACACTTGAAGAATTGCTCATGATCATTAGCCATTACAGACAGGAATTCAAATCGAAACTACAATGAGATATTGTCTCACCCCAACAAGACTGGAACTAATCCAAAAAAACACAAAATAACATGCTGGAGAGGATGTGGAGACACTGGAACTCTTCTACACTGCTTGTGGGAATGTAAAATAGTACAACCTTTTTGGAAAGCAATTTGGTGCTTTCTTTAAAAGCCAGAAGTGGAAATACCATCTGATTCAGCAATCCCACTCCTTAGAATATACCCTACAGAAATAAGGACTGTCACAGTAACAGATGCATGTATATGAATGTTTATTGCAGCACTGTCCACAGTACCAAAAGGATGGAATCATCCTAGGTGCCCATCAACAGATCAATGGATAAACAAACTATGGTCTGTTATACAGTGGAACACTATGCAATGATAAAGAACAAGGATGATTTTAGGAAACATCTCATAACCTGGAATCATCTTGAAGGCATTATGCTGAGTGAAATGAGCTGCAAAATGGCAAATATTGTATGAGACCACTATTATAAGGACTTAAGAAAAGAGTTATGCACAGAAGAAATACTCTTTGATGGCTACAAGGATGGGGAGGGAGAGGGTTGTTTATAGATTAGATAATCCACCAAAATCCACTGGCGTTGAGTTTATTCCAACTCATAGTGACCCTGTAGAGAGAGTAGAACTGCCCCATAGAGTTCCCAGCGAGCACCTGGTGGATTGAACTGCTCACCTTCTGGTTAGCAGCCATAGCACTTAACCACTACATTACCCAGGTTTCCATAGATTACATAGTCAATGGGAATTTGATTATGTGAAGGGAGTGACAGCACCCAGTAGAAGGCTGGTCATCACAGCTGGACTACACCATAAACTCAAAATTCTTCTAAATATAACCCAACATTTTAAAGAACAGAGTAGCAGGAACTGGAGTCTGGGGACCATGTTTTCAGGGAACGTCAAGGTCAGTTGGCATAACTAGTCTTTCTCTAAGAGATTGTTCTGCATCCCATATTGGTGAGTGGCGCCTGGGATCTTAAAAGCCAGTAAACTGTGATCTTAGAAATATCAATTGATCGCCAACCCACCTACAGCAGATGAAAACCAAGAACATCGAAGACATGAGTAAAATACGAGCCCAGGAGACAGAGGGTCCATATGACTAGGAGAGTACATCAGCATGAGACCAGAAATAGATGGGACCCAGCTAACCACCAAAGATTGCCCTGGGAGGGAACGCAATGTAGAGTCCCTGATGCAGCACAAGAAAAAGGGAAGTGCAGATCCAGAACTCTATTAAAACACCAGACTTGATGGTCTGACAACCTGGAGGGTCCCCTGAGAACATGGCCCCTGGACTTGCTGCTAGCCCAGAGCTGAAACCAGTACGGAGGTCAACACTTCGGACAAAGATTGGACTGGACAATGGGACATATAGTGATGCAGGTGTTGTATGTACTTTGTGGTTTAGTATCTATATGAGATTGTCCAACTGGTTTCTTTCTAGAGGAAAGAGGAGTGCATAGAGGGGAGGGGACAGTGTAGGTTGAGTGGTTATTGGAGGTAAAGAGTGGAAAGTAGGAATGTGCTGTCACACGGTGAGGAGAGAATACAGATTGCATAGAGGTGGGTGCTCCTGGTTTTATATGGCAAATTGACTTGAATTGTAAACTTTCACTTAATCACAATTAAAAAAAAGATGTGAAAGGAAAAAAATAGTGCCGGAAGCAGAATGCAACCTTTGGACTCAGGGGCCGTGTGCTAAGAAGTTCCTAGTCCAGGGAAAGATTGATGACAAGGACCTTCCTTCAGAACCAACACAGAGAGAAAGCTTTCCCTTGGAGCTGATCCCTTGAACTTGAACTTCTAGCTTTCTAGACTATATTGAAGCCATCCACTTGTGGTATTGTTATACCAGCACTAGATAGATTACTAAGACAATGGATGTGTATGTGTGACTTACTATCAAACAGATGTCCACAATGAGGACATAGATGGGGCTTTAGCACCTGAAGAACAGTCTAAATTATCTGAGTAGTTAAATATTTTTTGTTGGTAAGTTCAATCATAAATGAATAACCTTTACAAAATGCCCATCTCAGTGGAAGCCTGTAGGGTGAAATGTGCGCTTTGTATAAGGCTCTGGAAGGGGAAGGCTTCAGAGGGAGTCATGGCTGGCACAGGCAGAGTCTCATACCAAGCAAGGCATATGACAGGGCATAAATGTGGAGCAAGTCATTAAACAACCTGTAGAGTAGTTTGGCCTAAAGTCAGCTTCTTCCCAACATTACTCATCATGCAGAAAACAGCATACGCACTGATTCCCTTTGACTTTCATTTCCTGGATATGTGGAAAAAAACGTAGGAATCCAAGATTAATTCATCTTTACCTCACCTCCGTCAGCCTCTTCACCATCCACACTGACTGCCTGTCATAGTCTTCTATGGCCAGGGAGGGCGGGTGGCAGCTATACTACCCTCTCTTGGTACCTGTGGGCCTGGCCTTCTGTTCTTTCTGCACTGGGACTATGGTGACTTCTACAATAATTGACCTTGGGTACCTTAGTTAGCCTTTCTGGGTCTCTGTTTCCTCTTATATCAAAAGGATCAGAAAGGAGCTGTCGGCAAGAGGATAGAGATACTGTAGGCCTTAATGCACATTCCAGCCGTGACATTATTCTATAAAGGGGGCCTGTGACAAGAAGCTGAGAACGAGAACACTAGGCCCTGGAAGGCCTAGGTATTTGTTCATATATCCATTCCTTCAGAAAGTACTTCTCAAGCTCCTGCTGTTCACCAGGTGCAGTGCCAAATACAGAGACAGAAAGATGAGACAGTCCCTCCCTCCTGCAGAAACAATAGGCCATCCCAGTATGGAGGAGAGGGATTAGGACTAGATAGGGTAAGTTAGGGTCCTGAGGGAGCTGACCGGGGGTGGAGGAGGATCTCAGCAGACAGATGAGCTAGACTTGGGTGAAGCCAGGGGCTAAAGAGAGTTCCAGGATGAGGGCCACCAGCTGCTGACCTTCCACCTTCTGCCTGACCCATGGTCCCCTTGGGCTGCTCTGCGGGGCTTGGTATAATTACATCTTCATGATAATTAAACAAGCCAAGCCAAGTGCCGTAAAGGAGTTCATAGTAAGTTATACATTATAAGAATTCTGTGACACCCATAGGTCTCCAAGACCAAATACTGCCCCAGACAGTCCCTTCTCATCTGCCCCAGAAACTGAGGCTTTCCGCCAAAGCTGCATCCAGGCCCTGTGTAGCCCATGCCCATCCCAGAAGGTTCTAGCTCATCCCTCACAAGAGCCAGAAGCTGAAGGGAAGCTGGGTTGGGCTGGTGAGGAGCAGGGCAGCAGCTGTCAGAGAAGGCTCTGGCAGCCACACGCTTGAAGTGGATTCTGAATGGCTTGAGAGAGGCCACTCTGTGGGAGAGGTCAAGACATATTCTATGCCATCTTTCGGCTTCCTGTGGATTTAGGATCATTCAGCTGTGAGACTGTGCTCTCATAATGGGCTACACCTTCCAGAAGTGGCTGCCTCTTAGCCTTCTTCCTCTTCTGCCTCCCTCAAGCTCCTCCCAAAGGAGAAAGGGCAGACTGCTGGGTGCCTCCTCTTCCCCAATCCACCAGCCCCAGCAGTTGGCCGACGGCAAAGGAAATGACAGCCTCCAGTGACCAGCAGATCCAGATTGCATGCTTCTCCCTCCAGCCCAGTGATCATGGGTAACACACAGAGTGGGTGGTGACCTCACTTAAACCCACTTGAAAATGATGTTTTGAAAAACCCAAACAAAACATTCCCTGCCACCTCTGAAGAAATTCACACCCCCTCGGCATGAGCATTAGTCAGTGGCTCTTGTGAAACTCCCTGATTTGAAGATGTCCCCGGCCCACCCTCTGCCCACACTAATAAGCACCTTCCGTACAGAGTGGGGAGGACGGGCTGCCACCTTCTCTCCAGTCATTATCTGCCTTTTCAGCTCATCCTGGGGAAGAGACTCGCCCTTTGAACCCTCACTTCATTAGTTAGTGGCTTTGTATTCTCAGGGCGCCTCTGTGGCTTCCAAGCCTGGCTCCTGCACAGCAGTGCTTAGCTGTGCCCCAGTGTGCTCACTCTGGCCCTTCATCTGCTGACCCAGAGTTGGGGAGGGCCTGCTGACAGATTGGATAGCAAGGGGTGGAGGTACAGAGAGAAAGAAGGGATGGAAGTGGGTTTCTTCGTCAAGGTGGGAAAAAAAGAAAAGGTGGAGGCTCCTCTCTTCTTCATCTGGGTCCCTCCTGGACCTGGTGTCACACCTGGTGGGCAGTGTTACTTAGTCACTGGGGGAAGAAATGCTAGCCTTATCTCCACAGGCTGTCCCTGGCCTCTTTTGGCTGAGGAATCAGGCAGGTCCAAAGCTGTCAGGTTGGAGGAGGTGGAAGTGAGCCTTTGGCCTGTGGTTTCCCTTTTCCTTTGCTTCCCCCATACCCCATACTGCTCACCCCACTGCTCCCCCACTGGAACTGCTTCCCATCTGGCCTAGGCCCTCTCGTGGCTTTGATGAGTCCTCCCAGTCATCTGCCTCAGGATGGCAGGGTGGGCGTGGGTAGCTAGAGGTAGGTAACAGAACCATAGCAGCTTTGGGCTGTGCTCGTAGGGACAGGAACTCTGGGAACTCTTAACCACCTTCCCCTGGGAGGGGGACAGCAGAGGCCTTGGTGGAGATAAAAGAATGAACAAACAGTTCAGTGAATTTTCTAGGAAGACATGCTGCTTTGCAGCAATCTGATACTCAAGTGAACTCTCTTGCACACTTGTGTGCATACATGCATCAGTGTTGAGTCCGAGGGTATAGGAACTGCTTTTGCCAGTAAACAAGATGTGTGAAAGTGTGAGCCTCACACCTCTCACCTAAGAGAAGGAGCCTTGGATCGGACCTGGGCTCTCATTCCACTTGGGTGTCGCATTCAGCTCACTATTTAACCTCTCTATGGAGTCATTTTTCTCATAGGTAAAATAAGCATAATTACAGTACCTTTCTCCCCAGGTTGTTTTGCGAGTTAAATGAGATAGTGCTTGGAAAGTTCTTAGTGAAGGAGATGGAGCACTGCGAATACTCAGTTAGGTCTTGCCATCTGTGGGAGAAGCAGGGGTGTGTGGGAGGTACCCCACGGACCCTCCTGATACTCTGTACAGTTGCACCTGAGAAAACAGAAGGCCTAGAACCTAGGCTGGGCAGAGAGGGGAGTGAGACTTGCAGGAAGCGGTAAGAGCTAGCACCTGAGCTGAAGGTATATTTGAGGAACAGGTAGAAGAGTCATCCAGAAGCTTGAGGCTAAGGTAGAGAGAGGTAGGCCACCACTTCTGGAAAAGTGGACAAGAGCAACCTGTTATAAAAGCACATCTCATAGCTGGATAATCCTAACCCACAGGAAGCACAAAGATGGCACAGAACATGCCTTACCCTCTTCCACTGAGTGGTCTCTCAGGTAATCAAAATCTTCTTTAGGGCACTGGCCGCACAGCCTCTTCCAACTGTTGCGGCCCTTGTCCCCACCAGGCCCACCCAGCTTCCCTTCACTTCTCTCACCCTTTTCCAAGGGCTCTGGGCACAGAGGGACAAGCCAGACCCTTCTGGAAGTCCTCAGTGCTGGAAGAAGCCATAGGTCCTCAGGGCCTACACAAGGCTGTGTGTGAGTAGCCAACAAAGCTGTGTCTTACTGATGTGAGGCCTCTCCTGGCATAACTCTGATGCTTTTTCATGCTAACAGAATCTCTTGTCTCACTAAAGACATGTGCTCTCATTAGACTGTAATCTTCGGGAAAGCAAGATCCTCTCATGTCCCACTCATGACAGCATCTCCAGCCCCCAGCAAAGCTTTGGTACTTATGGGCATTGAGCACATAAGATTGTTGAATAAGCAAATGAATTAATGAATAAATGCTGTATTGGAGGCATGGCCATTTTCTGGACCTAGTCAAGGAGGACCCACCTTAGGAAAACCCAGTCTCATCAGCTGGGACAAGCGCCCTCAGCCTCCATGGGGGTGGGCTGCCTTCCTTCTTTCTGTTTCAGCACACTTGGATCCCTTCGTTGTTTCCAGAGGGCACTGTGCCACAGGGAATCAGGCCCTCAGAGTCCTCCCTGGGAGGCACCACAGTACCTCCTGCCAAGAGCATCTTCCACCCAGGCCTTCTCCACAAAGTTGCTTGCATAGCACCCTTCCCCTCCCCTGCCTTCCTTCTGCTTCTGTGCATCTGATAGTCTGGCTACATGTATCATGGAGTTGTTCATTTGTTCAAGCGGCCTCTCTATAGTGAAGCTGCATTTGTTTACAAGCCCATGGTACTCTGGGCTGCCTCTCTGTCTCAATTTGGAGGCTATGTTTATGACCGGGGGCTGGGGAGAGGAGGAGGAGACAGCCACAGGGCTAAAGTTGTCCAAGAGTCAGGCAGATATGGCCTAGAATATGAGCTGCCCAAGACCCACCTAGCAAAACTGAGGACTATTGAATTTTTATTGAGCCCCAACCAGACTCCAGGGCTGCTCACATCTCTGAGTTAGACATGGTGCCTGCCTTCTCCATGGTAACAATGCTAAATAGGGATGCGTTGCCATGGAGAGCCACATTGCAGCTGCATCCGTGGCTTCCTCCAGGAAGCACACGTGCTGGGTCCCTCTGGTCTCTCTGAAGGTGGCCAGATGTCTGAGGAGGTTGCCTTGGACATCAAGCACACTTCTTGCAACTTTGAGGACTGCTGGTTCCAACCAGGGTTCCATGTCCCTGGGACTAGAATTGTAACCTTACCCCTACTCTTGACAGGTAGAAGTTTGAGGAGGTCAGCACACAGAGCCAAATGGAAACTGGACCCGATGGTCATTCTTACCCTCATCATCTGCTCCAGGGAGTGTCTTCTAATATGATCAGGAGGAAAGGGGATGTCATCAATGGGAGGAAAACAGTGGGACAATCGGGACAGCCCTTGTGCTGATGCACTATTATCTTACTCATCGAGCCAATGTTTGGAAGAATTATTAATGCTTTCCAGTAATTGGGATTGTGCCCTTCCATATTCATAGAATTCTGATGTGACAAGAATTTTATCATGTCCTTGAATGCAAGGAAATCTGTGCTGCTTATTTGAACTTAAGTCAAATCTCCTCATAGCTTAACAGTCCAATATAGTAATGTGGAATAAAACTCCATTTTTGTTGAAGGCTAAACATAGAAGCTGAATATCAGGCTTAAAATACTCTACTTAACCTCTCAGGTCTTATCATCATTACATAATCTGTGTTTATAGTGTAATCGTCTGTTAAACAGAGGCTATCTGCCCACTGCTGATCGTATGGGTGTGTTTGTATATATTAGGCCATGACTATAATGTATATGTATAAAGTGGGAGATGGGCTGCCTACTGATTGACCAAGATACAGAAACTTTTGAAAGATGTGGTGAGAGCTCTTAAGACAACTATAAATATTCGGGTGAGGAGGCCTCATGTGATGTGTTCTGTGTTGCAGGCCGAGTGATCTCAGCGCCAAGTGATGGACAACCTGCAGTCTCAGAACCTCTCCATGGATATGACCGACTCTCCTCCCACCTTGGCCAATAACCGACTGGAGAATGGCATGGCCCAGCTGATCACCACTGAGGCGTGGAATATCAACTCCACCGACCTGGTAAAGAAGGCCCTGGTGACCGTGCCAGCCCCATCGATTCTGAACCCCCCTGCTGAGTCCCAGAGCGGCGTGGCACTGAAGGTGGCAGCCACAGTGCTGCAGCCCCTGTGCCTCGGGGAGAGCCCGGTGGTGATGCCCATTCACATGCAGGTAGAGGGAAGCTCTGCGCCTGAGCTCAACCCCAATGCGAACACCACCTACGTCATGACCACGCAGGGGCCCGTGCAGCTGCCCGTGGTGCTTGAGCAGCACGTCTTTCAGCACCTCAACTCCCCTCTGGTCCTGCCTCAGGAGGCCCCGTGTTCCTCCAGTGCCATCCACAATAACCTCTTCCAGGGGGCTGAGGATGCTGAGGCCCAGCCTCAGCTCCTGGACCTGAGGATCCCCACCCAGCCGCAGGAGCCCACACTGCCCTTTGAAGCTGTACTTCAGAATTTGTTTCCTGCCCAGGGCACCCTCGGCCCTCCACCCTGTCAGCCCCCTCCAGGATACCCCTCCGTGCCACCTCAGCCCTTTAACTCCCCCTTGACTCCCCTTGTCCCGCCAGCCACCCTCTTAGTGCCCTACCCTGTGATCGTCCCTTTGCCAGTGCCAGTCCCCATTCCAATCCCCATCCCTGTGCCTCAGAGCTCTGAATCCAAGTTCAGCCCCAGTTTCCCCAAGCCGCCATCTTCCTTCAGCCTGCACCCCTTTAAAGGCCCCCAGACCCCTCTGGAAAAGGAGGAACTGAAGCCTTTTGACCTCCTCCAGTCTAGGGAGTATTTCCAACTTAGTCGCCACACAGTCATCAAGATGGGGAGTGAGAACGAGGCCCTGGATCTCTCCATGAAGTCAATGCCCTGGCTCAAGACCGGCGAAGTCAGTCCTCCAATCTGCCAGGAAGATGCAGTCCTGGACCTGTCGCTGGCAACTCACCGGAAAGCTGAGCCTCCTCTTGAGACCCTGTACAACAGCAGTGCATCAGTGGGCAGCCCAGGCCACCCAGGGATGGAGAAGCTTCCTGGTGGTGCCGAAATGCCCTTTCCCCCTATCACGCCCCATGAAGCCTGCACCATGATGGAGAGCCGCGTTGGCAGCAACGATGCCCCTGAGATGCTGAGCCAGCCCAGCAACCCCAGTGGAGAGGTTAAGGCGGAAAATAGCATGGAGGTTGTGAGCGAGTCCCAGGCTGCCAAGGTCATTGTCTCTGTCGAAGACGCTGTGCCTACCATCTTCTGTGGCAAGATCAAAGGCCTTTCGGGGGTGTCCACCAAAAACTTCTCCATCAAAAGAGAAGACTCCGTGCTTCAGGGGTATAACATCAACAGCCAAGGAGAAGAGGCCATGGAAAATACAGAGCCCCTTAGGAAACCCATCAAAAACCGGAGCATAAAATTAAAGAAAATGAACTCCCAGGAAATCCATATGCTCCCAATCAAAAAACAACGTCTGGCTACCTTTTTTCCAAGAAAGTAAACAATGGCTTTTTAAAATTTTTATGATTATAATATGGGGAAAGGTGCATTGGTTTTATAAGAAGGCATTTAAAACAAATTATCTTTGTTAATTATTTTGGGGAGGAGTGGGGCGGAGGGAAGGTGCATTGGCTCTAGAAGCCCTGTAAGCTAGTATCGTTTTCTTTTTTAATTTTTGACTTTTCACAAATGAATAAACAAGAGCAACCTATTTTTCAAGCAGATTGCACATTTTTTGCAGCTTTAATGAAATATTGGGTGAATCAGAGAGGGTTAAAAAAAGCTATTTTCATTGCCACAAAGTGCTTTGATGATGTAATACCTAATAAAGGGTAGGATGACTATTTCACAATAAATGTTTGTTTGCACTAATTGGCTACAGTAGTCTATCATTTCTCAAATGTCTATTCCTTTACTAGGATGATTTGGCCCAAAGGTTGTCTTTCGTAAAGCATACCAAGTTATCTGTGTTATAGACCCTAAGTGCTCCCAGCATATTGGGCAAAGAAGAAAAATGTTACCGTTAGTTGCCGTTGAGTCAGTTCTGGCCCATGGTGACTCCATGTGTGTCAGAATAGAACTGTGCTCCAAAGGGTTTTCAAATGGTTTGATTTTTCAGAAGTAGATTCACCAGGCCTTTCTTCTGTGGTGTCTCTGGATTAACTCAAACCTTCAAACTTTCAGTTAGCAGCTGAGCTTGTACCATTTCCACCAAGCCAGGGACTCCTCTGCCATCATAAAAGGAGGGTTAGGAATATGCATGACTGTGAACAAGTCACTACTAACCCCTTGAGGCCTCCGTTTCTTCATTTGTAAAAACGGGGCAGAAGGAGGGGGCGGAGAGATGCATTTCTAATACTTGAGGCCTTCTACAGATGAAGCCAGACATTGGATGTACGATAACATGCCTGAACCTTCCATAGATGAAAACAGGCAAATGGCTCTAAAATGAACCTGTGCCCACCCAGAAGTGACCTGGAAAAGACCTTCTTTTCAAAGACAGGTGGAACATTTTTGCAAATGATGAAAAGTGTTGCAAGCCAGAAGTATTCCTGAAGGCCACTTGATGGTGGATTAGAAGGAAAGTGAATTGCTGGCGTCGGAGGAGGAGATGTTTGGTGTCTTTCCCAGGCTTGGGTGAAGATATCTGGGGTGGAGGGGTGGAGAAGGAAGACAAAGCTATTCTTTGTTAGTTTAGCCCAGTGATCCTCAACTGAGTTGATCGCCCCACGGGACATTTGGCACGGTCTAGGAACATTTTGGGTTGTCACAATTGAAACAGTGCTACTGGCATCTAGTGGGTAGAGGTCAGGGATACTGATGAACAGCCTTCCCATTCCTTGATGGATGGCCACAAGGTACCTGGAAGGAGACACCATCACTGCACCTCTGATGTGACAGCATAAAGCCACCCATACAATGGAGGGATTGGGAACATAGGTTTAAAATAAGCCTGTGAGGCGGCATATTGCACTAGTGTCTGAAGCTGTGCTGGTGAGAGACTGATTATTACATGCCTGCTTTTAAACTTAAAACTCTATTTCCCATCTTGTAATTAGTATGTATCCAGCTGTTACTGTGAAGAGGAACAGGAGGAAAAGCAGTTGTGAAACTGTTCTTTTATTACCAGGCCCTCCGTGGGTAGGGTTACAGTTCTAGCTGGTCCCATACCCTACACCCAGAATGGATTTTTTTTCTTGTGTTCTTTTCCTGTGTTGTTAAAAATTTGTTTTTCAAAGTGTCACGTGATGGTAAATAACCAGGATCGCTGTTTCTCATCAGGCTAACTCTTGCCACTCTGCAGCACACAGCCAGACTCCATCCATCCTTTCAGCCTCAAAATGGTGCCGTCTTTTTCCATTTTTATTCTCCACGTGGGTTTCTGGCCATGTATCTGAGCATGGCATGTGTATTCTAGTTTCAAATATAACACAAATGCATAGGGGCCCTAGTTTTTCTTTTGCCTGATGCCTTTTCTCACCTCGCTGGTGGTTTCTGCTGCTGCTGCTATGCTAGGAAGCCCCTTTTATAGCAGCCAGCAGGTCCCCTGTCCTCACAGTGTGCTGGGAAGAGTTGCTGCTTCTCTGACTTGGAGAGAACGAAACTCATAATTTGCCCTATAGAAGCAAGTACTTAAAGCTGAGTTTCTCCTGCTTGATCAATCAGTTGTGGTCATTCTTACCTCCCAACCCCCACGACTGTCTCCAGTTAACCTACTTTCAGGTTAGGGCCATGCAGAGGTCCCCCATTAGATTTCTCATGACTTAATTTCCCATTCTTTCTCAAGAATGCTTTGGACCAACCAGCCTAAAGAACAGGGTCTTTTAGGAATAGGATAAGTCCCCTGGACTATTGATATTTGCTCCAATTTGTCAAGATGACTTTGGGTGACTTCAGTTAGAAGTGACTAAGGAATGGAAACAAGTAGCAAAGATACATCCTTGAGGGTAGTGATTTTCCTGGTAAAATGTAACTTAGCTGCTGTAGAAGGGAAAAAGCACTTCAAAGAGGATGCAGTTACTGTCCTAACTAAGGAGAACACTGGCAGTGAGGAGAAAACTTTAGAGTGAGGTCAAAGGTTAGACTCAAAGGCACAGGTCCTATACTTAAAGCATGAAAAATAACGTCTGCAATGTGAAAACTAAATGAAAACTGAGAGAGAGGGCGGGAGGGAGGAAGGGTAGGTGGTTGAAGGAAAGAAAGAAAAGAAGGAAGGACAGAGAAGGTAGCCAGTGACTGAGACGCTGTGTCAAGATCGTGAGGATGGTGCAGAGCCCAGCAGTGTTTTGCTCTATTGTACACAGAGTCACCGTGAGTCAAAATTGACTCAGCACCGAACAACATGTTAAGAAAGTCATTATCAATATAGATAGCACAATTAATGAAAACAGAAGGTCCAAACTTAGATTCCATTTTACAAATGAAGACATTAGGGCTTGGAAGAGTTTTTTGTTTTCAGTTTTTAAGTGCCAACAACTCAAAAATAACACACCTCACGATAATTTTTTTTAATGTGGGATTTGAAGCCCAATGAAGCAATAGGAATTTGAACTCTTTAGGGACAAATCTAGCATGAATTCGTGGAGAGTCTGAATTCGCAACTTTTTTCCACTCATTTTCCAGCCCATCTCAGTTATCTAATATACCTGGAGCACTTGGTACACAGGTAAAGGGGAGATCTTGAGCTAAAGGGTGCAAATACCAAACCTCTAAAAGTCACACTCAAAAGCTGCTAAGCTGAAAACTTTAACGGCAAGGAAAAAATGCGTTAGAGATTGTTCTGCAAGACTTTACTCCTCATTAAATCAAAGTCAGTTTTGCAGTACAGCTCCCTGCCACCAGGTCAGATAGCTCTCATTCCACACCAGCGAGACAAAATAGGGTGGATTTGAGGTTCCCAGGGTGCCCATTTTAATAAATTGATCTTTTGTGGTAATTAGCATAGTGCTTGATCTTATAGTAAGTGGTGTATCTAAAGCAAGGGAAAGAATTAATTCTAAAATACTGTAAATAATCCACCTACCACTGTGTTTAGATGAGGGGTTTCTGAGTACAGTTGGATTTGAGCTATCCCCTGCTGAGATGATCACAATTCCAAGTGAGAGATGATGAGCTGGTAACCTCTAGATTATTGGACCTCAAGTTGCATTCTCTATATACTCTCAAATAAAACTGTAGACATACTCTCTTAATAAAAATGATGGCGTTCACTTGAAAACTATCCTCACCCTGCTAAATGATTTTTTAAATACTGAAGTTTGGTAACCCAGTCAGTCAGTAAGAATGTAATAATCCCCTATTAGAGCAATAGCATCAAGCTCTTGGTCCTAGATGATATTAGGAATTTGGTTTTATGTATGGTAGAACTGCCCTATAGGGTTTCCAAAGCTGCAGGCTTCATGGGAGCAGACTGCTACATCTCTGTCCCATGGAGGCAGTTGGTGGATTCGAACCGACAACCTTCCTTTTAGCTGCCAAGCAATGTGAACTACTGTGCCACCAGGGCTCCTTTGAAAAAAAAAGAGCCAAACTCCTCCTTTTAGTAATTCCCTATTTAAACACCAAGAAGCCCTGGTGGGGCAGTGGTTAAAGTGCTTGGCTGCTAACCAGAAGGTCAGCTGTTCAAAATGACCAGCAGCTCCACGATAAAGATGTGGCTGTCAGCTTCTGTAGAGATCTACATCCATGGAAGCTCTACGAATGTGCTGTGACTCAGAATTGACTTGACAGCAGTGGGTTTTGGGTTGGTATTTAAGTACCAGATTCCTCCACAGACCCCTTTGCTAAACTCAAAAGTCCCATTTTCTCTGCTTTCTCTTTCTCACTTTATCTTCTTCCATTATCTTTATTGCTCTTTCCTCAATTTCTCTATCTACTCTGTAGGCTCAAGAACTCCAGGTAGGTGATGAAGTGTTCTAAAATTGATTTTGGTGGTGGTGGTCAAGCAACTGTGTGAATATACTAGAAAAAAAAAATCGAGTTGTATACATGAGTGAGTTGTGTAGTATATGTATTATATCTTAATAAAGCTGTTATTTAAAATAAATGAATAAACAATGAGAGAACACAGAAATAGATAGAAATTGGGAACTGACTACAGGCTCCAGGAAAGCTTCCTAGAACCGAACAGTTACTCCCCATTTTTGATCAGTTATATTGCTGTTCATATATCCCCACTTCACATTAGACCTCACAGCAGGGGCTATATAATCCCATAGGCAAGGTAAGCACTGTATTAACCTTGCTTACCATACATCTGTAGTGAAAAATTACAAAGATGTGATGTAACCAGCAAGAAGTTGTTCATTACACGTTGGTATGTAAGTACAACTCCCACTTGCCTTCCTTACTGGATCACCCACCTCTGTCAAGGGATATAAATTTGAAAAGATAATTTGATTCTATAGGAAAGTACTATGGGGTTGGGAGAGAGACAGATACCAGTCGTAACTGGAAACAGAGTCTTTGGTGTGGTGAAAAAATGTGAAGTTGTTTACTACAGGTGACCTGGTAACCAAGGTAGCACCATGCTTACCTTGCCTATTGAATAATCTTCCCCTGGACCTCACCGTCTTTGACTGGTCAGCCCCTTTTTAACATGTCCTTACTTCCTGCTGGATCCTACATATCTGACTACTCTGGTTTTTCTTAATGGAAACCTTGGTGGTGTAGTGGTTAAGTGCTATGTGTCCTAACTAGAAAATCAGCAGTTCAAATCCACCATGTGCTCCTTGGGAGCTCTGTGGGGCAGGTCTACCTTGTCCTATAGGGTTGTTAAGAGTTGGAATCAACTCCACAGCTGTGGCTTATCTTTTGTCAGAACTTTGCTTGGAGTATCATTCCCCATGACTCATTGCTTAGAAATCACCTCTCCCAAATCACCTCTCCAAGTGATTTACCTTGGACAGGCTTTTACAGAACTTCAGGTTGGTCTTTACCATTATGCACCAAGATTCCAACTATATTGGGGCCACCAAAAAAAAATCATTGTGTGTGGATTTGACTTTGACTCCTGGTGATGCCATGTATGTCAGAATAAAGCTGTGCTCCATAGGGCTTTCAATGGCTGGTATTTCAGAAGTAGGTCACAGGACCTTGCTTCCAGGGTGCCTCTGGGTGGGTTCAAACCTCCAACCTTGCAGTTAGCAGTCACACACTTAACCATTTGCACCACCCAGGGCTCAGGCCACAGCCCTCCTAAATTCAAATGAAATCTCATGAAGAAGACTAATGCTAAGAAAAAAAGAAAATCCCAAACCAGAAACTGTCCTGGTTTGGAGGGCTGCCTGTCTGCCCCTCACTTCCCAGGGCCTGAAAGCATGGTTGACAAAGCTGCTGCTATGACGGTACTGGGCATGCCCTAGGATTGCATTTTCATACCATCTTCTTTTAGCCCCTTCTCTGAGACAGCTGAGTGATGTGTCTTCTATTATTTTGCCTTACACCTTATCTGGGGTAGAGTGGATACTCAGGAATCACGTGACCTAATGGCCTCTGAGCTCAGCAGTAGGAGACTGGCTTCCTGACCATGATTCTCTCCCCTGGAAGGGGGTCTGGGCCCAGAGTAACAGTCCAGGTCCCAGCATTACTCTCCTTGACTCAGCATCCAATTATAGGATGGCTGTATGTGTCAGTCCCCAAGGCATCCACAATGGCAATGGAGACCACTGGGATGACTTGAAATGTGCTTAGAAATTCAGTCTTTCAAGGAGCAAGGCCACCATGCAGAGTTAACAGTTTTTGTTAACAAGTGATTTATTTAATACGGCTTTCTGATTTGAAGTACTCTTACTAATGGAAACCAGCTAACAAGGTATCGCCTCACAGCAGTCCTTGGGGGCTCATGTGAACACACGGCTAACATGATTTGTAAAAACGATATCAACTGCTTTGAGTGAATGGGTGCTCTGAAAGTACTTGAGGGTGGATGAGAGCAGGCTGTTCTTTGTGCCTGGGGAACGGCAGGCTGTGGGCAAGCCACACAGTGGAAGGTTGATTCTTTAAGCTCTGAAACCTTTTATTGCAACTGCTTTCAATAAGAATCTTTTCAAAAAGCATTAAGCATCTCAGCACAGTAAACTCTTCTTGACTCACTCATTAGGACTGTTGGCTTCTGGCCTGGCCTAGTATAGCATGGTGTTCTTTAGGCTGTTTCCTGTCCCCAGGGCCATCTCCACACTGGGGCCTCTGTTCTGTTTTTAATTTTTAATCTCTTGCAATCATGTCACTTCTTACCTTCTGTGATGAGCTCCTGGCTCTCACTCATAATCCGACCAATAGCATGAAAAGATCCCCAGTTCCCTGGGCAATGCTTCCTCACCATCCTGCAAGGCAGCCCTAGGGCCACCTCTGGAAAGTTCTTCCCAGCCCCTCTCCCCTTCCCTTTTCTGAGATCCACTACAGGGAAGCAACACTGCTAGGGGAAGACACCTCACATTGTACTGAGCTAATTGTTCACATATGGTCTCTTTCCCTTCAGTTGCCAGCTGCTCAGGAGCAAGCCTATGGAGTACTGATCACTTTTGGTCCATAGCACGTGGTCCCTGGTCCCTGGTCCCTGGTCCCTGGTCCAGCCTGTATGATAGCTCAATGGATTGAAGTACAGAGCACCTTCTCTGTCTCCATAGTCACCACATCTTGGCTGCATTGGACCTTGTCCAAGCTCAGAGACTCCCAGTCTATTCTAGATTGTGGTCAATGGTTACTTCTGCATGCCCCAGATGAATAGGATACTGGGTTTTACTCATTTCACATACAATCCGCTTGTCCTATCTATTCTTTAGACCCTCCTTTTGTTGTCACTGTGAAGGTTAAAGTCCAGCAGAGTTCATTTGAGCCAGAACTTTGAACTGATTCTTTCCAGTTAGAAGCCCTGCTAAGAATTTTCATGCCTAACAGATGGCTCAGGACTAGGCAGTGTTAGGGACTGATTCGGAGAACCACTAGTAGAGCCAAACCAAAAACTCACTGCCATCGGGTCAATTCCAACTCATAGTGACCCTAAAGGATAGGGTTGGGCTGCCCCATAGAGTTTCCAAGGAGTGCCTAGTGGATTTGAACTGCTGACCTTCTGATTAGCAGACATAACGTTTAACCACTATGGCACCAGGGTTTCCACTAGTAGAGCAGTGGTCCTCAAAACTTATTATACATGAGAATCACCCGGGGGTCTTGTTAATACGTAGATTCTGATTCAATATGTCTGGGGATGGAAACACAAATCTTAAGCAGAGGTTTGAACTGGAACAAATCAGTTTTAAGCCTGGAGTTGAGCAATCACAAATGACTGCTCCTCATGAGCTAAGAGCTGACTCCTGCCCTCCCATAGCAACACATGCATACTTATATCATCTCATCCAATTGAAACTGCGTGTCTGTCTACCCTACTATACCATAGACGCTTCCAGGGTCAAGGTCAAGTCTTGCTCCTCATTTTATCTTACATGTTTAGCACAGTGCTTGGCATTACATAGGCCCTCAACACATGTATGTAGACCAATATGAAGCCACAGGTCAGGTACAAGTATACTCCTCTTGGCCACACTGACACAGCACGTGGAAAC
Source organism: Heterohyrax brucei (assembly GCA_028571685.1). Taxonomy (NCBI): domain Eukaryota; kingdom Metazoa; phylum Chordata; class Mammalia; order Hyracoidea; family Procaviidae; genus Heterohyrax; species Heterohyrax brucei. The sequence continues at coordinate 23,522,573 of CM053166.1, read as the reverse complement.
CCAGACACACAAAAGAGAAATATCTGGACTCTACAATTCACTTAGCAAAAAAAAGATGTACTGTTTGATTCTTTTATATTACATGTGTCACTATGCTTTCAAAACAAGACTGTTTCTTCAAAAGCGGTTTCTACACTCTCATAGATGTGTACACACAACACATAGTAAGCAATAAACAAAATCTCGTCAGTGGTATATAAAGAAAATGTCTGAGCATACAATCACCCAGAGTATGTGGACTTGTTTATAAATTATATGCAAGGTCTGCTGAACAAATACACAGATTATAAAATATGTGCAGAAATAGAAAATTTGAAAGGATGCAACAGATACAAATGGGTTCAATATTTTCTTTCTGCACCCCTAATACATCATCTTCTGTACCCTGCTAGGTTATAATGAAATGAGAATATTCTAAATCTTTCAGCTGGCTGGAAGAACCATTAAATCCTCTTATGGATCCATGTAACCCTCTGTCTTGAAATATGGAAAATATCTAAGGAGAAGAGTTTTCTATGTCCAAGCTAGAAATAGTTTCTATCACTCACTATACCTAAGAGAGGGAGTGGCTAGGGACTTTGGATAGAAGCCAGAGTCTGGATTCGATTCCCAGCTCCACTCCTTTCTAGTTGTGTGACTTTGAGCAAGTCACTTAACCTCTCTGCTTCCCTTTCCTCATCTGGCAGTAATAAAGTACCTGTCTCCTAGGGTCGATGTGGCTAGCATATGAGCCAATAAATTTGGGGTGCCAAGGACAGAGCCTGGCACACAATGAATGCTCAGTAAATTAGCTCATGTTATATCTTGTTTAAAGGAGCCCTGGTTAAGTACTCATCTGCTAACTGAAAAGTTGGTGGTTCGAACTTACCCAGCGGCTCAGTGGGAAAAAGCCCTGATGATCTACTCCCATAAAGATCAAACCTAGAAAACTCAATGGGAGTAGTTGTACTGTCTGTCACACTGGGTCATATGAATCAGCATCAGTTCAAAGGGACCAAACAACAACAACAACAATAGCCGTACCTTGTTTATGAATAGTCATACATAGCAAGGCCAACCAAGGTCCTTCAAATTCCTGACTTTAGAAAGCCTTTAATCGCAGCTCGTGTGCTTCCAGATCTTTCTTTGTGCCACAAATTTGGATTTGCAGCCAGGCACTGTCATACCTTCCTCCAGACTACTAATGATCTGTCATCTCATTGTCCTCCCTTCGGGCCTGAGACAAGGGTTGACTATTTGGCCATTAGCAGGAAAAATGGACTAGTTGGAAAAGGAGAAAGGGGACATGGACAGGTCCTGGAGTCAATCTGGCACATGCCCTCAAACCTCATTCTGCTTTCAGGTCTGTATCTTTCAAATGGGGACTAAGCTGCCTTTCTCACAGACTCAATGAACACGTGTGTCTGGGGCCTGTACATAGTGGGCATTGTCAAGCTGCTATGCCTTTCCTTGCCTGCAGTGGACAGGCCCCAGGGTAGGCAGGGATGGGAGTCTCAGTGACAGAATCTGTTTATTTCAGGATTTGTCACAGCAGCCATGGTCAACATTTGACTAGATTATTCTGTGCATTGTAGGATGTTTAACAGCTTCAGCCTCTACACACACTAGGTGTCAGTAGCACACACACAACCCAGTTGACAACCAAAGCTATCTCTTGTCCAGTGGCTTCCATCCACCCCCAGGGCTCACTGAGAGTCACACCCCTGGACACAACACTGTAGCTGGCCCCATGGGAGCTGTGCCTGCCTGAGAACCTAGCAGCTTGGATGGCAGGGAATGGGGGTTCCTTAGACGTGAACGTATAAAACTGTGTTCCCTTTTATCAAGCCCTTCTTATAAAAATCTGGTGCCTGACAGCAGATAAGCCTGTTTTGACTTACACATAGAAATTTACTTTATAAGCGATTCACCAACTTCTTTTTTAAATACAGGCCATTTCTTGAGGGCACTTTAAGTTAGCGTCTGGGCAACTTCTTAGAAACACATCTATTACATAAATTGGAGGCAACTGTACTTGAAACATCTACAAGAAAGGATTTGCAAGATGATTGTAGAAAAGGATTTCCTTGCTCATCTAAGAGCTGTTGACCTCTCTGCCGCAGGAAAGAGGATTCTTGGCAGCAAAGGATCTTTGAAAAAAGAACAGCCACTACTTCTCCACCCACCTGCTGGGGAGAAACCACCTCTTGACTGCTTAATCTGTGCCAGGAGGACAGCACCGTCTACCGGCAGCCCCCAGAGAAAACCACAGGCAACTTCCTGGCAGTGTGGTACTAAGGCGGAGAGGCACCTGGCTAGGGGCCTTGGTCCTCTCTATATAAGCTGGTTCTGTGGATATGTTAGGATGTGTGGGAAGGGCCTAGATTTAAAATCATCAAAGGGCTCAAAATCAAAATCCTTAAAGAGTCTGAGTTTTCAAAAGCATTTCCTTACCTGTTGTCGCTGGGATCTGTTACTGCAGAACTCTGGGTCAGAGGGAAGTCAGAACTGGAAGTTGAAGCAGCAAGCCCAGAGTGGGGAGGCAGGGGGACAGGGAGGGCCGGCAAGGTGTCCACTCACCTCATGACTAGCCTTGTTGACTCTTTTAGGTGGCTGGTTCTTGATGCCAGCTGCACCCTGGAATCACCAGGGGCTCAGGAAAACTTCCTCATGCCCCCATCTGGCCCCAGAAATTCGGATCTAACTGAAGTGGGCCAGCTCCTGGGGTATGAAAATACCCCAAGTGTTCCCCATGGGTTTGGTCACAGCCGTCGTTACATTTAATTCTCATAGCCTTCTGGAAGGTTCTTTATTATTCGTTTACATGCAGCTGAATAAGCACACTGTAGCCATTTTACAGGCAAGGGAGAGACTGCAGCAATGTTTAAATGTAGCCTACAGTATCGCAGCCCAGCGAGCCCACAGATATAGACCTGGCAGAAAATTCTCACAGGATAGTACCTCCCCTACGATGTGCAATACCGTCTGGTCACTTTTCGTCTACTCCAGTAAAACTGCTACAGCCCAGGCGATGATACTGCAAAGCACTGCAGGCTAGGCACTTGCAGTGTGGACCAGGACTGCTACTTGGAGGGGGCAGAGCCTAGCTGGGAAACCCCACTCCTCTCCCTAACGTCCTGGATTCTTCTGCCTTGCTGCCTTCCCCTGTATCTACAACAAGTTTAACTGCTCTCTCAGTTGTGGAGCAGGTAGGGGATAACAGGGAAGGGGGAGCTAGAACATATGAGCAAGTATTTTTTTAAAAAATATTTTATTGTGTTTTAAGCAAAAGTTTACAAACCAAGTCAATTCATCATACAAAACTTACACACACTGTTACGTAATTCTAGCTGCTCTCCCCACCCTGTACGTCTTCCTGCATCCATTCCACTAGCTCTTGTTTCCCTCTGCCCTCTCATCTGGCCTCTGGATAGCAGCTGTCCAGTGAGCCTCATGTACATACTTAAAGCCAGTAAACACACTCTCTGCCAACATCACTCTGTCTTATAGTTCAGTCCAATATTTGAAAAGTTGACTTCGGTACTGGTTTTAGCTCTGGACTAAGAGAGAGTCCAGGGACTGTGTCTTCAGGGGGCCCTCCAGGATGTTGGACCATCAAGTCCGGTCCTTTAACAGAGTTCTAGATCTGCACCCTTATTTTTCTCCTGCTGTAGCAGAGACTCTACATTGTGTTTCCTGTCAAGGCGGTCGTTGGTGGTGGCCAAGCACCATCTAGTTCTTCTGTTCTCATGCTAATGTAGTCTCTGGATTATATGTCCCTTTCATGAACAAGTTTGATAAACTTATTTTTAAAGTAACTTTTTCTTTATAAATTCAGGGAAAGGCCCAAAGAAGCCATTACATCCCAACCCATTGCTGTGGAGTCAATTCTGACTCACAGTGTGACCCTATAGGACAGTGTGCCATAGGGTTTCTAAGGCTGAATAGTCTTTATGGAATGAGACTGCCACATCTTTCTGCTGTGGAGTGGCTGATAGGTTCAAACCACAAGCTTTTGGTTAGCAGCCAAGCCCTTTAATCACTGAGCCACTGGGGTTCCTAAGCTACATCCCAGGGGTTGTGAAACTCGATTCCATCGGTTCACTAACACAGATGTGTGCATGTGTGAGACAGACCGATGGAGAAAGGGAGAAACAAAGAGTGAGCTCAGAATGGAACAGAGTGAAAGGCTAACACCCAGAAGTTTTCTTTTTACCTACAAAAAGGTAACCTTTTGGTGAAGGAAAGTTTCACTGATGACATCTGTGTGTTTGCCCAGGACAAGTCTATTGTTGTGATCCACTGATGGAAAGCCTGAGGAGGAGAGTTGGGGGCGGAGGAGACGGGACGGGGGAGACCCTAAGTGTGGAATGGGGACAACAGGTAGGTTGCAGCAGGAAGCTAAGCTCAAGAGGCCCTGTAAGGAAGAGCACAGGTGACTTTGTTGACCCCTCCTCAGACCCTTCAGGCTCACTGCCTGCTGCCATGTACAAGCCTGTGGCCTACAACGCTGCAACCTGCTTCTCACTTGGCTCGTCTCTCAGAGGTGAAGCAAAGTCAATGTGGTTTCCGGACTGCTGTGCATGCCTTCACGAGGTCCTTGGGGTTTTCAAGCAGTAGCTTTGGTGGGAAACCAATTGGTACCATCTCACCCTTTCAGTCTCCAGTGAGCAGCCTTCCCTAATCCTTCCAGAGCAGAAGTCTCTGGGCAGAAAACTTTGCTTCTGTTCAACAGGGTTCAACACAGAGATGGCAGCCTCCAGTTCGGGTTGGAAATGCTCAAGGCTTCTGGTTGCGTTTCTGTATTCATAACCTTGATGTTTTGATTCTGAGAAAGCCAGTGGGAAAGGCTGCCATTAAAAGGCTCTGCTCAAAGGTTCAGCTAAGACTACTGAGAAGAGCTGAATTCCCCAGACCTCTGGCAATCTTGAAAGTAATGTCTTGTCAGAAAGACCCATGTGAGTGGGTGTCTACGTCAACTCACGACCGGAAGAACCGGATGGTGCTCGGCCACCACCAGTGATAGCCACGATGGAGCTCACAAAATTGAGTCTCACTGGCAACACAAGAATAAACAGGGGTGCACCCTGAGATCTCCACTAAAAGACCACAATTGATGGTCCAGAGGCTTCGGGCTTCCCCTGGGAGCATGGCCCCTGGCCCTGATGCTGCCCCTGTCCATAAATCATAATGAAGGTCAACTCTTCGGACAGCAATGGATTGGACTTGGCGACGTAAGGTGACCATATCTTGTGAGCACTTTATGGTTCCCTGCATCTATAGGATATCATCCTGCTGACCTCTTACTGGAGGAAGGGGAGTAGGTGGAGAAGAGGGAATAGGAGACTGTTGGGAGGATACGACATGTATGGAGCAGAGAGGAAGAGTGTGCCGTCACCAGGCAGGGAGAGCGGCGGGAGCTGCATATAGGTGGGCATGCAAATTTATATGGGAATGTACGTTTTCATTCAATCATAATTTTTTTAAAAAAGAAAACAATGTATTGTTTTAAAGAAAAAGCTGGTTGTGCCTGATTCTTTGCTCACTCTAACCCGTTTCTCAAGCTGAAAGAACTGAACAAAAAATTCAAGTCTCGAGTTGCAGTTTTGAAGGATTCTGTGGGTGAAATATTAACACAGGAAACATTAAAAGAAAATGGAGGGAATACACAGAGTCACTGTTCAAAAAAGAATTGGTCAACATTAAACCATTTCAAGAGGCAGCATATGGCCAAGAACCTAGAGGAAAGAAGGAAGAAGTCCAAGCTGCACTAAAAGCACTGGCAAAAAACAAGGCTCCGGGAATTGATGCAGTACCAATTGAGATGTTTCAACAAATGATGTAGCACTGGAGGTGTTCACTCATCTATGCCAAGAAATTCAGAGAACAGCTACATGGCCAACCAACTGGAAGAGATCCATATTTATGCCATTCCAAAGAAAAGTCATCCAACCAAATGTATAAATCATTGAACAATATCATTAATATTACACACAAACAAAATTTTGCTGAAGACAATTTAAAAATGGTTGCAGTGGTACATTGACAGGGAACTGCCAGAAATTCAAGTTAGATGCAGAAGAGGACATGGAATGAAGGATATCATTGCTGATGTCAGATGAATCCTGGTTGAAAGCAGAGACTACCAAAAGGATGTTTACTTATGTTTTATTGCCTATGTGAAGGCATTCAACTGTACGGATCACAACAAATTATCTATAACATTGTGAAGAGTGGGAGTTGCTGAATACAAAATTGTGTTCATGCGGAACCTGTGCATAGATCAAGAGGCAGTCACTGGAACAGAACAAGGGGATGCTGCGTGGTTTAAAGCCAGGAAAGGTGTGTGTCAGGGTTGTATCTTTTCACATACTTAAATCTGTATGCTGAGCAAGTCATCCCAGAAGCTGGATTATATGAAGAACAGTGTGGCACTATCGTTGGTGAAAGGCTCATTAACAACTTGTGATATACAAATGACACAACCTTGCTTACTGAAAGCGAAGAGGACTTGAAGCACCTACTGATGAAGATCAGTATGGATTACATCTCAATATAAAGAAAACAAAAATCCTGCAGCACAGTCCACGATAGCAAAACGATGGAATCAACCCAGATGCCCAACAATAGAAGAATGGATAGGTAAACTGTGGTACATATACTCAGTGGAGCACTACACAATGATAAAGAATAACGATGATTCCAGGAAACATCTCCTAACCTGGTTTCAACTGGAAGACATTATGTTGAGTGAAAGCAGTCAGCGACAAAAGGACAAATACTATATGAGACCTCTACGATAAGATCTCAAAAACAGACTTGTGTATAGAAGAAAAGACTCTTTGACAGCTGCAAGGGAGGGGAGGGAAGGAGAGCGAGGGGGGGAGGGTTTAGTTTAGATAGTTACTAGAAATCTAGTTGGGAGAAAGCGGTGACAGCACACATTAGGAACAAGAACAACATTAAGTGGACTTCAGCATAACTTGAGTACTCCTTCCATCTTAACTCAATACTGCAAGGATAGAGTGGCTGGGGCAGGGGGCAGGGAACCATGCTCTTAGGCGAATTCCAGGCCAATTGGCACAACTAGCGTTTTGCTAAGAGAGCTCTCTGCACCCCACATTGGTGAGTGGCATCTGGGGTCTTAAAAGCTGCCAAGCTGTCATCCAAGGACACAGCAAATGGTCCCAACTCAACAGGAATGGATGCTCACCAAGGACCAAAATGACATGTGGTAAAGACAACCGAGAAGACGGAGAGACCCACAAGAGTGGGTGCCTACAATGACTTGGGACCGGAAGAACGGGATGGTGCCCGGCCACCACCAGTGATAGCCACGATGGAGCTCACAGAGAGGAGTCTCACTGGCAACACAAGAATAAAGAGGTGCATCATGAGATCTCCACTAAAAGACCTCAATTGATGGTCCAGCAGTTTTGGGGTTGCTCTGAGAGCATGGCCCCCTGCCCTGATGCTGCCCTTTCCCATAAATTATAACAAAGGTCCACTCTTTGGACAGGAATGGATTGGACTTGGCAAGGCTGAGTGACCATATATTGGAAGCACTTTATGGTTCTATACATCTATAGGATATCATCTTGCTGGCCTCTGGCTGGAGGAAGGGGAGTGGACGGAGAGGAGGGGAAAGGAGACTGTTGGGAGGATGAGACATGTATGGAGCAGAGAGGAATAGTGTGCAGTCACCAGACAGGGAGAGCAGTGGAAGCTGCATATAGGGGGGCATGTAAATTTATATGTGGACGTACATTTTCACTCAGTTATGTTAAATAAAAATTTTTTAAAAAAGAAAAACAAAAATCCTCACAAATGGACCAATATGCAACTTCATGATAAATGGAGAAAAGGTTGAAATTGTCAAGAATTTCATTTCACTTGGATTCACAGTCAATGCTCATGGAAGCAGCAGTCAAGAAATTAAATGACATATTGCATTGGATAAATCTGCTGCAGAAGGCCTCTTTGAAGTGTTGAAAAGCAAAGATGTTACTTCGAGGACTAAGACTGGTCTGCCCAAGCCATGGTATATTCAGTCACCTTATATGCATGTGACTTGGCTTGGCTATATGCATGTGAAAGCTGAATGATGAACAAGGAAGACTGAAGAAGAATTGATGCCTTTGAATTTTGGCGTGGGCAAAGAATATTGAACACAGCATGGATTGCCAAAAGAAAAAACAGGTCTGTCTTGGAAGAAGAGCAGCCAGAGTGCTCCTTGGAAGCAAGGATGGTGAGACTTTCTTTGCTGTACTTTGGACACATTATCAGGAGGGACGAGTCCCTGGAAAAGGACTTTATGTTTGGTAAAGTGGAGGGTCAGTGAAAAAGGAGAAGATCCTCCAATGAATGAGATGGATTGAGATAGTGGGTGCAACAATGGGCTCAACCACAGTGATTCTGAGGATGGAGCAGAACTAGACAGTGTTTTGTTCTGTTGTACTAGGGTCGCTATGCATGGGAATTGACTCAACAGCACCTAAAAACAACAACATAGCAAAAGCACACAGCAAGCAAATATTTATAAGGAAATAAAACCCGAACCCCACTGTCATTAAGTTGAATCTGACTCATAGTGACCCTATAGGACAGGGTAAAACTACCCCATAGAGCTTCCAAGGAGCTCCTGGTGGATCCGAACTTCTGACCTTCTGATTAGCAGTCATAACATTTATCCACTACATCATCATCATTTCCAATAGAATAAAAGGAGAGGAAAATAAAAGACAAAAGAAATTCAACTATATGTACATAGCTGCCATCTAAGGCACATAGCATAACTCCTTATCCTGCCTTGGAATGGACCTCATTTAAACATGCACAAATATTGAAAGACAAGTGAAAACAAGATTTAAGTACTCCATCACAGAGCAGATCTAAAAATAACTCTTAGAGCAGGTTGCAGGTATCAAATATTTCATGCACCAAGAAGAAACTTTGCATATTTTCCTTTTCATAAACATGCATTTGCTCCTCTAAAATCTCACTGGGACTTTGGGAAAAGATTTTCCCCGTTCAGATTGGCAACATCATGACTTTAAACAGAAACCAGCCATTAAGAATTTCCTATTGGCATACACCTGTAGGCAACAGACTTATTTCCACCAAGTTTTTTGGTTGTTATCAGTGTAGGGAGGGAATCAGGGGGAAATAGCTTGATGGTGAGATTTAGAGAAAGCAAGATAACAATAAAACCAAATGGAAAGTAGAAAACCACTCTTTTAGTTGTGTATTCCTTCATTAAAAACTACCGCAAAACTTAGAACTTTAAAACAACAAAAATTTATGATCTCACAATTTATATGAACCAGGAATTCAACTATAATTTAACTGAGTGCCTCTGGCTTAAGATCTCTCATGAGGTTGCAGTCAAGGTGTTGGCTGGGGCCTGTGATCTGAATCTGATGACTCCACAAGTGAGAAGAGGAAGGAATTCTTTCCAAACTCTCTTACAAGGTTATTGGCAGGCCTTGAACCTCATGGCTGAGACTCTTCAAGGGTTGCCTCATGACACAGCAGCTGAGTTCCCTCAGAAGCAGTAATCTGGGAAAATATCTAAGACAAGTTGCTGTCTTTTTAGCTGAATTTCGGAATTGACAGCCCATCACTTCTGCCATATTTTATTCATTAGAAGAAAATCATTAAGTCCAGCTTACACTCAATGGGAGGCAATTATAAAAGGGCATGGATACCAGGGAGCAGGGATCATTGGGGACATCTTTAAATATTTCAAATGGGTTTTGAGGTGAGAGGAAAGCCTAAGAACGAAAACTGTGTAAAGTAAGTTGGTTGGCATGTAGTGTCTGGGCCAGGACAAGGCAGGAAAGATTAGCCAGGTAAGACAGAGTCATATTAGGATTCTGAGGACCACGTATTAAGAACACGTATCTAGTCAACATAATATTTATTTTAGATTCATGGTGCATAATATCCTGGAGAAGACAGAAATTATTGACCACCAGCACAGATTAGTGTCTATAATGTGATGTAAAACCCAGTACCACTGAGTCAATTCCAACTCACAGTGATCCTTTAGGGCAGAGTAGAACTACTCTATAGGGTTTCCAAGGAGGGCCTGGTGGATTCAAACTGCCAGCCTTAACCACTGCATAGGGTCTCTATGAGTCAGAATTGACTCAAAGGCAGTGGGTGGGTAATATGATGTAGTAGAAGATGAGGTCAAAAGGGGAGTACAATGTCAAATGTGTCCTGGAGAAAGAAGCTACATATGGTAACTGGTTCCGGAGGATGGTAGGGAGGGAAAAAGGGAAAGAGGAAGAGGAAGGGAGAGAGGGAGGGGCGAAGAAACAGAAAGATTTATGAGATACGTACTTTATACTAGCCAGAAGCCCTGGTGGTGTAGTCTATAGGATTGCTACGAGTTGGAACTGACTTGACAGCAGTGGGTTGGACTTTATACTACATATTGGAATTTTCATGGAGACTATAGTAAATAGGGCCCCTCTTTACCCCTGCTCTCAGATTCTGAAAAGTTGAGAATTAAAAAATTAAACATGGAAGCTAAAATATCGTTCTGCCACTAGAGCTAAGTTGGAGGACTTGCCTTAGCATGAGAGAGATCAAGGATTCTGATGACAGATACCATCACTAGCCAGGCTCACCCTCCCCTTCCAGAAACCCCACCCTGGCTGCAGGCTTGGGTCCCAAGAGGACAAAGATGGATCAAGAACAGAAAAAAATTCTTCCCCAATTCACCGATACAAGAAATCCCTCCACCTCCCCAGGGATGGAGGAGGCAAAGTGGGGGACAGAGTTGCAAGAGAAAGATATTCACAAGATACTTACAATTGGGCCCCCATTCCTGTGCCATTCTCTGACTGTGTGACTTTGGTTACTACATTGCTTAAGTTCTCAGAGTCTGTTTTCTTGTTGACAGTATGAGGGTTACATCTTCCCTTCAAGGTTGTGAGAATTCAAGGAGCTCAAGAACAGGATGTTGCTTTCCTTCTTCTTCTTCTTTTTTTTTTAATGGTGATTGAGTGAAAGTTTACAATATAATTCAAATTTGCATGCCCACCTATCTGCAGCTCCTCTGCTCTCCTTATCCAGTGACAGCACACTCCTCCTTTTTGTTCCGTACATGTCATATCCTCTTAACAATCTCCTGTCCCCTCCTCTCTACCCTCTTCACTCCCCTGCAGCAAGAGGGCAGTAGGATGACATCCTATAGATGCATAGAACCACAAAGTGCACACACGATATGGTCACTCTGTGTCCCCGAGTCCATTCTATTCCTATCCAAAGAGTTATCTCAGTAACGATCCACGATCAGGCGCACCATCAGGTCTAGGAGCCATGCTCCCATGGGAACTCAAGAATGGGATAGCAAACCAAAATAACCAAACCCAGTGTCATCAAGTTGATGTCGACTCACAGCAACCCTATAAGAGAGAGCAAAACTGCTCCACAGAGATTCCAAGGAGCCCCCAGTGGACTTGAAATGCCAGCCTTTTGGGTAGCAGATGTAGCACTTAACCACTACACCACCAGGGTTTCTGATACAGTGGGTGCTTTATTCTGATACAGTGGGTGCTTTATTCTGATACCACAGTGGGTGCTTTATTCTGACACAGTGGGTGCTTTATTCTTACATCCCCCCAAGCCTCTGCTACTCCCTTTCCTCTATCTTGCACACCAATAACTCTCCCCCCTCCCCAAGATTTGATCTGTCCTTCTGCTCTTCTGTCTCTTGTTCTGCAATCCAAAATTACATCCAAAAGTAACCTGGGAAGGCTTTTGAAGGAACAGTTTAGTAATCAAAAATAAATTGAAACCAAATGCCAATATTTTCTTGTCTTATCATTGAAGGGGTTACCAATCATAAATTCACTGAAACTCTTGTGAATGTCCCCCCAGCTCTCACTTCCTAGAACCCACCAGTAAGGCTTGTCCTTAGAGTTTACATGCCATTACTTAGTTCCGACTATCATCTTCATGTGAAACATGGAACGTTGCTCGTCCACAAAAGCAGTTCTCTTCTTCTTAGGCTGGACACGTGGCCACCTAGTTAGAAGACTCTCCAGAGGCTATGTCTGGCTGAACTGTGGACATGGGTAGGATAGCAGGAGCTAGAGCAACAATACTGGACTACGAAATGGAAGCCTCATGTTGAGGAAAGTGAACAACAAAAAGGGAAGAATATGAATCCCTGATATATGTGGAGTATCTTCAAACTGCCAACATGAGTACAAAAGAGAAATATGTTTATTTTTAAGCTCTTGGGATTTGAGTCTCTCTGTAAAACAGCTCTTCTGGTAGTTAGTAATGGTTTTTTTCTTTGTTTTTGGTAAACCAGCAGAGCGCCGTTGTTAACTACAACAAATAAGCAGTGAAGGAGTGAGGAGGTGGGCCATCCACCACAGACCAGGCTGCCCCATCCAGGACACCCTTGCCCCTCCAGGGAGCTGCTGGGAGTCCCGGGCCATTGAGAAAGTGGTGGGGTCACCATAATTAGTAGCTCGGGCTCAGGCAGGTGACCTGGTGGGTGAAAAGTCGACACTCCTGATGAGACTTGTCCTGCAGGGTGAGCGGGCTTGCGTGCAGTTCCGTTCGCTGGCAAAGCCACGCGCGAGTCCCCTGCTGCGCTGCCCACCCGCCCCTCCTACCTCCTCCACGTGTCCTCCCCCCACTCACCCGCTCCGTGCTTCTCCCCTCCTTTCTCAAATCACGTGAACCTTCTCTGGTCTCCCGAGCCCCGGGTTGGGGAGGGCGCCCTCCTGCTCTGCTGCCGGATCACACCGGGCTGGGGGGCTGCAGCCCGGATGACTCTGAAGCAGGCTTCTGTCTCCACCAGCGCAAACCCTGCTTCCTGCTTTAAAAAAGATTCCTTTCTCTCTCTGAATTCCGTGGCCGTGTTCTTCGAGGTGTGTTGTAAGTATAAAATACACGCTGAACTCTTAAGACCCAACCCAAACCAAAACGCTTTGTCGTGAAGTCAATTCCAATTTATAGCGGCCCTATAGGACACAGTAGACCTGTTTCATAGAGTTTCCAGAGAGCCTCTGGCAGATTCGAACTGCCGGCCTTTGGGTAGCAGCAGAATGCTTTACCACTGAGCCACCAGGGTTTCAACTTTAAAGACAGTACCAAAAAAAAAAAAGTGACATCTCTTTAATGAGTTTTATATTAACTACATATTGAAATGATAATAGTTGGCTTTGTCAAGAGAAATAAAATTATTATTAAAATTGATTTCATCTGTTGTAGTTTTTAATGTGGCTGCTAGAGATTTTTAAATTATGTATGTGGCTTCCATTGTATTTCTACTGGACAGCACCATCATAGCAGGATATCAACTGTAGAAAGGAAATATGGCATTTGAGATCATCAGAAGTTTGAGTACTGGGTGAGGGCTTGATGGTAGTAAGGCACTGTTAATTTCCTGATGAAATCTATTTTAGAACAGTTTCAGATTTTCAGAAAAGTTGTGAAGGTAATATACAAAGGTCCCATCTGTATGCTCCTATTGTTAACATCTTACATGACTATGGTATATTCATCAAAACTAATAAATCAATATTGATTCATTATTATTATCTCAAGCCCACACTACTCAGATTCCCTTAGTTTTTAACTAATGGTCTTTTATGCTGATAATTAGATCTTCAAATCCTAGTGAAACACACATGTGCACACATACATGCAAATCACCAACCCAATTATTTAAAGCACTTGGTTTCTGTCTTTGCCAAATATTTTAGCATATGCATAGCTAAAGATTAGAGTTTTCAATGGAAGGTCAAAATATTCTTTTTTTTTCTTCTTTTTTTTTTATTTAACATGACTGAGTGAAAATGTACATTCCCGTATAAATTTACATGCCCACCTATATGCAGCTTCCACTGCTCTCCCTGGCCAGTGACAGCACACTATTCCTCTCTGCTCCATACATGTCTCATCCTCCCAACAGTCTCCTTTCCCCTCCCCTGCACCCACTACCCTTACTCCAGAGGTCAGCAGGATGATATCCTATAATATTCTTTTACCATAAGGTAGAACTTCTGGGCCTGTCTGCCTTTGCCTAAATGAGAGCCATCTGGTTTGCTTACCTTCCATTCTTATTCGAATATATCTGGGATGCTTCATGGTGGGAAGCCACACTGGATTAAATGAAATACAAACATCAATGACAATTAAAATAAATAAATAAATATGTCCTGGAAATGTCCACGTTTTTTAAAAAAAGAATTTTGCTTAAAAAAAGAACTTTGCTGCTGTGTTCTTTTACTTATTCGCTGAACATCTGAGTGTCTGCCACAGAGGCAATACTATGCTAAGCAATACAGCTGAATGAAACCGTACTGGCCCTAGAGGTTCTCACAGGGAAGAAACATGGCAATTCTGAACAGTCAACCAGCAGCACACTGGGAGACAATAGACTAGAAGGACAAATGGAACAAAGAGAGTGATGGAAGGTGGGAGGCATAGGACCTGGTGACCTCCGGGCTGGGGCCAAAGGGAAACCGAGGAGGGGGGTGACGGTGCCACTGTCCTCCAGCCAAAGACCCCCAGGAACACACCTGCGGTTCATTAGGGTGAATTCCATGTTCTCCCAGAGTGGGAGAAGGCAAGCCATGAGGGTCGTGGGGTCAGGGGAGGGGTCAGAAAGGACTTCTAGGATCTGGGCTTTGGTGCAGTGACTTCGGGGAGCTGAAGGACACAGACTTTGCTCTGCCTTGGGTGTTGTCAGAGAGTGGGGGATAATTCTGGGCTTGTAACAAATCTTCTGAGGTGTGAGGAGTGAAATGAGACTAAAGCTGTGGTTGGTAAAGAGGTTTAGGCAAGGTTTAGGCAGACATGCTTATCGCGTGCTCTTGATTTTGGCTGGGCCGTCATGGTCAGAGTGACCTCCTCTGGTGTTGGTGTCCTGGGAAATTGTTTATGCTCAGCAGGTGAGTGCCCAAGCCCAGTTGTGAGCACTGAGACCCAGCTGATAGTGCCAGGCAGCTCCCAGTTGGCAGGGCTGCTTGTTTCTCCGTTCTCAAGGGTGTTGTTGACAAAGTAGGGACTGGAGACAGAAGGGTTAAGTTGGGAAAGAGAAAATGGGGAAAGATGCTGAATGCAGTTTTCTGTATGGGGAGCAAGAGACGTCTGCGGGATGTGTAGGTGGACACGTCGGTAGATAATTGGATATGTAGACCTGAAATTCTGGGAGAAAGTTCAGGGAGAAACAGTGGCCAGAAGGGTAGTTGTGGTGGTTATTTTTGTTGGTGGTGTTTCAGAAGTCTCCTTGACTTCTAATTTTATGTCCCAGATTGCAACCTGCACTTTATTTTCTGTAATTCAGAATGTTCTTTATAACTTAGTATGAACTCTGTTTTGTGAAACTTCTATGGATTACTGAAAACAGTATATTGTCTTTTTGAATTTGATGTCTGTTAATAATGTCTTTTTAATTACATCAATACCTAACATTTAATTTTGCTTACTTATGTCAAAGCCTGAAAGATAAAGTCATTCATTTCTTTTGAGTTTCTATTATGTTATTTGGGTGGTTTATCTTGTTTTGCTTTCTATTTTTTGCCTACGTAATTGCTCATACACAAGTTCATGGCCTGTCTTCACTGCACTTGAATCTCTCACAAATGCAATGACTCCTGCTGCACTGACTGTTTTTTGCCTATAATCTGACTGTGCCTGGATCAGCACTGTCACCATGGCCTGCTCTTTGTTCATTTGCTGATGAAGTTGTGTCTAGCCCTTTGTTTTTAGTGGTTAAAGGAAATGACAAAGTAGGTAAAAGCGTGTAATTGTTTTCAAAGTCAATCTTTACATCTTTTTAATATGAGGCTGTCATCTATTTACGCATGTCATTAGATTAACTTTGGTCTTCTGACGTGTGTTATGCTTTTTTCCTATGTTTTTGCTGTTTTATGCCTACTGCAAGATGGCAATGTTTTACTTTTCTTTATCTTCCACAGTGATTTGGACAAGATGTGGCCTGTTTTTACTAATTAAACAGCCATTATAAAGCAATATTCTGAAGAAAAAATCAGAAAGATAAGCCAAAGGAAGTGAAACATACCCAGAATCCCACCCACTCCGAGATGACCACTATAAACATGTTTGCATATATCTTCTGAAATGTCTTCTAGACATGTAAACACATCTTTGTGTAAACACACCATATAATCCCCTAGGGAAGTAATGCTATACATCCGCTTTTCTGACCTATTTTGATCAACATATCGTGAATATCTTCCCATGTGAATGAATAAATTTTCCCTATTTAATTTGTTAATGCCTGCAATGTATCCCGTTGAATGGATGTAACATAATTTAAACAACCCTCTTATTAAGGACTGACTTTTTAACTTTTTGCTGTTGCTAACATTATGATAAACAAGGTTTTTAAAACCTTAGTCTTTGAGGGTATGGTTACTTCCTCTGGATAAATTTGAAGGGGTGAAATTATTGAGTTAATAGGCATGTGCATTTTTCAGGCTTTTTATGTGTAATGCCAAACAGGCTTCGGGATAAGTTGTACCAAATACATGTCCCATTAGTATGTTAAATGACTTTTGGCTTTTGCTAAATTTATAAAAGGTGAAGGATCAGATACATCCTGTTTCATCTTGTATTTCTTTAGTTAGGATGCTTCTGCCTCTCTTCTGCTTGCTGGGGGAGGGAAATGGAGATATGAGGTCTCCCAATTACATTCACCAGCTAATCCTAGAAAGAGTGCTACATACCTCATCACTAAATATCACTACGGTCACCTTCGAAGTACTTCCCTTAGGAAGCTATGCACTGATGCCTCCATCTAGTCCACCCTTCAAAGCAATTTTGAAACTCTTTTTCTGGAATAGCCATCAGAGCTGTCGTCGTCGTATCGCCCTTGCTGTCCTGAATATCATCCAGATGGCTTCCTTTCAATATTTCCTTCATCCTTGGGTAAAGGTAAAAGTCACTGGGGGCCAGATCAGGTGAGTAGGGAGGGTGTTCCAATACAGTCACTTGTTTACTGGCTAAAAGCTCACTCACAGATGACTAGACAATTAAGTTCATGAACTTGCCACCATGCCACCATGTGCAATGGCCATGACAGAAAGAGTTCCAAAGTTGCTCTGAAGGGTGCACTAGGTGGAGGCATTAGTGCATAGTGTCCCAAGGGGAGTACTTGGAAGGTGACCGTAGTGATATTGAGCAATGAGGTAGGTATCATGTAGAACAATTAAGTTCCTGGACTTCATTGTTGGACCTCGTAACTGCCATGTGGTGAGCAGCCTTACAGAGACATCTCAGTGGCAAAGAACTGAGACCTCTTGCCAATGGTCAGTGAGGAACTGAGGGTTCAAGACAACATCTGTGTGAACAGGGTGACTAACCATCCTGGGATGGTTTACCTGGACACAGACTTTCAGGCTAAAACTGGGGAAGCCCTAGCCCAACTGGGGTGAGTTAGTTACCTTACTTGTTAGAGAGCCTTCTTGAAATCAGATCCTCCAGCCCCAGTCAAACCTCCAGATGATAGCAACCCTGACTGATACACTGGCTGTAATCTCGTGAGAGACCCGAAGCCGGAACTACCCAGCTAAGACACTCCTAGATTTCTTCTGAAACTGTGAGATAATAAATGTTTGTTTTTTCAGCTGCCAAGTTTGGGGGTAATCTTATTCCACATAAACAGATAATAAATATGTGATGGTCTAAGTATATTTTTATAAGAATTTAATATGTGATACAGGTGATATTTTTACCACCTTGGAAAAAAAAGATTGTTCAGTCAATGGCATATGAACAATTAAAACAGTAGACGAAGACTAATGCTACTCATGGAGACAGTGTGTATCTCCACAGGAGGGGAGTGTGGGTCATGCATCCAGACCCCACAGGCGTCACACCTGCAGGTAGAGGCTGAATCGGAAAGAGCCTTGACAGGCAGGAGTGCTAGTGAATTGTGGTTTTTAAGAAACCCAACATCAAAGAACTAGAAAATGGGCACAGGAGAAAACGCCCCGATAAAGACACCCAAGGATTACCAGGCAATTTGGCAGGTAAGGGTAAACAAAATCAGCAAGATCCCTGACCCTAGGGAGCTAGCTGGGAAGCCATCACTACAGAGATACAAACAGCGATGTAATTTATAAACGTACAAATGCAGCAAAGGTGAAGTAGCCGTGAAATATCTGTCAGGAGGCCTTTGCCTGGTGGGGAAGCTCATGAACAGCTTACCTGAGGAAGCATCATTTCAACTGGTACCTGCAGGAGCTTCTACTAAGCATCAACGATGCCTCAAGTAAGACCTAGGGGTGGGATTAAGGGAAGCATATGCTGAAGGCCAAGGATACTAAGCAGGGGTGAGCCTTCTGTGAATACACACTTCTATCTCTTCAAGGTAGATTTTTGGATTCTATTTTAATACCTCTGCTGATCATTTTGCTGTAAAACTTCTTTTTCCCACATGATTTGTATTTTTCCAAATCCCAGGAAGTTACAACCACCAACAGCTGCTTGTAGTCATAGAATAGGTAGGGGGCCACAGGACGACTATGGCCAAGCTCCACACCTTCTTGTCCCAGAACCCATTCTGCAGAAGCAGCCCCTGTGCAAGATACACCATTCCCATAGCACAGGGAAATGAATGAATGTGAGGGAGATCTACAAAGCTCCTACTCAGATGTGGTGTTCTTCAGATCTGTTTACATCTCTGCTGCCCAAAGCACGTTCGTTTCAGGGCCAAGCGGAAACAATGGGGTGGGCAAGCGATTTTGCATTCAGGCAGGAACCGCAAGCCCCATGGCAGTGGGCCAGATGTGGACCTTTTACAGGGAGGACTCCATGCTCGGCAGCAATAATATAACCAACCACCAATTCAAGTGGTATGGGAAAGCTAAAGCGAGGAAGGAGGATAAGGGGAGTTAGGTGAGAGTGTGATGTGGATGGGGGCAGGGTGTAAAGGGAAACTTGACAAATTTATAGGAGGCTTTAGTGTTTTATGTTTTGCTATTAAGATCGTGATGTATCCTTGAGCAGAACTCCACCCAATGCCATTGAGTCATTCTGACTCGTAACAACCCTACAAAATATGTAGAACCATTCCATAGGGTTTCCTATATTGTAACCTTTATGGAGCAGATTGCCACAGCTTTCTCCCATGGAGCAGCTGGTGAATTTGAACTACTGACCTTTCAGTTAGCAGTATAGCACTTAATCACTGCACCATCAAGACTCAAAACTACAAGCTGTTTACCAGAGGTCCACGTCTTTGTCTTCTTGGGCACACAGATTTGTCTCAGCCGTCATTTTAGTTCAGTGTGGCCACATGAGAGCTCCAATAAAATGGGGACAGATGGAATGGGTGCCTTATATTCTGCCACCTGAAATCAAAGGACCCCAAGGCCTTACAGGATGTGGAGCTATAATATGGAAGGAGGCTGGGTTTCAGACTCACCATCTATTTTAGATTGTGAGCAAGAAATGAGGGAATCTGATACTTAGAAGACTACTCAACTGTGACCCTGAATTTCTAAGTGTATTCCATTAGGTAACCTGAGCAATCTGAAGACAGAGGGGTAATAACAGGTGTATTACAGATATGGCTTTGGTATCTGTCATGGATTGAATTATATCCCCCCAAAATTATATGTAGTAATTTGGCTGGGCCGGGATTCCCTGTATTCTGTGACCGCCATCCATTTTATGATTTTCTGATGCTGTAAATCCTCATCTCTGCCTGTGGCTAATAGATAGGATGATTATGTTAAAAGAAGATTAGGGTGGCACTGCCACACCCCTGCTAAGGGAGTTTCCTTGGAGTGTGGGTTGTACTATCCTTTGTCCTTTTATCCTATGTGACATAAAAAAGAGAGAGAGGCAAGCGGAGAATTTGGGAACCTCACACCATCAAGAAAGCAGTACTGAGAGAAGAGCGTGTCCTTCAGACCTGAGGTTCCTGCTCGGATGCTGCCTGAACAAAGACTGATGCAACATAAGGACTTTCCTCCAGAGCTGACAAGGGAGAAAGCCTTCCCCTGAATTTGGACTTGTAGCCTACTGGACTGTGTAAGAATAAACATTTCTCTTTAAATTCATCCACTCTGTGGTATTTCTGTTACAGCAGCACTAGCTGACTAAAACAGCACCCTATGGTAAAAGCAGCCAGAGTTGCCAGCCAGTTGTATAAACTAAAATAGGACAAGGTATTTTGCAGGCATTGGAATTTTCTGGCGTGCTTGTACGGCTGGTGACATTTTAAGGAACAAAAATTTTGAACACAGATAAAGCTCAAGGATTCAACTTCTTACTGGCCCCTGGGGTCTCATTTAAGTCAGATCTGAATCGACGGCACTTGGCTGGCTTGGCATAAGAGATCCTATTAATCTGCTTGCTAATAGAATGAGGTCAGATTTTAAAATTCAATTATTTGGACAAATAAAACCACAAGCTAACTAAAGTTGTTCTTTTTCAGCTATAACACATTCATACACCCATGTAACATGGTAAAAGCAAGTGAAATCAAATCTGAGGCTCTGATATTATTGATGGTTTGTTAACTTTATTGTACTTTCAAGTCTGAAAACTGCCAAGTATATTATTTGTACAAACACCTGAGGAATGTTCAGTTAGGTACAGCATCTTCAAGACACAATGTGAATAAAGACTAAATTTAAGTTAGAATCTGGTCATATAAAACATAAGTAATAACATAGTGTTTAGTTGTATTTGTATATAAAGTACATTTGGTTTTCTGAGAAGAAAATGTACATTCTTGCCCTCAGTGTGTGTTTTATTGGCATTTAATAACAAATGGCTGATAGTATTAGCACCCATTCTCATTGCTTATAAACATGACACAAATCGATTTAGATACACTGAGAATAACACTATAACAAAGTAATAACAAGGTAATGACAAATCAAATGATAGCAGAGGACATGTTTTTATTCAAAGCTTGAATTTTTAAGACAAAGCCCAAAATGACAAGTCAGAGCTAATACACCTTCCAAAATGTAGTATAATAAATGGCTCAGAACAAAACAAATTAGCCAGAAACGTTGCACAGGGCAGAGAATTTCCCCGTACAGAAACCAATTTGCTGATGGTTTCTTCTCCCCTGAAGAGTAAGCTGAGAGGTGTTAGTGACAGCAGCTGACGACACATACTTTTTTACAGAATAAAGACATCTAACTATAGTATCTGTAATATCCATGGTCTATTACCTCTGCGGCAGTACAAAGTGCCATTTTAAATTCAGCAAGAAGATTTACTTGTGTACATACCTACATGTATAGAATAAAATATAAATATGGAACAGAATAAATAATAAAATATGTATCTCGAAAAACTTTGAACATAGATATCTTCATAGAGATGCACATGACAAATGCCTGGTTAAATGTTCAAGTTTGGCGAACATATGGAATGTTTTGAGATCATAAGTATGTCACTGAAAAAAATGTAGTCAGACTCCACCCACACCACCCTTGCAGCATAGCATCTTCTGCATAAAATTACTCTATACTATAATTTATAAAAAAATTAGTAAGAACATTTCATGAAAACTTATAAGCTTGCTTTTTTTTGTTGTTTAAATATGAACAAAGACAAGACACAGAGAAGTAACGGACAAGAAAATAAGTTGTATGGCTACCCCCTTTTGGGGAACTGACTGAATATGAAAAGAATGTTGCAATAACAGACAAACTATTTGAGGAAGAGATGATAACTACAGTCGTACCTTTAAATTTTATTCTAAGGAAAAAGTCTTATAGATCTAATTATAAGAAGTTTTCAATTAATAACATTTCCCTTTTGATATCTAGCTGTTTTGGTTCTATATGTAAAGATTATCCCAAATCAAAAAGTTTTCTATTTCTTATATGAAGTCTTTGTAAACCAAACAGTTAAAAGTAATAAAAAGACACAAAGAATGAAAGGTCACTTTGAGTATTTCAATCCTAACATATTAAATGGTTTTTAAGGAAGTAGACTGGATTGTACTCCTACGATTCTGGATATAACATGTTAAAGGAACTTTCAACAAAACAAGAACTACTTAGGCAGCAAAAGGATTTTACAGCAAGAACTCATTGCTTCCCCTCAAACAAGTCCAATCTACTTTTAGACGGAGTTTTAGTTGCCGAGGTAGTGATTTTGCTTCAGCCTTTCAATGTAGTGGCAGAGCTTCACGGCTGCTCCTAACTTTAGTCCCATGTATGTTATCATCACATCACTCTTCAGGAGCAACAGAGCCTTCCCATCAATTTCCTGCAGAGAGGAGATGTTTATAATGAATAATGTTTTTGTGTCTTATCAGAAATCATTTCGTTATATGTGAGCACATGTAAACAAGCAAGAAACAAGAGGGCAGCTGCCAACTCCAGATTATTTGAATATGCATCTATTTCATGAAAACCACTAAAAGTATAATTTGTATAGGGAACCATCACTTGACAATTCATAAATTCCACATTTTAGGAAAAAGGACATCCTCAAAAGTGCCCCGTGTATCAAACTATATGATTTTAAAGACTGCATCTTGGATGAAATGCCACACACCCATGAGGAAAAGAGTTAAAAACTATGAATATCAGAAATAAATTTGGATGTTCATTTTTTTCTTAGAGGGGATTATGAGTTTGCCAACATGAATGTCACCTTTCAGTGTGTAGTACAGAGTTGTCTTTGTTCAAAAGCTCATCAGTTATTTGTCTGAAGCTAATTAGACACTAAAACTAATTACTAGTCTTCTTACCATACTGGAAAGGGTACGTGCATAGTTTGTTGATAACTAATTTACTTCTTTAGAGAACATCACAAAAATGTTATTTGGTTGTCACAACGCATCCTTCTAAGATTCTTTATACCTTAATTAACCAATTTATGCCGAACCATTTGATTTTCACAAATTATGATTTACAAATAAAACTATACTTAATCATATATCACTGTCTATAAAGACCTAAAATCTGTTACATTATGGTTAGACACCTTTATGCTTTTTCCACCAAGTAAAACTAGAAACGGGAACTTGTAAAATTTTAGCCCATGGCATTACTTTGAAAAGTGCTCTCACATCAGCATTGGAAATTGTCAATAGCCACAGAAAGTTAACTGAACCGAGCCAAATAGAATTAGTGGCTGGATTCACTGGGTATCGTAACAATGACACCAGATTACAGCTTGTGGTCACTTCTTCCTGCTCATAGCACTGGGGCTGACCAGGTGGGAGCAGGATACTTGTATCTGTCATTACAAAGGGGTTAATGACAACAACCCTGAGAGGATGACTGAGTCATTAGGGTAAAATAACCTCTTACACAGATGGGAAAAGGTTCTCCCATCATCTACACTCATCAGCACCAAATGAAGTGCGTGTATAGAGGCTATTCAAAGGCATCACAGCAGGAGAACCCTGAGGTAAAGATACGTTACATGCTCATATAGGACCCCAGAGATGTTCTCTGCCATCTGAGGATCGGTTTCTTTCAGGAATTCTAGCACATCCTCCACACACCAGTCTGAAGGGTTCTTCGGCTTTTCTTTCAGTCGAAAGAAGACAGATTCTTTCGGTGAACTTGAAACTTCATTGCGGAAAAAACAAAAGCAAAAACAAATGATAGTTGCCCTTATCATTATCCTGCAAGAAGAGATATTAGGTAGACAGTGATAGTCTCCCTCCTGGAACCTTCGGTTAAGCAACTCGGGGAGGACCCAACACCCCAAGTATAAAAGCCAGTGAAAGCCTATGTCAAGGCAGCCTGAAGATGGCTACCCAAGAGCTTCCCATCTGACCTCCCTTCAAAAAAGCAGCTTCAGAGGTTAGCTTACAGCTTCAAAGATCACAAAAGAGACCAAGAAAGCCAAGCAGAGAAATATAGCAAATGCACTGCTACTTGGGATAGATTAGGCTGGTTTAACCTAACTGATTACTCTCTTACTTTAAGTATTTCAGAGAATTTCTCTCAATCAAAATCTCACTGTCTAGACCAGGTATATTTGACTAGCTAAATATACCGGAAATTCTCCACTTTTGTAATTTTGTGATTGCTTAAATACTTTCATTTTGATCAATAATTTCATCAACCTTATTACCTTTAAGAACCAAATTAGTTAGCTCTTTTACCAAATCTATATGATACATTGACTATGGAAGTTTTCAGCATCATTTTACTCTTACATTCCTGTCTTTCACGGCCTAAAATGCTTATCTATATTTTGAAGAAAACAAGATTACTGCCAAACTGATTTGGGGGAAAATACAGCCTCTAGCCCCCAACACCAACGCCTGAAGAGCATAAAACCAGCCTTCAACATGGGAAATAAAAAGCCTCCCCTGGCAAGCATGAAGGATGAACATGAATATAGGCCTAACAGTGCTACTTAACACGTATCATTTCAAACTCACCCAAAGTGTTAGGGAAGAATAGACTAACGGGGCCAGTAGTCTTAGTATCCACTGTTTCTGGGCAACTGGTGAACAGAGGGTTGCTGTGCATGCTGTTGTCATCATGGGTCATCTCTGAGGCAGGTATTCCAGCAGCTCTCAAAGGAGAGAAGGTACCACTAGCACTGTGTGCCCTTGGGCTGGAAGGGCAGGGCACTGCAGAAGGACCAGGCTTCGGCTCATCTGCTGCAAATGAGCGACATGACGGAGCGGAGTAGACTGAGGGAAGTGGTGGGCTCTGCGGGAATTCGGGATTGATGTTGAACTGATATTTCCGGTCTGAAGTGTAACTACTGCCACCCATGTCGAAGAGTGGCTCAGATGCTAGACCTGAATGAAAGGACCCATCTGTAAAGAAGGGCAGGGAACTGCCTTCCCGCTTCACCCCTGGAAAAGTCGGGCTATAACTTAGAGTGTGGTCTAATGAAGCAGGAATCGTCTTTATCTTCTTGTGTTTGCGCTTTTTAGTACCCTGCCAGTTATTTTTGTTTGACTGCTTATTTGGCTTCTGAAATGACAAAGTAGAAATGAAACAGGACAGTCATTCATTGTTATTTTCCATCCAACACTGCTTTACATTATTCAAGATAAATGTGCTATTTTGATTGTATGATTTATTTTTAGTCCTATTTAACCCTATAATTTAGCTGTATTTTATAAAAATTCGCATTTTCATTCATTTATCAAACCTAAACTTCAGTGTTCTTCCAACAGAATTTTAGTTCTTATCTGATATTACAGCAAGTACAGATCTGCTCTACTCATCTCAGAGTTAACTAGTTTTGTATTACTTCTCACCGATTTCTAACTTTAGGAAGAAGTTTATCACAGTTGAGAAAATATTTTGCAAACACTTACATTGTTCTGCTTCACTGATTTGGTACAACGATGAACTTTTGCCACCTTCTTGTGAATCACATCAAACTTCTTATCCAGGTCTTTGATAGCATCACATATGACCTATTTATAATACAAGCTATTTTAATACTTCCTATTTCAAAAGAAAAGTAACATACAAGAAAAGACCGTCAAGCCAAATTGTAACTGCTAGAAAGTAAGGGGTTAGTTCTCAAGCTGTTTGACATTTCTTGTTTCCCACTTGAGGCCCGGCTTTAGGTGACCTACTGCCTGAGTGGCTGAGCTCATGGGAAATAAAAAGCCTCCCCTGGCAAGCATGAAGGATGCACATGAATATAGGCCTAACAGTGCTACTTAACACGTATCATTTCAAACTCACCCAAAGTGTCAGGGAAGAATAGACTAACGGGGCCAGTAGTCTTAGTATCCACTGTTTCTGGGCAACTGGTGAACAGAGGGAGCCCCAACGTTATCATATACCCTATTTCACCTAGGCTTTGAAAGGGGCTGGAGTACTGGAAGGTAAGTTTGCCACAATTCCTATAGCCCTTCACATTTACGATGGGGTCCTCTTGTATCAAGAGGGTGTAACTGTAGCTGAGTTTCCCCTCCACGGGAGCTATCAGATGCAGAGAGAACACTGAACCAAAGGTAACAGTTCACACTTCCGCCTTTGGAGTGGTTTACAATTAGGCGAGAAACAATTACCCTTACAAACCCTTGGAGTACCTGCCCCCTGTATGGCAATGGGGTAGGTAACTCGATCTTTCTTAGAAGACACAGAAACTTCATTTGGGCAAAAATACACTAACATAAAAGGCCAGAAACATTTCTTCATTCCCTTATTCATTCATTCATTCAAACAAATATCTCCTGATGGCTTACCACCTGTCAGAACTACTTTGCTGGGTGTTAGGGCCAGGGACATAAAAGAAACAGTGCCTGCCCTAAAAGAAACCCCATTTTAGTAGGAAAGAAAGAGATAAATAAAAAAACTATTCCAACAAAGTGCTTAACAGCCTGGAGCGGTGGGTCTCAAAGTCCCTGGCTGGACGGCACTAACATCACCTGTGAGCTTTTGAGAAATGCAAAGTCTCAGACTCCAACCCAGACCAACTGAAGCAGGAACCTCACAGGGTGTGCACGGTCTGAGTTTAATAAGCCCTTCAAGTGGTGTGACTGCACACCCAGTGGCCAAATCAGCCAATATCCTGTATAGATTTTGTAGGGGAAATAATAAGCAATCTAGATGACAGAGACAACTATGCTTAATTAACTACAGGGTTTTAAAAAAGCAATCTAAATCTATATACTGCCATTTCTAAGTGTCTACCGGAGGATGCTGTTCAAATGCTAAATTGTTAAAAATCATCACAATGGGGATACACTCATACATAATTTGATAAAGACAAAATTTCCATTAACAGTCCTGTGATACTAAGTGAGTTAAAGATAATTTTAGCAAACTACATTTGAGAAGCAGAACTTCATACCTGGCAATGACGAAGAATGTCCTCCACTGTTGCTTGCCCTCCACTGTGGGATGTTTCAGAAGGAGCACTCTCTTGCTAATATTTTAAAATTAAATAATTAATTATTTCTGTAAGAGCCAAACTGAACACTGGGGGTGGAGGGAATCACTTTCTAGGTGTCTATTTAAATTGTTCTTAGTAATTTTTCACCAACCTTTTCAATAGTTTCACAAGCTGTAGCTGTATCAGCCTGTGATAAAATGAAATGAAAACTCACATTAATATGAGAGTGGACATCACAAGACTGGAGAAAAGAAAGGGGGTAAGAAAGAATGTATCATTTGAAAGAACAGAAAGCAAACAAATTTTGTACTGCAAATGAATATAAAACCTGCTCTATACTGAAAATGAATACAAAACCGCTCTGAATGTATTATACAAAGGAACAAGAGAAGTGCCCACTGTCTAACAAAAAAATACATACAAATTTAGGGGAGAAAGATACTCTTGAATGTGAGTTTGAAGGAACTCCATAGCACACGAAGGCCAAAAAAGAATTTAAACTGTTTAACCTGGTGTTAATACATCTGACAAATAGCAGGTAGTGTTACTTACTTCATCCAGCTTGTCCTTGTTTGTTTCATATGCATAAAGGATAGTACTATCTTCCTCATAACTAGAAATCCGAGTTCTTATCTGAGGAAGATTTATTAATAGATTAAAAGGAAAGATAAAAGAAAGAAATGAAAGAAAAGTTCACAACTTCCAATTTGCCTTTAGGAAGCTCCAAAGGTCTGTTTGTGGTATCAAAAGGCCTTTGTGGCAAAAATTATAACCACACGAAAAGACGGACTAGCAAAGCTGTTTTCTCAGTAACTCCACTACTGTTCATACCCTATTTTCCGTCAGGTGAACATCTTATGTAGAAAAACTAGCCATCTGGTATGTAATTTGGCATCAGAGCCCTTTCGAAAGCAAATATTTCTAATAATGAGCAAAGGATCAAATCCTAGATAGTTTTTGCTTTTTAAACAATCCAACAGTGCCACTGTGTGGACAAGACAGGAAACCACGTAAGCATCTGTTTTTCTTAAATTCACCTCCAAATCACCTTAAATGCTTTTTTAATTAAAATAATAATAATAATGCAGAGTATAAATAATACTGATTAGATTTAATTATGTCTTTATTCTAAGAATGAATTATGAACTATAATAATTTTAAAGATATCCAGTAGCTGTGTGTGTCTTTGTTTCAAAATACATAAAAGAAAACTACCTTAATTAGCTCTGCATTGACTAGTTAGCCAAAATAACATGGCATTGTACTTATGAAAATAATATCACCATCTTAGCCTCGCACAGTGCTTTGTGCTTTTCAAAGAGCTTTTAGATAATTATATCAGAAACCAGTACTTGGGAGGCAGTTAACATCATCTCTAGAGATGAAAATACTGGGGCTGCTGGAAGTCAGAGACTTGCCTGTATTACTCAAAAACATAAAACCAAACCCACTGCCATCGAGTCGATTCTGCCTCGTAGTGACCCTATAGGACAGAACAGCACTGCTCCATAGAGTTTCCAAAGAGCACCTGGTGGGTTCAAACTGCTAGCCTCTTGTTAGCACTTAACCACTAAGCCACCAGGGTATTTCTTAGGTGGCATTAATATCTATGTTCATATGTAAGTAATTAATGTGTTTTCTGTTAAGCCAAATTACATACAATTTAATAACTGAACTTAGAGGATCAAGAAACAGAGTAGAATATGACAGAAATGTAAAACAGTCCAACCACTTTGAAAAACTGACAAAGTCTTAGGAAGTTAAATCTTCCCCATGGCCTAGCAATTCAATTCCTGGGTATTACCCCCAAAGAAATGTAAATGTATGTTCACAAAGAGATCTGTACAGAGATGTTCATAGCAGCTGTATACAACATAGCTAAAAGCTGGAAACGACTCAAATGTCCATCAAAAAAGGATAAACAGTATATGGATATTCATAAAATGGAATAGTATTCAGCACTAAAAAGGGGATGAACTGTTAATGCAGAACAGGTGAATTCAAAAAATACTACGCTAAGGCAGGGAAATCAGACAAATGAATACTGTATTATTTCATTTATATAAAATTGTAGAACAAGCAGAATCAAAATGATGCTTTCTGGTGTGTGTGTGAGAGAGAAAGAGGGAGAGAAAGCTGACTAGAGAGAGGTGTAACTTTCAGGGGAGATGGAAATGTTCTATATCTTGATAGAGGTATAAATGGTCTTATCGCTGTCCCCAAACTCATGAACTATGTACATAAGATCTGTGCATTTCACTGCATGAAATTTAAGTCAATTTAAAAAGAACAAGAAATACAGTGGAACAAATAGATTTTCATTTTGAAATACAAACCACGTCTTCCTCACTAGAAACACTAGACATCTTTTCTATTCAACAGTACAAACTCCGCTTCGCTGGGTTGGGTCTATTTCTTTTTTAAATTTGCTGGAAGGTTTATTTGTGAAACCTTCAACCCCTGAAAAGCAATGCATAAAAAAATTTATTTCACACACTTACTATGTAAATATGGACAGGCTCTCAGAATGCCACCTCAAATTGTATTGTAGTTCTAGATGAATTTTAGAGAGCATAACAAAACAAGACCTCTTCCATTAGTGATTTAGAAGTCTTAAAAAACTGCATGGCTATCCTGACCATTACCATGAATGTGAATCAAAACCAAACACAATTCCAAACTGTGAAGTGAATGCTTTGCCGCTTAAACTCTACAGAATGCTGGAAGCAAATTAACAAAAGAACACAATTCCTTCCTGCTTTTGGAAAGGTGCTCACAAAGGCTTTTCACCTAGGGAGGGAGGCACAGCATGCTGGGAAACGCCCCTAAATGAGTAAGGAGTCTATTCTGAATTTGGCTCCTACCACTTGAGGAGACTGGACAAACCACTTAAGACACCACTTCCTCATCTGCCAGGTGAAAATGGGCTGAGGTTCTGTCTAAGGTCCATTTCAGCTAATATCACAGCTGCTTAACTAGTTATATCTTATATTAAATCTAAATAAATGTACGCAAAATATTAAGCCAAAAACATCTCCTCAAACTGTGGGGGTTCAGTTAAGGTTCTGAGTTACTTATATTCTAAAACTCTGGAACTAAAAAAGATATCGACTGCACCCCGGTTATACTTTATCTTGAATTAGACACTGGAAGACCTGCATCACCGTTGGGGAAAGGGTGCATTCATGGAAGAGTGAACTCATTTTATTCCCCTTGAGCCGCAGCAGTAATGAGCAGCAAAAGGAAGCGATGAGTGTTTCATCCCCCTTCCTGTTTCCCATCTATTTCTACAGTAGCCACTAAGAGCAAGGGCCCCAAACAGAAAAAACAAAAGAAGATAAAGAAGACGGGAGAATTAACTCACAAGTCAGATAAATGCCTACTAACACTGTGTGAAAACTTCAAGTTATAAAATACTTCCAATCTGAGCTGTAACTTCAACCAAATTTTAATACCGTTAACAACAAACTTTAATTTTAAGCTGCAAATAATTAAACTGTGGTATATTCCTACAAACGAATACTACAGGCTATGAGAGTAAACAAACTATTCCTACACACACAACAATCTCACAAACATAATGCTTAATAAAAGGACTCAAACACAAAAGAAAGTAACTATAAAGCACAATTCAATGTACATACAGATCAAAAACAGGCAAAATAAACTATAGAAACCCAAAACAAACCTGTTACAGCTGAGTCAGTTCTGACTCATAGCAACCCTACAGGTCAGAGTAGAACTCCTTCCATAGCGCTTCCAAAAAGTGGCTAGTGGAGTCAAATTGCCAACCTTTTTGTTAGAAGTTGAGCACTCCAAAAGTTAGCTATAGTGGGAGAAATCTTTCCAAAACAACACCTTTAGTAACACTGTAGTCATCTTAAAGTCTTAGTTTCCCACCATGTACATAGGCCATGATGTATTGTGACCTGTCTCCCATTCATGGATATTCAAGTTATTTCTAAAACTTTACGCTTACTAGGCATACATCACAATTTACTGACGTCAGTTGTTAATTGCATTGTTCAACCATCACCAATAACCACTGCCAAATTTTCTGTCACCATCAACAGAAACAGCAGAACATTCTCCTCTGGCTCTCTCCCACTATGGAAGGCTGTTGGCGTCAATCTCATAAACACCAAATCAGTCAATATACATATATCTACATACAAAAGAAATACCCAGCTGTCCCCGAATATATCAAATGACTTTTCTCCTTTGATATACTGATGCAACACATTAATACATTTCTTAATATTCTCCAGCAGTTTATGTAGAATAGCAATTGTTTTGTATTTTACTTTAAATTCTTTGCATCTACATTTCTAAGTGAATTCCTACATTAGTAAGATAGTACCTTTCTCACAATTAATGAACCAACATTGATACATTATTTTTAACTCTTGGTATCAATACTGCTCATTAAATGAATTGGGAAGTTGTCTCTCTCTTTCTAGGCTCTGAAAAGGTTTACATAACATGAGTATTTCTATGTCTTAATGGTTTGAAAGAGTTTATCCATAAAATTGTCTGGGCCTAGTTTTTATAACATTTTCTAAGTTCCTTCATAGTTACTGACCCGTAAAAATTTTTCTTTTTAAAGTTAGTTTTGTCTTATAAACTTTTTATCAGGAAGATAACCACTTCACTGTAATTATGGAACTAAAAAAAATCAACTTAAAATCTTTCATTATTTCTAATACTATTTGCATTTTCTACCTTTTTTCTTGATTAGGTAATTTTATCAAGTAACTACTTTTTATTGCTGTAAAAATACATACAACACATTTTCCAATTCAATGTTTTTCTCATGTGCAATTTAGTGACCAGCCAAGTGCCGTGGAATCGGATCCGACTCATGGCGACCCTCGGGGCCAGGGTAGAACTGACCCCCAGAGTATTCAAGGAGCGCCTGGTGGATTTTTAGTGACAGTAATTACACTTATCATGTTGCACAACCATCACCAATAAGCACTGCCAAATTTCCCACCACAGATAACCATTGCTGAGTTTCTGATCACCAATAGCCACTGCTGAATATCCCACCACCGATAACTGTTACTGAATTTCCCATCACGGATAACCACTGCCAAAGTTCCCAGCACTGAGAATCATTGGTGAATTTCTCATCACCATCAATAGATACTCACTGCTTCTCAAACAGTGATTCCTCCCATCCTCTCCTTGTCACCTCTGTTAATTGCTAATGAACTTGTGTTTCTATACATATACCTACTCTAGATGTTTCATGGAAATGAGATCATATCAATTAACTATTTAAATCTTTGACATATTTGCTCTCTACTGGAAACTCTCACAGAATGGGAAAAATATGTTAGTTTCCAAACTATAATTGTATTCCTGACACTGTGTGTTTATAGCAATTATGTTTTACATATGTCATTTCTATGGATTTTATATACTTATATACATCATTTCTACGTGCCATCTCTATATAGACTTATATGTATCATTTCAGTGTAGAAAACCTAGATAATATCAAAAAGTACAGATAATAGTATCTGTTTTTTACTGCTTACTCTTTGCCAGGAAGCATCTAAGCACTTTCTGTGTATTAACTCACTTAGTATTCATGACAATATTATGGGGTAAGTTCTAATATTATCCCCATTTTCCTTATGAGAAAACTGAGGCGAAGAGAGGCTTCAAGTAATTTAATCAGGTCTCACTGCTGTTAGGGGGTAGAACTTGGCTACAGAGTTTTATATGCCTTACTTCATTATTAACAAATAGATGCAAACTCTTATCATGGTCTACAAGGCCCTTACAGGGCCAGGAGGGCACTGCCCACCTCTCTGAAATCACCTTGATCAAGCCTAAAACATTTATCATCTGGTCCTCTACAGACAAGCTTGCCAACTGTTATAGATTCTTCCATTCAGACACACATTTTAGTTCCCTTTCCCTACAATGTAAACAGTTACAGGTTCTGCAACATTTTCTTAAAGCTCCACCATGACTAGCTTATACAGAATTAATTAATAAAATTATTTAAATTTAAAATTACACAAACTGTGTTGACCTAAAAGTGACTGCCTTTTGTACTTTACAACAGAAATCTAACCTTCAGCAATCCCTGGTGCGTTCAACAGTGCTGGCTAGGATCTGGCTGCACTTAAAACACAGGAGTAGTGTGCATTGAGTCTACCACTGGATGCCCAGTGTTTTTACTTCTGTGCACACTTGCAAATCAACACCAATCTTCCACCGTCTTAACCTCTCCCTCCTATCATGCCCTGTGCCCATAATATCATGCCGTTTCAGCACCTAGGAGAACCTGTTTAACCTCAAGGCTTAATTCAAGTTCCGTGTCCCAAAACCACTGGTGCTACAGCAATGATCACTCCACCTGGACATGACATTGCTTTCCTTAAACTACCAGAATACTCATGCTTTAATGCTTTTTAAGACAACTGCCACACACTGTTGGTTACAAATGACATTAATACTTAGGTTTGGGGTCAAAATGCGGGCGGGGGGAGGAGGTTAGGGTCCCGGCTCCCCCACTTACTAGCTGTGTGACTTTGGGCAACTTACTTAATTTCTCTGTGCTTCCCATTTAAAATCTACAAAATGACAACAATAATAACTCTATGGAGTGGTTATGAAGATTAAATGAATTAACACATGTCAAGTGCTCTTAGCAAGGGCACCCATTGTTGCCTATGACTATTATTTAGCTACTGATCACATCCTTCCAACAGAGCACATGGAAAAACCTTCAGGGTTATAACACACGCTTTTCATGTACATTGCACCTGTGCACCACAAGTACCACAACCATTTCTTATAAATAAATAAACTGTCACACCTTTTAGCACCAGGGCATGGTGCAAAAAACTGGGCTTTAATCAGAAAGACTTGAATCTAAAATCAAGTAGCAAAATTCGTCATTTCCTTCTCAGGGAGACATTTAACCTCTCTGCCTTAATTTCTTAATCTATAAAACTAGAATAATGGTGACTTTGCAGGACTGGAAGGCGAAATTACTTAGTTAAGCATCTTAGCAACATGCTTGCCTGGTAGTAAGCACACCTGTATTTTAGTTCCTTTTCCTTTCTTCTCACAAAATAAATAATTACAGCTTCTGCAACATTTTCTTAAAGATCCGCAGTGACTAGCCTATGCAGAATTATTTAATAAAAGTCTATAAATTCAAAATCTCACAAAGCCAGTTGACTTAAAAGTGACTGCCACGTACATTTTACAGTAGAAATCTAAAGTCATGTGGTAACATAAGAGCGAAAAATCATCTGCATTTTGAAAAGACATGTTTTAGACATCCCCACTGACCACATCCACTGCCTTCAAGTCCATTCCGACTCAAAGCAATCCTATAGGACAGAGTAGAAACCCACAGTGTTTCCAAGGCTTTAATCTTTAAGGGAGCCGACTGTCACATCTTTCTCCCATGAAGCCGCTGGCGAGTTCCAAACCACTGACCTTTCCGGTAGCTGGCCAGCATTTAACCACTGAACCACCAGGCCTCCTCCTTTTGAGACATTAAAGGCATTTTAAAGAGATTTTTCAAAAGTCATCTGAATATTTTTTTCCCTTGGTACACGATATTCACATCCATCAGCATATCAGGTAAGGCTTCACTCACAATGGTGAGGCTGAAACCAGCGTTTCACACTTACGGACTACCAACGAAGACGCAGCAAAAGAAGGCACATTACAACCACCAGATCGCTCCAACTTCTTTCTTTTTAATAACAAAACTATATTAGTAGACGTAACAATCACATTTTCAGTCTCCTGGCAAGACCGTGAAAAACCATTGTACTTTCACACTTGAACGACTACAGTTTTCTAGACAGCATATTACAGTCGAATTGCCCCAAAAAGTTTCCAAGGGGCGCCTGGGGGATGCGAACTGCCGACCCTTTGATTAGCAACATTAGCACTTAACCATTAAACTACCAGACTTCCCAGACAACAGATAATGCAGCCAAAATTCCCTCCCATCGCCCAGTAGCCCAGCACTTGAAGCAAGCGGGCCGCCAAATGAGGCTAGAACCCAAAATCTAGCCCAGGCCCTGCTTTATAAACACCGCGCGGAAAAGTTGCTTGCAAAATCACCCTCTGCAAACACTAAATCGCAGGCTACCATTTCGTGGTACAAAACCTTGGCACAGTCAAGTTCAGGAAGAGGGGGGAGCGAAGGAATCCTCAATCACGTTAACGTCTTTTCTCTTAAGCGCCCCCTGCTTCACCCAGCTTCTTACTTTTCAGAGCATTTCCTAACTCCACCATCAACCTTCCTAAATCAACTGGCTACACAACAATTCTGGACAACACGCGTACCTCTTTCTCCTCGCCCTCTTTCCTGAAGCATTTACAATCAGACAAGCCGCACCACCATCTCTGATCAAACGCCGCCACCCTCAAAGCCACAAAAGCCGCTCCACCTCCACAGCTGTTCTAGGAATCAGCTTGCTAGTCTGCCAATTCTTTAAACTCCAAACTCTGGACCAAATCCGACAGCCCAGGTCCTTCTTTGCTCCGACACACTCCCCCAAGGGAAGAGACAGGATGAAGGACCAAGTCATCTCAGAAAATCAGCACCAACAGCAAGTAAGCGGCCAGATCTCAAAGCTCTCAAGGCACGCATGAGAGTGCCGAAAGAGGCGCGGGAACCCTGAAACCCCCCAGAGCGTCACGATGGTGAAGCACTAGGCGGCAAAGAGCAAGACCACCCACCCGGACCCCATCCCCTGCGGCCTACATTCCTGGGACCTTTGGACCCCGGCCAGGCGGCCAGTCCTCTCCGGGACAGCCCCCGACCCCGGCAAGCGCTGCCGATACTCTCCGGGATCCCTGGACACCGACCCGCGCTGCCGAGCATTGCTGAGAACCCCCGGATGCCGTCCTCGACCCCCGCGGCCAATCCTCCCCGGGACCCCCCGGACCTCATCCCCTGCGAGCTACATTCCGGGGACCTCTGGACCTCGGCCGGCGTGGCCATTCCTCCCCGGGACACCCCCTGACCTCGGAAAGCGCTGCAGACCCTCCCCGGGATTCCCGAACCCCGGCCGGCGCGGCCAAGCCTCCCAAGACCCGCGGATGCCCTCCCTGGCACCCCGACCCCCGCCCTCGCCCTCGGCCCTCCCGCGGCCGATCCTCCACGGGACTCCTGGACCCCATCTCCCGCGGCCTATATTCCCGGGACCACTGGACCCTGGCCGGCGCGGCCAATCCTGCCTGGGACACGCCCCGACGCCGGCAAGCGCTGCCGATCCTCCCCAGGATCCCCGGACCCCGGCCCGCGCGGCCGAACCTCCCCGAGACCCCTGGATGTCGTCCTCTGCCCCCGCCCCCCGCGGCCGATCCTCCCCGGGAGCCCCGGACCCTATCCTCTCCGGCCTATATTCCCGGGACCTCTGGACTCCGGCCGGCGCGGCCAAGCCTCCCCGAGACCCCCGGATGCCGTCCCCCGCACCCAGCGGCCGATTCTCCCCAGGACCCCCGGGGCCTATATTCCCGGGAACTCTGGACCCTGGCCGGCGCGGCCAATCCTCCCCGGGACACCCTTTGACCCCAGCAAGCTCTGCCAATCCTCCCGGGATCCCCAGACCCCGGCCCGCGCGGTCGAACCTCCCCAAGACCCCCGGACTCCATCCCCCGTGGCCTAAATTCCCGGGACCTCTGGACCCCGGCCGGGGCCGCCAGTCCTCCCCGGGACACCTTCTGACCCCGGCAAATGCTGCCAATCCTCCCCGGGATCCCCGGACCCCGGCCCGCGTGGCTGAGCCTCCCCGAGACCCCCGGATGCCGTCTCCCACCCCCCACCTCCCGCCCCCCGCGGCCGATCCTCCCGGGGAACCCCGGACCCCGTCCCCCGCGGCCTACATTTCCGGGACCGCTGGACCCCGGCCGGCGCGGCCAATCCTCCCCAGGACACCCCTCGACCCCGGCAAGCGCTGCCGATACTCCCGGGATCCCCAGACCCCGGCCCGCGCGGTCGAACCTCCCCAAGACCCCCGGACTCCATCCCCCGTGGTCTAAATTCCCGGGACCTCTGGACCCCGGCCGGGGCCGCCAGTCCTCCCCGGGACACCTTCTGACCCCGGCAAACGCTGCCGAGCCTCCCCGGGATCCCCGGACCCTGGCCCGCGTGGCCGAGCCTCCCCGAGACCTCCGGATGCCGTCACCCGCCCCCCGCCTCCCGCCCCCCGCGGCCGATCCTCCCGGGACTCCCGGACCCTATCCCCCGCGGTGTACATTCCCGGGATATCTGGAATCCGGCTGGCGTGGCCAATCCTCCCCAGGACACCCCTCGACCCCGGCAAGCGCTGCCGATACTCCCGGGATCCCCGGACGCCGGCCCGTGCGACGAAACCTCCCTGAGACCCCCGGACCCCGGCCCGCGCGGCCAAACCTCCCTGAGACCCCCGGACCCCGGCCCGCGCGGCCAAACCTCCCCGGGTCCCCGGACCCCGTCCCCAGGACACCTTCTGACCCCGGCAAACGCTACTAATCCTCCCTGGGATCCCCGGACCCCGGCCCGCGTGGCCGACCCTCCCCGAGACCCCCAGATGCCGTCACCCGCCCCCCGCCTCCCGCCCCCCGCGGCCGAACCTCCCCGGGACACCCTCTGACCCCGGCAAGCGCTGCCGATCCTCCCCGGAATCCCCGGACCCCGGCCCGCGCGGCCCAGCCTCCCCGGAACCCCGGGACCCCATCCCCCGAGGCCTATATTCCAGGGACCTCTGGACCCCGGCCGGCGCGGCCAATCCTCTCCAGACACCCCCCGAACCCCAGCAAGCTCTGCCAATTCTCCCCGGGATCCCTGGCCCCCGGCCCGCACGGCCGAGCCTCCCCGAGACCCCCGGATGCCGTCCCCCGCCCCCAGCGGCCGATTCTCCCCCTGAACGCCCGGACCCCATCCCCCGGGGCCTATATTCCAGGGACCTCTGGACCCCGGCCTGCGCGGCCAATCCTCCCCGGGACACCCACCGACCCCGGCAAGCTCTGCCCATCCTCCCCGGGATCCCCGAACCCCGGCTCGCGCCGCCGAACCTCCCCGAGACCCCCGGATGCCATCCCCCGCTCCCCGTCCCCAGCGGCCAATCCTCCCCGGGACCCCCGGACCCCATCCCCCGCGGCCTACATTCCCGGGACCTCTGGACTCCGGCCGGCGCGGCCAATTCTCCCCGGGACACCCGCTGACCCCGGCAAGCTCTACCGATCCTCCCCGGGTTCCCCGAACCCCGGTCCGCGTGGCCGAGTCTCCCCGAGACCCCCGGATGTCGTCCCACGCCCCCCGCCCCTAGCGGCCGATCCTCCCCGGGACCCCTGGACCCCATCCCCCAGGCCTATATTCCTGGGACCTCTGGACCCCGGCCGGCGTGGCCAATCCTCCCCGGGACACCCCCCGATCCCGGCAAGTGCCGCCGATCCTTCCCGGGATCCCCGGATCCAGGCATGTGCGGCCGAGCCCCTCCGGGATCCCTGGACCCCATCACGCGCGGTCAATCCTCCCCCGGGCTCCTGGACTGTATCCCCGTGGGCTATCCTCCCCGGGACCCCAGCCGCGGAGCCACAGCCCTTTCTTTCATTAAATGGTCTGGGCTCTGCAGCTCGCGCGCATTCATGCAAGAAAGTTCAAGGGGAGCTAGGTAGACCTACTTTGACTGCAGATCCGCAGAACCTCTTGAAGGTGTGAGGGGAACCACTGGCTATAATCCACCTCCTGGAATGGCAATGGCCAAAACCGTTATGGCCACCGGCCTGAGAAACAGTTCGCACCGGAAGCCCACCTTTGGGTCCTGGCCTCCAGCGAACCCCTCCCGCGGCGCCCAATCGGGGCTCCCACGCTCTCAGCGGGGGGGTCGGCCCCACTGACCAATCGGGATGCCGAAGGACACGCCCCGACGGTTGAGCGGCCTATCGCTCCAGCATCCGAGCTGCCATTAGGGGTGTTGCTAGGGAAACAGCTGCAAGGGGGCGTGGCTCGGAGAGCCGGAGGCCGGCCGGTGCAGACGCAGTTTTCCTTTTGCAGCGGCGGTTGGGGCTGCAGTTGAACGTTAGACAGAACTGGTAAGAGGCTCAGACGGACTGACGGTTTCCGCGGCTGCGCAGAAGCACCTGCACGCGCAACCGTTCCATCGGGGAGGGTTCGCGAAGGGAGCTAAGGCAGTGATACCTTTAAGCGCGTGGACGCCGGGTGTTATTTGAAGTTTTTTTTTTTTTTTTCCCCCTAACAGTTAAGGCAGTGTGATCCCGCCCCTTCCCCGCCTCCTGTGACGTATCATAACTGTCTCTAATGACTGATCTCAGGTCTGCATGCCAGCTGTTGAATGTGGGGGGAGGAAAGGGGACATGACCTTAGACATTTCCCTAAGCATGATCTGAGACAAAAACAGGACGAAGTATTTCCAGTCTTCAACAACCATACCGAGAGGGGAGAGGTGACACAGACTTTCAAGCCGCACTGCCTGGCTTTGAACCCCAGCTCCAATTCTTAGGAGCTCTATGCCCTTGGCAAATCAACTAACCACTCTGTGCTTCAGTTTTCCCTTTTGTAAAATGGGTATAATACGGGGATTACAGATGTTAATGTGTGCGAACACTTAGAACAGGACCTGGCTTTTAAATTTGCTATGTAATAAACGGTCCATGGCATTATCTGGAGACATATCGTCATACAGGAAACCCTGGTGACAATAATCGTTTGAGAGCTACAACTGCTGCTAACCAAGAGGTTAGCAGTTGGAATCCACCAGGCACTCCTTAGAAACCCTGTGGGGCAGTTCTTCTATGTCATTTAGGGTCATTATGAGTCAGAATGGACTCGAGAGCTACCTGTTGTTTCTATTCATAGCGACCCTATAGGACAGAGAACAGTTCCATAAGACTTACAAGGAGTGCCTGGTGGGTTCAAACTGCTGACCTTTTGGTCAGCAGCCATAGCCCTTAACCACTATGTAACCAGGGTTTCCGATGGAACAGTTTGACAGTAGGCATTTGAAGGAAACCCTGGTGGCATAGTGGTTAAGGGCTATGGCTGCCAACCAAAGGGTAGGCCGTTCAAATCCACCAGGTGCTCTTGGAAACTCTATAGGGAAGTTTTACTCTGTCCTATCGGGTATATGTTAGTTGGAATTGGCGGCAATGGGTTTTGGTTAGGCTATTTCAAAGTCAGCAAGTATTTCAAGGAAACCTTGGTGCCATAGTGGTTAAGAGCTACAGCTGCTAATAGGCGCCCCTTGGAAACTCTATGGGGCTGCTCTGTTCTGTCCTATAAGGTCACAATGAGTCCTTAACAGCAATGGGTAGTAGGTATTTCAAAGAAAAGCTGCCAATATTTCTTGCCCCAGAGAGTAGTTCAAGGAAAGTATATAGACATTGGCTAATGTATTCTTTTTGTATCGAACACAAAGGAAGACTAGAGACCATTATAGATATTTATTATTCTCCTATAATGCTTTTGTCACAATGATTTCCCTCCTTTATATGTGCTTACATATAAAACACTGTAAAACTCCAAGAATGCAATTACCTAACAGAAGAGAGACAAACGGATTATTTAATTGCAGTCACGTTTATTTGCAGTTTCTATACACACTTTCTAGGTAATCAAACTTTTCTGATACATTTTTTTGGAGAGGGGTTCACAACAAAACTGTCACCATTTTTACTAAAAATAAATACAAGACTTAAGGTGTTGCACAACTCTAAAATATACAAAGGCTTGGATTGAATGTAAACGTTGAAAACATCTTACAAAAGAAACCATCTTTGCAACAATTAAAAAAGTTCATATTTACAAATATTACAAAAATACAAAATGGATGCAAGTCCACAAACCATTGTCTTTTCGGCCAGCAGGAACTGGTTCTAGTACCAAAATAGTTACACTGTAACCTTCTTAGTAGTTTTAAGATCTTTTGTCTTTTAGTTCTCTAAATCTGCCAACACTGCAGCAAGTGTACTCAACCACTGACCTCTGGCAAGAGCAAACAGTGTGTTTTGTTTGCCACCACTAGTCCATGTCCTCTACTTAGCCAAAAAAGAAAAAGAAAAAAGCAAGGAAAAAAAAACTACCCCACACAACACAGACATGGTTGTATAAACATATAAGGACCAAAAAATAAAATAAAATAACATCAGTGCAAACAACAGAAGAAAAGTTTGGATTGATGTCCTTCGTGATACCTAATGTGTGTACTCTGCTTCAGGACAGCAGTGATGTTCAAGTCAGCCCTAAATCTTGGTTTTCAGTGCTTGAAAGCCATGTAGAATATTTCAGATTACTAGGGAATTTCTTGCTTCTTCACTCTGTTACTTAGTACTCTTTTCCTCAGTGAATTTTAAATCTATCTTTATTTGGGTTTTTTTTTTATTTAAATCTATGAAATATAAAATAGAGAAACTCTGCTATAGATTTTTAGAGTAAACAAAATAAGTAAAACTATATTATAAGGGTTAGTTCTGTGATCATTACATATAGAAGCTATCTTATTGCGTCACAATTCAAGTCAATATGTATTTTAAAATATATATGGTACCATTACTTAAATTAATCTCAATAATAAAAAGGTGACATTTTTATTAAAGCCAATTCATGTGTTTTTTATTCAAGATTTAGAATCATTTTTACAGCC
Organism: Heterohyrax brucei; assembly: GCA_028571685.1. NCBI lineage: Eukaryota > Metazoa > Chordata > Mammalia > Hyracoidea > Procaviidae > Heterohyrax > Heterohyrax brucei. Next base: position 23,481,144 of record CM053166.1, on the reverse strand, counting down.
TACACACCTTTCTTTAAGCTTAAAAAACCCCTAACTACACAAATGTCTTACTGCAAACGAGCTGCTTTTATGAAAATTACAAAAGATCACTTATTGTGACTGGAAATGACTTTCTTATTCACATTTGTCTAAAAACTTTATTTTTAAAATTTTGCCAAGTGTACTTTTCAAAGCATGAGAAGAAAAATTTACTCATGTTGTCATGTGGTTTTCTTAACTAATGGGTTCCAAAGACAAATGGTGGTCCAGTTTTTCATACCCCCAAACGTTTGTTTTCCTTTAAATTAAACGTATAACACTTTGTAAATGTTCAAACCCTTTACCAAATAGCTTACCTATCCCAGCGCATACGCGTGCGTGCCAGCGCGCGTGCACACACACACACACACACACTCTCTCTCTCTCTCTCTCTTTCTGTGTGTCTCTGTTTCCTCCTCTAACCCTCCACCCCAGCACCCATTTTACATACAAAGATGACAAAAAATCAAGAAACCCAATTTGGTAGTGAAAACAAACAGGAGAAGAAACCAGGCATTTTTTTTCTTTACAAACAAATAAAAATCCAACAGCAATCAGATTCTCCAATTCCTAATCTGTAACATCTTAGAAAGTGTTCCTATTGAAAGACAGTACCTTCTTAGACCAGGCTTTCCTCTTCATACTGCATGAATCAAATCAAAACCACAACCCCCCTTTCAAACATGCTACTTGCCCAAATACCACTTCCATAAGCGTAAAGCCTGCTGCACAGCAATTTCTTGGTAACCCTGCTATGTTCTATCATTCTAACCACATTCTATTCTTTTATAGGCCATACCTCTTCTTAGTTCTCTCTACATTCTACCTCCTTCCATTCAAAACATGTTCTAAGTACATAGCTGTTTATATTTCTGACATATACTTTCAAACATTAGTATCAGTTCATGTTAAAATCAGAGGTGTAAAGACTCTTTGAAGATTTCAACTTGTAAGCACATTTTTCTTTCAGTTTTAAGACAAGAAAATTCAAGTAATTTCAAGTAATTCAGCTTGTTTCCCTGCCTTCATTTGATCAGAGCACTTGCCCTGATATTTCCTTGCTGCCCACCACCCCTCCCCTGTTGCCATCAAGCACGTATAGTAAAACCAGACAAAACTCAGTTGTATGTAAGCATCGTGAACCAGAGCCAGTCCTCATTCCCAGTTTAACAGTAACTATAAATAATGCATATACATACCTATTTCCCAGCTACATTGTTCACAGTGTCATTTCTGTTAATTTTTAGGTAGCATGAATCTCATCAGCACAGAGACAAAGCTTCACTGAAAACTCATTGCAGGTACTTACTGGTAAGTCAACAGCTCAGTGGCATGCTTAGGTTTCATTTTTGTTAGTTTAAGAACCTGGAGCTAATTACTAAACTGTTTAAGGAGTTTAAAGATTATAGTCATTAGATTATGACTGTTTATATCCCCGGTAGCCTAATATAAAACATAACCTAAAGTGAACTACTGTTTTCCCTACTCATTCTCATTAAAGCAATTCATTGAAAAATTAAGGTTGAAAGGACACTGTCAAATGCTGTTGTTCAGGGTTTCATGTCGAGAGTGATGACTTCTCTCATTGATTAAAGAAAAACTCAGAAGCATGCTTTTCATTCTGCCCAAAGAACCACGTGGCAAATCACAGCCACGTGTTGCTGTTTAGCTTGTTTGGTGCTGAAATTTGTCACAAGAAATGGTTCAGTCTGAATTCATTATTTTAATCACATTTCAGTCTGTGACCTCAAGATTTCCTTTTTTCACCAGTTTAAGATTCATAGTTGAGGTTTATCATTCAGAAAATCATATTGGTGGACATTTAAATATGTTTATTTGATATGAAAATGGTATTCACAGAATACAGTTATTATATTTTATTTTTTTTTCTATAAACAGTTGGTGTGTGGTAAATAATTGGCCACATGTCCACTTGTCATTGATAAATCTATTTACAGCTTTTTATCAAAAATATGGTATTTACATATGTTTAGTTTTTTCTGCTAAATTTTGCTCTATGTTCATTTTAATGTAAAAAAATACCAAACCTCCAGAGTAATTTCATCTTTTTAAAGAATCATGACAGTGAGGGGATTTCATTTCTGAATAGGCAACTCTGGGAAAACTTTTTCTAAGTTCCATGAAAAGTAGATATTTTTGAACTCTACATTATTAAAAGGAATGGGATTGGGTCAGTCAAACTAAGGTAAAGAAAAACATGAAAGACAATGCAGGTACTTAAAAAAAAAGCAAGATAAGAAAGAATTACTAAACTACCTCCTGTTCCCCAATATGTACTTAGAAATTCATTGGTAAGCAGTGATGGTACCCTATGGTGTTCTGACTTCTCCTGAGTCCTCTGTTCCCTTCCAACATGGGTATAATTGAGAGTTTTGCTGTCTGATAGGCCTCCTGGTCCTGGCCGCCTAGGTTGAGCTCTGGGAGGATCGGTCATCATGCGGGCTCCCATCAGAATTTTCCGTCTCACCCTCAGAGATAGCCTGCATGGGAGTGTTGTACAGCCTGCAGCGGACACTGTAACGGCTGCTGCTGGCTGCAGGGGGCGCCCGGGAACGCCCAACCCTTGCTGAAGCTGTAGTGGGAAAGTTCTTTGAGGCAAACCCCTCTGCACTCACTCGTGGGGAGCATGGAGAGAGAGAGGACAGTGCCTCTGCCCCGGGTGACCCCTGATGGGCCTCATCAGTGACCTGAGGGGAATCCATGGTGAGATCGCCAGGGGGCTTGGGCAGGATGGGACTCTTCAGGATCTCAGTGGCTGACATGCGGTAACTAGAATCTGAACGGCTGCCTTTTTTGAGAAGTAACAGCTTAAATTCTTCGTTTGATGTGTTGGACTTTTTGGCATTTCGGTAGATGAGCCCAGGAGACCTCTGGCTGGTTGGGGTTGTCACATTGCTGCTGGCTGAAGTGATGGAACCAGCGCTGTTACCACTGCTCCCAACAGAAATTCTGGATTTACTTCGGACCGACATGTCCCCAGAATCTTTCCTTCCCAGTACTTTCCTCTTGGATCTTTGGAGAAAGGAAAAATGAGGCACAAATCTCAGTACACATACATTTTTGTGAAACGAAAGGTGTTACGGCACATTCACTCACTTAAAGAGCATTTTGAGTGCATGGTCTATGACCGTTTGCTAAATACTGCAGTGCTAAAGACGAGGAGCACACTCCTTGTGCTTGTAGCACTTGCAGCCTGTGGGAAATTCCCTGACCAGTGGACATAAATTAAGTTCTGGAAATGACCATTTAAAATCACTAGTAGTGTAGAGGTTAAGTGCTATGGCTGCTAACTAAAAAGATCAGCAGTTTGAATCCACTAGGCGCTCCTCAGAAACCCTATGGGTCAATTCTAGTCCATCCTATAGAGTCACTATGAGTCAGAATCGACTTGATGGCAGAGGATTTGGTGGTTTAGAGGTTCTAGAAGAAGGCTTATTGGGAAGTTTTGCATAAGAAAATACTGAACCCAAGAAAATACCACTATCTGACTCCCAGTTCCAGTGTGGGTGGAGAAGATTGGTAGTTTTCTCTTATCAAATCTCTCTCTTTAACACAGATAAAATGCTCTGTTGCCTGGGATTAGCTTCCAAATAGTACAGGAGGGAGGAAGTGGATGGAGGTGTGGCTAGGGCAGGATTGGTCATAGGTTGATAGGCCTGGATGATGGTGTGTTATATTCTTCTGTCTACATTTTTTCATTCCTCCATAGAAAAATTTTTAAAAATGACTTATAAAATCAGTCCATCTTCAGCTGCAAACACCATTTCCAGAGCTGCACAGGAACATTATCATGTTAAGCAGAAAGCTAATGAACACTGTGAACACAGACCATCTCTGGAGCTCTTAAAGTTGTCTACATGGTAAGTTCTCAAAAAAACATAGCAATCTTTGACACTATGATGTCAATAAATAGATGAATAAATACTACACAGATGCAAATCTATAATTATCAAACTCAGCTAACGGAACCTAGGCACCTATCATTCTGTTACCAAGCTTCTTCGGATAAAAAAAGACAGAAATTCAATGAATCTCCAGCATTTGCTGAAAATTTATCTCAGCTCATTGATAAGTCATGGCAACCTGCTCTTTCACCAACTTAAAAAACAATAAGGTAGAGAAAACGTAAGATTTGAAAGTGACCACCAGCCTGATTCTGGTTTGTTAAAACCTCTGTGGTTAATATCTTGCATATGCCAGAGTCTGGCACTCCAACAGGGTAGGATTTTCAAACTATTTTTTTTTAATTTGTTTTTCTCATCTATTGTATTCTACACACCCAAACAGTATTTTATCATCCAAATCACATATATGAGCTATGGTTATTTGCGTTAGTAGTAAGTGAATAGGAGCAGGGATTTAAATAGATTAAAGACTGCATAGAAAGTGGTAGAGTTGGGATTCAAATCCAGGTCTTTATGCCTCCATAACTTATGTTCTTTACACTATTCTAAGCGCTGGCTATTAGTTCTTTGGGGGTAAGAACTTCAGTCTTTAATGTGCATAGCATTTAAGTAATTTGTCTTAAGACTGAGAGTATGTTAGGGAGTAGTGGTGAGGAAGCTCAGACAAGACATGAGGACGGACAAAATAAAACAATGATTTTCCATCCTCAGGAGAAATGTGCCCGTTAATATATATACAGACGGTATATACCCACCCACAGAAGGTGATTATCACTTACTCCTTAAAAAAAAAGTTGTTTTAGAGTATTGCTTTCTTTATGAGAGGAATACATCAACAGAAAACAAAACTCCTCTTAAAGGGTAGTATCCCAAGAGAAAAGATTGTAAGTGGCTTGCAAAGATAACTTAATGTGGCAGACAATATAGTCCCCAAGTTTTGCCCTCTGGGAGTGCCACCTAGGTCACCAAGGCCTAGTGTTAGAAGACAGTCATATTGGTTAAAAGGACTAGGCACATCATGATTGGTTAGCTCAGTCTGATATAGGTTCAGTTTCCAAGGGTTAGTTCTACCTCTGTTCTTTGGTCACAGGCTTGCAAATATGGGCCATTGGTCACAAGGGTACAGGCAGACAGATGAGACAGTATGAATGGGGAGCAGTGACACAGCACTGTCCAGGAAAGCAACCCAGAAAATCCCCTGCTGGTGGGACAGGTGCATGAATTTTAGATATGAAGGTCAGTACTATTAGAGAAATTTAAGTTTTAAGAGGAGAGAAAAGGATTAATGATGAATTGTTCTGAGACAAGAAATGGGCAGATATATACAGTCTTAGCTCAGACTTGGGGCCCTCTGATTGCTTGGTGAAACATGTCTGTCTCTGCTAGTGTGATTATGCTAGAATGTGTGTTTTCACTCTAAGTTGCTTAACCACAAATTGTTTTCAAGTAAGGACTTGTTCCAGAATGTCTGTCCTGGGCAAGGTCATCTTCCCTCAGCAGTTCTTATAAAATTCCCCCATATGAGATTTATCTAACTACATATACAGGTTCATATTTCCCAATTTGAATGTAAGTCTACCAATTTGATTTGGAAAGTTTGTCGTTGATTGCTTTTGTTTTTGCTGAATGTTTTAAAAATTACAAAAGGTATTCCTGTATCTGCATTTGATGAGAAACACTTTAAGAAGCAAAACTGTTGCAGTGCCTTTTGTTGTTTAAAAAAAAAGAAACAAAAACCAAACCCATCGCCGTCCAGTCAATCCCAACTCATAGCAATCCTACAGGATAGAGTAGAACAGCCCCTTAGGGTTTCCAAGGAGCAGCTGATTGATTCAAACTGCTGGCCTTTTGGTTAGTAGCCAAGCTCTTAACCACTGCACCACCACCACCAGGGCTCCTTTTGTTGTTTGGGACTTGGTAGTATCATCTCACCTGTGAATTACTGCGAATAAGTCCTCAGTTGTTCGAGGTTTGTTCGGAGACACAAACGCCCCTTCTACTTCCGCTTGGGAGTCTTCACTGAGCGGTGAAATGATGGAGTCGTCACTTGGTGATGATTCTTAAAATAAGAACAGAAGCACCTTTAGGAGGAAATTACTAGCACACCACTGTGCTTCATTGATTTGGAGAACAAACAAACGGGAGTTACTTTACTGCTGTTTTTAAAATGAGAGACATAATCTGTCAAAACTTAATTCCCCAATAGCAAAAGCTTATAGCTCAACTTTTATACTAAGTGAAAAGAAACCCCAGGAGGAATCCAACATTCAGGAATGTACAGTATCATAGGGAATGTAAGAAAAAATTCAGGACATTTTATAAAACACAAATCCATCGTGAGAAGGTATCAACAACTGACCTTTCAACGAAGTCTCGTCCACACTTCCTTGGATCTCCTCTGCTCTGCTGTTATCAGAGGCACTTTTGGCTGAAATACCTGAAGCAATATTTTCCTGCTCAGAACATTTCTCAGGGATTGAGTTTACAGTGGATATCTCTGATTCATAGCTGATATTCCCAGGCACTTTGTCATGGTGGTAGCTCATAACAAGTTGATTTCTAAGTTGATTGCTTATGTCTGTTGCTGTAGCTGGTGAGTTGGATTGGGATGTGATTATATCCACAGATTCAGGTTGTGCAGCTTCTTCCCAGTCTACAGAGGATGCCTTCTGTACCTGTTCTAGGGTTTCATCTAGACCAGCCCCATACTGTGGTATTTTACCATCAAGATCATTTGAGTAGGCTGCAGAGACCCTCTGAAATTCTTCTGGGGAAAAGTCAAAGTTTTTATTTGCTATGTTTCCTGGAATAGTCTCAGTCTCCATCTGTATTTGGTCTTTTGTGACATGTGAGTTTGGAAGATTGCTGCCAGCTGAGGTTGCATTTTCGGGATCACAGTGATTCTTCCCATCAAACGTAGGTTTTTTTTCCAACTGTAGTTTATCTGGAGCCGATTCACCTGCAGAGGCATCTAAAAAGGACAGTATGTTGTCTTCAGTGGAGTACTGACGTGATAGTGATTTCTTAGCTACATGTGGCCTAATCTTCCCTGGAGATAAAGCAGCCATTGTGAGAGTGCTTTCCTCTATGTAGGGAAGATCCATATTGTTGCCTTCTTTTTGCTTAGCTTCTTCAGACTTACTGATGGACCTAAGATTAACAGATTTCAGGACTGTTGGTGTAATTGCAAGGGACGGTGGAGGATTCGACCTCAGTGTGTCTCCTACTGTGTTCTGCTTATTATGACTAAAAACATGCAATGGATGGCGGTGGTGGAATGGTTTATTCAAGACGTTATGAAGAGCACTTAGGTCAAGATGAGTAGGAGGTATAATTGGAAGTTCAAGGTCTTTACTCAATGATAGAGTTCCATCTTTTAAAGAGGGCTGCTGTAGTGAAGATTTCCTTTCTGGGACTTTAGGTTTTCTTTTACTACCTCCAGGAGACAAGGGGCCAGAAAAGAAAGCTGTAGGGAAAGAAGATGTTGGTGTTTCAGATTGGCTTGAATAGCCACTTGATGGAGATGCCAAGCCAGCCAGCTTCTCTGGCGAAACCAGTTTAAACTCATTGTCAACAGAAGGTAAGGATGGGGTGGTGGCTCTTGATTCGGACTGAGATGTTTGGGATTCAGAGCTCTCTGGAGATTTGATGCATTCAATTACTGTGGTACCCGTAGCAGTGCTTGAATTAGATAAAGATCTATAAGGATCATTTGTTTTCAAGTCATTGAGAAGCCAGAGATCTGCATAGTGAGTTGATTCAGCACCTTCATCTTTGAATGGTGGAATATCTGAAGTGTCTAATTGAGGTTCCTTAATAGCATGTTCACTCTGGTTCACCCAAGAAGGTTCTTGCTTGGTAGGAAGGGTAGCATTTTCCATCCGAGAAGGCGTGTTGGAGAAGTCAAGAGGCAGCTTCATTTCCCTGGAACTGTGAGGCAGGTGCTGACCACTGCTTATCTTTGGTTCTTTCTTCTCAGAAATGTCTGCATTGCCTTCAGACTTCCTCAGTGATGAGCTACGCTTAGGTGGGGTAGGCTTTGCTTTTGGTTTTCTGAAAGAGATACTTGGTCTCCCTTGCCTCCTGTGGTCTAAGTAGTCTGGCCAGGCACAGTCTGGAACACCAGAAGGAACCCCAACACCCTGGCCATTCTCAGGGCCCAGGGCTGCATAGTGGCAGACATAGCTCTTATTACCTTTGAGACCACAGTCAAAATGCATGGACGTATAGTACCCTTCAGTGTCCACTGAAAAGTGAGAGCTAGTGTCAGCTTTGTCTGACGGAGACTTTTCCAGGAAGCTGTCGTAAGTGGCCATGCTCGTGAAGCTTGGGCAGCCCAGGCTGTCAGCCTTGGGACGCTCAGGACTAAAATCCTGGCGACAGGAGGCATCATGATGGTGGTGTAGGTAGTTCCACTCGCTGTCACTTGTGTTGCTGTTGTTGGGGTCATCCAGAAGATCTGCCACAGTGGAGGTAAAGGAGTTTGCCCGGTGGCCTCTCACCTTATCCATGTGTTCATTGTACTGCTCTGTCACGAAGACACTGGAGTCCTCATTAGCATGAGGGGCTGTGTTTAGTGACAACTCGGAGTCACAGTGTGAAGAGCCAGTGAGGGGAGGAGACGCTGCAGGAGGGATTGTCTCTGAGGTCTGTGAAGGGCACGTGGAGCTGCTCCCGCTCCAGTTCCCACTGGATGACTGGTGATCGTCTTTCTGGTCCATGTGGCTGCTGAGGAGGACTCCAGCTGTGGAGATGCAGTGGATGGGGCTCCCAAAGGTATCTGAGTTGGAGGAGATGTCACAGCTGCCAGAATCGGCAGCCATTCTGGACAGACGAGACCTCCCTCTCTCACTTAACTTGTGCTGGGGGCTGTGAAGATGTTGAGAACAGGCCAGGCCCAAAGCCGGCTGGTGTTCCTGTACACCTGGGCTGCTTGGGGCCTCACCGCAATCATTGGCGGCTCTTTCATGGTCAGCTATGAAAGGCTCGCCCTCTTCATATGCTGAGGGTTTAGCACCAACTTTGGGCTCAGCATCCCCGCCTCTATTACCCTCCCGAGGCAGGCTCCGAGATCTTGTGCGGCTGCTCACTGCAGTGGTAAACATGGTGTCGCCTTTATCTGCCAGAGCAGAGATGTTGCCAGCAGAATGAGAAAGGGAAGCTGCAATGCTCTGACCCCTTTGAGCTCTGATTCTCCTTCTGGATGGAGCGGCAATAAGAATATCCTCAGTCTGGCACTCAGAGTCCCTGGTTCCGGACCGCCTATTGACAGCACTGGAGGGGTCTGGATTCGTGTGCACGATCACATTCCTCTCCCTGGCCACTGGTGATTCATCAGAATCTAGGGTACATGGAAAGTGCAGTGAGACATTTTATGTATCAGCAGCGAAACAAACGTTCAGACAGAGAAGTAACCACACATCTCTGTAGATAGCTAACATCAGTATATAAATTTAGGAGAAAGTTAAAAATGCTTTGGAGAGTTCTCTCTCTATCTGCACACATTTGAAGAGAAGATATGCTTATAGAACTTTCGTGAATTATTGCTGTCTTCACTAGCAAATTATTTTGTGCCAGTAAGTGACTAATATACATATCTGTATATGTATACATACATATATATGTGTGTATTATATATATGTACTACTAAAGTACATTTTATCTTCTCCACACTACTATGATATACTTTTTATTTTTATTTTGTTATATAAATATAGTGAAAAAGTACTACGGAAGTAATTATAAGAAATAAAAATGTTATTTATGAGAGATGCAACTATAGTAATTGAAAAACAGTCAATATTCCAAAATCGCTGAACAGAAAAAAATAGAAAAATGTCACCAAGGATGTTATATTATCAGTGTTCAATATTTAATTGGAAGTGCTTGAAATTGACCTTTTGAAATAAGCAATGCCGTAAAAGTATCTCTTCAAGTAAAGTTATAATTCACTACAATAGTTTTTCACTGAATCTCACTACATTCTATTCCTCATTTCTACCTTCATAAAACTTGCAAAAATTAAGAAAAATACTGTATTTCAATCATGAGACCTGGACTTACATGCGTAAGTCTTGAAGGTCAAAACTTCACAGAGAACAGAGATTTAAAATGTAATAATACCTGGTTTGGTGAATACTAACCAAATACACATTATTTTAAAACTCTACAAATTAAACAGTTACTCTTTCGGGGGAAGCTCTTGCAAGGCCAGCTTGCATTTCATCTCCTTATAACCTGCAGTAGACAGAATGTTAAGCATTAACATTTTTTAATACCACACCTATTTCTTGTTGGACTCTTCTGGGGATGCCTGAGATGGTTTTCCTCCTCCTCAGTTTGCGTCTTCGCTGTAGTACGGATTGTGAATGAACAAGAGAGCAGCGTATACTTGCCTCTCTGTCAAAACCAACTCCTGCAACCCACAAATAGTTCTCATTAGCCTTTAGAAATTGCAAACAAATTTTCATTTGCTTGGAACACAGTGATATTTATTGATTGGAAGTCAAGAAAGCATTTAGATTACGCCTGTGAACAAATATAAGGAGCCCTTCTTCAGCTCTTATTTAAATCACACTGCAGTACATTAAGCTCTACTTCTAAATGCGGCCCTCTGCAACAGCTTTCTCTGCCAAAAGTAACAAACAAAGAAGGACAATCAAAAGAAAGAGAAGAGAAAAATGGCATCAAAAAATCACTTTCACACACAGAACTGGCTCTCTAAAGACTTCAAACCTTTAGCTACTACTATTTTCTGCTCAGCTTCAAGGCTGTTGGAAGCCGATACCTTTGCATAGTAGATCAGTAGTCAAGATGTTAACTTGAATTAGTTTAGCTAGCATAACCTGATCCTTTTCTTCATTAAAAGCATCTTTGTGTTTTTTTCCTCCAGCTCCTGTGCCCAAACCTTCTCTTTCACCACAAACACACACACACACACACACACACACACACACACACACACACACACACACACACACACACACACACACAGACACACACACACACACACACACCAGCTGTGAGAACACTCAGTAGCCTGGAGAGCTTTCTTTTTACGTCTTCCCATAACTCCTACTGATTAAATTAGATGATTTCCGGTTGAGCACCAGGTGTCTTATCAGCAGGGCAGTCCCCTGTCCTACACTTAAATGGATCCCTACACTGTAGCAACTGGAAAGCTGGAAAGCTGGAGTCCCATCTGTTTGTTTTGGTAAACAGAGGGCACAGACCGTGACATTAGTCTGACTGCCCCTCATCACAGTAATGACATTGCAGGCAGTCTTAGCAGAACTAGAAGGATGAGGAGGGTGGGGAACTCCTTCCCTTCAATGACATGGGCACACAGCATGCCCTTTTCAGGGTGAGCTTTGCTTCAGAAAGCCCTAATGGTGTGCTTCGGAATCTTGTCACCTCATCACTCATCCTGATTAAGTGCAGGGCAGGATGACATGTTAAATCTTGGTTCAGCAATGTAGTAAAGCAGTTTTGAGTTCAGCTTAGGATCACAGTGCCAACAGTTTCTAGAACTCACTTTGAAAAATCTGCATGAGATACCACACGATGAATATATTACATTTTTATTAGATAGTCAGCACTAATGGCATTATCCTTTCTTAGTTCTAACTCCAAACTAAAATTCTTCATTCTAATCTTCAAAGGGTGATGATAGAACACAGACACAGACATTGTGTTAGATATTATTGTGGCGGATATTATTAACAATTTTCTCATTGAAACTCTTAAAATCAACATATAACCTAGGCTTTGGTCTGAGAGTTCCTGAAACAAAGTCAAAGGAGGAAAAATCCCTTTTCTTTAATCACAAAATGATGGCCCATAATCACAGGACCCACAAACCCAAAACCATTGCCATCAAGTTGATTCATACACAGAGCAACCTTATAGGAGGGAGTAGAAGGACCTCAGAGGGTTTCCAAGGCTGTAATCGTTCCAGAAGCAGACTGCCGCATCTTTTACCCGAGGTATGGCTGATGGGTTCAAACTGCCAGTCTCTCGGTTAGCAGCTGGATGCTTAACCACTGCACCACCGGGGCTCTTTATAATCATAGTACTAAATCAAAAAATAATATTTTACTTAGAGTGCCAGGAAGAAAACAGGTGCTGCTAATAATCAGATGATCCCAGAGCTGAAAGTTAGTTTAAGGGGGTTTCAAAGTGATCTGTTTTGGCAGCTTAACTTCCCTGATACATCCCGTTTAGATTCTGGAGGTCAGATAAATGTACATCCTTAGAATAATTTTATCCTACCAGAATTAACTCCCAGCTCACGACCACCAGCTGGAATTCTCTTTTTCCAGGAAGGTAATAATATCTGTCCCAGAGAATTAACTGGTCACTATTTGCTCCACTCTTTTTATGTGAGAGAGGAAACCCTGGTGGCATGGTGGTTAAGTGCTACAGCTGCTAACCAAAAGGTCGGCAGTTGGAATCCACCAGGTGCTCCCTGAAAACCCAATGGGGCAGTCCTATTCTGTCCTATAAGGTCTCTATGAGTCAAAATTGACTCAACGGCAATAGGTTTTTTGTTTTGTTTTAATGTGAGAGAAATTTGAGTGGGGTTAATAATAGCCATGTCTAACATGCATCTTGAGAGGTATGTAATCTTTAGTCACAGAGTACCAGAACGAAAGAGAGTCAAAATACGGCTGTTCTGAAAATTTCCAGATACAAATAAAGTGTATCTATTACAAAAACAAACCATAAAACCAAAAAGAAAAAAAAAAAACAACAAAGAAAACAAAACATTGCTGTTGAGTCCCTTCTGAGCAATAGTGACCCTACAGACAGAGAAGAACTGGCCCATAGTTTCCAAGGAGCACCTGGTAGATGCAAACTGCTGACTTTTTGGTTAGCGTCTGTAGCTCTTAACCACTGTCACCAAGGTTTCTATGTAACTATCAAAGAAGTTTAAAGAAAACCCAATGGATAGATTCTTGCATTTCTATCTTTGAAAATTACGATGTTTTATAACACTATTTTATTTATAACTAAGATTACCAGATCCAATTCTGGAATTTAAAATTACTGCCAATAAACTTTTGAAGAAAAACCCAGACAGGCTTGCATTCTACCTGAACTAACATTCTAACTATCATTACACAGGAGGAAGAAATGCTTGCTGGTTTTAGAATAGAATTCAGCCTGCATCTCTGTATTCATAGATTCTTAGGTCAAAAATCCCCTGAAAATAGATCCAGAAATCTAAATGGTCTTTTTAAAATAGGCTGCCTTCATCTAAGGAAGCATGGAAACAAATTTTATCGTTGGCCTATAGGATCATTTAAGAGGCCCAGTGGCCCAGTGGTGAAATGCTCAGCTGTTAACCGAAAAGTCAGTTGTTTGAACCCACCAGCTGCTCCATTGGAGAAAGATGTGGCAGTCTGCTTCCATAAAGATTATAGCATTGGAAACCCTATGTCCTATAGGGTCATAATGAGCTTGAATTGACTTGAAGGCAGTGGGTTTTGGGATTTACAGGACCATTACTGACAGTTTTAGCATCACAAAGCTTGCTGTTTTCTTTCTTGCAGTGCCTCGCATTATCATATGATTAATCACTGCCGCTTTCTCCATTATTTCAGTCAGCTATGGCCTAAAAGCTATTTGGTAATTTTTTTTCTTTTTAAAGAAACTACATTTACATGACAAATGGCACAGCACAGCACATGCAAATTAATGTTCAAAACTCGACAAAAGCATATTAAACATCCTCTGGGTTGTATTTTGATGACAGAGGTATTGCTTGTTTACTAAGTGGTATTTTTAACTGGTTGGTGCGGAAACACAAGTCTGGAACACATTTAATACATAGAATATTCCGACCCAATTGCCCTTAAGAAAAGAAGAGAACGATACCAGTGACGTTGATGGGAATAATGCAAGAAGAAATCACTTGGGCATCTTGTTTCATCTTCTCCTCTGGCGTTGGGAGAGGTAGGGCTTTGCTCCAGTTGGTCTGCTTGTCCAGTGTTGAGGGGATATTGTGTATTGGATTCTTCGGCCTCTGTCCCAACATAACACCTGTGTCTTCATCCTCCGGAGGATGGGACTGCAAATGAAGCACATTCAGACTCGGACATCGGAGTTTATAAATCAGCACACACGTAAGGAATGTCATAGTTTAGTTAAGAAAACTGAGGTCAGAAATAAGCTTTGAGGACAAAGGAGGAATTCCTGAAGCGTACACACAACTAATTGCAGGTATTACTTCAACGGTCAAGTGACACAAAGACAAGGGAAAAATAGGCTAAAGAAATAGGCTTTTTTAGGTTCAACGTATTTAAGAAGAGAGACAAGATAGCCAGAATTTCCCAAACTTCAAAGTGACGAGAAATGTGACTCTCCATTCCAGTGACAGGTTAGCTCCAAGGTCTGGATAGTTACCTTGCCATAAATTCCTGTCCAAAGTCCTGAGAGCTCTAGGTGACTAGGATCAAAGGAAGAGGATGATTTAGATGCCTCTGTAAAAGTTCAGAAAGCATGCAGGAAAGCCTGGAGTCAGGAGACATTCCAGAACGTAGCACCTGAAGGACAAGCCAGCCAAATCTGGGGGACCAGGTTAAAAAACAGAACGAGTTCATTTTGCTGCAGGACAAGCCCCAGTGATGAATCACATTTTCAAAACTCCGATTTACTGATGCTGTGTATACATGGGAAAGGAAAAGTGGAAAAAAACTCCCTCCCAACTCTAGTAAAAAATACAAATGTTGTTACTGGGAACAAGATTCCAGTGTGTTCTGTTTTCAAATTTGGGAGGGCAAAGCAGCCCTAGTTTATTTTGTTTTGCTTTTCCAGAAGCCTGAAGCTTTTCTCCCAGCTGAGTCAAGGGCTTTCAGTTTTGCATGACATTTGAGAATCTCCACCCAGATCTTTGATAAATATTAACATTGTCTACCTTTTATGTCACAGTTGGGCTCCTAGCCCAGATTATTAAAAAGACTCCATCCCAGTTTTCATTTCAGGGCTGGGTTTCTAAACCAAATTAGTAAAGTTACAGTTTTCACCATGAACCTCATTTTGTTTCCTTACACAATTTAGAGGAAAGTGCACGATGTACAAAATTAATACTTTTTCCTCTGATTCCAGCAAGGTTTTAGCAATATTCTGTATTAAAATGAGGACCCTTACTTTTTGTTTCTCTTCCTCACATTTGCCAACATCATGTGCTGTTGCCTCAGAGAATTTCACAAATTGTCCAATTAACCGTTCTCCGGTCCCCTTACAGAGCTGATCCCAGAGCCACTTGGCTGAACTAACCCACAGCATTTGCTTACCTTGTCAGAGGTTTCTACACAGCCCCTCAACACACCCAAGAGGATATCATTCCCCCCCTTGAGAAAAATGTGTTCGCCATGAACAGTTTTAGTAAAACATTGCAACCTTCTTTCTCTCTTCAGCTTTTGTGCAGATTCCCAGCGAAGCGAATAGCTCAAATAAAGTTCGAGCACAAAAGACTTTGTTTCCTAGGTAACTTCCAAAAAAGAAAAAAAAAAAGTTTGGTGCATGCAAGAGAGAGAGAGAAAGAGAGAGAGACCACGAGCCAGTGTGCAAGCAGCTAGAGCTGGAGCAAACCCCAAGCCCGCAGAAGCCACATTTTGTAGGCGATTCCTTCCTTGAATAACAATGGACTGAGAAACAAAGAAAGAATAGTGACCTGACTACAGGGCCCTGACCAGCAGCCAAAAGCACTTTTTATTTATCGGTGGCAGCAACAACTGGCTGCCAGAGAATCCTTTTGTCCTGTTCTCTTTTTTGATTCAAGAAGCTGAACCTTTAGAGTTCTGACAAATACAGGGCAAGTCGGCAGCTCCTTCCTCTACACAAAGTCCAGGGGCAGCTTTAGGTGATGTGCGTCTTGAACAGAACCTTAGTTGCAACTTAGGGGGGAAACAGCATATGGGGGTCAAAAAACAAAAGCATGGTCGTCAAAGTTACACTTTCTTTAATTCAAGTTAGGAAAATACTGCTCTTTAAGTTGATCTCAAAGAAAACAGTGTTAGTTAGACACCGTTTGCAATAAAGTTAGAGGAGAAGAAAGTGAAAGTGTGTGGAAAGAGTTGGATAGGGCTGCAAAGGAATGTTCTCAGAGCCAATACCTTTCTACTCCATGGGGTCATGTGGCAACACTCAGTGGGGGAAGGCGGACGGGTGCTGTTAAACTATGAACATGAAATGCAAAAAAAAGAAAAGAAAAACATTAAAAACATGCACACAACATACAATATAGCCTGGCTGAGCTAAATTTATGACATTCGTGAATGAATATAGAATAAACACACTAGGACAACTTCCTTTCTTCCTTCTTTCTCTCCTTTTATTTGTTTGTTTATGTGTTTATTTGTCATTGTGATTTTGGTGAAATTTTACAGAGCCAATTAGTTTTTCATTCAACAGTTAATATACAAATTGTTTTAAGACATTGGTTGCCAAGCTTGTGATGTGTCCATACTGTCTCTTTCTCCACCCCAGGTTCCCTGTTTCCATTCCTCCAGTTTTCCTGTCCCTTTTTGCCATCCTGTCTTTGCTTGTGGGCTGTGCCCATTAGTCTTGTCTACAGCACTGAACTATGAAACACTTCCCTAGGTGTGTTATTGTTGGCCCTACAGACCTATCTCATCTTTGGCTGAAGGGTGAACCTAGGAGTTACTTTAGTACTGAGTTAAAATGGTGTCCAGGGGCATACTTTCAGGATTTCTCCAGTCTTTGTCATACTAGCAAGCCTCGCCTTTTTTTTTTTTTTAATGAATTTGAACCTTGTTCTACATTTTTCTCCCACTCTGTCTGGGCCCCTCTGTTGTCATCCCTGCCAGAGTGGCTGTTGGTGGTAACTGGGCACTGTCTAGTTGTTCTGGGCTCAGTCTGGTAGAGGTCATATTAGCTGCGCTGCATTAGTCCTCCGGACTAATCTTCCCTCTGTGTTAGTTGTGGTGCATTAGTCCTCTGGACTAATCTTTCCTTTGTGTCTGGTTTTCTTCATTGTCCTTTGTTCCAGCTGGGATGTGACCAGTAGATGTAACTGAGATGGCTACTTGCAGGCTTTTAAGACCCCAGTCACTGTTCACCACAGTTAGATATAGAAAATTTTCCTTGCAGACTTTGTTTTGCCAACTGAACTGGATGTCCTCATCCCCAGATCATGGTCCTCAGCCCTCAGCTTAGTAATTCTGTCCCTTGGGGAGTTTGGATGTGTCTGTGAAGCTGCTGTGCCTTTGCCCTGCTCAAGTTGTGCTGACTTCTCCAGTGTTGTGTGTTCTCTTACCTTTTACCAAAGTTATCGCTTACCTACTACCTAGTTAGTGATTTTCCTTCTGTACCCTTTCCCTACCCTCCCTTGTTCTCTATCTTTCCACTTAAATAAGTCTTTATTTTATGAGAGGTAGCATAAAGAGTGATTAAGAGCCTACTAGACCTGGAACTAGACTGAGTTCAGATCCTGGCTTCACCACTTAATTGCTGTGAGCAAATTGTTTATTTGACCAGGGGCAATTATTCAACCTTGCTAAGGTCAATTTCCTTACTGTAAGATAGGGAAGTAATAGCATCACTCTTTCAAGGCTGTTTTGAGGATGAAATGAGTAAATATGTGCAACATACTTAGAAGACTCTTAGCACATGGTTAACTTCATATGTGTCTGTTATTATTATATGATTTTAATCATCATCTTTTTGTAAATTGTATGTTTTCTGTATTTTAGATCCCAGCCCCATTGGCTAATTTGGGAAAGACTTAATTATTTTCTTTCCTTGGAGTCATTGGCTGGCTGGAGTCATTTTATTTTTCCTGGGAACTACTTGGAAGAAAATTTCCTGTGTCTAATTTTCTCCTCTGGACTGCTCAAAATTTGCCTTTTCCTCATGCTAAAAAACTAATTCTAGATGGAGACAGGGCTGGCTTCATGGGTGTGTCACCTGTGCAGTCACACAGGGACCATATTTGGCTTAATATGCTGCTTCACTGTCTTGAAATTTCTAAATTTTCGGTCAGGGACCCTCCATTTTTCATTTTGCACTAGGCCCCAAAAGTGATGTAGCTGATCCTGTTTGGAGAATAATCTGGTAACCAAGGTCCTCTTTTTTGAGATCTGCTGAAAAGGACATTGAGACTTTTTAAAACTCTAAGCTAGGACAGTTTGGGATTCAATTAGGCATTCATTATAGCACTACTTAACGTAACGTGAATTGTATCTGCATGTGTCTGTTTCATTGACTAGACTGTTAATTCTTAGAGGCCAGAAGCCACATTTAATTTTCCTTTCAGTCTTCCATAATGTCAGCCAACTATGACCCCATTGTGAGTGCTCACAGAATTATCTGTTCACTTGAATGATAGCAGCTCTGTGTATTAACAGTGATGGAAAACCCAAATAAAGTAAGAGCCATGATCAGAAGCTCAGGAAGCAGACACTATTGAATCCAATGTACTTACCATCTTAGTGCAAACAGGCAAAAACACATACAAAGAATCATACCAACACTCAGTTCCATCAGATACTCAGTACTGATGTATGCTGGGCATAGTTATTCTGAAGTCTATGACAGGCATGCATTTATTTTGTGACTACTCAAGGTCTGATTCTATTCTCAATTTCTAAGTTTTAGTCGACAGAGTTGCTTGTTCATTTTTTTAAAGCAAAGCACTGTCACCTTCTCAGTCCACTTAACTTTGATATAGACCTTATGGGTGACAAGTGATTTTGTATCATCTATGGCTCACTCCCTCACTGAAAGTAACCATGTTGACTGCTCGGTGGTATATGAATTCAGACAATAACCTGATTCTCTCAGAAGAATCAGTCACAGATAGTGATGTGGAGATCTTAAATAAAACACAGGGATGCATAAAATAGAAAATGCGTGCAGGTAGGAAAGAGAGTCTGAAAGTAACACCTACGTGGAAAGGGTACCTGCTTCAAGGAAGTCAAAGACTTTGGTGTTTCATGAAAGAATTTTCAAACAGCTACACAGGTGGGAACTGCCGGTCAGAAAACATAGTAATAAAATCATTATATTAACTCTGGTACTCTTTGACCAAACCTGTTGCTGTTGAGTCAATTCTGACTCACAGTGACCTATAGGGACAGAGTAGAACCGCCTCATGGGATTTCCAAGGGTGTAAATTTTTACAGCAACAGACCGCCACATCTCTCTTCCACGTAGCAACTGTTGTTAGGTGCCATTGAGTCAGTTTCAACTCACAGTAACCCTCTAGGACAGAGTAGAACTGCCCCAGAGAAGTAGCTGGTGGATTTAAACTGCTGACCTTTTTGTTAGCAGTCAAGCTCTTAACCACTTTGACACCAGGGCTCCACAGACTGACTGGTTCATTCAAACTGCTGCCTCGTCAGTTGACAGCTGAGCACTTAACCACTGTGCCACCTTTTAACTTAAGTAATTGATCTTAAATCTCCTAAATCAGCTCTCCTGTTGAATATTTTTTTCTGGAAGTGGGGAAAGGCAAGTGGTTTTTATTTTTCTTCTGCATTAGAAACTTGCCCACCCTGTGAAACAAGCATGAGGTAATGCCTGGAAGTGACTAACAGTGGCAAATGTAGACATTTCACTCAGACTGTTAAATTTTGGTGACGATGATTAAATCAAGATCTCCTTGGGTCGCACTCTACAGCATAGATTCAGCTAATCAGCCATGCTACTAAGTTGGCAGTAGCTCCAGCCTCTCAGCTTGTGAGTACTGAAACTAGGTACTCGAGTTTGAATGTGGAAGAATTGTGTTGTTTGGTTTTTCCACCTAGGCACAAGCACTCGAGTCCCTGCAGGAGGTTTGTAGATTTAGAGTACTCAAATTCATAATTTTAAAATGGGCTATGGTTTTATTTGTATCACGACTTACTTAGTAACTGTTGTAGTGTAGTGTTTTAAAGCATTCTCTCTCCCATGGGTTTGGAAGGTCCTATTCAAATGAATCTTGTTGCTTATCCAGAGTAATACTTACAAGGCAGGAGCCATTTCTTATTTATGACTGTATTCCTACCACTTCAGTATGAAAGCCACTGCTGTCGAGTCAATTCTGATTCACAGTGACCCTATCCAACAGAACAGAACTGCCCCACAGAGTTTCCAAGGAGCACCCAGTGGATTTGAACTGCTGACCTTTTGGTTAGCAGATGTAGCACTTAACCACTACACCCCCAGGGTTTCCACCACTTCAGTAGTGCTCCATAAATATTTGTTCTGCTACTAGCACTACCAGGTACTTGGCATAAGCAAACAAAGCTCCTCTCCTAAAGAAATAAGATCAATTGATTAACATACTTCATTTTTCAATACATCTAGCGCACAGTCAAAGATAACAGGGCACAGAAGGAGGTAAAATAGCATGATCAAGAAGCATCTGGAGCAACAGGCACTAGAAGCAGACCCATAGGCACTCCCAATTTTGGTGTTAGCCCTCAAAGCAGGAGTGGCAGTGAACAACCTTGGTTTCCCCAAAATAAGTTTGTGAGATGACTGTTAGGGGAGCCCATTCATTCACTCAAGAACATTTCGTCGAAGACATTCAAAATCAGCCCCAATGGAAACAGATTATCATATTAAAAATCATTTCTCCCTAGTGGATATATTGGTGTTCCATCTACAATTCTTTCAATTTTTCTGTACTTTGGACAATTTTCATAATGAAATGTTGGGGAAAAATGATTAAAAATTAAAAGTAATTTTTCTCTCCTCTTCACATCTCCCCTTCTTACTCTCTCACTGTTTTCGAGAGGCCTCAGGTTCTAAACTGCACTGTTCTAGAATCAGCTGCTAGCAGTAATGCCCCATCTTGTTTCTGACAAAAGGTGCTTCTTTGCCACTCTCAGCCCATTCTGTCCTGGCCCTATCAGTTATATCCTCAGATTCTTTCCCTAGCTTCACACGAGACTGCTTCAACAAAAGCTAGAGTTATACTTCACACCAGTGTTCACCTCAAAAAACAACAGGCATTATACTTGAAAGCACTCAAAAACTTTTCTTTAGGTGAACAATGAAAGAACAGTTTTGAAACTACAATCTTGTGCATGTGAGAGAGAAAAGTTCATTTCTCTACTTTGTGGGTATGAACAAGTATTTCTCCAAGATCTCAAGATTTTCCCCAGTCTTTCTCTTACGGCCAAAAGGAAAGGAAAAAAAAAAAAAAATCCCTTGACCCCGTATTTTACTTTCTTTTAGGTTTTATTTTATATGCTGATGGGGGCTTATTTTTGCTTCAAAACTTTCCAAAAAGACGTCTGTTAAAATGTTGTGGGTATTCCAGCAGGAAATGTTTTTTTTAAAATTGGCTTTGCTTGGTGATCTAACTGATACCACATGGCATTTATAGCAGCCGACTTTCAGAGCTGATTTATTAGTATCATGCTGTCTTAAACATAGGAATTATTTACTGGAAACTGCATCTGAATGCAGGAATAAAACTTTAGAACAAAAATGTCATTGCAAATCTCACTGCGTTCCTAGTGAGGTGATCTGGGCTCTATTCTTGCTCTATCATGACACTCATTTGTCCTTAAATCAAGTCCCTTATTTCTGCACATACTTGGCACTTGGCTACCATGCATGGCTTGCCTGTGAGATGGAGGGTATGTCTGCTTCATATCTGCCTCACTAGGATGTATATGTATTGTTCCAATATACAAGGTGCTTTGATCTTTATGAAAGAAAGCTAACAATACTTTCTTCATATATGATTCTTCCCATTGCAATTACATAGCACTTTTAATGCCTTGACACTTCCCCAAAGTCTCCCACTGGCTAGCACTGTACTCTTACTTTCCAAAAGCATGTTTAGTAACTTTGGTTTTAATTCATACTATGCTTCTCCTGCATCTTCCCTCAACTCCACCATCTACCAAGGTCAACACTATGGGAAAACAAAGTGATGAAGTAGGTAGTAGCTGAGGAGACGTGCTGTTTTTGCTTTCTTAAGTCTCTCCTCTTTTGTCCTTTAGTATCATTCCCTTCCAGGTGTCCAAGACTTCATGCTTCCTCAAAGGACCTGAATGTAGTTCCCCTGCGTGGTACCCCCTTCTCTCTTTTAAGCACCCAAACTACTCATGCCCATTTCTCTGCACTCCTAGCCAGCTATGAGACTAGAAAGAAGCCCACAGACTCACTATCACTAAGGTACTAAGAACCTCCGCTACTAAACCCAAGGGAATAAATCTGTAATGCAGAATTCTGGACAGTGGTGGGAAGCTGGGAAGAGAGATATTTAGAAACAGGTACATATTGAGTTGTTTTTCTTTTAACTACTTTACACATTAATATCTATTTAAAACACTAAAATGTCTAAATTATTCCTGATCAGGAAAATCCCCTTATCATTGCTAAGTCTGCTTTTCCAAATCACATTTTTACTTCTCTTCCCTGACAGACATAGTGACCACCACTTTTACAATTCTCCCAGAATGTTTGTTGCAAAAGAAAATGTACAAAGCACCAACAGATTAGGCAAAGGCGCTCGACATCATTACTCACTGAGAAAATCCAAATGAAAACTACAATGATATATGATTATATAATACCCAAAAAACAAACCTACTGCTGTCCAGTCAATTCCGACTTGTGGGACAGAGTAGAACTTCCCCCATAGAGTTTCCAAGGAGCACCTCATGGATTTGAACTGCTGACCGCTTTTTGGCAGCCACAGACATAACCACTAGGCCACCAGGGTTTCCATTACTGTGTAATACCAAAAAAAAAAAAAACCAAAACCCAAAAACAAAAAAACGACAACAGCAAAAAAAAAAAAACAACCCCAGGGCTGTCAAGTCGATTCTCACCCAGCGACCCTGTGTATCAGAGTAGAACTTATCCACAGAGTTTCCAAGGACTGCCTGGCAGATTTGAACTGCCGACGTTTTGGTTAGCAGATGTAGCACTTAATCATTACACTACCAGGGTTTCCTTACTATATAAAGAAGAAGCTAAACTTAAAAATATTGGTAATACCTAATGTTGGGAAAGATGTGGTATAACTAGAACTCTCATAAATTGCTAATGGAAGTGTAAAGGTGCACAGCCACTTTGGAAACTGCTTGACAATTTCTAATAAATGCGTCTATCCCTTAATTCCTTCCTGAATAAAAAATAAGTATGTTCACAAAAAAACCTGAAACCAATCCCGATGCTGTCGAGTCAATTTTGACTCATAGCAAAATGACAGGACAGAGTAGAACTGGCCTGTAGGATTTCCAAGGAATGGCTAGTGGAGAAGCGAAACTCTTAACCACTATGTCATAAGGGCTCCTGTCCATTAAAAGCCTTGTAGAGGAAATAATTCTATCACCTTTATTCATCAAGGCCCCGAACAAACAAAACTGGAAGTAACATACATATTCGCCAACAGTAGAATAAAGAGAAATAATTTGTGGAATGCTGTATTTATACAGTGGAATCCTACATAGTAATCAAAACGAAACGAAACGAAACTAAAAGAGCACACTACTGATACATGTAATATAAACCTCAGAAAAGTGTGTGGAGTAAAAAGATCCAGACACAAAAACAGTACATGCTCATTCACTTTTGCATCCCATCCTGTTGGTGAACCTTTTGTGGTATGAGATCTTCCTCTAGTGAGTAAAACTCAAATGGTAATGGTGCAGATTTCACTCAAAGAGAGGCTTTGTGAAAGACAGCATGGAACTGCAAAGAAGCCTTTCTCCTTAGGATCTCAGCTGGAACTGAGCAGAAATTCTTAGGCTGATGGAATACAAAATAATTGATGTATTTTAAAATGCAGGAGCACTTTGTTTAATCACTTTCTATTAGTGAAGCATTTTAAATGTTCAGAGAATAACAAAATTATATTTTGAAGCATTTATGGAAATAGTACCCACATGAGTGGCAAAGAAAGGTACAAGAGAGCCTAGTGTGGAGAACACTTCCTGCTCTCTGGTCAGCTCAGTCATCTATTCACAGGAATTGCCCAGTACTGTCAAGAAGAACACAAAATAGGGCCCACTGGGTCATGATCACTGTGATGTCGATGCCAGTGAGTATCTTATTCATCCCCTGTGGTCAGCTTTGCCAATTAGCAGAGTCATTGCCAAAGGCCACTCAGCTCCATCAATTCTCAAAGGTTGCTAGCACCAAATGAAAGACATGAGTGAGGAAAAGGCAGGCCAGGCTTTGAAGTGCTGGGAAGAAAGAATCTTTGAACTGCTACAAACAGCACAAATATCCTCACCCAAATCGGAGGAACTGGCAGTGTGAGCCAACAGAATAGCCCAGAAGTGAAAGACCGTTCCTCCAGCAGCCTCCATGCCTTGCCCATAGCTGGGAAGCTCAGAGGCATGTGGTCATGGAAGTGATGTGGCCCATTCTATCCCACTCCAAGTTCAACTTTTCATTGGTAACTCAGGCCAGATGGAGCAAAAGCTCAGCAGGGTCATACTCGATCTCACCACAGCAATGTTGAAAAAAAAATTAAACAGATAAGACCTTTTCAAACACAACCCATGCACATTCTGTTTTTATGTTTATTCTACTGTCTTTTAAAAAACTATTTTTTTGTACAGTTCTATAAATTTTATCACAGATATGGACTCATGCAACCACTAACATAATCTGGATCTATTGCACAGAAAAACTCCCTTGTCCTATCCCTTTAAAAGCCACGTTCTTCCCCTACCCCTAGCCCCTGGAAACAACTAATCTATTCTCTATCACTATGGTTTCTGTCTTTTTGAGAATGTCATATAAATGGAATCATACAATATGTAACCTTTTGAGACTTGTTTCTTTCACTCAGCATAATGCCTTTGAGATTCATCCAAATTGTATGTATCAGTGGTTCATTTCTTTTTCTTGTGAGTAGTATTCTATTGTCTGCTTATACTTTGAACGGTGAAAACATCTCAGACACACAAGAGAATGTTAACCTGAGGATATTCTCTAATGATGTGCAGAGTCAAGAATTTCATAGGCTCTTCCACAGCCAGGCTAATATTTAAAAGAGAAAGCAAGAAAGAATGCCAACTGGAAATCTGCAAGAAGGAATTTTCTTTATGTACTCTTCATAATATTTATTATAAGCTAGACTCATTGGTTAATGTTCTCATTAGCTTTGTGCTGGTTATTAGGCTATTATCTCTCAGCTGTAGACCTGTTCTATATTCTGTTGTGTGATATCTGGCAGGGACAGATGAGCCAATAATCAAGGTATGCATGGGCTTATTTGTGCTTATTTATGAATCTGTAGTGTATAATTTCACCTATTTTGTGCGCTACAGTTTGCTGTAAGCTCGTGCATAACCTTGCTTACTGGCTGATCGGACCCTGATGCCGGGACTCTGCAAACAGCATCTTTTCTTTGCCATCTACTTGTTGTTAGGGCCTGCCTGTGAGGATGACCAGAAGGCTGAAATAGGAAGAAGGGACTACTTCTTGTTGCTTAGTGTTGTGTTAATGGCATCCCAGCAGTGGTTCTTCCCTCAGCAGCGGCAGTTGGTCTCAGCTGCCATCTTTAGCCAATATCAGAACCTACCCCATAATGCCTGCTTAAAAGTTACCAAGCAATTCCAGAACTTCCGTGCCCCTTTCTCACAGGTCTGAATCCCAGCTCTGTTGTTTACTCAGGCAGTGACCCCTACTCAAAGCTCTGGCTGCCAGCTCTCCAAGAACCCTCTTCTGACCTCGTGAGGCACCAGCTCCAGCCTCTTCAGAGGTCTGGGTTCTGGTAGCACAGCGCTGCTCCTCTAAACTTCTAGGTTCTAATAACATCAACCTTTTCCTTTGTTCCCCCAGCTGTAGGAGTGGTAGCCACTTTCTGTAGTTACTATCTCTGTGTTACCTCAGTTTTCCATTCTGCCTGTTGGGTCTAACAGTAACTGCCCTATATTAAATTCTCTCTGTTAAAATAACTGGTTCAGTTTCTCTTTTCCTGACAAACCTCTAACAAAGTACATGGTACCAGGAACAGTGTTTATCTTTCACCCTGTAGTACGTTTGTGTCCACGAGTCTAAACTGCTTGCTACTTCCCATTCCTCAGTCCAGTCAGAAAAACATGTGCTGTCCTGTGAGGTGTCAGGATGCTAATAACCTCTTCAGCTTATGGTATAGCAGCAAGCAGGAGAGCTGACATACCCTCAAAAGCACACTACTTCTAGTGATCTTTGGAAATGAGTGTAGAGGGGAAACAATAGGATTCAGTGTTAAGTGCTAAGTTGCTGTGGTCAATAATTACGTAAATCTGTATGCCAGATATTGTGCTGATTTTCTCAAATAAAAATACTCCATCAGAACAGCAGCTACAATTACAGTCACTAGCTACTTTAAGTTTATGATAATCTACAGCCAGTTTCCAAGGTCCTTTTACCTCTTACAAAGACCAAACACACAGAGCAGGGGATATGGGCGGTATCACTATGCCTGCAATCTTATATTTGAAACAAACATCCTGTTGGAAACCCTGGTGGTGTAGTGTTTAAATGCTATGTCTGCTAACCAGAAGGTCAACAGTTCAGATCCGCCGGGTGCTCCTTGGAAACTCTATGGGGCAGTTCTACTCTGTCCTATAGGGTTGCTATAAGTCGGAATCCTGTTTCTCAACATAATTTTACTTAACTAATTTTAGCATCCACTGATGACTATTACCTGCAAAAGTTATCACTGTGGTATTTGGTTAATGGTGATTTTTTTATTTCCATCATTATAACTACATTTATTAAATAGAACTCTTCTCTAGAGAAAGAGTTGCCCTTTTATCCCCATTTATCTAGCCATCCATTTATTTATTCCAGTTATTTGTTTATCTCAGTAGAGACTCACTGATATTTATTTTATTTTGTTAGACACTATCAGTGGCGCAGTGCTTAAGTGTTAAGTCTGCTAACAAAAAGGTCAGCAGTGTGAATCCACCAGGTGCTCCTTGGAAACTCTATGGAGTAGTTCTACCCTGTCCATAGGGTCGCTGGTAGTTGGAATTGACTCAATGAGACTGAACTTTTTTTTTTTTTAATCATTATTCATTTGGTTGCTCAGATTTTCCCAGATTTGGCCCTGGGAGGTCCTTTAAGTTGGCTCTGTGTCCTTTCCACGTGCCCTCTATTGTTTTGTGAGCACTTCCTTGCTTTCTGGCCTCGCAAGATATTCCTGGCTTAGCTTGTATTTTCCCTGCCCTAGTCTTGGAACAAACCCTTTCCCCAAAGATCACTGGTTTCTTTTTCATTAGAGAATGGTGTTCTGAAACCAGGTCTTAGCACTTGCACTGAATCCTGTTGTTTCTAAGGCCCTTTCAGCTGACAGAAGTAGGAAACATATGCTTGTATTCTCACATATTTGTATTTTATATTTATCCATCTGCATATACATGCATATTCATATTCATATATATCTGCATATTCATATATATAAATTTTATTGATACCTTAGATTCTAATCTGGTATCATGGAGTTCATTCTAGATTTTCTCCTTTCCTTATTAGTAACCCCTTTCACCAACAGTGAGAAACCTGGCTCTTACAAGTTATCCTCTGTATAGTTATTTGCTCAATCTAGTATGTACGTAAAATGGTGTGAGAATTAATAAATCATTCCCTTGTGAGAAAGGAATTTACAATATTTGTACACAGTTCTTTTTATCTTTAGCCCTACAGTCAAAATACTGATTTCCACCTTGCTGCCACTGCTTCAGGCACTGCTGTTCCTGGAGGAGCTCTTGGCTTGGGGATGGGGTCTCGAACTTCTACATTACAACAGAAGGAAGAGCTCAAGGAGATCAAGCATGAGACTGGCTTTTCTCACAGATCACTTGACTCTATGACCAGTTTAGCAGTCTGGACAAAGGAGGGAATAATACTCTTAGCTGGGAAGACTTCTAACAGGTTCCAAAACTTGTCGTCAACCCACTGGGGGACCGGATCATCAGTGCCTTCCTTCCAGAAGAAGAGGACCAGGTAAATGTCTGTGGACTCATAAGAACTATGGCTTATTTCAGACCTAATGACCTTAGTGAGGAAACCCTGGTGGCGTAGTGTTTAAATGCTACAGCTGATTACCAAAAGGTCGGCAGTTTGAATCTGCCAGGTGCTCCTCGGAAGCTCC
Source organism: Heterohyrax brucei (assembly GCA_028571685.1). Classification (NCBI taxonomy): domain Eukaryota; kingdom Metazoa; phylum Chordata; class Mammalia; order Hyracoidea; family Procaviidae; genus Heterohyrax; species Heterohyrax brucei. The sequence continues at coordinate 23,453,133 of CM053166.1, read as the reverse complement.
ATGGAGCAGTTCTACTCAGTCCTATAGGATTGTCATGAGTTGGAATCAACTTGATGGCAGTTAGTTTTTTTTGGTTGGACCTTAGTGAAGCGAGTAAAGATGTGAATGGACCCGAACCACTCAACAGCAGAACCAGTGAACTGCAGTTTACTTTCAAACTCTATGATTTGGAGAAAGATGGCAAGATTTCTCACGATGAGCTGTTAGAGGTGCCAGGCATGACTGCTGGAGTGAACAGCTCAGAGGAGCAGCTGGGGAGTATCATAGATGACACCATCCAGGAGACCAGTCTGGACGGGGGTGGCACCATATTTTTCTCAGAACTTGTTAAGATTTTGGAAGACGTTGATGTAGAACAGAAAATGAGCATCCGCTTTCTTAACTAAAGACTTTGTTCTCTATTATTTAAGAACCGGAACACGAGAATCCTTCTGCCTACCAACCTCACTTGCACCCTACTTTCCCCTCCACCCCGAAGTACCACTGCACAAACCTGCCTTTGGTGTAACAAGGCATTAAGAGAGTGGCACACACAGCCTGTTTCTTTTCAGTCTCTATCCACAGATTCTCTATTTATAAATTTCATCTTCCCCTGTTCTGCGGCCAAATGCCACATATCCATCCAGTCTGAGAAAATGAGAGAGGGAATCAGGCCAAGAAGCAGCCAGAAAGGTCTTTCACTAGGTGTGGACAGTGGCCATACCGCATCCCTCCAGCTAGGCTTCACATGCTCCTTCAACCATTTGCACACATGCTTGGCTTCCTACTTCTCTGTCACCCAATATGCCTTTCACTTGGTCCTTCTGTCTCTCTGCTTTTTATTAAGCTGCAAACCCCTGCTCTGTTCTACTCAACACCTTAACCAATGGCTGTTAACTACGCTTCTGATTTGTCAGGATAATCTGGCGGTCTGACAACTTTCATCTACCATCACCTTGAAATGGGCTCCTGGGATGTTCACCTTTAAGAGCTTGTTGGTAACTCACATTTCTCTCAGCAGAATGTGACCATTGCTTGGTCCCCAGTACTCCTCTCTGTTACCATAGAGCTGCTAGGTGGAGTTTCCCCCCTTTTTATTTCTTTTGACCGATGAGTGGTGCCCAAGTCACTCCACCTAGCTTCTGAGTCTCCACATATATACCCATGTGGTCACACATGTCAGTGCTGTGTTGACTTTTCAGAAAACAGCCATATACCTGGAAGTTTGCTTAGTTTGGGGACACCATTACCAGCAGAATGATTACTCTGACAGCATGCTTGGGGACTTGCCCATGACTTTTTTAAGGTGGAGGCTGGCCACCCTATAAAACTTCCTGTGGTCACACCTCTGCAGTATGGTTTACACCTCGGGATTATGTACCCTGGAAAGCTCTTCATGTTTCCAAGCAGAAAGAACAGTATTAAGGGAGTGCCTAATTTACCCAGACAGAGAAATTTAAACATTGTCCCCAGGTCTTGAAGTTTTGCATGAAATTCTCCATGAATTTTACACTTGGCAGATGCATGTGCTGCGAGCCCTAGTCAGCTCCTAATACAGGTGAAGCACTGAATGACGTAGCATGAGGGGCTGATGACACTGGCTTCCCAGTCTGTTCTGTAGACCACTGCAAATCCCTCTGAAACAAGGGGTCTGACATTGGTGGCATGACCTAAGGCGGCATTATAGTTCTTTGAGCAGGCCAGAGCAACTTCTCTGCCAAAGTTAGCTTAGTTGAGACCTCAGTGAATCAGGCCGAGGTCGTCCTAACAACTGTGTCTCAGTCTGTTCATTCATATGTCAGCCCTTGGAGGACTTTCTCTAACTCATTGCTTGTTGCTTCCTTGCTTCCTTGCTTAAGAAGTCTACCCAAGATGTGCAGACTATTCTTTAGAAAGTGAATTGCTAAAGAGTTTCACTGTAAAGGGATGAGGGAAGCGTTGGAAACAGGAAAGTGGCCAGGCTGAATGGCTTAAGTATAAATGAATGTGGCCCTTGGGAACAGCGTTTATACTATAAGCTGTTTATGTCTCGTTCCTAGCCATGCCCAAACAATTCATGCTTTAAGCCCTTTACCAGTCTAAAGCTATGTTTTCTGTGGTGAATTAAAGGGTTGAGTTCCTATCTAAAAATGTGGATTATGAGAAGTTTGTTCCAGTTTCTTCTCTCTGCTGCCCAGAACCACAGTGGCCTCATGTCCAAAGAAATGATTTAAACTTAACAGGAAACAAATGCTTATGTCTCTAGCTACAGAATTTCAGAATCCAGGAGCAGAAAAGGAGGTGTTTTATCTTCTAAGGGGTCCTTTTCCTGAAACCACCTCCTTAGTCACCCCTGAGGAAAGAGGACTTCCAGATGCCTTTAATTAGAAGACATCGCTTGAATTTTCAAATAACAGAGGGTTTTGTTAAGCTAAATTGGCTTGTCCAGTTTCCTGTGAGTTCCTCTTGGAGAATTTTTGGTTTAAGTTAATGTCAGGAAACCAAAGCCAAAGCCAAGTGCCGTCGAGTCAGGAAACCAAGTGCTCCCTTATTCCACTTGTAGGTGCTGAGACATTTCTTGGGAGCCATCACCAGATGTCACCAGACAGATGACATTTTTTCCTTTGAAAATTGAAAATATCCAATGGTGCTCTTAAGAGTTTGTTGCAGTGCCCTAGGGTGCCTCAGCACATAATTGAGGGATGACAGGTATATAGCCTTCCAGCTTTTCTTCCTCTGCATGTGGGTAGATACACATATACACTCATACATATTTTTTGAGAGCATACTAGACCCATATTTATAAGCTGCTTAAAAAACACTGGTGGCAAAGTGTATATATTGTTCCATGTTATTAAACATCTTTCTATGATACTATTGTTAATATATTCTGTCCTATGGCTATACCAAACCCAACGAAACACCAAACCCACTGCTGTAGAGTTGGTTCTAACTCATAGCGACCCTATAGGACTGAGTAGAACTGCACCATGGAATTTCCAAGGAGCACCTGGCAGATTTGAACTCCCAACCTTTTAACCACCATGCCCCCAGGGTTTCCATGGCTATACTAAACCCACTGCCCCCCAAAAACCCCAAACCCACTGCCGTCAAGTTGGTTCCAATTCTGCAACCCTAGAATAAGGAGTAGAACTGCCCCATAGAGTTTCCAAGGAGTGCCCGGTGAACTCAAACTGCTGACCTTTTCGTTAGCAGATGTAGCACTTAACTCACTATGCCACCAGGGTTTCCTAGGATTCATTAAAATAAGTCCCTATTGTTGGACACTTAGGATGTTTATAGTTATTTTTCCTGTTGTAAACAGTTCTTTGATGACCATTCTAAGTGAATAAATCTTTGCATACACTCTGATTATCAACTTGGGATACATTCCTAGAGGTAGACTTGCTGAGTCAAAGGGTATGAATATCTTAGAGTTCTGATAATTGCCTTCCAGAAAGGGTGTAACAATTTATATTTCCTTGAGTCTCATATAGGAGTATGTATTATGGACTTTTTATTTGATGGTAGGAGTTTAGTATAAGTGATTGTGAATATAGATTCAGAAATTCTAGTATTTCAGGCATTGTACTGGACACTGTGTCTCACACACAGACACACATATTTCATCTTATTTACATAACATCATACTAAGTCTGCTTAACCTTGTAAAACTGACACTAATTTTTTTGTTGTGTTTGAAGTGAAAGTTTAAAATTCGAGTCAGTTTCTCATGTAAAAACTTACGCATACTTTGTTATGTGATGCTAGCTGTTCTCCCCACACTGTGACAGCACACTCCTCATCTCCACCCTGTATGTAAAGTTGAAATTATTAGCCCTCATTTTACAGATAAAGAACATAGGCCTCAGACACATAAAACAAAACAACTTTTTCCCAATCACAAAACCAAAAGATTGTAAAGATGGGATTTAAATCAGTGAGAGCTAAGGTCTTATCAATGTGTCACAGGTGCCTCAGGGACTTGATTGCATAACAATGACAATAGTTACATCTAATACTTATTAAGTGCTTATCATACATCAGACACTCTTTACACGTAGTAACACCTTCAACCCTCATGCCAAACCTATGAGATAGCTACTGTTATCTTTGAGGCACTGAAGTCAGTAACTTGTCCAGGGTCACAGAGATAGTAAGGGGTAGAATTGGTATTCCAACCCATGTAGTCTGACTTCACAGTCCTTGCCCTAAAGACTAAGGCACAGTGTGATACTCTGCACGGTTGTGGAGGACTACATATAAGAATCTCATTAAAAATGTTTTGTTTTTTGTTTTTTTTTTTTAAAGGAAAGAAAAAACAACTTAACTAGATCTCTTAGATGAACAAAGGGTAGCTGCTGTGTGATAAAATACCTTGCTGGCAATTTGGCTGCAAATTTCCCTGTCACCATACTGGAAACCTTTCTTCTTGTAGCAATTTATAGCCCTTAAAAGCATAATGCACAGAACTGTGTTCTATTCCAAGGGATAACTTAGATGGAAAATCTTCCAATGAACGTAGTGACCCCAACTCAATTGAACAAATAAAACAATTAAAAATTTCTCCAGGTTACTTGGTATTTCTTTCTACATTAACATCTGAAGGGCATACTTTCCAAAGTTTACAGATGTAGGTATGATCTAGGGTTCTGTCTTGTTGATGCTTGCTCAGTAAATGAAGCACCCTCATCCCCATTCATTCTTTTAAGCTTTTTCCTATAGTCTGACTTCAGTGGTTATTGTTAGTTGCTGTCACTTTGATTGTGACTCATGGCAGTCCCGCGAGTGCAGAATAGAAAAGTTCCACGTAGATTTTCAAGACTGTGACCTTTCAGAAGCAGATTGCCGGGCCTGGCCTTTGAGGTGCCTGTGAATGGGCTCAAATCGCCATCATTTCAGCTAGGAGTTGAGTGCTTAACTGTTTATGCCACCCAGGGAATGGCCAAGTGCCGAATAGTTAGACATTTAAAAAATTTATGCAGGTTATGATGAAAGTTTATGTTTTTATATCCTTCCTGTAGTTCAAAATTCAACCCCCTCAAAAAAAAAAAAAAAAACAAAACCCAAAAAACCAACTTAATGAGCCACAAAACATGAATGGGAAAAATATTTTTAGTATTTTTATGCAGAGAATGCCTCATTAAAAGCAAATGCTTCAGCAAGCAGATTTGAGCTTAATAAGAACTCATTTTGAGTAGGGCCTTGGTGACAAATCACTAGCATGTACAACTGCTCTCTATAAAGAGCTGAAAAGTCCAAAGAGGCTCTCACCCCCACTGCAGCAATGTAGTGACGGTAGCATGCTGCTTAGTATATACTCAGTGATCAGTAAGGGATATGGCACCTACCATTCATCTGCAAGTAGGAAAAAATGTCAATTTATTACCCAGTATCACTCAGTGCTTGATCTGGATATGTTATGTTGATTCATTTAGCTGCATTCTTCTGTTTTTAGCTGGATGTTTGCCAACGTGTGGCCCAAAGAGTCTTCATCTATTCTGCATATGTCAAAGCCATAAGGCTGGAGGGTTTGTCATCATACACACCAACTCAATTTCAAAGACAAACCTCAACTTGTATTCACACTGCCGTAACTTCTTTAGACTTTGGGCCTTAAGCCAGAAAGGCAACCAAGAAGGAGTGCAGACATTCAGGAAGGTGCGGTGGGCTGACCTGTTCGTGGAAACCATGGCTCCTCTCTTCAACAATGCCCTACTCACATGCCCTAAGTGTTCACTGTCCCCAGTGAAGTCCCAGAAGGCAAACCTGGACTGATGTGTTTGCGTGAGTTCTCAGCTGGACTCAGCATGCGCTCCCTGTGATCTATACTTGAGGACACTAGCAAAGTTATAGCCACACCCACCCGGACAAGGCTGAAACCACCAGTGGTTATGACATTGCTGTGGTGCTAAGTTACCCAGTGGAACTGTCCTCCTTTGTAAAATGGGAAAGTCTGAAATGATGAGATGATGACTCTTCAAATGGAATTTGCTTATGTCATTTAAATTCTTTCACAACTGCCTTCAAGGATTTCCCAGCTCCCCTTCACCAAGTCAGCCACTTCTATCACTTGAGTAGTGATAACAGTAGTGTTCATGGTAGTTAGCATTTATTGAGGCGAACCACTGTGCAACCAGGGCTCTTTTGTTTCAGGTTTTCTTGGTACCCTGTGCTAAGCTCTGTAGCTGTTTTTGAGTTAATCCTCAAATTCTTTAAGTTAGATGTTATTATTATCCTCATATTACAAAGGAGGGACTGAGGGCAAAAATGGAGTAAGGTTGGTAGTTCAAACCACCAGCCGTGGGAGAGAAAGATGGCAGTCTGCTTCCATAAAGATTCCAGCCTTGGAATCCCGATGGGGCGGTTCTTCTCTGTTTCATAGGATCACTGTAAGACTGAACTGACTCTCTGATCATGACTAACCTACTCTGAATCTTTCAGCTTGTATGCAGTAGAGCTAGGATTTAAAGCTAGATTTTTGTTTCCTCTGATTGTAGAGTCCTTTATATTACTGCTTTACTGCATTATGCAACGAGTTAGCTAGGAAATACACCTGCATCCCCATTCCATTCCCTCAAAAAAGAGGCATTCCCTTCGGGAATGAAAAGGAAAAAGTGAGTTTGTTCCCAGATGCTCATGAGGTGGTCTTCTCAGCTGACCGGTCTCCGTCACTGGAAGGAGGAGGGGAAGCTCACTCCCAAGGCAAACTCACGTGATGGGGCAAGAGTTCCCAATGAGAGAGGACAGGGCTGCCAGCCGGCCTCTGAGCTTACCGTTAGGAAGTGATGGTCCTTGGCTTCGCGCCTCCTCTGGCTGTGAGCTGGCGGGTAGGCTGGCAGCGGAGGAGCCACCATGGAGGGTGGAGCAGCGGCTCTCTGCTCGCGGCGATCGCTCCGGCTCCGGTGTTCTGGGGGAGCAAAAAAAAAGGCAGTGAGACTGAAATAGCTTGTAGCTTGCAATTTCTCTTCTCCTCTCAGGAGTACAGCAAAAGGCTGTCAAAAAGTGAGTTTTCACTAAGCTAGCTAATTTGTATACCAAATAATATTTTCCGAATGGTTCCTCACAATTGTAAATATTAAGTTAGCAAATACATTTCAGTAGATTCACGTTATAGTCTGTGTATGAGACGGCCCGCCTCTGAGTGTTAGAAAAAGGAGTATATTTTTCGGGGTGCTTCATTTCAAAACAACATGAGCAAAACAACAAAAGAGAGAGAGAGAGAGAAACAAAGACAAAAGGTAAGGAAGAGAAAAGGAGAAAGAAAACATCCCAGAAGAACTGGGATGGAAGATGGGCTGATGTCAGTGTTGGAGGAGAAAGCAGGTCCAGTCTCTCCAGAGCCACCCAGGGAAGCCTGAGACCAACGTCCACAGCCATCCAGTGAGTCAGCTCACACAAGCTTCTGACAGCTGACTGCTACATAGTCAAGAATTTTCGAGTCAATTGTTAAAGTGTTGGTAGCTTGAAATCTGCCACAGTGGAAGTATTCATATCACAGCAATTAGCAAATGTTGCATATCAGGGTCTTTGTTTATTTACTTCTATCATTGATTTCTTTTTTCTGGAGAACAGGTTGATCAACATACCACTGCTCCACAGGGTTTCCAAGGAGTAGCTGGTGTATTTGAACTGCTGAGCGAACTGTTAAGAGCTGGTTAGCAGCTGAGTTCTTAACCACTGTGCCACCAGGGCACCATGTTGTTGTTAGGTGCCATCAAATTGGTTCTAACTCAGAGTGACCCTATTTACAACAGAACAAAATGCCATCTGGTTTTGCCCCATCCTCCCAATCGTTGTTACGCTTAGGCCCGTTGTTGTAGCCGCTGTGTCAAAGTCCATCTTGTTGGGGGTCTTCTTTTTTTGCTGACCCTCTACTTTACCAAGAATTGTGTCCTCCAGGGACTGCTCCCTCCTGATAACATGTCCCAAGTATGTGAGATGAAGTCTCACAGTTCTCCCTTCTAAGGAGCATTCTGGCTGTATTTTTAAGACAGACCTGTTCATTCTTTTGGCAGTCCACGGTGTATTCAATATTCTTCGCCAACACCATAATTCAAATGCATCAGTTCTCCTTCCTAGGTTCTATTGTTTGTTCTTGACTGCAATCCCCAGTGCCAGCCCCTTTGTTTTTGGTTTATTTAGTATGCTATCCCCAAGACTCATCAGCTTCCTGATTACTCTCCACGTCTGATTTGACTGTCCGCAGCCTCACTGCCCAACCTTTGCCGACTTTTTGAGACAGACATCTTCCTTGTCAAAGTGTCATCCTGTGGCCTACATCCAGGGCCACCCTCATTTTTCTCTACCAGAAAACAGTTGGCTTCTCTAAATGGGCAGGGCAAGTAAAAGCTTTTGTACTCTTAAATGCAGAAAGAAGAGCAGAGTACAGGTGCCATTGGTTAGGATTAGGTAGAAGGCAAGGAGGAGTATTAAAGGAGAGATCAGCTCAATTTCCCATTCATTTGCCTTCCCGCCCACACTTTCTCAAATATATTTTCCTTTTTTGCATCAGGTTAGAGGAAGGCAGGCTAGGTTAATGACTCCCTGAATTTACATGTATGGAATCCATGGTGGCATATTAGTTAAGTCCCATGTGTGCTAACCAGAAGGCTGGCAGTTCGAATATGCCAAGCATTCCTTGGAAACTCTATGGGACAGTTCTACTCTGTCCAGGGTCTCTGTGAGTCAGAATTGACTTGATGACTGTATGTGTGCATATGTATGTAATATGTGTAATATACAGTATGTATAATATGTATATATATGTTGGTGGGATGAGTGGAACACTAGGTAACTAGAATCTGAAACTGCAGTAGTATCTTGCTCCTTATTGCAGTGGACCAAGTAAACTTAAATTCTAGCCCTGAAACTTGAAAAGAAAGGAAATACAAAATAGAACTCGTTTCAAACCCAGTGCTGTTGAATCTAATTCTGACTCATAGCGACCCTAGAGGTCAGAGTAGAACTGCCCCACCGAGTTTCAGTCACTTTACCAAGAATCATGTCCTCCAGGGACTGGTCCCTCCTGATAACATGTCCCAACTCCCTATCTTACAAACATACAAGGTCTGACAATTAAGTCCATGAACTTTATTGTTCTAAGTACTACATATCTCATTGCTGAATATCACTGCGGTCACTTGCAAAGTACTCTTTTGGGGAAGGTATTCACTAATGCCAGGGCCTAGTCCACTCTTGAAAGCAATTTTGGAACTCTTTCTGGAATGGCCGTTGTATATGAAGGCATGGTGGCAAGTTGGCGAACTTAACTGTATCATTGTCTGTGAGGGAGATTTGAGCCAGTAAACAAATAACCATATTGGAACATCCTCCCTCCTTACCTGATCTGGCCCCCAGTGACTTTTTTCTTTACCCGAAGTTGAAGAAAATCTTGAAAGGAAGACATTTTGATGGCATACAGGATATCAAGAGTAATACAACAGCTCTGATAGCCATTCTAGAAAAAGAGTTTCAAAATTGCTTTGAAGGGTAGACCAGGCACTGGTGTCGATGTACAGCTTCTCAAGGGGAGTACTTCAAAGGTGACTGTAGTGATGTTCAGCAAGGAGGTATATAACACTTTTTCTAGGATGAGTTCACGAACTTAATTGCCAGGCCTCATACATGAACAGTGGCTACATGTAAGTGTGTTACTGGCTGTAAGCACTAAAGAATTACTAAGAAAAAAAGGGGGAGGGGATGAATCTCATTCTAAATAACTTTAAATTCATTTCACTGCTGTTTCCTCCAGGGACCTTCTCCAAAGTTCCACGCCGTGTTTACGCACCTTTCCTCTGTGCTGCCCATATCACTGTGTTGAAATTCCCTGGTTGCTGGTCTGCCTCCCTCACTAGATCAGGAATGCTGTGTGGACACGGACCAGATTAGATTACTTCTTGAATTATGGATCTAGGCTGGCCCTCAGTACAGTTCGTTGAGGGGTGTACTATTGAGCAGATCTTAAAGACAGTCAGTTCCTAGGGACAGATCTCTCCTTCCATGGAGGTTTCTCTTTGAAAGGAGCACAGAGCTATGGCTACCTCAGTCTCACATGTCTGTGCTTCATTATCCTCCCTCCTGGTGGATGCCAGCATCTCCCAGCTGTCCAAATAGACAGCGCACAGGGATGCTTACTGTAGCATTTGCTGAGCAAGGCAGTTGAATGATAAGCCAAACCCACTGCTGTTGAGTCCATTCTGACTCCAACAGACCCTCTAGAACAGAGTAGAACGGGCCGGCCCATCGGCTTTCCAGGGAGTCAACTTTATGGGAGCAGGCTGCTACATCTGGTGGGTTTGAACCACTGACCTTTTCATAATGACCCTATAGGACAGAGTAGAACTGCCCTATAGATTTCCAAGGAGCGCCTGGCAGATTCGAGCTGTCAGCCTTTTAGTTAGCAAACAGTACTTCACCACTATGCCACCCAAGTTTCCAGTTGAATGATTTAAAAAAGAAAACAAAAATCCAAACCCAGTGCTGTCTAGTCGACTGAAACTCATAGCGAGCCTATAGGAAAGAGTAGAACTGCCCCATATACCTTCCAAGGAGTGCCTGGAGGATTGGAAGTGCCCATCTTTGGTTAGCAGCAGTAGCACTTAACCACCACAGCTCCCTGTGTTTCCAGTTGAATGATAGGCCAGTGTTATTCGTGGCCACCAGATGGCAGAAGTGGATTATTCTGACAATCACACTCCTATACTACTGTGTTTCTTGGACAAGGTTTAAAAAAAAAGTCACTTTCTAATTTTAATTCTACACTGCATGTTTTTAATTCTGAGATGCCTATAATTCCTGTTTATGGCTCTCTGCAGTGTTATTAAAACTACTACACCCAAGGTTTGCTATTGCGCCAGCCACAAGCAAGTTACTCTGGAGGGTAAGACTCAGCTCTGCGGTCTTCCTTCCAGACCTCAGGAGGCCCCATGTCCCTCCTTCAGCCCCAAGAGGAAGTTCAGGGAAAATTGATATTGGCACTTGCCGTTTTTCAGTTCTGCCATTAAGTCCAAACCTGACAAAGCAGTGAAATGTGATAGTTTATGAGCAGCTTAGTTTTATCTGGTTGAATCTCTCAAAATCTAATCAGAGATGACTTATTAATAATAATAAAGGGATAAAAATAATTATGTCTAAAGGGCTAATATTGTTCAAGCACACTAATGATGGGATAAGATTAAGCATTTAGTGAGAATTATCAGATTCCTCTGTAGGCGTCCTGTTTCCTCACTGCTAAGCCAGTTTTCTGTAGTATTTCCTTCAGTTCCACAAACAACATTCACTGAGGACCTACTCTACATCAGGTTCCTGCTAAGCACTTTGGGGCTGGGGGTGGAGGGTGGGGAAGGTACTTAACACACAATCCTTGCCATGGAGTTGCTCCTGGATTTATGGTGGAAGACAGACCCTTAAGTGGTTAGTCATAAGAACACCCAGAATACTATGGGAAGAGCACCTGATCCAGACTGTAAAAGAAAGGGGAATGTGTTAACGAAGATTTCCAGAAGGAGGTTTACACTAGTGATTTGTTAAAGAAGAACCCTGTAGCCAGTTCTAAAACTGAAGTGACTAATAAGTACGATAAGGACCCCTGCTGGCACAGTGGTTAAAGCACTCGGCTGGCTGCTAACTCAGAGGCTGGTGGTTTGAACTGACCGACCACTCTGAGGGAGTAAGATGTGTCAGTCTGTTTCTGTAAAGATTTTAGCCATGGAATCCCTGTTGGGCAGTTCTACTCTGTCCTATAGGGTTGCTATGAGTCAAAATCAACTGGATGGTGATAGGTTTGGTTTTCGGTTTTAATGAGTATATTACAGATACTTTTAGGGAACTACCGATTGTTTTCACAGTGTCACAGTGCCTACTATGAATAACCAAGGAAAATGTAGAAGCAGTTGCTTAAGTGATATTAGTAGGTTAGCTCTTTCATTAGATGGGAGAAAGACTAGCTGTAGGGGACAAGGCAGAAGTCACATGTAGAAGTAAATAAAATGAAAACACCATTTATCACTGTATTTCTCTATCTTGATAATAACATCTCAATATTTTATTTTTATTTTTATACTTCTGCCAAATACTATTTCTTAGAAGAGTCTAGGAAATTTAGAACAGAGACACAAATACGCAGGCATCATCTGTCTCCACAACAACAAACCTAAAGGCCTACAAAGTCGGCATGCCCACTTCTGGTACCCACCACTTCAGGGGCCCTCAAAAGAGATGAGATTCATCTTTAGACCCCTTGTCCTAATTAGCCAAGGACAGGAGCCAACCTACAATGCACAAGATGATCTGGAACAATGAAGTGTCCCGGGTCCCACATGATATTTAAATGTCCCATTAGACATTCACATAGGGGACAAGCCTAGAGCTTAATTCTGAGTCAAAGCTAATTCCCTTTTAATTATAAACCAACTATCTTTTGTTGCTGATGTTCAGTATATGTCAAAGAAATCAGTTCTGGCAATCCTCCCACCCCCTGGCTGCTTTATTGCCCTGTCCTTGTTCAGCCTGGCTTCTGACTGTCTCCACCTCTCATCCCAGACCTAGTTTGATAGGTGCAAACTCCTGACTGCTTCATTATGTTTTCTAGTGTAGTTATTCCTGGGTATTTACATATTGAAATACTATTATATTATTCATAGTTTCCCTTATAATTTCTCTTTATTGCCACATTAAGCCACAATGCTATTTAAGATTATATATATTTCTTATTAAGTATTATTTATAATGAAAATATATTTATATACAGAGCCGTGGTAGCACAATGGTTAAGAGCATAGCTGTTAACTAAAATGCCAGCAGTTCAAATCCACCAGCTGCTCCTTGGAAACCCTATGAGGCAGTTCTACACTATAAGAATAGGATGGTTATGAGTTGGAATCGACTTGATAGCAATAGGCTTGCCTTTTCAAAATTTATATATAAATTATACACTATGTAATATTTTAAATATAAAGATATTTTTATAATGTAATAATCTATTAAATTAAATATTATTTATAATTGTTTATGTTTGGACAGGTTATATTATCCATGATTTTTAATTTCCACGTAGAAAAAGAAAAAAAATTCCTGCTATAACAAGGGTGGTGTTGGGAGTGATGGGACAGAAAACCACTGGAGGAGACCACCTCCAAGTTTTCTCCCAGCCTCTGGCAAAGCCCACCCATCCCAAGGTCAGTCACCTCTGCGCAGGGCTTGCAGGCTCTGCCGGGCGTGGCGGTGCAGCTCCTCCACACAGGGTGGCCTGGTGGCCGGGAGGAAGATGTTTCTCTGCTGATGCCACGGTGCTCTGTAGTACACACTCAGCTTACTCTCGATGTCCAGGTTGGAGACGGCTGCAAAAGAAAGAGAGAAATAGGGGCTATACGTCAGTGTCTCGAAGTTGTGCTGTTGGCAGACTCCAGGGTGAGGTGGGGGTGGAGTCTGGGTGCCTTAGGATGCTGGACTCACATTAAGAACTAAGTCCCGGCTGGAAAAAGCTTTGAACTTTACAATACGATCCCGACAATCCCTGCCCAGAGTCAAGGGATGGGAGACCGTGGGAAGCAGCCATCTGCTGTGTGACTCACTAGCTTTCTCTCCACCTTCACTTCTCACCTTCCCTGGTAACTCATCAACCTGGAATAGCCCTTGGCCAACTGTATTTGGGGTCCTGCCTTCCAAGCAAGCAGAAAAGAGCCTCAGGGATTAGTTCAAAGGGCTGTCCTAGCTCTAGTCTTCTGGGCGTGGGCTCTCAGAATTAGTGCATTCCTTGCCTTCTCTGTCTTTTGTAGCCTTAAGACTCCTGGCGTCACTATTTATCCTTACTCTGCCTTCCACCTCCCAACTCGGTTGCTTGCCGTCATTCAAAGCATTGCCTCAGTTTTCCTGGTTTCGCCTAGAGGGGAACACAGGCATTAAAGCAACCATTGCAGGGGTGACGGGTGTTAAGGGAGGGGAAGTAGTGGGAGGGCTGCTGAGAAGGCGGGTATGAGCCCTTGGAGTGAGTCACCAGAAAAGCCCCCTGCCCCGGAAGTGCACCACTTAAACCTACTGCCGTCTCACTGACACAGTAAGCCAAAACATCCCAGGGCGGAAGTGACATCAGGAGCCTACGATCCCATCGCAGGGAAGTCAGCTCTTAGAAACCAAGAGGATTCTGTTGGGGAAATCACCACACCGAGGAACTCATTTGCCCCTGGGCAGCTGGGCAGCCTGTGGTGGGTGAGAACTGCCCAGTCTGCTCTGCCTTCCAGACCCACTCTAGTGGCGGAACTAGGCCCACCCTGTTTCTCTTTCTCATTGCTTCTTCCCACTTCCCTGTTCTTTTCCCCGCAGCATGTGATTTTTGGGATGCTCTGCCCCTGCTAGTTGGTCCCTGTGTCCCCAACAAGCTCTGGTTCCTCTCTTACCCTTTGCCTTTTGAAATCTTACCTACCATTTCACTTAATCTGAGAAGCCTTACATGGAATACGATTCCCTACAGATAAAGGCAGATAACAAATGAAAAAGACGGGAAGGTAATTTCATAGCAGGGGAATAGAAGAAAGAAAAATGGGAAAGAATGCAACCTTTTGATAATTCATCCCCTTCTAACTGCTGCATTAATGACCAGTGGTTTGGGTTCTTGGGTTTTTAGTACAAACTTCAGTAGAGTGGTTTTTCCCCCTAGAATAATGGATTGTAACTACAAAAATTACCAGTATAAACAAAGGTATATTTTCAATGGGATCCAGAGAGGCAGGCCCCTGAATAGGGTCCAAGCTCCTCCTGTGGCCTAAGTTTTACCCCTGCCCCCTGCAGTTTCCACAACCGAGTAGTGTTAATCCAGGGTTTCCCCACCCCAGCACTTTGGACATTTGGGGCTGGATGACTTTTTGTTATGGTGTGCTGCTCTGTGTGTTGTATAGCAGTAACTCTGGCCTCTACCAACTAGCTATCAGTGACATGTAGGTATATTCAGTGACAACCAATAATGTCTCCAGACATTTTGGCAAATGTCTCCTGGAGGCGAAATTGTACCCAGTTGAAAACCATGAGGCTAATTGGAAAACTAAGCAGATTTGATCTTTAGCTTTACAACTCTATGATTCAGCTTGCTTCTATTTAAGGGGTGACCATACACTTGTATTTTCATGTGAAATCACTAATTCATCCATTCAGATGCTAACAAGTGCAGTGTCAACCATATCATTCAACACCAAGAAACAAGATGACAATAAACCAAACCAAACCCACTGCTGTTGAGTCCATTCTGACTCATAGCAACCTTATAGGTCAGAGTAGAACTGCCCCGTAGAGTTTCCAAGGAGCGTCTGGTGGATTTAAACTGGCAACCTATTGGTCAGTAGATGTAGCCGTTAACCACTACGCCACCAGGGTTTCCAAATACAGTCCCTGAATTTGAGGACACAGAAACAAATCTAACAGTACAATGTGACAAAAGCTATACTTATGGTGGTTGGCTGAATAATGGCCCTCTAAAATATCCATATCCTAATCCCCAGAACCTGTGAATGTTATTTTACATGACAAAAGGACTTTGCAGATGTGATTAAAGATCTTGAGATGGGGAGAGCATCTCAGATTACCTGGGCTGGGTCTGATGAGATCACAGTGTCCTATAGGAGGGACATAGTAGGAGTCAGAGTCAGACAGAGAGTCATGTGCCAATGGAAGCAGAGTGACAGAAAGAGATTTAAAGATGCTGGGCTGCTGGCTTTGCACATGGAAGAAGGAGGCCGTTAGCCTAGGGATGTAGGCAGCCTGTTGAAGCTGGAAAAGGCAAGAAAAGAGCCTCTAGAAGAGACCAGCCCTGCTGCCACTTTGACTTCAACTCAGTGAAACTGATTTCAGACTTTTAGCCTCCAGACCTGTGAGAAAGTAAATTTGTATTGCTTTTAAGCCACAGGTTTGTGGTGTTTTTGTTATAGCATCAATAGAAAACGAATACATGTATAGTGGTTATCAAGTTCAGACCTGATAATCTGAGACACGCAGCAAGTACCAGAGGGCACCAGGAGGTATCCCAGGGAAGGTGACCTTGTATGCTGGAATTTGAAGGAAGTATAGGAATTTTCTAGGAGGAAACAGAGATCAACATCATGGGCTGAGGAAAGCGCATGTGCAAACGCACAAAGAGAAGGGTGGGTGAGGTTGCATAACCATGCATGGCAGCCCTGTGGACAGAGCAGACCACTAGGCACCAGGGGTAAATGAGCCTTGGCTTAGAATACATAGCTCACGACAAAAGTGTTGAAGAAACATCTCATGGGCAAGGTCAAGGGGAAAGCACATACCTGTAAATCAGCACTGTCTAATAGACCTTTCTGAGATGATGGAAATGCTCTGTCTCTGGGCTGTCCACTACAAAAGCCACTAGCCACACTGGCTATTCAGCATCAGCAAGTGGAGAACGGAATTTCTTATTTAATTTAATCTTGATTAAAAATGAAAAATTTAAATAGACGTAGCTAGTAGCTACTGTATTGGACAGCATAGCTCTCAAATAACGGTATTGTTGTGAGCTGCTGTCAAGTCCATTCTGACTCATGGAAAGCCCACTCATGCAGAGCACTTAATCGTTTGCATCACCAAGGTCTATTACGTTCTCTCATCTTCTGCTATAGGGCAGACTACCCCCTTTGACCTAGGTTTATTTTTCCTGAATGTGTAATCTCCAGGAAGAATTCTAACTCAAGGATTAGAAATCCTAAGATTATCTCTCTGGGTAGGGAAGAGTATTTTTAGAGGAGGGGGTCCATGGAGCCAAGAAATAAATGTAGCAATTTTTACTTCTCCTACTGCTCTATAACCTTAACCGTCTCCTTGGAAACCATAAGTGCTTGGTGAATCAGTCAGGTATCAATGAATCGTGGGGGCAAGAGAACCTAGGAGGAATCAATGAGACCAAAGGCAACTTCTTCAGACCTCAGAGCAGGCCAGGGGGCTTTACAGTAAAAAGGACTGTGGGGTAGAGACCGAGGGTCATATCTGGATCAGAGCTTGCCCTTCTCTTCGTGTGTAAAGTAGGGGGAGTTCTGAAGACAGAGGCTTTGTTTTGTTACCCTGAGAGGAATGTTCTGGTTACAGTGACTGGAACTGACTAAAGTCAGCCTCTCCCTGGACACAGAGGTCAACTCACACCTGGTAGGGCAGAGGTCATTAACAAACCCCACAGAAGTGACTGCGAATTCACGTGTTAGTGACAGCTGGGAGAGGGGAAGGAACAGCAAGATTGCCTGGTGGAAAAGGAGGGGCCAGAGTTCAGGGTGCTGTCCCAGAAGTAGAGGGGGTTTTGGGTGGCCCTCCTCCCACCAGGCCTATCCTTTCTAGAAAGCAGAAGCAAGGATGACAGGCCGGGCTCAAGTGATTCAGGGGTAAGCCAAAAGACTTAGATCCCCTCATGCCCTCAACACTGTTGACCAGAAGCTCAAGGTGTTCACTTTTGATTAAAAACCAAAACCAAACCCACTGCCGCTGAGTTGATTCTGACTCATAGCAACTCTATGTGAGAGCGGAACTGCTCCATAAGAGTTTCCAAGGAGTGCCTGGTGTATTTGAACTGCCGACCTTTTGGTTAGCAGATGTAGCACTATACCACCAGGGCTTCCCCACTTTTGATAGACCCTCAGAAATCATCTCAAGTAGGCTTGGCTGCTCACTTTCTTTCTGGGGAAGAAATAAGCTCTTGCTCATTATTTCACCATTGATCTGAAGAAAAGACTCATCAGAAATGCCAATTAAAAACCCATTCCTGGGTTCCAACTCAGACCTCTTCCACCAGAATTTCCAGCAGAGAAGCCCAGAAGTCTATATATTTGGAGAGTGGCCCCCAGATTATTTTTTATCATCAAACAAGTTTGGGAAACATATAAGATGCGATCCGATGATGCTTCCTTAGGAGTTTTCGGGAGTGATGGAAGATCAGCAACATGAGGGGGAAGGAGGAGAGTACTGGAAATAGAAGCATCCATGGTCCATTTTTTCAGTAGCTCACATGTCTCAGGCACAGTGCTAGGTTCCAAGACACCACGCTGAAACACACAAGAATCCCCATCCTCAGCAAGTGTATGTTCTCTGGTTCTGTGAGATGGTGGCTTGGATGTGACTATGCGTGGAAGCCATGGATTGGGAGTGACGACCTCCATCAGACACTCCCTGTCTCACTTCTAGGGGTGAGCTAAGAGCTCTAAGCTTGGGAGATCCCAACCGCTGCATGATTATAGCACCCAGTCCTTCTTCTCTGCCTTTCTGTCATAGTTAATTCACAATTAAAGATTAAATCAGCATACGATGACATAACTATATAGAAGTTCAGCAAAATTCTCTTTCTTCATTATTAAATGATATATTAAGTTATTTGGAAAAAAGCTTTTTTTTTTTTTGGTGCCCCTACTTTGCTGGGGAAGCTTCTGGTTGCCTAGTGGTTACGTACTATGGCTGCTAACCAAAAGGTCAGCAGTTCAAATCTACCAGGTGCTCCTTGGAAACTCTACAGGGCAGTTCTAATCTGTCCTGTAGGATTGTTGTGAGTCAGAATGGACTCAATGGCAATGAGTTTGGTTTTTTTGGTTGGCTTTGTTAGGGTCCTAAACACATTCCCACTGTGCTGACTGGGCTGAGTTTCTGGGCTGCTAAACCCCACCTACTGCTCAGAACTGTGAGTTCCCACGTGCAAAGCCTAAGGCAGACGTTCTGACACCAGCAGCCAAGTCATAGTGCCTCAGAGGACCCAGCTTTCACAGTGTCAGCCTTCAGGGTGAGAAATCCTTGCCTCTCCTCATCCAAAATCTTTCTTCTTGATCTGCTTAGTGGCTATAACAGATTTCTGCCACGTGTTAACTGGTGAACATTTCACTCATCAGTTACCACGCTAGTTTTTATCTCTTAGACAGGGAAAGAAAGGAAAATTCTTGAAAGCCTTCATTCCTCAGTTATGTCCTTTGGTTACAGAGCATTAACTAAGTATTACGTGTCCACTGGAGGCAGGCAGACAGACACTGATACAGTTCCTCCGAGGAAAATGATCCTATTTTCTTTCTTAAAAATGATTCCTCAACCAGAATTGAAGCCC
The DNA here is from genome assembly GCA_028571685.1 of Heterohyrax brucei. Taxonomy (NCBI): domain Eukaryota; kingdom Metazoa; phylum Chordata; class Mammalia; order Hyracoidea; family Procaviidae; genus Heterohyrax; species Heterohyrax brucei. The sequence continues at coordinate 23,434,115 of CM053166.1, read as the reverse complement.
CTCATTCCTAAACTCATGGCTCCGCTGCCACTGCAGGCTTGCACCTCACCCTCAGACTCACTCTGTCCCCCTGCCCTCCCTTTTAAACAATTTCACTGTAGCTGTGCCACACCCAGGCCCTGCAGTTAGCAGGCTGAGTAGCCCCAGTCATATTTGGATTCATCCAAAGCCCCCTCTATGGTAGGCAGAGTTCTCAGTTGCCCCCTCCAAGATTCCTGCCCCCTCATGTACCAAACCTAAAAACCAAACCTACTGCCATCAAGTTTATTCTGACTCATAGCGACCCTACAGACTAGAGTAGAATTGCCCCGTAGAGTTCCCAAAGAGCACGTGGTGGATTTGAACTGCTGACCTTTAGGTTAGCAGTTGTAGCACTTAACCACTATGACACCAGGGTTTCCGGGGCTCCTGTAGCTATCTCTCATCTATATGCCCTGAGTAATGCCCTCTGCTTGAGTGTGTGTGGCGCCTGTGGTTTGTGTTATGTCACATAGGAAAAGAGATGTTGAGATTCCTACTCAGTCGGTTTAGACTTAAAAGGGAGATTATTATCCCGAATGGGTCTGACCTAATCGGGTGAGCATTTAAAAGAGACAAGAAGCAGCAGAGACACTCTCCTGTTGGCCTAGAAAAAGCAAACTGCCATCCATGATGTGGAGAGGACCCTGCATTGGATAACAGTAAACAGCGTCTAGGGGTTGATGACCTCAGTCCTACAACCTCAAGGAATGGCATTAACAATCAATGAGTGTGGAAGATGAGCTGGGGACTCAGATGACACCACAACCCCAGCCAACACCTTAATGAAAGCCCAATGGAACCCTGAGCAAGAGGACCCAGGTAACCCATGCTCAGACTCCTGATCCACAGATGCTGCAAGATAAACAAATGGGTGTTGTTTGAATCTGTTAACACCTCCCCACCCTCCCTGACCATGGCCCTGTTTTACCTGTTTCTCTAGAGCTAGTTACTTACCTTGCCTGGCACTTGTCTTTTCCTTCCCCCCCCCCCCCGGATCTGACAGTACTTGGCTGGCTGGTAGTGTTCCCCAGAAAACAGGCAGATAATGCCAGGGATACAGTGGGAAACAGGCTACCATTCTCATTTTTATCCTCTATGGCAAGAAAGAGGTTAGGTACATGTACCGTTTCCTCCCTCTGAGACTATAAGCTCTTATAGAGGCTAAATCTAAAATCCCCTGCCATTGAATCAATTCTGACTCATAACAACCCATTAGGAGAGACCAGAACTGTGCCACAGAGTTTCCGAGGAGCTGACCTTTATCCAACTGCCGACCTTTTGGTCAACAGCTGTAGCACTTAACCACTACACCACCAGGGTTTCCTTACAGAGGCCACATGCACTATATTCATAACACCATGGCAACCTCATTGTTGTTGTTAGGTGCCATCGAGTCAGTTCCTTATACACAACACAACAAAACCCTGCCCAGTCCTGAGCCATGCCCACAGTTGTTTTTATGCTTAAGCCCATCATTGCAGCCACTGTGTCAATACATCTGTCATGGGTCTTCCTCTTTTTGGCTGGTCCTCCACTCTACCAACCTTACACAACTCCAAAAGGAGAGTATTAAATGGAGGCTCAGAGTACATTTCCAAAGTCACACACCTGGTAAGGAAAAGATCTGGGGTTAGAAACCGTATCTGTTTGCCTTCTAAGCCACTGCACTTGCCCAAATCAAGAGTGAAATGAGTTTGCTTAAGCTAAGGCTGATCAGGGAGTTCTGTGTGCCAGATAAAAAGTGTCTGTTGTTTTGGGGTACTGTTGAATTGATCTTGGCTGACAGAGACACCATTTGACAGAATAGAACTGCTTCACAGAGTTTTTCTACCCTGTAATGTTTGTAAGAGCAGATCACCAAGTCTTTCTCCCGAGGAGCCACTGGTTGGGTTTGAGCTACCAACTTTTTGGTTAGCAGCCGAGCACTCAACCACTGCCCCACCAGGGCTCCTTCTTATTCCCCTAGAAAGAGTGCAAATGCTTATTCCTGGCCTCCTTCTTAGAGAGCCTCTGCCCTTGCCTCCACTGCATGCCACTCCTCCTTTCTTCTTCTAAACCAGATTTCCACTCACAGTGACCCTGTATTTGAAAGAGTGAAGGTGACAGCTGAAATCAAAGTTTGAATGATGCATCTGGTAAAAAATTCAACACAGTATGCCAGGTGACTCAGAAATGGAATTCCTGCCCCTTCAAAGAAGAGAAGGAATTTGTAAAACTGTTCTCACCATGCCTGCAGGGCAAACTTAGACTCATACTCTTGCCCTGTCATGGCCACCCCCTCACACAGCTTTCTTGTCTAGAAGACATCCCTCCACAAACCATCCACTCTAATACCCTGCGACAGAAAGAAGTGAGGAATGTATTAGCACATTAATATGTTAACGAGCGCCTGAAATAGTACGACGGTAGGTAGCAGGTTGGCTTTGCTACTCAGAAGGCAGTCCTCAGCAGAGAGCAGCTTAGTAAAGAAAACAGAAATCTACTCAGTCTCTGTTGCTGCCGCCTAAGTTCTCAGATCTGTTGGGAGAATGGGGAAGGGATTTCACCTCGTGAAACTCTTCCTTCCCTCTTGCCCTTCCTTCCTGGGAAACTAGCACCTTGCCTTGTCAGCTTGGCAGCCCAGAGGAGGAAGCAGGGTAGGGTACAGTGACAGCAAGGACCACCAAGACCCCTGGCACTTGTGAAGCAGCCCAAAGCTGGAGTCAGGCTCCTAGAAGACCTGCCCTGTTAGGTTTTCCTTTCTGTAGAACTACGGTTAATTCCCGCTGGTTCCCCACTGTGGACAACACATGTAATGGTGATCCCTCAGCAGAAAAACCTAGAGGCTGCCTGACAAGTTTCCAATACCTACAGAATGGGAGAACATGTTTGTGTAATTATTTGCACACTAAAAAAATCTAGAATATTTTTTCCTTAGAAGTACATATTTTTCCAGCTTCCAAACAAAACGATGCCTCGTATCGGGAGGACTTGTTCTTGTGCTGTCGAGTCAGTTCCAACTCATAGAGACCATATATGAACAACAGTGAAACACCACCTGATCCTGCACCGTGCTAACAACCATTTTTACACTTAAGCCCATTGTCGCATCCACTGTGTCAGTCCATCTCCTTGAGGGTCTTCCTCTTTTTTGCTGACCTTCTACTTTACCAAGCATGATGTCCTTCTCCAGGGATTGATCCCTCCTGACACCATGTTCAAAATACAAGAGGAAGCTGCCCTTGCTTCTGAAGAGCACTCTGGTTGTACTTCTTCCAGAGCAGATCTATTTGTTCTTTTGATGGTCTATGGTATATTCAGCATTCTTCTCCAACACCACAATTCAAAGGCATCAATTCTCCTGTCTTCCTTATTCATTGTCTAGCTTTCACATGCATATGCTGCAATTGAAAATTCCATGGCTTGAGTTTGGCACACCTTAGTCTTCGAAGTGACATCTTTACTTTTCCACACTTTAAGAGGTCTTTTGCATGAGATCTTCCCAATGCAATTCATCTTTTGATTTCTTGACTGCTGCTTCCATGGGTGTTGATTGTGGAACCAAGTAAAACGAAATCTTTGACAACTTCGGTCCTTTCTCCATTTATCATGATGTTGCTTATTGGTCCAGTTGTGAGGATGTTTGTTTTCTTGATGTTGAGGTGCAACCTATACTGAAAGCTGTGGTCTTTGATCTTCATCAGTAAGTGTTTCAAATCCTCTTCACGTTCTGGAGGACTGATTTTGTTATTGTGATTACTGTTGTTGTTGTATTAATCCTGTGGAAAGAATACTACTGGAAGCCTCAGTTCTTCAATTCTGCTACTATGTGACCTTGTGCAAGGACTCAAGTACCCCTCCATGACCCAAGACCCAAGTTTCATCTTTACAAATGAGGAATTTGGACTTTTTGAGACCTCTGATGCTTCCCTTGCTCCAACTTTTGATTTCTCTGCTTTTTACTAGTTGCCCAAATTAAACAGAGTGGCCACATTCACCCAGAAAGACTATGTTCACACTATGGGAGGATAGGCTGGTAGAAAGCCGCTAGGCTCTGACATCAGAAAATGGGAACACATTCAATTCAGGTCCTGCCACTTAGCAGCAGTGTGATACACAAGGAATGACTGACCAGTACGGGTCGCTCTAGCTTCCTCTGTGTAATGGGAGTTACAGTGCCTCTGTAGAGTGGTTCTGAGGATTCCCTGAAACTATAAAGTTCTTGGCATGTCAACCATACTGGTAAGTGCCATGGCTGCTAACCAAAAAGTTGGCAGTTTGAATCCACCAGGCGCTCCTTGGAAGCTTTATGGAGTAGTTCAACTCTGTCCTATAGCGTTTCACTATGACTTGGGATCAACTTGATGGTGGTGGGTTTTTTTTTTTTTCCTTTGACATGTCAACAATTAGTAAATATTAGTTCCCTTTGCTGGACTGAGAACAAAAGAAAACCAAGAGGTGAGGATTGCCGTCCATAGTCCAAGGAAGAAGGTTTGAAGCTCTCTGAGTTTCATTTTTTGCTTTATTTCTCCTATCTTTTTGGTGATTGAAGTGTCAACAAAGACAAGGCCACTAGAGATTTTGCTTTGGGAGTCTTACAATCCAGAAACTGGAAAGGAAGTGTTGCCCACACGTGGGTAGCCTGTGACCTCTCAGACAGATCACATATCCCCAATCTCTGCTATCAGTGAAAAGAGCAGCATTTGGTGTAATGACCTGGAGATCCTAACTTGAAATCACTGTCCGAGTTGCAGTACTATACACGCTCCTTCAAAGCCATTTGTAATCCACTTGTTTATCTTCAGGTTGTTTTGCAGCCGTGTTCTACACCATGCCCTTCCTCAAGAACATAAGCACATAGTCATCTGTCGCAGCTCAGCTATTGTTTTAAGAAAATTCCTTTAGGCATCTAGCAGGGTCATTGGATTCTTCTGCTGCGAGGAACCTTGGAAATTCTGGAGCTCAGTGTTTTTTTTTCAAACTGCAGGGCATGACCCATTAGTGGATTGTGAAATCCATTTAGCAGGTCAAGACTAGCATTTTTCAAACAGTGAATCAGAAAAGAGTTGACTGGGAAATAGCAAAGTGCATTGCACTTAGCGAGTATTGTTTTGTGATGCTGTTGTTTCTGTTGTTTGTGCATGTTTATCTATTTGTAGTACGTCTGTGTGTATGTTGGGTGCTGATGTAAAAATGTTCCCCATGGGGAACAGTCAGCAATACACTGTGAAAGCAACTGTTTCAGGCTAACCATCTCCTGTTTTGATGAGGAAAATGAGTAGGAAAGAATTTGACCCAAGATCACAGAGCTGATTTTCAGAAGAGGCACAAAGTCTCTGCGGGTTCATGCACTTTCCCTGGCAGTCTCTGCTGCCCATGCCAGTTATCAGCCTGGCTTCTGCACCTTTCATCATCGCTCTTAGTCACTGGTTGCTACCGGTCCCATTGATCAGGTTGTCCTTAGGGCAAAAACTACTTTTCCCCCCGATCTCTAAGAGACCAGTTATTTTTATTTTAGGATTCCAGAACCACTTTAGCCCAGGGGCAAACACTGGGAAGAACCCAGCCACAGAACTCTAGATGCCTAAATTATATACCTACCAAGAGCTGCTCTCAGGGTACTATACTGCAGAGGAGGGGCCTGTCCAGTTCACCAGGGAAAACCATGAACCACTTTGCAGCATAGAGCGTCCATGTCATCATGGAAAAATGATGTTGATGGAAACCTTTATGAGAATGGAAAAACACACACTTCTCTTTCTCTTAACCTATTAAAGATTCAAAGCTGCAGAACACCCTAGTATTCACTGTATGAAATATCTGGGCCCTTTTCCTCCTCTGAGCTTCCCAGACTAACCAATCCAGAAGAGAATTGGTTCAGAGGACAAAAAGAGCTCAGTTTATTTACTCTGGTTGGCTTTCGCACCTAGGATGCCTGCAGCACTCTCCCTATCTACTCTCCAAGGCCGTCTCCAAAATCCTCCTATCCCCACCCCTGGCCTGACCTCCCTCTGAGTTCATGTGGCACGCACTTGTTTGCACTCATCATTGACCACCTCAGATTGCTAACTGTCTTGTCATGTGCGTATACCTCAGCTCCAGAACCACATCCATAGACCCCTGATGGGAGGAATACCATGTTAAACTTCTTTATATCCCTGGCAGTCCTGGGCATCATCCCAAGGAAAGGCTTATAGGAAATGTGTGTTGCTTTAGTGCCTGTTAATGACTCTGGTAAAGTTTGGCAGGGAGCTGATATTTGCATAAATAGCTCAAGTTGGGCTTTGCACCAACTATGGGTTTTATTTATCTCCGGAATTACAACAGAAGAAATTCAGATTAGAAAAGTTGAAGGGGTGGGTAAGGTCAGTAGGGGAGGATATGATCCTAGAGAAAGGATACACTCTCAGAGACCTATGGATATTTTAGAAGACCCTCTAACTTATAGGCAACACTGGTTTAGTGCGAACTTGGGTTTTAAGCAGGAATATTTACTGGATAAAGTTGACATGTCTAGCAGCCTTAGGAGTCTGGATGCTCATTCACACCCACCCACTTTTACTGAGCAGCTACTTTTGCAAAGCTCTGGGCTGGGAACCAAGGACAGACAGATGTCTAAGACAGAGTTCCTGTCATCCGAGCATTCATTCATTCAGTCTTTCATTCAAACATTTATTAAATATTATGTATTAAGTGAAAAGAGCTACAAAGGTAAAAACACACACACAGCACCTTTCTAAAGTTTTGTCTCCTATCTACATTTTAAAAAGTAATATATGTTTTGTAGAAAGTTCAAAAATATCTAAAAGAGCAAAAGAAAGTCATTCATGATCCTGTCACCCGAGTCCACTGTTAGCTTGCTGGCATATTTCCAAGCAATTTTCCTCTGATGCATTTTTATATAGGTGAGAAGTAGCATATATACCCTCTTGTATGCTGCTTTTAAGAAATAAAAACATTTTTCCTTGGGCATCAGCACTCTTCATATCACTCTTCTTAGACATTATTTATTAATGTCTGTATTACAGGTAGAAACCCTGGTGGTGTAGTGGTTAAGTGTTACAACTGCTAACCAGAAGGTCAACATTTCACATCTGCCAGGCAGTCCTTGGAAACTCTATGGGGTAGTTCTGTTCTGTTCTGTAGGGTTGCTCTGAGTCACAGCTGACTCAACGGCAGTAGGGTATCATAGGCTATCATGTAGATATACCAAAAACCAAACCCATTGTCATTGTGTTGGTTCTGACTCATAGTGTCCCTAAAGGACAGAGTAGAACTGCCCCACAGAGTTTCCAAGGAGCACCTGGTGGGTTTGAACTGCTGATATTTTGGTTAGCAGTCGTAGTTCTTAGTTTATTTATTTATTCTCCCATCACTGAACATTAGGTTAGCTCCAGTTTATGAAACACACCGCAGTGAACATCTCTCTTCAAAAAACTGTCTCTGGGCTGCATTCTTAATGTGACTGTGGATATGTCATTGGCTGGGCTGGGAATTTTGCCGTTTTCAGCATGAAAGAGACTCTCCCCTTTCACTGGCTAGTTCACAAGAGAGGCCACCACAGCACTGCTAACCCTAGAGGGCGGATCCCTGGAGCTTCTCTAACACGTGGATGTACAGATGACTGGCATCTTAGGTGTCCCTGTGGCCCAGCACTTGGATATATATCAGCAAGGTATCTACCCTTTAAAAAGAGCCAGCCATTGAGGCAGCAGATGCTTGACAGAGAGAAATCATATTCACAGATCATACATAATAACTGAGGGATTCATAGTTGAACTTGAAAAATGTGCCTTCCTGGCTGAACAATGCTAGTGGAAATATTTGTTCTTCTTATTAACAAGGAACATTTCACTGTCTGTGAGGCTGTGTGGGCACAGATTGCACCATAAGGGAACTGAGAAGGGTGCCCTCAAATGCAGACTTAAATAATAACATCATAGATGAAAGCCCAAACTTGAGCTTGCATGAGAATCAACAGGAGAGCTTGTTAAAACAGAGACTCCTACCCACCCCTGGAGATTCTGATTTGAAAGATCTGGTGTCAGGCCTGAGAATTTGCATTTCTAAGACACTCCAGGGAATGCTGGTGCTCCCAATCAGCAGATCACATATTGAGTAGTGCTAGTTTAAAGAATAAGAGACCAAAACTACAAGGTGACCGGGAGTACAAGGTAGACTGAACCATCTTAAACTGCTGCGAGTCAACCATTTGACCTACAAAAACAGTCTTATTTGCTTCAGACTTAAAAATCACTGGATCACCTCTAGGGTTAGCATTGCCAGAGGGGCACTTACACTGTCAGTCAGACAGGGCTTGTTCTCCAGTAACCTGGGCTGGCAGTGGTGACTACCAGCCCGTCACCAAGTCAGAAAATCTTGTGTACTTTTGAAGGCTTTCATGCCTCAGCTTGAACCAGAGTTAGGAAGAATGGGAGCTCAGGTCAGTCTTTGCTTAATCAGCTCACACTCCTTAAAGAGAACTGTTTGCAAACAAGCAGATCAAAGTAGAGAAAAGATCATCACACCAATGAGAAAGAAGAAATTTGATTTTTCAGGAGAGCTGAATGGAGATAAGAAATATTCCCAAGATTCAGAAAACAAACAAACAAAAAACAAACCAAAGCCTTTGCTGGCCAGGTGATTCTGCCACCTAGTGACCCTATAGGACAGAGTAGAACTGCCCCATAGAAGTTTCCAAGATGCACCCGGTAGACTTGAACTGCCGACCTTTTGATTAGCAGCCATAGCACTTAACCACTACACTACCAGTGTTTCCTAAAGGGGTTACAATAAAACTCTTTGTGAATGTCACTAATCTGCTTCTGTTATTTGTCAAGGATTAGATGTGGTTGATTACAGCAGAGACCCTGAGGACCATCTGAGCACTTATGCTTGGCTCCTTAAAAGCAGGCTCCCTCTGTGGTAAACAAGACAGGAAAGTAGGCATTCTGCCAACAAGATGGGTATGTGGCTACAGCATTTTAAAGTCCCTTTACTCCTGATCAAACTGCAGACATGAAGTCATAAACATGGGCACCTGTGGCATTCCAGGGAAGGAAGTGGAGCTTAGTGGGAGAGGCAGGTTAAAAAAAAGCCACTTGAAAATCACCTTTCTATTCAGGAAACAATGCACCAAACCACTGGATGTAAGAAGAAATGGGTTCTGCGTTTCATTACCGTGGTGCGTGCAGCCTCTTGGTCCTCTTGGACAGATGCCCTTGGTTTGGTTAAACTGTGAAGCAGTAAGGCAATTTAGAATGAGAGATCCAATTATATATGCTAATAAATATCTTTTCCTAGGTAGAGGTTATTCTCTTAAAATTTACTTAGAGATCATCAGTGATGATGGAAAAATTTTTAAATACTTCCAAAAGGTCCTGTGTATACCACCTCCACTGCACTTACTGAGAAATATTACTTGCTAATTAGTATCTTCGTAGGTAGAGGGGAAGTGATGCCCTTTATTGAGCCAACAGAAAAGCTATAAATACATGAGCCCGTGAGCCAAAAGGCATTCTTTTCCAAGGACCTTTCCACCCCATAAGCCTAGATATTATTAATGAGTCCTGTGTTTTCTCTGAAAGGCACGCAGCATGAGCTAGATGAGTAGGGAAATACTCAATGCACAACATGTTGAAGCTCGAGTTGGGAAAGAGGTGCTTCTGCTAGCCTGAGTCTGGCTGAGCCTGCAGCAATGCTGAACGAGGCCTGTGCTCCATGGGCAGTGGTGCTTTCCCCTTCCATGTGCCCACAGAAGGTAGTCTCAAAGACTCTAAAAGGGCTCGAGTTTTCCTAGAACAGGGACTGAGGCAAAAATTCAGGTGCAAGCAGTTTATTTGGGAGATGATGCTAGGAAGTTACCAGTAAGGGGACTAGGGCGGTGGGAAAGGGAAGGCAGTTTGTTGTTTGGACACCAGCAACCGTGATGGTGTCGTGGTTAAGAGTTATGGCTGCTAACCAAAAAGTGGGCAATACAAATCCACAAGGCATTCCTTGGAAACCATAGCGCCAGCTCTGCCCTGTCCTATACAGTCACTGTAAGTCAGAATCAGCTCATTGGCAATGGGTTTTTGTTTGTTAGTTGCTGTTGAATCAGTTCTGAGTCAGGGCAACTTGACATGTAACAGAAAAAAGCGTTGCTGGGTCTTTTGCCATTTTTGCAGTGGTCGGTATGATTCAGTCTGTCGCCGTGGTTCTTGTGTCAGCTCATCTCATTGAAGGTTCCCCTCATTTTCACTGGCCCTCTAGTGATTGCCGATGGCCTTTTCTAGTGATTCGTCTTTCCATGATCATGCGTTCCAAGTAACTGTGCTGTAGTCATGCCATTCTCACTTCTCAGGAACATTCTGGTTGTGTTTCTTCTAAGTCTGATTTGTCTGTTCTTTTGGAAGTCTACAATATGTTCAATATTCTTGGCCAACAACACAATTCAAATGCATCAATTCTCCTTCTGTCTTCCTTTCTTACTGTCCAGCTTTCACATGTGTATGAGGCAACTGACAAGATCATTTCAGGCATGGGTCAGGTGCACTTTAGACATCAAAGTGATAACTTTGCCCAGTACAGTACATCCTTTTGACTGAATCTTCCACAGACACGCTAATGAGCATGCTATCGCTGTGAGGAACTGGGGCTGGATCCTACTGAGAACCAGTGTAGAACATACACCTTAGAGGGAGTTGGGCTATTTATCTACCATTCCCTGTCAGCCACCAGTTGGCTGAGGCATGAGATGAGATAGTTCCCTGGCACTTCTAGACATGCAGGCTCTGTAGCCAGAGAAAGCTCACCTCAGGCTGCTATATACTGAAGTGATAAGGGTGAGGCAATGCAGGCAGGCACCAGCGAGCAGTCTTGGGAGTTTTAGGGCTGTAACCTTCACACCACACAAGCAAGTGCATTTCTAATTGGAATCTCTTGATTGTGCAGAAGGCTAATTTTTAAAGTCCTCAAACTTGAAAGTGGCTTCAAGTGGATTTGTTGTCAAAACCCAAGCAGCATGACAGTGAAAAATCCTGATCAGACAGCTCTGGATCCTGGTTGGAACATTAGCTAGGAGGGTCCTGGCTGGAGGCCTGGCTCAGCTGAGTTTGCATCATGCAGGGGCATGAACCAGGCACCCTGGCTATTCCCAGGGCCTGCCTCCATTGTGATGTTCAGCAGGTCACTGACCCTCTTGAGGTCTGTTTCCTCCCCTGTGGGAGTTTCAGGCATGATTGAATATCCCACATCCACTGTGTATATTTCCTGCCCCAGACCTGGAATCAGCCCTTTGTCCAAGAAACCCTGGTTCATCTAAGAGAGAAACAGGCTTTAGAGACCACAATCTGCATGGCAGGGGTGTTCACTGTTACTAGCTTGTTACTGATTTTAGGCCTTCTCAGCAAACACAATTAGAAAAGTTTTAGCAGGTGAAAATAAAACATCGGTTAAAACTGCTATTTCTAATTCAAAGGTAAGATTATGGATGTTGTGTAAACTTCTTTGGTTTTATATTTAATTTTGTTTCTCTTATGCTGAAAATCTTGGTTCCTAGTGAAAATAACGTAATTACATATTTGAATAGTTTCAAAATGACTAACAGCACAACTGGACTTAGTTTTAGATGTCTTTTGGTTTTTCCTTTCTTGTTAGGATATTTTCTTTCTTTCTTTATTAAGACTGAGTGAAAATGTACAAGGCCACCTATCTGCAGCTTTCACTGCTCTCCCTGCCCAGTGACAGTACACTATTCCTACTAGAAATGTACACTAAAGTGTACTCTGTTTTAAAGTCACATGACATGACTGAAAGTATCGAACAGAATGATTGCTAAGATCCTGTGTATTCCTTTGGATACATAAAATGAAAAAACTATGAGAGGTTCTGGGCTACCCCATCCAAGTGGCTCTATTTCCCAAATAACTCAGCATCCACCTAGAGTTCTTGCATTCCTTATTTCAAGTTTGTTTGAGAAAAATATAGTAGCCTTCTTGCCTTTCACATTCATCTGCCCCAAATTTTAAAAAATTTAGAAAACTAGGAGCTCCTGTCCCTTCCCTCCATGTCTACTGTAAACTCTACCACTGGCCATCTGAGAGGCTGGCTTGGCTCTGTTTTGTGAAGGCACAGGGAAGCCCACATGGTCATGAGGAGAGTCTTTGATCTCCAGAAGACTTGACCTCGTGAACCCGAAGGTCTTGGTAGTTATCCCAGAGATCAAACCCACATATGTTGCCACCTGCATGGAAAAGGAAATTAAACCGGCCATCTTGAACCCACAGCCTCTGATGGAAACACCAGAAGCAGTGGCAGGATCTACCAAAGATCATGGCCCCATCAAAAGCTATGAGTAACTTTCATGGAGATTTCTCTACAAAGGATTTGGCTGAGTGGACCACACATGGGAATCAGACTTCATCCCTTAATGACTGTGAATGAGCCCAAACGCCATGAAACACTAGGCTGCACCATACGAAAATGGTATTTCTCGTAGGTCAAAGATGTTCAGATACTGGCGATTCCATATGGTTCCACTTTATAACTCTTAACTAGGCACATGAGGATTCTCAATGACTCAATGATCTTCCCAAAGAGATAAGCAAAACAAAACAAAAAAACCCAGTGCTGTCACATTGATGCTGACCCATAGCGACCCTATAGGTCAGAGTAGAACTGCCCCGTAGAGTTTCCAAGGAATGCCTGGTGGATTTGAAATGCTGATCTTCTGGTTAGCAGCTGTAGCATTTAACTACTACACCACCAGAGATAAGCAACAACTTATTTCTCCCTTCCATTTTAAAGGCATATCCTGTCATGTGTCTCTTCTCAGGTTGAAGGCAGGCAGAGGCGAGGGAAGAAGAGAGAAAAGCATTATAGGAGGCAACTGATTCTAACGGGTCACATTAGAGAATAAGGGCATTGGGCCCTAATACTGGCTGGCATCGTTCGGAGAAGCTCACCAGCAGAGCCCAACTCCAAATCCACTGAGGGTAAGTACCATGGCCCCTATCTGTCAGATTTGGGACTGGGAGAGAAAACGTGTTACCTGTTTGTTACGTGTTACTTACTTGTTACTTATTAAAACACTCGAGGTACTGTGCAGAGGTACTTTCAGGAGAACTGAAATGCCATCTATACCCTCAAGGAGTTTACAACCTAGTAGCTGCATTAGACAGATTGGATGATAATCCAGCATGGGATTAAGTGAGCAGCGTGAGAGAGGCACAGGGTGTCACCCAGGCTCAAAAAAAAAATGCTCTCTATGTAGATGGAGGGTGAAGGGAAGATGTACCATTAAAGTAGAAAGAGGGATGTTGGATGGATTACATCTGCAGGAAATGCTGGGAGATAGCGGCATATGTTAGGGCTTAGGTTGAACCATATGAAATTTCTATTTTTGAGGTAAAAAAAATGAACGGTGTCATTATCCTATGAACTGAGCTAATGCAAAGAGTGGAAAGAGCCTGGGAGTGCAGGGACCTAGGAGTAGTTTATTGTGGCTAAACCAGGAGCTATGTGAGGCAGAGGGGGGCAGGTTAGGAAGACATGAAGGAAGAAGACAAATACCACTTATTGAGTATACGTGTGGACCAGGCACTGAGTTAAGCTCTTCACAGGTAATCTTATTTTGTTCCCATAATAAACCCATGAGGCACATTTTGTTATCTCCAATTTACTGAATAGGTACAGAGGGGTTAAGAAATTTACCCAAAGGCCCAAAGATTATAAGTACTAGAGCCAAGACTTGAAGCAAATACTACTAATTCCAAACCACGTGTTCTTTCTATCCCACTTCACAGCCCCACAGCGCCACAAAGAGCAGATATCCATATAGAGACACTGTGGTCATTCCTGAAAGGAAGACTGAAGTCATTCAGTGGAGGGCCCTGGGGGCTGGGATCATGAACTCAGGCTTCATGAGCCACACAAAGGAGATTATCTTAATTCTGACCAAAATGGAACTTGAGACAAATCTACGAGGATAGAAATGGGCTTTCTTTCTTGTATATTTTGCATCCTCCAGCTAAGCAATGGTCTGGGACACTGACCTACACATTATAGGTGTCCCGGTATGTGTGTTGAATGGATATACCGTGGCTCTGTATATGACTCAGTCTATGCCTCTTGTGGCCTTTTTTGTCTCCTTATACTCTACCTCTCTTCCCTGATCTCTCTTCCCAGATTCTATTTAACACTTAATGCAAGTTCCACCTCCTCCTGCAGCCATTCATTGATTCATCTATTCATTCACTGAGTAATTAGTTACTAAGGATCTATCATGTCCCAGGGACTGTGCTAGACACTGATGACACAATGGTAGACATGATAGACATAGTTTTTGCCCTCAAAGAACTTGTATGCAGATAGGAAAAGGGCCAGTAAAACTGATTGATAAGGAAGGATGTAATCAGGTATTAATAAGCACTTGGATGAAATAAAACAGGGAGATGTGAAAGAGAGCTAGGCTAACAGTTGGCAGAGCACCAAGGAATAACACTGGAGACCTAATGACCAAGAAGATCTGAGATTCTGAACTAGACACCTGAGATACCAAGGTAAAAGGAGAGAAGACCCGTGTCCACATGGAGCTGACCTCTCGTGGCATGACATCTTCCTCTAGCCCTGTGAGGCAATCTGTCCTAGTTGGTTACCAAAACCATTTCCTCTCTTCTTGCACACACAGCTGTTCTACATTTCCCAGCCTCCTTTGCAGGTGGTCGTTGCCATATGTTGAGTTCTAGTCTGTGGAATGTAAGTGGAAGTGATGTGGAACACATCTTACCTGTTCCATAAAATCCTGACACACATTCTCCTTCACATTCTTAACAAAGAGGAGGACGGTGACCTTAGAAGCCATTTATGGAAGACAGTAGATTCATAAAATGGAAGGAACCTTGAGCCTTCAATTCTGGCTTAGGGAAGAGATACCCACCAATGGAAAAAATATAAATAAATAAAACCATTTGGGACATTGCACAAATGAAGAATAATCCCAAATGTTTTTAAGCCACTGAGCCGGTAGAGTTTATTTGTTTCAGCAGTTCGCATTACACAAACTAATTCACTGAACTCACTGATAAATTGCCATTGCTACTTATTTAGCCCCTACTCAACCTAAAGCATGGTTCTGTTTAACTTCATACTTTTAGTCAGCTTTTCCTGCCTGTAGGTCCCATCCCCTCAACTCAGACGTCCTGAGTGCAACCTGAGGCTGGCTCTTAGGTGCATATTTTGATTGCTTGTCTGTTGGCTGGGCTTGCGCCATTGATACCATGTGCCAATGAGTGCTTTGACCTCTCTTTAAGTCATATGTCCTTTCAGTTTACTTAGAAGAAACATTTTCTAGAGCACCAAGAATGCAATCCATATCTGAACCCTTTTCCAGATTATGATCAGCTCTGAACTGGGGGAAACTGGACGGATATGCCAGCATCACACAGACACCGTTTCCATGCCTAATTTCCCCATTGGATGACATGCTCTTTCAGCACACAGAATATTTCTTCTTATCCCAGCATCAAGCTCAGCGCCAGGCACATAATAGGTGCTTAATAAATACTTTCTGGATGAATGAATAAGATTATTTGATATTGCCAAATATGCCAGTATGCTATGGAAATAATCCACAAAATTTTTTGTTCTTCAGAAAACATCTCTAAAGCCACCCCCTCAATTTACAGTCAGTGAGAAGAAAACTTTTTTCTTGAAAACCAGATGCACAGAAGTCAGGCTGCATTGCAAGTTGCCGCAGGGCATCCACAGAAATGCAGTGAGGATTGTACAGGAGGGGATGCTAAGAGGGCTCAGCTTTTCTGCTGCAGCTCTGCTAGGTGCTGGCTCTTTTTCTCCTTTGCTTCCCCCCCCCCCACTTCGAATTGTCTCTAGGAGTCTGCAGGCAGGGTGACTCTCTGCCAGCAGCTCTTTAGCAAGCCCTCAGTTAGCCAAGACTTGGAGGTCCATTTCTTTTCAGGGCCAATATCTGGCCAATGTGTGGGGGAACCAGGAGTACCTGCAGGCTGGCCCTTGCTGAGATGCCTCCTCAGTGCTCAACCCCAAGCCTACTCCTGCCTTCAAAATGCACTTCAGCTTCAGATATGAACTTTCTTTGAAGAATCACAGTGCAGAGATTAACTGCTTAGAGATACCCAGGCCAGACCAACTGGACAAAAGACCAAAACTATCAGAAAAGGAATGGACAACTCCATCAGGTTGAAGAGTAGGGGTGTTCTTTGTGGCTGGTTGTCTTTTATAGCCTTGAACCCATGAACCAATAGGAATAGAGGTTAAAGTACAAACCCCACCAGCCTGAAAGCCAAATGGAATGAGTCATTGATGTTAGCTGCAGAGACCTGTTTTGAGCCCAAGCAATGAGTCCAAACCATCAGTTGGGATCACCCTGCATAATCTAACAACAAGTCAACCTAAGAAAGAGGCATTCTGGACAGAATTTCACAGTGCAAAAATAGCTAGCTAATCTAGTCATTCCAGTAATAAATGAGACTCATGAAATATTTCCTTGTGTTCATACAACCCATAAACCACCTCATCCAACTGGCTGAGTCCTGTAAGTTGTTGGTGAATGTAGTCAAAGGTATAGGTTCAGTCCTCTGGCAACATAGGGCAGGCTTCTTCTAGTGGGCTGTTATGGAGCTGCTTCTGTCAGTCCTGCAGATGTTTAGATATCAGGACAAGGACATTTCCATGAAGAGAAGGGTGAAGATGTTGGTGAGAAGATAACTGGGACCTAAGCACAGCTTGGGAATCTGATTGCATTGAGACCTGGGGCCTACTTCTGGGGAAACCCAGATTAAGATAGGTAGTTAGGGAAGACTTCTCTTTCAAGGTGACATGTGAGTGGGATCCCTGATCTGGTGAAGAAGTGAGCTATGTGAAAAGCTGAAGGAAGAGAATTCCAGGTAGAGAGAACAGCAAATGCAAAGGCTGATACAAGGGATCAGACCTGAGTGCTGGAAGGGTAATGAAACCAGCAGACAGGAACAGAATGGGCAACAGAGAGAGCAAGAGTAGGCATCTTTCTACTCTCCTCATTTTGTGCTCACAGTATCTCCTTAATCCTTTCTGTCACGATTTCCTCCAACTAGTTCACTTCTTATTTCTCCAAGGGTTCATTTTCTGAGAGTTCTGCCATTTTATTTGTAGTCTTGATTTCATTTAACTAAAACATGCCTTTTAAAGAAAGGAAACCCTGGTGGCGTAGTGGTTAAGTGCTGTATCTGTTAACCAAAAAAGTAGGCAGTTGGAATCCACCAGGAGCTCCTTGGAAACTCTATGGGGCAGTTCTACTCTGTCCTATAGGGTCGCTATGAGTTGGCATCGACTCCACGTTTTGTTTTGTTTTTTTAAAGAAACAAATAATAAAGCAGAAAAATGTATAGGGAACCATCAGTTGGTGCAGGGTAGCAGGAAGACTGTCCATAGTGCTGCTTAGGGAGACAGCCTCTAGGAGGAAACAACATCAGGCATTATGCTTTGGCACCCCCCAGAATTAAAAAAAAAAAGTGGGGGATGTCATTTTCTTCTCCATCACTGCCCCCACCATCGTCACCATCACTATCATCACCATCACCATCGTCATCAGCATCGCCATCGTCACCATCACCATCACCACCTGAGAGTCCACTGTGTGCCAAGCACCATGCCATTTGCTTGGCTCTCATCATCACCTATCCTCATGCTTGCTGCAAACCAAACAGGAGCTCGTAGCTCAGCTGAGGGAGGCAGCCACTGTCCTCATATTTGACTCTCCTGTGACAGACAAGGTGCTTCCCCTCATACCTCTGACTACATATGAGACATCCCAGTAGCATTCCCAGAGGCCCCAGAGCCCTCGCCTTGCACTGTGGGCCCTGCTGAGGCAGCTGCTTTGATCCTGCGCTGGAGTCTCCAGATCACAGAGGCTGTGCAGTTCTCTTTAGGCAGCTGGCATAAGCCTACACAGATGCCTCCCAGAGCAGGACTGCTTTGCTGACTCCTGGGAGGTTCATCATCAAAACTTCCCGCCCTGACCCACATTGTACCTCATCTCCATTTGTGCTTCTGGCTGGAGCTACAGGGTAACTGATGGTAGAGTCTATTAGCGCTTCATTCTGCTCACAGTTCCTTCTGGAGGCTTCTAAATGTTGCTTGGCAATAAGTGAACCCTAAAAGACAGGCTAAAGAGGCCAAGATCTATTGGCAGAACTGATCTGTGATCTGGAGGTGGGGGAGGGTATCCTTAGACAGTCTCTTAACATCTATAGAACTTAGGTTTCTCCCAGGCTGGTAGCAATAATAGATAATTTTTAAGGCTGCTTTTTACTCCTTTCTAATTGCTTTTCTTACAAAAAAACAACCCAAACCTACCGCTGTCGAGTTAATTCTGACTTATAGTGACCATATAGCACAAAATAGAACTGCTCCATAGAGTTTCCAAGGATCTCCTGGTGGATTTGAACTGCCAACCTTTTGGTTAGCAGACGTAACACTTAACCACTATGCTTTCAGGGTTTCTGTTGTTTTTCTTAGTGCTTACTAAATGCTAGCACTCATCTATGTTTTCCTGCTTCCTTTCCAGGTAAACTGGGGCCAAATGACTGAGTTTCAGCTAATGGGATGTAGGCAGAAATGATGTACGCTGCTTACAGGCATGGCCCTTACATCTCCCAAGAACCCTGATGCTCTTTCGTCCACTTCTGCTTGCGGGCTGCATGTTCTAGATTTACGCCAAACTTTGCGTGAAGATGAAAAAGAACTTTTATTGTGTTGAGACCTGAACTGTGGGTGTATTTGCTAGCATAACATAACATAGCCTATCCTGACTTAGCCAGTTTTCCTTTATTCTGCCTGTTTGTTCATTTATTCCCTCCCTCATTCACACATTCGAGTGTTCACTCATTCTGTTGGCATTAAGTATTTCTAATGTACTGGCACTGGGCCTTCAGCATGAATAAACTGTGGGCTCTTCCCCTGGAGCAGCTGCAGGTCTCGCTCAGGAGATGGAGATAGTAACAGAGCCAATAAGAGCAGAGCGTAATGTGTGTATTAGATGTGTGACCCCATGTTATATACAGAGAAATAAATCCTTGGGGGCCTTTACTGTTGGAAAAGTTCTAGTATCACACTTTGTTCCAACTTCCCTCTTTATCATACTTCTTTCATTTAATCAGTGCTCAGCCTTGCCTATTACACCAGCTCTAAAAGAACTGCATTTCCCTCTACTCTCTCTTTTCTATCAACCCGTCATTCTGAGTTAGCCTTCCTAAAGTACTACTATTTCTATAGGCCATGCCTCTGTTGAAAAATCATCTAGAGTTTTTCTTACTTCCTGCATAAAGTTCATATTCCTCAATTTGGCACTGATCTGCCTCTGAGACATCTTTCTAATACTATTTTCCATTTCTTTACCTAAACCTTCCCCTTCAGCCATACTGGCATAATCTATATCCAACAAACCACACCACTGGAACTCCCACTCCCAGGTCTTTTCTCATACTGGTCTTTCACGCCAGGACTCCTCTCCATGTTCCTTGAGTCTCTTTAATCTTCAAAGTCCCACCTCAAGTGGCCTTTCTGCCCACTACCGTCTATAGTGTCAACATAATTGACAACTTAGATGACGCAGACAAATTTGCTGGGGGGCGTTTGTGGGAGGGACTTAGCAAAAGGAACATAAGGAGAAATAGAATATCTAAGTAGTCTTGTACTCTTAGAGAAATTTAAATTCATAATCAAAACCCCACAAAGCAAATTCCAGGCCCAGATGGCCTCTCCAATGCATTCCATCAGACATTTAAAGAAATAATGCTAATCTATACAAGCTCTTTCAGAAAACAGAGGAGGCAGGAACACTTCCTAAAATTCATTGTGTGATGCCTGAATAACCTTTATACCAAGACCTGGCAAAGGATGTATCTGAAAAAATCTACAGCTAACATCATACTTAATGGTGAAACATTCAGTGCTTTCCCCTAAGATTGGGAAGAAGGCAAAAGACATCTTTTCACACCAGTGTAATAAGACATAAAGATAGGAAAGAAAGATGTGCTGTCATTTTTCATAGACAATATGATTGCATAGGTTAAAAATCCTATATAATTTATAAAAAAACTTCTAGAACTAAAAATTGGATTTAGAAAAGTCAGTGGATACAAAGTCAGTATGTAGACATCATTTGCGTTTCTATGTAATATTGTTGTTAGTTGCCATCAAGTCAATTCCAACTCATGGCACACCATGTCTGCAAAGTACAACTGGTCCATGGAGTTTTCAAGGATGTGACCTTTTAGATGCAGATCTACAGGCCTTTTGAGACACCCTTTGGTGGATTTGAACCACCAACCTTTTAGTTAGTAGTCCAGAGCACTTAACCGCAGCACTCAGGGACTGTTGCATTTCTTTTATAATAGACATAAAAAAATTGGAGAATAGAATAAAAAGGAATAGCATTTACAACAGCACCAAAATATCAACTACATATGGAAAAATGTAAGAAAAAGTGTGAACTTTTTTGTACTAAGAACTGCAAAACATTGCTGTGAGAAATTGGTGACCTAAATGATAAAAAAAATCTATTTTGTGTTAAGTGATTAGAAGATGCAGCATTCTTAAAATGTATATCTTCCCCAACTTAATCTACAGATTCAACTCAATCTCAATCAAAATTGGAGCATGATATTTTTGAAAACATTGACAAGTTGATATAAAATGTATATGAAGATGTATGAGCTTTAGAAGAGCCGAAACAATCTTGAAAAAGCACAAATTTGGAAGACTTATACCACCTAGTCTTAAGACAACATAAGTCTACAAAGGTCAAGACAGTGTGGTTTTGGCAAGGGTAGATGTGTAGATCAGTAGAACAGAAGAGATAGTACAGAAATAGATCCACACATACACAGTTCACTGATGTTTCACAAGGGTGTTAAGCCAGCTCAGTGAGGAAAATGAAAGTGATTTTACAAATGGCTCCGGAACAACTGAATGTATGTGTGGAAAAAAAATTTCTACCCCTACCTCACTCCATACATAAGAAGCAACTGGAGCAGGATATAGAGCTAAACATATGCTTTTTAGAAGAAAATGCATGAGAAAGTCTTCATGAACTTGAGGGATGCCGACTTCTTTGACAGGATACAAAAAGGACTAACCATAAAATATGGACTTTGTAAAAATTTATTTTTTCTGCTATGAAAAGAATACCATTAAAAAATGAATAGACAAGGCACAGACTGGAAGTAAATATTTGCAATACCTGTCTCTGACAAAGAATTTGTATTCAGAGTTTATGAAGATTTACTACAAATTCATAATAAAAAGACAAAGAACCCAATTAAAAATGGCAAAAGACTTAACTAGACACTGCACAAAAGAAGATACATGAATATCCAGTAAGCACATGAGAAGCTGTTCAACATTATTTACTGTCTAAGAAAATGTAAATTACAACCACAATGAGGTAGCATTTCACACCCACTAGAATGGCTCCTGACCTACCAAGTGTTGGCAAGGATGCAGTGCAGCTCAACTCTTGTACATTGCTGGTGGGCGTGTAAAATGATAAAACAATTTTGGAAGACTCTGCCAGTTTCTTATAAAGCTAAACATATACTTACCCTATGACTAAGCAATTTCATTCCTAGATATTTACCCAAGAGAAATGGAAACATAAATCTACAAAAATACTTGTACAAAATATTGTTAGCAGCTTTATTCATAATATCTCCAAACCAGAAACAAACCAAATAAATGGATAAACAAATTGCAGTGTATTCTGACAGTAGGGTTACTACTCGGCAATAGAGGAGTGGACTACTCACTGATACATACGATAAAATGGGTGAATTTCAGAAATGTGATGCTGAATGTTTAAGTGGCCAGGCATCAAAAAAAATAACTATATGAATAAATCTTTTTCAAATTCTAATCAGTGTGATAGGGCTCAGAATAATGGTTTCCAAAGGGGCTGGGATACTGACTAGAAAATAATACAAAGGAACTCTTGAGGCAAAAACCTGAAGCCACTGCCACTGACTTGATTCCAACTTATAGTGACCCTACTGGACAGAATAGAACTGCCCCACAGAATTTCCAAGGAGCACCTGGTAGATTTGAACTGCCAATCTTTCTGGTTAGCAGCTGTAGCACATAACTACTATGCCACCAGGGTTTCCCTTGAAGTGACAGAATGTATTTTATCTTGTTTTGGGAGGTAGTTACATGGTTGTATGTGGCACAGCTCACTGAACTCTATACTTAAGACCTGTGCATAACTTAATTGCATATAAAATTAAAACCCACTGCCATCGAGTCAATTCTGACTCATAGCGAACATATAGGACAGATTAGAACTGCCCCATAAAATTTCCAAGGAGGGCCTGGTGGATTCGAACTGCTGACCTTTTGGTTAGCAGCTATAGTACTTAACCATGATGCCACTAGGATTTTCAGCATATAAAATTGTACCTCAAAACAACAACAACGTTATCCCACTTCTCTCCCACCTAAACAAGCAAACATGCTGGGTACCACTGTGTTGCACTGTTATTTATTATTTTCATATACAGTTACCTATTTTAAACTTTCACACATTGCTGATCAGGACCTACACAATACAAGGGACTTCATATTTGTTGAATTAACAAAGGAACAGTAATCAGAAGAAACGAAACGAAAAATTAGAATATGACATAATAAAAATTTCCACTGTTTCGATTTTCCTGGGAGTCAACATCATAGCAAACACAGTTCCAATCTCCCAACACAATAGCAAAAGAAATCTCACTTTTATTCATAATAAAAGAGAAGGCAAGGAAATAAGAGAAAGCTATTGTCCCCTAGATTGTGAGGTAACACCACACAATTATTACTGTATTTCTTAACTCTTATAAGACAGACCACAAGACATCTGATGAGTTGCCTTTCATTCATAAAGCTCTGTTTGCATCTTTCATTGCTTCCTCCCTTCCCCCTCCCAGAATAATAGCAGAGGAATAGTACTTGATGGGCCTGCATTATCAGATGCTATTGGAAAGGTCTAGATAAGAGTGCTGAACCATCTGTTAGTATTCTGCACACAAACCCTTCTCTATAACCCAGAGTCATCTGTATCCTGGCAACCCTCAAAATTTCATTCTCATCGAATTGCTAGATCTTTATCAAAATATAATTATAGCCTTAATTTGAAAGATAAATTTTGATTGCCAGTGCCATGCCCAAAGGAAGAAATTATCAGGTGGGAGAGTGCTTAGGCACAATTGTTAACCATATAATCAATGTCATGCGTCGCCCATCCCCTAAAACAAATAACTTTAGAGGAAGTTGTGAGGGGTAGAGTGAGCAGGGAAAATAGCAGTGAAACGTTGTATTTACTTTTGTGTCTGTTATATTTCCTTATCTTTGCGTGTTTTTGCTTTTATGTGCTGTCATCTCTTCCCAATAGAAGAGCCTGGTGAAGGCCTGGTTTGTGTGTATGTCCTGCTTCTATGTGTGCCCACAGTGACCCAGTCCCTGAGCCCTCATCACAGGTCAGGCTTCCGGGAACTAGACTCTGATAGACGTGAGAGTGTGGGAAGTTTGTTGGGAAGTTCTCCTGGACCAGCACCTCTGGGCAAATGAAAGAAGCAGGACTGGGCAGAGACTGAACTGTGATACACTCACAATAAAAGCCTCAGGTGATCGCGTGCAGAGCTCTGGAACTGGGAGGGCTCTTCAGATTGTCCTGGGTTGGGCCTTTGGATTCATGTACTGACCCATCATGGGATTCGGGCTGCCCTGGAGAGGTATGTGATCTTCAGTGCCGTGACTCTTCGCAGCCAAGGATGACTCCTAAGGGGCAGTGCCCTGAGAACTGTCATCTGCTAGCACCCAGCTTTGGTGAACATGTGCTTGGGGAATGAGTGCTGAGT
This sequence comes from Heterohyrax brucei, assembly GCA_028571685.1. Lineage (NCBI taxonomy): Eukaryota > Metazoa > Chordata > Mammalia > Hyracoidea > Procaviidae > Heterohyrax > Heterohyrax brucei. Next base: position 23,410,227 of record CM053166.1, on the reverse strand, counting down.
CCTGATGAGAAGGGGCATGTGGAGTACATCTAAGTTTCCACTGCACCCCACTGGCTCCAGTGACTCAGGAACCTGGGGAGGATGGTCGGCAATGGAACTCTGACAGGCTGAGCCCATTAGCCCATTTCTACAGGAGAGCAGCTCGACCTCCTGACTTGCATGCTAAGACACCTCAGAATGTGTGACTTGCTAGGAAAGGGCAGATGGAGATCAGAAGCAGACCCGTCTCATCTTCCAACTGCTTTTTTTTTTATCAACTGCTATGCTCTTGACTTTTCAGAAAGTATCCTTAGTTTACACTTAGAATGGGTACTAATAGCTTTTTAAGACTTGATACCTTTGAGACACTGCCTGTAAGGGGCAAGAGAGCAAAAGTCACACACTTCAGTTCCATTTTCCTTCAGGCAGTCTTACCTGCAGTGAAGGACCTTCTATTGAGTACACTTTGCTCTTTAGTTTGGGGGTGGAGAGAGAACTAAGCATATACACAGTCTTTCTCCATTGGAGTAGAAAGAATGAATTTTGTTTAACCTACATTCTAATGTACAGTAGACTTCTTCCGAGACCTTTGGGAATCCTCAAGTTTATAAATACAGAAGCTTCAGGCTTCAGTTCTGTTTCTGTGTCTTCCTGTATTTCATGCCATTGGTCAATTCCCTCCCTTGGGATCTAGGGTGGACCTGTGACTTCTTTTACCAACAGAATGAGGGAAACCACAAGTTCAAACTTAAGAAGGCTTGGAACCTTCTGTTTTTGCATTCCTGGAACCCTGAGCTGCCACATAAGAAATTCAGTTACCCTGCTGGAGATATCACATGGAGAGATCACACAGAAAGGCTCTTTGGAGACAGAGAAGCCCTGAGACTACATACAGAGAGACAGAAGCTACCACTCCAATGTCCCAACTGTGCCTGGCCCCCTGTGACACACCAACTGAGTGACCACCAGTAAGACTAGCAGAACTGCCCAGTTGAACTCATCTCAGATTGCAGAATCCTGAACCAACAGATTGGGCTTTGCTTCTTAGTCAGTAAGTTTTGGGGAGGTTTGTTGTGTGGCAAGAGATACCAAAAACAATCCCCTAAATTGAAATTCCCTCAAAAGCCAAGTAACTATGTTCACCTTGCCCAACCCCACTTTGCACCAAGGATTCTTTCTTCATTGATGGCCACTTTTTGCACAAAAAATCAAAACTTTTCATTGCTGTATGATAGTTACTGCCTAGACAGTGAAGAGTAGACCAAACATTTGAGAAAGACTCAAAAAAAAGAAAAAAAAAAAAAAAAAAAACTCATGGGGCTGTAGAGGAGGAGGTCAGCAGTTGGGTTTTCCCTCACTACCTAAGGAGTTCAGTCTTGTGCATCGGTTTCTTAAGCTTGGAGTTCAAATCCATGCCTCAAATTTATAAGTTACTCTTTGTCATGGACCTTCATGGTCACTTACCAAGAAAGGAAACAAAGAATATTAAACTCCTGAACATCATGATCTCCGTATATTGGACAGTGCGGAGAGGGCTGGATAAGGAGCCCACCAGATGAGAGAGGCAGTATAGTCGAGTAATCCAGGACTGGATTCTGGAGCTAGACTCTGTGGTGTCAAATCCCAAGTCTGCCACTTGTTAGCTATAAAACCTTGTGCAAATTCCTTAAACTCTGTACCTCAGATTCCTCATTTGTAAAGTGGGGATAATACTAGTCTTGTAGCTCTCTGAGTTACTGCGAATATTACATGAGTTACTATACTTACAAGGGAAAACCTGATGGCATAGTGATTAAGAGCTATGGCTGCTAATCAAAAGGTTGGCAGTTGAAATCTGCCAGGTGCTACTTGTTAACTGTATGGGGCAGTTCTATTGTGTCCTATAGGGTTGGCTATGAGTTGGAATTGACTTGATGGCAGTGAGCTTGTTTTTAGGGGGTGGTGTTATAGGCCATAGGCTAGTGCCTGGCTATAAATGCTAATTTATTAAGAGTTGGAAAAATTCTCGTATGGATTTTAAATACTATTAATAGTTGCTTTTAGTGGCTATATACTATGCAAGGGTATCCAGGAATTGTCTATCAGCTTTTTGAAACTACATTCTATATGATTGCTTTTATAAGAAGGCAGGGCCAACACACATGGCAGAAGGAGCACAGAGCCAACAGAAGGGAATCTAGGTCCTGACCCTAGCTCCTCCATAAACTAGTTGCATGACCTTGAACAAGTCATCTGTGAAATGAGAATAATGATACTGATGGTCTCTTTAGTAGGAGCCTTTTATGTTTGTAGACCTTTCCTAGTATCTGTGAGACAGGCAGGTGGAATTACCACAATATTTAAGATGAAGACCTGTATTTGGCCATATGGCTTGTCCAGAGCCACACTGAAAGCCCAAGTTAGAGCTAATGAGAGCTTTCTCCATGTCAGAGAGTTTATTACTATGGCAGAGACACACACAGGCTATATTTCTCATTCTCCTGTGTAGTTAGATGTGGCCATAGGATTGAGTTGGTCAATGGAATGTGAGTGGGACTGAGGTGTGCTACTTCTAGAACAATCCTCCATATTTTGGTCTGTGCCTCTTTGCTAACTAGATACAGACGGGTCCAACAGAGACTCTGAGGCCCTTGGGGATGACAGAACCACAATAGAGGAAGAGAGTGGGTTCTTTACCATCACAACCTGCTACTGCTTGAAGCCCTTGAGATTTGGGGTTTATTTGTTAAGGATTCCACCTCCTCTGACCAACACACTTAACATAGGTTTTGTAATGAATCACTAGGAAACCCTGGTGCCTAGTGGTTAAGTGCTACAACTGCTAGACAAAAGTTTAGCCGTTCAAATCTGCCAAATGCTCCTTGGAAACTCTATGGAGCAGTACTACTCTGTCCTGTAAGGTTTCTATGAGTTGGAATCAACTCAGCGGCAGTGGGTTTTTCATGAACTGCGAATTCAGGGTTTCGAGCTCCAAGAGAGAGCAGCCCCTTTTTGTTTGAAAGCAAGGAATCATTGACATCTTATGGACTATGGGCAGGGCCAAGTCAATAGTGCCTCCACGAAATATGAATCCCAGTTCATGGTGGTCCTATCCACTCTTCTAGGCTGGCCAAAGTCAGCTACTGCTGTGCTGATCTTTAGTCATGCATTTCCTGTGGGCCACACAAAGATGGGGGACATTTTAAAGACAAACAGCAACCATTTTTAAGTCCTACTAGAGGAATGCTGGATGTGCTTTCTGTTCCCTAGACTCTTCCTTCCCCCAAATCAAGATCTCTAGCTTAATATGTGTCTACTAATCATATTTATGACCTACAGAAAATACAGTTACAAATTTTTAATCAGAATTCACTTTGAAAGAGGAAAAGATCACCCAGTATGTTCTATATGGAATAAAGAACCAGTGGTAGAGATTCACTTCCCCACGCCCACCCCTAACCCCAAATTCCCTTTGTTTCTTTCATGCTAGAAAAAGAAGGAATTTTTTTCATCAATTACCAATGCATTTTTTCAAAAAAAAAAAAAAAAACAAATCAACAAATTTTCCTGGCATTCAACCAGATCAAGAACAGAAGGGGCTTCCTTTTCTTCAAGCTGGACTTTGCCACCATTGCCACCAAGAAAAAGGGAGCACGGAGACATGAAGGCTTTTGAAAATAAAGAACAAGAGAGTTCAAGCAGGGTGACTGGATCCAGGGTCCAGAGGAGAGGACCTGGGCTTCCTGCCACCCACTGCCATTACTGAAAAGTCCCCAGCCCCTTCCTGCCTCCATTCCATGTGGCACCTTCCCTGTCAGCTGGAGGTGGCTGTCCTTCTGGGAGGCCAGGTCCCTCACTTCCTGGGAAAGCATTTCTACCTGGAAAGGAAAGGGCAGCACCCCAAGTACTCTCCTCACAGGAGGAAGCTGCAGGATGGGACTGCCGCACTGGACTTCACAGGCCCTCAGAATTCCTGGCCAAACTCCTTTGAGGGGAGTCGCCTGCTGGCCCCTGGAGAGCAGAGGAGGCAGCCCCATATATATGGCTGGGTGGGACAGAGAGGGGATATAAAACCGCAGATGCCTGTGGCTGGCTGTGGGGGAGGGGTCCCAGTCTAGGCTCCCATCCCCCAATCTTGCAGCCTGGTTGCTCTGGGCCTCACGCTGGATGGATGAGGCACCCCCTCAGCGGCTGCTCAGACCACATAGCCTCGCACGCCTGCCCTGCCCTGGAGACCTGAGGTTGAACTGCTCTGATGGCTGTCAGGAGGACCAAGTCTGGCTCACCCCCAGACAGCTGGGAGAGGAGACCCTATCGGTGTAATAGTGGGGTCAAGCCAAGCTGCATCTCCATCCGCAGGGCTATTTTTAGATGTTGTTATCTTTGCCTTGCTCACAAGCAGCTGTGAAAAACAAACTGGTGACCAAGAGGCACAAAACTGCAAAATTCAAACCTTACACACAAGAGCTCCAGAACTACAGAGCAGACCACGCTGTGGTTAAAGCAGTGCACCATCATGGCCGGGCCTGCTGAGCCTTCCCCGAGGGGGCTCCAGGTGGAGCTTTGCTCTGCCTGCCCACACACCCCTGGCCTAGCGTGTCCCCGGCCACGGCACAGTCTGCTAGGCAGCCTCGCTCAGGCCCACAGATGGCGCCTACTGGGAGCAGGGTCCACGGGGTTAACACTGTCACAAGATACAAAGCTCCAGCTCTATGGACACCGTCTTGTAGCTCATCCTAACCGTCCACTTGCCTTACAGCATCGCAGCCAGCTCCATGACAGTGAAGCCCCTACACAGGCAAAATGTCACCCAACACCAACTGACAGGGCAGGAAAACAAGATGGGCTGCCTCAGGGCATCCTCAACTTCTTCCCAGTCCTCAGAGCTCCCTAAAGGCCGGACCTCTGCGTATCTTTCCACTCGCAGCATCCTCAAGTCCCCATGTTCCCTGCAGGAAGCCCGCCACCAAACACTGCAGCCCCTGCAGACCCCTCCACCTGCTGGCAAGAGCTTGGGCAGCCGCGTGGAAAAGTGCTGCCCCGCCCCAGAACCTGGGATGGGGGCTGGGGAGGAGGCGGCAAACTTCAAAGCTGCAGCTGCAATATGCTTTAAAGGGAAAAAAAAAAAAAAAAAAAAGACCCTCGGAAAGCCAGTGCTGCTCCCCTCACCCCTCCAAGCTGTGTGCGGTCCACCTTGACCGTCAGCTCACCCTCGCTCAGCTCTGCCAAGGGGACCAGGCGCACAATTCTCAGCCAAGGGCTCTCCGGCAAGTGTGCGGCGGGGCTGTGGTCCTGAGCCCCCACCTCCACCCCCCAAGTTCATCCACCGCCCGGAGGTTCAGGAAATTAGTTAAAAATGATGTCCCTGCCGATCCCACCCCTCCCCCCAAGCCAGTTCCATCTCACACACACCCGCGTGGCCTGGGCTGCGCGTCCCGGAGCATCCCGGAGGGTTGCGGTGGGGCGCCGCGCCGAGGCTGGCCTCGCCCGGCCCGCGCTCAGCTTCAGGCTCGGCCCTGGGCAGCCCGCCCGCGCATCGGTCCCCCGATGCAGGAATCCTCCCGCTCGTGCGCCCTGGGCGCGCCGCCGGGCCCCGCGCCGGTTCCCCGGGTCTGTGGCCGTCAGGTGAGGTAGGCATGCGTGCCGGCTCTGCAGCTAAGGAGCAGCGGGCTGGGCGCCGGGCTTGGGGCTCCTCGTCTCCCTCGCTCCGCACTGGAGAGGCTGCTCCGGCAGCTCCCAGCGTCTTGTTGCGTTAGGACCGCATTCCCCCTTCCTCTCTCCTTTTATCTTAGTTTCTCCTTCAGATGCCAAAAGGGAGAACGCTGGAGTCCATGCTCAGTGCCTGCCTAACTCGGTCCACAGGCGGAGAGAGAATTATGAATGGATGCTGCTTTCTGATGAGGAAGTCGGCTGGGGAGGTCTCTGCGCACGGCGCGCTCCATCAAAGCCGGGGCATTGGCCCCCTCCACTGCTTCAACGCTGCAGGCTGAGACACCTAATTGACCACTGGGAAATCAGGTGCCCGGAGACCTGGGCGGGACGTAGCCCAGGGCCACGCCGGATCGAGCGCCTGGCCGGTGGAGACAGCTTCGATTTACAGCCCAGTGAATGGAGAGTACTGCGGCAGCCAAACCTCCCGGGCAGCAGGCACGGCTGCACCAACGCTCTGCAGACAGCCGCCCGGCTCCGCGACCATCGCGGGCTCCGCGGAGCTAAGGGGGACCTGCTAAAAATAATCCGTCCCCTGCCACCAGCCGCAGTGAGCTGCAGGACTCTGACCCCGTCCCAAAGTCGACAGCGCTCGGGAGCCGGCCACCAAGCGGGGCCTGGCGCTTAGACAACCGGGGGGCTGCGGCGGAGCCGGGATCAGGATTTCTCGTATCTGTGTTTTTCCTTCCCCCGGAGCAGGGCGGCTTGTGAGGTGCGTTACCCATGCCCGGAGTGGCGGCAGGCTGAGCGCATCACCAACAGGCTGGACAAGTGCGCTGCTGCTCAGCACCGCGCCCCCGTGGCTCCCTTCTCGCTTCCCTCAGCAGAGGACTCAGAGACGCAGGCCGTGCCAGTCTTTCCATCCCAGGCAAGAGGGAGGCCGGAGACCTGCATGGAGTATGTGTCCGCATGTAACACGACTAGAGCAGCCAGAAAAATGTGGCCCCCGTGACACTGAGTCCCCTCCCCCCACCCGTCTCTGAACGCTGAGCCCCACGTCCTAGACACAACCCACCCTTCCAGGGCTGTGAAACATGGCATGGACAATGCCTTCGTGGGACTTGGGAATCTCCAGGGCAGGGTGATTCCGTAATCCAGCTCTGAGGTTGAACAGGATGGAGACCCATGGTGGTGTGTGCCCATGCCTGAGGCCAGCAGGCTCTCTGTGTAGAGCAGCCCATTGCAGCAAATAGCCAGCCATTTAGGGCCGCTGAGGACACACTTATGGACTGTGTCCTAATCTATAACCAGGAAAAAAAAATAGTGAATGATTTTATCTGAAGATGCCTTGTGAAATGCAGTTTCTGGTCATCTGTCTTGATGCCTCTGAAATCCATTTCAGGAAAATGTGACTATTTCCAGATGGGACCACCTCTTTTCCAATAAGATGGTTTATTCTAGTGGGCAGATCTGCATGTGTGGGCAATACTACTTCCATGAGGCCTGTGATTCCTCCGTAATTCACAATAATGGTGAAACACTTCACAGGAGAGTGACTTGTCAAGGTCACAAGAAATCACGGGGTTTGTACCATCACCGGTAAAGAATATGTCTTAAGTGCCATAGTAATTAATTAGTGATTGTAGTCACATTAACTACCACATGGCACCCAAGTGAGTCTAGGTTGGCTGCTTTCCTCCTATCCCACTCATGCTAACCCCTTGGGAGAGCTGCCAGCTACCAGCAAGGACATCCAATCTGGCAATAGTCCCAGGGGAAAACAGAGTGTAGCTAAGACAGCAGCCCTCACCCAGTGAGAGTGAGACTTGAACCAGGAGCGGAAAGATGGGTAAAGGGAGAAAGCAAAGGACCAGTCAGAGAGGCAAGAGGTCCTGGTGCAGAGGGAGGAGAACTGTATCTCAGCAACGGAGGGGGGGGGGGGAGGAAAGGACTTCTAGAAGAATGCTTCAGGTCGCTGAGAGGTCAGTGGGAGGAGTTCTACCAGCAAAGGGCAGACCCGGGCCCCTTCTTCCTTGAAAGAAGGCCTGCTAGAGTAGACACCAATAAGAGGGGTGGGGTAGGTGGGAAGCCCAGGTGGATTTTCTAAAAAGACAAGAAAAATCTTGCTTTTAGCCTTGTTCATTCACAGAACGGCAACTCCGGCATCCCCCTAATGAGCTTGTTAGAAATATACGTTCTAAGGCCCCACTCAACCAACCGCAAAACCAAGCCTGTCTCTAGAGTCAATTCCAACTTATGGCGACCCCGTGTGTGTCAGAGTAGAACTGTGCTCCACAGGGTTTGCAACGGCTATAATCATCCAGAAGTAGATCATCAGGCCTTTCTTCCTCAGCACCACTGGGTGGATTTGAACCACCAACCTTTTGTTTAGTAAAACCAAACCAAACCCGTTGCTGTCGAGTCGATTCTGAGCGATAGTGACGCTATAGGACAGAGTAGAACTGCCCCATAGAGTTTCCAAGGAGCACCTGGCGGATTTAAACTGCTGACCTTTGGGCTAGCAGCCATAGCACTTAACCACCAGGGTTTCCTTTGCTTGGTAGCTGAGCAGTAAACCATTTGTGCCACCCAAGGACCCTTCTGAATCATACTCTGGGGTGGAGCCTAGCCCTTTTAGGTTTAACAAGCTTCCCAGGGGATTCTGATGCAGTTCATCTAGGGTTCCCCCTGGTGCCTTGACGGATGCTATAGATTGGGCTGTTCAGTCTGCCTGATTCACGGGAGGTACTGTATCCCACTCATCTGGGGAAACCAATGGGGAGATTCCCAAGCCACCATGTTCGTTGTTTCCTAAAACATGCACTGACAAGTTGTTCCAGAATTATCTTTTCCTAAAATGTTCATTGATGGTAGGTTCCGTGTTATTGCATTACTGCTATGTGGGGACACCACTGCCAGTTCTCGTGTGATGGGTCGGAATATAGGGCATGGAGGGAAGTGGAAATCCAAAGCCCTTTCTAACCTGTGGCCCCCTCCGCCTCCTAAAGGCCTTCTGCAGGGTCTGACATTCAATGCCTTGTAAGACTGTTGTTGTTAGCTGCTGTGAAGTCAGACCTGCACTCATGGCAGCCTCGTGGTGCACCGTGACTGCTGACAGATCAGATCCTTGGGGTCTGGAGGGTCTTCCTTGGCTAATTCCTGGTGGTTCCTCTGAAAGCTCTTTAGCAATCATAGAGCCAAACAAACCTTGACTGACAGATGAGTGGTGACTGAGAGTGGGGTACACCCGCCCAGATTTTTTAATCCAGGTCTCCCCCATGGAAGGCAAGAATTCTGCCCCTGAAACCACTGCTGTCCCCTTATAAGGTTAAAAAGTCAAAAAGGCATTGACACGCAAAGTAATATTTCCGCAAACCTTTGATTAAATTCTGGAAACCCTGGTGGCAGGCATAGCTGTTAAGTGCTACGGCTGCTAACCAAAAGGTTGGCAGTTTGAATCTGCCAGGTGTTCCTTGAAAATTCTATGGGGCAGCTCTACTTTGATCCCCAGGGTTGCTATGAGTAGGAATTGACTCTAGGCCACTGGGTTTGGTTTGGATTGCTGATTAAATTCTGGCCACTGACGTGAAGGTAGCAGACATAGCACAGTGCCTGGCAGGCAGTTGTTGCTCAGAAACTTGGGATGGAAAAGCAACCCAGACAGTTACAGAATTTTGGCACATAAATAACCACACTATCCTAAGCCTTTTGCTGGAACAAATTATTCTGTTGATGCTTTAAATTTTACTTTCAAAGTACTGCTAGCACAGGAATAAGAGCACCAGGACATCAGAAGTTATTAATCAGCCTCTGCTGCTGGACCAGCTTCGCTTGGTGGAGTGGAAGCCCCACCAGACACGGACTCCAATCTCTCAGGCCTTGAAATGGGAATTGATGTTACAGCGAGCAAAACGGCTGCTCTCTCCAGCCCTCACTGGCAGCTCGCAGTCAGCTGGTGGCAAGCCACTAATCACAGATCCAGAGGAGATGGACTGTGCTGCTCAGGGTTTTCAAGGCTGCTGCATCAAGTCTTGGCAATGAGGCCCACAGCACTCCATAAAACAGGGCAACCTGTCAGGTCTTCCCCCTTTGTACTGATCATGGCGGTGGTAAGGCAGCTGTTAAAAATGATGAAAATAATGAAACAACTTTATTTTGTGGTATTGCTTAAATCTGAGTAAGCTTTTCGCAAGCCCTAGGATGGAGAGGAATACACACCAGGGACACTGGAGCCAGAAAGACCTGTGTTTGAATCCTACCTCCTCCAGTTCAAAGCAGTCTGGTCTGGGGAAATGAATGAACTTCTCAGAACCTTGGTTTCCTTGACCGTAAAATGGAAGTAGAGATTAATACGAGATCTGACAATTAAGTCTGCAAATAAAATCGTTCTGAGTGCTACATACCTCATTGCTGAATATTACTATGCTCTCCGTCAAAGTATTACTCTTGGGAAGCTATGCACCCATGTCAGTGCCTAGTCCACTCTTCAAAGCAATTTTGGAACTCTTTTTATGGAATGGCCACTGGCTTGGCTATTGTGCACGGTGGTGTGGTGACAAGTTAGCAAACTTAATTGTATAGTTGTCTGTGAGGGAGTTTTTAGCCAGTAAACAAATAACTGTACTGGAACACCCTCCCTACTCACCTGATCTGGGCCCCAATGATTTTTTTCTTTACCCGAAGATACAGGAAATATTGAAAGGTAAGACATTTTGATGACATTCAGGGCATCAACGGTAATACGATGACAACTCTGATGGTCATTCCAATGAAAGAGTTCCAAAATTGCTTTGAAGGAGGGACTAGGAGCTGACATCGGTGCATAACTTCCCAAGGGGAGTACTTTGAAGGTGACCTTCGTGACATTTAGCAATGAGGTGTGTAGCACTTTTTCTAGGATGCGTTTGCGAACTGAATTGCCAGCCATCTTAATAGTAGGCTAGAAGGGTTTTAGGTACAGTACAATAAATCAAATAGATGCAAAGCACCATGAAGGTGCCTTAAATTCAATAAAAGCCCAATAAATGTAGTTCCTTCCTCCCTTTGTTTCAGGTTCTCATGAATACAGTTGTTATTCTAGGGTCCTTCCCTGGGTTGTACAAACGGTTAAGTGATCTAACTGAAAGGCTGATGATTTGAATGTTACCCAGAGGTGCCTCTGAAGAAAAGCCTGGCAATCTGCTTCCAAAAGATCACAGCCTTGAACACTCAATGGAGCACAGTTCTGCTCTGAAACACGTGTGGTCACTATGAGTTGGAATTGACTGGAAGACAACTGGCTTTGCTTTTTTGTTTTAATCTTCTGTATAGGAATCCCTGGATGGTGCAAATAGTTAACACTCTCAATGGCTAACTGAAAGGCTGGTGGTCTGAATCCACCCAGAGGTGCCTCTGAAGAAAGGCCTGGCAATCTACTTCCCCCAAATCAGCCACTGAAAATGCTATGGAGCACATTTCTACTCTGCCACACATGGTCACCTGAGTGAGAGTTGACTCGATGCAGTCTATACTCTGTATGGCAGTTAGGGTACCTAAGTCTTCCTTTGGTTCTAGGGTTGAAACAGAAGCATTTTTTGAGTATCTGCTAGATGCCTGGTATTCTGCTGGGTGCTGGTGGAGATGGAGCAGAGTCTGGGCCCTTGCTGGAGCTGACTTTCTAAGGGCAGAGTTTACACTCCAGTCCACATGTGTGTCCCGCTTGTTTTCACTGGGAACCAAGAATTCCAAGCCACAGGAAGAAAGTAAGTGCTGATATATCCTCCTTCAGGACAGTGATGATCTATAGCTGAGGTCAGCAAACTTTTTCTGTAGGGTTCAGATAGTAACTATTTGTTGCTTTGCAGACCATATGCCCTCCATCACTCTCCACTTTGCTGTGGTAGTGCAAAAGCAGCCATAAACAATCTGTAAATGAATGGACGTGGCTGTGTGCCAAAAAACCTCTGTTTACAGAAACAAGCAATGGGTTGGATTTGGCCTGCTCACTGTAGCTTGCCAGCCTCTGATCTACGAGTGGATCAGGATGTAAGTATTCTCTTTAGCTGGTGTTGCCAGAAATGCAGAAGTCCATCTAGGTGATTTTCCTCATTACTAAATTTTATCCTATCAAGAACCAGTTTCTAAGGCCTTTCACCACTGGAAATTGCTCTAAGCCATATTACATACTTTACCTGGCAGAAACTAGCCAATTGTTCTCTAAACTAACTCTATTTCCCAGGGTGCCTTGCAGTTAGATGCAGCCATGTGACTTGAGTCCTGACCAATGGAGAATGGGTACAAATGATGTGCTCCTTCAGGCCTGGCCCATAACAACTCTGGCATATTCCTCCACACTCTCTTTTCTCTTCCTGGTTGAACACAGAGGTTCTGTTCTGTGGTGGAGCCTCACGATGTAAGGAGCATGGGTCCCCAAATGACTGTAATGCTGACCTGCATCAGACTGCAATACAACAGAGACATTGTCTGACTCATGGTGACCCCATGGTACAGAGTATAACTGCCTCATAGGCTTCTCCGGGCTATAATATTTACAGGAGCAAATCTCCAGGTCTTTCTTCTGTGGAGCTGCTGGGTGGGTTTGAACTACCAGCTTTTTGATTAGCAGCTAAGTGCTTAACCCTTATACCACCAGGGCTCCATGTAAGCGAAATAAACCATTGAAATTTAGGGGAGATTATTACCAGGATTTACCTACTACCTACCTGTTGCTGTTGATTTTCAACTCCCAGTGACCCTGCAAAACAGACTAGAACTGCCCCCACAGTTTCCAAAGAGTGCCTGGTGGATTTGAACTGCCAGCATTTTGGTTAGCAGTGACAATGCCACCAGGGTTTTCCATTACCAGGATTAGCCTGCCTTAAATGATTCACTTTCCTATCTTTTTAATCAGATGATATAAAACACAATTTAATGCTTTGTTGATTACTGAGGGTCTTTATTGAGAATGGTTATTATTGGTCTCTATGGTAACACATTTCTAAAATTCCGTTTGGATTTCCAAGCTCTTTCCTTGATATTTAATTCCCTGCTGTCATTTCTCTCTCACCTTCCTTCTCACTCCTTCCCCACATTTTGAATCCACAGTGGGATGAGGAAAGCAGACACCCATTGCTGGATAACAGTTGTCCATTAAGAAGAGTTACTAGTGCTCTGAGGAAAAGCATACGGGATAAAGTGCATAGGCTTGGTCCCAACTGTCTGCAGCCTTGGGAAGCTCTTTGCACTTGCTTTCAGGCTTTAGTGCTGTGCTCCAGAGGGCTGAAGTTACTAGAAGATCAGCATCTCTGAAGAGTGCTGTACTTTGGTATCATCAAGCCTGCACCTTTTCAAAGGGTTACTTCTTTGAGTAGACATCTGGAGGGAGTTGACAGTAAAGGTTCTAGTTCCAGCCCTTGACATTTAGGGACTATTCAACTTTTAGAATACAGCCTAATTTTCTATATATAGAACACAGTCATTATATGCTCCCAAATGGTTTTAAATTCACCTTTTATGCTTAATTATTTTGTTGACGGCATCTTATAGGAGCTGAAAAAATCAGCTCTGAAAACCTGAACAATCTTATTCCAGTTCCAGATGTGGTGAATTACCTTTATCTCTTGGGGAGGTTTACCAAGGCAACCCAGCTGTGATTTAGACCTGTTCTTTGACTGACTCTGATAGATGGGGATGTGGTCCTTTCCCTGCATGAGGTGGGAAGCAGGAGAGGAATTGTGAGCCTGGATCAAGGGGAGGCAGACTGGAGGAGGCCAAACCCATTCTGACTCATGACAACCCTGCAGGACAGACTAGAAATGACCCATAAGATTTCCAAAGAGCAGCTGGTAGATGTGAACTGCCAGCCTTTGCATTAGCAGCCAACCTCTTAACCACTGTGCCACCAGGGAATCCTAATGCCTTGACAGTCTGATTTTCCTTTTAGTCTTTAAAGAACCACATTGACCACACTTAAATACTCCTCTGGGTCTCCCCCTGGGTTTATGAAATGAGGATAGTGATGATCTGTAAGGTTTTTCTCTAGGTCTCTCATTCTGTAAGTCTGTGGGCCGAAGAAATCTGAGACCAAAAAATACCTTGCCAGATGATTTCTGATCCAACCCAGTGTTGTCAAGTTGCTTCAGACTCGTAGTGATCCTACAGGACAGAGCAGAACTGCCCCATAGGGTTCCCAAAGCTGTGAACCTTTAAAGCAGCAGACTGCCGCATCTGTTTCCCATGGAGTGGCTAGTGGGTTCAAACTGCTGGTCTTTCAAGTTAGTAGTAGAGTGCTTTAACCATCATGCTACTAGAGCTCTTTGACTTCTGATCATCTGTGTTTATTCTTCCCATTTGTGGGGATCACTCAGAATTGACCATTTTATACATAAATCCCATCTGCAAGGTCAGTAATACATTCTGTGGTCTACCCAGGGCTGGGTAATGTTTTCAGCCCAGACTGATCTTGCTTGTGACCTTGAGAATCCCAATTTCAGCTCTATTCTCTTTCCACCACGAACACGCCTCCTTCCGTTTACCTAGGGTGGCTAAGCTGCTTTAGTCTTTTTGGCCTCAGGATGTGCTAAGACCCAGTGATGGAAATTAGTCATGCCTAACCTGGAGACTTACTTCCCCTGGGGCAAGCTGAATGTCCTCTTCATAGCTATGCATTGGCTGAGCTTTTCTTGTCATCTGTCCTAGGAACAGCACATTACTACTGCTGCTACCCCACCACTGCTCACAAGAGACCTCACGATTTCTGAAAGAAATCACTGCTATAAAATGGATCACTTGTTCAGAAGGAACTATGTGTTTATTCATATATATTTTATATCATAACAAATGTAAATTAATTTAAGGGAGCATCTACCCACGCTAGTATCTATGTGGCTGCCTGTATAAAATTTCTCTCTCAAAATTTTCCAAACCATCTGGCATACACTACTGTATTGTGACCTGTTAAAATAAGTAACAGCTGTGATAATCCCTCTCGATTTATAGCAAGCTATAAAGCTTTGCATACACTGGCAATGCATATAAAATAATAAATAAAACCATTATCATTCTGTGCTGTCTTGGTGGGAATTATGATGATTTAGCCAAAATGGAGCCCTGTGGAACGCATCAGAGGAGAAGTATAATCAGAGGTTTTACCCAATCTGGCCCTCTCTTAGCCCCAAAGAACAACCTCCCTATCTACAGCTCCAGGATGTGTTTCAAAACCTTATCTAATGCAAATGCATCCTTTCTGAAAGAACATAGTTCCCATGCATTGTCACCCAATTTGTATTATTTCAAGGCCTTCTTTTCTGATGGTCAGCCAAGTGCCATCGAGTTGGATCCGACTCATGCCAAACCTAGGGGCCAGAGTAGAACTGACTCCCAGAGTATTCAAGGAGCGCCTGGTGGATTTCAACTGCTGACCTTGTGGTTAGCAGTGGTAGCACTTAACCCACTACACCACCAGGGTTTCCCTTTTTGATGGTAGATTTTCAAAATTCAACAGTATATCCAGATCATAAAGAAAAAAACCAAGGTGCTTGCCACTCAAAAATATGAAATGATTTATAGCTCTCAACCTAAGAATTGTCTTGAAACTGTTATGTGTAAGAGTATGTTGGTAAACAGTACCAAGATCCCAGGTTGACCGATACTATATTAAGTCCCCTTTTACAGATATGCAATACAGGGAAAAAGAAAGACTGGGATCTGGCAGGGAAAGAGACTGGCCAGGCTTGAACTGGAGTAAGATTTACTATGCCCACTGCACATGAATTTCAAAAATAAGGAGGCAAGGAAGGAAACTAGCATGAAATAGATCTTTACTATGTGCTGGCATTACACTATAATCCCATTTTATTCTCATTGCAACTCTACACCTTGTGTTGTCAAGTTGTTTCTGACGCATAACAACCCTAGATACAACCAAGTGAAACACTGCCTGGTCTTGTACCATCCTCACAATCGTTGGTATGTTTTAACCCATTGTTGCAGCCACTGTGTCAATCTAACCTTTTGGGGGTCTTCCTCTTTTTCACTGACTCTCTCCTTACAAAGCATGATGTCCTTCTCCAGTCACTGGTCCCTGCTGATAACGTCTTGTCATCCTTGCTTCTAAGGAACATTCTGGCTGTACCTCTTCCTAGACAAATTTGTTCAGTCTTCTGGCAGTCCATGGTATATTCAGTGTTCTTTGGCAACACCACAATTCAAACGTATTAATTCTTCTCCTGTCTTCCTTATTCACTGTCTGGTTTTTGAATGCATATGAGGCAACTGAAAACACCATTGGTTGGGTCAGGCGCACCTTAGTCCTTAAAGTGACAGCTTTGCTTTTTTAACACTTTAAAGTAATCTTTTGCAGCATATTTGTCCAACGCAAATACATCTGTTGATTTCCTGACTGCTGCTTCCATGGATGTTGATTATGCATCCAAGTAAAATTAAATACTTGACAACTTCAATCTTTTCTCTGTGAATCATGACGTTGCTTATTGGTCCAGCTGTGAGGATTTTTGTTTCCTGTATGTTGAGGTATAATCCATACTAAAAGCTGTGGTCTTTACCAGTAAAAGGTTAAAGTACTCTTCACTTTCAGCAATAATAATACCTTAACAACAACAACAAAAAAAAAACTCTGCCATTGAGTTGATTCTGACCTATATCGACCCTACAGGACTGAGTAGGACTGTCCCATAGAGTTTCCAGGAGCACTTGGCAGATTTGAACTGGTACCTTTTCATTCACAGTTATAGCACTTAACCACTATATCAACAAGGTTTCCAATAATGCTTTATGTATTGTTATTCCTGTTAAATTGGCCCAAGGTCATCCAACTAACAAGTTGAGGAGATAGAGTTTGAATTTACGTTTCCCTAGACATGGAAAGATTCCTGTCCTTTCTACTTCACTGTACTGACTTTTGGACACTATTCTCAACGTTTTTTCTGCCATGACCTGCATAATGGACCACTGTCACCATAGCAATCTCATCCCTTTCTGTAGCATTTGATGATTCTCATTTGAATGCAAGTGAGTTACTTTTTTATCAGAAAGACTTCAAATCCATTCTAATTTGTATATTTTAAAAAAACTCAAATAATGGTGCTTGGTTGTTGTGGTAGATTTCAAGAAAGGCCACAATACTCTTGTGCTCCTCTCACCAAGAGGCAGAGTTTATTTTCCCACCTTGAATCTGAGCTGATCTTGTGACTTGTTCTGGCCAGTACAATGCCTTAGAGTAGCCATTGTACACATCCTCGGCCCATGCCTCAGGTATCCTCACATTTTCTGCTTTTGTTGATCTCGGTACCTACCCAGAAACAATGCCACTATATGAAGAAGGCTGTGCTAGCCTGATGGATGATGAGACACATGCTGCCCGGTTACCCCCCTCATCCTGGCCCACAGGCTGCTGACCGCTAGACATGTGAGTGAGGCCACCTTAGGTCGGTCATCCAGCCCCATCTGACCTGCCAGCTGAGTACAGACACAAAAACAAGCCCAGAAGAATCAACTGAGCCAGCCCAGAGCAAAAGAACCACCTACTAAATTGTAAGCTGCTAAGTATTAGGATGGTTTATTATGCAGAAAAAATCTAACTGATGCAGTTCTTTACAATAAATTGCTGGTCACCTGTCAGAGCAGCTACTAATGGTTGAGAATTGCTGGTCTGAGCCCAACAATCATAGACTAAAGCCTTCTTAAATGCAAAGTAAATCCTATCTGAAGGCTCAGAATATTGCCTTAGCTCAATGTTTTCACATCATCGCAATTATGCCCCACAGTGCCGGTTCAGAATGACTTCTTCTGGATACGATCCCAGAAGCCCATCTTGCCTCCTCCAGTCCTGCCCTTGTCAGGCTGGTGGTGAGTCACACGGTTTGGGAAAAAGAATCACCGAGGCGAGTGGTCCAGAGACACTTTCAAGAAAAAAAATCAATGAGTGGAAAGAAGACAAGGAGAGATGATGTGTTTAAAGATGAGAAGTGTCAACGCATCGCCCCAGAAGCCCCTCAGTGAAACCGAGGAATAATGCCTTAGCACAAGAACTACAATCTGTCTTAGAAGTCGGTGTCATGCCTGTAATGCTCAATTATAACAGTCATGCTTGTCTTCTTAAGAAGACTGGGTATCCAAAGGGACAGAAGGAAGAGTGGGGAAAGAAATGCTTACTTCCCCCTCCCACACACCTGGGAACAAAGGGATAATATACTAAATGTGAGGTAAGATGAATCATCTGAGAGAGGAAGAAATAATGGCTGCAACTCCATGTCTAGAGCAGCGGTTCTCAACCTTGACTGTATATTAGGATTTCCACATAGTGGAATCAAGTCCAAAGCCTGTGCTCTTAATCACTGCATTGTATTACTAACTTTATTTAATAGAGAAAAAAATTCTGCATTTGGAGTTCCCACTAATTTCTATACAAGCCATTTCTTTTGAGGGAAATGCTGGTAGATAACATACTTGGTTGTTGTTCAGCTATTTTAGCATGTGGATGCTTGAACTTTTCTTCCTTTTCATTTTCTTGATGAATCTGAGAGCCTTTGATCTTTGGATTTTTTTTTTCTTCCTTTTTCCTCAATGACCTCTAGTTATACAAACTTAGGAAGTAATTATAGAGGCCATATTTACATCAGTGTGTCTGTGGCTTTTTCATTTAGTATTTACAGCTCTGGGTAAATGAGTTAATTTAGTTGATTTTGCTTCTCAGAAAAAAACAGTATGTTAAAAACCAAAAAAACAAATCCACTGACAACAAGTCAATTCTAACTCTAGAGGACAAAGTAGAACTGCCCTCATAGAGTTTTCAAGGAGCCCCTGGTGGATTTGAGCTTTCAGTCTTTTGGTTAGGAGACATAGCTCTTAACCACTAAGCCACCAGAATTTCAAGGACTCTGGGAAGGTCTTACAAGGGGCCAAACCAAAGCAAACCCACTGCTATCAAGTTGGTTTCTACTCATAGCAACCTTATAGGCAGAGAACTGCAGTATAGAGTTTCCAAGGAGCACCTGGAGGATTTGATCTGCCAACCTCTTGATTAGCAGCCGTAGCACTTAACCGCTATGCCACCAGGGTTTCCTTACAATGGGCAGATGGAGGGGAAGGAAGACAGAAAGAAACATTCTTTGCGGTACTGAGAAAATATCTTAGTGTCTACCTTAAAGAACAATTTTTCTACATTTGCTGTAAAACAAGTACTAATTACACTCCAGAAACCCTGGTGGTGTCGTGGTTAAGTGCTACGTTTGCTAACCAAAAGGTTGGCAGTTCAAATCCTCCAGCCACTCCTTGGAAACTATAGGGCAGTTCTACTCTGTCCTCTGGGATCGCTATGAGTCAGAATCGACTCACCGGCAGTGGGTTTGGTTTTGGTGTTTGAATTATGCTCCAGAAAATGCGATGTTTTACTGAGTAATCTTGTAAATTAATAATAATACTAAACTCCTGCCTATGTCATTATTTTCAGTCTCTCCCAATTCAGGCACTGGAAATTTCACTTCCCAACAACCTGTCCAAGTCTGCAAATGCGGTCAGGACATTATTTGCCCTTCAGGTCTAATCAGAAATGAAATTCCCAGATCAGAATAGACTTTATGTGGTAGACTTTATAACAGATATTGTGTGTCCCATTTAAGATTTTCTTATTTGAGGAGTGGGTTGGGTGGAACGGCAGGAAGGCGAGAAATGACTGGGTGTGGGGAGAATCAAAGGTTCCTAAGACGTGCCAGAGGCTATGCTAGAGAAGCCAAGAAGAGAAGTCTACCTTCAGGTCAATCTTAGGGAGCCGTGGTGGCACAGTGGTTACACGCTTAGCTGCTGAGCAAAAGGTCAGTGGCCTGGACCCACCCTCCACTGCCAAGGACAAACTGATAGGGCAGTCTGTCATCACCGTTAGGTGCTGTTGAGTCAGTTTCGACTCACAGTGACCCCTGTGTACAACAGAAGGAAACATTGCCCCATCCTGGGCCATGCTCACAGTCTTCGTTATGTCACAGCCCATTGCTGTAGCCACTGTGTCAGTCCAAAAATGACAGCCTCGGAAACTCGACGGGGCAGTTTTGACGTAAGAGAATCAGGCCTGGTCTGCCAGGTTTTGAAGGGTTTTGGTTTAGAGAAATTATTTTCTAAATAACAATAAATAAAAAATAAATAATAATTTCTAAATAATAAAGGGGAAGCAGTTTAAGTTTCCTAAGAATAATTTTGTGATAAGTGAGATCATGTTAAGGGAAGTTGCTTAGCACATAGGAGGTCCTCTAAGAAAAACTCACTGCTGTCGAGTCAAGTCCAACTCAGAGTGACCCTATAGGGACAGAGTAGAACTGCCTCACAGAGCTTCCGAGGAGCACCTGGTGGATTCGAACTGCTGAGCTTCTGGTTAGTAGCCACAGCACTTAACTACTGGGCCACCAGGGTTTCCTAGGGCTCTTGTACTCCTAAATGTTTCTTGACAAATTTAAGATTTTTTTAAATTGATTTTTTAGAAGGCGAGACAACAAATGGAGCAGGTGTTCATTTGTCTCCTAGAGAGAAGACTTAGGATAGTGGAGACAGGCATCTCAGTAGGATTGGTAAGAAAGAATTCTGGCTGATCATGTGAAGGTTACTAAGTATCCAAGGAGAACTCTGAGACAGCCAAGGGAAGGACAACTATAGTGGTCCCTGGATATTGTTTTGTGCCTCTGGGCTTTGGGTTCAGCTCCACCAGCTCCCCAGGTTGTGAGCAGGAAGGTGAAGGGACTGGAGCTTCAGACTGTGGGGTCTGAATGCTTGTACTCAGTCAATTTCCAGCCTTCCAAATTGGTTGTGTTCCAAAAGTTCATTTGTAAGTCAGGTTTTCTTTGTACTTCACGACACATTTTCCCATGGAAAATAAGTTACAAATGGTGTTTAGAGTTCCAGGTTTGCCCATAAAGGGTTATTTCATCCACAGTATTGCTGAGAAATCTGCATTTGCAGCGAATGAGGATAGAAAACAATATTGTGTGGTAGTGAGTAAGGAACACTAATGTCACCCAAGAAGATAGTTTTCAAAATTAATCCTAAATGTCCATGGCTAATGAAATGCAAGAGTAAGTAGAGAAGGAGCCAGCAGGCTGATGGAGACGTTGGGGGTCTGCAAATGGAATGAGCTCCTGTCTTGTTGGCGGTTACTGGCACTGGTTCTTCATTATGCCATATCACTTGAAAATTTCACTCCTTTAAAAAATATTTTTAAGGCTCTGAAATCCTTGAGGCAATAAAATACTCATTGCCACCAAGTCAATTCTGAGTCATAAGACAGAGTAGAACCGCCCACATAGATTTTCCAAGGAGCATCTGCTGGATTCAAACCGCCAGCCTTTCAGTTAGCGGCCACAGCCCTTAACTACTATGTCACCAGGGCTGCAGGCAATGGTATCGCAGAGATGCAAGACCTAGTCTTGACTCAGAAAAAGCCCATAGAAATCGTGGACTAGAGACACTATACTGTAATCGTAACATAGTTTGCAAAACGAATTGGACGTACTCCAAGAGACACTGTTTTGTGCCTGGGAGTTTGAGAAGCCCCAGGAGAGATGTGAGGGGATCTTCCTGGACCACTAGTTTTACTCAATAATTATTTAGAGGCAGATCATTTTATATTAAACAATGTAGAGAATACTGCTAATCATGTAGGAATGTTAGGATGAGGTCCTCCTCAATACACAGTATTATTTTTACGTCTTCTACATGGCAGGCAACTAACGGAGAGCCTGGCCTGGATCCTGAATCCACATGCTGGTCATGTGTGCACACTGGGACAGGCTGTTGGCAAGCTAAGAAATTTTAAGCACATTGTATGGAAGTCTGCTTGGGGCTATGCCCTACTGTGTCCCTCCCCATCTCCATTCAGCTGGCTCAAATCCTCTTATACCCTTTGCTGTCGAGTCTATTCCAACTCATAGTGAACCTGTAGGACAAAGAGGAACTGCTGTGTAGAGTTTCCAAAGAGTGCCTTGTGGATTTGAACTGTTGACCTTTTGTTTAGCAGTCATAGCGTTTAGCCATTGTGCCATGAGGGCTTCCCAAAATCTTCCTATGGGGAGCGGCTTACCCTCTGACCTTGGAAGCCCTGTCCCATTAAAATATATGCATGCACAGCAGACAGGCTTCTAAGAGGAGGATGGCTAAATTGGCCTGGGAGACTTCAGGGAAGGCTCTCCAAAGGTGATGCTTAAGCCCAGGCTTGCAAACTGACTAGGAAATAGCCAGGCGAAATAGGTTAGAAAAGCACTCTAGAGACGGAACAGTGCACAGGGCTTGGAGACAGCACGGCGTGATGGGAAGATGCAGGCATGACTAAAACATAGAGGTGGCGTCGAGTATTTCCAAGGATGTTATCCCCATTATTACACATTATTACATGTATCAGGCATTATTATCCTCAAGTGCAAAAAAGGAGGAGACAAGAGAAACCCTTGGAGTCCAAGAGTTCCCTGTTCTAGACAATAGGTGGTGCTGTTGTCCACAGTGCTGTTGTCCTGAGGCAGCCGGTTGGCTGTACAAAGTAAGTGGTACGAAGGTGGCCAGTGGCAGGAGGGAGATATTAAAAATAGGTTTTGTAACTCCACAAACAGCTTCAATCATATCTACTACTGGTTACTTTGTTCAGGAACTGTGAATGAGATAAAGTACAATCCCTGCAAGCATCTTCACTAGGGATGCTGAAGCTCAGACATTAGAGGACAAGCTACTTTCTTTCTCACGGAAACATCATCTCTCTGTGCTGAACTGTCAACACATCCAGGCCATGATGTGGGAAATTCTGCACTGTAGCTTCTTGACCTGCCACAACCTCCAGCACTTGTTAATCCATCACCTTTTATGATCCCAGAAGACATTTACAACTCTCTCCTAGGAAATGGATATTTGAACAATATGGCATTGATAAACAAAGCTGGCTAATAAATGTATCAGTTACAGGCAGTCAAGTTCATTAGAAAAAGGTTTCAGAGTCATTACAGGAAATGAAAGAGAAAGTAACAAGCCTTATCCACCCCCTCCCTCTTCTCCACTCCCTGGACACTGTTCTTTCTGTCCCTTGTCCAAGTGACACCTCTTCTTAGGCCACAGCAGTCTCACATTTTTGGGAGGGTGTCACAGCTGATTATTTTTTGTTCCTTCAAATCTGAACTGAGTTTCCCTCCACTTTGGATGACTTAGACAACACTTGTAGCATACAACACAGCACATCTTTTAACTCTTACCCTCACTCAGCACTCCCTGGGGTGTTGTATGATAACCTAAAAACAGCACTCCCACATTTAGTTTGGGGGTCATTATTTTCAAACACTTGCAGGCAGTATGGTGATAAAAAAACATGTGTTTTGGATTCAGACAGACCTGGTCCAAATCGTGGCTCCGTAACATCCTGGTTATCATTTTGGGTGAGTTATACAAATTCTCTAAGCTTCAGTTTCCACATCTATGGAATGACATAAAAATTATACCTGAACCAGAACACCGTGATGAGGATTACCTAAAACAGAGAAATCAGCATAGTCTGGCCAGGTACACAATAAGGGGTCATTAAATAGCTTTTATGAAGGCCTGGTGGTGCAGTAATTAAGTGTGCAGCTGCTTACCAAAAGGTCAGCAGTTCAAACCCACCAGCTGCTTCTCAGAGAAAGATGCAGCAGTCTGCTCCTATAAAGATTACAGACTCGGAAACCCTACTGGGCGGTTCTACTTTGCCCTGCAGGGTTGCTATGAGTTGCTATGAGTTCTTACCCAATGGCAATGGGTAAGAAATAAAAAAATAGATTTTGGCTCAAACATATCCTCAGTCCTGAAGTCAATGGGCAAACCTCTCTCAAAAATCTTTAATGTAACTGCCAAACTTTGGAATAATAGGTTTCATTGCTTCTTTCTAGAAACTGCTTCCCCTTATGACTTGAACAAAACCACCGGAGGATACGCAGATAAGAAGGGGGAAGAAAAACCTGAGTGAATATTTTATTATGCTTTAAGTAAAAGTTTACAATCCAAATCAATTTGCCATATAAAACTGCAAATACACACCACTACGCTATTCTAAGAAACCCTGGCAATGTAGTGGGTTAAGTGTTACCACTGCTAACCACAAGGTCGGCAGTTCAAATCCACCAGGCGCTCCTTGAATACTCTGGGAGTCAGTTCTATCCTGGCCCCTAGGGTCACCATGAGTCAGATCTGACTCGACGGCACTTGGCTTGGCATGCTACTCTCACTGCTCTTCTTCGAAGCCCCTGTGACATCACACTCCTCTTTTCCACCTTGTCCTTCCTTCTGAGCAAATTTTTTACAGTTGTTAATACAAGTTGTTGAAAACAAGGACCTGGGAGGAATGATACCCTAGGTTACTGGTTTTATATTTACACCTTTACTCAAATCTCCACCCCCCACTGAAATAGTAAGCCAGTATACATGATGTGAGAAAGGGAAATGGGGTGGGATTTTTGATACTTGCTTGGATCTGCTTTCATCTTGCCAGAGGTGAACGGACATTAACCAAAGTATACAATGATCAAAAACCTGAGAGTCAACCTCTGAGGGAAACAGGGTAAGATTACAGGGAAGGAGGTTAGGAAAACCAGCTTCCATTCCCTGTGATTAATAACATCATTTTCCTATGAAGGACTCTAAAAGTTTTGCTCACACACTTACTGATGATAACAACAGCAAAATAATCATTTATTCAGTCCTTGTCATGTGCCAAGCACTGTGCTGTGTACTAGTATGTGTTTTCATTATGTCATTCAATCATCACAACAAACGTATACGATTTTACAAAGGAAATCAAAGCTTAGAGAAGTATGACCGCCCAGTGTTTTTCCTAGCTAACTGATCTCTACCAATCTATCCAAGCCTAGCTCACATCTCACCTTCAGGAAGCTTCCTTCTCCCTCCATCTTCACCTACTCCATCCCACATACACTTTTTTCTTTCCCCAACCATTTTGAAGTCTGTTTGTTGTGGTTGTGTTTGTTTATTTGTCTCCATAATCACAGACCAGTTTGGTGCAACTACTCTTTCATCGAGTGTTGGATGAGTTGAGTCTCCAGGTGTGGCTGTGACACTTTAAAGGTAGCAGGAATCCTCATCCTATATATGCCTCACATATTTAGAAAAGTCTAGGAAGATTCTGTACCTACAGAATCTGACCTAAGCCTAGATGTTTATTAAATTGCAATGAATGGGATTTTTGTCCGTCTCTCAAGTTTCACTACTCATAACTATGTTCTGCTTGATACTTTGAAGCAAGGGCAGAGGAATGTCATTATCCTACAGAGGGCTCCAACCACAAGAATTTGCAACAGGGAAAGGAAGTCACTTTTTATCACTGAACTCAAAAGCTTCCCTTCTTATATGAATCAAAAGTGTAGCTTATCTTCCAGTTATTTCTTCTGAGACCATCTGTGGCTGGGGCTGCCACCATCCTGAAAAAGGAGAGTAGACAAAGAGAGGCAGAATGCGATTCGGCGGCAAAGAACATTTTTCCCCAGCAGAAAATGGAGTGACTTTTAGCTTATCTGCTGTCACCTTGTTAATGTGATCATTGCTCTTCAAAATAAAATCTCTTCTTCTTACCCATGATGTCTTTGGTGTTTAAAAAAAGGAGAAACTAAAAACCCACAGAAGAAGAAGGAGAAAACTAGAAGTCTAATCAAGAAAAGCTACAAATCAACTTCCCAAGGAAACACGCTCAACACACAATTATCTTAATTCTCCCAGGTGGCCATTTTGCTTGCTTTCCAAGGTAGAAAGCACTAGAAACCCACAGCCCCTGTCATCACCCTGGTTTTCAGAGCAGGACCACAGCCCTGCATTAGTTGGGCTACATAATTTATTGTCCATCTAAGCCAAGGGCTCTGTGGTTGTTGATGTGTGCCCCTGGCCTGGTCTCAAGCACATCCTTATTTAAGGATTAATCATCCAGCTCTAACTTTCTGGTGAAGGTTTCCAGGGATAAAAACTTAGACGGAGGAGGGGGTCCTAGTTGTTAATGGCCAAATGCCATCTGTGGCAAGCATAACACAAAGACAGGGAGCTGAGGGAAGAATGATTTACTCTACCTTGAGGAATAAATCAAAACTTCCCCCTTGCTCAGTTGTGCAGTGGGGGGAAGAAAGGAGCAAAGCAAACATTCCTGAGAGGCCTCAGTTCTTGGAAGCCCCGGAAGCATTTACATCCTTCCCCTTATCGGTGTTGGCTGTCTGGCTTCCGGATGCTGAAGAACCAGCCCTGTGTTTGAGCTCTGAGAGGCTACGGCTGAGATTCATTCCGCTCTGTGTCTCCTTTCTGCCATTTCAGGAGCCAGTTTATAGTCAGTGAGTTGTAGCCCCAAATTCCTCAGATGACTGGAATTTTTAAATACTCCTGCTGACCCTGAAAGAGGCACCCAGGAGGGAGGGAACCATATGATCCAATGGTATTCAGAAGCACAGGGTGGGCTTCTGAGAAGACTAGAAGATCTTGCCTTGAACATGGACAAGTAACTTCAGCCTCAGTTTACTTCTGTGTACAATGGGGTTGTGTGGGATGGAGACAGTGAGAACAGCAGATTACAGCTGTTTATTACATTCTGTAAGGAGCCCTAGTGGTACAGTGGTTAAGCATTCAGCTGCTAATTAGAGACTCCACAGAAGAAAAGACCTGGCAATCTGCTCCAGAAAGTTTATAGCCTAGAAAACCCTAAGGGGCAATTCTACTCTGTCATATAGTGTCATTTTGCATTGAAATTGATTCGTTGACACACAGCAAAATCGTTTTCTGTAGCTTTATCTCTTCCCAAGTCTTGCCATCTTCTCCATGCACACAGCGCATCCCTTTGCCTTCCAGCCCCTCGACTCAGAGAAGGTAAGAATCGACCACAGCAAGGAGGCTTTAAAGGAAACCCTGCTGCCATAGTGGCTATGCACTACTTCTGCAAAATGTTTTCCTTGCTTTTAGAGACCAAATTATATTTTTAACTTCAGTTTTTGAGACCATCAGAGTGAGCTCATTCTACTGTCTTCTAAAAAATAAAACAAAATAAGACAAAATCAGAACAAACCCACAAGCCAAAATCTGCCCAAAACTTGGCACACCATAACCTATTCATCATAAGACAGTTCGTTCACAAGGGCCCTCCTCCATAAGCCTCACTTGATTTCCCATGTCACCCTGCTAGGAGAGCCGGTCACTCCTTTCTTGGATGGGCCCTGAGATATTGTGTCCAGCCCTCTTGGTGCTCATGGGTTTGTGTCTCCCTGACACGGAAGTCCTCGAAGGCAAGACTGAGTTTTAGTTGTGTTTGCATGCCCAGAGTCGAGGTCAGTACCCAGAACAGCAAGGTGCTCCGTAAAGTTTTGCTTCCCAATTGCCTTCTTCCTTCAAGGCCCTCCACGATGAGCAGTAGAGGCCCTATAGAGTGGGGAGGCAGTGCAGCTGGGTGGCCAGGAAAGAGGCCAGAGCAGCTGCTCTGGGCACAGAGCAGCTTAAATATTCTATTGAAAAACATTCCACCAACAGAGAGATAGAGACAGAGAGATAGAGAGACAGACAGAGAGACGAGAGAGAGAGAGAGAGACCGAGAGACCAAGAAACTTTGGAGGAATTTTTGAACGCTAAGTTTTTTGCTGGCTTGCTTCAGCATGCTCAGCCCAGTGTGATAATTGGCTGCATGCCCACCCTTAGGCACACTGTTGGCATTTTCATGTCCCATCTGCCAGTGCCTCTGGAGGACATTAGAGTAAGTGGTTTGATCCAGAAAGGACACCCACTGTGCTGGCCCTCTGCCTGAGACATGCAAATGGAGAGCAGCTGCCCAACCACAAAGCTTTTGCCTGTGCCAGTGGTGTGTTATTTTGATTGTTACTGTTATCCATAGATACCATAGATTGAGTATCTACTGTGTGTGCTACTAGGTGCGCTGCCTGCATTCTTCCCTTTTATCCTCATTTAAGCAATGTGTGAGGCAGAAATTATCATCTCCACTTTATAAGTAAGGAACTTGAGGTCATGTTGCTTGTGCAATGTCACACAACTGGTAAATGGCAGAAGGAAGAATCCAAACCCAGATCTGGCAGACACCATGCCCATGGTCTTTTCCCCATGCCATGCTGCCTCTTCTCTCTAAAACCTAATGATTCAGATGGCAAAAGCAACAACAACACACTTATATAGTAAAACAGATGTAAATTACCAAAGCTGTACTCTGAGGTAAATTTATAACTTTAAATGCTCATATTCACTTAAAATAATAAACCTCAGCATTCAAGTTAAGAAATATTTAAAAAAAAAAAAAACTGAGAAGCACAAATAAATAAATACAAAAGAATAAATTAAATAAAAAATTGAAAACACCAATAAAACAGACAAACCAAGCTTTGCCATAGATGGCGGCAGTCTAATCCTCAATACCTCTGAGTATGGGGCTCCCAGGAACGAACTAACATATCTGAGCTGACATTGGTACAAATACGAAAGCTTTCTTGTAGAAAAATGAGTCCCTAGAGATCTGGGCATAAATAATGGCAATAACTGCTGTGCCCCTGACCCCTGATTACAGTTGGTGTAAGAGTCTACTCCCCTGAGAGTTTGTCTGGGCAGCTTATGCTGTTTTTACATCTGCCAAATCCACCAGGGTACCCTCCTAGGTTGGATGCAACAGGAACCTGAAGCTTGAGTCACACACTCCAGGCCATTCCTTTTAGGCCTAGCCCAAATACAGTCTACCAGATACACAATCTCACATTGTCAGCATGCTTCTGTGCCTTCCTCAAAGTTGGGGAGATTTAATAGGGATAAGGAGGAAAGAAAGCAGAGGGTTTTCTTTTTCACTGAATTGTTCCTATGCTTTTAAGGCAATCATGTGAAACAATTGTTTCATTGCTTTAAATGTTGTAAATAAAACTTCCTATGAGACTAACGTTTGAAAAATGGTGAAGATCACAGTGACTACATTATTTACATAATAAACACACACCTAAAACTATAACATTTTTATAAGGAAGCCTGTTGTAATAAAATTTTGGTTGAGGCAGAAAGCAGTCATTTTCAAACCCTCACCTTTTATTGTGTGGAATACAGTATCTGCTGAGTCCTACTTAGAAGCATCTTTGAAGAAGGGCCTGATGCTCCACTTGTGAGAACTAGAGAGTTGGCAAGTGTCCTGTGACCTTGCTGAGACCAGCACCAGAAAATAGCCCAACTCATAAAGTGCCAGAAACTCTGAGAAAGTTGAACAATCTGTTCCTTGCACTGTGGCTGCCTCTGTGTCTTGGGTCTTCAAATGTTGAAGGTAAACTGTGTCAGGTTGTTCTAAAGACCTTCTCCCCATTTGTCTCTTGGAGCCTATTGCTCTAACCCCACTGTACATGAGGTCGCCATGACATAGGGGCCGATTCAATGGCAGCTAACAAGATGGAACAAGAACTAGAATCTGTTTGGGGGGCCACGAAGAGATAAAGAAATGTGTCTCAGTAATCTCAGCAGACAAGATACTGAGGAGTTCCTAGAACACAGGAGTGGGTGGGGGTGGGGAGGTGAGAAGCCGAAGAGAAGAAAGGCAACCAGGCGAGGCCCAATGTGAGCTGATGCAGGCCTGAGCCTGCGGTGGTCTCCTCCCAGCAGCCCGGAGCTCCAACCTGTTAATCCTGCCCTGGAATCCCCACTTCGGCTGCCTTTTGGCCCTCCCTCAAGACATTCAAATGTCAGAACAGAGGAAGAGAGAGAAAGGGGTGTCTTCTCTTTCTTGAGTAGTCCGACACCTCAGAGGGAGCACAAAGCTAAAACTTCTGACTGGACAGTATGAACAACCCAAGGTCCTCAAAGCTGTTGACCCCAGGAGCCAAGGTCAGCCCTGAAGTTCAGGCTGAGGCTCCCTTCCTCACATCTGTTTCGTTGAAAGGGTTCACTTTCTTCAGAATGCATACTTCTCTTCCCCTCCCAAAATAGAAAGCAGCCACTATGCAAGCCCTTCACCATTAGGCACAGACTCCCCCAGGTCCCCTTCCTCTTTCTCTTGCAAGGAAATGCCACGTACCCCAAGTACCTGCATTCTTGGCCAGGCAGCAGGCCAGAGCCATGTCGGCATTCCCGCTCTGCCTTTTCTCTGGTGTCCAAAGCCCTCCCTGTGCCTGAGTGCTGCAAGATGATCTGCTTCAGCCAGCCGGTGGGGCAGGGGCTGGGAAGGCAAGAGGGGCAACTTCTGGCCAGGGACTATGGCAAGTCTGCAAACAACATCTGTGCTGCCTCTCAGCTTCCCCCCACACTGAGGGGGAGATGGTCTCACCCAAGTATCAGGCCACCTGCTCATTGCTCCGGACTCCTAAGAAGCCCCTGACACACCCTGTCTCCAGAGGGAGAGCTCGGTGCATTCTTTCTCCAGCCCTGGAGGAGTTCAGACTGCAGCGGTCCTCTGTTACAGTGAGGGGGCCAGGGGGCCAACAGCATCAGCGTCACCTGGGAGCGTGGTTGATGTGCAGCATCTCAGGCCCCACAGTGTGAGTAGCTCTGTCAAGTGCCGCGTGGCTATGGAAACGATCATCACGCTGCCAGGAACCAGGGTACCGGAGAAATATGACAACCCAGGGTGTCCTAGCAGCCCAGCTGAATGCCAGCCATCCATGGCCGGGAGGAAAACATTCCATTCCATCACATTATGGCTGCCCAAGCTTTCCATCCAGGCTTCTAAGCACGATGGGGTAGCTCCCTTGGCTGTGAAATGTGAGCTCGGGGTGAGAGTGAGCTATTCAACAGGTCTGCAAATATTTGCACACACCCTGGAAAGATGGAGGCGGCACCACAATTGGAGTTTGCTCTTTGCAGGTTGCAAATCCATTTCAGATCCCTCCACACAAACACACACAGCCACACCACCTGTATCAACATGCTAGACCCTTGAGACGCCAGAAACAAGTAATATTACAGGGTGCAGATACTCCAGGCACTCCAACAAACATCAAGTGTGCTGGAGCCTGTTCCGATCTTTCTCTTGGCAAGGCAGGAAGAGCTGAGATCCTTCCCAGCTTTCGTCTAACAGCCTGTATGTGGCCATAAGGCCTGTGTCACCTCCCACCTGATCTCAGCAAGCGAACCCACACACAAAAGCGGGAAAGAGGAGAGACGGGAAGGAGAGAAACTGTATGGAGAGCACAAGTGCTTCTATTGTGCAGTCCTGAGAGAATGTTACAGCCACTGAGGCTGAGCCAAGTGCCCTTGCTCCCTTCTTAGATCATCACGAGGTGTCTGCTGATGGCCTCGTCTCCCTGCATCGGTTACTTCTGCCTCTTGCCCACTAGAAGCAACAGCCACAGCCACAATGGAAATTTCATTTCTGAATAGGAAATGAGCAGGGATGAAATCTCGCATACATGCAGACAGCACAAGTCAGTGGAAGGTCTAGTGGGACCCTCAGAGAAGTGACCCAGATGAAAACTTCAACCTGCCCGTCACCTCTCAGTGACATCAGTGCAGGGCTTGGCCATTTCCTAAAAGGCTGCTCCTTGCAGTGCTCACCCTTGCAGTCTCCTCCCATGAGCAGGGTGTTGGGATCCCTGCTTGAGGGAAGAAATTGAAAGGGCTGGAGAGAAAGTGGGGGGCAAGTCAGCCAGGGGTGAAGACAGGTGAGAAAAAGCAAAGAGGAAGGCCCGGGATTTACACAAGGATGCATTCGTGTAGGTTCTAAGAAGCACGCATGGTGGGCTTTTGAATAGAAAGTCAAGCTAAAATATTATTTGAAAATCTTCAGCTCCTATCCTGCCTCAAACAACAATCACTCATAAAAAGAATGTCACGAATGGGAGGAAATGATGCCATTGTTTTATTTTCTGTGGGAAGTCATAATAGATTCTAAAAGGCTAATCTCTCCCTCAGCCCTTTTTTTCTCCTTCCAGTGACCCCAACCTGAAAAGGAAAAATATTTGTACTCGGTGTTTAAAAACCACAGTGAGTTCACTTTTGTTGTTCATGGCAAAGCCACTATTTAGCTGCCCAGAATCAAACCAGATGTCAAGGAAGAAAGAAGGCTCCACATCCCATGAACTTGCCTTTCACCTTTGCAAAAGGGCCCAGGGGAAAGCTAGGCTAGGCTGACAATATGGAGGGAGTTGGGTAGTTAACAAACCTGATGAGCAGTTCTGCTGCAAAGCCTTGGTTAGCAGCTCTCTCTGACCCCAAATGCACACTGTTTCTTCCAGAAGTTTTCTTTCATGGACACAAGGCCAGCAGCACTATTCTCATTGGAAGCAGAGAATAGAATGAAACATTGCCAAGTCCTGCGCCATCTTCAGAATCGTTATGCTTGAGCCCGCTGTTGCAGCCACTGTGGGAATCCATCTCGTGGAGGGTCTTCTTCTTTCTCACTGACGCTCCATTTTATCTGGCATGATGTCATTCTCCAGGGACTGGTCTTGCCTGATAACATGTCCAGAGTATATGAGACAAACTGTTGTCATCTTCGAGTCTAGCAACCAAGCTAACTTTACTTCTTCCAAAGCAGATTTGTTTATTTTTTTCTGGCAGTTGATGGTACATTCAGTGTTCTTTGCCAACATCGTAATTCAAAGGCATCAATTCTTCTTCAATCTACCTTATTCATTGTCCAGTTTCCTTTGCATATGAGGCAATTGAGAATAACACCGCTTGGGTCAGGTGCACCATAGTCCTCAAAGTGACAGCTTTGGTTTCTAATGCTTGAAGAGGTCTTCTGCAGCAGATTTGGCCAATACAATACAGTGTTTGATTTCTTGGCTGCTGCTTTTGTGGGTGTTGACTGTGGACCCAAGTAAAATGAAATCCTTAACAACTTCGATCTTTTCTGTTTATCGTAATGCTGCGTATTCTTCCAGTTGTGAGGATTTTTGTTTCCTTTATGCTGAGGTGCAATTCACATGGAAGCCTGTGGTCTTTAATCATCATCAATAAGTGTTTCAAGTCCTCTTCACTTTCAGCAAGTAAGGGTGTGTCATCTGCGTATTACAAGTTGTTAATGAGTTGTCTTCTAATCCTGATGCCCTATTCTTCTTCATATAGTCCAGCTTCTAAGATCAGTTGTTCACCACATGGACTGAGAAAGTATGGTGAAAGGATACAACCCTGATGCACGCCTTCCCTGATTTTAAAATGTGTAGTATCCCCATGTTCTGGTCGAAGGACTGTCTCTTTATCTGTGTTCAGGTTCCTCGTGAGCACAAACAAATGTTTCTCAATTCCCATTCTTTGAAATTCTATCCATAATTTATTAGGTTCCACATAGTTGAATGCCTTTGCATAGTCTATAAAACACTGGTACACATCTTTCTGGTGTTCTTTGCTTTCACCCAAGATCCATCTGACATCAGCAATGATAGCTTTCCTTCCACATCCTCTTTTGAATCTTGCTTCAGTTTTTGGTAGTTCCCTGTTAATGTATTGCTACTACCATTTTCGAGCAACAAGTATCTTCAGTAAAATTTTACTTGCCTGTGATATTAATAATATTGTTTAATAATCTCTGTATTTAGTTGGATCACCTTCCTTTGGAGTGGACACAAATATGTATCTTTTCCAGTTGATTGGCCAGGTAGCTGTCTTCAAAATTTCAAGGCATAGACGAGTGAGGGCTTTCAGTCTTGAATCCATTTGCTGAAACACCTCAATTAGTAATCCATCCATTTCTGGAGCCTTG
Source organism: Heterohyrax brucei (assembly GCA_028571685.1). Lineage (NCBI taxonomy): Eukaryota > Metazoa > Chordata > Mammalia > Hyracoidea > Procaviidae > Heterohyrax > Heterohyrax brucei. The sequence continues at coordinate 23,376,986 of CM053166.1, read as the reverse complement.
TTTTTCACCAGTGATTTCAGTGCAGTTTGGACATCTTCCTTAAATACCATCAGTTTTTGATCATATGCTGACTTCCTTCAGTGGCTGAATGTAGAGCAATTCTTTTTTGGCATAGTGACTGTGTGTGTTTCTTCTGTCTTCTTTTGATACTTCCTTCTTCATTCAATATTTTGCCCATAGAATCCTTCAGTACTGCAACTAAGGGCTTGAGATTTTTGTTCTTTCAGCTTAAGAAATACTGAGGGTGGTACTCCTTTTTGCTTTTCTAACTCTAGGTCTTTGTACATTTTATTATATATAATACTTTATCTTCTTGAGCCACCTTTTGAAATCTTCTGTTCAACTCTTTTACTTCATAATTTTTTCCATTCACTTTAGCCACTCTGCATTCAAGAGCAAGTTTCAGGCTTTCTTCTGCCATTTATTCTGGTCTTTTGTTCCTTTCCTGCCTTTCTAATGACCTCTTGCTTTCTTCATATATGATGTCCTTGATGTTATCCCACAATTTGTCTGGTCTTTGGTCATTAGCACTCAGTGCATCAAATCTATTCTTGAGATGGCCTCTAATTTCTGGTGGGACATGCTCGAGCTCATACTTTGATTGTCGTGGACTTATTTTAATTTTCTTCAGCTTCAAGTTAAACTTGCTTATGAGCAACTGATGCTCTGTTCTACAGTCAGCCCCTGGCCTTGTTCTGACTGATGATACTGTACTTCTGCATCTCTTTCCACAGATGTTGATTTGATGCTTGCGTGTACTTCATCTGGTGAGGTCCAGGTATATAGTCAACATTTATATTGTTGAAAAACGGTATTTGTAATGATTAGGTCGTTGGCCTTGCAAAATCCTATCATGTCATCTCCAACATCATTTTATCACCAGGGCTGTATTTTGCAATTACTGAACCTTCTGTGTTCCCAACCTTTACATTCCAATTACCGGTAATTATCAATTCATCTTGATTGCATGTTTGATCAATTTCAGACTGCAGAAGTTGGTACAAATCTTCAATTTCTTCATCTTTGGCCTTAGTGGTTGTTGCATAAATTTGAATAATAGTTGTATTAACTAGTCTTCCTGGTAGGCATAAAGATATAATCCTGTCACTGACAGCACTGTACTTCAGGATAGATCTTGAAATGTTCGTTTTGACAATGAATGTGATGTCATTCCTCTTCCATTTATGATTTCCAGCACAGTAGGTGTATGATTGCGCAGTTCCAAATGGCCAATAGCAGTCCATTTTAGTTCAGTAATGCTTAAGATATCTGTCTTCATGTGTTCGACTTCGTATTTGACAGATTTCGATTTTCCTAGATTCATAATTCATACATTCCGTATTTCAATTATTAAGGGATGTTTGCAGGGGTTTCTTTCCATTTTGAGTTTTGCCACATCAGCAAATGAAAAATTAGGGGACAGGAAAACACATACACACACAAGAGATCAGTAGGGCTCACAGGAACATGAAATTTGTCAAAGTTAAAAAAAAAAGAAGAAGAAAAAGAAAGAAACCCTGTAACAGTATAAGGAAAGGGACATATTTTCTTTCTGTGGCTTTCCAGGAGAGTATGAAGAGTAGATTATTATCCAAGCATGTTTTTCTTTAGCACACTACCCACCAAAACTCATAGTTTAAATTAGGCAGAAGAAAAAATGTTCTTACAGGGCTCAGTCAGTTTCTCATTGTTTCTTAAATCCAGAGGCAAAAGTTAGGAAGTCTCCCTGCATCTAGACTTTTCTTAGCCATTCTATGAACATTTACTAAGCCTCTACTTGGGTAAGATATTTGGGTGATACCAGATGGCTTTGGATATTACTCCTGACCATGAGAAGTTTACAGCCTAATGGGGAAGAGAGACATGTTCATCATAGTAATAATAACAGCTATCAGTTTTGAAAAGGTAATGAGGTACCAGTGACTGTATCTTATACGCATTATCTCATTTAATTCTTACAACAAATCTGTGAAGTGAATTTTATTATTTTTATTTTATGAATGAGGAAACCGAGACTCAGAAAGTTCGAATAACTTGACCATGGTCATGCAGCTATTAAGCTTACAAGAATTTTGGTCTGTTTTCTTCACTGATGTATCCTAAATGCCTTTAACAGTGCCTGTCTCATAGTAGGGGCTCAATAAATATTTACTACATGAAGAAAGAAGCTAAGGGTGCAGAGTAGGGCTTTCTAGAGCACGGGGGCTGGGATATGAAGCACGGCTGGGATTCACGCAAAGAAGGAAGTAAAAGAACAAATGCACTGCTAGGGAAACAAAAATGCTTTACAAAATAGCAAACATTGACAACAGGGAATGGTGGCTAAAAGTGGGATATTTAAGTCAAAGAGTCTGGGGACCAACTATGGCTCTGCCACCTACGTGTTATATGAACTTGGCCTGGTCACTAAATCTCTTAGTGCCTCAGTTTCCTTATCTGCAAAATGGGGATAAGAATATTATCTACTGTGGCAAAAACTGTTCATTTTCTACCAAACCTTCCATTCTCTCCTCCTCTTTCAAATTGATAATCCCCCCCTTTTTTTTAATTAGAACTGGGTCCACTGTCCTATCACTGAAAAAATGACATGTCCAACCCTCCTGTGCAGGTAGAAGGTAGCTATTCGGCCAATGAGACAAAAACACTACTGTAGTATGACATTTCTAGAAAAATGTCCTTAAAGGACAAGGAGCATGCTCCTTTCATCCTGCTGCTCAGGCCGGAGATGCAATGACTGGTGCTCCAGCAGCTGTCTTGGACCATGAAGATGAGGATCACAATCTAGGCAGAAGTGAGAGCTGGAAGCAACCTTGGCTCCTGATTACCATTGAGTCTCCATATCAGTCCTAGACTTCTTTTATGTAAGCTGGAAATAAAGGGCCATATTTCTAATGCATTTGTTAATCCTAATGGATACATTTACCTCAAAGAGTTGCTGAGAGGATTATATGAAATAATGCAGAGCAAGTAAGTAGTGTGGGGCCTTACACAAAGTAAGCCAGTAGGCACTCAAACAAATCTCAGCAATCTTTTTGTGTTGCTAGTCTTATTACTGTTACCATCATTATCATTACAAAATCGAAAATCTTCCTTATTCTGCAAAAGGCTGAACCACCTTCATTCAGTTATTTGATCAATTTGGCTAAATATCCCTAGGACTTTGTCTTTCATGTGACCTGTTTATTACCCTTACTATCATAAGATTTCTTCTACTAACAGAACAAAAGATGTCAAATTTCATCATCAAATCATCCATACAACCAATGATATTGAAAGTCTAGGCCCGCTAATTAAAGTAGGCATTTAATCACCAGTCCCTGGAAGGCATTAATTAAATCCCAAGTTTGGTTAAATATCCCTTTTCGGAGAACTCCGTGGCAATCTGATGCCTCAAAAGAGTCTTATTTTTCCCAACTAGACACACCTTTACATTTCAGCACACACACATATATACACAAATACTTAAAGATGTTGTTATTGTGTGCCATTGCGTTGCTTCTGACTCATACAGCCCAGCAAACCCTATGGGATGGTTCTGCTGTGTCATATGGGGTGACTATGAGTTGTAATCTACTTGATGACACACAACAACAACAACAAAGAACAATCTTTATGGGAGTAGACCAGATTCCATGAAGCTGCTTGGCATATTCGAACCACTAACCTTTCGGTTGGCAGCTGAGCACTTAACCATTGTGCTACTAGGGCTCTTTATTTCAAGATACAATTTGTTTTTAAAAGTTTCATGAGTCAATATAGTATGCTGGACTTCAAGAGATTTGCCAAGAACTGTGAATGCTTTCACTTTAATCTCTGGTTCTTAGTATCTTTGACAGATTGAGGTGTTTGTTTCTGAACTTCATCAATGAATGTTTTCTAAAGGCTCTAACAAAAGAAATAAAGACAATGGACTAGAATCAGTGGTTCCCAATGGTCAGAGGAGTTTCTGCATTAAAGTGATCAAGCATAAAATTACCCACTTAGAAAAGACTCCAGACTGTCAGGTCCTAGCCTAGACTCATGGAATCGGAATTTCTGGAAGTAGAATCTGGGAATCTATATTTTTAAAACTGCCCAGGTGATTGTGAAGTGCAGTCTGGTTTGGGACTGTGGTGGATCGAATCATGTCCCCCCAAATATGTGCTAAAACCCTAACAACTGTACCTGTAAACATGATCCCATTTGGAAATAGGGGTTTTCTTTTATTATGTTAATGAGGTCATACCAGAGCAATGTGGGTCTTAAACCTAATCACTTCTGAGTTATAAGTCAGTAGAACAGACACGAAGACACACATAGGAGGAAGACAGATGCCAAGGAGTATCAAGCAAGGTCAAGGATGGCCAAGGATCACTGGTAGACATCAGAGACAACAAGAGAAGCCCACAGAAGGAATTGACATGAACAAGAACCTGATTTGGACTTTTAGCCTCCAGAACTGTTAAGCAACAAATTTTTGTTTTTGAAAGTCATTTACTTGTGATGTTTCTGCTTTGGCAGCACTAGGAAACTAAGAGAGGGACTGTCCTCCAAAGTCCTCTCTGACTTTGTCTTAGGTTCCGTTCACTAGAAGCAAAGCCTAAGATGGAGAATCTTGCTTGAATGATGTAGAAAGATGGTGCTCTCAATAGAAGGGGCACGGAGGAAGCAGGAGACAGCTAAAGTAGGATGTGACCTCAACTGGGAATTTGATTTCAGCTTGATCCCACAGGATGCTCAGGATGGCAAATTGCACCACAGAGCTGGCCTCACCTTGAGGCAAGAGGGTTGGTTTGGCTGGCATTTGGAGGAATGCAATTCTTGGAGGAAAGTGCAGTCGTATCCTTTAGCAACGAGCATTCACAGCAGCTGGAGGAGGGGTGCACCAGCTGGTGAAGGAGATACAGGCAGGCACCAACAGTATCGACTGCAAACTCCCACCTACTGGACTGTGGGGAGTTGGCCTCAATATTTTGTGGCTTTGCCTCCACTGGAGCCCTGATATCTACACTCCCTTTGCTGAGCTGATGCAAGAACCCTTTTACAGAAGGACTGTGGGCAAGAGTTTAACTAAACTCCAGGAAGGCTTTCAGAACCCAATGTGATTCTTTTGTGCGAACAGTGACCAGGTCCACCGAGCTGGCACACCAGATCACGTCTGTCAGCATTGTCATTCACATGCCAGGAATTAGCCCAAAGTCCAAATAGGTCAAATCATTTTGGAGAGTGGCCAGAAGCTAATTTTGTATTCCCAGAACCCCTCTCTTGAGGTCTAGCCACATATACTTCTTTGCTCCCTAAGCAGTGACCCAAGGGACACAGTTACCTAGAAATCCAAACTCTATTTTCCCTGGAAAAATCAACATGCAGGCTACTGAGCTTCCTTTGGCTTATTCTTGATGACTCCTAAATAGGTCAAATCGCTTTGGAGGGTGGCCAGAAGGTAATTTTGTATTCACCACTGACCTGTTATATTCCTCTGGCATTTCAAGAAAAAGTTGGGTGAAAGCCTTTTCTTGTTGTTTGCCTGAGCCCCTATCCCCTGGAGCTAAATTTGTAGCCCAGGCCCCTGTGATTTATTCCAAGCTACTGCTACTTGTCAGTGGATTCCTGCCCAAGCTTGCTTGATGCCCATCTGCTGTGTTCCTGTACATACGTGAAAATGTCTAGGAAACTAAAAGCCCAGCAGGCCCCAGCTGGAGCTGACTTGCCCCACAGCTGCTCCGGCCCCCACCAGACCTCATGTCAGTGTCTGCTGAAGCAATCCTCACCACATGGTCATGAAATGGGAGGGTCAGTGGAAAAGCACAACCCTGTTCTCTTCCAGGCAGTTGTTTTACATCACATAAGCCAAGTAAAGTTTATGTAGCCAAGAAAGCCAGGCCATATCCCACACCCCTAGAGAGCCCCAAAGCTACTTCATCTCCGCTGTCATCAAGGGAGTGCCACCATTTTGGTTTCTTTGCTCAGAGCAGGCACCTGGAAAGGAAGAACAGAAGGACAAGTGCAAGCTTCCTACTAACCCAAGTCTGGAATTCAAAAAGCTCAGGCCTGGCTCGATTGTCTCCCCCAGAAGTTTCTCTGTGGCAATGCTTTCATTTAATTGCAAGATGGCAACCCCCTTCTCTCTGCCCCACCTCATGTTTCATTGTTTGTTTTGTTCTGAGGCATTTAGATGTTTCCCTTTTCCTTCATACACTGAGAAATATCCACAGATGAATCTGCAGGGCAATCTGTCCCTTCCATAAGAACAGAAATCATGCTTCTTAATAGCATTTTCCTCTCTTCTCCCACAAAAGATGAAGTTGTTATGTAACAGAAATTTTCTCATGGGAATAGTATAATAATGATAACAGTTAATATTTTATTTATTCAATATGTATTTATTGAGTACCTCTTACATAGCAGTTTTTTAAAAAGTAGTATTTTATTGTGTTTTCAGTGAAGGTTACACAGTTTAGCTTCCCAGTGTTTTCAGTGCTTTACATGCGCTTGGTGTTGTTGTTGTCAGTTGCTGCCAAGTTGATTCCAACCCACAGGGACCTCATGTGACAGATTAGAACTGTCCTATACGGTTTTCAAGTCCTGGTGGTGAGGTGGTTAAGGGCTCTGCTATCCAACAGGCCAGCAATTTGAAGTCAGCAGCTGCTCCTAGGGAGAAAGATGTAGTAGTCTGTTTCCATAAAGATGACAGCCTTGAAAACCCTGTGCACAGGTCTTGGTCCTATAGGGTCGCTATGAGTGGGAACTGACTCGACAGCATTGGGTTTAGTTGGTTAGTACTCTTCACAGGAACATATCTACAGCTCGTCCTCCTGTGGAGCTGCTGGGTGAGTTTGGACAATCAAGCTTTCAGTTATTGCCAATCACTTACCCTTGGCACCACTGGGGCTTCTATTAACATGTGGTATGACAGTTAATACCACAACAGGGTGGGTTTAACAAACACAGATTTATTTTCTCACAACTTAGGAGGCTAGAAGTCTGAGTTCAGGGTGCTGACTCCAGGGAAAGGCTTTCTCTCTCTGTTATCTCTGGAGGAAGGGCCTTCCTTGTCTCTTTGGCTCCCAGGTGAGCTTCATGGTGGCTTAGTATCTATCTTCCTCCATCTCCGCTTCTCTCTCAGTTTACTTATTTAATCTCTTTTATGTTTCAAAAGAGATTGACTCAGGATACACCCCAACCCTACCTCATTACCGTAATAAACATAGCCTAATCCTCATTGACATAATCTGATCCTGCCTCATTAACATAACAAGCACAACCCATTCACAAATGTGATTATAACCAGTCAGAGCTTAGAATTTACAACACATATTTTTAGGCTACAAAGTTCAGTTCACAAGGAGGTAGGTATTAGTATTTCCTCCGTTTTACAGATCAGGAAACCAAGATGCAAAGAGGTGAAATAATTTGTCCAAGGCATTAGAGATTGAAAATGGTACAAGCTAGGCACCTAGCCATATGCTGGGTTACCCCAGTGGTACAAAGGTTGCCAGCCAAGCCAAGTGCTGTCGAGTCAGATACGACTCAGTTAGGAAACCCATTATTCTGCCTCAGAAAGCACAAATTTACCAACCTCAAGCCAGCAATGAGTCAAGATATGAAATGAAATCCCAGCTGCCTGCAGGAAATGCTTGTTGCTTGTGTTGATGGGAGTTTTCCGGGTGAATATTCATGTGCAGATGGAGTTGGGTGTGAGTGTGAGTCCACGGGTTTGTGCATGCATGTGTATGTGGCTACATAAAGTCCTTTCACAGTGCTCTCCCTTGAGCTGGGTAGGATGGAAAATGCGATCTTAGCTTCTCCATTTTGTATGGCTCTCCATTGCTGCTTACATAAGCCAGGGCAGGAAAGGCACTAACATACCCTTCCTAGTAAGGCTAGGAGCTACTCCTTAGTACCAGAACCTTCTACTTGCTGGGGACTGCAGTTTTGGCAAGAACCATTACCAAATACCTGAATCACCACAGGAAGTCTAAAGGTAAATTCATACAAATACAGACAGGAGAAGGGGAGCAGGGTCTGTGAAGCATCGGGTAGGTCCCCCATGTTTCCAATTTAGGACTTTCAGTCCTCAGTGGGGGTATTCACTCTTCCTCTGTCCAATTCACTGGCCTGTCTGATAGAGAACTTTAATTCCACTACATTTTAATTTGACCTTTCACACCAAAGTAAAGACCACCTAATAATGGTAAAGTATCAGCCTTTCCTAGGATATTTACATTTTAATGGAATTAAGTCTAACGCTAAAAGAATAATGGAACTAGAAGCAAGGGCTGCTGGGGGAAGAAGATTTAGCCATGGAGTGGGAGGGGGAACTGTGGGAATCACCAGAGTTTACAATAACCAACTTCACTTCCATTAGTTTTTCTACAGAAAAGAAAGAATATTAAAATGATCTTAAGTGCCAGACCATTCAGGGCCAGAGAGACTTCGAGTTATAGGACCTCCAAGGTCCCTAATAGCTGTAACACTTGTATGATTTAACATTTGAAAACAATTAACACTGGCACTTTGTAATCCAAATGCTGGAGAAAAGGCTTGACTTCTCCAAATCCAAATGAATTCAAGATGGCAGTGCAATCACCGTAAATTTTCATTATGTAATTCCCGACTCTAAGAGTTGACTATATTAATTGAAAGGCATTTTGTGCCTGGGCAGTATCATGTGGTAACACCACCTCTGACACTCAGCATCATGAATCTAGAGACAGAAACGCTAGGGTATCCAGTTCAACAAGGAGCCCAAGACAACCTCAGTTTTGACATGCCGTTTAGCATGCTATTATTTCAACCAAAATGGAGCTAGCCTTCACTGAGCCCATGATGGATGAGAATTAAGTTTATTTAATTTGGCTACCTCAGATAAGGACATTCCAGAAGCTTTCCTTTTCCTTTTGCAGATTTATTTGACATGACATCATGCCCTCAGATGCAAGATTCTTATACAAGTGCAGCATTAGGAGAATCAGTATGACTGAGTGATAAGACTAGCTAAAAAGTTAAACAGTCAACTTGGGGAAGGGGGGAAAATTGGAGGGAGATTAAAGCCATTTTTCTCACTTGCTATCTCAATGACAAGAATCAAACAATTGGACAGTCAAAAGCCTGCAGCTATGAGACCAAATGGGTAGGCTTAGAATTTCAGTCCTGTTCATTTTGGGGGTGCAAGTAAGAGAGCACCCAATGTGTAAAATGGGGTAACATTTCTTTCGCTTGTATTTGAAATGCCTTGAAAGTAATGCAATCCACAAACAGAACAGTCTAAATAACAGTGTGTGGAATTTCGTGTTCTCTCTCCCTTGAAACGTGTTAAACTGCTTTTGCTATCTTTGAGTTATAAGATGGCCAAACTCAGTGCTACGTCTTTGCCCCAAGTGTTTTTGGTCTGAGATTTCAGTTCATTGCTTCCTTTCACCTTTTCGAAAAGTCGCTGGTGACATATATAATTAGGTATTTGACTACTAGCTAAAAGATGGGTGGTTTAAAGACATCCAGAAGTGCCTGAGAAGGCAGGTCTGCAAATCAGCTTCCAAAAGGTCACAGCCCTGAAAACACTATGGAACGGTTCTACTTTGCACACATGGGGTCTCCATGAGTGGGAATCAGCTCAGTGGCAGCTGACTTAAAAATAACCTTTTAGAAAACATACTAATGAACGGAGACAGGGAGACAAAAGACAAGAAAACATGCCTTATCTGTCAGACACCGCTATGGAGTTCATCAGTAAGGACTTAGCAAACTCCCCAATAATTGGTCCAAACAGACACGTGGCTTTCTTGGTATCATCTCATTTGAATCCCTGTCATGTCCAATCAGAAAGAAGCACATTCCACAGCTGTATCTTTTACAGTTGTATCAAAAGCATGTGAGATTATTCTAAGTAGATGAAAACATACAATGAGAAAGTCCTGGAAATCAAGCCCAAAGGGAGCCTGCCACTGTGCCCTGAGGCTTTAGAGTGATACTCCTGCTCCTAGGCTGCTCTTTGTCAAAAAGCTTAGGCCACCTATGAAGAAACCCAACTTGACACCAGTTTTCTAGGAAAAGAGTGAGAAGGAACTTGGCTTCCAGTCACTGAAGAACCAAACAAAAGATGGGATGCAGACGAAAGCACGTGGCTATTGAGTACTTGAAAGGTGACTAGTGTCAATAAGGAACGCAAACTTCAGTTTCATTTGATTTTCATTAATTTGAATTTAAATGGGAAAACTGATACTCCACTCAGTTATTGGAAAGCTTTTAAGTATGTTTGCAAGAATTCTGTTTATCGAATTCTATGAAATTTTATAAAATCTACATACAGATCAAATATTTCTGATGAAAATGTAGCATCTGAGTTGAGATACACTGTAAGTGAAAATGTACATTGGATTCTGAAGAGTTAGTATTAAAAGAGGTAAAATTTTTCATTAGTGGTTTTTGTATTGGTTTTATATGACTTTTATATGATTATGTTTTATATTGATTGCATATGCCAAAATGATAATATATGAGAAACAGTGGGTTACATTAAGTATATTATTAAAATTAATTTCACCTGTTTCTCATTCTCTCAGTGTTGCCACTGGAAAATTTCTATCCCACGTCTGTCAGCTTGTTGTGCTATGGTGGCTTCTGTGTGGATCATACCATATAGATCATAACAAATTACAGATAACAAAGGGAATTAAAATGAAGAAAGGTGTGTGTCAAGTTTGCATCCTTTCACCATACTTATTCAGTCTGTATGCTGAGCAACTAATTGTAGACGCTGAACTATGTCAAGAAGAATGGAACATCATGAGTGGAGGAAGACTCATTAATAGCTGTGAGATGCAGATGACGCAACTTTGCTTACTGAAAGTGAAGAGGACTTGAAGCAGTTACTGATGAACAAAGACCACAGCCTTCAGCGTGGATTGCACCTCAACATAAAGAAAAGAAAAATCCTTAAAACTGAACCAGTAAGCAACATCATGATAAACAGAGAAAAGACTGACATTATCAAGCCAGCCAAGTGCCGTCGAGTCGGACATTATCAAAGATTTCATTTTACTTGGATCCAGTGAATACCCAGGAAGCAGCAGTCAAGAAATCAAATGACATATTGTACTGGGCAAACCTACTACAAAAGACGTCTTTAAAGTGTTAAAAAGCAAAAATGACACTCTGAGGACTGAGATACGCCTGACCCAAGCCATGATATTTTCAATTACTTCCTAAGTCTGTGAAAGCCGGACCCGGAGTAAGGAAGACCCAAGAAGAACTGATGCATTTCAATTGTGGCTTTGGCAGAGGATATCGAATGTAGTGCCAGAAAAACATTCTATCTTGGAAGAAATACAGCCAGCGTGCTCTTTGGAAGTGAGGATGGTGAATTTGTCTCACGCACATGTCATCAGGAGGGACCAGTCCCTGGAGAAAGTCATCATGCTTGGTGAAATAGAGGGTCAGTAAAAAAGAGGAAGACCCTCAAGGAGATGGACTGACACAGTGGCTGCAACAAGGGGCCAAGCATGACAGTGATTTTGGGCATGGTGCAGGACTGGGCACTGTTTCGTTTTGTTGTCCATAGGGTCACTACGAGTTGGAACTGATTCAGTGGGACCCAGCAACAACAATCGCCTAAGAAGTGAATTAATTCATGGTGTTTTGGAAGAAGTTAGCAACCCTCTGCTGAGTGGGCCAACTTAGGGGTGCCTGTTCATAGGGGGCAGAGTGGTTCAGTGCTATGTCTGCTAACCAGAAGGTCAGCAGTTGAAACCTACCAAGCTGTCCTTGGAAACTCAATGGAGCAGTTCCACTCTGTTGCTACGAATTGGGTTGCTACGAATCGGCATCAACGTGATGGCAGCAGGTTAGGCTTTTGCTTTGATTCACTGGAGGTTTCCATGCTAACACTAGTTGGCACTAGGCAGTGTCATTGTCTCATGAGCGACACGTAATGCCACACATGCAGGCTCAATACTGAAGATTTGCAAAAAAAAAAAAAAAGTAAAACAATGCCATTCTTCTCACTAACATTTCTGTTGTTATTTTGGAAAATATGGTTATTTTTTCATCAGAATATTTTATTGATAAACACGTAATGTACATCATGTATGGGATGTACTTGATAATTTCAAAATAAATTACTAGATAATTTATATCTCAATTTTAATTTCTAACATGATAAATACTGATGTAGCTTACATGAACAACATTTCTTCCAAGTCCCTGATAATTTTTTTTAATTGTGATTGAGTGAAAGTGTACAATCCAATTTAAATTTGCATGCCTGCTTATCTGTAGCTCCCTCTGCTCTCCTTGCCTGGTACAGCACACTCCTCCTTTCCGTTCTATACATGTCACATCCTCTTAACAATGTCCTGTCCCCTAAGCATGTAAAAGGGTACTGAGCCCAAAACATTTGAGAATCACTGTTCTAGGGGGACTTGGTAGCAGATGGTGTTGGTGTCCTGTCTCCAGATCTCCTCGGCCCACCTCTGAGTCCAGCTGCAGCTGCTGTGGACAGTTGCCATGCACACTGCCTGCTTCCCACTTCGAACACCCGCATCTCTCTGTTGTTCTGCCTGAGGGCTTTCTCTCATGCGGTAGGACTATTACTTGTGGGGGTTGAAAACTAGAAACAACAAAATGCCAATTAACAGTAGGGTAGAATGGATAAATCAGTTGCGGTGCATTCACACTGTGGAAGTCATGGGAATAGACAAACCACTGCTACATGTAGCAATGTGGATGAATCTCACAGCTATAATGTTGAGCAAAAGAAGCCAGACAAAAAAGAGTACCTGTTGGTGATTTCAGTTATATAAAGTTAAAAACAAGCAAACAAACAGGTGAATCCAATGTATGGAATTAGAAACCAAGCTAACCAATGCTTTGGGGCAGGAAGTAGGGCCTGTGAGGGCTCCTGGAGGCCCAATAACATTCTAGGTCTTGGCATGTTTGTGGGTACCTAGGTACGTTCATTTTGTAATAATTTATTGAGCTATATACTTCTGATCTGGGCCCTTTTCTGTATGTATGTTAGACGTTACACAGAAGGTTAAAAATGATAGTCCTTATTGTTTTTACATCATGCTCTGCCAGGCACAGAGGAGGATAAAATAGAATTTTCAGACACGGTTTCTGATTTCTGCCTTTACATCAGTCCCCCTGAGAAATCAGTAATCGCAGAAGATTTAATTTGGGGTTAGGCAGTTTGGGGCGGATGGTTTTGCTTGAACAACACAATGCCTTTTCTTGTTTTTAATTTACTTGCAATGTCTTTATTTACTTAGAACACACATGGCATCACAGTCTTCATTGCTCCTCAGTATTCTATGCCAGCTCTGTCCCACATTTAAGTTACCAGTCTGCCCCTGAAGGCCTTTGAGTGTGAGATCTACAACAACTTAATAATAATTCCAGAGACAGCATGAGCTCTTGTGCGATGGAGAGCCAGCTCACTGCACTGGCAGTCATAGCCAAGAGTGTGGCTAAAGAGGAGCAGGCAGGTGTGTTGGCTGAGGAAGAAGGGATCTGGAGAGTGAACCAGCAGCCCCTCCGAGGGGAACAGTGAAGAGGGCAGAGGAAGAGGCCAAAATTCATGATAGAGTTACCCCTGGCTAGGGAATATGAATATGACCTTACCAGAAGGTCCTTGGGAACATTTCTCCAGCCAAGAGATCACTTTTTTGCCATCCCTATTCTTTTCAACATAAAGAAAAGCAAAAATCCTCACAACTGGACCAATAAGCACATCATGATAAATGGAGAAAAGACTGAAGTTGTCAAGGATTTCATTTTATTTGGATCCACAGTCAATGCCCGGGGAAGCAGCAGTCAAGAAATCAAATAACATACTGCACTGGGCAAATCTGTGGCAAAACACCTCTTTTAAGTGTCACTTTAAAGCTGTCGGTTTGAAGACTAAGATACGCCTGACCTAAGTCATGGTATTTTCAATTGCCTCATGTGCATGTGAAAGCTGGACAATGAATAAAGAAGACGCAGAAGAATTAATGCATTTGAATTAGCGTTGTATCCAAGAGCACTGACTATGACATGGACTGTCCGAAGAATGAATGAATCTGTCTTGGAAGATTTATAGCCAGAATGCTCTCAGAGCCCTCAGAAGGAATCAACACGGCCAACACCCCAATTTGGACTTCGGGTCCTCCAAGCACTGAGACAATATATTTCTGTTATTATAAAGCACCCAGCGTGTGGCATTTTGTTACAGTGGCCCCAGAAAGCTTAAGGCAGAGGTTTTGGTTACTGCCTTTGCTGGAGGAGGTAATGTTGTTTCAGGAGTCAGCACAGGCTGTCTTCATAACATACAGGTCCATTTGCTCTCTTAAGCCACTTAGAAATGCTTGCCCAAACAACAGGGCTCACAAGCCCTTATCAGCATTTGGGGAGCCCTAGACTGGGACTAGATAACCGCACTGGAACTGCTTTTCAGTGGCTCCAAAGCCAAGGTGTATTCACTGCTTGCATCTCCAGGACTTTGAAATCTCTCCTGCCCTCAAAAAATGTAATTTGGGGAGCAAGAAGAGGCAGCTGAATGAAGCCTGTGGAACAGCACCTCCTCCCACCTACACTAGAGCCTTAGGAACTCAAACATGGTCAGTGAGATGGTCCAGGTTTGAAGTTGAAACAAAGCGGGAGGTTTGTGTGTGTTGTTAATTGAAGCTGAACAGCTGCAGCCCACCCAGCCTCCACAGGATCTTGCACAAAAGAACAAAAGCTATTTTCTCTCAGGTGTTGATGGCTATTATACCGGTTCCTACTGCCAGTTCTGGAAGGGGCCACTTTGCTTCTGCCTGGGGGCTGGGACAACTCAAAATTAGAAAATGTTAAGCTCTGAGTCCTCTTCAGTCTGATTCCTCTTTTTCACAGATGAGGGAAGGAGGCCTGGACCATACGGCTAGAGAATGGAAGGACTAGCTCTTAAAAGCCAGGCTTTCACACAGGCTCCATCAGTGTCCTCCTCCTCAGCTATGTGCAGGGCATGAATTGCCATTCTGGGGCTCAGCTCCTGGAGCTGAGGAGAAGGAACGAAGGAAGCAGCAAAAGTATATGACAGGAAGCAGAAGACCTCTTAAAGATAAAAGCTAATGTGTAAAAACTGAAAGAAGAACTGAAGAAGCCAAGATGGGGGCAGACTAGCTAGGAGAGGCAGAAATGACTTCTGAACATCCTGACAAGGAAACGGGCAAGCCCAGCCCAGCGCCGTCGAGTCGGATCCGAGTCAGAAGTGAGCAAGGAAGGAAAAAAAAAAAAAAAAAGGTGTCAGATAAAGTCAAGTGGTCAGGGCTTGCAACTCTGAACTCAACCGGCCTTCTGGATTTCTTCGTCTGTGATTGCTTAGCCAGAATACCTGCCACTTTTCTCTTGACCTTGCCACACATTCAGCTGTCTCCTGCACATTCTTTGCTGGCACCTTCATGGATACCTTAGATTCGCCATGTCCAGAAGTACCTCCTCAGTTGCCCCTGCACATCCCTCTTCCTCTAGGGCTCTAGGGTTTCTTGTCTCCGAGGAGGGTGCTCCCTACTCTACTTCTAAGGCCTCAGCTAGAAACTGGAGCACTGCACCAGACTCCAGGCTCAGACTTAATCCCCATATCTACTCTACTTCTAAGTGTCCTACTTCTAACCCCAGGATCTCCAAAACTGGCTGCTGCTTGCCATGTCTTCTAAGCCTGCCTGTAATCTGGACATTACATGGGGCTTGTGTTGGGGCACTTGCTTTACAGAGTAGCCAAGTTGTTCTTTCTAAAACACATAAGCTCATTTCTTTCCTTTGCTTCATATCTTTCTCATGACTCCACATTGCTCTCAGGCTAAAATCCAAACTCTGGAAACAAAGCAAACAAGGCTCTCCATAAAGGACCCTCTGCCTCATGTCTTGGAAACCCTGGTGGTGCAATGGTTAAGTGCTACATCTGCTAACCAAAAGATTGGCAGTTCAAACCTGCCAAGTGCTCCCTGGAAACTCTATGGGGCAGTTCTACTCTGTCCTATAGGGTCACTATGAGTTGGAATCGACTCGACTCCAGTGGCTTTCGCTTCCTCTCTGCCACTGCTTCTACCTTCAGCCCTTCCTCATACTGCATACCCAATGAATTCTCTGTTCCAACCACTTGAAATTTCTTCTCATTCCTGATTGGCCGGTTTCTCCCGCCTCAGGGCCTGGAATGACCTCCACCCAGATGTCTATATGGCTGGCTCTGTCTTGTCATTGAGGCTTCAACTCACTTACATGCCACAGGAATATCCCTTCTGCAGAGACTTCCTGACCACAGAAACTGAAGCTCTTCCTCTGGACACTCTTGATCACATTGACTTGTTTGGACTTTTTTTATAGAGTTTTATCCATCTGACCTTTGTTGTTGTTATCAATGTGCCCCCTACTAGAGTGACACCTCCCTGAGAGCTGGGCCATTTTCTGTCTTGTCTATCACAATGTTCCAGTACCTACAGCCATGCCCCACCATCGAGGAGACTCAATAAATGTTTGGCAAATGTGTGCATGAAAGAGTAACCATCAAGACCTGTCCTGAGCCATAACCAAGATGCTCTGGCTTTAATCTCTGCTTTTACTTTCATTCTCAAATGCTTTTTAGTAAGGAACTTGGACCATCAATTAATTGAGCTCCAACTCTTAGCAATGCTTAATAAAACTAAACCTAAAAATGACTACTACTCTGGCTCTTATTTCTGCTTTGTGTTTTGATTGTTGTTTAAGCTAAAGTCAGTTTACCTTGTTAAGTTCCCCATTTTTAAACATGAAAAAAAAAAATTCCAGCCGGCCTCACTCATGTTGGGTGAGGATCAGCTAATGAGTGACCCAAAGGCTATTGCTTGGGCCTGATAACCAAAATCCTATTGTCATTCATTTTCTTTATCTTGTAGTCAACATGTATGTGCGAGACACTGGGCTGAATGTTGGGAATGCAACAGTGAGCCAAGAAGTAGAAGCAGTCCTGCCCTTTGAGACATATGACCTATAAAGGAAGATCAAGAACAAATGTTATCAGCCGGTGAGGTGAGAAGGCTGATGTAGGCACACTGGAATTGAAAAGAGCACAGGATGCAAGGCAAGGGAGACAGCAATCCAGGCATGGGTGGGGTTAGAAAAGGCTTCTCAGAAAAAAAGGAGATCAAGTTAGAGACTGAAGTCCATAGTAATTCATATGGACTTTTGAACCCACCTCTCCCTCCTCTAGGGAAACCATTTACTGAAATGATCAGCTTTTACTACATGAAACTGTCCGTGGTCACATCTGCCCCAGATAAAAGGCTAACTCAAACCAGAAAATCATAGTAACTTTGTGGCTTCATTGGATATGGTGATCAAAGAGCCACATGGCTCATCAGTTACACATTTTCACAACCTACTGTTCAACACTAGCAATGTGCTCTGCGTGTTCCATGCATCCTGAAATGTAGGCTTTCTGTAAAGACAGTATCGATTCTGTACCATATAGGTTAGGGTAGGCTAACGTGTGCAGCAAACAGCTTCCAGTCTCACTGGCTTTACCCAACAAAAGTCAATTTTTGCGCTTATGTCACACACACAAGGCAGTTCAGCTGAGATATTCTGCTCCATAGAGTCATTCTATGAACCAGATTCCTTTTATTTTGTGGTCCCACCACCCTCCAGGGACTTTGGGGATTTTTTTTTTTTTTTTCATCTAGCTACAGGCAAGGGAAGAGAGAGTGTTTGGAAGACTGGAAGATTTTTAGAGCCAGAGGTAGAAGTGGATTCCATTACTTCTGCTCACGTTCCATCAGTCATAACTCAGTTACTGGGTACCGTCTAACTACAAGGAATGCTGGGAACTGTAGTCTCTCTCCGTGTCCAGGAGGAAAACAAAAATGGGCTGGGTGAACACCTAGGATTATCTTTGCAGTAGCAAGGACACTTAGCAATGAGATAAAACACAGAATGGGTCAATTTAGTGAAAACAGATTGAAGATATTGTGTAAACTGAACGACCACCTGACCACTGAACACTCAGACAATTAAACATGAGCTAAGTCTTTTTTTTGATAGATAAATTTTTTCTTGTGCTTTCAGTGAAAGTTTATAATTCAAGTTAGTTTCTCATACAAAATTTAATACACATATTGTAATGTGACCCTAGTTATCCTCTCTATAATGTGACAGCACATTCCTTTACACGTTGTGTTTCCCATGTCCATGCAGCCAATTCCTGTCCCTTTCTGTCTTCACTTCTTGCCTCTGGAAAGGAGCTGCTTTATTAGTCTCATGAAGCTACTTGAGCCAAGAAACACACCCTTCGTGAGTATCATTTTATGCCTGATAGTCCAGTCTAATCTTTCTCCGCAAAGTTGGCTCTGGGAATGGTTTTAGTTTTGGGCTAACAGACAGTTCAAGGGTCATGTCTTCTGGGGTCCCTCCAGTCTCAGTTATACCATTAAATCTGGCCTATTTCTAGAATTTGAGTTCTGCATCCCACTTTTCTCTCCTCTGTCAGACACTCTGTGTTGCGTTCCGTGTCAGGGCAGTCACTGGTGGTAGCCAGGCACCATCTAGCTCTTCTAGTCTCAAACTGATGGAGTCCCTGGTTTATATGACCCTTTCCAACTCTTGGACTCATGTTTTCCTAGAATCTTTGATGTTCTTCATTCTCCTTTGATGAGCTAAGTCTTAAATAACTGACAGTATTTTTCAGTTAGTGAGTTAATCCTGTTTACTTAGTCAAAGAGTTTCTTCTCTAGGTGACAGTCAAAACAATTATTAACCAACGAAAACAATTTCTCCATCTCATGTACCTGCTGCAACACTGCAAGTGTTCAAATATATAAAATTAGTGGAAGAAAGTAGTGCTTGGCCATATCCTCAGGAGAGTGCCTGACTCTATACCTAATCACTTACTCAAGGGATATTTATTGAATACGTCAGCCAAGCCAAGTGCCGTCAAGTTGGATCTGACTCAAAATATGTCAGGCAAAACTTAAGTCTGCACATTATATGTCTGTGTTCCAAAGAGAGCACACAGAAAACCATAATTTTTCTTGCCCACTGAAAAACCTCAGCATGAATAAACACACTTAAATATGCACAGCTCTCTGAAGATATTTATTTTTACTTACAGAAATAAAAGTTTGCAGAGGGGCTTGCAATATTCTGACAAAAGTTGCTCTCTAAGCACACAGCATTGTTTGATTTGTCTGAACAAAGTGAGATGGAACAAGGTGAAAGACTGGAGACTTTGGGACAGATCCAAGAATTAATGATGTATACTTGGCTCTAACTATGGCCAAGAATTTTTCATAATGGTGGCACTGTACTAACTTCAAACGTAATAATGATTAAATACACTGAGCACTTATATATCATCAGCTCCTACACAATGCCAAAAAAAAGATAGCTCCAAGGGCAAGAAATGTGTCAACACCACACTGTCACAGATCACAAATCCAGACCACCCTCAGGAAGGTTATTTGGATATGTAATGAAATAATTGACAAAAAGCCATTCTGAGGGCCTCGGCTCCAATGTGTCAGCAGATCTGACTGTCTAAAGTTCATGTAGCTTGGTAGCACAGAGGCCTGCACACATTTTTCACATTAGGGAACAGATGGAAGCTGTAATTCCCACCATGGCTGAGGGACGCCTTGCACCCAACAGGAGCAGATAATAAGCTCATTGTGGGAGGGGAGGAGGAAATTTGCTATTTCCATCCAAGAGCTCAGTGAACTGCCGCTGAACTACTCACCCAAGTGTGGACAGCACGTTTCCCTGAGGGAAAGTGGAGAGGCTCAAGGATCTGTCCAGGAAAGATAGAACCTATGGTAATTAGTTTTAAATTGCTGAATGATCTTTCACAGTTGGAGATGGAAACTTGAATGACCAAAAGAAAATGGCTCAGTAGTGCCCCTCCGCAAGTGGTGCCCAGGGCACCAGCCCTCCCTCTCATACCTTAGTTACGCCTCTGCAGAGACCGCATCTATTTCCAAACCTCAGAAGGTCTAAAGTCGTTTCTGCTTCCCCTTCAGCCTCAAATCTTGCATCAGAGCCAGGGTGGGGCCATTTCTAGCCTCACATTCACGACACTGTGGGAAAGTCTATTTCTAACCTCAGTTTCCTAAGGCTGAGTGCTTACATAGTTTTGCCTGGGACATGGGCTAGATACTGGATTCGGTGACATACCTCATTTTCATTTGTTCCAGAATATTTTTGGTCTAAACTTTTCCAATTTTAAATTGGTCTCTGGGGCACCATTCAATGGGAAACTTGAAGGAAGGGGAAAAATATAGTAAACTCTTTTGGATTTGGAAAATATGCTGTTTGGCTGAGAAAGATGTTTTCCATAGATTTGATCACTCAAATGCGGTGAAGTGCTGAAAACATCAACTATATTCTAATCTGGTAAAAGCCATCAGCGCCTAAGATGTGTCACGTCAGGGCTGCAGAAGGTAAAATGTGCAACACGCAGTTGACACATGCACTGTAACATTCTGGGATAGGCCGCAGCTGCACAAAGGGGCACAGATCTGCGAGGTTGTGTGATGGCAGCTTCCGTGTAGGTGCAGGCCCCAGTCCACAATCCAGTCTGGTCAAAAAGCCTGAGAACGACACGAGTCATTTCATGTCTAGATTCCCAAGTGCTTTGTCAACAGACTACTACTAACTGTCATAGAAACCTCTAGAAGACAGCAGCAAGCACAAGAGAAACTAGGCCCTTGTTTCACAAAGACAGTGGTGGTGAAGCTGACGAAAAGGCAGCTGGCTAACTGGAGCTCTTGAATAGTTCTTTTCCTGTCATTCTTTTTTTTTAAAGAGAAATTTAAGTTGCAAAGGCTGAAGAATGAACTGAACACAACTTAGAAATCTCTGTGCCCTAGAGTTGTGCTCTCCAATATGGCAGCCACTAATCACACTGGTTATTGAGCATCTGAAATGTGACTAAAGTGACTGAGGAATGGAATTTTAAAACTTGTATTTAATTTTAATGAATTTTAGTTTTAGAAAAACTACATCATCTGATTCAGTTACTGGAAAAAGTTTAAGAATATTTGGAAGAATGTGAACACGTGAATGCACTTTTTCAATGGTAACTTTTATGAAATCCAAATACAGGTCAAGCATTTCTGATGAAAATTGGCCACCTGAATGGAGATGTGCCTCAAGTGTGCAACACACACTAGGATAAGAAGATTTAGTCCAAAAATAGTTTTAAAAAGAATGGGAAACACCTCATTGTCAATTTTTTTAATATTGATTGCATTCTGCAATTATTTTGGATCTATAAAGCTAAATGCAACATATCATAAAAATTGATGTCATTTGTTTCTACTTTTTAAATTCTAGTGCTAGAAAATTTAAAATCACGTACTTAGCTTGCATTATATTTTCAAGGATAGAGCTACGCAAGTGTTAAAAGAGCATCACACAGGTAGGTATCATATCCCTTCCTCCAAGTCCAGACACACATACCCACAGGCCACCCAACACAGAAAATAACAAATGCTCATCAAGCATGTAGTGTCATGTTTTCTGAAGAGGTAGCATCACCCAGCAAACCTAGGATTGGACAGATACAACAGTAGCCTAGATTTGACTTATCCTCTGAGACTCTCAATGACATGAGTTGACACTATAGCCATAACAATGGACGCAAACATGTCAAAGATCATGAAGATAGTGCCAGGTAAGGCACTACTTTTTTCTGTTGTGTGTAAGGTTGTCGTGAGTTGGAGTCAACTTGATGGCAACCAACACCAATAAGCATTACTCAGCAAACTGAGGATTGGGAAGAAATGACATTGTCTCAGATGGGACTGGTCCTCTGAAGGACCTTGGACAAGTAACTCCCCTCATCTGTCTTACAGCAGTATTAATTGAGATAATGTTAATCTCTTTTTACCTACAAAACCAAACCCAAGCCCACTGCCATTGAATCAATCCCAATCTACAACGACCCTATAGGACAGAGTAGAACTGCTGCATAGAGTTTCCAAGGAGTCCCTGGTGGATTCCAACTGCGGATCTTTTGGTTAGCAGATGTAACACTAAACCACTATACCACTAGGGTTTCTCTTTTTACCTACAATAGAGGAATATCATTCATTTGCTGAGCTCTCCTTAGGCCCAGGGACTAGGTGCTGTAGGGAGGCCAATAGACAAATGAGACATCATCCTTGGGTTCAAGAGGCTTTAGGGCTAGTTGTTTACAAACACAAATACTAATAGTTAATGTGATTAGCTGCTAACCAGGAGGTTGGAGGTTTAGACTCTGACTCTGCCCAAAGGTACCTCAGAAGAAAGGCCTGGTGGTCTTCTGAAAAGTCAGCCACTGAAAACCCAATGGAAAACAGTTCTATTCTACCACACTAAAGGTTGCAATGAGTTGGAAGTGGCTTGATGGCACCTGTTTTCTTTTTTAAAACTAGACAGACTAAAATAAATGCTGAAATCAAAGTCAAAACAAAGGGTTCCAGAAGCCCAGGTTGGAGGGTGATGAATTCTCCTCTCAGACCATGAGAGACTGTCATGAACTGAACTATGTCCCACCAAAATGTGTATGACCTTGGCTAGTTCATGATTTCCAGTATTGTGCCACTGCCTACCATTTTGTCTCCTGATGCGATTTTCCTATGTGCTTGTAAATCCTACCTCCATGCTGTTAATGAGGCAGGATTAACAGCAGTTATGTTAGTAATGCAAGACTCAATCTACCACATCAGGTTGTGTCTTAAGTCAATCTCTTTGGAGATGTAAAAGAGAGAGGCAGGCACAGAGACTTGGGAACCTCATACACCAAGAATCAAGAACCAGGAGAATGGTGCATGTTTTGCACCCAGGGTCCCCGTGCCGAGAAGCTCCTTGACCAGTGGAAGATTGATAATAAGGACCTTATTCCAGAGCCAACAGAGAGAGAAAGCTTCTCCTGGAGCTGATGTCTGAATTTGGACTTGGAGCCTACTAGACTGTGACAGAATAAATTTCTCTTTGTTAAGGACAGCCACTTGTGGTACTTCTGTTCTAGCAGTACTAGATGACTAGGAGCAGAGACCACCGGGATTTTATCAGCGGGGATGAGAGGGGGCCAAGGAGTAGATGCAAGTGAGTACACAGGGTGTTTAGGGAATGGTGAGTGGGTAAAAAGGAGAGAAATCCCAACCAATGGGGCTGGAAAAGAGCAAAGGGAATGAATGGTGAAGAACTAGGCCTGCCAAATGAACCAGTTGGAACCAGTATGGTTTTTGAGAGAGGAGGGACAAGCTCATGGAGACCACGGCATTGCCAGGCAAGAAATAGTGAGAACTTGCCCTAGACTAGGGGAAGAATAAATGGAAGAGAGGGCAAAAGACACTGTGGAAGCATGTCAGGCTCACAGGGCAGCCAGGGAAGACAGAACAGAGCTGACGGTGGTGTCATTCATCAAGGTTAGGGAAGCCAGGAGGAAGAACAGATTGACATGATGTGATGGCTAAAAGACACTGCAAATTCTTTGGAAGCAAGCCTGGAGGAACAGAAGACACTGATAACCAAACCCCAGAGATTGTACATCTAGCGCTCTACTTGGCTAACAAAAACCTATTATCACACAGTGGTGATGAGAAATGGCCAACCAGGGGGGGGAAAAAATCTTCAGTTTGGAATTTCCCGAGTTCGTTTTCAAACACGAGGTAGCATGAGTATAGATTGTTGATACTTAACACTTGAAACATTGGAAATGAAACAAACGCATAGTAAGGGTAGGTGTGAGAGTCCCAACAAGACACCTATCGTCAGTTCAAAGGCAAAGTCATGCCCTTAGAAAATGCAACCCACTGTGATGGAAAGATTATGTAATTTTTGCAGGGTCAAAATTATCCAAGGTTTTGCTTGTACAAGGGGAACATACACCCGGCAATCCCCAGGAAACCCCCTCCTACCACCAGCACCACAGCAACACAAGCTCAGGTTTCAAAAGCAAGCTCTCTGCCTAGCCCTCGGGCTGAGGTTTTGTGGTTTCGGATTGATTTTGGCTTCAAGCAAATGCAAGTCCTTCCTTCTGCTCTCTGAACTAATTCCAGCGTTGACTGCACAGCCTTGTGGCCCCTCGTCTGCTGACCATGTGGGGAGCTTCAAAGTCTTTTCAGTGTGATTATTTGTTCTGTCAACAGCTCTGTGCCTGGGATGAGTGAGGGCCACTGCTTCTAGCAATCACTCCTCTTCTATTCCTGTCACCCCCCCCCATCACTTCTTCACAATGCAGACCTTCTTCTGGGGAATACACAGCACTTGAATGCCACCTCCCTACTCCTAATGGATACTAAGTGATACCAGGTGTCTCTTTTAATCTCCTGAGAAGAAACCAAACACTATGCCCTTGTTCCCACCCCAAAAGAAACTACATACTGACTGAAATAGAGGTTTTCCTAGCAGATTAACCACAAACTCATTCATTAACTCCATCTCATGGGGGCAGGGAGCTGCGCGGTCTGAAGCTTCTTTTAATTTTATCCCACAGCTTTGGTTGTCTTCAACAGAAGCGTTGGTTAGAATGATCCAGGCTGCTGTTTTTCAAAGTCCAAGTCTTTAGAGCTTAACCAGCCTCCTCAGTATTCAGCCCATGCCCATGAAAAAAATCAAACCAAACCCACTGCCGACTCACTGCTACCCTTAGAGGTCAGAGTAGAACCGCCCCATAGAGTTTCCAAGAAGTGCCTGGTGGATTTGAACTGCCAACCTTTTGGTAAGCAGACGTAGCACTTAACCCACTACACCACCAGGGTTTCCGCAGTCAAGTTTAAATATCGTTTCAAAGTCACTGCTTCAGAGGAACAAATTGGAATGGAGGCACCACGGAAGGGTCTGTCTTATGGGCTGCTACGAAAACAGAAGTGCTGGTGGGCTCCAAGAGCACAGACCTGGCTAAAACCACACATCCAGTGATCACTTTTTCTCCACTGATGCCTTGAGATGTGACCACAGGAACTCAGTTTCTCAAGCACTGAAAAAGGGACAGAAAATGCTGCTTTCATCCCAGGCGAAGTCAGAGAGAAAGAATCCTTGTTTAAAAGATGTTGACATTAGAACAAGTAGAAGATCTAAAGGAAATGAAGCCACTCCCACCTCCCACCCCTTCCAATAAAGTGAATCTGGGGACGCTATTACTTTTAGTAAAGAAGGCCATTTGATCTTGAACCTGGGACCTGGAAGAACTGGAACATTGCAATAAAGACAAATGGGAAGATGCCCTCACTTCTTCCTGACCACCATTACTTTCTTGTTCATTGCCATTACCATGTCAGTACTACAGAATGTGTTGAAGAGTGATGAACAGAGTGGTTATCTTTGAAAACTAATCAATCAATACATGTTTACAGCCTTCCTATTATACACAGGCAGCTAAAATGATGCCACCTAGTTTGCGAGATAAGACATGCACATGGAGAGAAAAAATGATGTGCAAGCCTGTATTTGAGGATAACAGCGGTTAGAGCTGTAGTCTGAGGGGAGATCACTTCCAGCTGTGGAGGCCAGGGCTGGTCTGGGGAAATGAGCAAAATTCAGATGGGTGGGAAGACAGAAGGGGAAGGCATGTAAAACATAGGAAACCACGGCCCAGAAGCAGGACAGGACGATTCAAGGCATTTTCAGAGTGTGGTGGAGACCAATGCAGGGATTTGGGCAGTAGTAATCAGGATTGATTTTCCCATCTGAAAAATGAAGATAATAATGATACTTCCTGTACAGGGCTGCTGGGAGGATTACATGTGATAATGCACAGAAAGTGCTTTGTGTGGTGTCTGGCATGGAGAAAACATTTGATCAAGTTGGGAGTAGTAGGACAAGAGGCAGGGGGTGCAGTGATGTTTCAGTAGTAGAATTCTCACCTTCCATGTGGGAGACCCAGGTTTGATTCCTGGCCAGTGTACCTAATGTGCAGCCACCATTCATCTGTCAGAGGAAGCTTGTGTGTTGTTGTTCATGATACAGAACAGGATTCAAGGGAGTTTCCAGACTAATACTAGGAAGAAAGTCCTGGCAAACCTACTTCCAAAAATCAGCCAATGAAAATGCTATATCACAGTGGTCTGATCTGCAACCCACCATAAGGATGGCACAGAACCAGGCAGCATTTCTTTCTGTTGTGCAGAGGGCTGCCAAGAGATGGGGCCGACTTGAAGGCAGCCATGAACAATGACAGAGGCGACCAGAAAGAAGCCAGGGAGCTAGGAAAGACCTCTCCAAGGGAGTCCTGCTAAAACTCAGTTAGACATGGAGAAGCAAAGGACAGGGAACTGCACAGGTACCTCTGGCAGGGATGGATTACCCAATAAGCAAAGTATGCATGGGTTTAACTGTGCAGATGCAGTAAAAAACAAAAACAAAACCAGGTGAAACTGTGCACTACAGATTAGTAAGTAAACACAATTAAGTCCTTGCATACTGTGTTTCCTGGTTAGTCTGTCCCTGCTTCTGTGATTTGGGGTTTTGGTGGTAGGCACAGGGAGAGATGATTGACAGGCCTGGAGGTGGGGCAGGAGATAAAAGCCTTTCAGGAGAGTGGAAGAGAAGAAAGTCTTTCCAAATGTTTGGTGCTCAAAATGCCAGAAGGCGATGTTTGTCTGTTTCAACAAAATAAATAACAGCTTTTTCACAAGAGTAAAATATACCTAAATGTCATGTGGAAATGCACAAAGTCAATATGGTGACCAAATCCATCAGATCGGAATGCCTGTTATCTGTCGCATTTGTGGAAACTCTGGTGGTGCAATGGTTAAGAGCTACAGCTGCTAACCAAAAGGTTGTCAGTTCAAATCTGCCAGCTGCTCCATGGAAACTATGAGCAGTTCTACTCTGTCCTGTAGGGTTGCTTTGAGTCAGAATAGAGATGACAGCTCTTTGGTTTTGATTTTGTTACATTTGAGCGATGTTTGTGGCTTTGGAAAACCAGCGTACTGTATATTTGAAAATTTTCTTAATAAAATTCTGGGGGTGGGAGGGGAGGAGAAAGGAGAGGCAATCCTGAAAGAGACTGTTGTATTGAAGAAAAGGTGGTAATGAATCTGACTCATAAATTTCATTGACCAACTATGC
Organism: Heterohyrax brucei; assembly: GCA_028571685.1. NCBI lineage: Eukaryota > Metazoa > Chordata > Mammalia > Hyracoidea > Procaviidae > Heterohyrax > Heterohyrax brucei. The sequence continues at coordinate 23,349,965 of CM053166.1, read as the reverse complement.
ATTTGTATGTTAAGGAAAGTGAATTTTTGGTTCACTTCTAACGTACATGATGCATACAGTACCCTATAAGTTACATCACTGGCTTTCCTGACAGTTCCGTGTCTGCTCTTACATTCCCTGAGAACACAGAACTCTCAGGAGGTCCCTTGCATGGTGGCTGAAGGCTAGACAGACTGCACTAGAAGACCTCGCCTTTCAACTCCTAAGGAACTGCGTGCTTTACAAACTCAGATTGAAACCAAGAGAAGTGTTCTCTGCTGGTAAAACACTAGTTGTGAACTTAACCACCTGATACAGAATCTCCCATCTCATCTTAGTACCTGGGGATAGATCATTACGCTCTCCTTTGTTTCTTGAAAATACTGGAAGTTTGAGAAATTTGCCCTAAAGCTTTTCTGAAATTCTCAGTGGCAAGAATTTAAAGGGAATGAACACTATTAAGACAACTATATTAGGAAAAAAACAAGTAAGTTTCTATGAGAAAAAAAGAAAAGGTTTTAAAAACGTTTTCTTTCTCTTTGACTGTTCTTCCCCTCAACTTACGTGTTTTTGGTTTTGTTTTGTTTTAAACCAGGGAATCACCTGTTATGTTTCTGTAGTGGGAAGACGAAGAAGTGTAGACTGTCTGGCACAATGCTTGAGAACTAGGCTGCTAACTGTAGGAAAGGTCAGTGGTTTGAACCCAACAGCTGCTCTATGGGAGAAAGACCTGGTGCTTTGCATCTGTAAGGATTACAGCCTGGAAGAGCCTATAGGGCAGTTCTGCACTGTCATATGGGGTCAGTAGGAGTAGAAATTGACTTGAGGGCACCCAACACCACTGTCTAAGAGCACATCTTGCCCTGGAAGAGGTCTGCAGGCACCTCACAGCACTACACCCTTGGGGCTGATGGCCAGGAAGCCTCTAGAACAAGTTAAAAAAAAAAAAAAAAAAAAAAAAGGAGGGTAGGAATGAACCTCATGGGGCTTTCCCTCACCTTTCATTGTGCTCACTGCCTTCCCTGATATAAATGAAAGTCTGGAATTAGTTCTTCAATCTGCCAGTGTGCCTAATGACAGGATATGGTTTGAGATCAAATAACCCACCAAGGCAAGGGGTCTGTTTCACCTCAGCCACTCAGCATTCTGCTTTCATCTGCCTATTTGTCTCATGATAACTTTCAAAGGAGTTGACTGACTCTGATCAACTGTGGGGCATGAGGGAAGGGTTTCAAGATACATCTGAAGCTCAATTTGCGGTTCTGCCAGCCATTCTGAAACAAAACAGTAGCCAGTAGAAGTTTCTAAACAGGCAGATCCACTGTAATCTTTAGCAGACTTCAGCAAAGGTCATAATGAGGAGTAGTTACCAATCTACACGATTACATGGAGGGAGGTTTGCAGATCACAGACCTGGAAAGGGATGGAAATTCCTGCAGATAGCAACTTCTCACAGCCTTTCTGGATGCAAGTGTTATCTCTGCTGGACAAAGGGAGAATAAAAACCTTAATAAAGGGCTCGGGGGAGGAGGGGGGGAAAGGTGGAACAAAGCTACATCACTTTGGCTATATCCTGTGAGTGATTCATGTGTGAACTAGTTCAACAGATGGAGACTCCAATCCAGTAGAAACAAATAAAGCTCCAGCAGTTATATCTCTGTTGTTGAAACAGGATCTTCAAGGAACAAGGTGATGCGAGTTGATAGATCTGGATGTCCGAGAGTAAACTGTTCAGCCTGATGTATTGCAGTGGAGTTTGTTATAATGGTGGTACCACAGAATGGTTTGGAGAGGGGCTAACTCCTCCAAATCTTCATCAAAAACCACCCCAAATAAACAATGATGCTGCCTCTATATCCCCACTTAAGTGTCCTTTTTTTCTCTTTTCTAAACACACTATGCGAAGTTACACATTAGTTGTGCTATATTGTTTCATTTTTGGTTGATCAGTAGTGGGCAGCTGATCATATTAGTCATGTATAAGGTAAAGAATTATGTTTTAATAACATTCCAATAATGATTTGTTTTATATTTGTTCTTTTACTTGCCCTGGTCTTGTAAAATACAATTCAATTAAAGCAATGTATTTCCTATGCAATAGAAACAAAACAAAACAAAGTAAAAAAAAAAACAAACCATTACCACCAAGTTGATTCCAACTCATAGCAATCCTATAGGGGACAGTAGAACTGCCCCACAGAGTTCCCAAGGGGTGCTTGTTGGATTCGAACTGCCAACTTCTTGGTTAGCAGCTGTAGCATTTTACTACTACACCACTAAGGTTTCCCTATGTAATTCAGCTTCAAGACAAGGTCCTCTTCCAGCCAGGTCGCTATCTTTAAGCCCGTCATAGGTAGAAACTCTGCAGTTGCCACAGGAACTGTATTATTCCATTGGGTAAAGTATAAAGAAAGTTAATCAAATATAGATCACTAGCAACACAGAAAGAACCAGGAGGCTTTCAGACTGAACTGTAAGGCTAGAATAACAGGCCAATGGATTGTCAACTACCTTCTGGAGGTCCCAGAAGCACCTCAAAAGTCTCCTGTCCAGAGCCGAACGCATCATTTTCACTCAGTGTATTGGGATAGAAATGCAACTAAGTCACGAATGCCCACTTCCACCACATTTACCAAGCCAGAACCCTCAGAATCATCCTTGCCTTCTCCCTGTTTTCCAAATCTGGTGACCAACCAACTGCTGTTGATGCCACCTCGCAGTGGCTCTCAGCTCCATTCATTCCATTCTTCCATTGCCTCGGCTACCGCCATAGCCCAGTGGTCCACCCTCATGTGAATCCCTGCTTTTACCGGTTTCGCTGACACTAGTCCATTTCTTTCCTCTGGTCACCCTGTCTTACGGATGCAAGTGTCATCTTCTTCCAAATCAAGCTTCACCATCACTTGTGTGCTAGAATAAATTTTGTTGGCTCCCCATAGCTTACAGAATTAAGTCTGTTTCTAGCACAGCATATGAAGCATTTCAGAATACGACACCAACATAGACCATCCCCCACCCCCTGCCACTTTATCTCCTATTGCACTACCCCTGACCACCACCACCCAAACTCTATGCTCCAAACACACGGCACTTAGAGGTCCCCTTTTGGGTGTTTCAAGTCTCATACCTTTATGCTCACTGCTCCCTCTGCCTACGATGCTCTGTACCTCAATGAACACCTATGCATCCCTCAAGACCCAGGTCAAATATAATTTTCTCCTTTAAGTCTTCTTGATACCCTCTGCCAAAGTAATGCCTTCCTCATGTAGAAAGCCTCACGTAGAAGCCTACCACAGCTTCTTATAAATACTTCCTTTCAGGGTTGGGAAACTCTGGTGATGTAGTAGTTAAGAGCTATGGCTGCTAACCAAGAGATAAGCAGTTCAAATCCACCAAGTGCTCCCTGGAAACTCAATGGGGCAGTTCTACTCTGTCCTCTAGGGTTGCTATGAGTCAGAATCAACTCGACAGCAGCAGGTTTTTAGGGTTGGGTCAAGTTTTTCTGTAAGATAACTTATTTGTATACCTGTCTCCCTCACTGTCTGACTCAAGTTGGTATGAAATAAATCCGTGATAAGATTTCGCCTTCAAATCCTTTCATTTTGTGGAGAACTGGCACAGCTACTATATCCAGGAGTGATATTCAAAATATTTAACAACTGTGGGGACTAGGCACTGACAAATCAAATGGATTTCTGGCTGGGCTGGTACCTCTCAACTAAAGATTACCCTTGGCTGTATCCCAACTCAGTGAAGGTTGTTCTATATCTGATTCAGTCTTTAAAAATTACTCAGGTTTCAAGCTGAGTAGGTCAGCTAGGGCCTAAGGCTGTGTGGGTACTGTTAGGTAAACCCTTCAGGATCCAAGACATTGCCCTGAGTGTAGACAGCAGGTTAAAAAAAAAAAAAGTTACTATCATAATTATTTTTAGAAAGACTGGAGCCAAGAAGGTGAACAGTAGCTAATTGTGAGATTGCTTTGTAGTGACAAGGGCTTCAATACACACACACACACAAACTTATATATATATATATATATATATATATATATATATATATATAAAGTCTTTTCATTGTCTCTGCCATCACAGTAGAACTGCACAAAGGGAGCTTTCCTTTCTGGCTCCTCTCTGGGAAGCCGGGAGAGACAGTAAAAGATATCTTAATGTTCTATTTCAAGGCTGGTGAGATTCAGAAACAAAGAGTGGTAGGATGGGACAATATCAGCCTTTCTTTTGCTCTTCTCTTGTTCTTTCTCTTATCTTCTACTTGCCTCTTCTAAAGACAGTTTTTAAGCATCTCCTGTTTTACAGAACTCCCTGGAAAGGCATTCAAACTAAGTAGCAGTGGGAAGAAATCCAACTCTAGAGACCAAGACTGGACTTCAAGTTTTGTAGCCCAAGTTCATGGATTTAAGTTTTGATCCAACAATGTACATTTAAAAGCAGTATCTTTGGCTACCTAGTCAATGTTTTCTGTGTGAAATTTAGGAACTTGTATAATTAGAATAACCTGGCCCAAGCTGGGAAGAAGAAGCTTGATGCAATTGTCCAGGGGAGGAACATTCTAGGGCTACACTGCGCACTCATTACGGAGGCCACTAGCCACATGTGGTGATTTCTATTCAAATTTTAATTCATTAAATGAAGTGAAATATAAAATTCAGTTCCTTAGTCACACTAGCCACATTTCAAGTGCTCAAATAACCACTTGTATCTAGCAGCTACCATATTGGATGGCTCAGCTACAGAACTTTTCCATCACTGAAGATATTTCTACTGAATAGTGTTATCAGTGATTTGATTTTGTTGGGCCAGGGTGTGTGTGTGTGTCAGGGGGACAATAGTTATTCTGGAAAACAGAATCCACATCAGGGGTCCTAACAGAATATCCTTCCTCTTCTTTTCTACTTACTTTCCTACCCTGATTCTCCTCTTCCCCATCTTATACACTAGAATGGAATCTCCCTATGGGCCAAGAGTTGGGTGGGGGCGGGGGGAGGCGCCTCTTGATCACTGTTATATCCTTTGCAGCCACTGGAGGACCTAAGAATAGGTGCTTAGTACCTATTTGTTGGACACCCTGGTTGCCTAGTGGTTAAATGCTATGGCTGCTAACCAGTTGCAATCAACCAGATACTCCTTGGAGACTCTATGGGGCAGTTCTATTCTGTCCCATAGGGTCACTATGAGTTGAAGTGAAATCAATTTTTGTTTGTTTTGTTTTCTCTTTTGGTTTATGTACTGGCTAAGTAATTGCCAGGAAACCCTGGTGGCATAGTGGGTTAAGTGCTACATCTACTAACCAAAAGGTTGGCCATTCAAATGCGCCAGACACTCCTTGGAAACTCCATAGGGCAGGCAGTTCTACTCTGACCTATAGGGTCCCCATGAGTCGGATCTGACTCCACGGCAGTGTGGGGTTTTTTTTTTTTGAGAAATTGCCACAGGGTGGAATGTCTTCACTTTCCTCTACTTCCTGCTTAGTTGGTGATAAGCTGATGTCTGGATCCACCAAGTATACCAAGGATCACCAAGAACTCTCTCAACAGTCTTACCTTAAGGCCGAGGGACAGCTTGCCACAGTGGTTAAAAGCACACGCTCTGGAACTAGAGTCTTTGAGTGTGAAGCCTGGCTCTACCACTTACTAGCTGTGTGGCCTTGGGCAAGTCATTTGATTTTTCTGTGCCTTAGTTGCCTTATCGATAAAATGAGGCTAACAAATACTAGTTCCTACCTTATAAGATTTTTTTACATGTTAATATACATAATGCACTCGGAATAGTACCTGGCTCATAATAAGTGCTCAATAAATGTTGGCTATTGAGACCTCCTGTGAAACTCATCCTGCTAAACCAGAAGTCTCGGTATGGATTGTTGCTAGCGAACCACAGACAGCTGTAGAGCTGAGTAGGCTGAGTGCAACAAGGCATTAAATGTCTGCCAGCCACTGGAAGCATATATGCTAGGTGGCTTCTGGGAGTATGATTCATTTGAGAGATTTCAAAACAGTATGAACCATCTCATAAATACCAGAACCAATTGCCATCAAGTGCATTCTGACTCATGGCAACCCCTTGGGAGTCAGTAGAACTATGTTCCATAGTGTTTTCAGGCCTGTCTTCTGAGGAGCTTCTAGTTGGACTTGAACTTCCAACATTTTGGTCAGCAGCCAAGAGCATGAACCATTTCTACCACCAAGAGAGACCCTTCCTCATAAACAGGAGACACAAAACTTGTAGAAAAAAATGGGAGTGAATATTCTTTTCAGCTCCTCCAACTAGTCACTTTTGTTTAAGGGAAATAAGTACACGGTTTGTAATGGAAATGGGCTCTGAATATCTTTCAGTGACAGAGAAAGACTTGCTGGAAACTGAGCTTTGAAGGGCCAGACCATGATGGGTTCTGAAATGTGACAAGAAGATCATGTAACATGCCAGCCCTGGTGAGGGTGGAGGGGATACCCTTCTCTTGGAACTGCAGTGTTCACTGGGGGACTTCTCTGAGTCAACCAAACATTGAGACTCAGGAGACTCACAGAGGCTACCACTGAGGCCACCACTGAGGCCACCACTGGTATGAACCTCCTCAGAAGGAACTGTTGCTGGCCAGCAGGGAGCTTCAAGGTCTCCCTCTTCTTCAGAGTCTTTACAGGAGTTACATGCTGGCCAGGGCTCATTGCCAGTTCCCCAAGTGACAGCTTTAGAGGGTGCAGAACCTATCTTGGCTAACACCTCTTACAAATAACTGTAGTTCCCAGGGCCCTTGTAAAAGCCATGCTAGTAACAAGAATCCCACACTCAGGAAACCCCAAAGCTTTGGCTTCCCACCAGGTATTTAGAGTTCATGTAGAATCCTGTGGCACCAACAGTAACTTCGCAACTGGGTCATTTTTACTGTAAGCAATATCACCTGGTAACACAGCTGACATTCCACTTTCACTGGGTTTCCAGGGCAACAGAGCTGGAAAGTTAGTACAAGGACAGATTTCCACAGAGAAGGGGAAAGGGTTATGTTAACCCATTGCACAGTGACAAAACCTCCCATAGAGGGGGCCTTCCAGTCTCTGCTAATTGAACACAGGAACAGCATGGATGTCGGGGAGCTGGACTCCAAACCAGGCCTGAAGGCCAAGAGCAGCCATTAGAAACCCTATGCAGAATGGTTCTTCCTTGGCAATGAATGGTTAGGCTTGGGGTGAGGGCTAAGCCTGTGAGGGAAAGACCATGGCCAAGAAGTCTTTAAAAAGCCAACCGGCTGCCATTGATTCAATTCTGACTCATGGTAGCCTGATTGTGTTGCAGGGTAGAACTGCACTTGATAGGGTTTTCATGGCTGTGGGTTTTTGGAAGCAGATTACCAGGCCTTTCTTCCAAGGTGCCTCTGGCTGGATTCATACTGCTGACCTTTTGGCATTTATACCAGCGAGGATTCCTTAAAACGTCTTTAGAACTTTCATATCCATGGTAAGAAAGCACCACGATTAGCACCCCAGGGCAAACATGAACTCTAAATAAAGAGAAGAAAATCTAAGTCAACCAAGTCACTTGCCGACCTGCAGATAACTCTTAGGACTTGCTGTTTACCTAGTTTCCTGGTTTCCCATTTGTGCAGAAGAGGCACTTCCCCAACCTCTACTAAAGCACTCTGATCAGCTTTGTTCCAATAAAATACATACATCAGTGGTACAAATGTGTAAGTTTCCTGGTAAGCAAGCTGTTTTCTCTCTCCCTCCAGAAAGTAAGCAAGAATGCAGTTAGGTGTAGCCAGAAATACACACACACACATATACACACACACACGTAAATCATTCTAAATATCAGTCATTAATAACCAAGTACTTGATGCACAGCTTATAACTGACATGCCGATGTGTTAGGATCCATGTATGAGAATTGATGCCCCTTAATATCAGCCTAGGAGCATGGGAGAATGTTTCCAAAAGTGTCCTTGGAACCCACCTCTGAATTGCCTTCATCTTTCTCACATCAAACCAGAGGCAGGATCAGTCCAGGTTACAGTTATTGGAAGCCACCTGCCTCAATCTGCATGGCTTGTGTATCTATTGGAGTTGGGCTACAGTTTGGGGACACTCAAGATGAACAGCTGGGGTGCTTCTTCATCTCATGTGATCATTTATCTAGCATAAGGGGCCCCAGCCATTAGGATACATTTTGTAGTCTCATGTGGTCCTGGATCAAACAATAATCAGAAACAGCTGGTACTTGACTCAAGCTTAGAGACAGCATTCATTCATTCACTCAACAATCAAGCATCTAACACCTCCAGTGGATGCTGATGAGGGAGACCCGATCCCTGGCCTCAAGGAGGTCAAGTTCAAAACCTTGATCATTCAGAGATGCACTCTCTCTCCCGCTCTTTCCTTCCTGCCTCCCGCTTTGCACTCCTAGAGATTCTTTATTATTAGAGAGCTGGTCTGCCTGCTCTGCCAAATCACTGCTCTCTCAGAAAGTTACCTCTAAAACAATATCTCTCAAAATATGCTTCATGGAGCCCAGGTCCCAAAAGTGTTAATAGGACTCTATGGTCAAATCAGTTTGGGAAATGCTTCATACTCAATCTTCTTTTAAAGAGTTTTAATATGCTTCAGGATATTGAAGTCTCTGATAGGTTCTACAGTAAAGAAACTTGTTTTATTTTTGTTAACTCATTCAGTTTTTCCAAACTATGTGTGTGTGTGTGTGTGTATGTGTGTGTGCATGAATGTGTGAGACCTATTAATATCCTGAAGAACCCACATAGTTTGAGAAAGACTTCACTAAAACTTTAAACCCTTAACCTATCCCCTATTTGATATAAACAACCCATATCTGGAGACATATTCATTAATACCTATTTATATATACATAAACTGTCTTACCTTTACATTTACACAGTACTGTTAACTTGACCAATATCTTTTCACTGTATTGTTAAAATAATATTTACCATATCTCACTATTAGGACACACATATTGCTTAAGTGACATTATCAAGGCCTCAGAGTTGGGTGATCTGGGGTAAAGATAACCGGTAAACCAAACTCATTGCCCCATTGAGTCAATTCTGACTCACGGTGCCCCATAGGATGGAGTAGAACAGCCCCATAGGGTTTCCAAGGAAAGGCTGGTGGATATGAACTGCTGACCTTTTGGTTAGCAGCTGAGCTGCTAACCACTGCGCCACTATGGGTTCTCAACAGGTAACAGAAGAGGTTAATTGATAGCCCTTAAGGAGTCTGCAGTCTATTTTGACACCTGTAAAAAATGTAGATCTAATTTTCTCCAACTTGTTGAAGTTAAGCCAGTTTCTTTTCTGCTTGGACCATGGGCTACGGCCTGCATGGGTACCAGGGCTATGACCAAAGAAAGTTATAGTAGATTATTAAAATATGTGCCCTTCTCCTCCTGCCACTCTTGCTTTGAAGCCAGTCAGTTAGGAACAGGGAGGCTTAATGAACTGGCCGTGAAAGTAGTGGAATTTGGATGGTGTTGAGCCCTGCTACAACGTCCTGAAAACATCTCTTAGCATTTATAACTGTATTTGACTGCGCTCTTTGTTTGGACCATTAGTAATGGGAATGTGAAGGACTGAATAAATGTCTAACTATATAGTAGGTTTGGCAGGCATTCGTGAGAAGCTGTGGACTACGGAAAGAGAAAAAAAAAGAATGCAAATTCCTCTTTTGTGTTCCATGTTCTGAAATATCTTGGAAAGACGTTTTAAATGGTTACAAGTATCAATTCAGTGTCCCTCAGTGAAACCAACATGTTTTGTCTGAGACTTTTCTGACACTTGGCTGACATAGTTCTTGAATCCTGCTCTTCAGAAAGAAGGAAAGGCATTTATCTTGATTTAAACGTCCAAGCTTGGAATCACTGTTGTGAAATTCCTCAGAAAAAAGGGAGTGCAAGTGTGTATGCAAATACATATAAAGATGGAAATGAAAGGTTTAATGGCTTTATCACAAGTTAACAGTAGCTGGGTGGTTGCCAAGTAGCCTGTTCTAAGGGACATCACCCATCCGCACCCCCCGCCACACATTTGAAGAAAACCCACTTAAAGAATTGAGAATTTCCTTCCTTTGTGAATTTAGAAGGAGAAAGGTCAAAGTTGCCTAGATTAGTAAAGCGCCACTACGTATTGTGTTCCACACAAGGTTACACATCTCTCACCCATATTTTTATTCTCCAAACTGCAGCTAATACACTACATGTCGTGATTGGTGTCTTACCGGCACCTTCCAGAACAGACTGTCTCAGAGTGCAGCGGTCCACCTTCAGATGAACAGTCTCCTAATGTTCTTCCTCAGAAGCCTGGCCCACTTCTGAGGCGTGATGAGAGGCATTTTGAGTTATTGCAGAAGATCAGAGACCCGTGTGGAAGAAGGGGACTGTGACTCTCTGTCCCTTTCCTGTCTTACCAACTTCCAAACATTCAAGATTTTCTCCTTGGATGATGCTAAAAATGTTTCTTGGATTATCTCTTAGTGGACCAAGGAACACCTTAAGAGGCCTATGCATCACACATGCACATATGTTCCTCAGACATCAGAGAAGCAGCATATGGGTGTGTTTCCTCAGTTCTTAGCTCTAATCTTGACAATGCTTTCAACATTGCTACTTGCCTAACATGTCCTCTCTGAGGTCTATCTGACTTTGGATACCTCCCCTCAGGACTCCAAGCTTGCATCAGCTAGACGGACGAATGGTGTTTTAACTCTCTAGCCAGTGGCTGCAAGCTCCCTGTGAGAATAGTGGTTCTGGTCCCGGTTCCCTCCTGGTACGTACTAACATCTCACATCTGCACTCTGCACATTAAAGCCCATTTATAAGAGACCCTAACGGAAAGTGACTCTCTTTGTTAAATAACAGCACTTGGGAGCTTGATCTGGTTTTGTAATAAGGTGTGACTTCAGACAGTGACTTAAGACCTCTGAGTTTAAATCTCCTTTAAAAGGAGCCAAGCTTTCTCACAAGTGTTCAAAGCAAAAAAAGCTTTCAGCTGGTTCCTCTTTTTCCCAGGATACTGAAGGGGGAGGTCAGATGAAACACTAGTTAACAGGAAACCCTTTCAAAACAAGTAGCGTGTCCCTCCCAGGCTGAACCGTTTCTGTAAGTTATCATTTTGGGGCTGTGCTCCTTAAGCCACTTAAAAATCTTTATGAGACTGCTAGTATCCCAGCCAACTGGAACTGTTCAAGCAAGATTTCCTAAGACATCAGAGAAACATCTTTTCAAGCTCCAGACATCATGTTCTCCTTCCTCATCCAGTAATTACGGATTTTTAAAGAACAACCACTCCTTTCCATCAGTAAATCAATTTGTCTTGATTTAACATGTATAAACCTTATGGGGCAGTTGTATTCTGTCCTATCTGATCGCAATGGGTGAGAATTGACTCAGTGGTAACCAGTGCTTTTTTTTTTTTTTAAGCCGGCCATCCGAAGCAATTCTGCCATATTCAGAATCTTTTACCGTGTTCCTTCCATGTTTACTCTTTACTTGTATAGGAAGGTGTAGTTCAGTGGTAGAATTCTCACCCTCCATGCAGGAGAGCTGGGTTCGATTCCTGGCCACTGCACCTCAGGCACAGCCACCACCTATGTGTCAGCGGAGCAAGGCTAATCACGTTTCAGCAGAGCTTCTAGGCTCAGACAGCCTAGGAAGAAAGGCCTGGTGATCTACATCAGAAAACTAGTCAGTGAAATCCTGATGAATCCCAGTGGTCCTATCTGCAATTTCGGGGGATAGCACAGGACCAGGCAAAGTTTTATTCTTTTGTGCATGAAGTCACTATGAGTCAGAGGCCATCTCAACAGCCACTAACAACAGTGTTCATTTTCTCACCTTTAATTGGCAAGATAACGCTATACTAAAAAAAAAAAAAACCAAAAATCACAGTTGCTGTAAGGTCAACCTCAACTCTTGTCAACCTCGTGTAAGTCTGAGTAGAAAAACCTTCCTAGGGTTTTCAGTGACTGAGTTTTTGGAAGTAGATCATGACATCTTTCTTCCAAGGTGCCTCTGAGTGGACTTGAACTGCCAACCTTTGGGTTAGCAGCCAACCACTTAACCACTTACACCAAGATTGGGCTGGATCTCTCATCAAAGACAAGTGTTCTGCAGAGGCATCTCTCCCTCTTGGCAGCCCTTGCCCACTGCACCGTAATTTGTCAAAAGACAATTAGAAGGAGTTGGGAGCTTACGTCTTCATCTCACCAGAATGTTCATCCATGAGTCTCCAAATGTGGGGTTTCTAAGAAGCTTCAAGCAAATTTAATTCCACCTCCTCCCTCCCCTCCATACCCTGCTACAACCACCCCTTCTCTCTGGTGTCACCCCTGCCCCCATGGCTTCATCACTTTGTAATTCATCACGACACTAGCACCACAGTGGTTTCCAGGTATTTTTTCAGAATTCCTCAGGGGCCTACTTTCCCTTAGTTTCTTTACACTTCTTTGTACCCCTGAAAGCAGTCTGACAAATTGCTTGTTTTAGAGTCCCTTCCTACTTGTTCCTGGAAGGTTTTTATTTATTATCATAAGACTGGCACCTTTGGCTTGGGGTCCATCATACCCCAACAGTACTAGAGTGGAAGAGCTTGCAAGCTGTCACTTCTATTCTCATTCATTGTCTCTCTCCCACCTCCTTCTTTCCTCTCTTTCTGTGTTCCCCTATTTCCCTTCCTTCCCCCTTCTTCCACCCTTCTCCCTTCCTTGTGCTTTTCTCCCTTTTTCCTCACCATCCACTCAGCGTACTTGCTCTAAATTCCACTTCTCCATGAATAGAGCCTGACAATACCAGACAGCTGAGATCTACTGGAAAATACTAAAAATAATTGCCTTTTGTTATTAAAGTCAGGATTAGGGCTGTTGTTCCCCCCCAGGAATTTGTAGAGTTTCCTGCAGGGATTCAGAGGTCTGTACCCTGTGCTTTTTTTAGCATATAAAGGGCTATTTCAATAAACATGCCACTAAATTGACGACACTGTCTTAAATTAATGTGTATTGTCTCTTGCCCCACTTTGCTCTGGCTGCTGCTTTTCTGGAATCTGCCATTGGAATATTTTACACACTGATCTTTTCCTGCTGTCCTCCACACCCTCTCTGACATTAAAGTTCCTTCTGGGATTCCCAAGGGGGCCAAGAGCACCAACCAGCTCTCTCTGTCTCAGCATCCTTGCCCCCTGGGGACCAGCTGCATGGATTATGTTTGCCAGTGGAACTTTTGTAATTCCAGACCCTGGGAAACCTAACTCATTATGACCTGGTATTGACAGGCTGCCCTTCTGTTCATACGCCTTTGTTTTATTAAAATAAGAGCAATGTGAAATAAAGCAGTGTCGTAATTCTAGGGAGGAGCCATGGTGGCACAGTGAATAAAGTGCTTGGCCACTAACTGAGAGGCCAGCAGTTCCAGCTCCTTAGGAGGAAGACCTGGCAGTCTGCTCCCATGAAGATTTACAGGCCTATGAAGGCAGTTCCTTCTACTCTATCTCATAGGGTTGCTGTAAGTGAAAATCAACTTGGTGACAAAGGGTTAGTACTAAGGAATCCCTGAGTGGTGCAAAGAGTTAACACACTCAACTGCTATCTAAAAGGTTGGTGGTTTGAATGTACTCAGAGGAGCCTTGGAAGAAAGGCCTGGCAATTTCCAAAAAATCAGCCACTGAAAACCCTCTGGAGCACAGGTCTACTCTGACACACATGGGGTCGTCATGAGTTGGTGCCGACTTGACAGCAACTAGTTTAACTGGTTCTGAATACTAGAAATCCAACTCAGGAAATGAGATGCACCCTGGATTTAAAATATTATATTTCGTTTTTACTGGGCTGGTTTTCCTGTCTCTAGAACAAAGGTTATCAGGCTTTAGGGCGTATTAGAACCACTTGAAGTTTCTTGTTCTAAATGAGTATTCTGGGTCTCTATCCCCAGTGGTTTTGATTCTTATGATGAGATAGAAACAAAAAGAAAAACCAAACCCACTGCCATCTAGTCAATTCTGACTGATAGTAACCCTATAGGACAGAGCAGACCCGCCCCTGTAGAGTTTACAAGGAGCGCCTGGTGACTTTGAACCGCCAACCTTTTGGTTAGCAGCTGTAGCACTTACCCAGTACACCAGCAAGGATTCCTAAAGTGGGATAGGGTCCATGAATTGGCATTTTAAAAGGAGCCTCATGTGCTTTGGCGGGGGGGGGGCCCACATTTGGAGAACCACTTGGTCTAGAACAATCATGCCAAAGGTTTATACCATGTAACAACTCTGCCTACATCACTGGGTGAATTTGACTTTGTCATGCAAAAAAAATATTCTAGGGTCCTCAACCCACTTGGTCCCGTTGCATCATGTAACTGTGGGACAGTTACCAAACAGCCCTCGATTTGATAACCACTAAAGACATGAATACTGTTAGCCATTTCTCAGGTATGTTTGGTGTTTCAAAAAAAACAAAACATGAATGATCATGTAGTAATACTGGTTTGCTGATCATAGCAAATGTCTCACAATGATATAAGATGTTGATACTAGGGAAACCGGGTACCAAGAACATGGGGGCTCTCTGCATTATCTTCTTAATGTTTCTGAAAATCTTAAACTGTTCTAAAAAGTTAAATCTATTAAAAAAAAAGAGAGAGCAATGCATGCCACCTACCAGAATGACTAAAAGTAAAAAGGTCATTGAGGAAGAGGGTGAAGCAACTGGAACTCTCATACACGGTGGGTGGAAGTATACATTTGTACAACCACTTTGGAAAGCTGTTTGGCAATAGTTACCAAAGCTGAATATTTGCCTGCCTTCTGCCTGTGCTGTTCCACTTCTAGGAAATATATTCACGTGTTCACCAAAAGACAGATACGTAGCAGCACTACTCACGTAACCCAACCCGGAAATTATCATAATGTCCATCAACAGTAAGTGGGTGATGTTGATTACGATACATCCGAAAAATGAAATCCTATACAGCATGAGTCGGATCCAACTCGACGGCACTTGGCTGGCATACAGCAATGAAAACAAATACATTTTTAACTATACCCGACAACAAGGATGAGTCTCAGACATAAGGCAGAGGGGGGAAAATCAGACATGCATACTGTAAGCTTCCACGTATACAAAATTTCAAACCAGCTCAAACTTGGGATAGAGTTATCCTTTGCGTGGAGTGGAATAGTGACTGGTAAAAAATAATGGGGGCTTCTGGGGTTGGTCTGGTGCTGATGATGTTCTGTACACTTGGGAGGCTGTGTGCCAGTTTCTTAGAAGCCCTGGTAGCACAGTGGTTAAGCACTCAGCTGCTAGACAAAAGGTTGGCAGCCTGAACCTACCAGCTGCTCCTCAGGGAAAAAATGTGGCAGTCTGCTTCCATAAAGATTAACAGCCTTGGAAAACCCATAGGTTCTACTCTGTCCTAGAGAGTCATTATGAGTTAGAATATACTCAGCAGGAATGGATTTGGTATGGGTTTTGGCTAGTTACTTGGATATGCTCATTCTGTGTAAATTCACTGAGCTGTCCACTCAGGATCTGTGCATTCTTCTGTCTGTAAGTAATACCTTTTTAGAAGGTAATCTATGTTTTCTTTGGGGGAAGGAACATGCAAAGAGCCAGTATAATGGAATTATAAACCCAGACTCTGAGCCTAGACTGCTCTGGTACAGATCCCAGCTGCATTACCCTAGGTAAGCCATTCAGTCTTTCTTATCTCTATGTTGTCATCTGTAAAATGGGGATAATAAGAGTACCTACATCACGGGGTTGTTGAGAGGATCAAAAGAGTCAGTATTTGTACGATGCTTAGACTAGCACAAGGTACCAAGTAAGCACCACAGAAGTGTTTGTTAAATAAATATAGCCATTTTCTTTTTTGAGGAGGGTGGGGGATACATTTTAGGGGAAAAAAATGTCTTTTAGTGATCACTACTCTAAAAGAAACTAAAGAGAGGTTAAAAAAAAAAAAAGATGAGAAAGGAGTTGACTTATTTCCTAGGCTGAGTGCTTGATTATGAGGGAAAATATTATCCTGGCCACTGGCCAGTTAATTCTGGACTTCCAACAGACTCCCAGGCATAGGGCCAGAGGTTTGACAGCAAGCCACATTTGGGACTGCCAGAAACTGCCACAAAAGAGTCCGCCCCAGAGGGCCAGTGGGAATTGCTGGGGCGGGAGCGCACAATCCATTTAGAAGCCACGCCAGGCCAGAGCCCCCTGACACTACCTACTGGGTAGGGAAGGCCCAAGTCCTTGCCCTTTCCTTCAGCTCCTTGCCAGACCTTGCCTTCACGACAAGCTGCTCCAAAAACAAAACAAAACAAAAAAGGCCGATTGAGACAGGGCTGCGTTCACAGGCAGGAAAAGAAAAGAGACAAAGCTAGTGAATTGAACAGGAGTGTCCCACCCTCCCAGAAATGAGCCTATGCACATTCTGGCGCCTTCTCTCACTCCAGTTTGTTCTTCTCTGAACATCCCTAGTGAATGAGGAGCCTGAGGAGTCTTTGCTTTTACAGCCAACCTACCGAGCTGGCCACAATCAGGTACCCGCAGTGTGGCTCGACCCACTCTTCCGTTCCCGGGTACCTTCTGACACAGCTGGGCCCTCAATCAAAGCCAGCTTCCCGCTTATCTAATACTCTGCTTCAGTAAGTTTAACTTACCCTCTAAAGCCTGTGCTGGGGAAAAAAAAAAAATACAAATGAGGACAATTTTTATCTCCCATGATGGGTGTAAGTGAATCTACTCTCGCTTGGCAATTCTCCTGGAATATCGTACTAACCTGTAGTTGGTTTCTTGTCTCCCCTCTTGATTTGCTCTTTCTCCAGCTTGCTTTCAAATGCTTCCTGAAGAAGAGCCCACCCTTATTTTTTTTTTCGAAGAGGGCCTCGAGTTCTTGAAGCCATGTGTGGCAGAGCCTGGCTAGTTTTAACAAAACATTTCTTTTTACATCTTGGGCACACAGACAGACTATATTTCCCAGCATCCCTTGCATTTTGGTGGGGCCATGGGACAGTTCTGGCTACAATATGGGTAGGATCAGAAAGCCACTCATGCTGTCCTGCAGGCTTTCTCTTTTGCGTCATCTGCTGGTTGCAAGCAGTAGGTCAGGTGGGGGACTCTAAAGTTGCAGGGTAGCAGTGAAACCGTAAAATAGAAGGAGTTGAGATCTCTGCATGCTAGCATGCAAACCAGTTCCCCAACCCCTGTGGACGTGACATGAGCAAGAAATAAACCTTAATTGTTGTGAAGCCCCTGAGTCTTGGGGGTGGTCAGTACAGCCGTTAGCCTACCTTGACTAACAATCAACCAAGACCCAGGTTCTCACACTGCTTTATGCAAGCCTGGACACCTCTGTCCTCTCTCATACTGGTTCCCTGTGCAGGCATCTTTGACCTCTCAGGCTTTCTGGGGCATGGCAAGCCACACCTGGAGTTTTAGCATCAAAGTCCCATGTCTTGGCCCTTAACCTCTGACCTTGGTTTCTGTTTCAACTTTTAAATTGGTTTCTTGCTTGTTGATTAAAATGTGCTTGTTCAGTGTGAATTGAAAGCCTCAGAAATGGTGCCCATTATTTCCTTAACTGAGTCTAAGGGCAATGTGCTCTCAGCATCCATGTGGGCATGTTTGAGAGATTTGAATTACTCCTGCTGGCTGCAGTGTAGACACACAAGCAAAAGAACTTGGAATCTGCCAACTCCTTCCATGCCGGACAAGTTCCACCAAGCCATATGACTCTCCTTCCCCATTCTAACGAAGAACAATTACAAGCACATTACAAAGAGAAAGCCGTTAAGTCAGCATCTTGGCTGTGTCTGTGCCCTGACTTGCATTCCTAATGACAAGAAACAGGCAGCTTTGCGGTAAACAGAAGGCTGACACAGACCTACGGATTGAGAAACTGAGTTGATATTTGACTTCATGAGATTCGGGGCTGTCAGATTTCCACAAACAGTGGTGAATACAACAAATCTTCTGCCTTTTTTCTGAGAAGACTGGTGGGGGGAGTAGGTGAGTAAATTATCTGGAATTTAAGCCCAGTTCGGGGCTCTGAAGAGTCTTCAGCTGGCCCTCATTTGACGGGAACCCAGAGCTCTTCCAGTTACATAAATTCACTTTGCCGTTCTTAAAGCACCAACACAACTAACTGGTTGGCTCAAGTTAACGTTCACTCCTTGGGATAGATGATGAGAAAATATTTACCCACTGGCATAGCTGTTGAGTAATTGCCCATTAAGGAAGTTTAATGTTAATCACTTATTTCTGGATCGAATCGTTTCAAAAGGACCCTATGACTAACCCATAAGTTCTTAAAGGCAAGGTAAACAGCCCACGGCCATTGAATTCTTTTGGTCTTGACCAGAAAGGAAAGGCCCACTACTAAGAATGTCTCAAATTCAACACAAAACCAGTTTTCACTCCCTTAGCACTCAAAGCCAGCCGGATAATTGCCTTTTCATTGTTCTTTACCCAGGGAAACCTTGACCCCAGGTTAAGTATTAACGGGATTTGAGAGGAAGTGTTGGACAGGAGTTTAGAGGGACTGTGAGGGACATCCGAACTGAGAGGGGAAATAAAGATGGGAAGCGAAGATGGAAGACATCATGGAGATGTCATGATGCTGGCTGTCCTACATCAAAGAAAATCACACATGATAAGCACCATTCAAGTCAAAACCTAAGGCTAAGACTCTACCAAGAACGTTAAGTTTCAGCTGAGACAGAGGGGACTCCAGCAGCATGCAGCCAGCCAAAGAAAACAACAAGAAGAACAAAATTGCCATTGAGTTGATTTCAACTCATAGCAACCCCCTAGGATGGAGCAGAACTGCCCCATAGAGTTTCCAAGAAGCACTTGGTGCCTTCGAACTGCTGACATTGTGATTAGCAGCCATAGCACTGAACCACAACACCACCAGGGTTTGGTGCGGAAATTCCTGTTTGCTATGTTTTCGCCTCCAAGATCAAAAGACGAACCTGCAGTAGGGCTATGTCTGCCCAACAAGACAGTCTGCATCTGGATGGGGTGGGCAGTGGCCAAAATATCTGTAGAGGCTCCAAATACATTCCAGGCCAGCAGGAAGATACACGGCAGATTGGCGAGTACAGCAGATGCTGTGTACAGGTCCCTTTAACTGGGCTGTAATCCCCTTGCCCAGCTATGAATGTTGGCTGCTAATGGCAGCTTGCGGCTGCTCCCTTCTCCAAGAGTTGCTTCTCAATGAGAATCACCTAGCATACCAGGTTGTGCCCTCACCCCAGGAGAAGCCCATAGCCAACAACTAGCTGATGTTACAACACAAAAGGCCAAGTACCTTGCTGCAACGTAGGACCACCTCTGGGGTGCGATTCCTGCTCCGGTGATACCTGGCTGAGGCTAGTCTGCAGTCAGAGCAGGAACACCTGTGCTCTGTCCTGCTTGCCTTCCTCACCCCCTTCTCCTGAGAGCACACCGTCAATGCAGCTCGTGCAGAAGAATAAATGTCTCCACTTCTGTTTCTGAACCTCAATGAGGAGAGCAGGACGGGCAAAACATTTATTTATTCTCCCCTTGCTGGCTTTAGGGTTGCCTGAGAATTTGTTGCCAGTGGTTGCCTCTGCAAATAGGTGGGGAAGCTTGATCCCTGGAGTAACTCGTGCATAATGGAGATAAGAGCAACTCACCCCACTCCTTCCAGCCAGTGGGGGTGTAATGACTGCTGGGTACCTCTTCCCTTCCTCCACGGATCCATGTCCACACACCCTTCCATGTGCATTACCATAGCCAAGTGAAGTCCCCCTTTCTACTCCCTTTCTACTGGATTTTCTTCTGTCTGCTGACCACTGCATCTCTTAGGAATGTCTTTGGGCAAGTGAACTTCTTCCACACTTGTACACTGGTACAGATGGTTTTTGCTACAGGTATGCCTGCATTAGAGGCCCTGGTGGTACAAACGATTTAAGAGCTGGGCTACTAACCAAAAGGTTGACAGTTCAAACCTATCCACAGGAACCTTGGAAGAAAGGCCTGGCTATCTGCTTCTGAAAGATCACAGTCATGAAAACCTGATGGAGCACAGTTCTACTATTCAGCATATGGGGTTGCTATGAGTCAAAATTGACTAGATGGCAACAGGTTTGGGTTTTTTGCTGGTGTGCCTGCATTGCAGGGCAGAAAGGAAAGAGCATGGGCTTACATGGTGTGTGACCTGGGGCAAATTCTTCAAGTTCTCCCAGCATAGGTTTCCTCATTTGTAAAACTATATTTTATATAATTCAGTTACATTCGAATGATGATGTTGGTGAAGAATGTTAAATATACCATGGACTACCAGACAATGAAAAAATCTATTTTGGAAGAAGTACAGCCAGAATGCCCCTTAGAAGCCACAATGGCAAGACTGTGTCTCATGTACTTTGGACACGTTATTAGGAGAGACCAGTCGGTAGAGAGTCAGTGAAACAGGAAAACCCTCAGTGAGATGAACTGACCCAGTGGCTACAGCAATGGGCTCAAGCATAACGACTGTGAAGATGGTGCAGGAACAGTTATCTCATTTTGTTGTACACAGGTGGCTATGAGTCAGAACTGACTAGAGGGCACCTAACCACCACAACAAAATTATATTAATAATACCTACTTCATAGTGTTATTGTGAGGATTAAATGGTATTAAAACTGAGTGTTCGATGGTATTCTGTTGTTACTTGTTATCGAGTTGATTCTAACTCATAGTATTTTCAAGGCTGCGGCCCTTCAGAAGCAGATCACCAGGTCTGTCCTCCAAGGTGCTGCTGGGCAGATTTGAACCACTAATCTTTCAGCTGGTAGTTGAGTGCTTAACTGTATGCACCATCCAAATCCTTACCAGTACTCCACCTGGTAGACAACAAGTGATCAGTGATACATAGTAGGTTCTCTGGTGGTGTAGTGGGTTAAATGCTACCACTGCTAACCACAAGGTTGGCAGTTCAAATCCACCAGGCACTCCTTGAATACTCTGGGGGTCAGTTCTACTCTGGCCCCTGGGGTCACGATGAGTCGGATCTGACTCGACGGCATTGGCTTGGCTTGGCTTAGTGGGGATGTTTAAAAAGACAACCAAGATATATACCCAGAACAAGAAATTCTTCCCCTTGCACACAAAGACATGCAGGCATCGTGCCTCAGATTGTTTTCTACCATCTACCATCCACCGTGGAGCCCTGCTGGTCCAGTGGTTAAGAGTTCAGCTGCTAACAAAAAGGTGGGCGGTTTGAATCTGCCAGGTGCTCCTTGGAAACCCTATGGGGTAGTTCTACTCTGTCCTATAGGGTCACTCTGAGTTGGAATTGACTGGATGGCAACGAGTGCAATCTATCCATCCAAAAAGCATATATTTAGTTTCCCTTGTGAGCAATGTATTGGGAAATACAGAAGTGAATAAGGTAGACAGAAGCTCACAGATCAAATGCTGAGGAAAGCTGCATACCTCTTTTCTTAAGGACCCAGGGACACCTGGGTACAGGAGGACGCAGACAACCTGGGGATCAGTTCCATACTGCGAAGTAGCTTGTTTTAGAAGTCCCTCCTATGTGATAGATTCTTGCCTTCCCTCTTAGTCAAACAACTGGGCAAACCTTTACAGTGAATGAGAAATCCTCCCCATTAGGTTTTTGTTGCTTCAGCCTGGAAGAAGTCCCCAAACCATCAAGTTCCTAGAAACTCGGATTCTTGAATTGACCCTCCCCATGTGGTCTGAGAGCTCTCCTTTTGGCTAGTAGGTCTTGACCTTGGTTCTGTTTAAGTGCAAAAATTGATGCACTGACACCTCTTGGCCAGCAGAGGGCTCCATGCATCCAGCCAGAAGTGCACACTGGCTCATCAAGGATAAGTCTAAAAAAGCAGACAGCCCTCCAGTCCCTGCAGCCTAGACCACAGGCTCTAATTGTACTTTCTTATACCAGCAAAACTCATTCATTTTCCCTCTCAACATTAACTCTGGCCTTATCTCTCTGCCTTTCCAATGAGCGGCCTGACTTGTTTAGGAGGCAGGTCCAGAGAAGGCTGGGCCTTCAGGTTACCGGCTTTGCTGGTTCCATTTTGACTAAGCCATTACAAATATATGTTCCATTCAGTTAAGTTGCCTTTTTAATCATGCTGTGGCACCGACAAGTAATACAAACCCACACAAAACAAAACAAACCCACTGTTGAGTCAATTCTGACTCACAGTGACCCTATAGGACAGAGTGGAACTGCTCCTCAAGAAAACTTTGATTCATAGGTTTTATTTGGTGGTAATTTTCTTTTTCTGCTCATGAAAATAATATAAACTAATGGTAGAAAAATTAGAAAATATCAGCATAAAGAAGAAAATGACAACCGTCCATCATTCTACCACCCAGAGAAAATGACTGGTAAGATCTGGACATACTTTCTTTTAGTAATTTTTTTTTTCTTCTTTTTTTTTTGGAAACCCTGGTTGCATAGTGGTTAAGTGCTATGGCTGCTAACCAAAAGGTTGGCAGTTCAAATTTGCCAAGCGCTCCTTGGAAACTCTATGGGGCAGTTCTACTCTGACCTGTAGGGTTGTTAATAGTTGGAATCGACTTGACAGCACCAGATTTAGTCATTTTTTTCTTTGTGTGTATATGTACGTGTGTCGGACTCAATTTGCATTCTATTTGATCATTTTTCTTATCTAATATTTTCTCTTAATTTTATAAACACTTTCCCATGGCTTTACATGTGCAGTGCAAGATACTTTGGAGAATTCAGAGCATCATAGAAGAAAATAAAAACTCCTTGTTCTTAAATGCCATGGCTGTTAATCAAAAAGGCTGGCAGTTCAAATTCACCAGCCACTCCTTGGAAACCCTATGGAGCAGTTCTACTCTGTCCTATAGGGTCGCTATGAGTCAGAATACACTTAATGGCAATGAGTTTGGGATTTTTATGTGAATGCAGCTTAATTCATTTACAGAATGGTCTATTGTTGCCTATTTGTGTTGATTCTAATGCTTTTTATTCCAAGTAACACCAAGATGAGTGGTTTTATACTAATTATAACCTATGAACATACATATCACTGATTATCTACCTAGCATAAATACCTAGATTTTGAATTACTGGGTCAAAGGGTTTGATCCTTTTTAAGAGGCAGATTCTAATGGCCACATTGTTTTTCAGAAATGTGTCAGTTCATGCTCCCATTAGCAGCACATGACAGTCTCTCTTTTATCACACCCTCAACCGCGCAAAGGGTGCCCATGTGATACACAGACACCTCCCCACATACACTTGTTTCAAACTGATATTTTGTTTGCATTTCTTTGATAATTTGTGAAGATAAACATTTTTGTATTTCCTCTTTTGTAAATTACTGAGAACCTAATACATACCCAGCACTGTGCTGCGTGTTTAACAACAATTATCATGAAGTGTTTCAAAAATGCCGCAAAACAGACACCATCATCTCCATCTTCGTGATGAGGAAACCAGGGCACAGAAATGTTAAGTGTCTTCTTCAGGTCACATAGTAAGTAAATGACAAAGTTTGGCTTCAACTCCAGATCCATGATGCTCACTGTCATGCTCTTACCACATGGCTTCCTAGAGAAATTTTTGAAATGTATTTTCATAGAGGAGCTAAGATTACAGAACTCATCTGCTAACAATATAAGAAGTGTTGTGAGACTGTGAATGTGTACTGAAACTTCTGAAGATAGGAGAGGGATGAGAGAGCCACAGAGAGCTTTTCATTGTTACAGTGTCCAACAGCCTCATTTTTATAGACGAGGATTCTAGACCCTGAGGAGTTAAATCACTCACCAGGTAGGCAGTTTTGACCAAAAGATGAAGGAAAGAGGGCAATAAAATACAAACTGCACAATCATTTGACAAGCTTCTCCATCCCTCTATGTCTTTTCAGGAAACCCTAGTGGCGTAGGGAACAAGCGCTATGTCTGCTAACCAAAAGGTCAGCAGTTCAAATCTGCCAGGCCCTCCCTGGAAACTCCGTGGCACAGTTCTGCTCTGACCTACAGGGTTGCTATGAGTCACAGTCGACTCGATGGCAGTGGGTTTGGTTTGGGTATGTCTTTTCACATCACCTTTTCTGTTTGGATGTCTCACCGGGTGACTTAGCTAAAATGTCATGCCCTCTACAAAGTCTCCCACTACTGTTCAAGGCAGAATTAACTGGTTCTGTTTTCTGTATGCATCTATGCTAGAACACTGGTTGTATTACATGATGGAGACATCTAATTGTCCAACAAAATTTTTAATTCCCTCCATTGTCTTGAGTTATTTGATGGAAAGTACTGGATCTCCAGCCTGTACCCCCATCCCCACCCTCTACTTTGCATCTGGGTCTGGTCACATGACTTGTTCTGGCAAATGGCATGCAAGCGAACACAATCTCCTCCCATCCTGGCCTCCCACTTGCTACTGCACTTGAAGTCTGTCACAGTGGTATAGTGGTTAAGTGCTATGTCTGCTTACCAAAAAGTCGGCAGTGTGAACCCATCAGGAGTTCCTTCGAAACTCTCTAAGACAGTTCTACTCTGTCTTATAGAGTCACTATGAGTCAGTATTGACTCAGTCACAGTGGGTTTGGGTTTTTTTGGTTGGATTTGAGAATATGATGCTTGAAGCAAAGCAACCACATTGCAACCATGAGGTAACAAGCCTAAGGACAAAAAAGCCAACCTGGTGAGGATGGCAAAGCAAAAGAATGAGAATAGCCTAGTATTAAAGACACTATTGAATTAGTGAACCAACCCTGGCACCACCTACTTTCAAATGTTATGTTTTGCAACATAATTAAATATTTTATCATTTAAGCCATCGTTAGTTCGATATCCTGTCTTTGTAGTCAAAAGCACCTTTGATTACTCATTTCTGTCTTGCACTAGATTATTAATGTTCAAGGACATTCTTTGTGTCTAAGTCATCTTTGCATGCCTGTTCCTCAAGCCTGTCACAGAGCTCTGCAGGACCTGGACAAATGTTCACTGAATGGGATCTACCAGTGACATTCAGTTTCCATAAAAGAGAGCAATGTGTCCAATACTTCTTCATTTTTCACTGGTCAATTTCTACAAGAACCTGTTAACTTAATATTGTATTCTTCCAACTGTCGCTCCAAGAAGCTCTCTCCACTCTCAAACACCCCACAGTAGAATTTGCCAGGCAAGGTTCATTTACTGCTGGTTAATTAGTCAAGTGCTGAGTACACCACATGATTCAATTTTCCATTATTCACACAATTGTACAATTAGCATTTTAAAAGGTTTTCTAGGAGGCTGGCCCAAGTAAGTTTATCTTGGAAAATGCCACAAAAGGGAAAGACTAATGAATGAATCAATTCCCAAGCAGATTGCCTTGACCGTTGGCTCCTGCCTGAAAGGCAATGCATGGAGGACTCACTTCAATTTCAGAGCCAAAGAACTGCCAAGTTCACAACCAAAGAACTGCTCTTTGCTGGACTTCAACCTCAGGGGGTGTCTTATCCCCACTCTTCACTCCCTACAGCCCTGGTCACAGCAGCAGATCTGGGGACCAAGGGAAGGAAGACACTGTGCTCAGCTACACCACTCAGTTTAATGATAAACTGTGGGCACCTGTTCAATTTACTCCAACTGACTGGACAGTTACCTGTTGGGTGGCTTATCTTTGGAAACTGATGAAGTGCATGAGAGGCAGCTTATTTCTGTTATTAAGTGGGATGATGTGTACTCTTTAATGTAGGTCTGTAGCTGTTGCATTCATTACCTGAGTAAGTTAATATATGCAAATATCTTTCTATTTTCATCTAGAAATCCCAACTTACTAAATCAGTATCATCTTGAATACTGAGAAATCACCCAATCTTTAAACCCCTTCCTGTGCCCTCACCCACAATTCACTACTGATTACCTGATTCTAGGCAACTTGTTTAAGAAGGTGAAAGAAAAATCTTGATATGATTGCCTGCCTTGTTAACCTCAAACAGTTCAAAAAGTTGACATTATAATACTATGCAAAGCCTAGAGCATAGCAAAAAGATTTATTGCAGGGTTGCTCTACCATTTTTCTTAGTGTGTTTCAGTCTGGAAGCTCCTCTGAGGTCTGTCCACCATTGGTGATCCTGCTGGTATTTGAAATGCCAGTGGCTTATCTCCTAGCATCAGCATCAGAGTAAACATGGAAATTACCACAGTAGGTAAAACTGTCAGACTAAGAAAGACTAGGAAGAAAGGTCTGGAAACCTATGTTCAAAAAGTAAGCAATAGTAACCCTGTGGATCACAACAGACTATTGTCTGATACAGCTCTGGAAGATGAGTCTCCTAGGCCAGAAGGCACTCAAAATACACAGTGGCCACAACAATGGACTTGAGCAGACCAGTGACTACGCAGCTGGTGCAGAACTGGGCAACATTTTGTCCTCTTGCACATAGGGTCATCACGAGTTGGAACTGACTTGAAGGCAACCAACACCAACAACAATTACTACTACCACTATCTTTGCCAAAGAGCAATGGTGCCTTTCCTTTCCACTGTTCGGTCACCTTGTAGTCCTGAGTTTATGGCAACACAGCCTAGCTTCCCAAGTCCTGGTAGTCACGCATTGCTGTTTAGAGGACTAAGCTAATGGAGTCATGGATTCTAGTTCTGATGGGTCAGGTGATCTCAGTATCTTTCTTGAACCTCAGGCAAATGGCTGTGTGTTCATAGGAGGTGGCCAGGGGGGCTTATGACTAAAATGGGGAACCTGATCTTCTTATCGAAAAAGCAGCTGACAAATGCCCATTTCCTTTATCCTGTCAACACTGTGTATCAGTTACCAGTCACATTTTCTCTGGAGCATCTTGTCTTACTATTATTAAATACTCTCATAGTGCTGATAAATGCATCTTTTCCTTAGCAGCTCTTTCATGGATGTTTTGGGTCTCTTTCGTTCTAAGTCTCTTAAGGGCAGTGGTTTGCCTTTGAACTCTCTTGCAGCAATTCTCAGTTCTGGCATCCAGAGGGCCACACACTGAGACTAAAGCCTATAGCATAGACATAGACTGACATGCCTACACTTGTCCAATCCAGAAAACTCTATCATCACACCTGGAGTTTCCCTCAAATAGCTCTGTAGGGTGGGAAGTCCCAGCCTCATTTTTTAAAAATACATGAGACACTTGGGGTGCAGAGAGGTTAAGTAATTTGTTTCAGGTCGCACAGCTAGTTGATGGCAGAACCAAGACTAGGAGATAAGTTCTCTGACTCCTTCCCTGGACTTTTAAAGTTAAACTCTCTGATAACAAATGCCCTTGCTTTTGAAAAGAGACAGAATAGCACCTTCAATCTAGTCTTTCATTTTGTCAGATGGCTTGGAGGTTCTTCTCATTACTTCTGCTTTGTGCAACCACACAGATAAGACTTTCATTATTCTCTTCATAGTAAAATTGGAAAAATAAATGAGATAGCTTATCTTTTTTCACTTCGTAGTGCATGTTTTCAAAAAAATGGAACTACCTAAAACCTCCACCCACTTCCAATCCATCTTCCATCAGGTTACCTAAGTATAGGAATCTGTTCCCACTTCTTTCCATCTAAATCCATCTGAGCTATGAACACCCGCATTAGATCCCCAGGAAGCAGGCTGCCTTTTGGTGATGGCACCCAGATGAAGACTCCAGGTACTTGCCAGGGAAAGAATGGCTTTATCTGCTGGGTCACTCCTCAGAGCAAAAGACTCATCCAAGTGCTTGCCCTCACCTATTCCAGCAAGCTTAGGAGCAATAAAGAAAACCTAACCACACTGGATCCTTCTTAGAGAAAACCAGATTGAGGGCTCAACTTTTTCACACACATCAACCCTATCCTGAGTGAAAATGCTTCTGGTGAAATGCTGCTCACTGAAGTTTGGCCATACCCTTAAAGGTCCCCACAGAGGGAAGGTACAAAATCTACACTGAAACATGAAAACAATATATACCATTAACAATAGTGAGTGCTAATTTAGCCCCAAGTAGATGTTATATACTACATTAAATCCTTATAGCTCTTTAAGGCAAGTACTAACATATTTCCCCTTTTTACAAATAAGGAAACCAAGGCACAGAAAAGTTAGGGAATTTACCCAAACACACACAGCTAAAGCAACAGCTAACTCTGGGGAGTGGTTTGAAGAGAGGCTACTTCCCAATTTTTAAGAATTTTATACATTACTGCTTATCTTCATTTTTTTCAATGAGCAAGCAACTGTATTATTTAAAAAAGTATAGCCAGACTATAAAGGCTAAATGAGAAATGGGAAAGTCCCCATGTTGCTGAAAAGTATAAAACAATACACACAAAAAGAAGAAGAATGTGTCACCTTTAAGTAGGGAAGCCACGTCAACCAAGTGCCATCCAGGGCACCAAAGACAACTATCTGTGAGGAGGGATTTGCAAAATAGGACCCTCCAGTGGCTGGGAAGGCAGAAAAATGCACCACCTTCTAAAGCATTTGGAGCATTCTCCCAGCATTCCCAGCTATACTCTTTTGTGGTGCTCAGTAAATCAACAGCCCAAATTCCACACCAGAGGCCTCCAGTCTAATAAGGTTTGTTCGTATTACAAGGACAGAGTAGCTGAATAAAATTTGCAAACCACTGCCAAACTTGCTCTTAGCCCGTGGTGCCATCTCCTTCTACAAAGCAGAACTTTGTGTGGCGGTTGCCTCAGAGACTATGCGGGTGAATAAAGACCAGTTAGAGAGCCCACGGAGGCAATGGGTAAAAGGTAAAGGAGAAACAAACACCCAGCTCTTCTGCCCAGGAAGCAGGCTGGGGTCGGTGCCCCAAGCTTCATACATCCTCCCTCTCCAGAAGGGGGGAGGACTCTCCTTTGTCCTCTCTCTTCAGAGCCTAGCTGGGGTGAAAGTTGAAACCTAGAGGAAGTTCAACAGTACAGGGATGCGATTACTCAGGAAAGACAGACTTCCTTTGAGTCTCCAATTTTCAAATCAGAGAATCTAGAAAACTCAGCAGCTTTACCTCTTCTCACCGCCCATCATTCCCTCAAAGGAAAGCCACTGTCTCCTTACAGAGACGCAGCATGGCCTGTCTTGGCACCTGCCTTATCCGTCAGGGCCTCCTCTCCACCCACTTGCAGCCCTCTCAGAAAACAGAGAAGAAGAAGAAGCAGAGCCATCTCTTGGTTGCCACATCTATCTGAATAATTGGATCAATAATCTGCATTTTGGAAATGGCCTAAATATATTTTTACATGAATAGTGCTCTGAAAACTCATTAAGACTCAACTTACAATCCACCCAAAAAAGCAAATCATCCTCACTACAAAACCAGTTGCTGTCAAATCAGTTCCAACTCATGATGACCTCAGGGGCCCTATAGGGTTTCTGAAGGCTGACTTTTTCCAAGGTAGATCACTCAGCCTTTCTTTTTGACATGCTTCTGGGTGGACTCGAACCTCTGACCTTTTGGTTAGCAGCTGAACGTGTTAACCATTTGCACCACCCAGAGACTCCAGTCCTCACTATTGTGGTTGTGTGTCATCGGCAAGTCAATTCCAACTTATAACGACCCTACAGGACAAAGTAGAACTACCTCCTGGGATTTCCTAGGCTGTAGTTTCGATGGGAACAAACCACCAGGCCTTTTCTCCTGTGGAGCGACCTGGTGGATTTCAACAGCTGGACTTTTGGTAGCTGAGCACTTAACCATTGTGTTACCAGAGCTCCCTCTAATTGTCAGTAAAGATGTGATATTATAGCCAGTCAAACCCAGTGAAAGAAAGCTATACAAGGAAATCCTGTAATAATTCACAGACACTTCTGACCTTTGAGTGAGATGGGGCCAGGTGGCACCAGGTAGGGGCAGGTGGTGCAGTGTGAAGATCAACCTTTCCTCATTTCCTTTAGCACTTCCATACCTGCCGGAAATTCCTCCCCCAGTTGCCAGTTTAGCTCCAGACTCACAAAATTCACTTGTGTAGTTCCTTTGCCGGAAATCCTCTGTCTGAGTGGCCATGCCTGGCGCGTATCACAACGCTGAATGAGTTTGGCTCCAAATTAACCACTCCAGGTCACCTAGTCTAACACAAGATGCCTTGTTAGGGAGGAAGGAGACGGGGGTGACTTGTATAAACACCTGGAGATCAGGAAGCTATTTACACCCTCGGCTGCTCCATAAATATCTGTTGAATGAATGAATGAATGGTTTGGGAGCCATGACTTTTTAAGAGCCAGTTTTGTGACATCTTTTCCCACGGCAATTACCACCCCCTGACACGGTTGACTGTCTGCTTTTCTTCCCTAGAATATAAGCTTTATGAAGTCAGGGACCTCGGTCTGCTGTAAAAATTCTTAGTTATCCGTCCTAAATAACAAAGGCACAAGGAAAGGCATAGACCTCCCCAAAGTCTCCTTTTGGCTAACATATCAGCTTAATTTCTCACCAAATCTTTCCCCCAGAGATACTCCCAAGCAGCAGAATAAATGGCCGGCTTGAGTTTTATTTCTTTACCCCTTTTTCCCCATGACTCGGCGGCACTTGGCTGGCTTTTTCCCCATGTAGGTTCTAAAAAGAAGGGCAATAGGCAAAAAGCAGGTGATGGAAGAGCAAAAAGGAGGCAAGTGAGAGAACTGAATGAAAGCGAGCTCTTTAATACCAGTCCCTGAAAACCCAACTGGACTATGGACTGTCCCTTACACGGACCCGTAGCTCAGCAGTGCCCGCAAGGAAACGGAAACTGGGGATGAGGCCCACGGCAACTTTCAGAAGAGCAAACAACACAGCTTCATCACGCTGCAATCCTGGAATCCCTCCGTCCCCCTTTATTTTAGAGGAGAGATTAACACTGCTAAATAATAGAAGACTTACATTCCTGAAAGTTTAATGACGGTCCTACATCAAGCAGCTGTCAAATTTATTTGCTTGTTTTTCTGACAAAGTGTTTCATCCCAAACACAGAGTTTTTGTCTTCATCTGTCTCAAGTCACCAAAGAGAGGGGGGAGGGGGGAGGGGGAGAGGAGGAAAGGCAGCGATAGAAAGCAAGAAATCTCAACTTCCTAATTAATCCATGAATTCTAAATGCCAAGGTAGCCTGCCTTTCCCCAAGCTGTTCCAGAGAAATCTCACAGCAGAGAATAGACTAACTACCAACCACATCATTTTATTGAGTTGGAATTATCAGTCAGTTCCACCAGGATTCGAACCTAGTCCTGAACTTGGTTGTCTTCCTTCGGTCTACCTCCTTGCTGGTTGTCTCACTGCCCCAAACACCCTCTCGGGTGGCTCCCCACCTTCTTAGCTGGCTTCCTTGGCTCCTCTCCACTGTCCCCGAGTCACTCTTCTCATTTCAGGTAGGGACGAGGCTTTACTGACAACCTTTTGGCACACGTACCCATCGCTTCCACAATGCCACTTCTCAATCTTCTTCCCCAAGCATAGACTCCATCTAAGTCTCTTTCCACATTTTCTCTCCTCAGTGGAAACCCTGGTGGAGTAGTGATTAACAGCTATGGCTGCTAAGCAAAAGGTGGACAGTTCAAATCCACCAGGTGCTCCTTGGAAAGCAAATGGGGCAGTTCCACTCTGTCCTGTAGGGTCACTACAAGTTGCAGTAGACTTGATGGCAATGGTTTGGTTTTGTTTTCCTGGCAACAATACCAGGAATCATTGGTGTCAGCAGTAACCCGAACTTTGTCCTTAAACACTCAGGTGGCACTGCTGGGGAGGGATATTAAAATTGCCCTGTGCTCCCTGTCTCCTTGGTAACTCCTTCGAAATTTATGTCCTTCAAATTGACCCTTTGCTCCAATATTACATTGGCATGGTCCCAGGAGGCAGGAGAAGGTGAAACTCTAATTTCTCCACTCTGCTTGCTCGTCACCTCATGACTTTGGAAATAATGATTAAGCTTCACTTTTAATTACAGGAGAACTGGAACTAGGCATGCTCTCCAATTTCCTCACTGCCCTCTCCACCTCAGTGGTCCTGGCTATGGCCAGGTTGACCATTAAAGTTCAACTGGGCCCAGCCACAGAAGTAGCTCCTGACATGCATGGTTGGTTGATTGAACACTGACTTCTTCGTGTCTATTGGCAGCCAAGGTTCAGCTGGGAGTGAAAAAGTCAATGGGAGCACACATTTCATCTGACAAGACGCTAGATATTTGCTTTCTGTCCTTAATGATTATTCATGGCATCAGCTTCTTATAGAAGAAGGTACCTGCCATGTGCCCTTGAAGACTGATTTGGAAAATGGGGAGATGGTGGAAGGAATACCTCACAGAGTATCATTGACTTCAGCAGGAGATGGCAAAGCTACTGATAAAAAAAAAACACTTGCATTCAAGTGGACCCAGACTCATGGTGACCCCTGTGTGTCACAGAACTATGCTCCATAGAGTTTTCAGAGGCTGATTTTTGGAAGTAGATTCACCAGGCCTTTCTTCCGTGATGCCTCTGGGTGGGCTTAAACCTTTCAGTTAGCAGCCAAGCACACTAACCATCTGCACAACCCAGGGACTCCAAACCACTGATAAAAACAAACAAAAACAAACCCATTGCCATCGAGTCTGATAGCCTGAACTAAAACTGAAACTAGCTCCCCACACTTCTGGCTACTGATCACCCTTGCCCTGTTTGGTTTCTTTCTTCCATAGCACTTACCAATTTCTAACACACTATGTAATTTATATACTTGTTGTATTTCCTGTTTATTGCCTGTCTCCTCTTACTAGAATAACATCACTATGAGGGGAGAGGTTTTCTCTGCTTTGTCCACTGGTAGAATTCCAGCCTCAAGAACTTAAAAAGAACTGCACAGCCCAAATTAGGGTACATCATAGAAATCACTCCAGCAGAAAGAACCCTATTATAACCGTAGATTGTCTTTTCCTTGGTTTCTGGCATTCAGAGAGACAGAATGGGTAAGCACAGGGTAATGAACATAATCGTGTACAGATCTTTAGGTTCTTGTCTTTGTTGGAGTTCCTGTAAAAGCAGATGGTGAAGGGAGAATTTGGGCACAAGAGGTAGCCCAGTGAGGGAGGGAGGAAGTGAGAGGAAGAAGAGAAGGAAGCCAATAAAAGTTACTGTCAGCAATCAGAGGCCCTCGGAAAGCGTGGAAGATAGCTCAGACTTGTCCCACCAAGAGGCAAGGAATCAAATCTCATCCTTCCTCATCTGAGTGTTACTCCAAGGTGTCACAAGCATGCTTCTGCAGCCCGGAGAAAGCCCTCAGGCAGAGAGACTGCAAGCACTTGAGGTAAGAAGCTGCAGATGTGCAGGAAGGTGCACACTAAGCTCCAGGCCATCTCTGCATGGACTAGGAGACATGGGTGAGACAGCAACAGCGCCTGCTATAGCTCTCGACTCTTATTTCCTTGGAAATCCAGGATACTTACAAGGAGAGGGGTATGGGTTTTGTTCTTTGTTAGCTGTTCTGTCAGTAGGTTGCCTAAAGTTTAGAGTTTTCCTCTCCCCATCAGTAAAAGCAATTGTAGTCTTTCCTTTAGGGAAAGAGAGAGAGAGCTCACAAATGGAACACTTTGGTGCCTGAAAAAGACAGGAGAAACAAAGCTGCTTCCAAATCAAAATAGCATCACACACATACACACACACCCACCTCACAGGAAAAAATGCCTACAGAACACTCCGCTTTTTCTCATTCATTGCTAATGCTCTAAACTAAAGCACCCTATAAATATGGAGCACTAGGATGTTTGGAGAACATCAGCCTACTCAAGTTTAAAACATGACACACATTCTGGAGACGCTAGCTGTAAATTGTGTCACAGACTGCAATTTTTTACCCCCCCCCCATTGCTTGCTTTTAAAAGGCGAGACTTCCCGGCCAAAATAATCTGATCGTTGCCTAGAAATGGCAATAAATGCTTAAAAGGCATTTGAATTTCACCACTTTTATAGGTCTGAATTTGATTTCCTGAATTTGATATCTCAACTGGATAATTTATTGAGTGATCTGAGCTTCTACTCGCACGGACCTTCTTGTCTACTAGTGCACACAGGCATATGCACACAGGCATATGCATACACACATACACACATACTGTTCATATATTCCATTCTCTGACTTAGGCACTAATCATTTGATCTAATCAATGATGATCCAACTTAAATTTTAAGTAGTGAACTACCAATAATGCCAGGAACGTGGAGCATGGGATTTCACATTGCTGGCATCTCTAGAAGGTCGTCTTCATCTCCTTGTGCATCTGAGCCTTTTCTCAAGTCAGGTACATGAAGGTTTCAATGGATCCCATCATTATTCCCTAGGCTGCTGGTTATTGTTCATGAGTTCTGTATACAGCCATAAAAATCTTGTATAGCTATTCGTTGAGATGCTGGGGAAGCTGATAGGCTCAGAGGACCTGGGGTTACGGCTAAGGGAAGGAACAGTGGTTACAGTTAACAGTCATGAAAGATATTTATGTCAGTTCATTTGCTATCTGTACTGTCTGGGGAATTAGGTGAAGAAGGCAAATCAGAAAAGGATGCTGGGTCCACAAAGCTAATGTTGGGCAACTGAGGTCTACCAGATAACCTCTGGGGCATCTTCTTTCGTTCCTTGTTTATTCGCCTGTCTGTGAAATGGGAGGAGAAGGAATCTCCTCTTTGTTTTCTTTGAAGATTTCCTTCTGATGAGAGATTTTGGGAATGCACTAAAGCTGAGTAAGTGCCTATCTCTCAACCTTACAATGATGTAAATTGAACAGACCTGGAAGAAGTCCATCAAGTCGCCTTTCCCCATCACTGCTCCTTGTGAAGGAGAAAACAATCACATGTTTATCATCACCGCTGACAGTGTGCAGATGTGTTTTTGTAATGGCACTTGCAACACGTTTATTTATCCTCTTTGGTGCTTGGAGCCTGTGCTGGTCACATCTTTTTGAGCTGTATGGGCAAGCCTGTTGGTAACCTTTTGTTTTTATCAAACTGATTCTCTTACCCTGGATTGTTTGTTTTCTTTCTTTTTTTTTTTTAAGTAATTTAAACCACACAAGTAGCCTTTGGGAGGGAGAAGGGTTATTTACGCAAGGGAAAGTTGCTTGTATGCCACCCATGAGATCTTCCCATAGCTCACCCTTCGGCCAGGACAAAGAAGGAGAGGTGAAAAAGAACGAAATTTGCCTTACACCAATCTTTCTGAGAAAAATTCAAGGAATGTTAGGAAGATGAAAAGACATCAAACTGTATCTACCTCTGTACCTATATCGAGAAATGTCTCTAGTAACAGAAAGGAGAAATTAACTTCCAATGGTGCAAAACTACATGCTTAAATGCACACTTAATTAGCTTATTGTTTTGCATTCTATAAAAGTGATTTGAGAGTGAATATATATACACAGTTGACTATGCTGTGGAGATTAGTTGCAATGATTTCAAGTGGCTGAGAATAGAGAGGGAAAAGCATTTAAGTGTCCATGAAAGACATTTTTTTGGATACTGCAGATGACAAGAGAACTACTGGACATCTACTGTACTTCTGCCTTTCATTCTGCATCCTGCCATGAGGCTATGAGAACCAATTGCAGCAGACATCATCTTTTCTTCCCAGGCAATAAATCTGTGGCCTCTTTGTGTTGAAATCTAATGAGGGTATAACTCTCTGGAATGGGACCAGATACACACTCAGGTCTGGAGCACAACATGGCACGCAAGTGTGTACAGATATGATTTGGGGCAGTCAACAAAGTGAGGCAAGGTGACTCCCAGCTGTAGCCTATCCTGTCTCCAAATGCACACCCCAGACATTCCATATATGCTAGCCATTCAGTATGTCAATGAATATTTATTGCACACCTGCCATAAGCCACACACTGTGCTAAGTGCTGGGGCTACAACAGCAAGCAGTATAAGAGGGGAATGAAGAAGTTGTAGAGGGGCTTGCCATTATGTGAAAGATCCAGGTTCAATTCCTGGCCAATGTACCTCATGCACAGTTACCACACGTCTGTCAGTGGAGGCTTTCATGTTGCTATGATGCCAAACACATTTCAGTGGAGCTTCAAGACTAAGAGAGGCTAGGAAGAAAGGCCTGGTGATCTACTTCCAAAAATCATTCCATCAAAACCGTATAGATCAAAACAGCCTGACTCTGCTGTGCATAACGTTGCCATGAGTCAGAATGACTCAAGGGCAGTTAACAATAACAACATGCCAATGTCTGGCCCATGAATTAGAGGATCACTTTGATGGCTGTGTGCAGAATGGACTGTGGTGAGCAATGGCGAACTCAGGGAGCCTGGAGAGCAGGCAACTGCTGTGGTCCAGGAAAGAAACGGTGGTGACCCAGTCTGGGGCCACGCTGCTAGAGGTGGAGCAAAGGAGGAAGATGTTAGGGATTCTTTTCTCCCCTTTTTGACATTGTCTCTTCTCATGGCCGATGGAATCCGTGTTAAAACAGACCCTTCTGCCTAGGTCCTGGGAACAAGTGCCATTCCGTGCCCCAATTCCATTATCTGTGAAAGAGGAATGATAATAATACCTACCTCGTACGGTTGTTTTGAAATTTACTTAAAATAGTGCCCAGCACATAATAAGTGTTAAAAATATTGTTGCGATGTCAGATAATAATACTATTTCCTCATCATTCACTACAAGCCATATGCCTTATATAGATTATCTCAGTTTTTATCCTAAATAGTGGTACTGCATATGGCAACCCATATGGGTTCTCCACTGTGCTCGTACAACACTGCATTCAGCTCATCCTGGGCGCTGGTGAAAGCCCTTTCTGGGACTCCTTTCTACAACCGGGGGGGGGGGAGGGTCCACCTAAATGACGTTTTAGAATTGGAAGAGCTCAGACACAAACAGTCCCCTCTGATACACCCAGCAACGAGTCAGTGGTTTGCATGCGAGCTGCCCAAGATGCTAAGAAGGCCGGAGCTGGACTCCTTGACGTGCGTAGCCAGATGGCAGCTCAGCAGAGCGCCCCATCACGTGACAACGCTTAACCAATTTAATGCTCCTGAGCATGAATCACCTACAGGGCTTCTTCCCTAAGACCTGAGAGTACCCATGTATTTCAGAGTTAGATAGGACTAGGGGATGGAGAGCGTTGGTCCCAACTGTGTTAGGAAGGACAAAGATGGGAGATTTGGAAGGAAAAGCCACTTTTAATGAGCTTTATGCACACGTGGAAATCACTATTTGAATCGTTCCTCTGTCTTCTTTTAGGCTAGTCCTTTTATCTGTCACTCCCTCCTTCTCTCCCTCTCTCTTCTTTCCTCCTCCTCCCTGTCTCTCACTCTGTCTCTGTCTCTCACACGCACACACACCCCACACAACTAGAAACAGCTTCTTTTCTTCACTGGCTGTTTCCCCAGGGCTCAGAGACATGGGCTATGTGAAGGGGAGGTGGAAGCCAGGGAACCCATCCATTTCCTCTTAGTCAAAGGGTAGGGGTCAACTTTGCTTGTTTATTTATCTTTGCCTTCGAAGCTATAGATCATTCTTGAGTAGAAGAGACAGCACATAACCCCAGTCCAGTCAGCCAGGGCTACAGCCCGTTGATCTGTGTGGGGGACTGAGTCGAGGGGGAAGGAAACCAACTGTCTTTCTCATTTAGGTCATCACAGAAAATGAAGTGAGCGGGTGGTAGAGGGCTAGGGGGCCCAGCTCCTTGTATCCAGGGGAAACGAATCTACCCTAGCTTTACCTCCTACCCAAGGCTTCAAACAAAATCACCACATTCTCGTTCTTTCAAGCGCCCAGCATACAAGTGGTTACCAAGGAACACTGAGAATCAGACCACTCTTGGCCCAATCGGGACGTTTCTTTAATGGCTTCTGTAATTATTTTTAAAATAAATGAATTAACTATGAGCCTCACCCTAGAGGCCAAATCTTTAGTTCAGTGTTAAGTAGAATCAAGAGTGGAACTATTATTAGCTTCATATTGGAAAAGGCCATTTTGCTTTCATATTCTGGAACACAAAAAGGGGCTCAGCTTGACAGGACAAATGAATGGTAGTAATAATGAAACTGTAAGGCCTAGGTAGTGCCCAATCAGTGCCTGGGGGATCCTGGCAGCCCCTCAGGATGGCACAACGCCAGCCCTGTGTCAGGGCTGTTTGTGGGGTGACCCACCATGGCCAAGAAAGAATCCAGGATGCTTCCTCTCTGCTAATCAGGAGGTGCAACAGATCAGATCATAGGGAGTGTCCAGTGGCTTTCAAAAGGAATAAAGCATTGGAATAAAAACAAACACTTCTAATCTTCTCTGGATCTCAGTGTTCTTACTCAATCAGAGCAGTGAAACCCAAGCTCTCCTACAGCTCTCAGCTTCTGTCATACATTCATTTACTCATTCACTCATCAACAAATGTACTAAGTACCAACCCAGAGCCAAGCCCTGCACTATGTGCTGGGGATGCCAGGGGATCAGAGACAGATAGAATTTCTCTTCTTGTGGAGTCCAGTGTGCACAACCTTAAAGAAATAATTCATGAAGAATTATGTGATGAGTACTAACTACAGCTATCATTACCTAATTAAGAAAGGGCTTCCTAAGATATCTGCCACAGATTAGAAGAGATCAATGAAAGTATTAGAAGAGGAAGTTAATCAACACCTGCCACTTGACAGGAAATTCTTGGGTTGAAATTCTGCCTTAGGTTGTATTATGTGCGGTAAAATTGGTTCAGACTGATAGTGAACCGATAGGACAGAGTAGAACTTGCTGCACAGGGTTTCCAAGGAGTAACTGGTGAACTCAAACTGCCAGTCTTTTCAGTTAGCAGCTATAGCTTGTCCTAGCTCTTAACCACTGTACCTCCAGAGCTCCTGGGTTGAAATACCCCTTTCAGATTAGAAATGCAGGCAATGCAGGCTTAAGATTTTCTAATGCCATAATCATGGCTAGGAAATGTGTCATGGTTAAACTGAATATGCAATGGCTATATATGAATGATGTCTCTATGTGGTGTATATATGAGGCATCCATTACATATGAATGCTAAGTAGATAATTATTATGTACAGCAGACTCTTAGCCTCTGTAGCTTTTACTCATATGTTCTGACCCTTTCTCTTGGCCTCCCAGTGTAGAAATCTACAGTTATCCTAAGGAACAAGACTGAATGGTGCCCACCATGGAGCCATGGTGGAGCAGTGGTTGAGAGCTATGGTGAGCTACAATTGCTACCCAAAGGTCGGCAGTTCAAGTCCATTAGTCACTCTTTGGAAACTTCATAGGGCATTTGAACTCTGTCCTGTAGTGTTGCTATGAGTCACGGCAAAGACTTTGTTTTTTGGGTGGGGAGTGCCAACTACAAGGCTACTGTGAGGGCATGAGGTACTTGGCTAGTGAGTGATGCAGCCCAATGGAACATCAAACAAAATCATACTATAACAACTAACTAAAAAATGTAAAACAGTAATCAGATGTGTAGCAGTTATCTATTGCTGTGTAACAAATAATTCCAAAACTTAGTGGCTTATAACAATAAGGATTCATGATTTCTCACAAGTCTGTGGATTCACTGGTTTTATCTAGGGTTGTTTGTTTGACTGCATTCACCTGGAGGGTCAGCTAGGTCTCTTTCCACATCTGGTTGTTGGTGCTGGCTGTTAATAGATGCTTTGGCTCTCCTCCACACAGCCAAACACCCTCCTGTGAGCTTCGCAAGCTTCCTTACATGGCAGTCTCAGGTCTAGCCTCTGGAACTCACACAATGTTATTTCTATCACATTCTGTTGATCAAAGACACATCACAAAGTCAGCCCATATTCAAGGGGGAGGAGAATCAGACTCTACCTCTTAATGGAAGTCAGTGCAAAGCATTTGTGGCCAAGTCTAATTTACCACAGGGTAAGAGAGAAATCTTAAGGGAAATTTGGAAAAGGTAGCCTGATTGTGGTCTGAGGCTCTGCACAGAAAACATCGGACTCCCTTCAGAAATGTGATTCTGAATGAGTTAGGGGCCTCAGCAGACATTTCCACATTCAATGATTGGGGGATTTCAGAAAGTTCTTGGAGCATATCTCTTAAAGTCTGTGTATTTAGGATGAACCATATGAAATTGTTGATATTGGACCGTTTGGGCTGCAAAGATGACCATTTCTTAAGCTCTAACCTAACATGCTAGGCAAAAAAAAAAAAAGAACCCCTAATTTAGAACTATTAGAGAATGGAGTATCCCAGTAAGACAAATGCTCTGGTTGGCCATTTGAATGTTGCCAATGTAAAGCCATAAAGTGAGTGAGCAAAAATGTGAGACTAACTCATCATCTGAAACCCCCAAGGTACACAGGGCAATACAGCAAGTATTGGATGCTAGGATCCACTAGGTTTCCATTTAGGCCAGTAGTTTTTAACTGAGGTACAGTTTTGCCCCTGAGGGGCTACTGGGCAATGTCTGCAGACATTTTTAGTTGTCACAACTGTGGCGGGAAGAAGCACTACTGGCATCTAGTGAGTGGAGGCCAGGGATGCTGAGTAACATGATGGAGTACACAGGACCTCTCCCTAACACTGGGGATGACCCAGCCCCAAATGTTAATAGTGAGGAAGTTGAGACTCCCTGATACAGGCAGACAGTGGCTCAGCTCCTACATCCAAGTCAACATTTCCTCGTCTTTCATTGGAAACAGCTTTCTAGAGTTCTGTCTACCACTACAGATCTGCTTATTGCATATCTGTGGCACCACTGTACTTCTCTGAGTCTTCTGATTATTTGAATTTTGCGTGACAAAGATGTGTGGGTGTGGGTGTGGGAGTATGTATGTCTAAGTGGCCACATAGTACTGTTAATATAGCTAAATGAGATTAGCTTTAGGAACAAACACAGTAAGAAGACATGGACTCTGGAAGAACACAGTCTATTGGGAAAATGCACATCTCTGCCAAGTTTTGTAGAATAAGCACACTCCTGCCTAGAGAATCTGATTCACACCTACAAGCCAGTTTCATCCCCTCCCCAGCCCCATCACACATACTTGGCACCCAGAGAAACCACACACAGCCTTTCCTTCCTGGTCTTCCACTTAACCTCTTGTCATCCACCAGACAGTGACAAAATCTTGTGTGACTGATAAACCCTGTGTGGCTTTTGTGATTATGATACAAAGTTTCTTAAAAAAAAAAGAAAAGAAACATTTGAATTGAAACAGAATTGTAGGACCACCACAGTGTTTCCTCATCCAGTGGTTTTCTTCTTCTTCAACCTCTGTCTCTATACTACCGGTATCAAGTCAATGAATTGAAAAGCTATTGTGAAGCGCCGCCTCATCAGCTCTAGATGTAGGTCCTCTTACAGACAACAAAAGGGCCCAAGAGCCTCCATGTTCAGCATTTATTGAGTGCCCACTCTGTGTCAGGCATTGAGATCTAGTGCCTAGCATAAGATGACCCAGTTCCAGCTGTTGTTGAGTTGACTCCGACTCATGGTGACTCCATGTGCATCAGAGGAGAACTATGCTTTGTAGAGTTTTCAATGGCTGGCTTTTCAGACATAGATTGCCAGGCATTTCTTGTGAGGCACATTTGGGTGCACACTGCCAACCTTTCAGTTAGTGTAGTAGCCAAGCTTGTTAGCCATATGCTCCATCTTAAGGGCTCCTCCTAAGAGAACATCCACTTGGGAATGCTTAAAACAAGGGCAAGCAGGATTTCAGCTCATCCTCATTTTCCTATCTAGCTGGGGCAGGTGAACTCAGCTAGTTTGATCAAAGAGATTAAGTTTGTAAGATTGGACCCATTCTCTGTTAGCTTCTTCTGGGTTGCAGATGTTTATCCTGTGGTCTCAGTCATGGAACCCCTAGTAATTTGTCTTATGAAATGCATGACACTAGTCACCAGGAAGACGTAGGGAGGGCTGCATAGGTACAAGCTGTGGCACAGAAGCAGCTGGTGGAGCCTGCTTTGTTCCTGGGAAGCCACTAGCCAGAATATAGGAATTGATCTCTCTCTACTCCATTTCCAAGTTTTCGGACTGAAGTTGTAAAGAACAGGTTACAACTGCTGGTCTACACATCTACACCCTGGGAAGACTTTTAGGGATTCAGACAAATACACCCTAAGTATGCAGGGACTTAGTATTCTACTGACAGGTACTAAAATCTGGAAGTTCATACCTGCTTCTTTTTAAGTTTAGGTATAATGTGTTGTTGTTAGGTGCTGTTGAGTCAGATTCGACTTATAGCGATCCTATGAACAACAGAAGGAGACTGCCTAGTCCTGCACCATGCCCACAATCATTTTTATGCTTAAGCCCATAGTTACAGCCACTATGTCACTCAGTCTCCTTGAGGGTCTTCCTCTTTTTCACAGACCCTCTATTTTACCAAGGTATAATGTACACATAGCAAAGTGTATGGATTTTAAATGTACAGTTTGATTAATTTTGAAAAGAGATGCACAATGAAATGCATTCTGCTTTCCTTTTTCATTAAAACTTGTGTTATTTCAAATCATCCATCCTGTTTTATAAAAGGGCAGAAATATTTATGGAGACCATACCTGTAAGAACCTTCTCGCTCCACCCCCCAACACACAGATATACAAAGCCTGGTGGCGAAAACAGTTAAGTGCTAGGCTGTTGACTAAATGGTTGATGGTGGGAACCCACCCGGGGGCTCTGTGGGAAAAAGACCTGGTGATGTGCTCCTGTAAGGGTTAACAACAACAACAAAGCCAAACTAGCTGCAGTCGATTCCAACTCATGATCTTACAGGATAGAGCAGAACTGCCCCACAGAGTTTCCAAGGAGCGCTTGGCAGATTCAAACTGCCAACTTTCTGATTAGCAGTCAAGTTCTTAAACCACTTTGCCATCAGGACACCCCTGTAAAGATTACAGCCTAGAAAATCCTGCGGGGCCGTTCTACTCTGTCACCTGGGGTTGCTATGAGTTGGAATCACTGAATGGCATCCAACAACAGCAACATGTGACTGTAGCAGCCACCATCAGTACCCTCCCTACACCTCTCCGCCCTCCCTCTAGGTGTACTCTGGGTGACCTCCAAAGGCCACTATCTGCATCTCTGTGCCTGGTCTCATGCCCTTCACCGAGGAAGGCCACTGTGCCCACAGGCATGGCCAGAAATGCTGGACAATTAGCAATTGCCAGGAGCAGCTCTCAGTGCAACACCTCTCAGGTCGGGGAACTTTAAGGTGTGTTCCACATCGTCTCTCTGAGTTCCCCACAGCCTTAAATTCCAATTGCCCACAGGGGAAACTGGCTTCAAAACCATTTATTGGCTTTATCCCCCTCACTATCCCACTCTCCCTCTGGTGTTTTCCTCCCCACTCACATAGCCTACTTGCACTTGACTCTCTGTCTCAGGGTTTGCTTCTGAGGAACCTGAACTAACATGATGATTCACAACCCATTTATAGAACCTATCATTTCAGAGCACTAGCATAGTAATCTACATCACACACACACAGTACACAAACTAAGAGAAAGGCTGAGAACAGATACCAAGAAAGACGAAAGCCAGAAATACCTCGCTTCATCCAGACTAGGACTCTGTTCCTGATTGAGATACACATTCACCAAATCAAACAACCAACCAAACAACAACAAAAAATTCACTATCATTGAGTTGATTCTGGTTTACACTGACCCTATAGGACTGCCCCATAGAACCTCTAAGGAACACCCCGTGGATTCAGACTGCTGACCTTTTGGTTAGTGGCTGTAGCTCTTAACCACTATGACATCAGGGTTTCCAGCTACATACTTAAATCCCTCAAATCTTCCTCTATTATTAGACAAATGTGTTTTCAATTCCCCAATCTTTCTTCTCATAACCTCCGAAGACATTTTCGGTTTTTTAACGCCCTATTTGGGTGATATTAACACGTTTTCTGTTTCCAGGGAGCATATCTTCTCTGACTGGTTCAATGTTTCTCATTTCTCAGTAAAACTCAGCCCAGAACTTAGTCCATTTCTTCATTCTGTGCTAGGAACCGAGCTGTGGGCAGCTCTCCAAGCTTAAATGGAGCTTTGCCATGTCAAGCCAGTGCCTTGGGAAGGGATGGTGTATGTGTGCATGTGTGCATGTGTGTGTATATGTGTGATCTTGTGTAGACCTCAAAATGACTGTATCCATTGGCTTAAGGACAAGAGCTGGGAATGCAGGAAAAGAGGGCTCCTCTGTCCTCTTCCACCTGTCAGGGCCTTACAAGGAGGACTCATGAATTAAGGTCATCTTGACACTTGTGTGACTCCTTTTCCTCTTCCCAGACAATGAGACAAAGACAGCAGCTCTGTACCCTCTCCCAAGTGGGAGATCTGGCAACAGTAATAGCCCACAGGGCTTAGGCGTTGAGAAAAATGTCGAGGGAAATCTGGACACTTCTGCCTGTTCTGTTCACAGATACTGTTTCTCACCACATAGCAATGACATCTATTCAGCCAAGAAATACTAAGTCAGGGTCAAATTGGAGGGAACTTGGAGGAAGACATTCACGTACCTTTACCCGGGATAGTCAACCTAGCAGAGCAGAGGGATGCCCAAAGCTTGGGGGCATGTGACATCGTCAGATAATCTCTGTGGGAAACTGTTCTCAGGGCACTGAAGGCTGCCTTCATGTAAAGGCCACTGGAAGGC
This sequence comes from Heterohyrax brucei, assembly GCA_028571685.1. Classification (NCBI taxonomy): domain Eukaryota; kingdom Metazoa; phylum Chordata; class Mammalia; order Hyracoidea; family Procaviidae; genus Heterohyrax; species Heterohyrax brucei. Next base: position 23,305,460 of record CM053166.1, on the reverse strand, counting down.
CCTGGTGAAAACAGCCTTTCTGTGGATCAGTTTGCTTTTGCTGTCAAGCTGAGTGGGCCTCTGGAGTTGAGTTGTGCTGGTAAGAAGCAACCCAAATTAGAATGGCTAAATAATGTGATCACTAGAAAGACAATAAGAGGCTTTGTTCCAAGGAGAGAGAAAAGAAGAGAGCGTCCAGCACTCTCAAATCTTTCTGTGGTGGCCGGCAGAGTCTATTTTCAAGCAGAAAACTGTTTGAAGTGTGTTTATATGTCTACACAGAGCTGAACTGTGTGTTGGACTTAAAGCTGTTAGTCAGAATGTTCACACTACCCTGTGATCTGAGGCTTCCCATGATGCAATAGCCTAATGATTCAAGGTGACAAACGTATAAATGCTACATGATCTCTCTGACCTGGAGAACTGCTCTGAGAGAACCCAGGGGCTCCCCACATGGAACAGAATATCTGTGGGGAGCTTTTGCCTGATTCTGAACTTTAAAATTGTTTTAACTTTGTTGCAAGTCCAAGTTAGGCAAATGAGCCTTCCAAATATAGGAGAATCTGGCAAATGCAGTCCTGAAGATCTTCCAGTCTGCTAGTCTATAACCAGACACTACTACCACAAAGCAAACTGGAGAGTCTCCTAAGCCACTGAGAATGAATTAACTGGGACCTGGAAGCAGGCAATCCAGGAAGAAATGGCTCACACATCAACCTCCAGACAGCAGATTGTAAGGCTGGAAGAGAAACTTCTGGTTCCTTAAACTAAACCAGTTGCCATCGAGTCAGTTCTGACTCATGTGGACCCCACACGCGCTTCCAAGCAGACCTGCTCCATAGTCCTTTCAGTGGCTGATTAGCAGTAAATCACTGGGCCTTCTGTCTAAGGCACCCCTGGGTGGACTTAAATCACCAATTTTCTGGTTAGTTGCTAAGTGCTTGATCTCTTATGCCACTTGCACCCCAGAAATGGGGAAAAACATTAGACCATGTGTCTATGTGTGTATATCTCCTCCTTTCCCAGTTTCTGGGTTTTGTATGTGTTTTAAATGTAAGTCAGTTGGGTTTCCCTAGAAGCAGCTTCTGAGATAAGATCTCAAGGGAGAAAAGTTTATTTGGAAGGGCTTAGAAGCCCAGTAGTGGCAGGTGGACATGAAATAGGGAAGAGAAGGCATCCAGCAAAAAATGTGGTAGCTCAGTCCCACTAGGAGACTCTGGAAAAAGTGACATAGCCCAAAGAAACCACTGAGGATGAGAGCTTTATAGTGCAATTACCAGTTAGATTTTACTTGCAATTAGATTTTTTTTTTCTTCCAAAATTTCTTATACAAGATTTCAGACATACTGTGGTAGGCAGGCCACTCAGATGGCTCCCAATGCCACCTACTTCTTAGTAGGCATGCTCTTGCATAATGCCCTCCCCTTGAGTGCGAGCTGGACTTAATGACTTACTCCTAATGAATGAACTACAGCAGAAATGATGGGATGTCGCAACCACAGGTAGGTCGTGCTTTCCATCTCACTAGTTCTCACTCTCACTCTCACTCCTATGAAACCAGCTGCCACGTTGTAAGCTGGCTTATGGAGGGGCCCACATGGCAAGGAGCTGAGGGGCGGCCTTCAGACAACTGCCACTGAGGAACTGAGATCCTTGGTCCAACAGCCCAAAAGAAACCAAATCCTACCAACAACCACTTGAGTGAGCTTAAAAGTGAATCCTGCCACACTCAGCCCTTGAGATGCCTGCAGCCCTGGTTGACACCTGGAGGCAGCTTGGGAGAGATCCTGAGCTAGAGGACCCAGTGGATCACACCCAGATTCCTGACCCCCAAAGACTGTGAGATCACATGTGTTGTTCTTTTAAACTGCTAAATTTGGGGGTGATTTATTAGATAACTAAAAAAAAAACCTAAGGAACAAAATGGTGGGTACCTGTCTACCCAGCTTAAGGGAGTGAAGATGACAAATACTTTTAAAGTCCCTCCTGTATTCCCTGTGGAAACCCTGGTGGTGTAGTGGTTAAGTGCTATATCTGCTAACCAAAAGGTCAGCAGCTCAAATCTGCCAGATGCTCCTTGGAAACTCCATGGGGCAGTTCTACTCTGACCTACAGGGTTGTTGTGAGTTGAGATCTACTTGACAGCGGTGGTGTTTGGCCTTTGTATTCCCTGTGATGACATTGCCTCCCCAGTTCCCCAGGTACCACCACTCTTAAAATGTGGTTTTGGTCATTCTCGTCCGTCTTTACACTTTCACTATGCATGCATATATATGTATCTATAACATACATATTATATATTATATGTATAAATATAGAATTTTATTTTGTATATACTTCCCTATATGTATAAACTGTGTCATGTTTCCTGTAGCCTTCTGTGACTAGGTATTTCATTCAGCAGTATGTTTTTGAGATATATCTATGTAACTTCAAACCCATTTATTGTTCAGTCCAATATAGTATTTCACCATTTGATGCTATCATGGTTTACACACACACATTTGGTTGAACCATATGCAATTACTAATACTGAGCCCTTTTTACCTTCAAAAGTAGCTCTTCCCTATAATTTAACCTAATACATTTCCTTAAACACACAATATGGTTTTTATTCACAATGACAATGCTACTCTTGTTCATGATTACTCTATACTTATTGCTGGTCTGAGTATTTCAGTCAAGCAGCCTTAGGGATGGGGTCTAATTCGGCTACTCCTTAGCTGTGTCACTTTGGGAAAATTTCTTAACTATTTTCAGCCTCTAGTTTCTTCCAAGATGATATGGAGCAAATGCTGCTGTTGTTACATACAACTGAGTCAACTTTCAGCTTATAGCAACCCCATGTGGAACTGCCCTCTAGGGTTTTCTAGGATCTCTAGTTTTTCTCACATGGAGCTACTAAACCCCAAAATCCACTGCCGTGGAGTAGATTCTGACTCATAGAACCCCTGTAGGACAGAGTGGAACTGCCCCATAGAGTTTCCAAGGAGTGTCTGGTAGATTTGAACTGCTGACCTTTTGGATAGCAGACGTGGCACCCAACCATTAGGCCACCCAGGTTTCTGAAGCTGCTACTAGATGGGCTGAAACCATCCACACTGTGTTTAGCAGCTGAGCACTTACCTACTTTGGCAGAGTTAAGTGAGGGTACATACGATAACGTGCATACTGCCAGGCAGTGGTGAGCTCCCAGTACACATTAGCTGTGGCGCTGGTGGTTTTTTCATTCATCTTTGTGATGGGCCTTAAAACCTGACATTGACCCTTTCCTCCGTTGACTTCTGTACAGGGACCTTTGGGGCATGGCTGTCTGCGTGACCTATGCCACCTTCACCCTGCCTCCTCTCATTTCCTTCCTCAGGCCTCTGGATCTGTAGGCTTTGGCCAGAAATCCCAAGAGCAAATCCTTTCTAACCTTGGACGAGACTTCTAAATCAGCCTGCCCCAGATCAGCCTGAGAATATAGCCTGAGAATACAGCCATCACCTCTCCTGCCTTCCAGATGACTCTGTCACTCGCAGTCTCAATCCAGGAAGTGTGTCAAAAGAAAACCTATATTGAAAATAAAACCCAGACTTGATTCTCCTCCACAGCCTAACTCAAAGCCCTTTAAATGCAGTCTGGGCCCGAAGGCCAGGTTCAACAGAATGTGTATTTTATCCAAAGCCGTCTGTTCTTCTCTTCTGCCAGCAACACATTTTTTAAAATCTAATCTCTGTTTCCTTTACATGAATCTAGACCAAATGTGATTTCTCCCCTGCATGTGAAAATAAATTATTTCACATGTAATTTTCTCATCCAGCTTGTCCCTGCTCTTCAAGAGGCCTTTGAAGGGTGTAACTCCAGATGCAGGCATCTGCTACTGCAGTCCCAGCAGGAGCTTGGGGACCCCAAGGCCCCTGGGATGTTCTCCCTTTAGGGGGTGAGTGGGGGAGGGAGTTTGGGGGGCAGCCAGTCTAAGCCCTTAGTACCCAAGATTCCGGCTTCACACTCCGAAATGATATCTTAATCTCCTCATAAACACTGGCCAGGAGTTCTGAGGAATGGGAGGCTAGAAATCTAGGACTAGAAAACCAAAAACGTTGAAAGAAAAAGTGGAAATATCTAGAATAGGCAGATGCATAGAGAGCAAATTTTACTAGTGGTTACCTGGGACTGTGAGTGAGTGTCCCTGGGTTCTGCAAATGGCTAATATGCTCTTCTGGTAACCAAAAAGTTGGTGGTTTGAACTCACCCAGAGGCACCTCAGAAGAAAGGCCTGGCAAACTATTTCCAACAGGTCACAGCCATGAAAATCTTAAGGAGCACAGCCCTACTCTGCACATGAGGTTACCATAAGTCAGAACTGATGCCATGGCAATTGATTACTGGTTAAGGGGAAGCAAAAGGGAGAAATAAGGAGTACTGCTTAAGTGGTACTGAGTTTTTGTTGTTCTTTGCTGCTGTTGAACTGATTCTAACTCAGAGAGACCCTATGTGACAGAAAAGAATTGCCCCCATAGGGTTTCCAAGGCTGTAACCTTCACAGGAGCAGATCACCAGCCACATGCTTTTGAACCACTGACCTTTTGGTTAGCAGTTAAGTGCTTGACCATTGTGACACCCAGAGCTTCCAAGTTTCCATTAAAGGTGATAAAAAAAAAATGGGGGGAAACAAGTAGCAATGACAGTTTTATAGCTTGGTGAGTGTAATTAATGTAATTGAATGGTACGTGCAAAAATGATTGAAAAGGGAGACACACACACAAAAAAAAAAAAAAGACAAGAGAAGGTGAAGATCACATTGAGTTCCTCTTATACTGACATATTCAATCTGCGCTAAGGGGAGCTATTAAGCATAATAGCACTTGAGACATCTTTAGGGCCAATGCTACTCAAAGTGCAGTCCCTGGACCAGGAGCTTCACCATCACCAGGGAGCTGATTAGAAATGCCAATTCTCATGGAATTAAAGATAGAGACAACACTAGGAGCCCTAATATGTGGTATAAATAGAATACAAACCACAATTAACAGTGCACAAATACCAGAAGATAAACTAGACGAGTGGGAGCGCCTAAAAATTAAACACTTATGCTCATCAAAAGAGTAAAAAGGGCACCTACAGGCTAGGGGGAAAATTTTGCCTACAACATATCCGACGAGGGTCTAATCTCTAAAATCTATAGCATACTTTAACAACTCAGCAACAAAAAGAAAAATAATCCAATAAAAAAAAATGGGCAAAGGATATGAAGAGATGTTTCACCAAAGAAGACATCCAGGCAGCTAAATAGACACCATGAGAAAATGCTCCCTATGATTAACCATTAGAGAAATGCAAATCAAAGCTACCACGAGATACCATTGCACTCTTAATGTTATTGGCACTAATCAAAAGAAGAAAGAATGAGTGTTGGATAGGTTGTGGGGAGATTTGAACTCTTATGCACTGCTGGTGGGAATGTAAAATGGTACACCCCCCTACAGAAAATGATATGGCACTTCCTTAAAAAGCTATAGATAGAAATAACACAGATCCAGCAATCCCAGGTCTGGGAAAATATCCTAGAGAAATAAGAACTATCACACGAATAGACATAGACATCCATATTCATTGCAACATTATTTACAATAGCCAAAAGATGGCAACAACCCAAGTGCCCACCAAGAGACGAATAGGTAAACAAACTGTGGTACATACATACAGCGGCATACTACACAACAGTAAAGAACAGTGATAAATCCTTGAAGTATCTCACAACATGGATGAATCTGGAGCGCATTATGTTGAGTGAAATAAGCCAATCACCAAAAGCTAAATATTGCATGAGACCTCTATTACAAAAACCCAAGAAAAGATTTACACACACACACACACACACACACACACACACACACACACACACACACACACAAAACAGTCCCTGATGGTTACCAATGAGGGGAGAGGCAGAGAGAGGCAATCGCTAACTAGATAATAGGCAAAGTTAAATTTGGCAAAAGGAAAGATGCCACCCAATACAGGGGAAGTCAGCACAAACTGACCAAGGCAAAGTCATGGAAGCTTCCTAGACACATTCAAACACCTCGAGGGACCAAGTTACCGGGGCTGAAGGTTAACTGGTATAACATAGTTCAAAAGTGAATGTTCTACACTTGACTTTGGTGAGAGGTACCCGAGGTCTTGACAGCGCACAAGTAGCCATCTAAGATACATCTATTAGTCCCATCATATTCAGAGCAAATGAGAAGGAAGAAAACTAAAGACGCAAGAGAAATATTAGTCCAGAGGACTAATGGCCCACATGAACCACAGTCTCCATCAGCCTGAGCCCAGAACTAGATGGTGTCTGGCTACCACCAGCATCGACTGCTCTGACAGGGATTGCAGCAGAGTGTCCTGGGCAGAGCTCGGAGAAAAATGTAAAACAAAATTCAAATTCAGAAGAAAAACAAACAAAAAAACCCCACCAGACTTACTGGAAAGAGAAAGGAGGAGAATGCTGACACATTGTGGGGATTGTAACCAATGTCACAAAGCAATTTATTTATAAATTTTAGAATGAGAAACTAATTTTCATTGTAGACTTTCACCTAAAGCACATAACATTAAAAAAAAAAAACAAAGAAAGGGAGGGAGGGAGGAAAGGAGGGAGGGAGGGGAAAAAAAAGAGAGGGAGAGGGAAGAGAGAGAAAGAAAGAAAGAAATGCTGTTTCTCAGGCTCTGTCCCAGACTCAGTGAATCTGAATGTTTGAGGCTGGGGCCCAGCTTGCTTTCCTGCTGGTTGCTGTGCAAACACTAGTGGGAGAGCTTTGCTTTAGGTAGTCAGCCGCACCCACTGAGGCCTACAGCCTTGAGTCCCAAATCACTGCATCTGGAAGGAGGACCAAGGAACTACTGAAAGGGAAACAAATTCAAAGCAAGGCTTGAAAAAAACCACAAACCACCATCAGCCTCCCCCCACCCATCACGCAGCCACCTTGTATTGCCTTCTAGTCAGTTCTCACTCCTGTCTTCTTCAGCTGAAACCAAAATGAAGCCCCTTCCTAGAAGAACATTAATGGCCCCAGCCATAGTCAACACAGCCACTGTCCCTTTGTAAAGGACCATTCCTTCAAGAACAAGGGTATAAAGCAGGTCACTCTGGTTCAAACTTCTGCTGAAAATTGCATTCCCACCCCAGATATACTGAATCAGAATTGACATTTTAACAAGATCCCTGGGTGATTCTTTTGCATAATAAATTGTGAGAACCACTGCTAACCGCTGCTCTACTAGTAGATTCCCTGGTGGCATAGTGGTTAATAAGGGTTTGGCTGCTAACCAAAAGGTCGGCAGTTCGAATCCACAAGATGCTCTCTGGAAACTCTATGGGGCAGTTCTACCCTGTCCCATAGGGTTGCCATGAGTCGAACTCGACTAGATGGCAGAGGGTTTGGTTTGGTTTGGCTTTGGTTCTACTAAGTGGTTCTCAGAACTGCTCCCTAACCAGTAGTACCAGTGTAGCCTGGGAACTTGTTAGAAATGCAAATTCTCAGCAGGGGTTCAAACCAGAATCAGTCTTGCCACCTGGCTTCAAACTCTGGGAGACAAATACAATCAAGAATCACTGGTTTCAGAGACGACGGTCTTGCATCTCTTGTATCCAGGTCAGTGAGCAATGGCTCCTTTTAGAAGGGCCCCATTGGGGCAACTGCTACAGTGCCTTGTTCTACACAACATACTTTTGTTTCAAGTCCTAGATCTCCAGCTGTTAAAGGAGCTACTCTCAACATATCTGGCCAGGAAAGTTTTTTTCAGGTGTAGGGTAAGACCAGGCAGGCACTTCCCTGTTTGGCCTGTTGTTGACAGATGAGGCTTACCCAGTCAATAGTGGAAGCTTGGAGTGAGGAGCTAGGCTCTGAGTGTCCCTCAGCTCTCCTTACAGTCTACAGATAGGTCTGAAGCAGCCTGCAAATTCTGCAGCAAGGCTTCTAGGTTTACCATTCTCCTGAAGCCAAAACATCTCTCATACATCCACAAAGTGGAGAAGCATGAAGAGACAGGACACCCTGGGCTGCAGTGAGCTAAAGTTTAGTACTTGGAGAAGACATTGTCTCTCCTTAGCTGTGTGAGTTCCACCAAACTTCCATGAGTCACTGGGCTCATAACCAGAATGGCCAACATGTAGGGCCAAATCAGTTCTTAAAAAAGTTGCCCCAGTTGCTCCTGAATTTCCTTCTCTATTGGTAGCACAAGTCCCTGAGTGTTACAAATGGTTAACATGCTCAGCTACTAACCAAAAGGTTGGTGGTTTGAGTCTACCCAGAGGCACCTAGGAAGAAAGGCACGGTGATCTACTTCTGAAAAATCACCCACTGAAAACCCTGTGAAGCACAGTTCTACTCTGGCACACCTAGGGTTACCATGAGTTGGGGTTGACTCAACTGGCAACTGGTTTTTACAGGTAGTGTGTAGTAGAAGCTCTAGAAGGCTAACTGGCTCCCAGACACCCATGCTTCAGTAGTCAGGCTGTGTCCCGTCTTTCCTGCTCCAGGAAGCCTTCGGCAAATATTTGTTAATGGAGTCCGAGGTCTCAGAAATCTGTCATCTCCCTTCTTTCCCCACCCCGAAGCACGGGCTTCAGGGTAGCCACATGGACTGCCCAGGGCATCAAGAAAGAGTCTGGGAAGCAGAAGGGGGAGGACTACAAGGAAGTTCAAGGTCAGGAAAGGTTTTTTTTTTTCTTTCACTAATAAATCAGATCGCTCCAGCTCATTCCTGTTGCTCTTGGCTGGCAGGGTGAAAAAATAACTCTGAGTCACCAGAGTTACTCATGACAAGTGCTTCCTGTGTGGGATTTGGGCATTTCTGTTCTATTTTGTTGGTAGAAGGAAGAAAGCAACATGAATGGCTAGAAGAAAGGAGTGAGGAAAGAGTTAATCTGCTGTGTTACCAGGTTCTTAATCCTGAGCCCATTCATGCTGGCTGTTAATGTATTATTAAGTCCACTAATGATACCCCAGAACCACCTGGATAAAAAGCCCACAGGGTTCTTAACCCCCTCCTTGCCAGCTCTCCACACCTCCCATTAGGAGGGCAGGGCCTGCCATGTTCTTATTCTGGTAAGTTCTGGATCAGGCCTTGTCAATAACATACCCATCTTTCTTCCCTAATTTTTCAAGGGGAGCTTTATAGACTTTGCCTTCATGTAGGAAAGGGATAAGTGAGACCACACAGACAAGGACTCAGACAGTAGTTTGCTCAGGTCTGGGGAGTTTCTCAGAACGAGGGCCTTTCAGGCCTAGAGCCCGGGCAGTTCTGGGCAAACCGCACAAGCTGGCCATCCTGGAGCTGAAAGTTGCATGAACTTTGGTGGAAGTCAGAGAGGAAGCTCTATGTTCTGGTCTGTGTTCTCCAAGCAGCACTTCTCAAACAGTAATGTGCACAGAAATCTCCTGGGGGCCATGCTAAAACGCAGATTCTGATCCAGTAGGTTTGGGCTGGGGCCCGAGATTCTGCGTCTTTAACCAGCTCCGAGATGGTGCTGGTGTTTCAGGTACAAAGGTTCTAGAAAAAAAAAAATGCTGTCATGGAGTTGAATCCAACTCATAACAACACTATAGGACAGAGTAGAACTGTCCCATGGGGTTTCCAAGGAGTGCCTGGTTGATTCTAACTCCTGACCTTTTGGTTAGCAGCCATAGCTCTTAACTACTATGCTACCAGGATTTCCTAAAGGTTCTGAAGTCAATCCCTATTTCAGGGTAGTTGAAAATCATATCACAGTATCCCTTTACCTGCAGAACCCATGCCTCAGTCTGAGGAGGACAAATGAGACTTTATGGTTATGATATGGCCAGTAAAGAATGGGGCACCGCTGGTCACTGGGTCTGCTAAAACGCTGCCAGGCAGGAGATACAAATATTAGCAGGACCCAGAGTTCAGGCCCCAGCCCCTCTCTGTGTCACCTTCCATTTTAAAGTCTTACGGTTTAAAATAGAAATCTCCTTTGCAGCTAGGGGTAGCCATGAGACACAGCCCCGGCTGATGAATTATGAATGGACATTTTTGGGGCAGTGCAGATTGGGGTCTAGGAAAGTTTCTCTTTCATGACAAGAATGAGCAGATGTGATCTATGCCACTCTCTTCACCTTCTTTCTCCTTAAAATACAGACGTGATGCTTTGTGCCTCAGCAGCCATCTTGCAACCACGAGGAAATGGCCAAAATATCTGCTGAGACACTAACTTGGCATTGTGGAGCAGCTACGAAACCATCCCTGCAGCCACCTACCTCCAGAACTTAGACTGTGAAAGAAAACTAAAACCCTATTTCTTTTAACCCCTTCTGAAAGTTCAGATTTTCTGTTACTTGGAAGGGAATGCACTCCTAAGGGATACAGCTAGTTCTCCCTAAGCCAAATCTATTCCCAGCAAGTAGTCAGGGTGGCTTTGGACAGCCAAGCTGCTTATGCACTCCAGGGGGCACCACCCAGCGCACTCCTGGCACTGCAAGGGCACAACTTGCATTATAGTACAAGGCAGCTGCAGAGGTAGTGTGGGCCATGGTCTTGGAAACCAAATCCTGTCAGAAATCTAGTTCCACTGCTAGTCCAGGACCAGTTCTATAACCTCTCTGAACCTCAGTTTCATCTCTTTAAGGAGGACTAAAAAATGCCTACTTAGGAAGGGTACTGTGAAGATTACAGATATGTGTAAAACACCTGGCATAGAACAGACACTCTAGAAATAGCAAACATTAGTACAGAGGACGTCAGCAGGTCTGGGCTGGCATCTGTTTGGCGCAGCCTGTGTTACACAACTACAGTGATGATAAGGGTCGCCTCCTCCCACAGCTGCAGTGCGTCAGGCCTAGGCTGCTGCTGGGAACATCTGGGGGGGGCGGCAGGGAAGAGAGGATTGTCTGTATATCAGGGAGGCAGCCTGCTGGCCACCCTGCTCCATTTGCTCGCCTGCACACGATGGGAATGGCTGTCTCCAATGGAGCCTCCATCACCCACCACTATGAAGCTGTAAACTCTGGCAGTGTTCTATGGCAACGGCTTCATCACAAGCCCAAGGAGCTGTAAGAGATGCCACGGGAATAGGTCATCCTCTTTGTTCCAAGCAGTGTGTCCAGGTGAGGAAGAAGGCACAGGGCAGCAGAGCTTGGCTGCTAACCAAGAGGTCAGCAGTTTGAAACTACCAGCTTCTCTTTGAAATCTGTATGAGCCAGTTCTACTCTGACCTACAGGGTCACTATGAGTTGGAATAGACTCAACAGCAGTGGGTTATGGGCAACATTAAATAGCAAGATGGCAGGCAGGATAGCAGCTGTCCAGAGGTGAGTCATCAAACCTGCTCCATTTTCAAGGCACAGAGAGAGTTTGGCCTGGGCAGCTCACTTGAAGGGATTGGGTTTTAAAGATCAGGACTTGAGTGACCATTCCAGAGTGGAACATATCCAGCAAAGCCTTCTCTGCTCTGAGTCCATTCACTCTTTCTATGAATATTTATAGGGTACCCGCTGTGTACCAAGCACTATTTAAAAGAATACAAATAGCAATCTTGGCCCTCACAGAGTCTATATTCTAGTAGACAGGACAGATAATAAACCAAGTACATACATAAAATACACAGCATGTTGGTCGTTATTATCATGTGCCACTGAGTGGATTCCAACTCATAGTGACCCTATAGGACAGAGCAGCACTGCCTCCGTGGGGTTTCCTAGGCTGTAATCTTTATGGGAGTGGATCACTGCATCTTTTCTCCGGCAGAGCAGCTGGTGGGTTCCAGCCATCAGCCTTTCAGTTAGCAGCTGAATCTTTAACCACTACACCAGCGGAGCTCCTTATAATAAACCAAATATGATTATAAAGATAGACCGTACGCTTGTTGTTGTTAGCTGCCATGAGTCAGCCCCCAACTCACAGCGAGCTAATGGACAATGGAGGAAAACACTGCCTGGTCTTACACCATCCCCATGATTGATAGAGGGTGAGACAGTGATGAGCCACAGGGTTTTGGAAGTTGATTTGCAAGACTTTTCTTCCATATAGTATGTTAGGCGGTGAAAGAAAATCTATGGAGAAAAATTAAATGGTGAAGGAGGATTTAGAAAAATTAGAGGGTTGTGACTTTAAATAGGGAAAGGCCGCCCTGGGAAGGTGATTTTTGAAGGAGCCATAGAGATACTTGGGGAAAGAGTGTTCCAGACAGGAGGGAACAACAAAACAGAGGCCCTGAGGCAGATGTGCTTGGATGTACGGGAGGGTAGCAAGGTGGCCAGTGGCTGGGCAGAGTGGCTGTGGGAGAGAGCGGTAGGATGTAGTCAGAGACAAAGACGTGCTGCAGCCAGCTCACCCAGGGCCCTGTGGGCCATTGTGCAGACTCTAACACTGAGTGAGACAAGCAACCTCTGGATAGTTGGAGCAAAGGAAGGACATGATCTGACCTACTCTGAAAAGATTCTTCTAGCAGTTGAGTGAAGAAAGGACTGCAGAACAGGTGGGCAAAGACAGAAGCATTAAGACCAAAAGTTTGTTGGTTCGAAACCACCCAGCGGCTCTGGGGGAGAAAAGGTCTGGCAATCTACTCCCATAAAGATCACAGCCTAGAAAATGCTATGGGTCAGTTCTACTCTGTCACATCAGGTCACTATGAGTTGAAATCAGCTCTCCAGCACCTAAGCAACCACATGGTTAGCAGTCCAAATACCTTGCATTTTTGCGTTTTCCATTACTAATAATGAAACTGGCTTTGCCTTCCAAATCCTCCATTGTCTCTAACAGACAATTTTTTCTGAACCAAGGAGCCTTGTTCAAGCTCCCTCCCCGAGACGGAAAGTGTGACCCAGTTCAAACACACTTATTCTTTGCTGGGGTTAAGAAGTTTTGCAGGTTTTTTTTTTTTTTTTTTGTCTCCGTCAGCTGTTTTCCCTGGTGCTGATATCAGATATCCTTCCGCCCACAAGGAAATTAGCCTTAGCTTCGTCCTGGAGAATAGAAGGTGCCCTTTTCTGTACGGGATGCTGGCAGCAGCTGCCTCCCTGCCCCCTCCTGCTCTTCTGTCCAGCTCCACACGTTCTCACACTCGCCCCTGTGAACAGCCGAGTTAATGCCATTGAGTGTGGGGATGGAACTGACACTTCTGTCGGCTGAAACACTCTAAACATAAACAAGAGGAAAGCCCTGAGCTGATGGGGAGGGGTGGCCAAGAGATGGTCCCCTTTGTTGTCTCTCCTGTGGCTAACCGCACATTTTTGCTGACTGAGGAGTGCCCAGTTAAAGAGCTGGGGGGAACAATGGCGATCAGGACCCAGGGAGGACTGAAAGGAACAACTGAGCCCCCCAGGCAGGCTCACACCTCCACATTTTCCCAAAGAGCCTGTTATTCAAAGCCACCAATGCAAGTGGTCCTGGTCATGGGCAGGCCCCCATGGAAAAGCAGGCACCGAAGTGGGTAGCTTTTCTGATGCTAATGTGCAGCCTGGTGATTTTCAAAACTGAGAGGCCTCTTCATCTTGAACCTTTTAAATAGGCCTCCCCCTCTCCTTTCTGTCCTGCCTTGCCTCCTCCCCCTTCTCTGTTATTAGCATGAAAGTTTGTTTCCACCAAGTGCATCCGCAGAGATGGGAAATTTAATTTAAACAGACATGTGTCAACCCCATTCTTAAAAAAATGGGACAAGTCTGATACACAAAAATGGACTTTGGGAATCATTATGTAGAGCAGAGTGTATAGCTATTTTGATTCAATCTCCCCCATAAAGAGGGGACAGCTGTCCCCTAAGGGCCTGTTGTCTGCGTGTGCCTGCAAGGATGTGTGCTGGAGCATTTTTGGTATGTGTGCACGTACCTGCATGGCGTATGTGTGACCTTTTGTGTTGGGTTGCATGCACCTGAACGGGTCTGTACATATTTGTAGTGTGTGTTCATGTGCTGGCATCAATGTGTGTGTGAGCCTTTGTGGTGGGTGTACATGTCATGTATGCGTGTGTCCCTGGTTTTTATTTTGAGTCTCAAATCTCTAGGTCAGCACGATCAGTTCTTCTCCTTCCATCTGCATGTAGGAGTTCACACACAAGCCTCCGTCCCAGGGGACCTGCAGACCTGGGGAAAACACAGAGCTTAGTATATGGGGCCTGACTGCTCATAGTCGGCACTTGGGGAAGACCCATCAGCACCCCAAGCTGCATATGGACAATGTCTCCTCATCAAATCTGGCCCCATAAGACTTTTCTGACTTACTCTGGATGTGTCATCAGGAGGGACCAATCCCTGGAGAACGACATCGTGCTTAGTAAACTAGAAGGTCAGAGAAAAAGAGGGAGACCCTCGAGGGGGTCTATTGACAAACAACAGCGACAACCAAAACTGGCCCTGCTTCAGGTTTTCCCACTTGTTCTGATGGCCTCTTGGCCCCACATTCTCAGCACTATGGCAGCCAACCTCCTACTTGCTAACACTCACCCCCACCCCACAGAAACAGGCCTCTGAGGTGGCTCTGGCCTCTGTTACCTCATGTGGACATGGTGTGCGAAATGGCCCCTGGGTCATTCTTACCTACACTGACTCTGGCTTGGCCACGTGACTTGCTTTGGTCAACAGGACAATAGCAAGCGGAGGTCACGCAGAGACATGGAAACGTACTCGTGCTCCAGGGATGGGTCTTCCCCCTGTGAAAGAGCTCAGGTGGGCCTCCTGGAAGGTGAGAGGCTGTGTGGAGACGGGACCCAGCCAGGCTGTACTAGACCTTTGAGCCTTAGCCAAGCCTGCCCAGACCAGATCTGCCCAATCGATGCACAGGCTCATGAAAAAGAGCAAATGCTTGGTGTTGGAAGTCACCAAGTTACAGCAACAGCTAACACACAAACCTCTGTTACAGCCCCACTGCCACTGGATCTGACCCTGGATCAGAGGGGCGGGGTGTTCCTCAGCAATGCACATCCTGTATCAATTATGAATCCATAAGGGAAGACAAGATCTGCCTGGTGCTTTGGGACGGACACACAGTAGATACTCAATTACTGCTCAGTGAGGACCTGCTGGCTTAAAACATGCTACACTGAAGGGTAAGTGTGCAGTTCAGACCTGTAGGGCTCTTTGTCTCTCCTCAGACAGAATTGCAGAAATCTGTTTCCACTTCCCAAGGCAATAGAGAAAGTTTACTGGAGTGCTCTATAGCAAAGGCCTACAGGGTGCACATGAAAGAACAGACTCCCCCATACACCGCAGGGAGGAAAGCAGAGGTCTCTAAGAGGCTAATATGTGTTAACCATGTGTGCAGATGTGTGCACTTTTCTTGTTTTGTGTGTCACGGTCAACTTGCACTGGATTTGCTCCCTGATTGAGAAGGTTGCTTGCTGGGAGAGCAAATCCAGGCAGCTGACCCGTTGATGGTCTCCACGCCAGTCTAAGGCAGTGCTAAAGGCCACTTTGTCCTCTTCTGTTTTCTCCAGCAAGAGCTCAGCTCATTTCTATATGCCCTCCAAAGAAGGCAGCTAAGACCAAAATCCTCTCTGCTGTCAAGCCCAGACATCTTTCAGTACCTCTCTGTTCCTTTCCTCCTGTGCACCATGTGTGTGCATGTCCATGTTGTGCGTGCACGTGTTTGTGTGCATATTGCACGTGTGACATGTGCACGCATGAAGTATGCATACACATGTGTAGTGCGTGCCCATTCATGCTGTGGGTGCATGTGGACTTATGCATGAACGTGCTATGTGCACATGCAGTACATCCACATATGTGCGTACGTGTGTGTGGTGTATGCATGTGCATATGTGATATGAGCCCCTTCTAGGCAAGAACTGCCTTATTTATAGTTCTATACCAAGTACCCAGCATACGCCTGGCATTGAATACTATGTGTGTTCACTCAACCAATGAATAGATGAATGGACTGTACACAGTGGTCTCTCTCTCTGAGTGACCCCTTGGGACATAAATAGCGTGATCTTGAAAGAAAGCCCCTGTACCAGTTACTGTTACTGTCTCTCAGCTCCAAACCCATCTTCTACTCTCTGCTCTGTGATGTCAGGACTGGACTCAGCAAACCATATTCTAGCTTTAACAGTTACTCCTTGTACTGCTGTGTTATGTGTGGGTACTAGAAGGAGACTGGAAGAATGCAGGAAGAAGGAACTTGTGCCTTTCTCTTTGCTTCCTGTTCCTGTGAGCATTACCTCAGTAAAAGTTCTTTATTCTGGCAGTGGCAGTTGGTTCTAGAATCTAGCTTTTGTGGGGGAGGAGCGGGAGGGGGTTTCAAAAACAACCTCACTGCACCTCCTCTGAGACCCTGGCACTATCCAAGCAGAGATTCCTTCTCAGGATTTCAGGTCCCAACTCTGTAGAGTATTACCTCCAAGCTTCTAAGTTTTGATAATACTAAACTCTCCTCTTTGTTCCACTAGTCCTAGGGGTGGTTACTGCTTCCTGCAGATAGCATCTGTTCCACTCTTTGCCTTTTCAGTCTTCTAATACCTATTAAACCAATGCCCTCTATTAAATTCTCACTGTTAAAATAACTGTTGTGGTTTCTATTCTCCTGGCTCTATCCTGACTGATAAAGGGGCCGTGGTGTTTCTAGGGAAAACAGGGCCTTGTGAACCCCCCCAGAAAAAGAAAGAAAAGTCAGGCACAATGAGTCCCACTTAGTCTTGAACTGGAACCTTCCAAGATTGGCTCTGACCTAGAAAAAAAGATAAAACTGCCTCATGTCTACAACACAAAACACATAGACAACATCTATGGGCCTGACACACAGTAGACACTCTAAAATATTTATTGAACAAATGACTGTTCCTGTGCAGAGTCTGCTATTGACCTGTTTCCTTTTCTTCCTTAAGACACAGCTAGACTGCATTCCCAAGCCCCTTGCAGTTAGGTGTGGCCACAGGACTGAATGCTAACCAAAAGTATGTGCACTTTCAGGCCTATCCCATAGACATCTGGGGGTGGGGATGCTCCCTGTGAAAAAGCCAGCTTCAGAGGATCCAGTATAAGACTCTGAGGCGAATCACTGATGAAGAAGCCTAGCCCAGGAATGACCAGGTGGAGGACCACCTGCCAAAAGCTGAAATCAAAAATGGTGGAACAGAACTGTTAAGTGAGTGAACAATAAATGTTTTTTGTATGAAGCCACTGAGATTTGGACTTTGTTGTAGCAATTAGCCTACTTGACCAATAATGCAGCCAAAGGCACATGTGTGAGCTCCATCAAACTCTCTGAAGCATGATTTGGGGCACAAAGGTGGTCAAGCAGGAATTTGAATGACCAATACAAATTCATCTCAACAACTGGAGTAACAGTTAAAAAAGCAGAGCTTTGTGACCATAGGTCCTTGCCCAGTGGGAAGAGCACATGATTGCTAAGAGTGCTACCATCCACGTAATGGAGGCAGCCACGCTCTGGCCTCGCACAGCTGAATCTATGGAATCATACCCAAATCAACGAGTTCTGTAGAACTCCTGTCTCTGGGACTCTTCACAAACAAGCAAAAGACCATGTACCCAAGACAACTTTAGATGTTAAATCTGGAAGAAAGTGACTGAGCTAAGTGATCTTTTCTTCAATTAATAAAACTATTTTATTGTAAAATTAATACATGGTGATTTGGAAAAAATTAAGAAAATCAGAACAAATGAAAAAACTCCATAATTGTACCACTGCATCATTTTGACAAATCACTGTCAAAATTTTGATGTATTTCCTTCTAGAACTTTTGCCTAGCTTACACTTTTTCCATGGTTTTATTCACAACAAAGCATCATAGTTAAAACCAGAGTCAAAAAGTGTCAGATTTGAATCCTATCTCTGCCACTTCCTGGCCCTACAACCTTAAACGAGTTACTTCAACTCTTTGTGCCTCTGTTCAGTCATCTAAAAAACAGGAACAGCAATTCTAATCTTATTCAGTACGTGGCCAGGATTAAATGCTGTTACATACGAAAGCACTTAGACAATGTCTGCTTGGTTGAGACAAAGCACTTGTGAAGTATTAGCTATGATTATAGAGCACATACTTTGGACACATCCTCAGGGAAGAGCAATCGTTAGGAAAGGACATCATGCTTGCTAAAGCAGCAGGTCAGTAAAAATCAGGGGAACTCAATGAGACTGACTGACACAATACCCACAACGATGGACTCACCTCTACCACCAATCATGAAACGGGCAACATTGCCTTCCATTAAATGCAAGGTCACCATGAGTCAGAGCTGACTCGACGGCAAGTGACAATAACAACAGCTACAGAATTTACAGTCTTGACTGAAAGAAAATAGCATCTAGGTTTTCTGATTATAAAGTGATATTTCCTTATTCTCGGTGGCACAGTGAGTAAGCAATCGGCTGCTAACCAAAAGGTAAGCAGTTCAAATCCCACAGGTGGCTCTGCAGGAGAAGAGATATGGCGCTCTGCTTCTGTAAAGATTATCACCTAGGAAACCCTATGGGGCAGTTCTACTCTGTCACATGGTGTTGCTATGAGTCAGAGTAGACTCAAGGGTACCTAATAGGAAAATGTAGACAGAAATCACAAAAAAGAAACCATGATTTCTAGGTGCCCTTTATTGCATTGTAACCTCAGGCTAACCCAAACCCAGGCAACACCCATAATTCAAGCACTTGTTTGAAAAAAGGAAAGAGTAGGGAAAAGAAAGCACAGTCCTGAAGTGAAGGTATAGCTGCCTGATGATGTGAGAGACAACTGACAGGCCACCAAGAGCAATCTTGATGGCTAATTAGGTCGCCATGGTATTTGCTTTTCATGTCTCGTAACTAGAACAAGAGTACACACATGCCTGGAGAGTACTTCTGATGCACCCTGATTTTCTTCTCTCCATGAGCTCTGTGCAATGGAAGACACTGTGCACATTTCCTCCCTACACGCCTCAGCTAACTTCCTGGATAAGAGGAACCCACACTTTTCCATGTCTGGACCCTGCTCTGAATTTCCAAGTAGCGTGGAATCTCAGCAGTGGGTTTAGCCTCCAAGCTCCAACTATTTCTTAGCTCCAGTAGGCTTCCTAGGTGTTGGCTTCTGCCTTCCTGTCTCCTGAATGCTTAGGCGACTGTGAAGCATTAATTCTGCAGTGGAATGGAATCAGTGCTGCAGGTAGGGCAGAGTCTGGTAGCTCCAGGCTGCACTGTGGCCTGAGTGCTCAGACCAGGTGCACTGCCTCCATCCTTCAGCCTCAGCAGAATATGTGTTATATGGAAGGATAACACTGTCCTGTAGTTTATTCACACCAGTGCTTCTCAGGGTGTGGTCTGTGGGTCAACAGCACCAGCGGCACAGGGAGCTTGTGAGAAGCACTGATCTCTGGAATCAGAATCGCCAGGGCAGGGCTGGGAAAACTGTGTGCTAACACACCATGTCAGTGATCTGTATGTACACTGAAGTTTGAAAAGCACTCTGGGTTATGCCATCTTCTCTACAGATTAGAAGGCTATTAATAACAATATTAGTAACAATAACAATAGCTCACCTTAACTGAATACTTACTATGTGTCAGAAACTGTGTTGGAATCAACTCAATGGCAATGGGTTTTGTTTGGTTTTTGGTGTCTCCTTTATGTCTCATAATAGCCCTACAAGATAGATACAGTTATTATGCCTGTCGCAGGAAAGGAAACAGAGGCCTCGAATGATCAGATAATTTGTCTGAGGTCTCTCGGCTAGGAAGTGACGGGTCCTGAGCCTAAACCCAGGTCTAACTGATGGAAAGTACTACACATCTCAATCTCTGTCAGGACTTCCACCAGCAAAGAGTCCCTGGCATGTGTCTGGCATCCCTTGAAGTACCACTTTCTCGCAGCACCTCTACATTCTCCATATTCTTGAATGTGAACAATAAAGGGCTGTGTAGTCGACCTAGCAAGTACCAGCCCCTTGGGCAAAAGATGCTCTAAGGAAATGGCCAATTCCCGCCAGTGTCTTTGGCTTTAGTTACAGTGACAACCACGCGGGTTCAAGCATCCTTGGGCCCTGCTGGCTGCAGTAGAACTTGTTGGCACAGCCACTGTGGCACGCTTGGCATCGCCTCTGTTCCTGCTGGAATGGGCCACTGCCAGGAAGAAAAAGGCAATGGTGCCAGGCAGCAATGCCAAGTCTCCCCAGCAGGCTGCTTTGCCACAGCGGGTCAGGCAAGTGGCAGAGATGTAAAAACTGCTTCTTGCAACTGGGGAGCAGGCGCGCAAATACACCAGAGCCTGGCAGGCTCTCCACAGGCTGCTGTGCAAGGCTGCGGTGGGTTGGCACGGCCACGCTGGCGGGGGGCCACGGTGCGGATCAGCTCATGTCCTGGAAGTGTTGAGACGAGGCCTGCAGGCCCAGTTCTGCTGTGGGTGTCAGGTGACTGGCAGCGATGGCTTCCCCAGCCAAGACAGTGATGCCCTCCTCACTGCACCATGTTCAAAGGTTGAGATGCCCCTGCTGGTTTCTCCACTGTTTCATTTCCTCGACCTCTCCCAAGGAAGCTGGGAGGAGAAGCTACTGGATGGAGAGTTGTTTTCAGCGTTAGGTTTTCTACTTTCAGGTTGTTTTCCACAGAAAGCCCACCCTGAGCAGAGGATTTATGTGCCCAAGATTTACTAACGGGATGTTCTTGGGACAGGCAGGTAAAGGCGCCGAGGAAGGAAGCCAGACAAGAGGATGAAGCTCAGCACGACGAGGCTCTCAGGCGATCCTGCTGAGGCCTCACAGGGAACGAAGGAGCGGAAGTTACGGCTCGGAGTCATCTCAGCTCGAGGCCTGGGAGCCGGGCCTCAGCACCCGTCAGTTTTTTGCTAAGGGTTGTGTGTGTAAGCACACACGCCCACATGAGTGTAGTCTCAGGCACTCTGGACTCTTCCTGCTCCAACAGCCCAAGGACAGTTCTTGACAAACGAATGCCGACACAATGAAAGCCCATCACAACTGGAGCTGGGGGAAGGCCCTCAGAGAATCCCACAGGACACAGGCCAAAAAAAAAAAACCACTGCTGACCGAGCCCTAGACTGACCATAGCTCGATGTTTTTATGAACATGTAATAAATGCTACCTGGGAATCAGACATTTGATGATTACTGTCATCTGCATTTACAGAGCATCTTACACCACATGGACTGCACTGCTTAATGCACTGTACCACTTAAGGCACTGTACCCCCCTGCCGAGTTACCAAGCAGTTTCTTGTCACAGTGACCCTGTGAGGAAGACGAATATCAAATACTAGTTAGCGCCTCCTCCAGAAGGGAAGACTAAGAAATCCATCTGCTGCAGTCATTTCCTAGGGCTGCCATAACTAAGAAGTTACCACAAACTCAGCTGGCTTCAAATCACCAAAATTTATCCTCTCAGGGTTCTAGGGGCCTGGAAATCCAAATTTAAGATGTTGGTAGAGCAGTTTTTCCTCCAGAGGTTTTAGGGAAGAATCCTCCCCTGCCTCTTTCAGCTTCTGGTACCCCCAGAAGTCCTCTGACGTGTGGCGGCATCACGCCAATATTTGCTCCCGCTTTCCAGGGACTTCTCTCTGAATCTCTGTGTCTCTTCCCCTTTCTTAAAGAACACCAGTCATACTGGATTAGGGATCATGCAGAACTGGCTCAATCACAACGAACAACAACAGCTACCTACTCCCATACAACCTCACGGGAACTAATTACATCTATCAAGAGTCTCCTTCGAAAAAAGATTACATTCACAGGGACTGGGGGTTAGGACTTCAACACGTTTTCGGGGGCAGGGGGCACAATTCAACGCACAACATCCACTATAGCATCTCACTCATCACTTGGCCTCATCACGGTCACCTTAAGGATTACAGAAGCATGATCATCTTCAAGCTTGGCTCTGAAACCTGAGTTTGAGTCCTAACTCTGTCACTTAACTCCAGGAAAGTTACTTAACCTCTGTGCCTCAATTTCCTGATCTGTACAACGGGGATAATAGCAAAGGCCACCTCATAGAGTGGTGGAGAGGGTTACATGAGTTGATTTAAAGGACCCACTTAAGCCAAGGACCTGCTCCACAGTAAATTGTCGGCCAGCATGGATAATGATGTCCATTAGTCACAGCCTCTTGGGGGAATGCCAACAATTTATTCCTCGTGTCTCCCCCTAACCAGCGGTCAGAGAAGTGAAATCAATTTTCCAAAGTTCTTAGAGGGTTGACAGCTTATCAAGAAGGAGCATCTAGATTTCATATTTTCTGCTCCTTCTTGCTCACTGAAATTAGACGCTCAGTAATCTGGCCGGGAACCTCTGGGTGGTGCATAGAGTTGACAAGCTCAGCTGCTAACCAAAAGGTTTCAGTCAACCCATAGTGGCCTTAAGGGAAAGGCCTGGTGATCTCCTTCTAAAAATAAGCCATTGCAAACCCTACAGAGCACAGTTTTACTCCGACACACATGGGTCTCCATGAATTGAAAGTGAACCCACAGCGTCCGGTGGTCTTGTTCTGACAGATTTCTCTTTCCCTCAGCCAGACTTTTCAAATCCCCAAGTCACCTGCTGTGGAGACCCAAACGTCGCATCTAAACACCCCAGCCTAGACCGCGTTAACTTTTATCACACTGTCGAACAATAGATTCTGTCCTTTCCTCATGGCAAATCTTCTTTGTAAAGAACCTAGGTCAAGGCCCAAATTCACAAAGAAAGAAACCCCTGATAGCCCATGTCCCAGAATTTGCTTCTTCTTGTGATTTCAAAGACAGCATGAAATGTTTACCTGGCTGAGATACGTCATCTGTGGGTAGATTGAGTTCTACGTCAACACTTGCCTAGGGATACTGAGAAAGTCATGAATTACATTGTGTGCCTGTGCTCAGAAGAAACGGAGAGCTGGGTGTTGGTGAGCTCATAATGCCTACAACATTGGGAGAGCTGGGATATGAACCTCAAGGTTCTAACCAGTTTTTTGGGCTCCAAAACTTCTTTTCTACCTACTGCACAAACGGAAACCTCTCTGACCGCATTGATATTTTAAGGCAGAGAGGTCCCAATAGTCTTCCCAGCATTGTGCTGGGTGTTCAAGAAAGGATTGAAAACAAAGCCACATTGTTTAATTTCCACTGATCTCCATAGTATCACTGATTCATTAAATAAATTCATTTAGCATCTCTTAGGTGTCTGGCAGTGTTCTAGGCAATGGGGATGCAACAGCAAATTAAATACACCGAGGTCTCTGCCTTTATGAAGCTCTTATTCTAGAAGGGACAGCAGAGAAGTAAATATACGGTGCAAAACTAAACAGGCTATGTATATCAGTGTCACAGGGCGTTAAGGACTATGGAGAGAAACGGTGCAGGGAAGGACAGAACAGATGAGTGACTGGGGATATTTTAAATATGGTGATTGGGCAGGCTTCACTGAGAAGGCAGGATTTGTGGGGAAACCTAAAGGTGGGGAGAGTGGAAGCCACACACATATTCAGGGGGTGCATTTCAGGCAGAGGGTACAGCAAGGGCAAAGGACTGGAGGCAGGACTTTGTGTGTTCGGAATGTTCGAGGAACAACAAGGAGGCGGTGTGGTGGGAATGGAAGGAGGAAGAGGAAACGCAGTGGAAGCATACTCTGAGAGGTGTGTGAGTAGAACGTGTGTGCGGATCACGTAGGCCTCTGTAGGCCACGGGAATGCTGGCTTTTACTCAGGAGGAAATGGGAAGCCACAAAACTTGGCTAAAAGAGAAGCAGGGAGATAAGGGCAGCAGCTAGAGGGGTGAGCAAGGCTGAGAGAAAATCACTGTCCACACAGCCTAAACAGCTAATAAGCTCTGTGTAACAGAGAGGTGGGGATCCCTCTGAGCAAAAGAAAAGGCCAGGCTCCTTGCTAGCTAGGGTTGGCAAGAGCTTGACTAGAGATCCCTGTGGTGAAGTCCTTCACTGTTCTGTATGTGTCTGTGGCTTCCTCCTCCACATACCAACAGTTTTGTACCTGAGGGCTTTCTCTGGCCCCAGGGCCTCCTCAGCCTGCACAGAAGTGCCAGGAACCAACACCTCTGGGAGCAGCCTTCAACCAAGGAAGCTTTCTCAGCCCCTGGGCAGGAAACCCTGAATTGCCTTCTTCCAGTTCTCCTAGAGGGCCCTAGCAAAAGCGAGCTCCCATTGCCCACGGTGGCGGCCTGTGTATTAATCAGCTACATTGATTGCCTTCCCTTCCCTCCTGCTTCTCCAGTCCTTGACCACTGTGTCCTGGGATCACCTCCTAGTAAAATGCTTGCATCTGAATCTTTGTCTCTTGTCTGCTGTGGAGGAAAGCCACCCTAAGACAGTGACAGAGTCTACCCCTAAGTCCAGGAAAGCCACTTTACATTTAAAGGTCTCCATTATGGCACTTGGCTGGCTTGGCATTACTGTGTGAGAATGGACTCAATGGCAGTGGGGTTCCAGTATCTATAACATAAGGTGTTGGACGAGAAATCAGTGAGGCCTCTTTCTGCTGGAATATCTTAGGAGTTGAGGAGCCTTACCAGCCCACAACTGAGGCAATGGCACGAACTTCCTGAAATCCAAGCTCAAGGAGAAATTCATTGACTTTGACCTTCTCCAGGCTCTGCCTCTTTTGCTTCTTGTGAAATGGGCAGACCCCACAAGGCTTAGGGGTGCTACATCTTCTGCACGATGAGGCACAGCGGGGCCACTAGCCAGACCAAGCAGGAAGTGCCCCTGCTGGCGGCTAGCTCTGCCATTCTCCCTTCCTGTAGATGTGCTGGCAACAGCTTCCCTTTTGTTTCCTCCCTGATCCCCCATCTGCTCTGCAACTGCCCACATTCAGTTCTGGCGTCGCGTGCCCCCAGAGGCCAGTCAGGCATTGTCTAGCAGGAATCCCTCCAATCCCCCTAAACAAAGGCCCTCAAATCTGAAAAAACCCTCTGACATCGGCCTGGCAGGTCAGGAAGCTGAGAGGGCAGCCAACCCCCCAACGCTCATCTCTTTTAAACCCGTTGGTTTTGCTGCCCTTTGTCTAACCCCCCAATGCAGAACACTAGCCAGTCACCACCAGGCCAGACGCCACTTTCCTTAGTTGATTTAGCCACTGTGCTGAGCCAACGGGCTACCTCCATTTTTTGCAGCCTGAAGCCTTTCTTTTGGGAAGTTCAGCTTTGCTCTTTGACAGAATCAACTTCCGAAGAGTCTTACTTTAAAAAAAAAAAATGTCAACCTTGTTTGTCATCAGGATAGCAACAGACCTGAGGATCCTGTCCTTTCTTCTGACTGGAACTGACTAGGAAACATACTTACTGGAAATTCTTCAGCTACATATTTATTTCTAACCTGCTTTATTTTGTTCTCCTTGTGCAATGAGACTCTGCCTTCTAGGGGTAGGTTTACCCAAGTTTAGACCCATAACCACTGATACAAGCATAATTTCTTGTTTGGTTTCAAATTTCAAGATAAAACTCCCATTTACCCATGATGGGGTCAACAGAGCTTTGCATATGAGTATTGCTGATTTCAAAGCCTAACATGATTTTTGCTTACCAGAAATTCCACTTCAAGGTCAATGCCATATGCCTGTCTGGAAGATGTAAGGAAAATGTCCTATTTTTCTTTTCGTTTTTTTTGGATTAGACTTTGTCTTGCTGTGACATGACAAGAGTCTTTGCTTTACTTTCTACCTGGCAAGTCTTTGCTGCCATTTCAATAAGTTATGAATCATATTTCACTTTACCTCTACAATTTGAATGATTTATGCAAAATCAAGTTAAGAATTCCCCTAAACTCTCCTTCCTGGAAAAATAAAGCTCACTGTAGACCAAAGAAGCATGGGAGGATGATCTTCAAGTACCTTCATGGAATGGAAAAAAATCTTTGCAAAGAAAAGGCTCCATTGCAGTGAATGAGAACAAAGTGTTACTTCATCACTTCAGCAAACACTTATGGAAATAAAGTTCCCTGTGTCAGACAGTGGCTAAGTGTGTGGGACACGTAAGACCAATCTTCCCTCCACGGAAACATATTTTTATATTTTCTTCAAGAAAAAGAGACAACTTACTAGGTTTCTCTATCTCCTTTGTAAGGAGCAAAAGGAAAATGATGATGACGCCAAATCACTCCACTGGTTGTACAATAAATATCTCAGGAAGAAATCACAAATCTAACTGACTTGTTCTAAGACAGAGAAAACGTTCCAGAACTTTTCTCCTTCTCTCTTCTTCTGTACTATAGACATGGGTCTCTGACAAGGTAGAGAAAACCAGAGACAGTATTACCCAAACATGAGCTTGCTCTAAGAAACAGCCAATGTTTTCAGAGCACATATATGTCTGAAAGCAAGCTTTAAAAGCTCAGCAGCAACCCGACTGCAGAGAAGCCTTGTCAGACGAATAAAGGGGGAAATGGGTCAAGAAGACTAGGGAAGCAGGGGGCCTGAGGTAAGTGTTCCTTCCATATTTTTTGAAGAAAGAAAGTCAGAGTCAGGGGCTAGGCCTGACATTTTCAAATCTGTTCATCAGTCCTGTTCAATAGCCCCCTTAAATCGAAATGTGCCACAGTGCGTACCACCCATATGTCTGAAGTTCTTGATTGATGAACTGATTGGAGAATATCAATACTGGAAAGGAACTCAGGAATTATCACCTAGTGGTTCTCAACTGGGGATGATGTCATCCCTTGCAGGTGCCTGCTAATATGGGGTATTTTTGGAAACCCTGGTGGTATAGTGGTTAAGTGTTACATCTGCCAACCACAAAGCTGGCAGTTTGAATACATCGGGCACTCCTTGGAAACTCTATGGGGCAATTCCACTCTGTCCTATAGAGTCGGTATGAGTTGGGATTGACTCGACAGCAGTGGGTTTCGATTTGGTTTGGGGTATTTAGGGTTGTCACAAGGACTACAGAAGGGCCCCCTTAGGCACCAGAGCTGCCAGATGACCTGGAATACTCAGTCATCCTTCACAACAAATCATTGCTCTGCCCAAAACTTCCACTGCACCTGAGTTGAAGCAACCAATGCTTTTCATTTTATAGGCGATCTTAAAAATGAATGGGGCTGGTAATCCAGGTTTTTAGATCATCCTTCAGTAAATGAGATCACTACTTTTTTAAAAAAATGAATACTCTGAAATGGTGCCTTAGGATGAACTCTCCCTAAATCCAACCCTATGACAAGGAGTCAAGTGCAAGTGGTGTTATTTGAGAGATGTTCCCAGGAAGTGTAGTAGAGAAGTGGGTAAGTAAGACAGCAAAGGGAAGAAAGCCATAAAGGGTAGGTTTTCAAGCAGATTCTCACCATGGGCAACTGGGGTTCAACCTTGTTGAGGGACTCTGGGAGATACTGTAGAACATATTATAGAGTTATCCCACCGGAAAAGTGAAGAAGCTGGGGTAGTGATCCTCCAGCTCTCATTCTTCATTGACGAAGGGTACTCTCAGGCACTTCTGGCCCACCCTGTTCGTCTACTGAGAGAAAGCCCTCAGGCAGAGAATTACAGCTGCACGGAGTAGGACTTCATCCAGGTGTGCACCGGACCAGCCAACACCGAGACGTTGTGGATATCAATAGCATTAACAGCATTTGCTAGAGATGCAAACACCTAAGTTGAACAGCGAGTCTAGTCGCTGATTCAGTTCATGAATCAAGTAACTTGGGTTGGCAGAAATTACTGGCAATCATTTTTTAAAACACTTGCCTTCAAGTTCAGAACAGTTTATACATTTAACTATTGAACCCCTAAAGAAGATTTGGCCAAGGGTCCCTCATGAAGCTGCAAGACCCAGGGAGTTGCCATTTATGGGACTGCTAATGGCCTTAGTGGAAACCGTGACGGCGTAGTGGTTAAGTGCCACAGCTGCTAATCAAAAAGTCTGCAGTTCCAATCCACCAGGCACTCCTTGGAAACTCTGTGGGGCAGTCCCACTCTGTCATTTAGGATCACTATGAGTCGGAATCGACTCGATGGCAGCAGGTTAGTCCACCAGGAGAGCCGTAACTGCGCTTTTTATTTCCCTCTTTGAAATGATTTCTGTTTTTTCAGCCCCGGTTCCTACCGTACAAAATAGGAGAACAACAGCAATGTAAAAATCCACAAAAGATTACCCCTTTGGGAAGGAACGCCATACTTTTCTTCCCCCAAGCCCTCTGGTACTCTGCAAACACCCTCTGATCTTGCCACAGCCAGTTTCCGAGGGTGGGTGTGGGGTAAGCAGAGGTAGCCACAGGCCTTGGGGGAAGAAAAACCGTGGAGCCCCTCCCAGAAGTCAATGTCCCAGGCACCACTAGCCACCACAGGCTCCCTGTGACCACCTTCCCCCGGCCACATTCTCTAAGGCTCTGTCAACAAAGTGTAAAATGTTCTGCTCCTGAATCAACTCATGATCCCAATCCTATGCATTCCTTCCAAAGGCCCGGCAGCTGCCAAGACATCATCAGGAGCGTGTCCCAAGAAAGGTGTTCATATCGGGGTAGAGGCATATGCGTGCATATGTGTGAACATATATACACACACACACGTACACACAGAATGACCTTCCAGACTACAGAGTCTGAGGAAACCTTTGATTCTTTCAGCAGGTGAAAGAAATCATTATCCAAGGGAGAAAATGGTAATATCGCATTCATAGACTCCCTTAATTTCATTGTGTAATTAATTCTGTTAAGAGCTGGCAAGACTTTTGCTCAGAGAACATGCATATTAATAGGCAGAGAAGGGAAATAAACAATTGATTGGACACTTTGTTAGACACCTTTGTGTCGATGTCATTTAATCTTCAAAACAGCCTTCAAAAGAGGCATTATTATTAATCCTATGGTCCACGCCAGGAAACAGAGACTTAGCCTTTTCTTATGATGGCTATTGTCATTATAGAAAATTCTAGAGTTCTTTGCTAGGCACTGCACTGCAGACCTAATACATCAGCAATAGACTCACACTCTGTACTATACCCATTTCACAAATGAGGAAACTTAGGCTTAGAGAAGTTAAAATGTGTGCCCAAATTGCTCCACTAGTGAGTGGTAGGGTCAGGATTTGAACCCAGGTTGGTTAGCGTAACACCAATCTCCATGCTTCTTCTTGGTTTGGTCTCTTTTCCAACAACATTGTATTTCCACTTGAAGTATCAAAAGCTCATCCCCTCCCAAGAGACACGCGTAAAGGATATCTCACGGTGAGTCTTATTCAAGCTCTCTGAATTTGTTCCTGTCTTTTTATAACTGGAAAAGCTGACGCTTTCAAAATGCCTGCTAATGGGAGTGCTGTGGCTGACATCAAGTTCAGAGCACAGCCTGAGTACCCCTGTCCACATAGTTACCCGTATGCTTCATGCTGTTAGACTCCCCAGGGCCCACCTTCTGCCTCCCCTTCCCTCCCCTCCAGGCAGTGGCTGACCCCCATTCATCTCTACTGTCTGAGGATCTAGCCCAGTGGGTACATCCCACAGCCCCCTCAGTCCCACCCTGCCCTCAGACCGCCCCCCATCAGGGCTGAAGGAGCATGTGTCCATGAATTTACATAGAAATAGCTTCCTCTTTGTCCTAATTAAAACCAGAGCAAAGAAGTCTTCCTGACCTCCAGAGCCAATTCATGCTCCCAATTACCAATTATTAGGACATTCGTAGCTGAATTTTTGTATATTTAAGACACATTTTAAAAGGAATTTGTCCAGGGTTTGAAGGAGAGTCTGGTGGGTGTTTCTTAGCATCTTAGAGGAGAGCCGCAGTCCCCCAGGCCCCTAAATAAGGAGGACAGTTGGAGGAGGAGAGTGGGGAAGGGCGCATGGCTTCATCAGCAAATATTTATTGGGTGCATTCTAGGTACCAGCTCCTGGGGACACGAGGATCAACATAAATGAATCAGGTGCCTTTCCCGTGGAGCTTCCAGTCCGGGAGGAGAGAGAGACATTCATCAAATCACCACACTTTGAATGTATAATTGTAGACTGCAGACAGCATTATGCAGATCAGAAAGTGGGTCTACAACAAAGGAATCTCACCGTTAGGGAGGAAGATTAGGGAGGGAGGCAAGGAGGCCCCCTGGGGAAGCTTGAGGAGCAAGGAGGAGGTGAGGTAGGCTGGGGAAAGCATCTCAAAGGCTGGGAGGGTGGCAGGGAGGAAGCCAGAGGAAGGGCAGCCCAGCTTGCGGTGCCTCTGAGTGGCTCGGGAGTCTAGGGTCAGATCCACGGAGCACCGTGGAAAGGGCTGAAGCCACCAGGGGAGGGGAAGGCACGATGTGGGGAGCTGGTGGCCAGATGGAAGCTGGACTTTGCAAAGGGTACTTACTCTTGAGGGTGGAGAAGAGACTGGACAAAGGCAAGAGAGGCTCCAGAGAGTCACCAGAGCTGGAAACCCCACTGAACAGCTAAAAATAAACTGCCCCCAGCCAACGACCTGGCCAGAGAAGGTGAGGAAGGGATTTGAATCCAGAACGTGGTGCATATGTGTTTGCTGAAATTCACTTTCTAGTTCTCCTCCAGCTATGTTTAAATCATTCCTCTTTTAAGAAGGGAGTTTTCCTGGCTTGAGTTGGGAGTCACTGTAGCTAAATGCCGGAAACCCTGGTGGCATAGTGGCTACATCTGCTAATCAAAATATCGGCAGTTCAAATACACCAGGTGCTCCTTGGAAACTCTATTTGGCAGTTCTACTCTGACCTATAGAGTTGCTATGAGTCACACCCAACTCGACGGCAGTGGGTTTGGTTTTTTGGTTTGGTAGCTAATGTGGAAACCCTGATGGTGTAGTGGTTAAGAGCTATGGCTGCTAACCAAGAGGCTGGTGGTTCAAGTCCACCAGGTACTCCTTGGAAACTCTATGAAGGGAGTTCTATTCTGGCTTACATGGTTGCTATAAGTCAGAATTGACTCGATGGCAATGGGTTTGGTTTTGGGTTCAGTGGCTAATGCATCTTTGTTCTTTCCTTGCAGTAGGCCAGAAATCGAAGTGAGGGAGAAAGAAGCCCCTTGGCTGCCATCAAACCAAAAAATCCAAACCAGTTGCCATTAATTCAACTTTGACTCATGGTGAGCTCCTATGTGTCAGAGTGCTTCACAAGGCTTTCAATCGCTGAGTTTTCCAAAGCAGATCTCCAGGCCTTTCTCCTGGGGCACCCCTGGGTAAGTTGTAATCTTCAGTTGGTAATCAAATGCTTAACTATTTGCACCACCCAGAACTCCAGAGAGTCTGGAAGAAAGTGGAAGCCACACATCCACAGGGGACCACAAAGGGGAAAACACACATACACACACAACGAAACAACCACTGCCAAAAGAAAATCAGGCACAGCAAGATTTTAGCTGACTTCCCTTCCTATCAACTCCATGCTGCCATTGCCCAAATAGGCAATCTTCTCACGACAACAAAAACAAAAATCTCTCTCAGGAGAAGAATTGGATCCTGATGAGACTCTCTCTTGGTGTTTTAAAAGCACTCCTGGGAACTGAATCTCTCTCTCTCCTTTTTTTGGAGAAAAAGGTGCGAAGTGGCAAGAATGGAATAAATAATTCAAAGATGTTGAGGTGGGGTCTCGTGGACTCTGGATGGCTCTGTCTCATTCCTGTCTGATGGGGCTTGCCTGCGCGGGAATGTGGTGGAAGAGCGATTTTCCCCCGGGAAAAGCACTGCATCAGCACTGTTGGACAGCTTCTGTGGCACTGAAGTCAGCGAGTGTAGTGTTAGCCAAACTGGAACCAAGTGGAGGGTCGCCTGCTCCTGAGCTGGAACCAAGACTGCAGCCTCCGTTCTCCCAGCCCCTTCTCCTTTCTGGTCTAATTGCTCCTCCTGTCGGGGTGTACGTTTTCCTTTTTCATGTACATACACATACATTGACATCTTACTAAGAATTTTTAGCTCTATGACACATAAAAAAGGCATCCATTGCCAGCTAAATCAGGCCTTCTGTTCAAAGCGTTTTCCCTAGAAAATACGGCGGCTTCTAATTAAATAACTCAGCTAGCAGCAGGAAGGCATAATGTGAAAATTAGAGCAGCACTGCAGTTTGCGTAGCTCTCTTCTTAAGAAGCAGCCCACAGTAGTCGACAGACTTCAGAAAACCAAGCTGTGCTCCTATCCCTCTGACATGCTCAGGAAGGAAGGAATGGAGGGGATAGGAAGAAAGGAAGGGAGGGAGGGAAGAAAGAAGAAAGGGGAAAAGATAACTGGTTAGACAGAGTGCTGACAAAAGGTTGGCAGTTCAAATCCACCTACAGCTCTGAAGGAGAAAGACCAGGAGATCTACTTTCGTAGAGATTACAGCCAACAAAATCCCATGAGCATTTCTACTCTGTCACGTGGGGTCACTGTGAGTCAGAATCAACTAGCAACAACATAAGTCACAGTGTAGCCTCTAGGTTTCTAGAAGAATGTTGGAATAAAGGATCGGGTGAGGTGGTGTGCTGATCAGCAAAGTCATCATTACAGAAGCAGAGGTGAGAGGAACAGGAGTAAGAAAGACTCAAGGAAAGGAGGCGGCAGGGAAAAGAAGTGGAGCAAAGAAAAGACAGCAGGATGGGGAGGCATATAAGAGGCTTTCCCTGATCTCATTCTCTGGAAGAACACAAGCAGCATGAAAGCCTGGTTGTGCTCCCAGCTCTAGGATACAGATCTACCTCAGCGTCTCAGAGTGGCCCTAAGATGGTCCAGTTTACCTTAGGAAGATACTTGGAAGATGCACACAGCTGAAGACGACCGGACCATTTGCAAAAGGAGACTGTACCTCCCATGATTCCTTTTACCTGGAGGGAGTGGACAGGAAAGAGCCACACTGGGCATGGTTCTTGAGACACACAGGGAGCTTGAGAGGAGGGGCAAGACTGAGTCACCAGGATCTCTCTCGGGTCCTTGCTGTTCCTTGAACCTCCCTTTGCCTCGTTCTTCTGTCTGCCTGAAATGTGCTCCCCCTGAGGGCCACATAGGACTGGCTCCTCTGTCTCACCCAGGTGTCCTCTCATACGTCACCTCCTCTGAGGATCTCTATTCTCTTCCTACCACTTTCCAGGCCTTCACCCAGGTCTACTTGTCTTTCTGGTACCTAGCCCTAGCCGGCACCTTGTCACTGATAATTTCGTCTATCTGCATCCTGTAAATGTCCCCCAACTAGAAGGTCAGCTCTGGGAGAGCGAAGCTCTCTGGCTGTGATCCCTACCATCTCTTCAATGTGAACAGTAGATTAGAACAGTACCTGGCAGACAGGAGACACTCATCAAATTTTTGTTCCATTATTAAGAAAATGATTCTAGGAGAGAGAAAAAAAGAACCAGAAGGAGATGTTCTGGGAGTGGCCATCTTGCAGACAATAACTACAGGAAAGACGCCTGCTCAAAGCCTCAGGCTGGACACCTTGTGGGTACTCACAGGGTGAGTACCTGTCACCATTCCTTGGACCTCACTCAGCTAGCTGTCAGTGTGCTGTCGGCTAACAGTACTATAGGCTTATTAAGAGCGATGGTGGCCCAGGGCTGCCTAACTCTCCCAAATGACAGATCTGGAACATTCCAAGGAGACTATATATTTGAACATGCTTGTGAAATGGGGCATTCTTAATGTAACATGTATTCATCTATGGTTTGTCTGGAAGTGTAGATGTTTTCGTTTCTCTTTGTTCTTTTTCTTTTCTTTCTTTTTTTAAGCCAGCAGCCCTCCCTAGTGTCATACACTTGGTTTTTAGAAAGGATGAGTTAGTCAGCTCTCCTTGACAGAAATGTCTCCTCAGAGCAGAGTCAAAGATTAACTCATGAAATCTCCTGTGGGTAAAGCTAGCATATCTGCCACCCAAAGCAATCCAGAGCCGGGCGTTTGGTTACTAATCCACAGTGCTGACCAAACCAAACCCTTTGCCACAGCATCGATTCTGACTCACAGCAACCCTGTAGGACAGAGTAGAGCTGCCCCCTAGGGATTCCAAGGCTGTGCTTCTTTATAGGAGCTCAGTCATATCTTTTTGCCACAGAATGGCCGGTGGGTTGGAACCACCGACCTCTCAGTTAGCAGCTGAGCCCTTTCACCACTACTCCATCAGGGCTCCTTACAGTGCGGACATGACCAGGTTGTGCACACGCTCTCAAGAATTCAAGGGGCAGTAGCACCCTGAAGGAGAAGTTTGCTCTGTCCATAGGGATTTGTTATTTAAAGGCAGGGATGAGGTAATTCACTCTAGACACAAGAATAGTCCTCTGAGGAAAGAGAGATGGGGAACCAAGCTGGGAGCACAGGAACACAGGTGTACCCCACCAAGAGGCAGACCACTAGTCAGAAGTTCTTCACCAGGGCACTAATGACACCTGGGACCAGGCCGTTCTTTGTGGTGGGAGGCTAGCCTATGTGCTGCAGGGTGTTTATCAGTACACTTGGCCTCTAGCCACTAGATGCTATAATACCCCCTTTTCCAATATGTGATATCTACAACCATCCCCTGATATTGCCAAATATGTCCTGGGGCTAAGGGCAGAATCACCCAGGGGAGAACCCAGACAAAAGCTATAAAACACAAGACACAACAGAAGAAATCACCAGCAACTGATTAATCTAGGGACGGGATGAGAAAAGGGGTTCCTGTGTGTTGCAAATAGTTAAGCGCTTGACTACTAACAGAAAGGTTGGCAGTTTTAGCCCACCTGCAGGTTCCTAGACGAAAGACCTGGCGATTTTCAAGGTAGCCTTGAAAATCCCATGGAGCGCAGTTCTACTCTGACCCTCATGGAGTCGCCAGGCATTGACTAAAGGCTCACTTGCAGTGGTGGGGTGGGGAGAAGGACAAGGCAGAAAGGAAGAAACGCCGAGATGCAAGACCAGAGGCTCAGAGAGACGGAACATTTCTCTGGCTTTGGCCAGGAAGAAGCAACTGGCAGATAAGACCCAATCAGCAGGCAGCCCATGAAATCACCATTATGGATCCCTTTAAAAGTAGCAATGAGTTTGTGAAGAAGGCCAGAGGGCAGTGAAGCATATTATAGAGGGAGTGTCTTGAATTCTAAGCTGTAAAAGAAAGAAAGAGAACGAAACCCAAATGCCACCAGAGCGCTCCTTCACTTAAACTGAAGACTAACAAAACTTCCGGTCAACATGTAGGAGCGATGAAAGCCTGAGAGAGCGCTCCCTCTATTGTGTTTGCTTTGAATCCTCAAAGAATTCTTCCAGCCACAGAGACAAACCGCTGGAGTTTGTTTATGGTGGCTGCTATAAGGTTTGAATAAGGAGAAAAGAGGTGAACTGCTCTACCCACAAGGTGAAGCAAAAGGCAAAGTAGAGGCAAAGGCTGAGAGGGACTCAGAAAGCCCCAGTTTCTTTACCTAGGCTTGTTGGTGCAGTGGTTAGAGCTTGGCTGCTAACCAAAAGGTTGTCAGTTCAAATCCTAACCGCTGCTCCCAGGAAACCCTATAGGGAAGTTTCACTCTATCCTTGGAAACCCTGGTGAAGTAGTGGTTAAGTGCTATGTCTGTTAACCAAAAGGTTGGCAGTTTGAATCCACCAGGCACTCCTTGGAAACTCCATGGGGCAGTTCGACTCTGTCCTGTAGGGTTGCTGTGAGTCAAAACTAACTTGATGGCAGTGGGTTTTTGGTATAGGATCACTGGATACCCTGGGGGTGGTGTAGTGATTCATTGCTACCACCACTAACCAAAAGGCCGGCAGTTGGAATGTTCCAAGTGCTACCCAGAAACCTGATGGGTCAGTTGTACTCTGTCCCATAAAGTCACTGTGAGTCAGAATTGACTCAGTAGCAATGTCTTTTGTTTGTTTTGTTTTGTTTTGTTTTGATTAGGGTCACTATGAGTCGGAATTGACAGTAACAAGTTTGGAGTCAAAAGCACATGTACAATTCCTAACAGTATTTGGCATCAGTCACTGGAGTGGTCTTTTCAGGTTTCTGGAAGGGACAGACCCAGAAAAACTGGCAGGACCATCCCCGATCACTCAAGAACAAAATAAGTCAGTGAAAAGTTAAGCAGTGCCTTTATCATTTAACAAAAGACACTACAGACTGCCTGGAAGGCTCTAGTGTGCTTAATAAAGGCTAACTAAATACACAAAGAAAAAGTCTTGGGAAAATAAAAATCTTCACACCTGCGTACCTTCTTTATTCCAGACTCAAGTTTAGCAATAACCAGCCAAGCTCTGACCTTACCTCAGAAACAAGCCAAACAGGGTGAACTGGTCAGAGAAGGCAAAAGTGGACACATCTTTCCACCTGCAGCCCCTGAGAGGAGAATGTCTGGTATGGGCTCCAGATTTTTTTTTTTTTTTTTGCTTGAGGTATCTTATTTAAAAGTCTTTACTTGACTATCCATCTTGTGCAAGTATCTGAAGCTTTGTCCATTTGATTGTCAAATTCATCCTCAGGATCAGTGCTAAACACGGTTGAGGACCTCAGATGAGATATCCATTCATGATAATAATAACATCAACATTTAGAGAGTACTTTCTATATGCTAGCCTAAAGTGCTTCACATTGATTAATTCATTAAATCCAAACAACTTTTGTGTGTATCATCTGTGATTATAAATTATCTGCACCTAATTTCCTCCCCTTCTCTTCCACTATAAGCACACCCAAACCCCAGAAGTATGGATATGAGTAATAGCCAGCCATGTATTTAATTGTTCTCTGTGCTAGATTGCAAAAATGGTCACAATCATTCCCCTCCTGGTATCTTCACCTATTTGCTATGAAACCTTGTAGCCCCTCCCACCACGAAGTGGAGTGCATTTCCCCTCCCCTGACTCTGGACTTTGGCCAATCCAATGCAACAGAAACGGCACTGTAGGAGTTCTGAGCCTGGGTCTGAAGATGCCTTGCACACTTATGCTCATAGGCTTGAAATGCTGACCCTCAGATGAACAGGCCTGGGGGTAGTCTGCTAGAAGATGGGAGATCACTGCCAGGAGAAATGTCTCAGAGGAGGCCCATATAGACCAGGAAGTCCCCAGCTGATCTACCAGCTGACTGTGGACACTCAAGTGCCCAGCCAAGAATGGCCTATCATGGACCAGACAAGAACTACCACCAGGTCACACACAGACGAGAGAACTACATACATGTTTGCTGTTTGGGGCCTCTAAGTATTATCTATAGCAAATCACGGATAACATTTTGAAGAAGGAGAATTCCAGAACACTTATTTGTGCTCATGAAGAACCTGTATGCAGATCAAGGGGCAGCCATTCAAACACTAGGGAATATTACATGGCTTATAGCAAGGAAAGGTGTGTGTCAAGCTTCTAATCTCTTACTGTACTTGTTTAATCCAAGAAACTGGACTATATGAAGAAGAATGCAGCATTAGGATTGTTGTTGTTGTTAGGTGCTGTCGAACTGGTTCCGACTCACAGCCACCCTATGAACAACAGAACAAAACACCACCTGGTCTTGCACTGTGTCCACAATCATTTTTATGCTTTAAGCCCATTGTTGTGGCCACTGTGTTGATCCATCTCGTCGAGGGTCTTTCTCTTTTTCACTGACCCTCCACTCTACCAAGCACAATGTCCTTCTCCAGGGACTGATCTTTCTTGACAACATGTCCAAAGTACATAAGACACAGTCTTGCCATCTTTGCTTCCAAGGAGCGCCCTGATTGGACGTCTTCCAGAACAGATCTGTTTGTTCTTTTGGCGGTCCACGGTACATTCAACATTCTTCTCCAACACCACAATTCAAAGCCGTCAATTCTTTTATCTTCTTTGCTCATGGTCCAAGCATTAGGATTGGAAGTCTCATTAGCAACCTGTGTTACACAGCTGACACAACCCCGCTTGTTGAAAGTGAAGAAGACTTGAAACACTGATGAAGACAAAAGTCCATGGCCTTCAGTATAGATTATACCTCAACATCAAGAAAACAAAAATCCTCACAAATTGACCAGTAAGCAACATCATGATAAATGGAGAAAGGATTGAGGTTGTCAAGTATTTCATCTTACTTTGTTCCACAATCAACACCCATGAAAGCAGCAGTTCACAAATGAAGACATGGGAGCAGCTCAAGAACTCTACTGAAAGACCACAGCTGATGGTCCGATGGCCCAGGGATCACCTGGGAGCATGACCCCTAGACCTGCTGCTGCTCCTGTCTAGAAAACACTACTGAGGTCAACTCTTCAGATAAAAATGTACTGGACTTGGGGACAAAATGTGACCATATGGTGGTTGTACTTTATGGTTCTATGCATTTATAGGTGGCTGTCCTATTGGTCTCTTTCTAGATGGGAGAGAAGAGGGTGGAGAGGAGGGGGCAGGAGCTTATTAAGAGGAAACAACAAGTATAAAATAAAAAGGAAGAGCGTGCTGTCACCGGGCAAGGAGAGCAGAAGAGCTGTAGATAGGCAGGCAGAATTGATTTGTATTACTGTATACTTTCACTAAATTACAATAAAAAAGAAAAGAAATCAAGACACATTGTGTTGGGCAAATCTACTGCAAAAGACCTCTCTAAAGTATTAAAAAGCAAAGATGTCACCCTGAACACTAAGGCATGCATGACCCAAGCCACAGTGTTTTCAATCTCCTCATATTTGTGTGAAAGCTTGGCAATGAGTAAGGAAGACACAAGAATTAGTGCCTTTGAATTGTGGTGTTGGCAGAGAATATTGAACACGGACTGCTAAAAGAATGAACAAATCTGTCTTGGAAGAAGTACATCTAGAGTGCTCCTTAGAAGCAGGGATGATGACAGTACATCTTACATACTTTGGGACATGTTGTCAGGAGGGATCAGTTCATGGAGAAGGACATCATGCTTGGTAAAGTAGAGGGTCTATGAAAAAGAAGAAGACCCTCGATGAGATAGACTGACACAGTGGCTGCAGCAATGGACTCAAGCACAACAACGATTGTGAGGATGGTGCAGGACTGGACAGGGTTTTGTTCAAGTGTGCGCCATGTTGCCATGAGTCAGAGCCGACTCAGCACCTAACTGGGGTGGTCGGTCCTTCAGCAAAGCTGTAACATTAGCATTGGCTGTACTCTTCTATTTTGAAGTTCTGCAAGGAGTCATGATTTGCAGTGTTTTTGAAAACTTACTTGACCACAAACCAATTCTTCTTATCCTTTTCTCTCTTCCGTGTGCACAGTGCACACACATTTGGAGGAACACACACATTTAGGGCAAGACGACTCCAGATCACACATCAGAGGAGTGACTAGCATTTGTTCATTTGTAGGTTTTACGGAAAACAACTGCCTTTCCTTCATGTCCACTTACAGCTTTCATTGCTGTTCTGAAAACAGTTACCTTAATGGGAACTGTAACAAGCAGTGTGACAGCAGCACGAAAAGGCTGTGAAACTGTTCCCATTATTCCTCTGTTTCCACTATGGGCTATATAGAACTATTTGAAAGGCAGAAGTCAAAATGCAAAACTTAATGCAGAAGCCCCCAAAAAGCAACAATCCAGGGTTCCCCCAAAGAAACTCCTCCCACTGTAAACAACAAACACTAAACAGCTGCAGGCACTAGATGAGAATGAACGAGCTAGAAATTGGTTAAGGATTCGTTTTGGATCAAAAATCAATGATTAACCGAAAGAAAAAAAGAAAAGAAAAATCAAAATTCCAAGCAGTGCCGTTAACTTACTTCAGCCTTCCAAAAACAGCTCCCACAGAAGCATTTTAAAACATTCTTTGAGATTTGTGTTTTACATAATTCACATGTTTCCAGAAGCTAGTTTCCATTTTCAGTCCAACTGTCCTCAGAGTTCTAACAGTCTCTGTTGTCACCCCCCTTTCTCTGGAACAGGATTCAGATGACAGAAAGGAACTATTATATTATCCAAACCAAAACCTGTTGTCCTCGGGTCAATTCCAACTCACAACAAACCTACAGGACAGAGGAGAACTTCCCTGATAGGGTTTCTGAGGCTGTAATCTTCACAGAAGCAAGATGCCACACCTTTCTCCCATGGTGCAGCTGGTGGGTCTGAACCGCCAGCCTTTTGGATGGCAGCCTAGTGCTTCACCACTGCACTACCATTACCACCACCATCATCGAATTTCTTTCGATCAACACTGTAAAAGATTGAGGTGCAATTTTTTCAGCAGATGCCACAAAATAAATTATAACACGTGCTCAAATTCCACATTTTTTGATAAAGCATTTAAAAGGGTGTTTGCCAGTCATCAAGTTGACAGTATTTCCAAAATGAGTTACTACATGTGTCAAAAGCATGCCCCCAACAGACCGGCACTGCTTCAAAAGAGCCTTCAGGGCCCAAGCCCAACCAGAAAATCAAGGCCTTTTCTCGCAGTGAGCATAGTTACCAACTCGGTAGGGTGGAAGCTCCTTCCCATGAAACCACAGACTATTTGGGACTAATAAATATAGAAGGATGGATGGATGCCACCATCACATTGTTGATAGCTGCAGAGGAGTCACTCCTGACTTCCGGTGACCCTATGCACGATAGAACAAAATGCTGCCCAATCTTGTGCCATCTGATGATTGGTTGTGGATCACATCCTTGTGATCCATAGGGTTTTCATTGGTCGATTTTTAGAAGTAGATTGCCAGGACTTTCTTAGGCACCACTGGGTGGATGCGAACTTCCAACCTTCCAGGTAGCAACTGAGTGCATTAACTGTTTGCAGCACTCAGGGACTCATTTCCTGAATTTAAGAGCTGTTGATAGTTATATAAGTGAACATTCTTGTTCTCAAGAAATACAAGGGGTAAGGAGGCTCAGTGCCTGCAACCTACTATCACATGGTCCAGAAATAATTTTACATATACATACCTACATTCATACATAAATAGACAGAGAGGAAACAAGATAGAGAACACGTGGCAAGATAGTCAGTGAACCTAGCTACACAGGAATTCTTTGTACTACTCTTGCAGATTTCCCTGTGTTTTGATTATTTTAAAACAAAAAGTGAAACATACCAACAACATCAGCAAGCATGGCGTTTTGGTGCTTGTGGGGCAAGGTCTGACTGAGCCGGCAGAGGAGTAAATAAATACCCAGTGGGGTGCAGCCTGCAGCCTAGCTGCTTCCCCAGCAGCCTCCAAAGTCTTCCACAGAAAGGACACCCTCTTAGTTTCTTCCGAAATGGAGCTTTTTTTTTGACCACAGGCCCCTGGCACTCTGGGACACTATGCGCTGTGCAAGTCAGGAAATTGAAACCACTCCGGGCCACAGTTCAACTCTTTTCGAACATTTTCTTCCTGTGGGTTTTCTATTGTGGTGGCTAGAGGCCATGGTTCCTTTGCTGGCAATTTCAGGAAAGAAATGGCTGCTTTTCCTGAGGCACGAGAGGGAGTGCGATGCCAACAAAGAAATGAACAGGAGATCACAAATCCCAAGATGATCCCTTGGGATGTTTGATGCTGCTCTCTTTTGATGATCTTCTCCCTTTTGTGTCAAGATCCACAGAGGGCA
This sequence comes from Heterohyrax brucei, assembly GCA_028571685.1. Lineage (NCBI taxonomy): Eukaryota > Metazoa > Chordata > Mammalia > Hyracoidea > Procaviidae > Heterohyrax > Heterohyrax brucei. Next base: position 23,264,221 of record CM053166.1, on the reverse strand, counting down.
GCTTGGGGGCTGGGAGAAGACCTCATAGGGGCTCTGAACTCAATTTTCTCACCTGCTCACTGGGGAGAAGAACCTCTGCCCTGTTGGCCTTCCTTGGCCAGCAGGAGATCTCAAACCCCTAGATGTGGGCTCTAGAAGGACCTCCCTGGCAGGAGGACTGGGTGTCTGTCTCTCAAGTGGCAACCACTTCTGCATCTCCTACTGGGTGCTGTTACATGACTACCTCAATTTCCGCTCCTGCACTCCCCACTTTCTGCCAAGGCTGGAGTTCTGCCTGACCCCAAGACTTAGCCTGATGGTGCCCTTGCTCTTGCCTGGCTCACTGCAGAGTCACCAGGGGAGTTTTGCTTCACTGCTGCCACCACTACTCACCAGACAATCAAGACAGTTCTGGCCACATCCTGCTGATTGCCAAGATGGCTCCTCAAAGGTCAGTCACCAAGTCAGAAGATTTTTCATCATAAGAGTCTTCCCTGTTCACTGCTTTACTAAGAAGCCATGGATAAAATTACCCTAGAGGTGACCTCTGCCTTCTGACCTCTTGAGCCTTACTTACAGCCTGCACAAACCTGACCTCTAGATGTGACTAGACGAAACAAACAAACAAAAAAACAACACCACAAAAAAACAAATCACTGCTGTCAATTTTAACTCCTACTGACCCTATAGGACTGAGTAGAACTGCCCCAGAGAGTTTCCAAGGCTTGCCCAGTGGATTCGAACTGCTGACTTTTTGGTTAGCAGACATAGTACTTAACCACTACATCACCAGGGTTTCTGTGACTGGGGCGGATTCCAGGAAAAAGACATCTATTCTTGCTACACGACGGATCTGGGGGAGAGTTGCTGGGTTCTCATAGCTGTTTTAAGAGGTCACAGCAGTTTTAAGAATTATTTTCAGAAAAGATAAGAAAGACTTGGGGACACTCACAAGATGACTCCTCAACACTGGAAGTTTATATTCCGGGCCCCTCAGTTAACCTTCCCTAAGAAGGGCTCCAGCCACAGGCAAGCCCTCATCCACTCCGAGCCAGGCTGGAAGGGTAATCCAGTCCTGGTTTTCCGGGTGGCAGCACCGTGAACTTCAGACGAGCTGCCACACCCAGGCAGCTGCCGCTTCTGAAACCTGGACCACAGAGGGTTCTGGGCTACTTCTCAAAGGCTAATATCTGAACAAATGTGTCCCAGTCACGGCAGGGGGGAACGGTGGGTCTGTCACTGGGCCCCGCCCCTACCCCAAAATGGGTTCCTGTCAAAAAAAAAGCTTGAAAAAAGATGCTCTGGCCCCCACCAGCCCAAAGCATCCTGAAACAGAAGGGTTCCCAAATTGACCACGCCCCCTTCCCTCCACCCAACATGGCGGAGGGGGTTGCTAAAGGAGCCAGAGAAGCCAAGGCCTCCTCAGAGGCCAGAATTCACACCTCTATGTGAGAGCCTGCTCCAGGCTATTCACAGGCAGGGCAAAGCCAGAATCTGGAACTTTGACTTTAAAGTGCTACAGAGAACAGAGAACTCCACCTCCTGAATTTCCCAAGAGCTGGACGTGGCTGTGGCCCAAGAACCATCCATTTCTGCCCCACGGGCCTGGACCTTACTCCACTGCCCCTAGAGGCACAGAGGCGGAGGCGTCCTTGCTTTGATGAAGCCCAGTTACAGTCTGACCATGAGGACTGACTCCTCCGCCAAACCAAAATTCAGCAACGGGGCAATTAGCCAGCGGATTGGAGCCAAGCCCTGACTGCCAAGGTCGTTCAGCGAAATAGATGCCATTTCTTAATTTTCCACTTTGTTTCAGCTATGGCGACCTGGCCTGAGTGAGCTTAATATTTAAAATAAATCCCTAGCAAATAAAAACACGTTGCCTCTGCAGACTAAGAGAAGAGCCAAATAAATAAAAGAAGAAATTCAAACCAGCAAAAACAGCCATCATTCCAAAGGAGCACTTTGTAAACATATAACGCATCCAGAGAACCAGTTGCGGTGGGGTACAGTCTGACTTATAGCACCCCCATGTATTTCAGAATAAAGGTGTGCCCTCTAGGGGTTTCAGTGGCTGTGATCACCAGACCTTTCTTCCAAGGCACTTCAGGGGGAATTCGAACCTTCAACCTTCAGTTAGAAGTCGCGTGCTTCACAGTTAGCACCACCCAGGGACTCCTATATACAATACATCAGATCTAACAAATATTTGCCAGATAAGGGGGAGAGAGCTGGGGGCACGGCACTAAGGTAGAACTTACTGGAGATTTCCTCAGTGGCAAAAGCATCTAGAAAGGAAGGAAGCCAGTTTAGTTCTGCCAGACCTTGTGGGTCAAATAGGACGAGGAGACAGATCTCAAGCCGATCCTGTGCCACCCTGCACCTGCCACTCCATCAACAAAAATTTTGTAACAGGACACTTTTATTTCCATTATGGATAAGAGATTGTGCAGTGCACAGCCAGCAGCTAGTTTGAGGCCCTTGGGAAGGTTCAAATTGGGCCCCTGCATATGTTGGGGCAAGGCCAGAGAGAGCTGACCCAGCAAGAGTCTGTGCCTCTTTACAAATCCTGCGAACAATGCTCCCCACACAGTAATGTGTGCGTGAACCACCCAGGAAGCTTTCTCAAATGTGGATTTCCACTCAGCAGGTCTGGGGTGGGGCCCCACAGTCTCTACTTCTAACAAGCTAGCTGGGAATGTTGATGATGTTAGTCCATAAACCCCACTGAGAAACCAGCCTCTCAAATGCACCTACCAGTGAAGGGGATGGGAGCACGGTATGCATGAACTTGAACCCAGTGCACGTCAACTGATGCCCACTCTACTTCCAGTCTCTTCCACATCTTGCAGTTACACATTCACTTAAGAAAAAAGGGTAATGCTTTCGAAATCTTGTCCCATTAATAATGGCATTATTTAGGATGGCTGGAAATGTGTTTCTGCTTTCTCGTCATTCTTAGGAAAATGCCACTTACAAATCACCAATTTCCTTCCATCTAGTCTCCTTCTCGTCCTTTCTCAGCAACTCCTAATAACATGGCAATAAGCACCATGCCACGCAGATGGCTCCCCACGAGAATGCTGCCAGGCCAGCTGGAGGGTCATGGCTCTAGATGCAGTTTTTGCAAGGGTAAAAGGTTTCAGGTCCAGCTATTCTCCTTCCTGTCCAAACAGAATGAGAACCTTCCATACTACCCTCAGAGCCAGCGCTTACTCCCCACAGAGCTTGCCTTCCGGGCATTCAGCAAAACAATTATCACTGTTTCTGCTTTTTTTTATTCACTCTTAGATCTTAGTCATCTAGAAGCATTCCTATTTTCCAAGCAAGGGGGGGGGGGCTGGGGAGTACAGGGTAGGGGGGTAGGGGGGTAGGGGGGTGACAGGGTGTGAGAGGGGAATACGTTTCTCATCAAAACCTCACAAGGATCAGAATTCACAGAAATGGCATTTGATGGATTATCCTGCCTATTCCTGCTGGGACCCTTGCAAAATCATTTCCTAGGATGGATTCAGTGGGTGCAGCCAAATTTCTACACACATTGACAAATTTCCCACACATTGACAAATGTCAAAAGAAACTAACTCTTCATTGTGTCTGTCATATGCAAAGAATTAGGACCAATCAAGAAATAGTCCCTGGAAACAGAAATGTAAGTCATGATGCTTGCTCATTAAATCAATAAATACTCCATAACCCCAAATGAGGGGATGAATGTCTTCTCCCAGGAACTGAGAGACTAACAGGCAAAGGACTTGCCAAATAAGCATTAAAAGGCTAAAAGCCCTACATACTTAAATTTTTAAAAAAACGGGAATGATGGGTGGTATCCCAGAAATGGGCTCCTCTTTCTCCTTCCCTCAAGAAACCTCCCAGGATGGTGGTCCCAGGGGGTTACTGTAAACCACAGAGACACGTGACTCTGCCTAAAAACAAGCGGTAAGGGCTATTTTCAGCTACTAGGCCCGCCCCCTTTCCCAGCAGCTCCAATGTTTTGCATTTGATTTCAAAGTGAAACCCAAACACATGCCAGAACATAAGGGGATGGCGTGCAGAAGCTCCTCTGTGTCGCCCAGCTGGCCCGTCTCCTTGTTGTACAACATGCCTGTCTCTAAGCAGCCTGTTCATTCATCTTGGAAGTGAAAATATGCAGCAAAGCAACAAGAAAAGACACATTTCAAAACCTGGACCATTCTCATTTTGGTTTACCATAAAAATTCCCACCAAAGAAGCCATCCATGCTGGGTGCAGGAGACTGAGAGGCCCTGGAAAGCCAGGGAGAGCCCAAAGCTGCCTTCATTCACATCACTTTGCTGTTGCTGTCTAGTTGATTCTGACTCATGGCAACTCTACGTGTGCAAAGCAGAACTGTGCTCCAAAGGACTGCCAATGATTGTGACCTTTGAGATGCCAGTCACTAGGACTTTCAAGACACTGCTGGGTGGGTCCAAATTGCTAGTAGTTGAGTACTTAGCCTTTTGGGCTCTCAGGGGCTCCTGCTCCTTTAGCATAATGTAACGTAGTCTATTGCTAAACGCAACCACGTTTTATAGCTGAATGTGGCTTTTACCACACACCTTTTCTTCACAGCCAACCTATTGGAACAGCTGGTTTCTCCAGGAGGCACTGTGCAGTGCAGGAGGTATACTACTGAATGATAAAACAATATTAATACCTCTTGAGTGCTTACTCTGCTTATGGCTTTGTCCACCTCTCACATAATCCTCAAACAAAATCCTGTGAGGTAGGGACAAGTGAGGAAACCCAACAGTGGAGAAGTCAAGTCACTTGTGCAATATCCAACACAGACAGAGAAATGGAGAAGCCGCATGCTGAATCCAGGTCTCAAATGGCTCAGAAGTTGGTGCCTCTCAATAAAGCTTCTTGAAGTTTGCATTCAAATCACTGGTGCCCAGACTATCCCCAAGGCCAATGAAATCAGAATCTCTGGGGGTAAGATGGAGACATCAGCATTTTTTCAAGCTCCCCAGGTGACCCTTGTGTGCAGCCAAATTTGAGAACTGGTGTTTCCAACCACCACTTCTCACTGCTTCTTCAAAAGAGAAAGAACAGCTGGATAGGCTGGGCCCAGCCCAGCTCTTCATTCAAGTCATTAGAAAAGCCACGTGAAGAGCAAAGAGGCAACTTTCAGCAGATGGAAGGATTTGGGAGAGGCCAAAGGTTAGCAGAGGCTGGCCTGACAGAAGTGACAGCTAAAATATGTCCCAAGAGCTCTTGCTCATTGGGTTCGGAGTGCAAGCAAACTCTAGCAGACTACCGTAATGAACAGAAAGGTGGGCTATGTTAACCTTGAGTGGTAGATGACCCACTCAGGCACGTGGGAAGACAGTTCGTGAAGTTCTACTCTAGAGTCTTTCTCAGCTATGGTGGAGTGCATGATTGCTCTCAACCTCACCCCAGCAGAAGGACAGCACATGCCTTCCCTTGTCCAGTTGCACCCAGGGTTGGGTTAACCACATCTTCTTTGAAAAGTTAAGTGTGAGCAAAACTATGTGTCACTTCTGAGCATGTATGTTTAAAAAATGCATAATCTGCTGTTTTCTCTTTTTCCTTCTACCACTTGGATCAGCACTATTCCAGTCAGAGGTGAATCCCATCGGACTGAGTCCTAGAGTAAAGATGATGAGAGCAGAGCTGTGGTTGCCCCATGGCAAATGCTTATCATGAGCAGGAAGGAAACTTTTGCTGTTGTAATGAATCCACTTTGATGTGGGACATTTGTTACCACAGCATAACCTGACCTATCCTGACCAATACAACCAACTACTCTCAAAATACTGATTCCACCTCTACTCTAGAGAACGTGAATTAGACATACCAAAGCACTCTCTTCCCCATGAAGCTCTTTGGGTGAGAGTAAAGGCAACTTAAATCCTTCCTTAGATCAAAAAGAGTCTAACTCAGTTAAAATAAATGGACTTCTCTGTCTTTCAAGTGGATTAGAAACAAGAAGCATTTAAAACTAGACCTCAAATGCCCCATTTATGCCTCACTGGCCTTCTAATTTTCTACCCCCAAAAGGGGCTCATTTACAACACAAACAGCCCTTTGGCATTCACCCCCATACTGATAGCTCATTATAAATAAACGTTTTTAGACATGTAACAACTTGCTCAATCAGTGCAGAAGGTATGGGAAAGATAAAATGCAAATGGCCCTTACCATCCTAAGATTGGGAAGCAAAGAACATACGATATTATCTGCAGGAACGACACCAAATCATCCACTGTAGTATTGAAGGCTTGGAGAGAAAGAAATGATTGTTTAATCCAGAGGTTCTCAACAAGATTAATGTCTTAATCTGGGGTTGAGACATTATGATTTAATTGGTCTAGAATTGTGCCTGGCTCCCCAGTAGCCCTAATGTACATCTTGGATTAAAATCGAATCCCACTCCCTTTTCTTCTCCAAAAGCCCAGAGGGATGAAGGTCGCACAGCTAGTCAGTGGCAAAGTCAGGAACTTCTCACTGTAGTAGGCTGTTTTTCAATGATCATCAGGGCTTTATTAGAAGAGCCACTTGCCCCATGAATGACATAAACAGAAGGGTGACAATGCCAATAGCTAGTGTTCTTGTTGGTCTGTCTGAGCATTCAAGGGGTGCCTCTGTGCATTATATTCGGCCATCAGTGGGCTCTGTCTTCCACTAGACAGATACACAAAAGGCACTCACTCTTCAAGACTTTGAAAGAGCTCCATATTCTTCTAACTTGAGTTGATGTCTTTCCAGATACCTGGTACCATTATTAGACAAGCATGGGAGCTTTGTTGGAGTCCTGACCTAACCATATAACAAGCTTGTCTACTCTCCAAGCTATGGACCTATTTACTCCCACTTCTGGGGATATATCTGTATGTCTATACAAAACATTTAAATCACACTGGGACCAGATGGCAGTTGTGTGAACACGGAAAGGCCAGCCAAACACAGGAAGATATTACACAGGCACAAACCAAACAGCTGTCCCTTATTGTACATTCTTATTCGAGCCTCAACCTAATGAAACAAGTGCATTAACGGCAAAGATAGTCATCGTGTGAGTTAGTGTGTCTATGTGTATGTGTGCGTGTGTGTGGCTAATTTTATGTTAATGAAGTTCAACTTTTAAAAATATCACTAGGTAGCACTCAAAACATCTTTCTTGCTACATTGTCTGTGCAAATCATATCATTGCAAAACAGACTTATAATGCAGCACATATTCTTTGGGATAGAATACAGTCTTTGAATTTCAGAACTGGAAGTTGAATGGGCATTTATGCTACATATGAATTACCAGCTTTCAAAGATGTGTAGCACAGCAGGATACTCCCAATGGAGAAATGATACTGAACATTCTAACTAGTCTGGTCATTTAGAAGGTATTTCCAGATCTTTCAGTAAGCAAGAGTCAGTAACAAACAAAGTATGGAAGTATTAGTTCAGGCACTGTCCTAGCTGATGAATGGGCCCAAGCTTTCACTGTGTCACGTACAAAATACGTAATAAAAATCCAGTATGTTGGATGAAGAGTCCACACACCTTCATTGCTATTGTTGTTAGGTGTCACCAAGTCAGTTTCAACTCAGAGACCCTGTGTACAGCCGAACAAAACACTGTCTGCAGCATTCTCACAGTCCTTGCTATGTTTGAGCCAATTGTTGTAGCCACTATGTCAACAATAAGTCTTGTTCAGAAAAGCCCATATTCTGCATCTCCACATCTGAGTTATTTGTTCTAACTCCACTAGAGTCCTAAATACCTAGGATGTCTTGATCTGACCTGGTTCACCCTTAAGAAAAGAGCCAGCCATCCCCTATCACCCACCACCCACCAGGTACGACCCACCACCCACTCTGATTCCATAGTCCATCTGTACACCAGGCACGTATCTGTTTATCCAGAGAAATTATTGCTTCAAAACCACCTGGATGTGAAGAAACTAAGGGAAATAATGGCAAAGACAACAGTCCCATAAGTATGGCAGACTCTAGAGAAGTCCCTAAGGGCCTAAACCAGAGCTTCTCAACCTCAGCACTACTGACATTTGGGCCAGATAATTGGCAATTCTTAGTTGTGGGAACCTGTCCTGTGCGCTGTAGGATGTTAAACAGCAACCCTGACCTCCAACCACTAGACGCCAGTAGTATTCCCCAACCCCACTCCAGTTGTGACAACCAAACATGTCTCCAGACATGGCCAAATGAACCCCTAGAAGACAAAACTGCCCCTAGTTGTGACCCACTGGTCTAAACAAGTGGGTGTCAATCTTGAACGCACATAAGCATCACTCAGGCAGCTGGTATAAAAGGTAGATTCCTGAGCCCCACTCTCAGAGATTTTGATTGATGAGGCCTGGGTTGGGGCCCAACAAACTGTGCTTGTAACAAACTCCTGGGAGGATTCTGATGTGGGTGGTCTGAAGAACACACTTTGCCAAACATTGATCTTGTAGCCTGGGTGCACACCCAGGTCAAAACCAAGGCTCAGAAAATATGAACTTGAAACTGAAGCAGAACCAGTTAAACAAATGAGCCACGTGGTATAGAAGTTACTTAGACGTGTAGAACTACATGTGGGAGAGATCAGGTACTGAGATTAAAGAAGTTGTAGAATAGAGAAGAAGCCATTTGTAATGTACCATGGGAAATTAACAATGAGCTGAGCTGATGCTGGAAATTCACCTCCTGGGAAGCACTGAAAGCAGGTAATATATTTCCCAAAGTTCTATGTTCATCTCTTTTTTTTCCCCTCCAATAAAGGAAGGAGTTGAGCTTTTACAGAATTCTGCTCCAGCTAATAATGATCTGACATTTGATTTTAGGTTTAAATCAGTTTCAAGAAACTGTAGGCAGGCAACCAAGATTCTCATGACTTGCAAAACACGGCTGCACTCACCAGATGTGGAACAAGATGAGTGGAAGAAATGGTGTGACATGAAGTTCACAGCCTCCTGCTGGGCTACTTTGCCTTGAGATGCCACTTCTTCCATCCAGCCCCGGTTAATACTGAACTCGTCTGGCTGTGAAGGGGTTTGGGTTCTGTAGACGAGCTTTGTTCAACACAAGAAAGGTCCAACTACAAACGAAAACCATCAGAAGGCTGCCATTGAGAACTGTCTTTGCGGAAGTTCCTGCAGGAGCAAGCCCTGCAGTGAGGATACAAGTGCAAGTGCAGTCGCCTTTGCTACCGCACTGGTTTGGAAAAGGTGAATTTGTTCTAGTGTAATTGATGCAACAGGGAACAAGTTCAGCATGATGCAAATTTCGCGTCTCCTTATGTGCAATTTTGTCTGCAAGAAACACCGGGTGAACACAGAAAATGGCACCCAGCTGAATAGAGTTGCATTCCCCGAAACACACCCCACAGGCACACACACCTCAAATAGCTACCTCAGTTTACCTTAGGAGCCACACACATCCATGGCTGGTGTTACAACCTTTCCCGCATTTCAGGTCACCCATCTTCCACCACTTTACAGTAACTCGTCAGCTGCAACACTTCCGATACTCCCACAAGCATACTTCAAGTGTTTTCCAAGGTAAAGCAATGTAAGTATAGTACTTATATGTTTGCATTTAACATGTGCAAAACTGCTACCAGTTTTTATTAAGTTCTTCTCAATCTCTTTTTCCATAAGCCCTCTAGTTTTCATTGCATGATTTTGCATAGCACAGTGCTTTTCTAGGATCTCATAAATTGCACAATAGCAGAACTGACTATAGTTTATTTGGAAGGCTAAGGAAAAACTGGTAAGGAAGTTAGACAGGAAACAAAGAGTGCGTTGTTAAACACGTTCCTTATGGGAGTGACTGAAGTTTAATCCCACTGGGAAATTCTGGGGAAGGGTGTAAAGCGTGGCTCAGGTTTATCCCCCTTGAGAGGAGGGGAAGTTGGGATACGCTCTCAGACCCTGGCTGAGGGCTGCTCTTGGAGGTATTCATTCCAGGCTTCTGAGCCCTCAGAAGGCAAGAAGGTGTAGTCGCTGACAGATAGAAGTCCCACTGGAGGAGGTGGGAGTGGTAGGACCTGAAGGATGTGAGTGGGGTACCTCCGGCATCTGCCCCAAAGGAAAAAGAAGAAAAAATGATAGAGAAGACAAGAAATGAGAGTTAGTACGATTGTGTTTTTCAATGTTAAAGCACTTGGCTACTAACGGAAAGGTTACTGATTAGATCCCACCAGCGGCTCTGTGGAAGAAAGATGTGGCTGGCAATCAGCTTCCATAAAGATTTACAGCCTTGGAAACCCTACAGGGGCAGTTCTACACTGTCTTACAGGATCATGAGGAGTCAGAATTAGCTCTATGGCAATGAGTTTGGGTTTGGGTTTTATTATAAACGAATGTTTGCCTGCTACTAAGAATCACATGACCAAAATACCAAACCCATCCCTGTCAAGTCATTTCCTACTTATGGTGACCCCACGTGATACACAGTGGGATTTTCCTGGCTGTAAACTTTACGGAAGCAGATCTCCAAGCCTTTCTTCCACATTGGGTACATTTGAACTACCAGTCTTTGGTTTAAAAGTCCAGTGCAAACCTTTTTTTGCCACCCAGGTGCCTCAGAGAATCACCTTAGGCTTGTTAAGAGACAGATTCCTGGGACTAAGTCCACACCTACTGAATCAGATTCTCCAGGGGAAAGGCCCAGGAAGATTTAGGGTGGGCAATCATCCCCAACTCCAGCAAGCCTGGGGAACATTGCTAATTGACTGATCCATTAGCTCTGCTAGGCTCCCACTGGCCAGGGCAGAAGTTCTCATCTTGAACTCCTAGGAGCAGAAGAGTGGCTAGAATTCACTACGGCAAAGGCCTAAGGTGGTGCTCATCACCTCACCCCACCCCGGCAATCACACTCACTCTCAGAAGACAAAGAGATGGTGTATTTGCTGTGGTTGCTTGCCTCCTCTCTTAAATCCTCAAAGCAGTTAAGTGGCTTATAGAGTGCTGGGACCAGGCCTGCAGGCCTCCTACTCCAGGTCATATCCTGGCCACCCACAGGAAAGGTCACTGAAGGCTTCAGAATAGTTTTTCTCATCCTAGAGATAACTCTGCTTCAGGAAATTGCTGTCCATTTAATCTCCTAGAGTTTAAGGCCAAGGCAATCCCACCTCACCACCCACGGCTGAGCACAGAACTGGAATTTTGCAGACAGCCAGCCCATCAAAACCAGGGTCAATCTCTTGTGCATCAGCCTCAATTCCTTCTTTTTCTCCTTAATCCCAAACATGGCTCAATTCCAGGACTGCCCAACCAAATAAACCCCTCAACTACTAAATGGAATGCAAAAAGTTGATAGAGAACGTTGTTCTAGAGTTGATGAGTAAATAAACCCATGTCTTCAGTTAAATTGGCCATTGAAGACTTACGACTTCATCAAAAAAGTCCAGGGATAAAATAGCAGAGTAATGAGACTGGAGTTTATTTTTACACGGAACAATGTATATGAATCTAAGGACAGAATCATCAGTGGCAAAGGCGGGGAGGTAGTGGTGGTAGAGAAACTAACCATCCAGGCTCCTTCTGGAAAATCTAAACAGCTTCACCACTCGATTTATTTTATAATCTCACTGCTTAAGTCCCACCTCGGCTGCTGCTATAGAAACAGAGCTAACCTTGGACATTTGTTTGGATTAGCCATCCCAGAAAGTAATGCTTTTCTCATTGCTCATTAATGGCATTTCATCACACTGAAACCATCTCCATGTGACATCTCCTTCTGAACAGATATTCCAGGAGGAAGGGAAGAGGCGGACATCTGCAGACCAATAAACCCACGATAAGGAACAAGACTTAGGCCAGGGAGGCTGTGTAAAGGTCCAAGTCCAGTTTACATGGGGAAATGTGGTAGAGTTGGCTCTGTAAGGAAATTCAAGGCAGTTCAGAAAGCTTTAGAAAAGCAGTCAGAGTTCTAAGTCTAGCTCTTTACTCTTTGCTGATGTTTCTCAACCTCAGGGTCCTATTAAAAAAAAGAGAGCTAGTTCATATGACCTTAGATAATAGGACAGTAAAGGGAGATATTTAAAAAGAGAAGAAATATCAGTTCCTAATTATGGTCAAGACTAAAGTCACCAAGGGTGATATTAGCTGCCAAAGACAAACTTTGAGGGACACTCGGGGTATGGAGGGCACATTTAAGGATTGAGAGCTTTTAAGATGCTCATTCCAGACCAACTGTACCAACTTACAAATGATAGCAAGTTACTGTGTGCTGGATTACATAGCTTCATGAGCACTAGGTGCAGATGCTCTAACAGTCACCCGCTGTTGTTGCTGTGCTGGTGGCCGTGATCATTATGATGGCACGGGTGCTTTAAAATAACACCTCTTTATTACAAGTGGCTTTTGACTGAAAGAAACCAGTTCAGATAAGTCTGTTTTCTCACCTCTTCTGGTTGCTAATTGGATGGGCAGCATGGCACAGTGGAAAGACCAGAAAAGATCCAGCATCATCCCTGAACCTCCTACCTTTAAGCAGTGTGACCTTGAGCAAGTTCTTAACCTCTCTGAGCCTCAGTTTCTTCATCTGTATGATGTAGGTGAAAATCATAATGCTGGCCCTTCTTACCCCCAGATGACTCTTACGTGGCCCAAAATGAAAGTCCTGTATACAAATCTTTTGAAACAGTAACATACCATATAGATTCAGATTAGTTATAATAACTATTACCTAAAGTTCATGAATAAAGGATGCCTCATGAGAATACTATCACTAATGCCTTGGATATCAATGTTTATGTGTTCCATTTCATTTTTCACAAATTTCAATTCTAATATATATTATGGATCACATTTTAGACAATAGGAATTCCAAAACACCTAACTGTGCTCATGAGCAATCTGTATAATGAAGAGGCATTCACGTGAACAGAACAAGGGGACACTGCACAATTTAAAGTTAGGAAAAGTGTGTGTCAGGGTTGGAGCTTTCCCCATACCTATTCAATCTGTATGCTGAACAGATAATCTGAGAAACTGGACTATGTGAAGAAGAACGGGGCATGAGGGTTAGAGGAAGACTCACTAACAACCTGCTCTGTGCACATGACACAACCTTGTTTGCTGGAAATGAAAAGGATTTATTTGAAATACTAACTTATGAAGATCCAAGACCACAGCCTTCAGTATGGATTGTACATCAACAGGAAGAAAACAGAAGTCCTCACAACTGGACCAGTAAGCAACTTCATGATAAACGGAGAAAAGATTGAGGTTGTCAAGGATTTCATTTTCCTTGATTTCACAATCAAACCTCATGGAAGCAGCAGTCAAGAAATCAAAAGACACATTGCACTGGAAAATTGGCTGCAAAGGACCTCTTTAAAGTGTTGAAAAGCAAAGATGACACCTTGAAGACTAAGGTGCAACTGGCCCAAGCCACTGTATTTTCAATCACATCATGTGCATGTGAAAGCTAGACAATGAATAAGGAAAACAGAAGAAGAATCAATGCCTTTGAATTGTGGTGTTGGAAAAGATTATTGAATGCTCCATGCACTGCCAAAAGAACAAACCGATCTGTTCTGGAAGAAGCACAACGAGAGTGCTCCTTGGAAGCAAAGATGGCAAGACTGCACTCCACATACTCTGGACACGTTGATAGGAGGGATCAGTCCCTGGAGAAGCACATCACGCTTGGTGAAGTAGTGTGTCAGTGACAAAGAGGAAGACCCTCAACAAGATGGATTGACACAGTGGCTGTAGCTATGACCTTAAGCATGAGAAGACTGTGGGCATAAGAAAGACCCGGCAGTGTTTTGTTCTGCTGTGCTTAGGGTTGCTATGAGTCAGGACGAACTTGACAACACCTAATGACAACAACAACTTGAGAATACTATTTGCAGGAAAGAAGTGGTTGCTTTGACGTGACTCTACCTGAACCTCATTCATGTCTGCTGAACGGCCATTATCAAACACCCAGGAGACTTTGTTGCAAGTTAATTCCCCAGGAAGGACTCTAGGGACAGTGCTGTATGTAGCCGTGGTGCATGAAGCAGTATTGCATGGTGGTCACACAAATGCTGTGCAATCTGTCTGTCTAGGTCAGAGACCGGACTCCAACTGTTATGAGCTCACTTAACCTCTGTGTACCCAAGTTTCCACACAGCTAACAACATCAACCTCAAGGTTACTGTGAGGATGAGATGAGATAGTGTGGGTAAAACACTCAGCAGTAGGCCTGGCACAGAGTAAGCACTCAATAAGCATCGACCTTTATCATTCCTGCCCTCATTTTTCAGTGAACACTAGTAAAATAGTAAAGCCACGCAGTGAAAGGTGAACTACATTGAGACTGAACATCATTTTTGGCTCCTAATAAAAAGGGCTGATCTAACTCATGCTCTAGAAATGAATGCACATAGCCTTTCTTTCACCTAATGAACCCACACCTCTCTAGCAGTTTTATCTCTCTTAGGAAACGTGCCAATAAGAAAAGTGACCAGACAACCAAGGGGAGAGCAGCCCAAGTCTTTACACAAACTCCCATCTACAAGGGAAAAAGCAGCAATGGGGTTTTACATTCTAAGAAGGAAAGCTCTTTCTGGCAAGAAATATGGAGAATCCCCAGAGGCGAAGTTTTCCACGGGTTTAAAGACACACCTGGGACATCTTGACATTCTGCATTTTTTCACTTTGATCTTCATTACAGTGTGGTGAGGTATGGTTTTAGGTATTTGTGTTTTTCCAGCTCAAAGCAAAAATCCTGCACCAGCAACATCTGGGAAAGGTGTGACAGACAAGTTCACAGGAGCACACAAGTCACCATACAAAAGATTTCATCCCATAAACATCCCAGATGTCAAAATGACAATAAAACCATCTTTTCACCCATTTCACGACTGTTAATGATCCATGAGCTATGTACCCACTCACAAAACCCATGATACGTGGCATCTGAAAGTGTCAGCTTTTACCAATGAAAGGTAGCATTTTCCCCTCTCTTTTTGTTTTTTTTGTTGGTTCTTTGGGGTTTGTTCTAGCAAAAAGTCAACTAAACCAACTGAGTTGACTCAGTTGACTAAACCAAGTCAACTGAGACAACCCTGACTCGTCGCAACCCCATGTATGTCCAAGTATAACCATGCTCCGTAGTGTTTTCAGTGGCTGAAAGGCCAGGCCTTTCTTCTGAGGTGCCTTTGGGTAGACCCAACCCTCTAGCCTTCCAGTCAGCAGCTGAGCACAGAAACTGTTTGCACCATGTGGGGACTTCAAAAAACTTAAAGCAACTGACCCAATGAGATTGTAAAAAATCAGATACAAGACTGAGAACACTGTAAAAGGTAGTGAGGAATTATGGAAGCAGATACTTCAAAATACACTGCATCACATAAGATTGGTATTTGTTTTTCCCCTCAGCCTTAGGTGGGTCTGGAAACCCTGGAGGCATAGTGGTTAAGTGCTACGGCTGCTAACCAAAAGGTCAACAGTTCAAATCCGCCAGGTGCTCCTTGGACATACTATGGGGCAGTTCTACTCTGTCCTAGAGGGTTGCTTTGAACTGGAATCAACTCAACAGCACTGAGTTTGGGGGTAAGTAGGTCCAGGGGAAGATATGCCAAAGACTTATGACTTTGGAACCAGAGAACCCGGAAACATCCCATGTCGACTCAAGGAGCACAACTACATCTATTTCACATCTAATTTTCCAATAGAATCTAGCTGCCAGGCCAAGCTGTCTGGAAAAAGAGGTTTTTAGCTTTCCAGTCCCTCCAAAGCAGTGCAGGAAGGCATGTCAGAAGAAGGAGAGACTGGATGACAGGTACCAATCTACTGTCTTCTCCAGAATCACCAAGACAGAAATCCTGGAGCTGTTCTCACTCTCAAGGAATTACCAACAATTGCAAGGAGAGAAAAGTAGAAATTAAAAAAGCTCTTCCGTTTCTCCAGTGCCACCAGCTCAAGACATTAATAACATGTGTGTGTGCATGGTGTTCCATTCTTTCTGGCAAATGTGTTTGTACGGATAAGAGATGTAAGAGACAGCCTATTGATGCTGTTTCTAGAACTGAGTCCTGTAGAAATGAGATAACCAAGTTCTTACTTGGTCATACTCATGCGTTACATGACAGCAGAATGGATGATAGCTTATATATTCCATGGTTCTCCTTCACTGGGATCCACAAAGGAATGATCTGGCTGAGAGTCAGATGAGGAATAGTAACACTGGTTGTGAGATTAAATCAGATAATAGAAGAAAGCACCTGAAGCTGAAACGTGAATTTTCTAGAATTTTAAAAGGGAATGGTTAGGAGAAGGAGGGAAAAGATCTTACAGTCAGCCATTTTCTTCATCTTTCAGGCACTGGTTCAACGGCATTACCCACATGCAAATGCGGGCACTTACGCAAAATAGGGCCACCTTCCCCCCTGCTAGGGGGTCAAGGAAATTTAGCAGAAAACGCTAGAGTCAGAAAACCTGGTTTTGATCCCCCTCTCCCTCACTGCTTGGACTGGGCGAGTCACTTTCCTTCTCTGAGCATCAACTTCCTCATATGCAAAACAACACTAATTCCGACATCATGTTCTATTATGTGAATTAAATGAGACTATAATCTACAGTGGTCTATAAAGTGTAAGGCAGAATGAAAGTAATAGTTGCCATGTATAAATTCAGTGAATACACTTTTTACCACCTATTGCCAGCCAAGCCAAGTGCCACCTATTGCAGATGAGCAAAATGTGAAGGATTGGGAGCACTGGAACTGCTTCGGGTAGAAAAAAGACGGCTCTCTACTACACGAACATGGCAACGTCATTGATGCAAGCTTGTTGTTGTTAGGTATCATCCAGTTGGTTGAGAGTCATAGTGACCCTGTGTACAATGGAAAAAAAACACTTCCCAGTCATGCGCCAGTTTCACAACCCTTGCTATGTTTGAGTCCTTGTTGCAACCACGATGTCAAGCCATCTTGTTGAGGGTCTTCCTCTTTTTTGTTGGCCCTCTACTTTACCAAGCACAATGTCCTTCCCCAGAAGCTAGTCCCTCCTGATAACACTTCCAAAGTTCATGAGATGAAGTTTCACCATCCTCACTTCTAAGAAATACTCTGTATTTCCTTCAAGACAGATTTGTTCAGTCTTCTGGCAGTCCATGGTATATTCAATATTCTTCGCCAACACCATAATTCAGAGATGTCAATTCTTCTTTGCAGAAAAAGATTCTGTCCAGCTGACTCATTGCCCAGCTCTCACATGCATATGAGGCAATTGAAAACACTTTGGCTTGGGTCAGGGCACTTCAGTCCTCAAAGTAACATCTTTGCTTTCCAGTACTTTAAAGAGTTCTTTTGCAGCAGATTTGCCCAATGTAATACATCATTTGATTTCTCGATTGCTGCTTCCATGAGCACTGATCATGGATCCAAGTAAAATGAAATCATTGACAACTTCAATATTTTCTCCACTTATCATGATGTTCCTTACTGTGAGAATTTTTGTTTTTTATGTTGAGGTATAATCCATACTGAAGGCTGTGGTCTTTGATCTTTAATAAGTGCTTCAAGTTCTCTTTGCTTTCAGCAAGCAAAGTTGTGTCATCAGCACAACACACATTGTTAATGAATCTGCCTCCGATCCTGATGGCTCCTTCTTACTCTTATAGTCTAACTTCACAGATTATTTTCTCAGCAAACTGAATAAGGATACAGCCCTGATGCACATCTTTCCTGTCTTTGGATCAAACAGCATCCCCTTGTTCTGTTCCAATAACTGCCCCCTGATCTACATACAGGTTCCTCACGAGCACAGTTGAGTGTTGTGGAATTCACATTCCTCACGTTACCCATAATTTGTTACGATTCACACAGCTGAATGCCTTTGTTAGTCAATAAAACACAGGTAAACATCATTCTGATAGTCTCTGCTTTCAGCTAAGATCCATCTGACATCAGCAATGATGTCTCTGGTTCTATGTTCTCTCCTGAATATAGCTTGAATTTCCACAGTTCCCTGTGAATGTTCAGCTCCAATTGTTTTTGGATTATCTCGCAAAAAATTTTACTTGCTGGTGATATTAAGGATACTGTACAATAATTTCTGCATTCTGTTGAATCACTTTTCTTTGGAATGGGTGCAGAGATTCAACTCTTCCAGTTGATTAGGCAGGTAACTGTTTTCCAAATTTCTTGGCAAAGATCAGTGAGTACTTTCATCTCGATTGGTATTCCATAAATTCCTGAAGCCTTGTTTTCACCAGTGCTTTTGGTACAGATTGGACTTCGTCCCTCAACACTATCAGTTCTTGATCATATGCTACCTCTTGAAATGGCTGAACGTTGTCCAGTTCCTTTTGGTACAGTGACTGCCTGTATTCCTTCTACCTTCTTTTGATGCTTCTTGCATTGTTCAATATCTTGCCCATAAAAAATAAAAAAAAAAACAAATCCATTACCATTGAGTCGATTAGACTCATAGCAACTCTATAAGAAGAGTAGAACTGCTTCATCAAATTTCTGAGGGGTACCTGGTGGCTTCAAACTGCCAACCTGTTGCTTAGTAGCTGAGCTCTTAACCACTAGGGTTTCCATCTTGCCCATAGAATCATTTAGCATTGTAACTTGTGGCCTGAATTTTGTCTTCAGTTCCTCCAACTTGAAAAATGCTGACCATCATCTTCCTTTTTGGTTTTTTTAACTCCAGGTCTTTTGCACATATCATTATAATGCTTTGCTTTGTCTTCTCAAGATGCCCTTTCAAAATCTTCTGTTTTGCCCTTGACTTCATCATTTTTTCCTTTTCTTTGTTACTCTGTATTAGTTATTCTATGTTTAAGAACAAATTTCAGAGTCTCTTCTGACATACATTTCGGTCTTTTATTTCTCTCTTGTCGTTTTGATGACTTTTGCTTTCTTCATGTTTGATATCCTTGATGTCATCCTACAACTTGTCTGATCTTCAGTCTTTAGCGTGTAATGGGTCAATTTTTTTCCTGAGATGATCTCCAAATTCAGGTGACGTATACTCAATATTGTGCTTTGGCTATTGTAAACTTGTTCCAACTTTCTTAAGCTTCAACTTGAACTTGGATATGAACAATTGATGGTCTGTTCCACAATTGCCCCCGATCTTGTTCTGACAACGATATTGAGCTTCACCATCATCTATTTCCACAGATGTAGTCAATTCGATTCTTGTATATTCCCTCTGGTGAGTTCCATGTGTATAGTCACTATGTTGTTGAAAAATGGTATTTGAAATGAATAAGTCATTGGTCTTGCCAAACTATATCAAGCAATCTCTCACAGTTTCTATTACCAAGGCTGTATTTTCCAGCTACTGATCCTTCTTGTTTTCAACTGTTGCATCCCAATCACCAGTAATTGTCAATGATTTGACTGCCTGTTTGATCAATTTCAGACTGCAGAAGTTGGTAAAAATCTTTGGTTTCCTCATCTTTGGCCTTAGTGGTTGGTGTATGAATTTGAATAATAATCACATGAGGTCTGACAAGTCTGCAAGCTTCATTGTTCTAAGTGCTACATACCTCATTGCTGAATATCACTAGGGTCACTTTAAGAAGTCCTCCCCTTGGGAAGCTATGCATTGACACCAGTGCCTAATCCATCCTTCAAAGTAATTTTGAAACGCTTTTTCTGGAACAGCCATTGTGCATGGCGGCATGGTGGCAAGTTCATGAACTTAATTGAATAGTTGTCTGTGAGGGACTTTTTAGCCAGGAAACAAACAACTGTATTGGAACACCCTCCCTACTCACCTGATCTGACCCCCAATGACTGTTTTTCTTTACCTGAAGGCAAAGGAAATATTGAAAGGAAGACAGTTTGATGACATTCAGAGTATCAAGGGTAATAAAACGACAGCTCTGACTGTCATTCCAGAAAGAATTCCAAAATTGCTTTGAAGGGTGGACTAGGCACTGGCGTTGGTGCATAGCTTCCCAAGGGGAGTGCTTCAAAGGTGACCGTAGTGATGTTCAGCAATGAGGTATGTAGCACTTTTTCTAGGGTATGTTCTTAAACTTAATTAGCAATCCTGGTATTAACTGATCTTACTTACAGGCATATGGATATCATCCTATCACTGATAGCATTGTACTTCAGGAGAGATCTTGAAATGTTCTTCTTGGTGATAGACATGATGCCATTTCTATTAAATTCGTCATTCCTGGCATAGGAGACCACGTGATTATCTGTTTCAAAATGGCCAATACCAGTTGATTTCAGCTCACTAATTCATAAGATATGGACCTTTATGGGTTCCATTTCATTTTTTATGAATTCCAATTTTCCTTGATTCATGCTTCATACATTCCACGTTCTGGTTATTAATGGATGTTTGCAGCTGTTTCTTCTCATTTCGAGTCCTGTCACATCAGCAAATGGAGGTCCCCAAAGCTTTACTCCATCCACATCCTTAAGGCCAGCCCTACTTTGAGGATGTAGCTCTTCTCCAGTTATATTTTGAGTGCCTTCCAACCTGACGGACTCATCTTACAACACTGTATCAGACTATGTTCCTCTGCTATTCATAAGGTGCTATCCATAGGTGCAACCTGCTGTTGTTATTGTTAGCAACCCTGTGTATAATAGAATGAAACATTGCTGAGTCCTGTCCATCTTTATAATCATTGTTGTTCTTTAACCTATTATTGAAGCCACTGTGTCAAACCATCTCCTTTAGGGTCTTCCTCTTTTTCGCTGACCCCTCTACTTTACCACACATGATGTCCTTCTCCAGGGACTGATCTCTTCTGACAATATGTCCAAAATATGTGAGATGAAGTCTCATCATCCTCGCATCTAAGGAGCATTCTGGCTGTACTTCTTTTGAGACAGATTTGTTTGTTCTTTTGGCAGTCCATGCAACCTAATTGGGGTAATTTGGCAGTACCTCCCTAGCTAGAAAATATTATCACCCTTCTCCTAGCAATTCCCTGCACAGAATTAATCCCAAGATGGACTTGCAAAAGTAAGTCAAATTATATAAGAGAACACACAATGCAGCAATGTTGAATGTAGAAAAACGGAGAAAATCTGCATGTTTGTCAGTGGGGACTCTTTCAATAAATTATAGATTTGTAAATATCAAGGAGCTGATGAAAAGAATGAGTAGCTCATTTGGAAATGGAAATATTTCTAAGGTTTGTTATTAAGTTAAATAAAAGCAACAAAATGAACATTGCGAGCAGTATGAGATAGATTGATGGATATTCATGCAGACTAATGTACGCGCATGCACATGTACACAGACGTAATTGAATAAAACACTCCTCTGGAATGAGACACATAAACCTCTTAATAGTGCCTATCTTTGGAGAGGGGAACTAGAACCCAGGGGAGAGGAAGCTTTCACATTTCGTATTATTCTTTTCTTACAGTCGGAGGTTTTATTGTTAATCATGCATGTATTCCTATCTTTTAAATTTTGAATTACACAGTACAAAAGAAAATGAGCAAAGAGAGTAAAGAAACTCCTTTTCCAGGTGAGCTCCGGACAAATAACAAAAACAACAAAAAGTCACAAAACGAAAACATGGTGATGGCATGTCAGGCAGCCCAGGCTAGTTTTAGGAAACCCTCCTCAGTCAGCTTCCCGTTCCCTTTCTCCCTGGAGTTGCTTTGTCTTGGAGAATCACGAAAGGTAGAGGGGGGAGAGTGAAATAAGAGTGAAAAGCCAAGCAAAGTAAACATGGAGAGAGTTCAAGGAATAGATGAAGGAGAAAGTGTGATGTCAGAAGAGGGTGTTAAGTCACCAGGAAGCCACATTTTCAAGCTGGCATGGGGCAATGATGGGAGAGACAGCCCTGAGGGTCAACTTGTATTTGAGTGAATATTTCTTTTTTTCTTCCTAAATTTTATTTTGTTATTAGTGTTGAGAAGAGACACAGCAAAGCGTATATCAATTCAACAGTACCTACATGTAAAATTTAGTGATACTGATTACATTCTTCAAGTTGTACAATCGTTCTCACCTTTCTTTCTGAGTTGTTCTTCCTTTATTGACACAAATGTATTGACCTCAAAGGTTCCTATCTAACTTTTTGAGTTGCTGTTGTCAATTTAATCCCATGCAGATAGTTTTTAAAAGAACATGATGCTCAAGACTGGCCTTTTTTTTACTAGTTAAGCTAAACTAAACCCTAGTTGCACAGTGGTTAAATACTGCAGCTACTAACTAAAAGACTGGCAGTTCAAATCCACCAGGCCCTCCTTAAAAACTCTACGCTGTGGTTCTACTCAGTCTTATAGGGTCTCTATGAGTGGGCATCGACTTGACAGCAATGGGTTTGGTTTGGTACTGGTTTATTGTTTGGTTGAGAAGATGTTAGGGCATTCTTTTTGGTTTTAGGTTCAAAAACTATCTCTGGGCATTAGCTTCAGGGGTTTATCCACCCTCCATGGCTCCAGAAAATCTACAGCCTATTAGAATTTGAAATTTTGTTCTCAGTTTTCCCCATTTGGATAAGGATACTTCTATGGAATCTTTCATCAAAAATGTTCAGTAATGATAAGCAGACACCATCCAGTTCTCGTCTCATGGCAAAGGAGGCAGCTGTTCATAAAGGCAGTTAGTCACACATTCCATAACTGAACCAAATCCATTGCCATCGAGTCCATTCTGACTCATAGTGACCCTATAGGCAGAGTAGAACTGCCCTATAGAGTTTCCAAGGAGCACTTGGAGGATTTAAACTTCCAGCCTTTTGGTTAGCAGCTGTAGCACCTAACCATTATGCCACCAGGGTTTCCATACATTCCATAGCTTCCTTCTGTTCCTGATTCTTCTTCTTCCTCTGTTGCTCTGGGTGAGTAATGAGTGAATATTTCATTTTTACTTTCACCATAAGAATGGCTGTAGGAGAAGCACATATGTCTTGTTAGCTGAGAATCCCAAGAGACGACAGACACGTAATCTCTTCACAAGACTCTTGTTGTTCCTAATGTTTATACAGCTCTATATACACAGATGAGTCAGAACCTACTTGAAGACAATGAGTATATACACATTTCTGTAGGATGCAGAGCTTTAGACAATACTTTCAAGAATATAGAAGCCGATATGCCCCCAGTGTCTTTCAGAATCCTGGCTCGAGGGGAAGTTTATAAAATGCTACTCAAAAAAAGGATTCTATGGTAAAAACAAGAAGGGTAAATGCTTGCAAAATCAAAGTTTAATTGGTTTATTGACTACAGAACATCTAGGCACCTCTAAAATGTCAACATACCCTGTGAATCCAAAGAAGGGGGGCATGGTATGGAGTATTTCCCAAACTTCCTGCCTGAGGAAGGAAGGCATAACCTCTAATTGCCATACCAATTCTTTCTTTCAAGCATGGTGCCAATCTTCTTCTAAGCATGGTACTTTGGGAAGCCAATCCATTCAAGGGCTGGTTCTCCTCCCCAGTTTGAGATCAGAGAATTAGTGTGGCAATTGCAGGTTATAGAATGAAATACTGGTAGCAAGATCTATTTCATTATACGGATTAGGAAAAAAAGATAAAAGCTAGGCATTGTTGCTAAAGAACCCCCCTGAAAGTATCACTGCCCCCTGTGATATTAATCCTGGAATAGGATTTAGAAATTATATAGTTCCACTCTCTCATTGTACAAATAAGGAAAGAGAACCTGACTGACCTGCCCCCAGATAATCCTAAACAAGGTTCCAACTCCATCTGGTCCCCTCACTATTGCAAGATGTTGGACAAATTACTTGACCTCTCTTGGTCTCCTTTCTCTGTTTCTAAAATGAAGGCAATGACAGTCTCTGTTTCCTAAAATTGTGATAACAATTAAGTGGATATTTGTAAAGTTGTCTTCCAAATAACCTAGAAGCTGGGCTCTACAAAGAAGAATGTGACATCAGGAGAAAGATTCATTAACAACCTGCATCATGCAGATGACAACCTTTCTTGCTGAAGAGGACTTGAAGCACTTACTGATGAAGATCAAAGATTACAGTTTTCAGTATGGATTACAGCTCAACATCAAGAAAACCAAAATCTTCACAACTGGACCAGTAAGTAACATTGTGATAAACTGAGAAAAAATGAAATTGCTAATGATTCCCTTCTACTTAGTTCAATAATCAATCTCCATGGGAGCAGTGGAAACACTGGTGGCATAGTGGGTTAAGTTCTATGTCTGCTAACCAAAAGGTAGGCAGTTCAAATCCACCAGGCGCTCCTTGGAAACTCTACGGGGCAGTTATACTCTGACCTCTAGGGTTGCTATGAGTCAGACTCTACTCCATGGCAGTGGGTTTTTTGTTCGTTTGTTTACTTTTTTCTGGGAGCAGCAGCCAAGAAATCAAATGATGCATTGCATTGGGCAAATGTAAGGGGGGAAAAAAACCCAACAACAACAACAAAACAAACCAAACCCAGTGCCATCGAGTCGATTTCAACACATAGGGACCCTATAGGACAGAGTAGAAATGCTCCATAGAGTTTTCAAGGAGCGCTTGGCAAGTAACTGCTACATCACCGGGGTTTCCAAAAGACCCTGTTAAAGGTTTAAAGAGCAAAGATATCACTTGGATGATTAAGGTGCATCTGACCCAAGCCGCGTTCTTTTCAACCATCTCATGCATGTGAAAGACTGACAATGAAAAAAAAAGAATTGATGCATTCAAGTTGTGGTGTTGGTGAAGAATACTGAATATACTGTGGGCTACCAGGAAAATGAGCAAATGTCTTAGGAGAAATACAAGCAGAATGATCCTTAGAAGCAAGGATGGGGAGATATCACTCGCTTATTTTGGACATGTCATCAAGAAAGACCAGTTACCAGGAAAGGACCTCACGTTTGGTAAAGCAGAAACCGACAAAAGAAAAAAAAAGACCAAATCTAGTGCTATAGAGTTGATTCTGACTCATAGAGACCCTATAGGACAGAGTAGAACTTCTCCATAGAGAATTTCCAAGGAGCTCCTGGCAGATTCCAACAGCCAACCTTTTGGTTAGCAGACATAGCACTTAATGCTCTATGCCACTAGGGCCTCAGAGGTCAATGAAAATGAGGGAAACTCTCAGTGAGATGAATTCACACAGAGCTAAAGCAATGGATTCAAACATATCTATGATCATGAAGATGGCACAGGACCAGGCAATGTTTTGGTCTGTTGTACGTAAGGTAGCCATGAGTCACAGCCAACTAAATGGCAACTAACAAGAACAATCTGTAAAGCACACAGGCCAGTGCCTTGCCTTTAGTAAGTGCTAAGGTGTTTCTTTAAGCAAAATTAAAGCTACTGCAACCTCAGCATCCTACTGTGGCATCATCCCCACGCCCACAGTACTGTTCTCACACAACACTTCTGTTCTAACAGCATAGTCATTTTAGAAAGCCACACTGAAAAGATAATGGTTCGGCCCTCATCAAAAAGTCAGTGTTAATGGGAAGTTAATAGGTCTACAACTGGCAGAGCAAATTCTCAGAACTCAAATAACGCTTTGCCCCCAGAAACACACAATGTGTCATTAAAAATAAATCTACAGGACAGTGAAGCAAGGAATATGGAGATGTTGTTTTCTTGCCAATTTTAAGGGTTTAGAAAGATTAGGTTATTTTGTCAGAGGCTACTTAGTGTCTGCACTGGAAGCTGGGATTGAGGACTGTGCCTCAGAGTACAGGAGGGACAAGGAAGAAGACAGTGGAGTGTAGGACACATGGAGCTCAAAGGGAAACAGGGTCTGTTTCTGGAAGGAAAGAGACTAAAGAACAATAGAAAGGTGGGCTGAGGTTCCCTTTTATAATTGGTTTTAAAGCAGCAGTGGGTAGGGTAGAAAGATCTCACTGCTTAAATGCAGCAGACCACTGCTATGAGCTGGAATCAACCCCACGGCTGTGGGTTTGGTTTTTGCTTTGGTTAAGTCAAGTGGCATTAGCTGCCTTGTGCTGGCATTTGAGTTTCAGCCCAAAGGCTGAAACGCACATTTGCTAACTGGAGCGTGGAAAAGATTGCAGACAGAGAAGAGCTAGGGAAGAAGTGGGGGGAGGCGTGTCTGCCTGTCCATGAAGCTGGGTGGGGACAGCAAAGTGTCCACGAGTCCTTGTTCAGCTGACCTTACTGTGGCCCCTCCTGAGCTTTGGAAGGGAACTTCCTAGCATCTGCAAGAATGGGAGTTGAGCCAATTGTGAAGAAAAAGATGGAGAGAATCTGAGGAGAAAAAAAAGGTGCTTTTTCTCCCCCCAAGATGATATGGGCACTAATTAAGAGTGGTGTTTAAAAGTCTGGCCTCTAATATCGAACACTGGGTCAGAAAAAAGATGAACTGAGTTAAATGAACTCGCCACTGAACCATTTAAAGTGGAGTTGTAAACATCATAAGTAACCCCACGGGGAAAACTGCTTTCTTTGAAGGTGATCCAAGGACTCCTAAAATTCCCAAGCAGGTCAGCCTAGAGCTGTATTTTCCCATCAAAACAGTGATCATATTTAACGAACCAAAAATCTGTATACTTGGTTGTTCACTGAATGGAATATATGAAATTGTAACTATCCTGGAACATTCTAGATAAAATATATGGTCGCTCTGCCCATGTACCTTAATGGGATGCTTGTGACCTTCTTTTATTCCACTTGGGCTAAAGTCTCAGGGAACTAAATCCCTTAAAATCTCCCAACCCTTTTCTCTGTTTCCTCAAGAAGGATTATTTACTAATTCTGGTCTACTTATACATTCACATAAACCACAAATGCAGCAGAAGTTTCTTAGGAAGCCATAATAATAAACAAACAAACAAAAATCCCTTGCTGTCTAGTCTATTCCAGCTCACGGTGACTTCATGTATTATAAAGCAGAACTGTGCTCCATAGCTTTTTCTTGGCTCTGTATAATCTTTGTAGAAGCAGATCACCAAGCCATAATAATAAAAATAAAAAATCCACTGCTGTCGAGTTAATTCTGACTCATAGCAACCCTATAGGGCAGAGTGAAAATGCCTCATAGAATTTCCAAGGAGCGCCTGACAGACTTGGACTGCCAACCTTACAGTTAACAGATGTAGCACTTAACCACTACACCACCTGGGTTTCCGGCCATAATAATAACAACCACTTACTGAATACTTGGAGTCCCTGGGTGACATAAGCAGTTAATACACTCAGCTGCTAACTAAAAGGTTTGAAGTTCGAGTTTGAGATACCTTGGTGGAAAGGCCTGGTGATCTACTGAAAAATCGGCCACTGATACTCTTGATACACACAGAGTCACCATGAGTTGGACTCAACTAATTGTGTACTTATAACACAGCAAATAGTTCAGATAACAATGTCTCAATAAACCTCCTAAACAACCTTCAAGACAGATATTATTACCCCCATGTTCACATGAAATAGTAGACTCCTGGAACAGTTAAGTGCTTCTGCTAAGTAAGATCCCACAGCAGGTAAGTGGTGGAACCAATACTGAAACCCAGATTTATCTGAAACAAAAGCCCCTCATACTTGT
Source organism: Heterohyrax brucei (assembly GCA_028571685.1). Lineage (NCBI taxonomy): Eukaryota > Metazoa > Chordata > Mammalia > Hyracoidea > Procaviidae > Heterohyrax > Heterohyrax brucei. The sequence continues at coordinate 23,236,828 of CM053166.1, read as the reverse complement.
CCCTGCTACAGGCTGCCTTGAACTCTTGTCATTCTCTCATTCACCTGCAGAGATGTGAATTCCCCATTCAGACATCAGGCAAAGCCCTAAAGACTGCTTTCCTTAGTCTTGCAGAGAAAGGAAGCTGAAGTTTTAGCTAAATCTTTATTCCTAGTGCTGAGTCTCCAGAGTGGAAGTTCTATCCAGACACCCTGAGAGGAAGTGTGGGCAGACGCTGCACCTAGCAACAATGGGATCATAGTCTGAACATTGCTATGAATCCGTTCCTCCCCCTCTGTGCCCTCTAGATGACAAACAAACAGTAAGACAACATCAGAATCAAGGAAGGCTCTGGACAAAATAAAACCTGACTTCAGCCTAGCAAACATTCCCCGCAGTCATCTGCGTTTCCCAGGTTTATGACTTCGGGAAGCAATTGCATCCAATGCTCCCAAGTCTACTGTTTGCTCTCTATGCCTCAAAGCCCCAGCTGGTGAATCATCTCTGGGATCTCAAGCTGGGAAAGGCATTGGCCTTCCTTTCCCAGCTACAGGGGTACCCACTGCCCCATCTCACTTATCCCAGCTATCAGTTCCCCCATGTCCCTTAGGATACTTCTCAATGTGCCACCAAAGTGGCTTTCAGGCACAGTGGAAGTCGCAGGCTCAATTTTAGGATGAAGATTAAAACAGTAACAATGTTCTCAGACCTGTAGCCAGAAGAATAACGCATTATTAAACATAGGACTCCACAGCAATGGAGATAAGGATTATTTTCCCAGATTCTTTCAGAACTCTGCATGGCAATATTAGAGAGTTGAGAGGAGTGTTATCTACTGCTAACCCCTGGGTGTCTCATAGAGTAGTAGAGGCTGTGGGGCCCTGCCTGAATCCCCTTTATCAGACCTGGGCACCCATCTCTAGCTGCGGTAAGTGGTGGCTGCTAGTGGCTTCCTTCACAGAAGAGTTGCCTTGGCTGGTGAGAGCTACCTTTCTTGGAAGATTAGGCTCACCCCTTTCCCATGTGCAGCTGCCAACCACTGACTGGCTGATAGAGCATACAGAAGATTGGCCTTTTCCTCTTTATGGGGCCTCTTGATTCTACCATTTAGCAACTGGGGACTCTTCCTGCAGATTAGACCAAAAACCAAAAAACCAAACCCACTGCTGTCAAGTCGTTCCAAGTCACAGTGACCCTATAGATCAGAGTAGAACTGACCTATAGAGTTCCCAAGGAGCAAATGGCAGATATGAACTGCCCGCCTTTTGGTTAGTGGACATAGCACTTAATCACTACGCCACCAGGGTTTTATCTGAAGCCACAGCCTAGCTCAGCTCCGTCCCCTCCACCATCTTGCTTCTTTCACTTCCCTTTCTCCTGAGAGTTCTCCCCTATAAATTGCATGCCCTAGAATCCCTGTCCTAAACTCTTCTCAGGAAACCCCGCCCAAGCCACAAAGTTAGAAGCAAAGACACTCCATGTTTACAAGAGCCTGGATCTAACACAATTGGTGATTGGTTGTACTTTCAAACAGAGGCAAGGGAAATTTCTTACTGGTGAGGGGGCAAATGTGAAGGGGGAAATGAGGCTGGACTGAGAAATAGCAGGCAATCCTATCCTGGCAAGTGATGGAGAAAGGAAGAGGAGAGTGGATCCCCAAGTCCCCAGTATTCTCCTTGACCTAGTCTTCCCAGATTGGCCAAGGAAAAAGGGTACTGGAATTTCCCAGCTCTAGGATACAGAATTATTCCCATTCATATTTAAGCCAGTGATGACAGCCTCCACCAGAGAATGCCAGACTGTAGCCAGTACTAAGATAGATTTGGATTACATGGTCAGATTCCTGGAACTCCTGGCCAGGTACCTATGCATCCCTGCCCAGTTATTCATTAACCTCATTGGCATAGTATTTTACACATTTGAATTATTATTATTTTTGGTCCTCACTTACTGTGAGCTTGGTCCCCACATACTGTGAAGAAATTTTACTGAAGTTAAAAATAGACAAAGATTATAACCTACCCAAACAGAGGAAGAAGCTTAATACAAGCTTTCAGTGTGTGAATAGTCTTGAAAACCTTAACTCTCCAGAATGCCCAAACACAGAGGTTTTTAAGGATAAAGGTATACCTACACCATTACGATTTGATTAAGGTCATGGCTAGGACCTCTTAGGTGTTTCTCTACAGTCACTCTAATCTAACCACCATGAGACTCTAGGCTTGGCTGAATGGTGTGAGCATGAACATGGTAAGTGGAAAGCAAAGTCAGAGCAATATGGCCAGTACTATTTAGTACTCCCAAACCTAGACATCACAGATGAGCACCAAACCATGCCATGAAAACATTGTTACTCTGCCAAGTGGAATGGAAGACAGGAACCTCCTAACTGCAATGCCCTGAATTGCAAAATAATGTGGTACTAGGTGCCCCCAGCTTTGAGGCCAACTTTGTGAGAACAGTTCCTACTCCGCAACCGTGGGGTGAGGCAAGATTTTATCAGAAGATGAATCAAGTGAAGGAAGCGTAGGAAGCCATCAAAGGGATCTCTGTCTGCCTCCTTTGGGATCCTGGTGAGGACAAGATCAGTAAAGTTCTGGTGAGGAAATGATGCCATCAGTAGGGGAGAAATAAAGATAAGAACACACCAAGCTTTGAGACTGCATGAGTAACTGATATGAAAGTTCCCCCACTTGCTTATAAAGATGAAAGAGTGCAAATAAAGGGACAGGGGCTCTCAGATCCTGCTGAGGAAAGTTTCCATCGGGTCAATCAGTTTAGAGAAGACTTTGACAATACAAGCAGTCCCCAACTTACAATGTATTCGAGTGAAGATAAACTAGATTTACAACCTTTTATTTTTAATCTTATTACTAGTAATATGTACTACATACAATGTTGCAGCAGGCATTTTGCTGGCATTATTCTCATATGTTCACTTGCAGATGTTCAATGTTATGATTTATAAAGATATTGGTAATAAAAGGCAGTAACTATGAATTTTTTAAAATGAGGTATTCAGTTTATGTCAGACTGACTTATGATGGGTGGAGTCATCAGAACGGAACCCTGTCATAAGTTGGAGACTATCTGTACCTACAAAACTAAAGATGAACATATGCTTGAAGCTGGAATTTCTGTTCTATCTGTATAGTGATTGTCAACCTAACTGCACATGGGAATCCTCTGAGAAGCTGTAAAAAAATACAATATCCTGCACCACCCCTAGTGGTTCTGATTTAATCACTCTGGGTGCAGCCTGGTGCTGGTACTTCTAAAAGCTCTCTGGGCAATTCTGATGAGTAGAGAAGTGGAAATCCACTGCCCTAGAGGCCTCTTACCTTCTGTGCCACGAGGGTCCTTGACATAATTGTTCGTGGCAGCACTGTTTGCAGGAGCAAGAAATCGGAAGTAACTTCAATCCCCATCAATAGGAGACTGGATAAATAAATTGTACTGTATTCCTTTCATAGTATATACCTCAGGGTAGTTAAAGACAAATGCATTTGAGCCATATGAATATGTTTAAATCTTATGTTTAAATATGTTTAAATCTCATGTTTAAATATGTTTAAATCTTATGTTTAAATATGTTTAAATCTTAAAGTAAGTTACAGAATGATACATACAATGCACTGAGATTTATCCAAACTTTTAACACATGTGAATACTACTTATTAATATATTCACATGTAATATTCACACAAAAATATGCCAGCAATGGAAAAACACAAAAATTAGGTTTATAGTTACCACTGAAGAAGGAGGGAGCTCAATGAGAGTTTCAATTCTGTTAACATTTTACACCTTTAAACACATACAAAGCAAGCATGTTAAAAACGTTAGATTTGGTCAGATTGGATGGTGGGTACATGACTTCTAGGTTATTCTCTGAAAGCTTGAATAATAAATACTTGCAGCTACATAACATGAAAGTGACTATCCATTACCATCAAGTTGATTCTGACTCATAGCAACCCTATAGAACAGAGTACAACTGTCCCATAGAGTTTCCAAGGAGCACCTGGCAGATTTGAACTGCTGACCCCTTGGTTAGCAGCCGTAGCACTAAACTACTACACCCCCAGGGTTTCCAAAAAGTGATTAAGTTGATGAAGTCATTCAACACGTGCATCAGCCTTGAAGTCATCATAAACTCACCATTATAAAGAGAAGAGGTACTAACTCCTTAAATAAACTGAAACCAAACAAAATCTCAAAGATCTTTTACTATGAAGTCCACAGAAAAAATCCAAGACATTAGTTGCACTCTACCCAATGCTGCTGTGCATACTGAAAACAAAGGGCACCTGTCAAAGTAAATGAACAGAGTACTGTACATTCGGGCATTCCCACCCATTCAGCGAGCATTTCTTTTTTGAGACCCTATTGTGCGCCAGGCCCTGAATGAGGTGTAGAGTTTCCCTTTTATCTCTTCCCAATCATGAACCCAAATGACCATTAGTTTCACTTTTCATTGGTAATCGCTAGTAAAACAGCGCAATAAACCACACGGGAACATTTCTCCTGCGTGGTTTCTCTCATCTTGGTTTAAGGGCCTCAGACGTCTCCAGTTATATACGTGGAGAGTTGTGCCATGAAAGCAAAAAAAAAAAAAAAAAAAAAAAAAGCCTGAAAAAATTTAACTTTAAGAGATAAATATAAATCTGTTGCTGTTGAGTCAATTTTGAGATAAATACATATATATGGAAAACAAATTCCTGGTGGTAGAAAAACGGCGGTGAACAGAGGAAGACAAAATCCTGCAAATGTAAACGCCAGCAGATCATGAGAAGCTTTGGCAAAACCACCAAGATGGAAATTAGGATTTTAATCAGAGCTGATTAAGTAGTATCCAAAAGAAGAATGGGTGACGTATGCCAGTCCTTTGGGTTTATCAACTAGTTGCCAAACCGGTTCTCCAGGTGGGGCATGTGGCCAGGCTTCTTTTTGAAATCTGCTTGCCAAGAGATTCACTGACACCGTTCTTTGTTGGGTCACCAGAGCTTTGGTCTCTGTGTCCCACAAGCGACAGAAGCTTCTGTCTGGGCTTCAAATGCATAGCTGGACAAACTGAAATCCCTTGCTCTCACCTTTGCAAACTCCCAAGCTTCTTTTTTGTTCTGAAAAGTGGTCAAAAATGTATTGCTGCCAAAGCTGTTAGAACAATGGGCATAGAATGGGGGAGAAGGTGCCATCAAATAACCAGAGTAAATTAGGGGTCCCTGGAAGAGAAAAACTTGAGGGCAGAATCCTAGTTCTGGGATTAAAAGACACTGGAGATGTTGTCCCCAGATCTATTTCTTATCTCCACTGCTCTGCTCTGTATCACAGGGAGGGGGCGCACCCTCCTGCAGCTGCATCTCCCACGTTAGCCTGACTTCCAGCTGGGCTCCACCAGTTGGGAGGCACTGACAGGAAATGGAAGAGGGAGCAGGGTGTTTCCTCCTTTTAGGCTTAAAGCCTGTGGTCCTATTTCATCTGGGATTCCAACTGCCATCAGGCTGGCCCAACACTGTTCAGGCCTCCGCATGATGCCCCAGCCCTTGGGTTCTGGTAGCACGGCCCCTTCCCTTTGTCCCTCCAACTTAGTGGTAGTGCCTGCTTCCTGCTTTTGGTAAACTCTGAGTTGCCTCACCATTCTCTGTCTCTCAACTCTTCCATTATCAGTTTGACCAATTCGCTGTATTAAATTCCCTCTGTATGAAATACCTAGAGTGGTTCAATTGTCCTAGTTAGACATTGAAGGGTACAAATACTTTCAATCAGTTGTGTGCCAAGTGGTTTACAAATGGCTTATATGTTACTCTTGGCTGACATATGCTAATAGGCATTTGGTTTGTAATCAGAGGATCTAGGCTTATATCCTTGCTCTTCTACTGTCTAGGATTGAAATATTGGGCATTTTCATAACCTTTCTTAGCTTCAAACCCTTATGGCACAGTGGTTAAGAGCTAATAGCTCCTATCCAAAAGGTCAGCAATTCAAATCTACCAGGTATGCTCTTTGGAAACTCTATGGCGCAGTTCTACTCTGTCCTATAGGGTCACTAAAGGTTGGAATTGATTTGAAGGCAAAGGATATAGTTTGGTTGTGTGGTGAAGTGGTTAAGAGTTCAGCTGTTAATCAAAAAGTTGGCAGTTTGAATCTACCAGCCAATCTTCAAAAGCCCAATGGGGCAGTTCTAGTCTATTCTGTAGGGTCGCCGTGAGTAGGAATTGACTTGACAGCAGTGGGTTCGGGTTTTTTGTTGATGTTGTGTTTTATCAGCAGTATTGTTTGTTCTCTGTGTAACATTTTTATAAAATGATTCACTTTATAAATATAAAAGATTTTCTCTTTTTTATTCACTCACCTCTAAAGGGCAATTTTTATAAGACATTTTAAAGTGGCTATTTCCCTTTCTTTTACAGAAATATTTACCATGTAAATACATAGCCAGGCCAAGCTATTATAAGTAGGATTACTAAATTCTGTTGGAATAAGCCCCAGATAAACATAATATATCATGTAGGGATGTGTGAGGCAAGATTGGGGAGGGTGGGAGTGAGTATGTGGCATGGGGGTGAGAGGACATTCACCTGTAAGCATAAAAAGCTTGAATCCAGCCTCCTGGAGTCACCCGGTTGTTCAGAAACCCTCCAGATGCAAACATGGAAAAGTGAATTTAAAGGTGAGAAGTGAAATAAACTGTCCAAGTACCTTTGAGCCGAACTGACTCAAGCTTCAAGGTCCATGACTCCATCTAGAAGTGGGCATGACTATCAGGATTCTTAATAACCAGAGCCAAAGCAAGAGGTTGCCCACGTGATACGACCTCAGAGAGGCTGGAAAATCCCTTCTCCAACAGAAATCCACATACACAAAGTTTCAAAACTTCCCCCCCGCCCCACCAGTCTTCTGACACCTACATCAGGTAAAAAAAAAAAAAACCAGCAAAACGAGATAAAAAGCACTTTTTTTCCCCACAATCAAGAACCAACAGTTCTTGGGAATGGGTGTTGTATGAGCACTGATAGCTGATGTTTTTGCCTGGGAACAGGGTCCTGGGAGAGAGGTCATGTAAGGAGGATGTCATAGGAAAAGGGAAAGGATGGAGCAGGGAGAGACTGCGGGCATCAAAGACAAATCTCAATCTTCACAATTGTCGTAAGTGCCCTTGGTGGTTACAACTACACAAGACAGAAAAAGATTTCCAGACCAAGTCTGGGGGCAGAAATCCAAAATCACCAGACTTTTTGAAAGTTGAACAAATGCCATTCAATCATATTTTGGAAACAGACCCATGTGGAATGAAGTCAAGAGTTACCCAGGGCCTGCTCTGTACTCCACATCAGAGTTCTTCCTTCATCTCATCTTCCCACAACCCTGGGAGATATGGCTAATTGACTCCACTTTTCAGATGAGAAAACAGAGGCCTACAGAACCAGTAAGTGACCAAACCAGAATTCCAACCTAGGCTGAGTACACTTTCCCTCGCCCCACCCATCCCTCCTCATTGGAAGAGTCTTTGAAATCACAGAGGGAAACCATTTGTGGTTGGGATTCTCTCCCTTCCAATTACAGTGGCAAGTCAGTGCTCCTCAAACTGTGACATGCCTAGAGAATCTTCTGCGCATCTTGTTCAGAGGCAGATTCTGATTCAGTGCATCTGAAAATCTGCATTTCCAACAGACTTCCAGGTGATACTGATGTTGTCGGTCCATTCATTCAGTTATTCACTCAGTCAAAATGGATTGAGATTACTAAACCCTTACTGGGAGGCAGGCCAGTGCTTGGGGCTGGGGATACAGCAGTGAGCAAGGGTGTGGAGCCCTGTCTCCCTGGGGGTTCACACTGTGGTAGAAAGAGGTAGAACATATATGTGGAGATCAGTAATACATCATCTGATACATGCAGGGAAGGCCTAGACAGACAGTAGCCAAGGAAGGAGAGAGGATTCCCTGACTCAATCCATACTTCTGGGACATGGCCCATGATAGGAAGAACCAGATGTCTGGAATGCCACTTCTGAATCAAGCCGTCAGGGACCCATGATGATTCGGTGGCCCATTTGCTATTTATAAATCAAAGTACAGGGATTAAAATAATATGAGAAGGGCAAGTGAGGGCACAGGTGAAACAAGGGTGGTTATGGGTGATAACAGCTGAGGTTGACTGACGGGCCTAGGGGGTGGATTATATTGTTCTGTCTAGTATGTGTTTGACATTTCCCGTACTATAAAAAACCAACAGAATTCAAGTATGTTAAGTGGTCAGAGCAGGCTGCCTAAACTTAAAGAACTCACAGATCACCATGCCATCTGATTCCAGAACAGAGGTCCTTAACCAGGGTCTCTAGCATTCCGGCAGGTGGGGGAGGGGTGGCAGGAATTAGATCTGGATTTTCTATTTTATTTTCACTAATCTCTCACTGAAATGTAGCATTTCCGTCGGTTGATGAATGTAAGTAACACACCACAGTAGCATGAGCAGGACCTGTGACCTTGTCACCAATAGAAACCACAGATATTTTCTTATCACAGTAACAGTTGCTAGAGAGATCCCAAAATATCACTTATGCTTGTCGCTACTTTGGCCCTTCAACTATATCTTGACAATTAATGGGCTGTAAGAAGTTCACATGGTACCCTACACTAGTTTGTGTTTTAATATTTAATAACTGTATGTATTGACTAGCTGTATGTAATAACTACACTTCCTTTGTAATTCTAATTTTCTTTTTATGTATTTTAAAACCTTAGTCTGAAAAGGGGTACATAGGTTCCTCCAGTTGGTCAAAGGGGCCCATGGTACAGAAAAGGCAAGGATTCCTGGCTACAGAAGGACACAGAGCCAGCACACAGCTCCATGGCCTAGCAGGCTTCACTGCCATACCCCTACAAACCTCCACAGGAGACTTCTCCTTCCTGTTGTGGCAGGCATGTCCTACCCCTCCACATTCCCCAAGAAATACGGGTCCTTCAGCCTTCATGCCCAAATGTCACTCTGACTGACGCATTCAGAAGGAGGAGGGAACGTCTGGAAGTTTCCAGCGCCTTGGAGATAAGCCCTGGCTCTAGCATGGGGCAGAATTCAGGCAATGGGGCCAAAGGCCATGTAACATGCTTCTTTGCTTGTCCTTTCTGATCATTTGTGCCTTATCTGTGGGCATCTCTGCCCAGAGCAGAAACTCCTGTGGAGTCTGTGAAGCCATCAGGTTCTGACAAGAGAGAGATTGGGAGGCAGGAGGAAGCCTGGAGGTCCAGGGGGCACGGCGGCAGAATATAGGTGAGGGGAACAACACTAACTGGATTTCTGCTGGCTGGGAGGCATTTTCAAACTGCTTATAAGGCTGGGAATATAAACTGGCACAATTTGCCCGAGTGACAGGCAGCAAGCACTACGTCACCCTTTGGAGCTGCTCAATGTTCAGATCTGTTGACTTGGGGATCAGGAACTTCCAGCTGCCTCCACCATGCCACCCCACCCACTGTTGAGTCCATTTCAACTCACGGCACCCCTGTGTGCCTCACAGCAGAACTGTGCTCCACAAGGTTTTCAAGCGCTGATTTTTCAAAAGTAGGTCATCAGGCCTGTCTTCTGAGGTGCCTCTGGGTGGAATTAGTAGTCAAGTGTGTTAACTGTTTGTACCACTTGGGGACCCCTCTGACTCCCTGGAACTCTTCAGATTTGGTGACTTTGGATCCTGTCATAGCTTTGGGCTGAACACATCACTCACATCTATCTACACATCTGACTAAAATTTGAATCTCGGGCAGAGACTTCATGGTTTCCACACTATCCTCTCTCAGAGCTGTGCTTTCTCCCAGGTTTCTGGAGATAGAAGCCTGTGGTCTGGGCACACTCGTTAACATGGCACAAAGAGCCCCCCCCCCCACCTCCCCTCGCCTTTCCTCCAGGACGAAAATTACAGCCACTGAGCTGGGCTCGCCCTTCTCGGCCTGAAACCAGACATCACGGGACAGCCATGGCTGCCACAGAGCTCTGCAGAAGGGGAGGGAAGGGGACACTCAGGGACATGCCATGTCATGAGAAAATAAGGACTTGGAGACCGTGAGAACCAGTGCACAGCTATCTTGCCATGGCATTCATCCCATGCCAAGGAGTCAGTGCGCAAAGCCCTTGGCCAGAAAACCAACGAATAAATAAAGTAAATGGCTGCCCTGTAGGGTGGGAGCCCCAAAGTAGAAGCCTCCCAGTGACCAAAGGCAGGATTACACAGTAAAACAACAATAAAAACAAATTGCCTTCTCCATTTGCTGTGTCTTTCCATATTCACAGATGAAGACAACCACTAGGAGCAAAGCCCAGGACTCCGTGCTGGCTCAGCCAGTTACCAGCTCTGGCACTGGGCAAGTCTCTTAACCTTTCTGAGCCCCAGTATCCTCATACATAGCATACGGAGATAGTAAGACCTACACACATAGACTCCTACAAAGATCAACTAAGACACTATTTGTACTAGCCGTTTGCAAGCTGTAAGGCACTCCAAAGTCATTAAGCATGCTTCTTGGAATCTGACATGGTACAGCAGAGTGGTTAAGGGAACAGGCATGGAGATCAGGCTGCCTGGGTGTCAACCACGGTTCTGCTACATCCAAGATGTGTGTCTGCAACTAAATTCATCAGTAATCCTCTGTCTCAGCTTTCCCATCTGTAAAATGATGATTAAACATAGTAGCTCCAATCCCTTAGGGTAGTTGTGACGGCTAAGTGAGTTTATACGTGTAAAATGCTTACAGCAGTGCCTTGGCATAGGGCAACATCCAACAAATGTTCGTTACTATTTGGTAAATATTCATTTCCCTCCTGTTGGCACTGAGCAGAGTATACTTCAAATACCCTCCGATTTTGGTCTTGGTCATATGACTTGCTTTGGACAGTGGGGTGTTGGTGAATATGATGTGCCTGAAAGTTATAAATGTGCTTGCACTGTGAGGCTCTCACTCTCGTGCTTCTGCTATTGCCATGAGAAGAACAGGCTCCAGGAAGCTTGCTGGTCTCCAAAGAAAGCGAGCTACAGGGAGCAGATTGCTAGAAATCTGAGGGTGAGAGCCCAGCCCAGCCTAGATTAGCCAACCTGCACACCTGCAACTTGAAACAGCGTTGCCAAAGCTGACTGGCAACGAACCATTGTTGTGTGCCATCAAGTCATTCTGACACACGGCAACCCTAATATGACAGAGTAGGACAGCCCCATTGGGTTTCCAACACTGTAATCTTTATGTGAGCAGATTGCCAGGTCTTTACTCCTGTGGAGCCACTAGTAGGTTCCAACCACTGATCTTTTGGTTAGCAGATATGCACTTAACCATTGTGCCACCAGAGATCCTTGAAATTGAGATGTTGGATATTTATTGTTATAAGCACTTGAGTTCTACAGTTATTTGTTATACAGCAACAGCTGACTGATACAGTTATTGTTAGTCTTACAATCCAGCCACAGCTTGAATACTTTGGGGATCATAATTGCTAAATCCTAAGGTACGATCTATTCCATTTTTTAATAACTCTCTGTTATGGACTGAAACATGTCTCTCCAAAATATGTGCTAGAATCCTGATTCCTATATGGCATACTGGTTATAAGTGCTATGTCTGCTGACCAGAAGGTCAGCAGTTCCAATCCACCAGGGGCAGAGACAAGGATCTTGCCCCAGAGCCCACAGAAAGAGGCTTCTCCTATAGCCAGTGCCCTGAATTCAGACTTCTAGCTCCTAAATTGTGAGAAAATACGTTTCTATTCTTCAAAGCCACCCCCGGTGGTATTTCTGTTATAGCAGCCCTGAGAAACTAAGACACTATCATTATAAAGGAGAAACAGCAAACATTTGTTCATTCACTCAACTACCACTTACTGAGCACCTGTTATATGCAGAAACCACACTAGGTGCTGGGGAAACAGATGCTTCACAACTATGTGGGTTTAATTCCTGCAGCTAAATCCTCTGCTGCTGCCTAGCATGCTGATTCTTAGAAAGCCAAATCGTGCTCTCTGATGCATTAGTCTCAGCTGGGAAGTAAGTTTCATATGCCATGATAATCATGGGAATCCACCAAAGTCTTTAGCCAGCCATGTGTCTACTCAGCAGGAAAATTGTCAGTGTCCAGGATCCTCTCAGCCCTGTGGAACGTTCTACAGCCTCCAAATTGCCACTGATGTTTAGACTTCAAAGCCCTGGCATCTTTTCCCTGGATAAAACCCAGCACACACCTCGGATCAGAAAGGTAGCAAGCTATATCTCTTTCTCCCTCGGGCTAAAGCAGTCCTAGTCTCAGACGGCCGACTGCTTTTCTAGGGCTCAGGGGAATTGAAAATCAGTCCTTCTGGAAACGCCTCTGACAGATGATGATGTTTAGAACCTGGCAGGAACAGAGAGCAAGGGCCAGGCACTATTTTATCATCCCTCCAACATAGGCCATCTGAGAGTCTATTACCCTACCTGGGTCAACTGGCAAAACTCCAGGTGAGCACATTGCAAAGTCACAGGATACCTCAGAAGCTGCTTCACCCTTGCTGCCCTCATGGAACTCTGCCTCAGCTCGGGGGGTAAGCACAGGGTCTCCTTTGCAGATTATTCCATCTGAAGCCCACTGCTAGCCATCAAATAACAGATCTCACGTGTAGAATGTTTACATCTCTGTAGAAGGCACCTTTGTTTTTGGAAGTGCAACATGGAAGGTGACAGTATAAAAATAACTGGTGAGTTGTCTTCTAAATGTCCACTTGTTTATAGAAATGTAAAATGCGTGTCCCCTGACACCTGAAATTAATGTACATAAGGCTGGGACACATGCATTGTTTATAACCTTGGCTTCTTTGTGAAGATGAGACCTCTGTAGCCCTACTATAGTACAGTAACTTCAAGCTTTCCACTGGCCATGACTCAGCTTTTAATTTCTAGCATGCATTTTCTTCCAGAGCTGCCTGTATGTACAATCTGAGAAATCTCACTATTGGAGCTAGAGGTGGCAAGAAGGCACCTCATGTCACTCCCTCGGGAAGCACTTCAGTCAAATGCCACAGCCGTCCATGTACAGGGTGGTATTGCTTCAATGCCCAGGAAGGGGGCCATAAAGCAAGAAAGTCAAGACGTTGTGTTACCAAGGCAAGGTGGCTCCTCCAGTTGCGAGCTCAAACCAAGCCCACTGCCATCAAGTTGATTCTAATTCATAGCAATCCTATACAGCAGAGCAGAGGTGCTCCACCGAGTTTCCAAGGAGCACCTGGTGGATTTGAACTGTGTACCTTTTGGCTAGCAGACATAGCACTTAACCACTACGCCACTAGGGTTTCCAATTGTCAGGTGGTGTTCAAATCCTGTCCTATGGAGGGCTGAAAACTAGGGACAGAAGAAACAAAGGAGCATGTTCAAGGGCAAATATTCAGCAAATGTTTCTTTTCTTTTTCAAAAAATGCCCTGATTAGCAGTGTCTAACGGTGCTATGACATCAGTAGTCTTACCACACCCATTTCAAGCTGCAGCAGAGAAAGAGACACCATCAAATCTTGCAAGCATTGCTGTGTTGGCTCCTGCCGTTTGCTGAGGGGCTCCAGGAAATTCCCAAAATATGGCCCCAGAGATTCAAAGGTAAAAAATGTTCCTGGATACTCTCACAGGACAGGCTTACAGAAGAAAGCAGGAGCTTCCCTTTTCCTCAGAGAACTACGGAAAGTCTAGAAATGGATACCTCTGCGAAGGTCCTTTAAAAGGCCTTGAGTATCTCTCGTGCCAGTACCCTTTAGAGGAAACTGCAACCCAGGACACGCAGGGATGTATGGAAAAGAGAGACCCTAAGCACTGATGTCACAAGGCCCTAGTTTCAACTGCAACATTCACCATCACGTGACCTTGGATGAGTTCATCAGACTTTGAACTTCAGCTTTCTCATCAGTAAAATGAGAATAACAACTCCAAGCCTGCCGAGTTGTGGTGAGGGCTAGGAATAACGCATGTCTGAGGCTTAGCCCAATGCCTGAAACAGATAAGGCTTCTTAGCTCTGTCAAGAGATTCATAGATCAATTTTTTTTCAATTAATTTCTAACTGAAATTTAGTATTACTATCAAGTATAGATGAAGCCAAAAAACCATAGTAGTATTTAACAGCATTTGTGGGTTTGTCACTGACAGAAGTTAGACACTTTCATACCATGTTATAGGTGATATATTGAAACATTACCTATATCATCACTATAAAACTATAATGGTTGTCACTGCTGAACACTGTTATTCAGTGTCTTAATAAAGGAGGATGTATCTATTGTTGTTGTTGTTGTCAGTGACTACTGAGTTGGCAACCCTTACACAACAGAACAGAACACTGCATGGTCCTGTGCCATGCCATGATCAGTTGCAGATTGAACAGTTGTGGTCCATAGCATTTTCGCTGGCTGATTTTCGGAAGTAGATCACCAGGCTTCTCTTCCTCATCTGTCTTAGTCTGGAAGCTCCAATGAAATCTTTTCAACACCATAGCAACACACAAGCCCCCACTGATGAGTGACAGCTGCATATAAGGTGCACTAGCTGTGCATCAAACCCTGGGTCTCCCACATTGAAGGGGAGAAATGCGCCCCTAAACCATCAATGCTCCCTTGCCTTGTCTAAGCTACTATTATATTGAACATTTGTTAGAGCGGCCAAATCTTTTCAATCTGATAACCCAGCAATTCCATTTCTAAGTATACCCAAAAAGAGTTCAAAAGCCAATCACAAGACAAGGGCAAGAACATTCACAGCAGCTTTATTATAATAGTCAAAAACTAGGAAAGCCTAAACATCCATCAATAGAAAAATAGATCAGTTATGCTATGTTGTGTTCTTAGGTGCCGTCAAGTCGGTTCCAACTCAATGCAGAACAGAACAAAACACTGTCCAGTCTTGCACCATGTCCACAATCGTTTTTATGCCTAAACTCTTTGTTGTGGCCACTGTGTCAGTCCATCTTGTTGAAGGTCTTCCTCTTTTTTGTTGACCCTCCAGTCTACCAAGCTAGATGTCCTTCTCCAGGGACTGATCCCTCCTGACAACATGTCCAAAGTATGTAAGACTAAGTCTTGCCATCTTTGCTTCCAGGGAACATTCTGCTTATACTCCTTCCAGAACAGATCTGTTTGTTCTCTTGGCAATCTATGGTATATTCAACATTCTTCTCCAACACCACAATTCAAAGGCATCAACTCTTCTTCTGTCTTCCTTGTTCATTGTCCAGCTTTTGCATACATACGATGTGACTGAGAAGACCATGGCTTGGGTCATGTGTGCTTTAGTCTTAAAGGTGACATCTTTACTTTTCAATACTTGAAAAAGATCCTTTGCAGCAGATTTTCCCAATGCAATAATGCATCTTTTGATTTCTTGACTACTGATTCCATGGGTGTTGACTGTGGACCCAAGTAAAATGAAATCCATGACAATATCAATCCTTTCTTCATTTATGATGACGTTGCTTACTGGTCGAGTTTCGAGGATTTTTGTTTTCTTGATGTTGAGGTGCAATCCATAATGAAGGCTGTGGTCCTTGATCTTAATCAGTAAGTGTTTCAAATCTTCCTCACTTCCAGCAAGTAAGGTGGTGGCGTCTGTCTAACACAGATTGTTAATGAGTCGTCCTCCAATCTTGATGCCTCATTCTTCTTATAATCCAGTTTCTTGGATTATTTGCTTGACACACAGGTTGAAAAGCTATGGTGAAAGAATACAACGCTGACGCACACCTTCCCTGACTTTAAACCAGGAATTGTCCCCTTGTTCTGTTCACACAACTGCCTCTTGATCCACATACAGATACCTTAAGAGCACAATTAAGTATTCTGTAATTCCCATTCTCTGCAATGTTAGCTATAATTTATTATGATCTACACGGTTCAATGCCTTTGCATAGTCAGTGAAACACAGGTAAACATTTTTCTGGTATTCTCTGCTTTCAGCAAGGATCCATCGGACATCAGCAGTGAAAGCCCTGGTTCCACACCCTCTTCTGAATCCAGCTTGAATTTCCAGCAGTTCCTTGTCAATATACTATTACAGTCACCTTTGAATGATCTTGAGCAAAATTTTACTTGTGTGTGATAATGACACTATTCGGTAACTTCCACATTTGGCTGCATCACCTTTCTTGGAATGGGCATAAATACGGATCTCTTCCAGTCAGTCGGTCAGGTAGCTGTCCTCCAAATTTCTTGGTATAGATGAGTAAGCACTGCATCTGTTTGTTGAAATATCTCAGTCAATTCCCAGATCCTTGTTTTTTGCCAGTGCCTTCAATGCAGCTTTGACTTCTTCCTTCAGTACCATCAGTTCTTGACGATATGCTACCTCTTCAAATGGCTGAACATCAACCAATTCTTTCTGGTATAATGACTGCATGTATTCCTTCCATCTTCTTTTGATGCTCCCTGAGTTACTTAATATTTTCCCTGTGGAATCCTTCACTATTGCAACTCAAGGCTTGAATTTTTTCTTCAGTTCTTTCAGTTTGAGAAATGCAGAACGTGTTTCCCTTCCGGTCTTCCATTTCCAGCTCTTTGCGCATGTCATTATACTACTTTATTGTTTCTATACTCATGTAATAGACTAATATATGGCAACTAAAAATGAAATATTGATTTACAATGTGGCTGAATACTGTGGACATAACGTTGAAACAAATGAAGCCAGGTACAAAAGAATTCATTTTTGGTGATTCTATACATACAAAGTCATGAATAGGCAAACCTAATCTATGTGTGACAGAAGTCAGAAGAGCTGCCTCTGGGTGGGGTGTCTTGATGGAAAGAGGACATGAAAGAACACCCTGAGGGGTTCTTGCGATGTCCTACACCTTGATCTAGGTGGCACTTGCTGTTGCTACTGTGAGTTGCCATTGAGTCACCACCAACTCAACTCCAACTCATGGTGACTCTATGTCGTTACACAGATAGGTGTAGTTTTAGCTACCTTTATGCAATAATTTTTTTAAAAATCTGCCTTTTTAAATCCTTGTTTTTCTTCTAAACATGATGGAGCAAATTCTGCATTCAGAAAAATCATGCACACACACATACGTTCCCCTCAGAACAAGACAAAAGGACAAATAATCCTATCTTGCAGTGGGCACGCATATGCCCACTTGGTACAAAACCTTGCAACATCGGGCACAAAGAAGAAATTAGCTTGTGGCTATGTATGAAAATAAAAAACACTCGACTACTTCCCAAACTCAGAGAACACAGCATCTCTCTCAGGAAACAGTTTCCATGGCTGCAAGGCCAGAGTCAAGAGGAGAAGAGTAGAAGTTATGCTGGAAACGGCCAAGTTTGTCTTTCCCTCCTCAAATGTCAGTGCCCACTGACTGCTAAATCACTCCCACAACTTATTAAAGTAAATGTCACAGAAAGTTACTGGCCCCTGCTTTATTCAGTAAATGCACTTGAAGAGCTTTCTGGGGGAGAATTTTCTTTTAAGTCAAATAGGAGGCTGACATCGCAGTAAGAAGGCTATAAACCACACCAGCGAGGAGGTCATTCAGACCACTGAATGGGTGTCTGATGAGATGTTGTCATTCTCAGATTGCACTAAAAATAGGAAGAATGTAAAGTTTAAATTTTAAGCTAACTTGCTTGCAGTGTGTTTGTTCATCTGTCTCAACCTGGCATTCATGAACCCCTGGGAATGTGTGACAGCGTATCTTTAGACCATCAATTTTACTCCATGACAGAGTAGACATATTATAAGCAGAAATGCAAAATCACTGTGCATTTTGAAGACAAGACCTCAAAGTAACTTGGGACTTGAAAAACTTCACCCGCCAAACCTTTAAGCTAGGTGCTCTTTCTCATCTACATTAGGAATGCACCAGTATAAAAGTTAAAGAAGCACTATCTAGAGTTATACTGTCTGATATGATATTTAAGTTGAAATCTAAGTGAAATTAAAAATTCAGTCCCTCCAGTTCCACTAGCCTCATTTTAAGTGCCCAATAGCTCTTAGTGACTAGCAACTACCAAGTTAGACAGCACAGATATGGAACACCTCCATCATCGTAAATGTTCTATTGAGCAGTTCTGGTCCGGATGTACAAAATTCTGGTTAATCTGTAACGATACTTCAAATTCCTTCCTTGCCTGAGAATAAGAGGGAAAGGTCTGAGGTATCAATCAGATAGACTGTTGTAAAGCCAGACTTTCAATTTTGAAGTCAAATTACTAGAGAGCCTATCAGGTGGTAGGTGCCGGAAAGGAAATAAAAGAAAACAAGCATGGATTTTGGCTTCAAGAAGCACATCCATAGATTACTCTAACACGAGAATATGGTACCAGATCTTTTCCCAGCATCACATTTCAAATACCACTCTCCACCCAAACTTTGTAACCTAAAATAGCTTCAGTTCCCAAATCAAGCCCATCCACTTATAAAGAAGGCAGAAAACATATTATATTAACAACTGGCACAGAATTCATCCTGAACAATTTAGGGGTGATGGGGCTTGATTTTGCTTGAGGAAATCCCTTTGATAGCTACTTAAAGTAGACTGTGAGACTCAGTGAAAAGCAGCCAGGAGTAAGGTTAGTGAAAATCTGGCAAAATTGTTCTTCATAACACAAGAAACGGGTATTTGCTCCCACGAAAGAAGGAAAAGGAGAGCTTAACAAGATAGTGATGGGAAGGGAAGGAAGGAACTGACAAAAGGACATGGTATTTGGGTCAAAAGGAGCAACGTGGTCAACAGAAGTGCCTTTACATTTAGTTCAGCCACCTCTACTTGGCATACGCATGCCCACTGCAATATAGGGTGGCATGGTCTACAGTTGACATGGCACACCTTCCCAGATCTCCCATTTTGCTCCATGGAATAGCTTAAGGTTATTTTAAGAATTTGTTGTTATTATTGAGTGTCAAAGATTCAAGTAGAACTGTCCCTCAGGGTTTTCTAGGCTGAAATCTTTATGAAAGTAGATTGCCAGGTCTTTCACCCACAGAGCCACTAGGTAGTAAACCACCAGCCTTTTGGATAGCAGTTGAGCACTTAACCACTGTGCCACCAGGGTTCCTATTTGAAGAATAGGGACATTGAAAGTTCAGTTCGAGGTTGTCTGTCATAGTAGACGGTTTGCAACATTGTCCACAATCATTTCCCTTTCTGGATTCGCATCCCTTCCCAGAGTGACTATATAGGCTTTTCATCAAGTCTATTTCTCCCTCTTCAAATCTAGTCTTGCTCTGCAGTTTGTTTTGGTCAATAGAATGTGACAGAAAACTGCATCTTGCCAGTTTGCATGTAGACCTCAAGAGACCTTGCCTCTTTCCACTCATTCTTTGGATCCTACCACAGCCATAGGAAATGAGCTAGGGCTAGGCTGCTGGAAGATGAGAGAGAACATGGATCAAAGCCAAGCCATCCCAACTGAGGGTACTCAGAGCAGCTAGCCCTAGCCAAGCTAGCACTGACCACTGATGCATTAGCGTTAACCTAGCAGGAATCAGAAAACTGCCTGACTGAGCCGAGCCCAAACTGTCAAGCCACAGAATTACGTATTAAATAAATGGCTGTTTTAAAAGTTACTCAGTTTTGGAGTGATTTGTTATGCAGCAGAAGCCAGCTGACACATTTGTCTTTCTGCAATGTATATGCTCTACTGCCCATTAATCTTCAATAAATCATACTACACTTGTGATTTGTTTGTGCCAGTGGGGGCTTGTAGTAGAAACTGGAGAAGAAATTGGATTCTCACATCTGGGATGAACTGAGCAAAATGGAGAAGGATGGACCTGAAGCTGAGGCCTGAAGCCAGGGATGAAAGTAAGAATATTAATGGCAAATCTCCCAACCACTCTTAAGATGGCCTTTGAGATAGAGTAGCAGGGACAGGAGTCTGGGGATCATGTTTTCAGGGGTCATCGAGGTCAACTGGCACAACTGGTCTTTTGCTAAGAGAGTCTTCTGCACCACATCTTAGTGAGTGGCATCTGGGGTCTTAAAAGCTAGCAAGCTGCCATCTGAGGGACAGCAAATGGTCCCACCCCCCTCTGGAACAAATGACAACAGAGAACATCAAAGACATGATGCCCAGGAGACAGAAGAACCCATATGAGTGGCAGACTGCATCAGCATGAGACCAGAAGAACCAGATGGTGCCCGGCCACCACCAAAGGCAGCCGTGATGGGGAACACAGTGCAGAGTCCCTGATGTAGCAGGAGAAAAGGTGGTGTGCAGTTCACTGAAAGACCAGAATTGATGGTCCAACAGCCTGGAGGGTCCTGTCTCAGGGCCTTTGCACTTAGCTTTTCTTCTGTCTGGAACTCTCTTACCCCAGATAGCTACAGGATATTCCCACCAGGCTTTTGTTCCCATGTCCACTTCTCAGTGAGGCATCCCCTCACAAGCTAATACTGCCCTCCCTGCAACAATCCTTACCTTCCATCTTTATTTTTTCCATGGTATTATCACCACCTAACAAACCATACATCTTATTCTATTTATGTCTGACACCTTCAGTAGACTATATTGGTGTGTCCCCAGTGCTTAAGATAGTCCTGGGAACATAGGAGAGACTCAATAAATATTTGTTGAATGAATGACAGAACTGTAGCTACCATAGCTGACCCTGTCAATATGCCACCCATGTCCCTCAGAACAGATTTCCAACTGCCAAAGCCTACATTTTGGTAGCTCCGGGCCCATTTTCCTGAACCAGGACTGCAGAAGGCTAGTGTGCCCATGCAGAAGGTGGGCAGGAAATCTCAGGTGCAGCTCCCCACCCATGACTCTTCTGAGCTTGCCCCTCATGTGGGATAATTTTCCTGCAGGATGAAGATTGATAATGGCTCATTACTGGCTGCTTCCCTTCCTTGTATTGTGTCCTCGCTCCCTACTGATGGCCTTGGCATTCTCCCAAATAAACAACCTGCACTTGGATCAGTGGAAACAGAACACAGACAGCTTCATTTCTAAGGCTGAGGAACCCAGCTGATTTCCAGGTTCCACACTCAATACTCATTTTCTGAGTTCCCACTGTGCGTCTAACTCACGTGCTAAGCCCAGTACAAGACATCAAATTCCTGCTCTCAACCTGATAAATAGTGTTGGGATAGAGTTCTAAAGGCTGTTAAAGTATAAACTTGACTATCAGCATTTACCACCTTCCAGGAGGAAAGAGGAGGGAGGAACTGTGAAGCCCATCAGAGCTCTCCTCACCAGCTGTCCCCAGCCCTACTGGCAGGTCCCCAGTCTATCTCCCAACAGAAATAAACAAAAGCTGCTCTGCCTCTTCTTCAGGCTGCTGATAAAAGGCACTGCATTCATCATGTGGCCTCACCCAACAAATCCAAGCATCCTAAAGTTATCACAGCTTAAGAAACTGTGGCCCTTCTCTGACTAGCGTCCCACTCCCCATTCTGACTTCTCTTCTTGGTCCCCACTTTCACCTCTGCTCCCCGTTGAGTCATTCCCTCCTGAGGAAAAATCAGAGCTTCAAATACTCCGGGTGATGTTGTAACAAGCTGGCAATGGGCATGACATGTAGCAGGGGAGGGCAGAGAAGCCTCTAAATCAGACATAATGAGATTTCTCTGCAGAGGCAGCATGAAATGAGAGGCAAAGAGCGAAGCATCTGGAGATAGCCAAGGGAGGAAGAGGGGCAGGAAGGAAAAGGGGGCGGGGGCAGCTTCAACGGGGTTTGCACCAACGAGCTTTCAGAGATGTGTATGAGTTAAAGAATGAGTGCATCTCTGTGTAAGCACGTATGTGTGCTCTACACACATCTGCTAAATTACAGATAACTGTCAGGAGAAGCAGAAAGGGCTTATGGGAAACTGCTTCGCTCGAATGATCACAGGCTGTTGGGTATCACTGGTTAATCAGCATTTGCAAACAGGCAGTGGAGATCCTTGGGAGGAAGCAAGTAGCAAGGTGTAAACTTTCACCAAAGGGCAGAACAGAACTGGGGAACAAAATAACTCAATAGACAGACAGACATGCAAGAATCAGTCTAGCTCTAAGGGACTCAGGAGCTACCAAGCTCTTGCTCCCTATACAGCAATTGCAGGGCATGCTGAAGGAGCCGGAAGCTGGGACCAGCTCCCTTTCTTGGGCTGTTATCTGAGTGACATTCCTTCTCCAAGTGGCTGGAAGCCAATGGAAAGCTAATCTAAGCTGAAAGTCTTGACTTCTTTCTAAATTAATCTAGGCAGGGTGTCTGCCCTGGGACCAGGCTTCCTTCTTACCCACCCTCCCCCAGTTCTGAGTGTCTGCTAGGCTCTGGCTATAGCCCAATTCAGAAGTTAGAGGGAAATAAAATGGCTCTTTGCTGTCCACAACACCCTTGAGTCATGTATTGATTTGTCCTTCCTTTCTTCCTTTCTCCACTCTCCTAATCCCCTCCATTCAATGCCTTCATCTTCCTGTGTTCTAGAAAGTACGGCTCATTGCAAGGCAAGAGGAATAGAATGAAAGAAGACACATACTCTGCTCCCAATTCTGAAGCACAGGGAGGCATTTCAGGACTGAGGTGCTCCTTCTCCTACCTGCTGGGAGCATTGGTTGCTTGAGGGCTCCCTAGCTATTTCCTGCTTTGTGAATTTCTTTCTGTGGAAAGGAATTACCTTACCCAAGGTCATGTCCCTGGCCAGGTGCAACCTGACCCCAAGACTGGCCAGTTGGAGGATACAAAGTTCTGATTCCCTGACTTCAATCTGGGACAACTCAGAAGTTGTCACCTCCTCCCTTGCCCATTCCTGCTCCCCTCACTCCTTACAAGGGTCCATCCAAGGGTACTCCTCAGGACTTTTCTGTACTTACATCTCCATCTCAGAACCCATTTCGGACCCCAGTGCAAAAGAGCTGTGTAAGGAGGAAGTGTGTTGTCCTAAAGCCATTTACCAACTGGAGTCTTCATTGAGTTTAAGGCTTCAACAGCACAAATTAGATTTCAGTAAATCTAGTTTTCTCAGCACACAGAGATTTGCATTAACTAAAGCACCTAGGGGTTGGGTTCACGGAACAGGAGGAAAGAGCAGGGAAAACCTGCAGTTCAAATGATGTTAGAGAGGCCATAATTTTCCTTACATTACACTTCCTTTCAATCTTCTGTGGCAAGCCAGCCAAGTGCCATCGAGTCAAGCTGACCTTAATCACCAAAGATTGTGCCCAAAGCACTGACAAATAGAACTATAATGTGAGAATGCAAGCCACATATATAATTTTAATTTTTCTAGTAGCTGTATTTTAAAAGGTATAAAGAAACAGGTAAAAATAAGGTTAATAATGTATTGTTTTAACCTAACACATTTAAAATACTAACATTTAAACGTGTGACCAATGTAAAAAATTAATGATATCTTACTTTCTTTTTTTCATACTAAGAATTCAAAATCCCACGTTTTCTATACTTACAGTGTATCTCAATTTTGATGCTAAATGTTCACCAAAAATGTCCCATCAGTAAATTTCACAAAATATATAGCTGAATAAGTACAGATAGATTCACATACCCCAACTGTTTCAAAGACACTATTAATTTTCCAACAACAGAATCAAGTACTAGTTTCTACATTTTAATTAATTGAAATAAAATAAAATTAAAAAACCAGCGCCTCAGTCACACTACCCAAATTTAAAGTGCTCAAGAGCTACGCGTGGCTAGTGGCTGTCATATTAGGTAACACAGCCTCCCAATTCTTCACCACTGAAAATTCTGGATCAATAATAAACAGGTTATTTATTTGAGAAGGAAAAAAACCATCACATTGCCATTATGTGAGGAAGAAATATCCTCCCTATTAGTGATCTAATTTGTTCATATGTGTTAAAGAAAAAGCTTCCAGTGTAAATGGCCAAGAGTTCAAGAGCACTACACTCATTTATTTCCATGTGGGCTCTTTGAAAAGAATTCCATCTACTACCACTTATTCTTTCCCGCCACTTAAAAAGTTAGTCTTTCCTTTTTCTTCTGGTATCTGTCAAGATTTTACTGGCACACCCAATGGTCGGCTCAGTAATCTTGATATTCTATGGCAAATAAACCATGTGTGTTGACATTCAAATTTTTCACTCTCTGAGTCGGACCTGACTCAACGGCAGTAAGTTTTTGGTTTGTATGTCATTGGAAAGTTTGAATCTCCCTAGCTCAGACTTGTACTTAATATACAGCCTCTGTTCTTCTGACACCTTTGAAGAAGTAGAACACAACCTTTCCTTCCTGCTAAGCTGCTGTCTGGAACTTGAGTTTTCATTTGCTGAAACAACACATATGCCTTTCATATCACACGTTAAAAGACACGCCAGTGAAAATTGCTTTGCATGTAGTAGCTACACTGCCCCCCCAAATCAGCATCCGTCAGGCCCCAAATATCCAGGCTGACTTCCACCAGACTCTACAAAACGCCCTGCCTGGGCCTGTGATGGTGTAGGTGCTAGAATCAAACACTTCGGAACATGAGGTTTGCAGGGAGCATTTCCTGTGCTGGCAGTTGGATGACACTGGGGGACAACCACTGACTTTTGACCTCTAAAGGTGTGTTGAAAGCTGTCATACCTTGCAGAGAATGTCCTGCGTGTATTTAGAATCTAACGAAGTTGAAGTTTGAAGGCACATCAGGAGCCAGCTCGTCTCTCACCGTGTGACTCAGTGGAGGCAGCCTGAAGAGTTGGGTTGGGATGCAATGTTTATTTTTAAGAGGACATTACAGATCAACTTTTTCATAATCGTATTCAACCCAGATGCATCTGTCTGTCTGTCTCTGACTCTCTGCCTCTGTACCTAAAAGAGTCCTCTCTTTCTCTGTCTCTTTCACTTTCTCTTTACTTCATGCTTCTGATCTCCCTTAAGGTCAGAGATGATCCTAGCAAGAAGGAGAATCCTTGGTGCTTTCCCTGATCACATTTCACATACCAACTAAACGCCTTGATCTTAACACAAGTGGACATGGCATCTGGAGACTCCCTGGGAAAATCAAGCCTATCATATTGCAAACCAAAGCTGGAACGAGACACAAGAATTCCCTAACAAATTTATGACCACTTCTCTGCCACTTTATACAGCAGAGTTCCTCAGATGACATTTTGCTACAAAACCATTCAGTGTTCTCTAGGCTAGGATTTCACCCTAGAGGTTAAGTGTTTTAATTAGATATTAAACTCCCATCAATGCCTTCCGTGCCCCCAAGCATACAATCTCATCCCTGAAGGTCTACACACAGGGACTCCCCTTGTTCACCCGAGGCTGTAGTGCTACGGAGAAGCCTCTTTTAATGATACACCTTTTCAGTTTGATTCTGACTGCTAATTTGCTAATTATGGATATAGTTTTCATGTCTTATTATTCTAACATATATTTCACTTAGATTCAGAGAAAAAGGCCCCAAAGTGTGGTTTGAACTTCTTCATTCTAGCGTAACTTTCATCTCCCCGTGGTTTTAATTGCAGCAGTAAAATTATCTAAGTAACACTACAAACAACAGAAAATATTTGTTACAAAAGAATTAACAAGTGATTCTATAACAGAGATCAGATCCACAGGCTAGACTACCAACCCAAATCAATTGAAATGTTATTTAAAATACCTTAGAATAAATGATAATTGGATGGTTTTTATTTTTTAAAACACCTAAGTGTTGCTCTCTTCCACCCCAGTGGCTCATGCAAAAATGGAGAGGCTGGCGAAGAAGAAGTCTAAACCACAGCTCCCTAGACATGGTGGTTCAAAGTTCTAACCTAGTCAACAAGCCTAATCATAGCTGTGGTTGGCTAAGGTGTCTGCACTCAAACAATTTTTAATGTGCAGAGATAAAACAGACATACAGAAAATCAGAATAAATATAGAACTCAACAAGAAGAAAGAAATGGAATACAGGCTCAACCTAACCAAAAACTGGTTTTTTGGAAAGTCTAATGAAAAGATGAACTTCTGGAGTGAATAATCAAGGGGAAAAAGAGAGGAAAAGCAAAAATATGCAATGTTGGAAATGAAAAGGAGTACATAATTACAGTGACTGCACAAGTAAAAAATAAGGAACATTCAAACAACTTTATGCCAATAAATATAAAATCTCAAAAAAGATAGACAATTTTCTAGGGAAAAAATATGTATGCCTTCCCCAGAACTGATTCAAAAAGAAGTAGAAAACCTGAACTGTCCTATTATCATTCAAGTGCATGAAACCGGTTTAAAACTCACACATATCATCCATCACTACCACCAAAGCAACAATAACAAAATGACCCTTCCTGGATTACTCTCTTCGTTCACCTTGATAGCTCCCAACTGAGAGGAACTTCACTAAGATCAGTTTAACTCACATCTAAATTGCAGCTAGTACTGCTAGCCTTTCTCTCTATTCCAAACCATTTCCAAAGACAGCACCTAAAAGGTTCTCAAATTAATCATAAGTTCCAGATACCCTCACTAGGACTCTGTTTTCTGAATTTTAAAGTCAGTTTCATTCATTCATTCCTTCAGTATTTGCTGATCTGTCAGGAATGGAAAAGAGCAAAGCAAATTCCCAGCCTACCCAAAGCCGACTTTGTGGATTCATACAAAACAAATCGAATAAATGTATAACATGCCAGGTATTATAAGTGCCTTGAGAAGAGGTAAAGCAGATCAGGAAGCGGAAAGTGGTGGAGGAGCTATTTTATAAGCCAGAGGTCAGAAAAGGTCTCTTATCAGGTAATTTTGGGCAAAGTGCTGAAGGAACTTGGAAAGCAAACACCAAAATATCTGGGAGAAGAGCTGTCTAGCCAGAGGGAGAAGCTAGTGCAGAGGTCCTGAGGTATATTAAAGAGGTCAGTGTAGCAGAAGCACAGTGATGGAAGTGGAAGGATCTGAGCAGGGACAATGGCAAAATAAGGGATAGCAATATTTATCATGCTCACGTGGCAGATTTCTAGCAACAATCCCATGAGCTTGAGTATGTGAAAAGGCAAATACAGTTCTGCTCTGAAATGAACTTGGAAGAAGGAAAGAAAAGAGGAGGGGTCGTTTTCATTTGGGCCTTCTCTGTAACATACCTTGGCTTCTTGAGCAATAGCTTTGCCAGAGAAGTAAAAATCAAGACCAGAATGGTCAGCCATTGCCACCATAATAGCTCACACAAGCCTTCAACAGTCTGAGAGTTTCTCAAATAGAGAGTACATGGGAATAGAATATTCTAGTTTGGATAATGAAAGAAGGGGCCAGAGTCAGACTGGGTTCAACTCTGTCGCTTATAGGTATATGTCCTAAGCTGGGTCACTTAACCACTGTATACCTCAGTATTCACATCGGTAAAATAGGGATAAGAAGCTGCCTGTTTTACAAGGTTGGTGTGAGGTTTAAGCAAAGTAACACCTACAAAATACCAGCACCATCCAGCCACATCAGCTCTCTGGAGGTGGTCTGTTATGTAGACCTGCTTTCCCCTCTCTTGAGTAAGGACACTAAATTAATATCACATCTGTTTGCAAACTTCTTTAGATACATGTGTGTGTATATATATATAATTGTTAAGACAATATATTGTGTGGAATTCCAAAACTCTATAAAATAGAGAAAAGGAACCTTGCTCTGGTTGAACACAGAGCTCCAGAGCCTCAACAAAGCTCCTTCCTCAGTGAAGAGTCCTGTTCTCCTAAAGTGCAGTGAGGCAGAATCAGGAACACACTGACCAGATATTTGTTCTGTGAGGCCCCTTTCAGTTCCAAGATCCTATTTAACTACTTCACTTCCAGAAGTTGGGGGAGGGGAAGGAAATGCACAGTCTGCAGCTTAAAAAGGCCCTCTGGAAGGATCCAGAACTTCTTCTCTTGCATGTATAGCCAACGGAAACATTAGACATATGTTCTCCAAAAGTCATGTACAATAATGCTCATAAAAGTACCATTAACAATAGCCAAACCCAGAAACTACCCTAAATGCTCACAGTGGACTGGTATCTTCATTCACGTGATGGAAGGCAATGTAGTAATGTGAATGAATGAACTACTACTATATATGACAATGGAGCCCTGGTGACCCAGTGGTTAAAATTCAAATCCACCAGGTGCTCCTTGGAAACCCTGTGGGGTAGTCCTACTCTGTCCTATAGGGTCAGTATGAGTTGGAATTGACTCAGTGGCACAGGTTTGTGGGTTTTTTTCTTTTACACCACAACACCACTGAACCTTACAAACATAACACTGAGCTGAAAGAAGCCAGATACAACGGGCACATACTATACGATTCCATTGATAGAAAGTACAAACAAGCAAAATTAATCTATGGGGTTGGAAGTCAGAAGATTGGTTATCTCAGGGCAAGACAGAGACAAGAAGGGCTCCTTCGGTGCTTGTAGCATTCTGTTTCTTGTTCTATACTGAGTTGTAAAACTTGATCAAGCTATATCGTTACTTTTTTTGTATACTTTTCTACCTGTATGTTATATTAAAAAAAAAAAAACTATTGTAAAAGGATTTTTCTTGGTGAGGCTGAGCTCTGATGGTAACTAGACCTCTGTATGCTAATCCTCTGGAAGGATCCAGAATTTCTTCTTTTGGATTTATATCCAACAGAAATATAAACAAATGTTCTCCAAAAGTCATGTAAAATAATGTTCATAAAAGTACTATTAACACTAGCCCAAATCCACAGCCAGGGCTTTGCCTTCTCTCAATCGTTTCAAACATTGGACTGAGGTAAACAGAAGCAAGTCTTGTGTCTGGTAGAACCTCCAAAGGTTCATGCCTCAAGCTGCAAGAAAAAACGGTTTTAAATACTTTGCAAACTCTTATTGACGGCCAGGGACTTTTTTTTTTTAAACATTTTATTGTGCTTTAAGTGCAAGTTTACGATCCAAGTCAATTTGTCATATAAAAACTTGCACACACACTGCTGCATAACTCTAGCTTCTCTCCTCACCCTGTGACAGCACACTCCTCTTTTCCACACTGTTTTTCCTGTGTCCATTCAACCAGCTCCTGTCCCCTTCTGCCCTCTCATCTCACCTCTAGACAGGAGCTGTCCTGTTAGCTTTATCTATCTACTTAAGCCAAGAAGCACACTCTTAGCCAGTATCATTTGATGTCTCATAGCCTAGTCTAACCTTATCTGAAGAGTTGGCATCAGGAAGAACTGGTTTCAGTTCTGAGCTAACAGTGTCCAGGGGCCATGTCTTCTGGGGACCCTTCAGTCTGTCGGATCATCAAGTCTGGTCTATTTAATAAAGTTCAAGTTCTGCTTCCCGTTTTTCTCCCATTTTGTCAGGGGCTCTCTGTAGTGTTCGAGAGCCAGGGGCTTTTTACTTTTGATAACATGGTGAGCTTTTTCCTTATCTTTTTTTACCAACTGCCATTGACTTGACCCCGACTCATGGCACAGCCTGTGTGCATCAGAGCAGAACCGTGCTGATTAGGGTTTTCAATGGCTGATGTTCTGGAAGTAGATCTCAAGGCCTTTCTTCCAAGTCACCTTTGGATGGACTCAAACCTCTGACCTTTTGGTTACCAATCAAGCATCTTAACTGTTTACACCACCCAGGAATTTAGACACTGACAAATAGCACTAAGGGAAGAGTACAATAATTCTGTGTAGTATTTAGAAATCCAATGACTTTGTAATAAATCCAGTGACAGTGTAATAAATCAGTCTACTGTGGTACATTAGTGAGTCCTTTTTTTGTATATTGTTAATATAAGAAGGTTTTCACTAGCTAATTCTTTTCACAAGTAGACTGCCAGATCTTTCTTCTTATTCTGTCTTAGCAGGCAAGCTCAGCTCAAACATGTCTGCGATAGGTGACACTGCAGGTATCTGAAAACCAGTGGCAAAGCTTCCAGCATCACAGTAACATTCAAGCCCCCACAGTACAGCAAACTGACAGAGCTGTGAGGGGTGTTACAGAAGAATATTGAATATAACGTGGACTGCCAAAAGAGTGAACAGATCTGTCTTGGAAGAAGTACAACCAGAATGCTCCTTAGAAGCAAGGATGGAGAGACAACATCTTCCATATTCTGGACATGTTGTCAGGAGGGATCAATCCCTGGAGAAGGACATCATGCTTGATAAAGTAGAGGGTCAGTGAAAAAGAAGACTTTCAACGAGATGGATTGAGACAATGACTGCAACAATGGGATCAGTTGTAACAACTGTGGGCATGGTGCAGGACTGCGCA
Source organism: Heterohyrax brucei (assembly GCA_028571685.1). Lineage (NCBI taxonomy): Eukaryota > Metazoa > Chordata > Mammalia > Hyracoidea > Procaviidae > Heterohyrax > Heterohyrax brucei. Next base: position 23,206,738 of record CM053166.1, on the reverse strand, counting down.
GTGTTTCGTCCTGTTGTACATGAAGTTGCTATGAGTTGGAACTGACTCAATGACACCTAGCAACAACAACAACAACACAAGAAGAAATAGCACATCCTCAACTTCAGGGAGAGGGAGGCTGTAGTAACAGCTATAAAAAATAAATCAGTGTAATGATATATATTAATGTGTTCAAATCCACAAATTTGTTCTTTACCCTGAAGATTCTGTGAGTATAGTTCATATGCTTTTAATCGAGTAATTATTTTATAAAATAAAGAAAATAGCTAATTAACAAAGTCAGAATTTTGGTTCTTATCAAATATATGATATGTCTTCTCGCATCCATGTTTTATACTAATTCCACCAATATACTCCAGATCTGATCATCTCAGAAACATTTCTAGCTTTTTTGTTTTTTGTTTTTTTTTTTTGGCTTATGTGGGCTTCACTTTGTATTGTTTTTTCTGTTAAAATCTGGGCTATCCATTTATTGATTTAGGAGCTGAATAAGTAGTTGAAATGGTAATTCATTTCATTTCAAAAACTCTGTCTAGGGGAATAACTTTTAAGTGAGGAAATGTAGGTTCTACAACATATTTAATGATAATGAGCAAAATTATAATTTGGAAGAATGAGACATGAAAATCCAATGTTAACCACTATGATGTCACCCCTCCACAGCATCCCACTTCCCAAGGGAGCAGTAACTCAAGCTGGTCAACAGACTCAAGTCAAACAGTGAAACTTATGGAGTCCATTTGATTGGTCTGAAATGCCAACATGACATGCTTGACGCTCAAAGCAAAGAGCAAGAATTTGGAGCAACTAAACGCATCCTCCTATAGTCACTAAAACTACATCTAGTAATTTAAAGGAAAGGGAAGGAGAGGCAACTTCAGTTTGATGATTTTCATTAATTAGGAGCATTAAGGTAATGCAGGGGACAAGAAAATTAGGAAAATAGTCCAAGCAGAGTAAGCACTGGATTAGGAGTCCAGGGATTTATACTGGAGATCTAGGACAGTTCCCTTCCTTTTGCCAGGTCTAAGGACCAGGAATCTGAAGGACCTGGAGGACCTCTAAGTTCTCACGTCCTGGGAGTAGATACTGAGTGCAGGATTCAGTGAAAAGCCCTCCTTGACTCCTTGCAGAGACCCCAGTCACTGAGCATTTCCGACATACTGGAATGAACATTCAGGGCTTCTGCAAGACTGTTTCAAAATTGCACTTTCTTCACCAGAAGCCCGTGAAAGGGATCTATGAAGGGAGTGCCTGGTTTCTCCCACCATGGGATCAAACACATCAAACAGTTTCCATTACCTCAGAAGGTACAGTCAATGGCATCAAAACTGGATGTGTGGATTGGTCAGTGTGGGAAGGTCTGCCATCTGGGAGTGCACCAAAATCCTCCTCAGAGGTGATCCTAAGGAAAGAGGTGCTCAGGGCCTGACACTGGACACCAGACCTCCCTGCCATGGCTTCTTCCCCAGTGAGGCAACTGGCTTCATCAGCCCTCCAGCAAAGAACTTTCTGTTCCTCCCTTCCATTTTAATGTTGACACAATTACAGTAAGATTATTTTCAGACTCTTTTTCTTTCCAACGAGAAGTGTTTGACTGCCCCAACAGTAACCAATTCCCTTCGCTGAAATGCCACCTAATATACAGACCTTGCCTTTCCATTTACTGACTAGCCATCTATCAAACACCATCCTTCAAAGCTTAGTTACACACAGATCCTACCTGGGAAGCCTGAGAAGTTGCTTTGTAGCATCTCATTCCATTTTGAGCACTGAAATCCTTCCTAACGCCCTAAAATGGAGACATTCCTTAAAACACCTGAGGACAACAAATTGGATTTTTCCAGACTTCCTCCATCTGTTTTCCAACCACTTCCAGATGGCATCCCTAGCTTCCTCTCCCCAGCCCGGCCCTCCTGCCTGCGCCAGTGCGGCACTCTTGTGGTCACTGAGGTGAACGTGATGCCCCCCACAGCAAGAGGGCAAAACCTTCTTTCGTTCTAGACTTAATCTAGGCCTACCCCCTACACACCACATCTGTGCTCTCTTTGCTGCTTTAGAAAGAAGATACACGCATACAAATACATGCCACTTTGAGCACACCCTTGCTTAAATACGCAACTCCACCTCTAGTCACCATGTGCTGCTGCTGTTGCTGTTGTTTGGCGCTTTCAAGTCAATCTGGACTCTTAGGGGGTCTGTGTGATGGAGCAGGACTGCCTCATAGGGTTTCCTAGGTTATAACTTTTGTGGAAGGAGTGCTGGCGATGCAGTGGTTAAGTGCTTGGCCGCTAACCCAAAGGTTGGTGGTTTGAACCCACCAGCAGCCCAGCGGGAGAAAGACGTGGCAGTCTGCTTCCATAAAAAGTACAGCTTTGGAAACCCAATGGGGCAGTTCTCCTCTGTCCTCCAGGGATGCTATGAATTGAGATCAACTCAACAGAGAAGTTTGCTTTTTTAAAAAAAATCTTTACGAAAGCAGATCACCAGGTCAGAGCAGCTGAGTGGCTTTGAACCATCTACCTTTCAGTTGGCAGCTGAGAGCTTAACTATTGCACCACCAGGGCTCCCTCATCATGTGATACCAAAAATCCATCGCCAGAGAGTTGATTCCAACTCATAACAACGCTGTATGACAGAGGAGAACTGCCCTAGAGAGTTTGCAAGGAGTGCCTGGTGGATTCAAACCGCCAACCTTCTGGTTAGCAGCCATAGCACTTAACCATTATGCCACCAGGTTTCCTTCATCATGTGACAGGCATGCCAATTTTACTATCTACCATGGGCAGGCTATATGAGAAAGAAGGGACAGCCAAGATGCTGCTTTTCCAGGGGCCATAGGGTGTTCCTGGGTAAGCATACAGCCAAGATTTCGACTGTATGAGGAAATATATATAATATATATAACATATATATGTAAATATATATAAATGTATATATAAATATATATAAAACAGCTCCGGCGCATTAGAAATCACACACAATCAACTACAGCCACCCACCGAACAGCTTCATACTTTAAGAAGAGACTCAGCAAACAGATTAATGGCAATTGCCACACATCAAGGATGGAAAGGTGAAAAAGCAGTGTTTCCAAAGAAAGAAAGTGCTCTTCTAGCTCCCAGCTTACGTTGTGATTATGTGAGGCGTGATTTTTGTTATGTCTTGTCTCTTCTGGAAGAGCAGATTCTTCCAAGATGCATGCAACCCTATTCTTGCCCCTTCCTCGCCTACTCTAGCAGTCTGAGAACTTAGCCCAAGGGAATTTCATTTTTCCTTCCCCTCTCACTGGTTTCAAGCAACTTCCACAAATTCCACTTCAAGTATTAAAGAACCACCTCACCACCGGCTGAGCCTTACACTGACAAAGGGCACAAAGAGCCATTCCTTACACTGACTGCTGCCAGCTTGACCACATATGACACACAGAAAAGAAATTTCAGTCGAGGCCTCCAAAGCAGTTCTTTAATTCCTTCCATATTTTGTGCTCTGAGGCATTTACTGAGACTTTTACGAGCTGAGCAGCCAACTGAAGTATCATTGCACCCTGCCTAAATCCATCCCAAAACTCCTGAGTCCTGCTCGAACTTCACACCCTAGACAGCCCCAATTGTTGTCTGTCACCATCTGGAAACATCAGCCACCTTTCGGACCACCGTCCTCAACAGCTCTTCCCGCCCCAGTGGAAATGCATTTGGGGAGCAATGACTCACGAGCCATGCTGAACGCTCTCACCATCTGACTGCAAGTTCCCATCTTCTGTTCTACATCTTTCTTCCCAAGAATTTAAGGCATTTTGCAGACAGGATACCAGTGTTCAAATTTTGCCAGCCAGCACACCGAAAGCTCTGCCCACCTTGGTTTGGCAAGCTGGTGTTTCCACACAGTGGGCTTCCCCCATCTGCTTCCTCTCTGCCCTCTCTTCAACCTCCACGGACTCAGTTCTTCATTAAAAAGCAGACCTTGCTAAATAGAGGAGCTTGGGAAAGTTTGCTTGGGGTTTTCCGGAAATTTCTCATAAAGTAAGGGCAGACAAGGGTTTTAGCTGAATGCAATGATAGAAAGCTTCCAGCAGAAAACTAAACTGGATCTCCCAAGTTGTTTCTTACGCTAGGTTACAGGTACTACCCCTGAAATTCAGGGAAATGACCTCACCCATCATCTTCATTTTCTTTCTATAACTTGAATTCAAGAGTGCTTCAGAAACAGGAGTCATTTTCTGCTACTTAATGACGGAGGGAGGAGTTGGAGGCAGGGCCTCACCCCAGGCCACTGCATTCTCTGGAACGGACTTGCTAGTTGTGTCTATGAGCTGGACTTTCTAGTTGTGCCTATGAGCCGTCATACACTGGCTCTTCTCCTAAGCCTCCTCCAGGTTAGGTGCCAAGCCTCCTAGTATGAATCTGCCACGTCTGGAGCCAAAGAGCTGTTTGGGCTGGGCTCTTCTACAAGGTGTAAATGGTCACCAGGCCATCTTCTCTATCTCTGAACACCTTCGCTTCAGCTCCAATTACGTCAACCCTACAGGAACCCAAAAGGCAAAAAACTGAAATGAGTGACCCCAAGAGAACATTTAACTCTGGAACATCAGGTTCAATAACAACTGATAGTTCTGGCATCTCAGATGGTGAGGTGCTCCACTCAAGTGGCCATGGTATCAAATATTAATATCTTCTTCATCATCTATAGCACTCTTCCCAAATTACATTAATTCATTCTTCTGATCAGCAAAACAGATGAACATGATTTAACCTTTTTACCTTTATAAACACCAAACATCCTATCAAGTGGTAAGTTAGTGATCCCATCCAGGGCGATGAGCTTTTTAAGGGCTATCTGAGCCTATACCAACATCTCTAAATCCTTGTACTTTCAGTACTGATGCCTTTAGGTGAACTAATTTTTTTTCTGAGTCTTCTTTCACTGTCTGATGCTGGTGTTCTTATAAACTGTTGTCACTTTTTTACCTAATCTCTTCTAATCTGCTACAGTAATCTATAAACCAGTTGCCATGGAATCAACTCCACTTCATGGTAACCTCATGTGTGTTACAGTAAAAGTGTGTTCTATAGGGTTTTCAATGGCTGAATTTTTGGAAGCAGATTGCCAAGTGTTTCTTCCTGGGCACCTGTGAGTAGACTCAAACCTCCAAACCTTCAGTTAGCAGGTGAACATATTAACCATTTGCAACTCGTTGGTGACTCTTAACCTACACAAAGTGGAAAGCCAAGTGAGTGAGCTTTCGAGCACTACAGAGCAGCCACATTACACAACCCAGTACCCCATTCCTTTAACAGCCAGTTCAGACAGCAGCCCGTGGAGCAAGTGAGGTAGTGCACAGTTAACTCTACCATACATGGTACACACAGACTAATGAATTGTTCCTCTAGATACTTCTTTTCCTTTCTTTTTGTAATCATCTATGTTCTGAAGAGTCCTCAGATCCTCTTCCCAACTCCCGTAAACCGAGACTGTGAAATAAAGTCTGGAGAAGTGAAGTGATGTAGAGAATTAGAACAGAGTTTGAACTTACCAGTCCAAGACTCAAATATTAACTTGTCTATGTAATAGCTATATGGCCTTAAACACATAACTCACTTCTCTGAGCTTTGGTTTGCTCATCTGTCAAATGCGGATAAAAATAGTCCCTGATAGATCTCCGTAGGGATGAAATGGCACAGTGTATGTACAGTACTTGGAATGGTGCCAGGCACAGCCTAAATCTTCAATAAATGTTAGTCACTATTAGTCATTATTCTTTTGGTTCAGTGACACATCAGCTGAATTTTGCTAAGCTCATGATGGGCATGATGGCATTGTGTTTAAAAGTCCACAGGCTCTGCAACCAGACCACTTGAATGACAATCTTGAGGCCACCTCTTATAAGCGCTATTACCTTGGCCAAATTACTTAACCCAGGAGACTCAAGTCATTCCTCTGTATAATGGGGGAAACAGGAATACTTAACCCTCAGGACCGTTATGTGGTTTAAATGACTTAACTACACATAAAGTACTTAGGATAGTACCTGTGTATTGTTAAGCACTTAACATATTGGCTGACCTTATTGCTATGATATACTCTGACCTTGTGGATGATTATTAAAATGGCCACAAATGTTTTCTCCTCCTGCATCCACACCCTTTCAATATGACAGTGAAGATCTCCCAACAAGACGAACCTGGGCCACATGACTTGCTTTGGCCAATGAGACATTAGCAAACATGACTCAAGCAGAGGTTTGGAAAAGTGTTTGCCAGGTGGGGCTTGCCCATTGTTACTGCTCTTGGGAACACTTTGTTCACACTGTGAATGAGCCCAGGCTAACTTGCTGGAAGGAGAGATGTCACATGGAAGAGAAGCCTAGCAAACAGTTAGCCATACCCTCACTAACAGCCTGCCAACAGGCAGGCTTGAGGTCTAACCACAAGGCAACCTGCCAGTTGGCCACTGATACATAAGTGAGCCTACCCAAGGTTACCCAAATCAGTTTGGAGTGAAAGAACTGTCCAGTCAACCCACAGAACTGTGGGCCAAACAAATGCTTGTGTTTTGTTTTGTTTTTCTTTTAAGCCTCTGAGTTTAGAGTAGTTTGTTACACAGCACAAATGACAGACACATGCTCTCTGGAGTCTAAGATGCGGGTCTATGCACTGTTCTTACTCCTGAAACCTTGTCTGCTAGGCTTCTGTGGCCAATTCAATAAAATTTTAAATATTTTATTTCTTTTTGGTGGCAGTATATACAACTAGACATATATCCGCTCACAATTTCTACATGAACAGTGTCATGGTTTGAATTGTGTCCCCCCAAAAATGTGTGCAGCCACGTGGCTGGGATATGGTTCCCAGTATCTTGGGACTGTCCTCCATTGTGTGGTTTTGCTAACCTGTATGTTAAAGGATTAGGGTGGGGCTGTGAATTCCTGCTATGGGGGAAGTTTCCCTGGAGTATGGCTTGCCCCACCCTTAATGCTTTTAGCTTGCAAGGAATAAAAGGAAAAAGAGACAAAGGACAATTTGAGAACCTCACTACCATCAAGCAAGCAGCACCGGGAGCAGAGCGCGTCGTTCAGACCAGAGGTTCTTGCGTTGGGACGCTCCCTGGACAATGACTGATGCAATACCGGACTTTCCTCCAGAGCCGTCAAGGGGAAAGTCTTTCCCTGGAGCGGACACCCTGAATATGGACTTGCAACCTACCGGACTGTGTAAGAATAAATCTTTCTTTGTTAAAGCCATCCACTCTGTGGTATTTCTGTTAGAGCAGCCCTAGCTGACTAAAACAAACAGTAACACTAGTTATACCCATCCCAAGAATCTGACATTGTAAAGCAGTTTGAAGGAGCCCTGGTGGTGCAATGGTTAAGCATTTGACTGCTAACTGGAAGGTCAGAAGTTCAAACCCACCAGCAGGAGAAAGATGTGGCAGTCTGCATCTGTTAAAGATTACAGCCTAAAAAACCCTATGGAGGCAGTTCTACTCTGTCCTATAGGGTCTTTATGAGTCTGAATCGACCTGATGCCACCCAACAACAGACATTTTGAAACAAACACACACATGTACAGCAAACCCCACGGTCTGGCTGACTAGTCTTTCCTAAGACAGCAAAACTTCCCCTATGACATTTCTATTAAAAACAGCTTAGGAGAAAGAGCTTCTTGGTATAATTATAGACAGACAGATGGGATCTAAAAGTTGGAACATAACAAGCAGAAAAACCTTGTGGGTGGAAAGGACATGGGGCTCTGAATAATGACATGAACTTTGGGCTTAATTAGGCCAAGGGGCTAGAACTGGCTCAAGGTTACCTCCTGGGAAAAGTTGTCTCCAGCTCTTTTCATTGATGTCAACCTCTTCTTGTAGACTTCCTGGACTTGGGGCATGCATTTAAGCTTTGGGTCCGATACCATTCTATGTGACTGTAGATGATTCACATTATCATGTGTGTCTGAGTCTTGTCTACCAAACAAAATGTCAAGTTCCTTGAAGGCAAGAACTCATCTCAGTTCCTCATGGCATTTAACAAAGTTCTGAGCACAAACTCTGCATTCAAGAAAAATGTATCAGAATGCACAAAACTGAGTCATGCACTTTTAGCAATTCAGTGGTGATTATATGCAAGAAACTCTCAAATACAGAAATGAGGAGCTATTTTTTGCTCATTCAGATACAGCAGAGCAAAAAGGGCCAAGAGAACAGACAGTGAAGCCAGATGTCCTGGGTAGGAATCCTGACCTCCCAAATTATGAACTGTGTACCTCAGTTTCTCATCTGTAGGCATTGGCAATAAAAGTAGCTTCCTCATGAGGTTATGAGGATAAACTTGAGTACATAAAAGTATCCATCCTATGCAATGCAATACTATTTGGAGAGCAGTCCCTCCTATCCCTGACAAAGACAGGAGGTAAGGAAAGCTCTTCACTCTTTCTCATGACCCTTCCCCGTCTGTCATGGTCAAAATGGACTCACCAGTAGAAGGAAGTCTAACTTTTCTCCAATCCCTTCATCCTCAAACTCAGTCGATAAAGAGCAGAAACCAATGAGCAGGAATTCCATCAGGACCTTATTCTAATAAAAGGAACAAACTCCTGATACATGGAGGAACCTCAGAAATATTGTGCTCAATAAAAGAAGGTAGAGACAAAAGGCCACATATTATTTATATGAAATGCTCAGAACAGGCAAATCCATAAAGACAGAAAATAGATTTTCAGTTGCCTGAGGCTCAGGGTAGGATTAGGGATTGATTGTAAATAGGCACAAGAAGTGATCGATATATTAAAAAACTGGATTAGGGAGATGGTAACACAACTCCGTAAAATTTAAAAAATCATTGACTCATACACATAAAACAGATGAATGATATGGTATATAATTACATCTCAATAAAGATGTTTTAAAAACTGTAAAGGACTTAGAGAAGAGTGCCTGGCTGAAAATAAGCACTAGCTAAGTATACATGAAATAAAACAATGCAGCATTGTTACTTGGGAAAAGCTGGGCTGAGCAGCATCCCCAAGGATGCTGAACCACTCTAGTCTCTCTTACCCCTTGTTCACCCTACCACCTCCCCCAGGGATCTAAAGCTGGAGTTCATCTTCTCAAGAGTCCAGGATGCTGCTAAGCCAGCCATATGTGTCTGTTTGGCTGCTACTGTCCCTCCCACTGCCAAAACTCTATGCAGCTTATTAAATGCCTTTTGTTTATGTAGCTCATGATGCCAAGTTGTACTTTATTAGACTGAACCAGTTGCTCTTATGCAAGCCTTTTAGAGGGGTGAGAGGGTAGGAGTATTGAGAAGAGGGAACGATCACATTATTGAGGGAGGGAGATTCTGTAAAACGACGGCTCCAAAACCAGTGACTGATTATGCACGGAAGTCCACACGTCCCTTGCCCTTGATAAATGGCATGCCCCAGGATTGCTTTAACACTGATCAAACAATACCCTCTTGGGTAGAAAAAAAGGAAGGACATGAGGAAGGTGCAGAGAGTTCAAGAAAGGGAAAAAGAAAATGGGAGAGGAGAAAGAACTGAGCTTGAAATGGATTTACAGTAAGGCTCTTCTACATCACAAGAAGAGGGAGGGTTTCATTTGTAATAAGTCCCTGGAAAAGACAAGAGTCACAAGCATACAATTCTTATAAACTTGTGGCTTTAGCATCTTTCCCCAAACCATTGGCATGAAGCTCTCAAACCTTCTGTGAACTCTTCATTCCGCAGGTTGGTTTCCCTGGCTGTCATTATGAACTGGCCCCTCCACTCACTTCTCACCAGGCCACATGCTCAGTCACTCACCATTTCCCACATTCACACTGTTGGAGTCTATCTTCCCAGTCATTTGAATGGATCAGTCCAAATCTTTAGAGCAGGAAAGAAATGTGACTCCCTCTCCTTCTTTCAAGTCTCCTCAGACTTGGCAGAATGGATCCCTGGAGTCATGCCCAGACCTAGTAAGGCCAACCCACTTTCTCTACTCAGTGTCAATAATTTATGCAAGCAATCCTTTAAAGATGATTTATTGAGCACCCACATGTGACAGGACCTGGGTTCCTGGGACCTGGAGTACTTCTCAAAATTGAGCGTGTATCAGGACCACCTGAGGACATGTTAAAGCACATGGAATAATGCCAGATCCAGAACAGTCTGTGCTGGAGCCAGCAATGAATTTGACAGATACGGTTCCTGCTCCCTTAAAGCTGAGAGTTTGAGGTTTCTCTCCATATACTACCTCCCATACATTAACCCAAAACCCTTTGAGTCCTTTCCCAAGATCTCTCTCAAGCTCAAATGTCATAGTCCCTACCTCTGAATCCTTGTTTGTTGCCTGTGAGTCTTGGGTCAAGTTACTTAACCTCTCTGCTCATCCATTTCCTCATTCCTGAAATGGGGATAATAGTACAACCTCTGTTAAAGAGCTAGTGTGAAGATTAATGCAATTCATACAGGTGAGGCACTTGTGAGGTCTGCAATTAAGTCTGTGACCTTTTATTCTTCTAAGTGCTACATGCCTCATTGCTGAATATCAGTACAGTCACCTTTGAAGTACTCCTCTTGGGCATCTATGCACCCACACCAGTGCCTAGTCTGCCCTTCAAAGCAATTTTGGAACTCTTATTCTGGAATGGCCATTGCTCATGGTGGCACAGTGGCAAGTTCACGTACTTAATTGTATAGCTGTCTGTGAAGCAGCTTTTAGCCAGTAAACATTTAACTGTATTGGAACACCCTCCCTACTCACCTGATCTGGCCCCAAATGACTTTTTTCTTTACCCAAATATAAAGGAAATATTGAAAGGAGGACATTTTGCTGACATTCAGGACATCATGGGTAATACAATGACACCTCTGATGGCCATTCCAGAAAAAGAGATCCGAAATTGCCTTGAAGGGTGGACTAGGCACTGGTGTGGGTGCATAGTTTCCCAATGGGAGTACTTCAAAGGTGACCTCAGCAACGAGGTGTGTAGCACTTTTTCTAGGATAAGTTCAAACTTAAGTGGCAGTTCTCATACAGCAGCTCTTCGTGCATAAAAGCGAAAACTCTGGTGGCACAGTGGTTAAGAGTTGTGGCGGCCAACAAAAAGGCTGGCAGTTCAAATCCAACAGGTATTCCTAAGAAACCCTATGAGGCACTTCTACTCGGTTCTATAAGGTTATTATGAGTCAGGATTAAGTTAACTGTGGATTTGGGCACACAGAAGGGGCCCAATTAAATGCCTACTCTTGTTTTATTATCATTATAATTATTACTGTCTCCATTAACACCATCATTAAAAGCTTATTCCCTCAGAAAGGCAAGGAACTATCAGCTTATAAAATGTTAAGCTGAAAAACGAGAAAGAGGCCTTCCAAGCCTCAGAATGGCCCAGCCCTCCCACACAGCTCTTTCCTCCTACCCCTATAGATTCTTCCTTTCTCCCCCAATCCACTCTCATAACAGCTTCTTGAAATAGCCAATCCACTTCCAAATCAGGGCCATTGCTGCAGTGGCCAGAGTCCAGGCCCAAGCTGGCAGGATAAAAGAATGACAGGCCCCTCTCATTCAGCCACACAGCCTACTTGTCACCCTTTTGGAAACCAGTGACTCAAATGCAACTCTCCTGCAAGGTGGCAGCTGGTGGGCTTTGGCAAAGCCCACAAAGGGAGCACATTCTCTCTCCCAGCAATCCATGGCACCAAGAAGGCCTTAATGCAGTGCTCACTCACGCTTTAGCCTAATTAAAACGGCATCACCAGTTTCAATGGCAGGTTTCTTCTGCTTACTGCAACTCGGGCTCTCTTCACTCTTGTTGCCACAGTTTATTAATCCCCAACGTGGAACTGAGGATGGTTGGATAAAAAGCTACCAGCTCTTTCCCCTCTCCATTGCCCTGTCTGTGATCCCAGGTCTGCAGACAATTAGTTTCCATCTCTGTTTATCTAAACTGGCTCAGAGACCTCGCAATGGGCACAGTTTTTATAAACCAATAGCTCAAACTCTTCTGGGTTAGCAAATGAACTTCATTTTATAATTTAGCATAAGACCTCCCAGGGACAAGGAGGCACATTTTATACAAACCAAGACACCCTCCACATGCCCATCTCAAAACAGAAAGCATCTGCTCTGGTACCCAGCAGGCAGACATAGCAGGTTATGAAATGCACTTCATGTTGCCTCTGCAAATTCAAAATTCTTTCTTTGAAAGGTTGTCTGCCTGCAAATTTCTGCAGGAATTCTGTGAAGAGCTCCATTTTGGTTTGCCTTGGCTATAAACTGGGTGCCACCTTGCTGTCCCTAGCTCAAGAGCCCTGTGTGAACAGCATGGTGGCATTTAGGGAGAGGCTCAATGGTCACATTAAGCAGAAGCAGCTAACTCTGAACTGAGATTTACAGCAACAGAGAAACAGGGTTTAATCATCTTTTGGATGGGGAGAAAAGGCACAGTAAAAGACCAAATGGCACCTCAGGAAATTCACTACCTTGACCCCTAGTCCTTTCCTGCACCCTTTAGTATTTATTCTTTTATTCATGTCTTCATCTCACATTCATTAAGTACCAAAGAGAACACATACAGCATGTCAGTTGAGGGCATGGTCTTTGGATTCAAGTAGAAATGCATGATTTCCAGTTTTGCCATTTGGCCAGCTGTGTCCTTGGACAAGTTGCCTAGCTCCTCTAAATCTCATTTTAAGGAGCCCTGGTTGCACAATGGTTAAGCACTCAGCTGCTAACTGAAAGGCTGATAATTCAAACCCATCAGTGGCTCTGCAGAATAAAACACCTGGCAATCTGGTCTCCTAAAGATTAAAGCCTAGGAAACCTTATGGGGTGGTTCTATTCTGTCCTATAGAGTGGGTATGAACTGGACTCAACTCAAAGGCACAGAACAGTAACAACAAGCCTCAGCTGCTGATGTGCAATTTAGTACACTTGTATGTATAATACGTATGTAAAGCACCTAGCACAGTGCACCAGACAGGGATGAGCTATGGCCTATGTGCTGGTGGTGATGGTGACAGTGGTGGTCGTGACGGTGAAGACTTCTAATAAGTATCGGGAGGTAACCAATAATAGTTAGTGGTCTAGCTACTGGTATTGTCAGACTTCTTTTCCAACTCCAAGATTCCAGCCCATTTCAGATGAGAAGCTGCATTTGACCTTTCCAAAGTCTCAGAATTCCAGCTCACAGGCGCTGCGGAAGCCAGCCCCTAACAAGGACAGTAAGCAGAGAAAGAGGGGATTCCCTTTCACTTGCCACCATTATCCATGACCCTTTCCCCTCTGAGACCTTCTGTGATAGTCAAACTGGACTCATAAGTAAAACATATTCTACGTATTCTCTAATCCTTCTTCTCAAGCTCAAGCTGGTGAAACATAGAAACCAACAGGCAGGAATTCAATGGAGCTCTTGTTCTAATCTAACAAAATTAAATCTTTTGATCACGATTTGGTGGATGACCATTAGATATAGTCCAGGTTTGGAAACAAACCTCAACTCTGCAGAATCTTCTCTTCAGTGAACACTCAACTGAAAGACAAGATGAAATCTTCATGGGGCTCTGGTGACAGAGCCCATAAATGCCTTATGAGAATCTTCTGTGATCATATAAATTTTGTTCTTCTCCCCGCACTTGGCTGGCCAAGCATTTTCATAATCTTTGCTTGGTGAAAGGGATTCTAAGCAAGGCACTTATTATTGCTCTCATTTAAGAGACGAGGACACTGAAGTGGACAAAGATGACAGGGTTGTCTCAAGATCACACAGCTGTCATTGGAGCAGTAAAAGTTAAAATGTCTTCATACTCCTAAACTCGTGGGTTTTTTCCCCGAGGAGGCCTTCTAGTCCAGCAGTTGATGTAAGTTTATAAACCCCTCACCAGCAGAATGAGAGGATGGGTCACTTGTCACTAGAATAGGGAAGGGATCAATAGCTTTGAGTGTGGCTATCAGGTGAACCTCAGAGCTAGCCTACAAGAACGTCCATCTGGGACTAGCAGTGACTACGAACATTGACAAGACAGTGTTCTTGAGGAGTTCTTAACTTGCCTCTAGTCTCTGTCCTCTGGGGCCCTTTATGCCTTGAGGTTTTTTTCTGCATCTCATTTACCTGGCAGCTTCCCTTATTTGACTCTCCAATGGAGAGGACGTGGCTAACCCTGTGACATCAAATGGCCTATAAATCAGCAGGGCTCACATACTCAGACTCAGGCTCCTGTACAAAATTTGCCCACCGTACTTCCTTTCAAGCGAACGAGGGGAGACAACAACTTAAGGTCCCACATCATTGCACAATACAAAACATGTGGGGCTGATTAATGCCAGACAAGAAGACACACAGTCTCTGAAACATGTTCATAAACATACCACTGGGTGGGGGCATCAGGGTGGCTTTAATTAAAGGCCTCCAGCCACCACCCTCACTCTGTTTGAGTTACTGTTTTACCCGCTGTGTCGCCGTGTTCCTGGACTGCAAACCATCTGAATTGCCGTCTTCGGGACCATGGTAGGATTTCAGCTTCAAACTCCCCGTGGTTCAGACTAACCCACACCAGCACAGAGCTGATGAATTTGAGATCTGTGAGTGGGCAGAAGCCTCCATAATGAGCATGCTCTTCATGGGATTCCTTCATAGTACAGGGTTTCCTCACCTTTGCTGTGCCACAGCCTGGTATCACCTATGGACTCCTTGCTAGGATGGTTATTTTGAATACAGAAAATAACGTGCATAGGATTATAAAGCAAATCAAAATATGAAACATCACATTTGTCATACAGTGATATGTGTGCTTGTTTACCAACACATTAAATAACAAGATGCAGACGCATATCTAACAACCACCATGACTTTGAAGTAATAATGAGCATATCTGAAGATCTCCGTGGGCAACGTAACGTGATATGAAAATATCAATGATTTCTATTAGTGACAAAGTCACAGGTACTGCTAACACTACTGTGATTTGTGCCTTTGTTCATAATTGAAGGAAATGCTAAGTTTCAGTTCAAGATTGAAAAAAGGATGTAATTATTTCATGGGCCCCATGAAGTCTACCCATAGTCCTCTTAGGCATGGGCAGTGTTCCAGACGAGGATTTCCATCCTGGAGAGGGACCATATAGATGAACTGCTGAAGAGGAAATGGGTGAGCAATCCATGCCAATGAGGGGATGTGTCAACAATCAGTTGCTGGATATGGAGGAAGGACAATTCCTAAGTACTGAAGTCACACTCAGATCCCTGACAATGAAGGAAAGATGATGTTCTGGGACACAGTACTGCAAGCACAGTGCAACCACAGCTAAAATAATCTCAATGCAAAGGACCCAGAGACCTGCCTTACTGTAATTAAAGAGACCCAACCACTGCCATCGAGTCAATTCCAACTCATAGTGACCCTACAGGACAGAGTAGAATTGCTTCACAGAGTTTCTGAGGAGTACCTGGCAGATTTGAACTGCTGACCTTTTGGTTAGCAGATGTACCACTTAACCACTGTGCCACCAGTGTCTCCAAAAGAGACAGGCTCATGAATTTTCCAACCTGATCACTTGTTATCCATGATATTGCTTCTCTAGATATTAGAAGAGCTTTGTAGGCCTACCATGTCACACCCCGGAATAAACCACCCAACCTACCACAGCCCAGGAAAGGTGAGTGGGAGGGGAAGGCTGACTTTGGCGGCCATATTTTGTACCATATGTCCCTGCCCCTTCTCAAACCTGTAGGTGATTGGACCAAAGGTGACAAGTTGCTAAACTAAACCTCTATTTCCCCATTGGTAAAACAGGGCTAATGATAGTTCACAGAAGAATTACAAAGATAAAATGCAACAATTATGTGACAAGACCTAGTGCCATGATGGTCCATAAGAGGCATCCATTAAATGTTTGAACTTATTTTTTCCTTCATATATAAAGGTTTTTTTAAATTATATATTACCTGCAAGGTGGTGGTGGAAGATAGGAATTTAATCCATGGCATGTTACTCCTCAATCCATTTTACCCGTGAATGGGCTGGAACAAAATTTTATTGTATTTGAAGCAGGCTGAAATGAAGGTCTACTCAGCATTAGACACAGAAAGAGAAGTACAATGCAAGACACATGTGCAATGTTAAGCCATAGGTTTTTAAAGTAAAAATAAACAGGTGAAATCCATTTTAATAATATATTTTATTCAACCCACTATATCCAAAAGATTTATCATTTTAACCCATAATCAATATAAAAACTTGATAAGGAGAGATTTTGCATTCTTTTTTTCATACTGAGTCCTTGAAACTCATTGTGCATTTTGTACTTCGGTTGTTGTTGCATGCCATGAAGCTGATTCCAACATATAGTGACCACATGTGACAGAGCATGACTGCCCCACAGGGCTTTCCTGGCTGTAATCTGCTCTCCAGGTTTTTCTCCTAAGGAGGAGCCATTGGGTGAGTTCAAACTGCCAACCTTTAGGTTAGCAGCTGTGTGCTTAACCATTTCACTATCAGGAATCCTTTTTATACTTCTAGCACACCTCAATTTGGACTACCCACATTTCAACTGTTCCATAGCCCCATGTGGCCAAACCAAATCAAACTCATTTCCGTCTAGTTGTTTACGACTCATATTGACATGGGGCTAACCCATCCACTGCCACTGAGTCGATTCCAACTCATAGTGACCCTACAGACAGAGTAGAACTTACCCATAGGATTCTCAAGGAATCCTATGGATTTGAACTGTCAATCTTTTGGTTAGCAGCCACAGCACTTAACCACTACACCACCAGGGTTTCCATGTGGCCAGTGACTATTAATATGGGGCAGCACAGGACTAGCTAGTAAAGTGATAGCTACAGTGATCATGGCATTAGGAACTGGGTTTTATTTAGATAGCAGCTAAGAGCAGACAGTGGATCCAGACTGGGTTCCAATGTCAGCGCTACCACTTGCCACCTGTGTGACATTGGGCAAGTGACTTCATCTCTTTGTGCCTAATTTCTTCCTCTATAATGGGGTAATAGCAGTACCAGCTTCCAGAATCACTGAGAATTAAATGAATGAATGCATGCAAAATGCCTAGAACAGCATCAGGCACATACTAAGCCATGAATAAATGTTAGCGGGAATTATTATTCCAGCTCCAGAGGAGGGCAGGAAAAAGGGTGCAGCGAAGTATAAAAACTCAATAGTGAGAGGTTTGCTACTCCTCTGTCTTGCTATTCCCCTTTTGGAGTTATCAAAACAGATTAGAAAGCTCTGCTGTCCTCCTTTAAGAGCCAAGGAAAGCGAGTATCCTCGTCCGCAGCATCACAGCATGAAATGATCCTTGGAGGGTGGTAGGCCCTCAAGTTCACAATCTAAAGGCAATCTGAGGAGCTATGGTTCCAATTAGGAAGGCAAAGCTGGCCCAAATACCATTCCCCGCAGCTTGGCAGGAAAAGTCATTTGCAACAAACCAGA
Source organism: Heterohyrax brucei (assembly GCA_028571685.1). Lineage (NCBI taxonomy): Eukaryota > Metazoa > Chordata > Mammalia > Hyracoidea > Procaviidae > Heterohyrax > Heterohyrax brucei. Next base: position 23,189,307 of record CM053166.1, on the reverse strand, counting down.
CTACGTCTCTCATTTTCAGTCTTTGTTTCTCTGTTCAAACATTTGTGAACTGTTTTGAACCTGGGGGAGACAGCAGCAGCAGCAGCAGCAATCATTTTAAAAGGCAGTCAGGATGAAATGAAGGCAGGCCAAACACCCAAGTGATTGAGACTATTAGAAGCCAGTATGTAAATCATGAAAATAAAGGGAAAATTAAGAGCAATAAAATTAACATCTGCCAAATACAAGCAATTATGTCTTCCTGAAAATAAATTCTAACTCTTGTAGATTAAGAGCTAAGAAAGCCCTGACAGATTTTTTTTCCTTTAACTCAGATATGCCTATTCCTCTCCCCTGGCATCCTTAGCGTGGCTTCTAGAATGTTGGCACAAGTCAAATTAGATGCCTCCATTTTATTTATGTTTCTATTGAAGTTTATTGTTTACAAACAGCAAAGTGCATAAATCTTAAATGTACACCTCAAAGGGGCTTTACATATGTAAATAACCAGTTGCTATGGAGTTGATTCCAACCCATGGCAACCACATGTGTGCAGAGTACAACCGTACGCCACAGGATTTGCAAGGCTATGATCTTTCAAAAGCAGATCTCCAGGCCTTTCTTCCAAGACACTTCTGGATGGGTTTGAACCACGTGCTTTTAGGTTAGTAGATAAGTGCTTAACCATTCGCACCACCCAGGCACTCCCAGGTCAAAATGTGGAACCTTTCCAGCTCCTCCAAGATGCTCACTTAGGCCCCTCCCAGGATCATCCCTCATAAAGATACCAGTCTTCTGACCTCTGCCTCCATAATGAGCTTTGCCTGGTTTTGAACTTCATATCTATTATATGTCTCCTTTGCTTTCCTGAGTCCTCCATCACTGACTTAAGCATTGTTATGGCAGGCACAGAGAAGAACGACAAGGGAGGAATAGGCAGGGATAGGGACACTAGACCCATCTCGTTTACACATCCTAACACTAACAAGGGGCTCTGGTGGCATAGTGTTATGAATCTGGCTGCTAACCAAAAGCTTGGCAGTTTGAATCTACCAACTACTCCTTGGAAACCCTATGGGGCAGTTCTACTCTGCCCTGTGGGGTCACTGTGAGTTGCAATGGACTCAATGGCCAAAACAAAGGAAAGAAAAACTGTTGTTGAGTTCATTCCAGCTTACAGTGAACCTATAGCCCAGAGTAGAACTGCCCGACAGGGTTTCAAAGGAGTGGCTGGTGAATCTGAACGGCCAGCCTTCCAGTTAGCAGCCGAACCCTTAACAACTGCAACTCCAGGGCTTCAAATACCAACAAAAAACACCCAGAAAAGGAACCTTAGAGAGGATAAGAGGCCCCCAAACACACCAACACGGTACACACAAGCTTCTCTGCCACCAGCACACGAACAACTGCTACTGCTCCAGGTTCCCAGAAGTCCCAATATACCACAAGCACTGCTCTGTAGTACCTCAAGCCTACAGCCATAGGGTGGTGAGTTGCACCATGAAAAGCTACAGCTTTATCTAGAGAAAGATGAGGTCATCTTTCCATAGGGACATCCTTTTCAGTTTAAGCTGCAAGCTAAGAGCTGGAGACACCCAGCCTGTGTTTGATTCCTAGTTTTGCCACTTCCTAGCTGTGGAACTTCAGCTGAGCGCCTTAACTTCTCTGTGCCTCAGTTTCCTCATCTGAAAAATGGATATAGGAATGGTGCCTACGTCATTAGCTGGTCTAAAGATTAAGCACTTAGAACAGGGCCTGAAACACAGTACTTAATGAAGATGAGCTATCACAGCAGCCCTGGTAACACAGTACTAAAGTCTTCAGCTGCTAACTGCAAGGTTTGTGGTTCAAACTTCCCAGCCTCTTCTCAGGAGAAAAATGTGCAGTCTGCTCCTGTAAAGATTACAGCCTTGGAAACCCTACGGGACAATTCTACTCTGCCCCACAGGGTGTCTATGAGTTGGAATTGATGGGACAGCAGTGGGTTATAACCTAGAAGATACCCTTAATACTTCCAGAAACAGCTAGAGGGGACAATGTAGACCAACACACTTGCAGTGTGCACATACAAACAGACACTCACGTAGGTGCACACAAGAACATGTGCAAACATACTTATTCATGTACATACACACACCCACACATATGCACCTTCAACTTCCCTCTTCTCAGAATACAGATGACAAAACATCTCCTAACCATCTTACAAAACTGCTTATTCAAAATCAGAGGAAAAGATCAAAGATCGAAGGAAAGGAAGTGTATAACAGGGAAGAGGAACCTGGTTCATAAGGAACCTATTTGCCATAAGTAGGTCTGGGGGACACAAATTGTCTCACTCCCTGGATGCATGCCAGGTTCCTTCATTCTGAGATGGCACTGCATGTGCTAGCCAAGGCAGCCAAGTGCCGTCGAGTCGGATCCGACTCATGCTAGAAGTCATCAAATCAACATAAAATCCTGGTGGGAGAAGAGGCCCGTGGGCCCCAAACCATAGCAAGCATTCAAGAGAAGAGAAAAGGAGATGGGTCATTCTGCTTCTCACAGGAACAGACATCGGGTATACAATGAGGCCAGCCCAGAATATCATCTGCGTGATTCCTTCCACGTCGAGAATTCCATGAGACCTACCAAACATCTCAAGACTCCAGAACTGGAGAGAAACCGAGATGTGGTATTCACCGAAACCAAACTAAATCTGCTGCTGTCGAGTCGACTCCAACTCGTGGCGACCCTATGTCCTTTCCTCTAAAAGGAATATGTCTGACAATGTTAGAGGTTTTTTTCCTTTGGTTTTTTGTTTGTTTGTTTTGTTTTTCCAAGACAGCAACAAAAATTTGGGGGGATGCTGTGATGACAAGTAAGATGATTTCTTACTAGAGCATTTTCTGGGATTCTATGTACAGAGTCCTCTAACATATTTTCCTCTGGCATCGCAGCCAGCCAAGCAATTGCCATAGAGTAAAAGTCTACTTCTACCCTTCATGAGCCATCAGAAGGAAGCAGCCCACACCCTGATGTTAAAGGTTAGGTCAACAAGGAGAGAAAACAAATAAAAACAGTGATGGAATCAAAAGACCTCTAAGATCTCAAGGAGGCAAGTAACTCACTGCGTGAAATAAGGGAAAACTTTTCTAAGCAAAAATAACCAGACTTTGTTAGGATGGAAGGAAGGAAGGACTTCAAAGAATTTGAGATCTAACAGTTTCTTCTCGTTGCTGTATAGCTGATGACGAAAGGATGGGAGGATTCTCTCTTTTTTGTCTCTCTCTCTCTGTGTTTGCGTGTGCAGGCGTGTGTGTGTGCGTGTGTGTGTGTGTGTGTTCAACCAAAGCCCAAATTCTATTGTTGCCTCAGATCTTGTTAATACTGTGTCTATTTGTTCTAAATGTGCTAGCCAGAAAAGGGTGAAGTTAGCCAAAATTATTTGGACTTTAGCCATTGCATGTGTACAAAGACAAGGAAATTTTATTTCCTTTTCCTCCTCATTAATGAGCTTATTGGCTTGAAGTGCTTTCAAGTTCTCCGGAGTAGTTTTGTGGTTTATAAATAGTCTAATAGCACCACCAATCAAAACTACAATGTCCACCTGTCTGCCTGGCCCTCAGAAGCTTGCATAAGAGTTAGGGTTATGATTGCCATTTCATCCCTTTTGGTAAAAAGAAAAAATCAGTCAGTACTCCCAGCTGCTACTTAACAGAACTGAACTATTTCACCGAATTAAAAAGACGTGCCTTCAAAATTAAAGCCTTATAACCTGAATGCTTAGTGGATGCAATTTGATTTTTTTGGCTGGCAGAAAGAGAAAACTCAGTGAGTACTGTTCCACACCACTGCCACACACACACATACACACACCTGTGATTGCTGTCCAGTCACTTACGACTCATAGAGATCCTGTAGTATCCTAGGAGTAGTATCCCGAGAACTGTCCCATAGGGTTTCCAAGGAGCACGTAGGGGATTCAAAGCAACAAATGGCGCTAAGAAGCTTGGGGCAGTGAAATACACCACCAATAAAAAAAAAATTAAAGCCTGATTTCCTTGAAAGATTTGGCAATGTTACTTACTGATTACATTTTTATGACAATGAAAGTTGTTTTAGGCAACTCATAAATCTCATGCGGAGAAATGAAGTTTAAAATGTATTAAGCCTTAATTTTGTTATAGAAAGAAAAACAATGCAGCTATAAAAGGGATGTTGTAGAAGAATATTTGTGACACGGAAAGATATCGTCCTTCTAATAAGTGGGAAAAAATCCATTTACAAAGCAATCTGTAGACTATAAGCCAATTTTTTACTAAAATACATACAGCAAAGAAAACCTAAAGGACATATACCAAAATACTAAAAGTAGTTCTCTCTGGATAATAGATTTAGAGGTTATTTTTGTTGTTGTTGATTTCTGTATTTTAAATTTTGTTCACTTAACAGGACTTAGGCTTCTGGAAACCCTGGTAGCATAGTGGATAAGTCTATGTCTGCTAATGACAAGGCTGGCAGTTAGAATCCACCAGGTGCTCCTTGGAAACTCAATGGGGCAGTTCTACTCCGTCCTGTAGGATCACTATCAGTCAGAATCGACTCAATGACTGTGGGTTGTTTTGGGGGGTTGTTTTTTTTTTTGGCTTTGATGCTTCTAGACTATGAAAAAAATAAAAACCACTGCTAAGTTTAACTTTACCCAAGTGTTAATGTCCGCACAAGTCCAAAATCAGAGTCTGATCAAAATCTTTCCCTAGAACAATCTACAACTACACACAACAACATGGATGAATCTCACAAACATACCACTGAGCAAAAGAAGCCAGACACAAAAGAGTGTAAATGGAATGGTTCCATTTACCTAAAACAAGAAAACCAAACCCAGTGCCATCGAGTTGATTCCGACTCATAGCAACCCTATAGGGCAGAGTAGAACTGCCTTAGAGTTTCCAAACAGCACCTGGCGGATATGAATCACTGACCTTTTGGTTAGCAGCAGTAGCACTTAACCACTATGCCATCAAACCTACAACATAAAAATAGGCAAAACTCTCTAATGTCAGAAGTTAGAGTGGTAGCTACTCTTGGGGGTAAGTGGGTGTGACTGGCAGGGACATGAGGTGGTTCTGGAGAGCTGGTAACATTCTGCTTATGGATCTTAACGCTCTTTACACAGCTTGTTAACTTTATAAAAATGCATTGATCTGTACCTTTAAGATTAGTGTACTTTTCTTTGGGTCATTATACTTCAATTAAATTTAAAAAACAAAACAAAAAAATAGATTGACCAGCATTGTTTTAGCAAGTGGGTTTAGATCAGCACTTCTCAAACTTCAATAACTTAACAATCACCAAGAATCTCATTAAAGTGCAGATTCTGATTCAGCAGGTCTGGGGTGGGGCCAAATAATCTGCATTTCTAATCAGCTCCCAGCAGTTGGTCCCCAGTCTAGACTTGGAGAAGCAAAAGTATACACAACATACCTGAGGATACATGGAACTTAATCAAAGTGCACTTAGAAAAGAAGCCAGGACATTCTAAAGCATATTGTTTCCAGTTCTTTAACCAGAAGCCCTGGAGGCTCAGTGGTTAAATGCTGTGTCTGCTAAACCCAAAGGCTGGTAGTTTGAATCCACCAGGTGCTCCTTGGGAACTTTATGGAGCAGTTCTACTCTGTCCTATATGTCACTATGAATCGGAATCGACTCGATGGCAGAGAGTTTGAGTTTGGGTTGGTTTAGTTCTTTAACCCTATGGAGGAAACCCTGGTGGCATAGTGGTTAAGAGCTACAGCTGCTGATCAAAAGGCCGGCAGTTGGAAGCCACCAGGTGCTCCTTGGAAACCACATGGGGCAGTTCTACTCTGTCCTATAGGGTCACGACGAGTTGGAATCAATTTAACAGGTTAATCCCATGGAACACAGTTCTACTCTGCAACACAAAGAGTTGCCATGAATTGGAACTAAGTCAGTAGCAACTGGTTTGGTTTGGGTTTTATGCCCACTTACACACAATGGGATTCCAAATTTGTGTTCCTTCAGTACTAAAGAAAATGCATGGGCTCTTTTTGTCCTTCTGTGCTTTAGAAAGAGGCCAAGAGAAGTGCAAGACATCAGGTTTCTAGGACATCAAACCAAAAAGCAAGCCAGCTCTTCTAGCCCCACCCCATTAACTACCAAAGCAACTGACTTCACTTGGGGAGTAATGGCTCCCTGCAGTTCAGTGGTTTGTGAGAGCCTTCTATAGGCTCCCTATTTGACAAGATATTAGTCACAAGCCATGCCAGAGTGTGTGATTTAATGAGACCCACATGTAACTGCTTAAGAGTAAACACTCACTTAATCCCATGTAGCTGAATGGTCTAACAAATGAATTAGCTGGTGGCATCCACTTAGGATATATGATCCAATTTATATTATGATTTCTTTCGAAGGGCTGAACTGATTTTGACACATATAAAAATGTGGTTTCAATCACCTACAATTGCACCATTTGAACAAAGGGGAGGGAAAGACTTTTAAAAGGCCCAGACCTGAGGAGCGCAAAATAACAAAGTAAAATGAAGGAAATATGTGCTGGTGCTGGAATGGGGGAGGTGGGGGAGCCTGTATCATTAGTACTGCCATCAAGAAGCCCAGGAGACTTTCATCTCTGCTGCTCAGTTCACTCAGCAGAAGGCTGATGATAAAATATGTAGTGTCAGGAAGCCTTGAAAAAGAGCTCAGAGAATTCCTCTCCATTTCCTCCCTCTATTGCCTTCATGTCCACTGACAGTTCAGGAGTCCAGGAATTACTAGTGGACACTCCAACTTAGGGCAGAGAACAGAACAGGGCTCTGTCAGACCCTAGATGCCACCCTAAGACTAAACCCAAACTAGTAGGTTTTCATGCTTAAAGGACTTCCATATTATGCTTGGTGAATGACACCAGTGGGAGAAAAAAAATGACAGAGTGCTACTCTTGGTTAGAAAATTCATGAATCTTTACCAAAGGCTTCTCAGTGTAGTCCTTGACTTTCTCTCATTCTGTTGCCACAACAACTCTGTGAATTGAACTCCATGAATTGACCTGTGCCCCCCCAAAAAGACATGTTAAAGGAGCCCTGGTGTTGTGTACAGTGGTTAGGTGCTCACTTCTAACTGAAAGGTTGCCAGTTCGAACCTACCAGCCACTTATTGGGAGAAAAAAGGTGGCAGTTGGCTTCCATAAAGATTATTACCTTTGAAACCTTATGGGGCAATTTTACTCTATCCTGTAGAGTTGCTAGGAGTCTGAATCTACTCAACGACAAGGAGTTTGTTTTGTTTTGTTTTTGATGTTTTTCATCTTTATGGAAGCAGATCACCACAGCTTCCTTCCATGGTGCCACTAAGTAGGTTCAATCCAGCAACTCTGAGTTAGTAGTCAAGTGTGAAGTGTTTGCACCACCCAGGGCTTTACCACTTGCTAAATTTCAGACCAATTATTTAGCCACTTGGTGACTCAGTGTCCATATTTTTGAAGTCAGGGTAACAATAGTACGTAGTCTCATTGAAATGTGATGAGGACTTGAAAAGAGAATCCATGTAAGGTTGTTGGAACACCTGGCATGCAGAACATGCTCTATAAAGGGTAGGAATTATATGCTAGGGCCTGGATGACCTGGGGAAATCACCTAACTTGTCTATGCCTTAGTTTCCTCATCTATAGAAAGGACTATTCCAAGGACGGCTAAGACAACGACATGTAGGGGCCAAGGACAGGAACTCACATGGGGTGAACTTGCCTTCTTTACACCTCTGGGTCTTGCTTGTGTAGTGCAGCCAGGAGACAACACACATTTCTAGGAAAATAGGAGCAAGTCAAGCAGCAATCAGGGCAAAACCGGGAATGACTGGGAAGGGAGGCATAAGGGGCTTGGCCATGTTGGAGGTTTGGGACTAGAGCAGGAACTGACACCCTCCCCAGTAACATGAACTATGGGAGGGCAGTCCTTAGGCTCCGCAAGTCCCCACTGCATTTCTAAACCAATAGTGATGACAGTGCAGTTGACTTTGAGCTACAGAAATCTTTGTCCAACTTTGAAAAACAACCCACGGCAGCTACAGGGCAAAGGTTAGACACATCTCTCCTCAGACTTATTATTAATGGGTTCCTAAAAGGAAAGGGATTGCTTATTTATTACCTCCTTTCGGCTTACCCCTTTCTGAACTGAGGCAAGAGAGACAAGAAGAAGGAGAATTTCCTTCTAAACATTTTTCTTTCTTTTTTAAGAGTAAAAGCAAATCTATAGGGTCAAGAAAATCCACACCATTTACATGGGGCTAACAGGCATGCAAAAGAGCAAAGAAGGTGGGAATTTTAAGTGTTACTTTTTTTCACTTATTCAATCCATGACTTCTGTCATCTTTGCAGTCTCATTTTTTTCTGTTTTTTTTTTTTTTTAACTTAAAAACTCCTGGAGGAGGTAGACTAAGACAACAGAGTAGCCACAAGTATCTTCTGATCCCTCTGAAAACAAAGAACCATTAAAAAAAAAAAAAAGAAAAAAAAGAAACACCTGAAGGATTATATGGGATATTCTAGGAGTCCTGAATATCAAGTGGAAAGCTGAGAGACTGGACTGAGTGGCAGGGAAGGGACAGCAGGTTTAGAAGTAACTACTTCAGCCAAAATTAAATCCAAAGAGGGACCCACTTCAGATAGCCAAGCAGAGCAGCCACATGGCCACAAACAACCAAACAAAGCAGCAGGGGCCTTGAGCAGAGCCCATCTTTTTCAGCTGGGAAGCTGAGCTTCATTTAGCCACACCTGCAGGACCACAGAGGAGTTTGACCCAAGCATCTAAGCTAAGTGGTTGCAAACTCTTGAGGACTCAAAAATCTTTCTTACACACTAATTTCTCTCCCTTTCGCCAGCAATTTCCCTGTCTTTCTCTGCTCTGCACGGAGTGCTAAACTCTGATGCACCACCTGGGCCAGAAGTGGGACAACTTATGTGCATGCCCTGAGTTATTCCCCCAGACTTGGAGAGGGAAACAAAGGAAGGGGAAGAAAAAAGTTCCGCTGGATCCCCTGAGCCAACAACTCCCCCTACCTTTCTCAGTGAGCTCATACATGTAACCATCTGGTGATAGCACACTGGAATTTTTAAGGCTACAATAATCAATCTAGCTCAAACAACAAGAATAGTTGGACTAAATTTTAAAAATAAATAATAGAAAAATTAGAACACAATCATCAAACGAATAAATTACAACAACTTTCTGAAAGCTCAGAGGCACCAATCAATTTCTAATCCTTTAAAGAAGCAAACCAGCATGGCCTCAAAAATCTTCCGAAACAAAAAATTAAAAAATTTTCCAGATGAAGAAGACTTCTTACTGAATACAAAAGAATAATGTTTAGAGCTCTGTAAGACATCAGGAAAGAGATTAGGCAAAGTGCAGCAGAGGATAATGAAAAACAGGCTGCAAGAAATACTTGAGCAACAATGATCTGAAATTCAGAAGACTAACAATAAAATTACAGAATAGACAATTCAACAGAGTCAAAGGAACAGTTATGAGGCAATGGAATGCAGACTTATTGAGAATGAAAAGAAAGCAACTGATAGCAGCATATATGAGGAAAAAACAGATAAAATAATTAAAATAATGAAGATCCACTAGGAGTTACATGGGACTCTATCAAGAGAAATGATTTACAAGTGACTGGAGTACTAGAACAGGGGGGCATAACAGAAAATACAGAGAGAATTGTTTAAGATATATTGAGAGAAAACTTCATTGATATCATGAAAGACAAGAAGATATTTATCCAAGATGTTCATTAAACTCCTCACAAGGTAGATCCCAAAAGAAAGATACCAAGATATATTATCATCAAACTTACCAAAACTGGAGATAAGGAGATGCTTTGAAAGGCAGCTACACTTAAACAAAAGATAACGTACAGTGGAGAGTCATTAAGACGGAGCTCAGGTTAGTCAGTGGAAACCATGCCTGCAAGAAGACAATGGGATGACATATACAAAGCATTGAAGGAAGGCGGAAAGAAAAACTGCCAACCAAGATTTATATATCCTACAAAACTGTCTCTCAAATATGACAGCAAAGTTAGGACATTCCCAGATAAGCAGAAGTTTAGAGAATTTGCAAAACCAAACCAAATTACAAAAAACACTAAAGGAAGTTCTTCAACTAGAAAATCAATAACATCAAATATATACCCAAGGATACAATGCTGGACAGAGAATCTAGATATCAACAAAAATAAATCAAAGCTAAAACACTAAAAATAAGGAAACAGAGATATCAGTATGTAAATGATGACAACATTATACCAAAGAGAGACAAATTAATGTATTCATAGATCTTTAGGATGGAGAGGAAGTCAAGGCAATACAAAGAAATTAAAGACTGGTTGAAATTTAGAACACTAAGAGTAGATATCAAGGTAACCACAAAGGAAATTAACAATACTACACGTAAAACAAGAAATAAAATCAAGAATTCTCAGCAGCTATAAAACCAACAGCAACGAAAAGGATGAAAAGGAAACCCATAAAGAAAAACAACTAGCACTGAAAATTAAGTGGAACAAAGAAACTATCAACAACACGCCAAAACAGGCAAAAAAAAAAAAAAAAAATGACAGCACTCAATTTGTACCTATCAATAATCACTTTGGTGATTATTGGAGGTACATAGGTTAAATGCACCAATAAAGAGACTAAGAGTAGCAGAATGGATTACAAAAAGCACAATCTGTCTATATGCTGCTTATAAGAGACACACCATAGGCTTCAAGATGCAAACAAACTGAAACTCAAAGGATGGAAAAATATACACCAGGCTACCAACATTCACAAAAAAGCAGGAGTAGCAATAATTATTTCAGGTAAAATAGACTTTAAAACAAAGTCCACCACAGTGGACAATGAAAGTCACTATTTATTGTTTACAGGGTCAATACATCTGGAGGATGTAACCATATTAAGTATTTACACACTCAATGACAGAGCTTCTAAATATCTCAGATGAACTCTAACAACACTGCAAAGGGAAACAGACAGTTCCACCATAACTTCATAACACCACTGGATAGAACATCCAGAAAGAAGCTCAATAAAGACATGGATGATCTAAATGCCACAATCAATCAACCGGACCTCAAAGACATACGTAGATCATTCTACCAAATAACAGACAACTATACATTCTTTTCCAATGAACATGGGACATTCTCCAGAATAGACCACATATTAGGTCATAAAGCAAATCTGAACAAAATTCAAAACACTGAAATATTGCAAAGCAGCTTCTTAAAACATAAAGCCATAAAAATCAAAATCAATAACAGAAAAAGCAAGGAAAAAATTAAACCCATGGACATTAAACAACACCTGTTCAAAAACTGTGGGTTATAGAAGAAATCAAGGATGGAATAAAGAAATTCATAGAATCAAATGAGAATGGAAACACATCCTACCAGAACCTATGGGATACAGCAAAAGCAGTGCTCAGAGGTCAATTTATCTCAATAAATGCCCTCATCCAAAAAGAAGAAAGCACCCAAATCAAGGAATTAACCCTACAACTTGAACAAGTAGAAAGAGAGCAACAAAAGAACACCTCAGGCACCAGAAGAAAACAGATAATAAAAACCGGAGCAGAACTAAATGAATTAGAAAATACAAAAACAATTGAAAGAGTTAACAAGGCTGAAAGCTGGATTTTTGAAAAGGTCAACAAAACTGATAAATCGTTGGCCAGACTGACAAAAGAAAAACAAGAGAGGAAGGAAATACAGCCTGGTAATGGTACAAAAACATACATAGACCAATGGAACAGAATGAAGAGTCCAGAAATAACACCATCCACCTATGAGCAGCTGATATTTGACAAAAGCCCAAAGTCCATGAACTGGAGAGAAAAACAGTCTAACAAATGGTGTTGGCAAAAGTGGAAATCCAACGGCAGAAAAATGAAACAAGACCCACATCTCACACCTTGCACAAAAACTTACTCAAAATGGATCAAAGACCTAAATATAAAATCTAAAACAATAAAGGGAGAAAAAATAGGTACAATGCTAGGAGCCCTGATATATGGCATAAAGCCAAGCCAAGTGCCGTCGAGTCATACAAACTATAAAATATTACTAACAATGGAGAAACAGCGGAAGAGAAAATAGATAATTGGAAGCTACTAAAAATCAAACACTGACGCTCATTGAAAAACTTCACCAAAAGAGTGAAAAGGCTATCTACAGACTGGGAAAAAAATTTTGGCTACCATGAATCCAGTAAGTGTCTAATCTCCATCATCTACAAGGTACTGCAAAACCTTCACAACAAAAAGACAAAAAACCCAACTAAAAATGGGTAAAGGATATTAACAGGCACTTCATCAATGAAAACACCCAGGCAGCTAACAGATACATGAGAAAATGCTCACAATTATTAGCCATTAGAGAATCCAGATCAAAACTACAATGAGATAGCATCTCACCCTAACAAGGCTGGCATTAATTCAAAATATACAAAACAATAAGTGTTGGAGAGGTTGTGGAGAGGTTGGAACTCTCCTACACTGGTGATGGGAATGTAAAATGGTATATCTACTTTGGATATTAATTTGGCACTTCCTTATAAAGCTAGAAGTAGAAATACATTCCAGAAATGCCATTGTTTGGAATATATCCTAGAGAAATAAGGGCCGTCATACAAATAGATACATTCACACCAATGTTATTGCAGCACTGTCCACAATAGCAAAAAGATAGAAGCAACCCAGGTGTCCGTCAACAGATGAATGGATGAATAAACTATACCATATCCACACACTGAAATACTACACAACGGAAAAAAAAAATAAAGCAGCTATCTTCAGAAATACCTGATTACATGGAGTTATCTGAGAGACATTATACTGAGTGAAGTTAGTCACAAAAGGATAAATATTGTGTGACACCACTATTATAAGGACTCAAGAAAAGGTTTAAATAACTAAAGATAATAATCTTTAACGGTTATGGGGCAGGGGAGGGAAACGGATATTCATCGATTAGATAGAGTAGATAGGAATTGGGTTAAGCGAAGGAAGCGACAGCAGGTAGGAGAAGAGAGATTAACGCTGATGGACTACACCAAAAGAGAAGAGGTTTCCTAAACACAACCCAATACTTTAAAGGTCAGAGTAGCAGGTGCAGAGGTCTGGGGACCATGATTTCAGGGGACATCTAGGTCAACTGGCATAAGTAACTTTATTTCCTTAAGAAGACGTTCTGCATCCCATTTTGGTGAGGGGCATCTGAGGTCTTAAAAGCTAGCAAGTGTCATCTAAGGAGCATCAGTTGGTCCCAATCCACCTGTAGCAGAGGAGAATGAAGGACATCAAAGACATGATGAAACTATAAGCCCAAGACACAGAAGGGACAAATGATCAGGAGACTACATCAATCCGCATGAGACCAGAACTAGATGGTACCCAGCCACAAATGACTGCCCTGACGAGGAACACAACATGGAGTCCCTGACTTAGCAGGAGAAAAACAGGGTGCAGAAATAGAATTCTGTTAAAAGGCCAGACTTGATGATCAAACATCCTGGAGAGTCCCCTGAGAACGTGGCCCCTGGACTCACTGCCAGCCCAGAGCTGAAACCAACTCTCCAGATTAGACTGCACTATACGACATAGAGTGATGCTGGCAAAGGCTATGCTTCTTGGCTTAAATATATACATAAGGCTGTCAGAGCAGCTCCACTCTAGAAGCAAGATGGGAGGTGAAAGGAGAGAACAGGAGTTGGTTAAACGTATATGGGAAGTTCGGGGTGGAAAGGAGAAGAATGCTGTCACAAGGTTGAGAGGGTAGATAGAGCTGCATAGAGGTATGTGTGTGGGGTTTTGCACGTCAAATTAACTTAAATTGTAAACTTTCACTTAAAGCACAATAAAATAAAATAAACTCATGGAAATGTGACTTAGTACACTCGGTGTAGGATTTGGGCTGTCTCTAGGAGCTGTGAAGCCACGACAGTTAAGCACTCAGCTCGTAATCAAAAGGTTGGCAATTTCAAACCACCACCACCGCTGCCCCTGCTCCCCAACAGCTCTGCAGGAGAAAGACCCGGCAATCTGCATATGTTAAACAACATTAAACAAATCCATCTAGTCAATTCCAGCTCAGAATGACATTACAGGACAGAGTAGAACTGTCCCATTGGGTTTCCAAGGCCGTAATTTTTATGGAAGTACCTTGCTTCATCTTTTTCCCTTTGGTGGATTTGAACCACCAACCTTTCAGTTGGCAGCTGAGTGCTTAACCGCTGTGCTATCAGTGCTCCTTCCTATAGAGAATACAGCCTAGAAATCCTATAGGGCAGTTCTACTCTGTCACATAGGTTCACCATGAGTTAGAATTGACCTAATGACACACAATGAAAGTGTAGAGAAAGATTCACATAGCTTACAACTTGGCAAGTCCATTCCTAGGTGCATCACCTAACCAGGGGCTTTTGCCTTTCTTGACCTTGACCCACATAGTAAGGGTAAGCAATGTTTCATTCAATACATTTGAATTGAAAAGTAGCAAAGCAAAATTCATTATCTTGTAATTGCAGCCTGTTGAATGAAACAATAACAACTCTTACCATTTGCAACAGATCTGATGTTTTCTATCGCATTCTATTCTATTTCATGTTTTGAAAGCTGGTTGCAAACCACTGAAATGATTTCACGACCCATGAATGGGTCACACACACTGTGTGTTAAACACATCTCTGAAAAACTAACATATATACACACAAAGGAAACCCTGGTGGTGTAGTGGTTAAGTGCTATGACTGCTAACCAGAAGGTCAGTGGTTCAAATCCTCCAGGCATTCCTTGGAAATTCTATGGGGCAGTTTTACTTTGCCTATAAGATTGCTATGAGTTGGAATGGACTCGACGGCAACAAGTTTAGGCATACACACAGAAGTGACACATTCATTATTTGAAATAGGAAAAACTACAGGCAACCTAATATCAATCAAACTAGTTGCCTTCGAGCCCATTCCAACTCATGGTGACTCCATGTGTGTCCAAATAGAACTGTTTACATAGTGTTTCGAGTGGCTGAGTTTGGGGAAGCAGATGGCCAAGGCTTTCTTCTGAGGTGCCTCTGGGTGGCCTTGAACTGTCCACCTTTTGCTTAGCTGCTCAGTGTGCTAACCATTTGTAACACTTGAAATCAAGAAGCCACTGCCATTGAGTCAATTCTGACTCATAGCAACCCTGTAGGTCAGAGTAGAACTGCCCCATAGAGTTTCCAAGGAACACCTGCTGGATTTGAATTGCCAACCTTTTGGTTAGTAGTTGGAACACTTAACTACCACACTGCCAGGGCTTCCTTGTACTACCCAGGAGCTCCAAATATTGACAGGAAAATGGCTAAATAAACTATTTTCATATAATGAACTATACACAACATCTAAAAAAATGAATGAACTGGAGCAACAAAGACATGAGGGAATAAAAGAGCCCAGGCAACAGAAGAGGACCCATGTGAATGAGTGATTGTATTAACATATGACCAGAAGAACCAGATGGTGCCTGGCTACCACCAAAGACAGTCGTGACGGGCCACACAATGTTGAATCCCTATGGCAACATGAGAAAAAGAGGGGTGCATCTCAAGAACTCTACTAAAACACCACAATTGATGGTCCAGTGGCCCGGGGGTTCCCCTGGGAGCATGGCCCCTAGACCTGCTTCTGCCCTCCCTAGAAAACTCTACTGACATCAACTCTTCGGACAAAAATGGACTGGACATGGGGACACAGTGTGATCATAAGGTGTGTGTACTTTATGGTTTTATGCATTTATAGGATGCTGTCCTACTGGTCTCTTTCTAGCTGGGAGAGAAGAAGGTGGTGAGGAGAAGACAGGAGATTGTTAAGAGGACATGACATATATAGAATGACAAAAGGAGTGCACTGTCACAGGGCAGGTAGAGCAGAGGGAGCTGCAGATAGGCAGGCATACAAATGTAATTTGCATTGTATACTTTCACTTAGTCACAATAAAAAAATGAGTGAACTAGAGTTATAAGTAACAACATGAATCAACTACCATATATAACACTGAGCAAAAAAGGCAAGTTGCAGAAAGATTTGTTGCTGTTAGGTGCCATCAAGTTGGTTCCGACTAATGGCGACCCTATGGACAACAGAATGAAACACTGTCCAATCTTGTCCCATGTACACAATCTTTTTTATGCTTAAGCCCATTGTTGTGGCCACTGTGTCAATCCATCTCATCGAGGGTCTTCCTCTTTTTGGCTGACCCTCCCCGAGCATGATGTCCTTCTCCAGAGACTGGTCCTTTCTGCCAACATGTCCAAAGCATGTTCTTACATCTTGCCATCTTTGCTTCCAAGGAGCACTTTGGTTTTACTTCTTCCACAACAGATTTGTTTGTTATTTTGGTGGTCCATGGTACATTCAACATTCTTCTCCAACACCATAATTCAAAGGTATCAATTCTTTTTCGTTGTCCAGCTTTCACATGCATGTGATTGGGTTAGGTGCACTTTAGTCTTCAAGGTGACATCCTTACTTTTCAATACTTGAAAGAGGTCCTTGGCAGCAGATTTTCCCAGTGCAATGTGTCTTTTGATTTCTTGACTGCTGCTTCTGTGGGCGTTGACTGTGGACCCAAGTAAAATGAAAACCTTGACAATCTCAATCCTTTCTCCATTTATGACAATGTTGCTCATTGGTCCAGTTGTGAGGATTTCTGTATTCTTGATGTTGAGGTACAATCCATAATGAAGGCTGTGGTCCTTGATCTTAATGAGTAAGTATTTCAAATCTTCCTCACCTCGAGCAAGTAAGGTGGTGTCATCTCCATAATGCAGGTTGTTAATCCAATCCTGATACCTTGGTTCTTCTTCATATAATCCAGCTTCTCAGATTATTTGCTCGGCATACAGATTACAAAGGTATGGTGAAAGGATACAACCATGACACACACTTTTCCTGACTTTAAACCATACAGTGTCCCTTTGTTGTGTTCTCACAACTGCCTCTTGATACATATACAGATTCCTTAAGAGTACAATTAAGTGTTCTAGAATTCCCATTCTCCACAATGTTAACCATAATTTATTATGACACACACAGTTGAATACCTTTGCATAGAGAATGAAACACAGGCAAACATCTTTCTGGTATTCTCTGCTTTCAGCCAAGATCCATCTGACATCAGCAAAGACACCCCTGGTTCCAAGTTCTCTTCTGAACTCAACTTGAATTTTTGGCAGTTCCTTACCAATATACTGTTGCAGTCACTTTTGAATGATCTGGAGCAAAATCTTACTTGCGTGTGATACTAACGATATTGTTTGGTAATTTCCTCATTTGGTTGGATCACCTTTCTTTAGAATGAGCATAAATATGGATTTCTTCCAGTCAGTTAGCTAGGTAGCTGTCCTCCAAATTTCTTGGCATAGACGAATGAGTACTGCCAGCGCTGTGTCTCTTTGTTGAAATATCTCAATTGATATTCCATCAGTTCCTGGAGCCTTGTTTTTTGCCACTGCCTTCAATGCAGCTTCGACTTCTTTCTTCAGCACCATTGGTTCCTGATCATATGCTACCTCTTCAAATAGCCGAACGTCAATGAGTTCTTTCTGGTGTAATGACTCTGCATATTCGTTCCATCTTCTGTTGATGCTCCCTGAGCCATTTAATAGTTTCCCTGCAGAATCCTTCATTACTGAACTTGAGGCTTGAATTTTTTCTTCAGTTCTTTCAGCTTGAGGAACGCAAAATGTGTTCTTCCCTTCTGATTTTCTATTTCCAGCTCTTTACACGTCATTATAATACTCCATTTTGTCTTATTGAGCTGCCCTTGAAATCTCCTGTTTAAGTCTTTTATTTTGCCATTCCTTCCTCTTGCCTTAGCTACTCAATATTTGAGAGTCAGCTTCAGAGTCTCTTCTGACATCCAATTTGGCCTTTCTTTTTTTCCTGTCTTTTTAATGACCTCTTGCTCTCTTCATGAATGATGTCTTTGATATCATTCCACAGTTCATCTGGTCTTTGATCATTAGTGATCAACATATCCAATTTGTTTTTGAGATGGTCTTTAAACTCAGGAGGGATGTACTCAAGGTTATACTTTAGCTCTTGTAGACTTGTTCTAATTTTCTTCAGTTTCAGTTTGAATTTGTATATGAGCTATTGATGATCTGTGCCACAGTCAGCACCTGGTCTTGTTCTGACTGCTGATATGGACCTTTTCCATTGCCTTTTTCTAGTCTGTTTGGTTCCTGTGTATTCCATCTGGTGGGCTCCATGTGTACAATTGCTGTTTGTGTTGGTTAAAAAGGTATTTGCAATGAAGAAGTCATTAGCCTCACAAAATCTTATCACGCAATCTTGGGCATCATTTCTATCACCAAGGCTATGTTTTCCAACTACTGATCCTTCTTTGTTTCCAACTTTCACATTCCAGCCACCAGTAATTATCAGTGCATCCAGATTGCATGTTCAATCAGTTTCAGACTGCAGAAGCTGGTAAAAATCTTCAATCTCTTTGACCTTAGTGGTTAGTGCACAAATTTGAATAATATTAACTGGCCTTCCTTGTAGGCATATGGATATTATCCTACCACTGACAGCATTGTACTTCACGACAGATCTTTAGAAGTTCTTTTGATGATGAATGCAACACCTTTCCTCTTCAAGTTTTCGTTCCCAGCATAGTAGACAACACAATTGTCGGACTCAAAATGGCCAATACCAGCCTATTTCAGCTCACTACTGCCTAGGATATCAATGTTTATGCATTCCATTTCATTTTTAATGATTCCCAATTTTCCTAGATTCATACTTCATACATTCCATGTTCCGATCATTAATGGATGTTTGCAGCTGGCTCTTCTCATTGTGAGTCATGCTACAGATACAGAAGGCCTTACTTCATCCACGCCATTAAGGTCAACTTTACTTTGAGGAGGCAGCTCTTCTTCAGTAGTCTTCCAAGTGCCTTCCAACCTGAGGGGCTCACTTTCTGGCACCATATCTGACAATGTTCAGCTGCTGTTCCCTGGCTAATTCCTTTAAGAAATAGACTGCCAGGTCATTCTTCCTAGTCTGTCTTAGTCTGGAAGCTCAGCTGAAACTTGTCTATACCAGTGGCATAGCTTCCAGCATCACAGCAACAAGCAAGCCTCCACTGAGAGACAAGTGGGGGCTGCTCACTCTATTTTTACCCTCCTTATCTTGCTATTCTCCTTACATGATGCTGTTACCCACCCAAAGACAGCAAAAAGCAATATACAGTCATGCATTATTTAATATCTATGATAACATATGTTCTCTGAAATAGAACTTTAAATGATCTGGATGTTGTGCAATCACCATATTATATACTTGTTATTAGGTCCCAGCAAGTCATTTCTGATTCATAGTGATGCCATGCACAACAGAACGAAACACTGCTTGGTCTTGTGCCACACCCACAATCATTTTTATGCTTGAATCCATTGTTGTAGTCACTGCATCATTCCTTCTTGGTGAGAGTCATCCTCTTTTTCGCTGATCCTCTACTTTACAAAGCATGATGTCCTTCTCCGGGGATTGATCCTTCCTGAGAACATGTCCAAAATATGTAGTCTTGGTATCCTGGCTTCTAAGGAGCACTCTGGTTGTACTTCTTCCAATACAGATGTGTTGTTCTGGCACTCTGTGGAATATTCAATATTATTCACCAACACCACAATTCAAAGGCATTAATCTTTCTTCTGTCTTCCTTATTCATTGTCCAGCTTTCACACACATATGGTGGGACTGAAAATACCATGCATGGCTTGGGTCAGGCACACTTAGTCTTCAAGGTGACATCTTTGCTTTTCAACACTTTAAAGAGGTCTTTTGCAGTAGATTTTTCTAATGCAAGGCATCTTTTGATTTCTCGGCTACTGCTTCCACGGGCATTGATTGTAGATCCAAGTAAAATGAAATCCTGAACAACCTTGATTATTATATATATATATATATTACATCCTTAGCAAAGCTATATGGGATATCTTTTGCTTCATTTCCAGATCTATCTTCTCCTTTGCCTCTCCCTGCTGCTATCATTAGCACTGATTTTGCTGCATTCAGGAACTAAGACACACTTCATGGTAATATATTCAGAAGAAAATTAAACGGATTATGCTTCGACACTCAATAGAAGAGCAATATGTGAGATTGGCTGCTGTTGCCTATGAGCTGAAGCATACACTGATACATGGTAAACTTTTTATTTGTAAGTAGAGAAATTTCACAGGACAGTACCTACACAAGCTGGTAACATAGGTGTTTATTATGACTATCAAGACATATGTGTTCTAGGTTATACATGTACTGTACCATTGTATGCCTGGCAGCACAACTGATTTATATTAACAAGAGATATACAATACATGTGTTGTGTGCAGAAAGCTGTTTGGCTACATCCACTATGCACAGTTCTCCAGCTGAGATTTCTAAACTCTGTCACTCTGCACAATTATTAAGAGCTACAGCTGCTAACGAAACGGTCAGCAGTTCACGTCAAACAGTCAGTGCTTGGAAACCCCAAGAGGCAATTCTACTCTATCTTATAGAGTCACTACAAGTCAGAATCAACTCAATGGTAATTTTTTTGTCTTATTATAACCTTATGGGACAATGGACATATATGTGGTCAGATGTTGCCTGGATGGATGTTACGCAATGCCTGACTGTATACAAAATATAAAAACATGTGAAACAATACTTAATACTGTTTAGGACTGCACACATATATATTAACATATAAGGACACATCTGGAATGTATACACACCAAATTTCAGGGAATGACTGAAGCAGGTGATATGATTGCAGAGGAATACACAGCCAAGCCAGCAGTTTTATTTGTAAATGTTTCTTTCATAGTCTGTGTGGTGTTCCTTATATATGTATATCCTTCTTTTTTTCATATATCAGAAATTTTCATAGTTAAAAATAATTCTGCCACAAGGCTGAAATCTTGGGACAATTTTGCTTCTTTCCTTTGGATTCAAAGAAATAAATGGTCTCCATGCTTAGCCCCAGTTCCCATCAGAGAGTAAAGAGTGAGCTCAGGATATGGAGCCCTGGGATCCCACCGCACCGCCCTCTTCCTAACCTGTTAATCAGCACCGAATTTGAAGGAAGATGTGGAACTAGAGCTGGGTCCAGGACTTTGCTGAAAAGCTGGGGAGACTGCCCTACAATTCACAGAAGGGCTGAGAGAAGTATCATGACAGTGGAAGCTATTATTCCAAGGGATAGGCTTTCCCCCAAACTACCTAAAACACAGCCTAGAGGAACCACAGAATCTAAGGCATGGAATCTGTTGTTGACCAGCAGCATACCTGATGATATACGTAGACAGCAGTCAGTGCCTCAGGTCCAAACTCTATCAGGATTCCCTACAGTTTTCCATCTCACCCCAATTCAGGCAAATGCTGCTACAGAGTATATTTGACTGGTTTGACCTTCTTTGTTTATCATCACCAAGGAGAATATCAAAGAACTAAAAAGGGATATTTCTTGATGAAGACATGCCACTTTATAAATGGAACAATTCCTGTCTGAGATTTCTACCACCAGAGCTAGAATTAGAAATCTGCAGATTCACAGACTCTTCCAGCTGAAAAGAGTCTCGTCTAACTTCAACGTGTGACTCCCTGGGGATCTTGTTAAAACACAGCTTCAGAAGCAGGAGGTCTGAGGCAACCAATGATTCTGGGCTGGGGGACCTATCTGGGAATAGCAAGGCCTTAGAGTACCCTGGCTGCTCCTGTCCTTTAAAGAAGAGAAAGCCAAGGTTGAAGGAGAGAAAAGGAATCCTAAGGTGGTATAAAAGGTACTTGGCTAGTAGCTGAAAGATTGACAATTTGAATCCACCTAGAGGCACCACAGAAGAAAGGCCTGGCTATCTACTTCTGAAAAATCATTTTTTTAAAAAAAAAAAAAACACTGCCGCCAAGTGGATTCCAACTCATAGTGACCCTATAGGGCAGAGTTGAACTTCCCCATAGAGTTTCCAAGGAGCACCTGGCAGATTCCAACTGCCAACTTTTTGGTTAGCAGATGTACCACTTAACCATTATGCCACCAGGATTTCCAAAAAGATCACAGCTATTAAAAACTCTACAAAGCTCTGACACACATGGGGTTGGAGACGACTTGACAGTAACTTGTTTGATTTTTTTTTTTTTTTTTTGGTTTAGGTGGAGAAATGATTTGTTCATTCTTTTTCAGTCTTTTACCAGGACCACACATCTGGCTCTTTGGTTTCAGTATTTTTTCTGCTCAGCGAAGTCTTAACTGGCCTTGCTCGGAAGCAACAGGAGAAGGTATCACCCATAGGCCGAACACACTGTGTTGGCCTCTTCTAGGGCTTCCTTGCAGATGTGGAAGACGGCCATCCTGAAAAAGCTTAGCTGACACTACCCGGGAAGGAGGAGGAGTAGGGGCTATTAAAACAATTAAAAATAAAAGCACAGTATATTATAACATCCAGGAACACATTTGCACAAAGTACAGCAAATCCTCTCACCTGTACCCGAGACACACAAAGCCAATGACTCACCGCACTCTGGAATGAATGAAAATCAGACCTCAGAATCCTCAACACTGTGCTGCTGTGGCCACTGTCAACTGATGAGGACTGCCATGCAATGGAAAGTTTGCCTTCAGAATTGCAAATTCGCATGGACTCTAGACTTTCTGGAGCCAAGGGAGCTGTATGAACCCTGGAAACTATTGGCCTGACAAAATCTTAAAATCTTGAACCCAAAGCATTCCCTGAAGTCATAAAACCAAACAACAGTTTTGTTTAATTAGTAAAAAAAAAATCTATCTTGAGAATTATGCTCTTTTAAGCAGTATCTATATGGGATCAAGGTGACAACTGTAACTCGAAAAGCTAGATAAGAACCTTAGGGGATAGTGAATTTATGTTCATGGGGGAGGAACAACTCAGAAAAGGAGGGTAAGAATGGTGGCACAACTTTAAGGATGTCATCAATGTCCCTAAACTGTACATGTTGAAGTAGTTGAACTGGTATATGTTGTGCTGTGTATATTCTCAACAGCAACAACAAAACAAAATGAGAAGAAAATCTGCCTGCCATCTCTGATAAGGTAATGAGCTACCCCTGAGTATCGGGAGACCAGATGTCTCGTCCGGGCTTTGCCACCAAACAGTTTTGTGAGTTTGAACTGGGCACTCGGCCCTTCAAGGCTCCTGTTCTTGCAACTGTAAGGTGGAAGAGATGAGAGGTAAGAGTCTCTGAGTTGGGGACTGGGGTTTTTTTCTGGCACACAGCCCATGCTGATTTTCCTGGCTTCTTGGTTTCTTATATTTTGTCCTGTGCTTCAGAGCTTGTTCTTCCTTTGTGGCTGTGGACCCACGGGAAGTCAGCTTGGGCATTAAATTCAAATAGCTGAGAAAGTATAAGCTAAACCTCGTACTGCCACTTTGAAGAACAGAAGCAAGTAAAGCAAGAGTCCTGGCTGATCACTCACAGTGGAGGAAGATGTGTGTGTGTGTATGCGTGTCTGTGTGTCTATGCTGGCGGTGGGGGGCAACTTGCTTTTTTTCAGCTTAGAATTCTCTAGCAAAATGGCTTCAGTACATGGTCAGAGACAATCGTTACCGTTTTAATGTCAAAACACTTTCTAGATATGCACATATATTCATTTAGCAAGTGTCCAGATACAAATTGTATCTAAATCTCCTTCCCACACCGAGCATCTAGCATGCCTGAAAAAATGTGGGCCCTGGAGAGTCTCACGAGAAGACAGAGAAAGAGGAGAGGGGTTTTTCTTTGTTGCTTTCATCTCTGAGAAAAAAAGAAAAAAAAACAGTAACTACAGATTTTCTGCACGAAAAACAGTAAAAATGAATCTAAACTTTTCCTTAGGTTTCAGCCTTAAACAAAATGGCCTCTATATTTAGGGTGCCGCTCCTGAAACTTCACAGTCCTCTGACGGCCATACTCTGACTTTGCATCAATATCTAGCCCCAATTTCTCCTCTAACTTTATTGTGGTAAAAAATATATATAACAAAATTTGCCATTTTAACTACTTTTAAGTGTATGATTCAGTGGTGTTAACTCCACTCACTGTGTTGTGCTACCATCACCACTGTCATGGATTGAATTGTGTCTCCCCAGAAATATGTGTAGCCATGTGGCTGGGCCATGATTCCCGGTATCTTGTGACTGTCCTCCACTTTGTGGTTTTCCTAAGCTGTATGTTAAAGGATTAGGGTGGGGCTATAAATCCCTTCATGGGATCACCTTCTTGCTCCACTGTAAAGGGAGTTTCCCTGGAGTAGGGCTTGCCCCACCCTTAATTCTTTCATCCTACGAGAGATAGAAGGAAAGGGAAGCAGGCAGAGAATTGGGAACCTCACACTATCAAGCAAGCAGCATCGGGAGAAGAGTGCATCCTTCAGACCTGAGGTTCCTGTGCCAAGACGCTCCCTGGACAAAGACTGATGCAATGCCAGACTCTCCTCCAGAGCCGACAAGGGGGAAAGCCTTCCCCTGGAGCAGACATCCGGAATTTGGACTTGTAGCCTACCGGACTACATAAGAATAAACCTTCCTTTCTTAAAGCCATCCACTCTGTGGTATTTCTGTTAGGGCAGCCCTAGCCTACTAAAGTAGCCACTATTCATTTCCAGAAGCCATTCATCTCCCCATTCCAGAAACTAAGTACCCTTTGAACAATAACTCCCTCTTCTCTTCTCTTACCTGCCTGTGGTAACCACTGATAAACTGTGGTCTCTACGTATTTCCCTATTCTAGATACTTCATTTAAGTGAGATCATACAATATTTGTCCTTTTATGACTGACTTAGCTCATCTGTAATGTTTTCAAGGTCTGCGAAGTTAATTGTTCTAAGTGCTACATACCTCATTGCTGAATATCACTACGGTCACCTCCAAAGTATGTCCCTTTGGAAGATATGCACCGACACCAGTGCCTAGTCTACCCTTCAGAACAATTTTGGAACTCTTTCTGGAATGGCCATTGTGCAGGGTGGCATAGTGGCAAGTTCGGGAGCTTAATTGTGTAGTTATCTGTGAGGAAGTCTTTAGCCAGTAAACAAATAACTGTACTGGGACACCCTCCCTACTCACCTGATTTGGCCACCAGTGACTTTTTTCTTTACCCAAAGATAAAGGAAATATTGAAAAGAAGACATTTTTATGACACTCAAGACTATAGCCCTGATGGCCATTCCAGAAAAAGAGTTCCAAAACTGCTCTGAAGGGTGGACTAAGCACTGGTGTCATTCAGTGTATAGCTTCTCAAGGGGAGTTATTTTGAAGGTGACCGTAGTGACAATCAGCAATGAGGTATGTAGCACTTTTCTGGGGATGAGTTCTTGAACTTAATTGGCAGTCCTTGTAGCTTGTATCACAACTTCATTTCTCTTTATAGCTGAGGTATATTCCATTGGAAACCTTAGTGGCACAGCAGTTAAGAGCTGGGCTGCTAATCAAAAGGTTGGCAGTCTAAATCCCCCGGGTTCTCCTTGGAAACCCTATGGGTCGGTTCTACTCTGTGTACATACTACATTATTTTGGTCCATTCATCTGTTGGTGGACATTTTGGCTGTTCCCACCTTTTGGCTACTATTAACAATGCTGCAGTGGACATCAGCATAAAAAAGTATCTTGAGATCCAGCCCACATTTTTTTTTAAGCTTCAAATTCTGTCGTTTGAATGATAAAACCATTAGGATAAGGCAGTGGTGTTATGTATTCCAAACAAGAACAAAGTGTTTGCTTTTCATTCTAAGGTAGCTCCCCCTGGGTGTTACCACAGATGCTCCAGCAGCTTCCAAACATAGGAGCAAACCAGTGTGGCCCGGGGAGGGTATGACGCTTACAAAACCAGCCTGTTTAGCATAGAAGCCTGGAACCCAGGAGCTCTCTGCAGGTCTCTTTACGAGGACAGAGACTTAGGTCCCGATGGGGACCACAAATAACAGCCTTTGGACCCCTCCAATGTGTTCAGGGCCCTACACTGTCCCCATAAGTCCCGTAAGATCCTTTCTAGAGGCACTGTTGGCATCCCCACTGCAAGTTAGTAAGTCTGAGGCCACACCTCGCCCTCACCCCAGTCTTGGGCCAGGGCCTGTACTTTGGCCCTTCACAGCCGAGAAATCAGAGACTCAGGCAGATTTTCACATACTCCATCCCTGCCTTTCCCCGGCTCTTGTCTTAGTCTCCCCCAAATCACCACAGGCAGGAGATGGAATAATTAGGGCCTGCAGGAGGAAGCGTGTTGCTGACAAAGCCCAGCCTGGCTGAGCGCTCTGAGGGAAAACCATTCCTCCCAGCCCATAGAAGAGAAAGCTCCTGGAAGGAGAACCTCCTCAACTTGGCATTTTGTGCCCCCAAGCCCAACCCTGTACCCAGTGTCCCACCCACCCCCCACAAGCAACAGCTCACCTTCACACACCCTTAGTGTGGAGGTAACTGCCATTTTGGAAAGCTTGCAGCCCTAGGGTCGCCATGAGTCGGATCTGACTCAATGGCACTTGGCTGGCAGCCCCTCTTACACACACGACACTTTCCTTCTCTTGGCTCTCTTTAAAGCCACTATTCCAGTGATTCTTGACCTTGGCTGCATGTTAGAATCACCTGGGAAGCATCTTGCAAAACCAAACAAAACTAATGCATGGGCCTATCCCCAGAGACCCTGAACTCATTGGTCTAAAGGGGGTCCAGGTATCAGTGTTTTTGAAAACTTACCTCAAGTGGTTCCAAAGGGCAGCCAAGGCTGAGAACCACTGAGCTACTCCTTCCACCTTGCACACACTCACTCACCCACTGCCCTGCCTTCCTTTGTCTGGCTAACTCTTCACATGTCTCCTCAGGTCTCAGTTCAAATGCCCCTTCTTTCTGGAAGCTTCTCTGTCTCCCACAGACTGGCCTAGATCTATGACTATGAGGCTCCACAGCATCCCCACTTTCCCTCACACAGTCCTCATATTGTTTAGAATTGCTTGTTCAATTCTGTCTTCTGACAGACGTCAACTCCAAGAGGCAGGGAATGCATCTTTGTTCACCTTCATGGCCCCAGGTCCTTGCATAATGCCTGACCCAGGGTAGGTGCCTAATACAAAATTGTTTGAATGAGTGATCATCCCTGGCTTGTTCAGCAAGGCCCTTCCTTATGACACAGTGGGAGTGATTTTTAAATCAAACATTTTGCAAACCACAGTAAAGGACCCTGTTCCTCCTTGTGGTAAGTAAGAGGAGGAAGTTTCCAGTTTGGTTTTTATGGCATGGACTGGCTGCTTTTTCATCAAACCTTTTGTCTTTCTTCTGGGCACACCGCTAGACCACATTTCCCAGTGTCCCTGTGGTTATGTGTGGCCATGAACTGAGTTGCCAATAAAATACAAGTAGAAGTGACAAAAGCCATTTCTAGGCCATGTCCATAAGAATGACCTTCACATTCCTCCTTGCTCTTGCTCTCCCTCTCCATCCTTTGACCAAGACTGAATTTGGGGAACCAGTAGAGGACTTCAAGGACCTAAGGTACCATGAGTTAGAAAGAGCCTGGATCCTTGAATAATTGAGCACAGCACTTTCCTCCACGCCCTGCCAACCCACATTGCACTGTGGTATGAGTCAGAAATAAACATTTATTGGGTTACCTTACTGGGAGGTGTTAGAGCAGTTAGCTGATCCTGGATAATATACTTATTAAAATGTTCACCAGTTTATCAAAACTTCAGCATGTATGCAATCTGTAAATTCAAAGGTCAAAGTGAAGAAAGATCTCCCTGGCCCACTCTATACTTCTATTTTGATGAACACAAATTATTCCCTCAAAATAAGTGTAAAGGGTTTCAATATCACGCACTACTTTTCCTCACACCTGGGCAACATGCTACCTGTTGTCAAAGAAAGTCAGGAGAGGTCTTCAGAGGTCCCCCTCTCTTTGACCAATCACCTGCCCTCTGGCATCCAGGAAGCAGTCTGACCTGCACGTGGAGCAGGCCTGCTCTCAACTACTGGCCAAGTGACTTCTCATCTACATACCAGCTACCCCCAGGAGAAACAGGCCTTGCTTCTCAATACACAAACAGCTTTCCCAACCATTAACCACAAAAGCACAAGAACAGTGACTAGCTTCCAAGCCCAGAGCCCAATTCAAAGTATTCATTATTTTTCAGACAGCACCAAAAGGCTTTTGTGTGCTGTTTTTAAAAACAAAATTTGAAGGAGTTCAAAGAAGAACGGAGCCTATATATTTTCTCAAATTGCTAAACTCCAATAAAACATCAACATGTTCTTTGAACTGAACTCACAGTTTTATTTATTACAAGTCTCTGGCTCCTGCTGCTGCCCACCTCTTCAACTTTTACCTTTATCACTTCTTTTAGGAAAAGAAGAAAGGAAGGAATACTCCTCAGTATGCATGCATTCTGCGGGTGCATCCAGTCAAAAGCACCCAACAATTTAATGTTTAAGACTACCTTTCTGAAAGTGGTTAATTATTTACTAAATATTTATTGCACTCCCCAAACACCATGAACGCCTCACAGGAAATACCAAAAGAGTTGGTCCAGGCTCTGCTCTTCAGGGGCTGACCATCTGGATAAGAGATTCCGAACACAGTAAACACTAGTAAAGGTAACCAGTTACCGTGCAGCTGATTTCGACTCACGGTGGCCTCATGTGTGTCAGAGTAGAGTCATGATCCATATAGTTTTCAATAACTGATTTTCTGGAAGCAGATGGATGGACTCAAACTCCAACCTTTCAGTTAGCAGCCAAGCATGTTCACTATTTGTACCACCAAAAGACTCCATCTAGCAAAGGTAGAATGTGGAAATGTCCAAAAGTGGAATTACAGACAAAATACTAGGGAAAGTAATAGATGCAGTGGATTGTTCTCTGGTAAGAAAATGCATTCATTCAACAAATATTTATGGAGCATCTATTGTGTGCCAGGCACTATGCTTGGTACTGTGTACTCAGTTATAAGCAAAAGACACTCTCACTTAGGCACAACTTCAGAAAGGAGGTGGTCCCTGTGCTTGGCCAGTAGCCTTGAATGGATGGAGGGTAAGATGATAATGACATAGGAACAACCACCACAACTAACATTTACTGAGCACTTACCATGTGCCAGGCCCTGGCTATGTATATCATATCTGTTAACCTAGTGAATCTTCCCAGCAATACTACACAGCAGGTACTATTCTTATTCTGCTTTTACAAATGAGGAAACTAAGCTCAGAGAGGTTAAGTTACCTGTCCAGGGTCACACAGGGCTGGGATTATCTCCCGAGCAGTCTGTCTCTACGGTCCTCATCCTTATCCACTATACCTGAATCATGAGTGGTCATGAATTCCTGGGCAAGGAATCTTAAGCTGCAGTCTTTCTCAGGATCTGAGCTACCACAACACACAGGATGAAAACCCAGAAATGAAGTGTGAGGCCCAAAGCTGCCAGTGATGTAAGCCAGCGAAGACGGGCCACTTGAAATCCAGGTCGATTCAACAAAACAGGAGAAAATTGTTCTGTGTGTCCCAGAACATAACAGATGGTGGGGCAACTCGATACTGTATTGGAAATCTATGCCAGGGGTCCATTTACCAGTAAAATTGCACTACAAGACCCATTTGTCATTTGAGTAATTAAACCCCTGGGAAAGGGGTCCCTTATGGAAAGTAGATGTTTTTCAAGTTTGATCTGATATTGAATCCAGGATTCTGTTTGAAAGGGAATTTCAACCTCAGTGCACCATCAAATAAGCACATGCACACCACACACCCACACACCCACACACCCATACCCACACCCCCCCGCACACACACACTCACCCTCATTCTTTGTAGAACAGATGAATCACTGGATTCCTGAACCCAGCATGGCCCTCCAATCACTGCCCAGACACCGCACAAATAACAGACTGCAGAATGAAGGGCCCAATTAAAGAAGGCTGGCAACTGCAGGGCTATAACTGGGACCATCGTTTGGGGGAAAACCTACAAAAGGCAGTTCGTTCCCAAGAAGCCGAGAGCAAACAGAATTGAACAGCTGGTTTGTGTTCCCTGTTGATCCTGGGCTGACAGTCCACCAAGCCCTCCAGGGGGTTGTGTTTCATGGGAACCCCTCATGAGATGCTGAAAAATCAAAACACCTTAGCTCTGGCCAGAGAATGGAGAAGGTGGGGGACAGCTGCTAGTCTCTGGAAAATGAAGCTGAGAGGTACTGAAGAAGATAAGCCATCAGCAGCTTTACGGTGCCCCAAAATTGGTACTGTCAGGCTGGGCGCTGCTGTGATCCACTAAAGCCTACCCCTAGAATTACTCCCCCCCCCACTCACCCACCTTTGCTGTCTTGGGCCTCACAGGATAATGAAAAGTCAAAAATGCAAAAACTCTTCCTTCAAAAGTTATGCATAGAGTTAACCTATGACCCGGCCACTCCACTCCTAGGTATATACCCAGGAGAAATTAAAACATATACTCACACAGAGACTTGTACAGGAATGTTCATAGCAGAATGATTCATAATAGCCAAAAAATGGAAACAACCCAAGTATCCATTAAGAGATAAATGGATAAACAAAATGTGATGTATCCATACAACGAAATCTTATTCAACCATAAAAAGGAAGGAAATACTGACTCATGCTACAAACATGGATGAACCTTGAAAACATGATGCTGAGTGAAAGAAGCCAGACACACAAAAAAGGCCACATGCTATATGACTCCATGTGTATAAAATGTCCACAATAAGCAAATGTCTGTAATAGGCAAATCTATAGAGATAGAAAGGTCAGTGGTTGCCAGCGGCTGGCAGGGAGGAAGGGGGCGTGAGTGGTAAAGGGTATGGGGGTTGTCACTGTCATGGATTCAATTGTGTCCCCCCAAACTGTGTGTCAACCTAGTTAGGCCATGATTCCCAGTATTGGGTGGTTGTCCTCCATTCTGCGATTTTCCTGTGCATTCTAAATCATAATCTCTGTCTGTGGTTAAAGAGGATTAAGGTTGGATGTAGCACCCTTGCTCAGGTCCGATCCTTGATCCAACTAAAGAGAGTTTCCCTGGGGTGTGGTCTGCACTACCTTTTATCTTACAAGAAATGCAAGGAAAGAGAAGCAAGCAGAGAAACGGGAACCTCATACCACCAAGAAAGCAGTGCTGGGAGCAGAGCATGTCCTTTGGATGTGGGATTCCTGAACAGAGAAGTTCTTAGGCCAGAGGAAGATTGACAAAAAGAACCTTCTACCAGAACCAACAGAGAGAGAAAACGTTCTCCTTGACCTGACACCCTGAATTCAGACTTGTAGCCTGCTAGACTGTGAGACAAAAAACTTGTCTTTGTTAGAGCCATCCGTCATTTCTGTTAAAGCAGCACTAGTTGACTAAGACAGAGCTTTCTTCTTCAGGTGGCAGAAATGTTCCTAAAACTGATTATGGTGATGGATCGACGACTCTGGGAATTTACTAAAAATCCACTCAATTGTACACTGTAAACAGGTGAATGGGATGGCACATCAATGATGCTTCAATAAAGCTGTTATTAAGAAGTGATTTTTTTTAAGTAAGCCTTTACTCAATAGATTTTTAGCATCTACTAAACCAAGAAAAACAAAGAAAAAAATGTGTGTATAATCTCAGTCTCATGAGAAAACATCAGCTAAACTCAAAGAAACTGGCCTGGACTCTTCAAAAAATGTCGGTGTCATGAAAGGGCTTTTTGTATTATTCTTGCAACTTTTCTGTACATTTGAAATGATAGGAACATTTACAATGACCAAGTTTATACACAAACAGACACACACACACATATGTAAATGTGTTACATGCATCCGACTCGATGGCACTCGGCTTGGCATATATAAACTTGGTCATTGTAAATATATATATATACATACACACATACATATACATATAGAAAGAGCAAGACCTGGCAGAGATTGCAAAGGCTTTGAGGTGTCCACTGATGTCCAATCCCAACCCTCCTATAGCCCTTAACTGCTCTCAGGTGGTCCCCAGCCTTCAGCCTTTGGCTAAGGTCACCTAAGGGAAAAGTGATGGCCATGGGGACAAAAGCAGAAAGTGTCACACACTGGGCTTCAGTAGCAGGCATGGGAAGGAGGAACTGGGGCCCGGGGCCCCCAAACAGCAATGGTGAGAAGTTACATGATGCCAGCCACACCTGGAGAATGTTCTCACTGTGAATGATCTCCCACAGATAGAAAAATGGGAGGGCCATTCTACAGTCATTCATGTTAACAGTGACTCAGCAATAACCTAACCCAAGGATGTACCACAGCTCACGGAGGGCACTAGAATCGTTCAGGACCAGTTCTTTTCTAACACGCAGATCCCAGATTGGCCCACTTCCCCAAGTGCTAAAACAGCAACTGGGCCCTAATGGCTTTGTTTTCTCCCCATCAGCATTTGCTTAATTTTTTCACCTTCAAAGCTGTGGCAGGACATGTGCCTAGGAGAGGACAAAAGGTTGTGTGTGTGTGTGTGTGTGTGAGATAGAAAACAGAAGGACATTAGAAGACTGGACTGAAAATCAAAAAAGTTTCTCTTCTCCAATTTCTCTGAAGGTCTTAGTAGATTTTGATTCCCTGCAGGGCCCCTCAGATGCCATGGAATTACCCACAGAAACACTTGATGTTACTGTGGAACAAATCAAAGGGAATTAAACATTAAAGTACTGGGATAACAGCACGAGTCTGGGATGGTTTGATCTGTAATGCAGGGCTGGGTCATACACGTGCTCACACACATTCACGGGCAGGTAGATACATCTTTTCTTTAACAATCTTTATGCCTTCTCTGAGAACTTCACGCTGGGAGTTGCTTGCCATCCCTTCTTTTGGAATCCTATAAAAATTTCTATAGAATTTTCACAAGTGTTTGTATCTTGCTTATTAATGGTGGCTACTTCCCTGTGTCAACACTGGTCACCGCTATATGCTTAATGGAAACCCTGATGGCGTAGTAAAGAGCTATGGCTTGAATCCACCAGGTGTCCCTTAGAAACTCTATAGGGCAGTTCTACTCTGTCCTGTAAGGTTGCTATGAGTCACAATCCCCTCTACAACAACGAGTTTGTTTGCTTGTTTGTTTGTTTGTTTTAACATGCTTAATCCCTGGTACAGTGACTGACACATACAGAAAAACCAAACCAGTTGCCATCCAGTTAGTTCTGACTCATGGTGACTCCGAGTGTCACAGAGTGGAACTGTGCTCTGTAGGGTTTTCTTTTCCTTGCTTTTTCAGAAGTAGATTACCAGGCTTTTCTTCTAAGTTGTCTTTGGGTGGGTTTGAACACCCTTTCGGATAGCCGCTGAGCACTTAACCATTATGTCATTAGGGCTTCTGACTGACACATAAACTAGAAATCTGACTCTGTTGCCATTGAGTCAATTCTGGTTCATAGCAACCTTACAGGACAGAGTAGAACTGCCCCATAGGGTTTCCAAGGCTGTAATCTTCAACGAAGCAGACTGCCACATCTCTCTTCCATAGAGTGGCTGGAAGATTCCAACCTTCAACTTTTTTATTTGCACCTGAGCACTTAATCACTGCACCACCAGGGCTCTTTTGACTGACACAGGGTAGAAG
This sequence comes from Heterohyrax brucei, assembly GCA_028571685.1. NCBI lineage: Eukaryota > Metazoa > Chordata > Mammalia > Hyracoidea > Procaviidae > Heterohyrax > Heterohyrax brucei. The sequence continues at coordinate 23,155,668 of CM053166.1, read as the reverse complement.
TTAAATAAACATCTGATAAATTCAGTTGAAGTTGGGATTCAACAGCAGATGGTGGAGCTATTGTTTTGGTGAATTTGGGCTTGGTTACCTTCATTTAAATACACAAACACAAATAAGGACGTGCATTGAAGCACAGAAGAGAGAATTTAAAAGTCTTGAATTCAGGAAATTCCAAAAGGGTATCAACTCATTCTCCACTTCAGTGTTCCTAAACTATGATTCTCCTACTGCTGGGATCCCCCAGAGGCTTTCTGGCCAAATGTAAGCATATGACTAAATAACTTTAAGAGACTCAACTTCCAGATCTAGAGCAACATGTGAAAAAAAAAAAGAAAAGAAAAGAAAAAAGTTGGTATAGCAAGCACTTACGAAAATATCTTGTGGAGGAGGATGCGGTTGGCAAACATAGGAACCCAGAAACCCAGGGCTGTTGAGTTGATTCCAACGCATACAGACCCTTTAAGTAAGAGTAGAATTGCCCCATAGAGTTTCCAAGGAGTGCCTGACGGATTTGACCTGCTGAACTTTTCGTTAGCATACACAGCACTTAACAACTGGTGCGTGTTATTTTTGTAAAAATAGAGTGTATATTGCCTCTCTAAGGTTATCTGTCAGGTCTGTCTTTGATTCCCCTTACTCCCTTTTCCCAGCTTTCCTCCTCCTTCTTTACCAAAGAAAGGCAGATGGCCCACCCCTCATCAATCTCCCCAGGGTACATTGTCCCAAGGAGTAAAAATCTCCTGAGCCCCAAGTAAAGGGATAATTTGAGAGAATATCAGCTGAGAAGGAGAATCTCAAGGACAGAGCAAAGAAAGCTTCCGTAGCAAATACTGAAGGCTAGAGCACCGTATTTTATTCAGGCAAGAAATTCATAGCAAGGTTTTGTGCCTTATAAATCTATCAAGCCAGCCAGTCATGCATCCATCCTAGAATCACAACTCAGAAGTGAGTGGATGGGTGCAGCACACATATTAACACATTTGCTTGAATCAACAAAGAAAGTCATTTTTTCTTTCCTGGCTGAAAACAAGTACGATTTGGCTGACTGGTTTAACACTAAGAAATGGCTTTTCCAATTAGGTCAGAGAATAGGAGCCTTTTTTTCATAAATTGAAAGGTTTTGATGAAGACACACTTAAGCACGTGTGTGTTATACACCAGTGCTTCTCAGATGTCAATGTGCATATAAATCTTTTTCAAATTCAGTAGGGCTGGACGAGAACCGGAGCTTCTGTATTTCCAGCAAGCTAGGGGGGCAGGGAGGTGCATGGTACAAGGATGTCCAATCTGCTAAAAAATACATTCTTGCAACGAATTAAGCTCACGATGAAAAATATTCAGAAGTCATACTTAAGATGTGTAGTCCCATACCTGACCCCATTGCCACTGAGATCATTTTGACTCATAGAGACCTTGTAGGACAGAGTAGAATTGTTCCTTAAGATTCCAAGGCTGTAAATCTTAATGGAAGTGGACTGCAACATCTTACTCCTGCCGAGCAGCTGGTGGGTTGGAACAACGGACTTGTCAGTTAGCAGTCAAGTGCTTAACCACTGAGCAACCAGAGCGCTAAAATGTACAAAACCAAAGCCATTGCTGTCAAGTCAATATCAACTCACAGGGACTCCATAGATAGAGCAGAACTGCCCCATAGAGTTTCCAAGGAGCACCTGGTGGATTTGAACTGCTGACGTGTTAGTTAGCCACTGTAACACTTAATCACTATGCCACTAAGGTTTCCAAAATTTGCAAACCAAAATCAAACCAAACCCACTGCCACTGAGTTAATTCCGACTCATAGCAAGAAATGCTTAACTGTAAAAAAAATATTTTTAGGAGGTATTCCACGAGGAAAAGTTGAAAGACCTCTGATCTGGGCCACTGCTCACCATCTGAAGCCAAGAGGTTTGCTGTGCAGGAGAAAATTATACTTTTCCTCTAAAGTTGAATCACAGAAGAATTTGCTTCCTTCCAGTGCTTCACATAGCTTATGCTTCTGGTGGCCAATTTAATGGCTGAAACCTTCAACAATAGGAATCAAGGTGACAACCACTAAACAGGCACAGCCTAGGAGGGATGGTAGATAGGGTGGGTAAACCAAACCTCAGCAAGTCAGCAAAACACACAAGTTCTGGGTTTTAGAGGAAATGGTGGGGCTGCCTCAGCCCACAGACACATGTTTCTACAGGAGTTGAAATATCAGCCCATATGAGGACTGCCAATTAAATTCATGAACTCATCCTAGAAAAAGTGCTGCATACCTCATTGTTGAGTATCACTACACTCACTTTCAAAGTACTCCCCTTGGGAAGCTATGCACTGACACCAGTACCTAGTCCACTCTTCAAAGGAATTTTGGAACTCTTTTTCAGGAATGGCCATCAGCATTGTCATCGTAATACCCTTGGTGTCCTGAATCTCATTAAAATGTCTTCCTTTCAATATTAACTTTATCTTTGGGTAAAGAAAAAAGTCACTGGGGGACGGATCAGGTGAGAAGGGTGGGTGTTTATACAGTTATTTGTTTACTGGCTAACAACTTCGTCACAGACAACTACACAATTAAGTTCGTGAACTTGCTCCTGTGCCACCCTGTGCAATGGCCATTTTAGAAAGAGTTCCAAAATTGCTTTGAAAGGTGGACTAGGTGCTGATGTGGGCACATAGCTTCCCAAGGGGAGTGTTTCAAAGGTGACCATAGCAGTACTCAGCAATGAGGTACGTGGTACTTAGAACAGTCAAGTTCATGACATCAATTGTCAGACCTCCATATGTCTTGGGAAGACTAAGCAAAATCACAAAGTAGGCCATATCTGTGTTGTTGTTGTTGTTGTGTGGTGTTGAGTCAATTCTGATTCACAACAACCCCATCTGACAGAGTAGAACTGCCACATAGGATTTTCTAAGCTGTAATCTTTATAGCTACCAGCTGTTTGTCAATTTGTCATGCTGTGGTAGCTTGTATGGTGCTGTGAAGCTAGAAGCTATGCCATTGGTATCTCAAGTGCTAGCAGGGTCACCCATGGTGGACAGGTTTCAGTGGAGCTTCTAGACTGAGACAGGCTAGGAGAAAGGACCTGGCAATCTAGTTTGGAAAGAACTGACCAGTGAAAACCTTATAAATAGCAGCAGAACATTGTGTCGTATAGTGCTTGGAAGATGAGCCCCTCAGGCTGAATCCCATCCATACCCATGGAAGCAGCAGTCAACAAATCAAAGGACATACTGCACTGAGCTATTCTGCTGCAAAAGGTCTCTTTAGTGTCGGAAAGCAAAGATGTCACTTTCATGGCTAAGGTGTGCCTGACACAAGCCATATTTTCAATCACTTCATATGCATGTGAAAGCTGGAGAATGAATGAGGAATGCTGAAGAATTGATGCCTTTGAATTATGTGTGGTGTTGCTGAAGAGTACTGAACATACCATGGACTGCCAGAAGAACAAACAAGTCTGCCTTGGAAGAAATACAGCCAGGATGCTCCTTGGAAGCAAGAATAGTGAAGCTTCATCTCACACACTTTGGCCAAGTTATCAGCAGAAACCAGTCCCTGGAGAAGGATTTCATACTTGGTAAGGTACAGGGTCAGCAGCAAAGAGGGAAACTGCCAAAGAGATGGACAGACACAGTGGCTGCAGAAATGAGCTCGAACATAGCAACGATGGTGAGGACGGAACAGGACTGGGCAGTGTTTTGTTCTGTTGTACGTGAGGTTGCTATATGAGTTGGAACCAACCTGATGGAATGTTATGTAACAAAAACAATCTTTACAGGAGCAGATCGCCAGTTCTTTCTCCCAGGGAGCCACTGGGTGGGTTCAAACCACCAACCTTTTAGTTAGCAGCCCAGTGTTTAAACATTACATCACCAGGGCCAATTTCTCATCAACACCTTTTCTCCTCCTAGGCACCATAAAGGCAGATTTGGTCCCTTGTATATGAAGCACAGTTCTATTCTGACACATATGGGGACACCATGAGTTGGAGTTGACTTGATTGGAAATGATCTTTTACATTCCATTAAGTCTATCCCCGGAAACCCCGGTGGCATGATGGCTGAGTGCCATGACTGCTAACCAAAAGGTGAGCAACACAAATCCATCAGATGCTCCTTGGAAGTTCTATGGGGCAGTTGTACTCTGTCCTATAGGGTCACTATGAGTTGAAATTGACTTGACAGCAGTGGGTAAGTCTACACTCATTTCCCAGCACGAGTCCACCCAACGCCTTCTTTAAAGAATTTTAAGACAGAACTTCATTTAAACACACATCCCAAAATCTCTAGACTAGCAAAAACTTCTTCAGGTTGATTTCCATTGCAGAGAGACACAAAACATACTAAGTTCTGTTGGCAGGTCCACCTGGCTGAGCATGCCAAGTAATCTGCACTATGTATACTAGGTCAATCTGAAAGCTGGAACTTCTTTAAGACCAGGAAGTAGCCTCTATTCTGGTCAAGAGAAGACAAGGCCCTCATTCTGAGCTCTCAGTCCACCACTAAGAAAATACCAACCAAACCAAACCAAGTTCCTTCAAGTCAGTTCTCCCTCATGGTGACCACATGTGTGTCAAGAATAGAACTGTGCTCCACAGGGTTTTCAACAGCTGACTCTTCTGTAGTAGATCACCAGGGCTTTTTTCTGAGGAGTGTCTTGGTGAACTGAAACCACCACTGGGTTTCCAAGGAGCACCTGGTGGATTTGAACTGCCAACCTTTTGGTTAGCAGCCATAGCTCTTAACTGCTATGTCGCCAGGGTTTTCTGACAGACAGATTTTAAAACAGGCCTACTCTTGCAACCTGCCTTGAAGAGTAACCATGCAGGGTGCTGAGCACTGCCTTTAAAGTGTTTTGACACCCCCAGGTGAAAGGAACAAATAAACTGTGCTTCTTGCTGGTGGTGCCCCGTTATCATGCTATTCATTCAGGTTTCAGGCAGAAACAGAGAAGACTTGAAAGTCCAGTAGAGTTGAAATTACTGGTAGCCCAAGAACCTGAAAGAAAGCAAGAGTTGAGCTAGTGATGACAGTGCATGCGCACTGTGAAGGAGACTCAGCCTTTAAAGTATTTGACATTTCTCTGCAGCCAAACACTCACAAAATGTCAGCACTAAAAGGAAACCTAGAGATCATCTAATGATCCAAATTGTTTTTATTATAGCAAAGAGGAAGTTGAAGCCTAGAGAGGTAAAATGGCCTGTCATGTGTATTGTTACCGAAACGAGCAGAATCTTTTTACCCTGGTGAACTTCTGCCTCACAGCCCAGCCCGCAATGCTCTCAATAGACAAGAGAACAAAGAGCAGTCTACCTCACACAGCACGATGAAACCCATGGCAAAAGATGGCCTCACCTCTGTAAGCAACATAGCCTCACAAGAGAGACTTGAGGGATCAGGATAATTTCCTGTGTGTGCTGATAGATGCTGATCAGCCAGCTTGTGGGGTAGGGAAGCACTGACTGGTAGCATCTGCCAATTTCCATGGTGTCAATACACACACTATGGCAGATTTCAAGCTATGAAACACGATATCACTGAATGCCAGTTGGGGAGAGATGTACACAGACAACTCTTGTGAGCATATACCAGCTGGCTCTAGCTCATCAGTGAATTTTTGAGAAATCCAAATCATTTAGATTGAAGGATGGAAGGACCTTCTACCACACACGAAGAAAATAACCCAAATTCGTAAAGAGAATTTTAGCAGCATCTTCTCTCACCCATTGAACCCAAAACTCTCTAGTTGTCATGTTCATGGGCTCTACAGGGAATCAAAGTTTCAAGAAGGCACTTGGTCCATCCTGCCTATATCTCTGGAGTAGTGTCCCTGAATGCAGTGTTGAAAAGTGGAATCCACACTCCCTATCTTCAAACTCCTGTCATTCAAGCATTCCTCTCCTAGGACCAATGGGATCCATTTTCCAAGATGTTGCGTGAGCTCTGATCGCTATCTTGGCCAATGTCAAAGAAGGTGTTTGGTTTGAGCTTCTGGCAGCCTTCCTTAGGTCACTAAAGCAGGAGGAGAAATATGTATACCAAATCCCTCCTAAATTCCCTTTGATCAAGAGCTTCAAGGCTGGGGGCAGCAACCCATCAGGGTAAGTTCTCAGCCTGTGCTTTCTTTTTTTGCCAAACATTGATTAGCTAAGGGAGAAAAAAATGATTATAAACAAATGTGACTGATGACAACTGAGGATCAGGAGCAATTCTTCTGCATTGTTCTGACAGCTAACAAATGGGAATGGTTCTTAAGGAGCATGTTTAAGAAACAACTGGAATACATAGTGGGCATATTTCTGCAAATCTGACAGGTTAAGCTTCATCAGAGTTGAGCTCCAGTCATTGGACGCCAATCAGAATGAACTCTACTTCAGAAAGTCACCAGGAAGCCTTTGATAAGAAGAGAAGCTGAGGTCTCAGCTTCAAAATTGGAGAAGAATAAATGCTAGACATATCACACAAGTAGACCAGATTTAAAGAGAAATACTTGTAACTGCCCATCTCTCAGCTCTCTCCCTGGTTTCCTGACCCTATGACTGGAAGTAGCAGTTAAGAAATCAAACAATATATTGCACTAAGCAAATCTTCTGCAAAAAAAAAAAAAACCCTTGATCTAAGCCATGGTATTTTCTAGTACTTCCTATGCATAGGAAAGCTGGACAATGAATAAGGAAGACCAAAGCAGAATGGATGCCTTCGAATTATTGTGTTGGTGAAGAATAATGAATATACCATGGGCTGTCAGACGAATGAACACATCTGTCTTGGAAGAATTACAGCCAGGACGGTCCTTAGAAGAGAGGATAGCAAAACTTCATCTCACAGACTTGGGACACGCTATCTGCAGGAACCAGTCCCTGGAGAAGGACATCATGCTTGGTAAAGCAGAGAGTCAGTGAAAAAGATGAAGACCCTCAAGGAGATGGACTGACACAGTGGCTGCAACAGTGGGCTCAAGTGTAACAGCATTTGTGAGAATGGCGCAGGACTGGGCACTGTTTCGTTTTATTGTATATAGGGTCACTATGAATTGGAACTGACTGAATGGTACCTAGCAACAACAAGATTATCCACACCAAAGACACAAGTACAGCCCTTTCTAGGTGATCACTTGGGAGAAGATCCTGCCAAACATTACCTGTTAGTCTTCAGCCAATTGCACCCATCCCAACTTTATAAACTCAACTGACACAAGTTCTAGAAAGATTCAAGATACTTTGCCTTACACAAGGATTCACACTAAGCATCATTTACAAGACAAATTCCTCTGAGATAAGCTGTTTTACCAAAATCTGTTTTGCTTTTTGGGTTTCAGCAGCACATTTGTTCTCTAAAGCAGAGGTGATTTCTAAATCAGTGACCAGAGAGACTTCTCTAAAGACTCAGACAGAATTTTTTTTTATTGTGATTAAGTGAAAGTATGCGATCCAAGTTAGATTTGCATGCTTGCCTATCTACAGCTCCTTCTGCTCTCCTCGCCCAGTGACACTGCACTCCTCCTTTTTGTTCTGTATATTTTATATCCTCTTAAGAATCTCCTGTCCCCTCCTCTCTACCCTCTCCTCTCCCTTCTAGTAAGAAGCCAGTAGAACAGCATCCTATAGATGCACAGAACCGTAAAGTACATACACCATGTGGTCACACTTTGTCTCCGAGTCCAGTCCATTCCTGTCTGAAGAGTTGATCTCAGTAATGTTTTCCGGTCAGGAGCACCTGCAGGTCTAGGGGCCATGCTCCCAGGGAAACCCCCAGGACATCAGACCATTAATTGTGGTCTTTCAGTGGAGTTCTTGAGGTGCACTCCTCTTTTTCTCATGTTGCCACAGGGGCTCTTTGGTGGCGGCCGGGCGCCATCTGGTTCTTCTGGTAACATGTTGATACAGTCGTCCATTTACATGGGTCCTTCTGTCTCCTGGGCTCTTTTTAGCTCATGTCAGACAGAACGTTTAACATTACAAGCATGTCAACAAGCAACTGAGTACACCGGCAGTTTTTCTTCTTTTCCAAGCTCAAGAAACTCATGTACTAATGCGCTTGTTGTTGTTAATTGCCATTAAGTCCATTCTCAACTCATGGTAACCCCATGCCCAGTGGAACAAAACATGCCAGTTCCTGTGACATTCCCATGATTGGCTGCAGATCAGACCATTATGATCCATAGAATTTTCACTGGCTGATATTCAGAAGTTGATTGCCAGGCCTTTCTTCCTATTGTATCTCAGTCTAGAAGCACCACTGAAACCTGTTTCACCATCATTCCAACCAACGAGCCTCTGCGGATGGATGCATGATGGCTGCGCTTCAGGTTCACTGATCAGGAATGTAACTTGGGTCTCTTACAGGGAAGGTGAGAATTCTACCAAGGAACCACCAACAATAACATGCCTCAGAAAGATCCTGCAGAGCTGCCAGTGCAAGAGGCTTCTCAACACAGTCCAACATCCAGCCTTCTCACTGGGACAACAAAGGATGAATGGACTAACTACAGTCAGTATGTCTGATTCATCCATCCTGACGGTGAAGAGACCTGCATGGGCTCCCTCTTCTACGTCTGGCCTGGGAAGAGGAACTTTGCCTAGTGAAAACCGACAATTAGAGGGTATGACAGCTTGCAGGGAGGCAAGCTACTGTTAGGGCAGTGGAAGTTCTACTCCTGTTTGTAAATGTGGGAGGGAAGCACACAGCATATGTCTCCCTGCTTCTCTCCTCCCTACCTTCTACTTACTTTTCATAACTTCAAAAATGACCTCAATTTCTAGAAATCCTTCTGCTTTGGAGCTTCCAAATCTAGGCTTTCTGGCTTGACCTCTCCTAACCCCACAATATCCTTCCACCCCCAAGTAGGTTAAGCTCCTTGTGAACAACCACCAGAACTTGATGAAAACCTTTCAAGCTAAAGATCTTCAGAAGTCGTGCCAACTGATAAGCCAAATGAGTACCAAAGCATAAAATAAGGTGGCACTGCCTTTACTCTATACCAATTGGTGCATCATCCTGCCCATCATGCCAACACTTTGGCTCCATGAAATGTACATAAAAGTCAAGATAAACTGCTAAAAAGAGAATGAGGAAAATAAGAGCACTTCCAAGCAGGCACTTGCTGCCTGTCCTTAATACTACTTAGCACTTCCACAAGCCTTTTCATCTTCAAAGCACTTGAGGAACATTAGCTAATTAATCCTCCCAACAGCCCTGCAAGGTGAGGGAGGATTATCTCCATTTCACAGATGGAGAAATGGACTATTTTGAACACAAGCATAAAACTTAGTGACAGACAGAACTGCCAGAAATTGGGCTGGGATCCTTCCCAGTGTCTTTGATGCCCACTCAAGCTTGCCAAGGGATCTCATCCCCAAGCTGAAGACTGCCAAACGCTCCTAGCCAGGAGGTAGCTGAGCAGACAGAGGGCCAGAGGCAAGACAGCCAAGGCTCTCTTGCTAACCCTTCCAAGTCTATAATTAATTCATGATTTCACCAGTCTGTCTGGTTAGGGGAGGTCCTTTTTGAAGACTAGATGGAGGTGAAGATGACTTCTCAAGCCATCTTCTGAGCAGCGATTCTGACTTTCTCTGCATCTCCATTCTGCTTGGTATTTTAAACTAAAGCTGAACACAGGACACCCAATGATGGGAAACCACCTTAAATCCTTCCTGGAAGCAAGGCAAGTTCTAAACAAATAAGTGAGCCTCCACTGACACGGTGCTTTTATTATTCATGCTTTCTTACATTTTAGGACAAGACTTGGTCTGATCAAGCTCCAGCTGTAAATGCCAGTTGGAGCCCTGGTCAAAACCTCATAATAAAATGCAGTGTAGGAAGTTTATGTCTACCCAGGCCTATTACTCAAGGCATCATTCCAAACTGTGGTGGTCTTGGGAGTTCTTGAATTTGCAAAAGCCCTAAAAAAAAAAAAAAATCACATGGAGATTCAGAGTGCTAGCACATTCTTCAGAATTGCCACTTTCAAGTTTGCCCTTTCAATAGCTCTCATCAAAGTCTACTAATTTTTACCTTCTTGTATTCTTTCGTACCATTATCTACCCCTACAAGGGAAATCTGTGTGCTTCCAGCGTCCAGGTACATAACAAAGCCATTGTAGCTGAAGAACTCAGAACCTACCTTCCCCATCCCTCAGAAGTGTCTCCTAGGTTCTTCCTATGAGAAGCACAAGGCACATATCCAAAAATGTGTGTGAACTAACATGCAGGAAACAGAAGTAGTATGTTTAGGATGGTGGGGAGCATTTGTCAATGCCTGGACACATCTTTGGTTGTCACAACTTGGGGGAGGAGGGGGTGTTACTGACATCTGGTGAGAGGAGGTCAGAGATGCTGGTGAATCCTTATACAGGACAGCTCCTCATGACACAGGTTATCTACCCCCAAATGTCAAGTGTCTTGGATCAGAAGAGAACCATCTAGATGAGGCACATACTGAGCACACAGCAGATTTTTAGTAAAAACTTACAGCTTGATGAACTGAATCATTAGCCACCTATATAAAAGTGCCCTGGTGGCGTAATGGTTAAGCACTTGGCTGCTAACTAAAAGGTCTGCAGTTCTAGCCCAGTAGTGGCTTCCGTAGATTACAGGCTAGGAAGCCCTATAGGGCAGTTCTATTCTGTACTAAAGAGTTGCTATGAGCCAAGATCCAATCTATGGCAACAAATTTTTTATCACTGGGCCCAATCCCTGCTGCCAAAACAAAACAAACAACAGAATCAGACAAATCCAGCTAAGAGCAACCCAGATAACAATTCAACTTTCTCAGAATCTTGATAATTTTGTCACCCTAAAGTGAACAAAAGCATATGGCTTATCTACCTTAAAAAAACTGTGAGCTACTTGATGGCAGGACCATTATACTTCTTTTATCCTCAGTGACACTGGGAATATCCCCCAAACCAAACCATCTGGTTTGAATTTCAGTTCATGGATACAGCATGTGTTTCAAAGTGGAGGGTTTACAATGTCATGATCCTTAAGTAGATCACCAGACCTTTCTTCCAAGGAGACTGTGTAACTTCAAATCACCAGCCTTCTAGTTAGTAGCCAAACACAACTATTTGTACCAAAACCAAACCAAACCCGTAGCCAATGAGACAATTCGATCATGGACCTCAGTTTCATCATGGGCTTGGGGAAAAGGACCAAATATGAATGGGACAGAAATAAGACATTTTCTAAATTCCATTATGGTTGTAAGGAATGAAGGAAGCAATTAAATATTAGTCCTGGTACAGAATACAGCAACTGAAAACCCAAAAAATGAACAGATCAACCTGCTGTTGATGAATCTCACAAGCTAATATCGATCAAAAGAAATGTGCACAGAAGATAAATAATGTATGATTCCATTTATATGAAGTTCAAAAGCAAGCGACATGAATTGGTGATGATGGAGGTCAGAACAGTGGTGACTGTCATGGGAGGAGGGGTAAGGATATTGTCTGAAAAGTGGCACAAAAGAACTTTCTGGAGCACCAAACATTTTCTATACCTAGATCTCATTGATGGTTACCTGATATGTATGCACATAAAAATGTATCAAGCAATACACTTAAGATTTGTTCACAGTATTGTGTGTCAGTTATCATTTTTTTTAAGGAAAGTACCAATTAAAAACGCAAAAAATAAATAAATCAGACATTAAAAATTATGGTTTTTCATAGATAAGCTTATATTACAGAGACTCTTTCAAGTGGGAAATAGTCACAACTTTTCATCCAAAATTCAGCTCTACAAGCCATCTTCCTTTTTAATTAAAATGCAAATACAGACTTGATGACTAGAAAACAAGAAACCGGGCTCTTCACCAGAAAGAACACACTAACTTAGTTCCCACTCAAACAATGAAATTAAATCCAGGTCTGAGAGACCAGGTCTGTCTCCAGGATCCAGGCCGACACCACACACACACACACACACACACACACAGAGAGAGAGAGAGAGAGAGTTGCCTTTGATGTGGCTGCCTGGGGCAGCTCATAACAGGAATACTACTTAAAAATCTAAACAATCGCACTTCAGAGTTAAGCAACCATAGTTAGGCAACTTCCCCTGCCCCTCCCTCCCAAGAAACCAAAAATCATTAGTTTCCTGCTACTGAAAAAAAGATGGCAAGTTCTTTTAAAGCCAGCAAATTCTCAGCTAAGTCCCACAACTGAATTTCCACATTCAGTGGCCCCTTAACTTGACACAACATCTGCCTCTATATTTCTTATTTCGTCATAGAATTAAACCTTTATAAAAGCCCACTGCCATCAAGTTGGGTTTGACTCAAAGCAACCCTAGAGGTCAGGGTAGAACTGTCCCATAGAGTTTCTGGAGCATTATAAAAGTGCCTAACTGTACCTATGAAGTCAGCAAGTACAAGAAGACACCATCGAGTTGCAAAAATAGAACTTTGCACTGTCCTTTAAAATGATAACTATTAAAGAATGCCCAAACACACATTTACTATGATTAGCCCATTGTGAGGTGGAAGAATACTTTTCTACTAGGAAGTTCAAAAATCTTTGTACAGATTTTTTTCTTCTTTTTTTTTAACTTGTCTTCCCACTTGGATTTTGAGCTTCTAGAAGACAGGCACTATTTTCTTGACTTTATATTTCAAGTGCTAAGACAAATGCAAGACCATAATAGATCTTCAGCATCTGTCTGGTGAAATGACAGATGACTGACGAGTGGATGGATGAGTGGATAGATGGATGGAAGGATGGATGTGGATGGATGGACGGACGGACAGATGGATGGATGGGTAGGTGGATGAATCAGTGGATGGATGGATGGATGGATGTGAATGGATGGATGGACGGATGGACGGACAGACAGACAGACAGATGGATGAATGGGTAGATGGATGGATCAGTATGTGAGAGGGTGGGTGGATGAGCAGATGGAAGAGCAGACAGGGTGATAAAGAACACGGAAGCAGGTTAAAGGGTGAATGAGTGAATGAACAAAGAACTAACAAATTGATTATTAGCTTTGGCAAATGATCTCTGGCTTATCGATTTTTTTCATTAGACATCTTGCTGTATCTCAGGTTCCTAGCAGGTTATCAGTAATATTTGTTAGTTTAAAACTTAAAATATAACCCAATTTTAGAAAGGGGAAAGGACTAGCAGATTGTATGCTGAAGGAGAATACTATGGCATAGAGAAGTAAAAAAATTAGTTTACAGTCACTATTCAGCTACCCACTTTGTGAACAAAGCCAAGGTTAATACAATGGTAACCTGAAAATCCATGAAGGACATGGATAAGGTGAACAAATATTTGTTCTTTATGTCTAGAAATATTAGGAAAGACTGACGGAATTATGTATAGGCATGTATATGAAGCTAGTATAGGCAGAACATTTTAAATAATCCAAAACTTTTACTGTCTAGGGAAGACATCAATCATAGACTTTACCTTTAAAAGTGACATCAGGGGAAATTTTTAACTTTCCATGGCACATACATACCACACCCACAGGGTCACTATGAGTCACAGTCAACACGACGGCAAGTGGTATTGGTACCTTAGAGCTAGCTGGTTGGCAATAGAACCCTAGGCTAGGCGGGTCATAAAAAAAAATTGTTGTCAAGTCCATTTTGACTCATAATGGCCCTAAAGGACACTCTAAAACTTCCCCAGTGCATTCAAACTGTCAACCTTTTGGTTAGCAGCCACAGCACTTAACCACTAAGCTACCAGGGTTCCCAGATGGGTCATGGCTACGGTTAAAGTTTCCTTACCTTCTTAGACCTTCTCATCCATTATCCTTTGTGCACTAAATCTTAAGGTATCTTCTCTCTCTACCATGTGTGTGCACATATGAACATATATGAAGTTTTTAAAGCATCATCAAGCTCAAGCAACATTGCGTAAACCTAGACGACCCAGAACACCACCAGTTATTTTCTTTTCATGTTTTCTACATGTTCATTTTGCTCTTACTTCAAGCCAGCAATGAGAGTCGCCCAAAAGCTTTCTTTAAATTTTGCTCTTTTAAGAAACACAGTAGATTGTAGAAGTTTATGTTCAAGTTCAGAAGGCCCACTTGAAACAGAAAAAGTTTGAATAGAGAATTTTAATGCAAATGAAAGATAATCATGCAAAAATCCAATCTTAAAATTGTTCCTGGTACTGATGGCAAGCCCTTGAAGGTTTTAAACAAAAGATCTTCCCATAAGAAGGACCATTCCTTTCAGGCATTTCCAGGCTCCACACTAAAAAGGGAAATTCTGTTTATAAAAGTCACTAGCAAAGCTTGCTGGTTTTAGGATTCAGTTGATCAAAGGAAAGGATATGTGTTAAACCATAAAGACACTAAGATAAAACTGCAACAAAAATATTTACAGAAGAATAATCCCATTTATTTGTGGTCCTATCCACAAACACACATACAAGAACTACAAGGAGAGGTCTCTGCTTTGAAAGCCTTAGCCGTGAGATGGATTTTTATCAGTTACCAGCTTGACATCAGCAGTCTTCTCTATTTGCTATTTGCCTCTAGAGCTGCTCTTTCTTTCCTTCTCCTCCACTTCCTCCTCCTAAAACCAGTTGCCATGGAGTTGAGTCTGACTCACAGAGGCCGTATGTGTGTCCAAGGAGAACTGTGTTCCACAAGGTTTTCAACAGCTGATTTTTCAGAAGTAGATCACCAGATCTTTGCTTTGAGTTACCTCTGGGGGTACTCAAATCCTCAACCTTTTGGTGAGAAGTTGAGAACATTAACTGCATCACCCCGAATCAGACAGGCTATATGAACATTATTAAGAAGGTAGGCCTTGGACAAAGACACTGGGAAGGACTGTTGGCCAAGGACTTCACCAAGATTTATCTTAGACTTCAATGCCACAAGGAAATTTGGGGATTAACAAATTCTCAGTGGAGAGAGATTTTTCTTTTCCACAAAGTCAGCCTGAACATGGAAGAAGCTGAGAGAATTTCCAGCTTCTTCGGCACTGGATTGAGGGCAGTCAAGGACTGAGGAGGAAGTATGATGTCCCTATGGATTGGATTTGAGGCCTCTGAGGGCAGGCCACAGCTGGGCCTGGCTGAAAAAACTATAATGTTTGCAAGAGTGAGGGAGGAAACTTCCCAGAGAGCCCTGGGTACAGGGAGTACCTCCAGGGGAGGCCAGGTCACCCTGGAAGGGAGGGGTGGGGAAGACCCAGCCTCTCCCAGGCTAATGGAGAGATAATTGCCACACACCCAACCTTTTTTATGAGCAATAATAAAAAGATTCCTGTATTCTGGGAATGAATTTTCTGAATGTACCATCTTGCTTTCTTGAAATACTACATCATTAAACATATGCATTTGCAATTCAGCTGGCTGTTATTCTCCATTTCTTTTTGCATTGATATTTTGCTGCTTGTTTTTACTGAAAAGAGTCCTTGACATGGAAGAACAGCATACAGCCTTCCAAATAGTTCTGGTGGGAAAAGCACAGCCTCCATGATTAAGCAGAAACTTGAGCAGCCTCACAATAAATACCACGAATGAAACTGACACACGTGGGTTGGACTTAACTTCCAGTTCTTTCATGCGCATGCTCTCGTGTGGTATGTACCCTCCAGATCTGAGCTCCTTGAAATGAGTCACTTGCCCTGGTGGCTGCACATGAAGGCCATCACCAACAAAACTGAAAGTTTCAAAATTTACCAACGGCCTGACACTGATGTACAACATCTATTGTTCCTCATCCAAAGTTAAAGCACTGGAGAGGTTCACAGACTGTTCTGCAGTCCCTGTTACCAACACAGGCAAGTATTTTGACCACACTGTAACTTTTACTAAACATCTTTTGAATGCCTAATTATGATTGGTCTGGTCAAAACAATGCCAAAAGAGAATAATAATCTTCCCTGGGAAAATGCATCTTTCTCAGATAAGCCAGTGTTTGATCACCGTAAATGGCAAAATGAACCATGAAGGCCAAAAATAAGTAAAATGATTGCTGAAAAGTTGGACTTTATGTTGCATTTTTATATGACTTCTAGCAGCTTGAAGAGTTTCATCCTAAGTATTTGTGGTCAACAGGAACATAAACTGGCTCCAATACAATTACCGAGGCACAGCGCATTGCTCCAGCTAGTCTACCCATCTCCCTTTACATGGTTTATATAATTCCAGAAAGTTGCAGAAAGCAATCATTTTTAAGACAAAATCCCTGCTGACTGCTTACTATTTAAAAATAAAGATTCTATAGTTTGATTTAAAAAAAAAAAAAAAAAAACCTTTGCAAAAATGAATATTAAAACTTCAGTCTGTTTATCTTGATCTGTACAGTCGTTACACAGGGACTGTACATGCAGAGCAATCACTGAGCTGACCTCTTAAAATAAACATACTTGATACACTTAGGAGTGTTGTCCCTGGGTGGTGCAAATGATAACTAAAGGTTGGAGGTTTGAGTTTACCCAGAGGCGCTTCTCTGAAAGGTTTGGTGATTGACTTCTAACAAATCAGTCATGGAAAACCCTAGAACACCCTTCTGTTCTGACACACACGGAGTCACCATGAATCAACTTCAGCTCCATGACAAATGGCTATATAAACCCAATCAAACCCAGTGCTGTCGAGTCGATTCTGACTCAGAAACCTTATAGGACAGAGCAGAACTGCCCTGTAGAGTTTCCAAAGAGCACCTGGCAAATGTGAACTGCCAACCTTCTGGTTAGCAAACATAGCGCTTAACCACTATGCCACCGAAGTTTCCAAAAACTCCAAAATGGTTATATAAAACCAAAAAAGTAAAAAAATAAAAACCAAGCCCACTGCTGTTGAGTTGATTCCGACTCACAGCGACCCTAGAGGACAGAGTAGAACTGTCCAATACAGTTTCCAAGGAGTGCCTGGTGAATTTGAACTGCTGACCTTGTGGTTAGCAGACATAGCACCTAACCACTACATCCCCAGGTATGTCTAAAAACCTTGATGGCATAGTGATTAAGAGCTACGTCTGCCAACCAACAGGGTGGCATTTCAAACCAACTAGGTACTTCTTGGAAACTCCATGGGGCAGCCCTACTCTGTCCTATAGCGTAGCTATGAGTTGGAATTGACTTGATGGCTACTAGCATCGAAAGTGTCAAGCCATGGCTCCTGGAGCCAAACCCAGCCAGCTATCTGTTTTTTGCAAATTGCCTATTGCCTATGGCTACTTTCATGTTATAACAGCAAAGTCGAGTAGTTTTGACAGAAACCAAATGGTTTGCAAAGCCTAAAATCCTTACTGCCTGACCTTTTACAGCAAAAGTATGCTTATCCCTGGTACACAATCCCTCAATGAAATAGGAAGAAAAAAAAAAGAAGTCTCAATTTGTGTGTTTTTAAAATTCAGAGTATATGTGTAGACTCAATCTTGTTAAATTCACAAAACCCAAAACCAGCTGCAGTCAAGGTGACTCAGACTCATGACAACACCATGCATGCCAGAATAGAAGTATGCCCCATACGGTATTCAATGACTGGTTTTTTTTTAAAGTAAATCACCAGGGCTTTCTTCCTAGGTGTGTCTGGGTGGACTAGAATCACTAACCTTTCAGTTAGCCAAGTAAGTTGACTGTCCCATCCAGAGTCCTAAATTCACAAAGACCCACAAATCTCAGTGAATTACAGTAGCACTGGGTCATCTCATAATAATATTGAGATGTCTGTCCACAAAGCTTATAAAGAGGGCGGATGTCATTATCTTGCTGTTTCTTGAAGGAAACACTCCCCTTTTCAATGCTTATTTGAAGAAAATAACTCTTTCATAACTAGCTAACAATTCACACCAATCACGGTACACTACTGTCTCCCAAGTATACTACAATCTGTAATTCATGCCTTCTCTTACACACACAAACACACACACGCACACATCCACACACACACTTTGTCGTATTTTCATCCTGGACCTCATCTAATTCATTTAACAAGTATTTCTGTTAGGCCCTGAGAACCCACAGCAGAATAAGGCATGGCCTCTGCCCTCACAGGGCTCAAAGTCCAATGGAAGCAACAGGTGTGCAACAAATAGCAACAGTCCATGTGGCAAGTATCACAAAAGGAACAAAAAAAAAAATTCTGAAGTGTTTTGGCAGCAAAGTAGATGAAGAGACCAGATGAAGAAGTTACAAAGACTTCACCGAGGAAGAAAGGGCATTTGGCTTGGGTTCTGAAGTCTGACTAGGAGTTGTTTCCAGTTAAGAAAGAAAGAATGAATACTTTAGTAGCAGGAACAGCATGTGCAATGAAGTGACACAAACATGGTAGATGTGGGGACTTGCAAGCTGTGAGTGCTGAAGTCCAGGGGCACATGGAGGGATGAGCTGGAAAAGGTGGGCTTGGGGGGGGGTCCAAGTACATGTAGGTTAAAGAGGTCAGGCTTTATCTCTATGGGTGGAGGCTTTGGAGGAGAAATGACATGCTCAGATTTCTTTATTAAGATGTTGAAGGGGGCAGGAAGAGGGCGTGAGGGAGAGAGCCATGAGAGAGATTGAAAACATTTTCCCAGATTCATCAGTGTAGGTCCACCCATGAGACTTCTCCAGGCACACTAAGTGAGCAAAGCCTCCATAAATGGAAGCTATCCCAGTGTCTGAGTTAGTGGAAGAAAGAGGCCACACAATCTGCACGCTGGAAAAGACAGAATCTTCAGAGCATGCCAATTCTACTGCCTAAGAGAAAAAACATGCTTCCCCTTCCTATTGTTACTTGTGTGTCTGAAAATCTCCAGTATCCAGAGAAAGTCCATGGAGATGGCCACAGAAGTATACAGAAATGCTATAGCTCCCACTTTTGTAACTGGGTCCAAAAAGAATGAAGACTCTGTTTCTAAGCCTGGCAACATTGATTATTGCACTATCCTGATCACAGCCCAGACTTCTCCAACTTGTGGAATGTCTGCACCATACGCTCCTTTCAGAAATGCCTCCTCATTATAGAATTCTTGCAAAAGGGAAATAATTCCAGCTACTGTTTTTCCCATAAAAGGGACCACTGTGCTTCTGCAACGTTCCCCAGCATGTTTCTGTAGGTGGTCATTTCAACAATAAAGGAAGTTCAAGGGTTCAAACAGATTTCCACTGTTAGAGCCCAAAAATTTGAGGTTTCTGCAAGGAAGTCCCCCCTACCAAGTAATTATGCTTGAATTCAAGTCTGGCTTTTTTTTTTACAAAGCTGTTGGGGGAGGAGGGCAGAGGGGCAAGGGGTAAGGAACTGGGAGAGGGAAGAGGAGACGATAAGAAAGAAATCAGGGCACTCAATCAGAAGCAAATCGTTACAACTGGCCATGTGATACCATGGAGATTCTAGAAGGGGGAGGAAAGAGGAATCTGGCAGATTGATTCACTCCTCACTCTTACTCTTGGCTGGCTTTTACTCTAACGAATTGACAGTCTTAGAAAAAGAAGACCAACAAGTGTCAGATATGAACTCTACCATGCCCCCAGGGAGCATATTCAGAAGGTATTGGAAGGAGCCAGACAGAACTACAGTGCCCAGCAGGGAACACGTGCTTGTTTACCATGCAGTCTTGTGACAGCCACACTGCTCAGCCCTCCCCAGCAATGTCTGCACCCCTTCGAGGTACCATGACCTCCCCAGGGCAAAGCAGGCCCACTCCCAGGATGCCAGGACCCAGGGGCAGTGTTGCCAAGGGCAACAGGGAAGGCCCCTTCACTGTTTTCTCTTTTGCCTTTCTGCCTTTCATGCCCCAGTAGTCTAAGACTCCAAAGACCTATGAGTGAGGACAGCCAGCTTTTTCTCTCTTTCTCTGCATCTGTATGTGTATGTCTCTCACTGTGTCTGTCTTTCTCTCTGTCTTTCCTATCCCAAAGTGGGATTTGTGGTCACCAATTCCACAGGGTAGATGCACGAAAATATCCTAAAACTAGGCAAGTCCTTATTTCCTTTGTCCTCCTCTGTTGAGGCTGCCAAGGCCTAATCCATCCATTCACCAATCATCCAGGTCCCATCTAAGGCCTTTCCTTGAAATCTGCTCAGTCACCATTTCATTGCCACCCTTAATGATCTCACTACAAGGAACCTCTTAGGGGAAGCAGGCCCAGCTAAGAAGAGGCATTCTTTTAAATGTATTACCCAATTACTTCACAGGGGGAAAACCATTATGAAATAGAAACCTTGAAGGCCCACATATTTTTAAAAGCAAATTATACATGAAAGCACGCCACTGTAGATGATTAAAATGGCTCTCCCATTGACAAATGCGCGTGCTGAAGGTAGTTATGAACGCTAGGCTATAGCCCCAGCCTCATGCATTCGTGGCTATCATCCCTCTTCAGGTAATGTTTACATCTTGTCTTTGTTCAAGGCCACTTGTGCTATCATTTCACAAAGAAGCAGACTAAAGTTAAGAGAACAGAGGCGGAGTTTTCTGGGAGATGATGTGACCAGTTGAAGAGAAGGTAATGAGGAAACAAAATTCATATGGACACTGTCTGGGCCTGATTGAATAAAACTCATTGATGAAATGTCCCTGAAAAACTAGCTTGGGCCCCAAATGATGCAAATACTTAAAAGCTAGCTCAACATTACTTGACGTGTCTTCCCATATTCAAGGTGTCAATATGAAGTGCATGAAAAGGAAAGCAATAGATAAATTACTGCAAGAATTCTTCCTCAGGCTTTCCCAGGTCAGGAAGTATCTAACTGTATTTGCAGAGATTTTGCTACAATAAACTCCCACTCGTATTGAAGGGGTACTCTGTTTCTGTGGAAACAGAGGGTGTACAAACAGCTATGTGTTCAGCTATCAACTGAAAGCTGAGCAGTTTGAACCCACCCAGAGGCAACTCAGAAGAAAGTCCTGGCAATACACTTCTGAAAAGTCACAATCATTGAAAACTCTATGAAGGACATCTTACTCTGACACGCATGAGGTCACCATGAGTCAGAATCAATAGCAGCTGGTAAAAAAAAAAAAAAAAAGAAAAGAAAAGGTAATTCTGTATGGTTTTGTCTTGGATGAAGTACAGCCAGAATGTTCCTTAGAAGTGAGGATGTCAAGACCTTGTCTCACTTACATTGGACATATTATCAGAAGGGACCAGTTCCTGGAGAAGGACATCATGCTTAGTAAGGTAGAGGGTCAGCAGAAAACAGGGACATCCTTAAGGAGAAGATTGACAAAGTGACTCCAAAAATGGGCTCAAATATAGCAACAGCTGTGAGGATGACACAGGACCAGGCAGTGTTTCATTGTCTTGTACACAGGGTTGCTACGAGTAAGAGCTGACTCAATAGAGCCAAACAGCAACATGGTTTTCTTAGTCTATTTCAGATACTCCAAATGAGTCTATGATGACTTTCTTTCTTCTTTGTTTCTGTACAGATTGAACGTATCTTGTCTTGCCTTAGAAAACTAAGATGGCTTCTGCTATGGCAGGGGCCGGGAGGGGAAGAAGATCTTTTCTTATTCATAGATAGATCCAGAAAAGCCTTTGGGAGAATACAACATAATTTTCTAAGGCAGGACTCTGTTTAAAAACACTCAAGCTCTTGTCTGATTACTTGCCTTTACATGCTAATTGGAAACCCAAGTTCAAATCTACCAGGTGCTTCTTAGAAACTCTATGGGGCAGTTCTACTCTGTTCTATATGGTTGCTATGAGTCAGAGTTGACTCAACGGCAATGGATTTGGTTTGCGTTTTTACAGGCAAGACAATGATGGAGGAAGCATCAAAGACAGAACAAATACACAGAATCACTGGATCAAAAAGAATTGGTTAACATTCAACCATTTCAGGAGGTAATGCATGATCAAGAACCGATGACACTGAAGGAAACAGTCCAAGTTTCACTGAAGGCAGTGGTGAAATTGTAAGACAAAACTACATACACAGGAATTCTCTTAAACTGATTCTTGTGTGTGTGCGTGCCTGTGTGCACATGTGTGAGCGTGTGTGTGCACATGCACACACACACACACACACACACACATACACATACCAGTGCATGAAATATACAGATGTTCACATATTCGACTAGATACCATATATAAGGCTCCAGGAATTGGCATAGTACCAACTGAGATGTTTCAACAAATGGATGCAGTGCTGGAAGCATGCACTCATCCATGCCAAGAAATATGGAAGATAGCTATCTGGCCAACCAAGTAGATTGAGAGATGTCTTTGTATCCATTCCAAAGAAAGGTGATCCAGCAGACTACAGAAATTATTAAACAATATCATTAATATCACACGCAAGCAAAATTTTGTTGAAGGTAATTGAGAACCTGTTACAGCAGGATATACACAAGGAATCGCCAGGAATTCAAGCTGAATTTAGAAGACATAGAATGAAGGATATCATCACTGATGTCAGATGGTCTTGGTTGAAAGCAGAGAATACCAGAAAAAGTGTACTCATGTCTTAGTAGCTATTCAAATGCATTCAACTGTGGGCATCAAAAAAATTATGAGTAACATTGTGAAGAATGGGAATTCTACAACACTTAATTGTGCTCATGTGGAACCTGTACATAAATCAAGAGACAGTCATTTAAATAGAACAAGTGGACACTGAATGATTTAAAAGCAGGAAAGGTTTGTCTCGGATTTGTATCCTTTCACCATACTTATCTAATCTGTATGCTAAACAAATAATCCAAGAAGCTGGACTACACGAAGAAGAACAGGGCATCAGGAGTGGAGGAAGACTCATCAACAACCTGCTTTATGTAGATGACACAGTCTTCCTTGCTGAAATCAAAGAGGACTTGAAGCACTTATTGATGAAGACTAAACCTTAACACAAAGAAAACAAATAGCTTCGCAACTAGACCAGTAAGCAATATCATGATAAATGGACAAAATATTGAAGTTGTTAAGGATTTCATTTCATTTGGATGCACAATCAACACCCAGTCAAGAATCAAATGATGTATCACATCGGGGAAATCTGTTGCTAAAGATCTCTTTAAAGTACTGACAAGCAAAGACGTCACTTTGAAGACTAAGGTCCACCTCACTCAAGCCATGGTATTTTCAATTGCCTCGGATGCAAGCAAAAGCTGGACAGTGAGTAAGGGATCAAAGAAGAATTGATGCCTTTGAATTATGGTATTGGCAAAGAATATTGAAGATACCGTAGATTGCCAGAAGAATAAATAAGTCTGTCTTGGATAAGTCTGTCTTGGAAGAAGTACAGCCAGCCTGCTCCTCGGAAACGATGACGGCAAGACTTATCCCATGAACTTCATGTTGTCAGGAGGGACGAGTCCCCGGAGAAGGATGTCATACTTAATAAAGGTAGAGGGTCATCGAAAAAGAGAAAGACCCTCAATAAAATGGATTGACACAGCAGGTGGCTGCAACAATGGGCTCAAACATAACAAGGCCAGGCAGGGTTTTGTTCTGTTGTACATAGGGTCACTATGAGTTGGAAGCTACTCAATGGCACCTAACAGCAACAACAGTGTCAAAAGATTAATGATAAGTGGTAGTTTCCCTGAGGAAAAACAGGTGAGCTGATAGTACAAGCCAGACTTAACATCCCAATAAATCTACCTTTCAAAACAGTCTTCTTCTCATTTGTAGTTAACAAACATCAGCTCACAAGCAAAATTTGCCCATCAACTGTTTTTTGTACATAAAGTTTTATTGAAACACAGCCATGCTCATTTGTTTGCTTGTTTATGTAGTGTCTATGGCTGCTTTACAGCTACAGTGGCAGAGTTGAGTAGTTGTGACAGAAACCATATGGCCTGAAAAGCTTCAAAAATATTTACTGTGAAGACCTTTGTAGAAAACATTTGTCAGTCTCTGGTTAAGACAATGAACACCTTCTAATTCTCACATAAATCAGCATGCATACATTGGTTAGGTTTGATTGGACAAGTTCTACATTTTTTTTCCCGAAGTATTGGAATATGTTAAATCTCATGACGAACTAAGGATTCTTTTGAGACTTAGCATAATTGCTACCTTTGTTTTTGAGCTACCTTCATATGGTCTTGAGATGATGCTATGATCCATGCGTGTTATTCAAATACATAATATACATTATGGATAAACACATCATTTAAAAATATATAAATATCACTGAAATGGAGATACACAAATGTTATTAATCCATGTTTCAAGAGCTTCAGATATGCACAAGATTTTTCTCGCTGTTTCCTATAAACAGATACACTCAACACTATGACTAGGGTTACTATAATTCATTGTCATTAATTTTATTTCATTGCAAACTTCACAGAGATATATACAATCAGGGGCATCAGAACATCCATCTAAAATCTCCTATTACCAAAAACATTGTGCAGCTACACATAATTCTAACGCCGTTGTGAAATATGTTCCCCAAGTACATCTTTCCTAGGTCTAACAACCACTTGCCCCTTACAAAGAGAGTCTGGAAG
The DNA here is from genome assembly GCA_028571685.1 of Heterohyrax brucei. NCBI lineage: Eukaryota > Metazoa > Chordata > Mammalia > Hyracoidea > Procaviidae > Heterohyrax > Heterohyrax brucei. Next base: position 23,131,300 of record CM053166.1, on the reverse strand, counting down.
ACGTAGTAGTTAAGCACTCAGCTGCTAAGTGAAAGGTTGGGAGTTTGAACCTGTCAGACACTCCAAGGAAGTCTGCTCCTGTAAAGATTACAACCTTGCAAACTCTGTTGGATAGTTCTACTCTGTCCTATGAGGTCACTATGAGTTGGAATTGACTCAATGACAGTGGGTTTCACACCTTAAAAAATGACAATCCTATTTCAAGAAATTACCTGTTCTTGTTTTCTGTGTAGAAAAATATGGATGCATTTAAATGTGTGTTTAGATGGCAACAACCTAGATGCCCATCAACAGATGAACTGATAGATGAACAGACTGTGGTACATTCACATAATGGAATGCGATGCAACGATAAAGAACAACAATAAATCTGTGAAACATCTCATAACATGGAAGAAAGTGAATGGCATTAGGCTGAGTGAAATAAGTCAATCATAAAAGGCCAAATATTGTAAGACCACTACTGTAAAAACTGTCAAAATGGTTTACACACACACAAAAAAAAAAATCTTTGATGGTTATCAGGGAAGTGAAGGGTGGGGATGGAAAAGCACTAGACAGTAGGTAAGCGGTAACTTTGGTAAAGTGTAAGACCACACACAAAGGCTGCATAGGCACATCCAAACTCCCTGAGGGATCAAATTACTGGGCTGAGGACTGTGGGGACCACGGTCTCGGGGAACATCTAGCTCAACCAGCATATTTTATAAAGAAAATATTTTATGCTCTACTTTGGAGATTAGTGTCTGGGGTCTTATAAGCCTGTGAGTGACCATCTAGGGTATTACACTGGTCTCATCCCTTCAGAAGCAAGGAAGAAAGAATAAAACTAAACATACAGGGGAAGGATGAATCCAAAGGCCTAACAGACAACTTCTACCACAGCCTCCAGCAGACTTAGTCTGATATAACCAGATGGTATCTGATCACCACCACTGACTACTCTGACAGTCAACAACAGAGGGTCTTGGACTGAGCTGGAGAAAAATAAAGAATAAAACTCTAACTCAAAAAGAAAGACCAGATTTGCCGTCCTCATGGAAACTGGAGAAATCCTGAGTGTATGGCCCCTAGACATCTTTTCAGCTCAGTAGTGAAGTCACCCCTGAGGTTCATGCTTCAGACAAAGATTGGACAGTCCCATAAAACAAAATAGAGACCAAAGGGGCACACGAGCCCAGTAGCAAGGGCAGGAAGCCAGGAGGGGACAGGAAAGCTAGTAATAGGGAACGTGGGGTTGAAAAGGGAGAATGCTAATCTATCATGGGGTTATTAACCAATGTCACAAAACAATAATGAGAAACTGGCTTGTTCTTTAAATTTCCATCAGTAACTTATGTAAATAAATAAAGAAATAAAACTGTGTGTAGAGACCAATACAAACATGGGCTAGCGAGATGGGGAAAGGAAAACACTACAGAATCTGGCCATGGGTTACTCTATATAGAGTTGATATATTTCAAGGAACATACCCGTTTTTCTGTATTTTTAAATTCAATAACTCTGATTTCATTTTTCATACAGAACCTATATAATTGTCCCTAAGTGATACGAAATCATCTTGTTAACAAAAATCTAAATTTAAGGTCTTCTGCTGTTTGAGGCTCAAGACTGAGCATAATACTCGTCATTCTCCTTATTGTCTGCCAAGCCCGGGCCCTGAAGATGACACATGTGGTACTGGAATGTAATAGGGGAGCAATGATTTGGCTACGCAGTATGTAGATGCAGGCTGTCACACTCATGATTTGGATCAAGGTGCATGACCTCATTCCATGGCTAGTCAACCCAGAGCAAATATAATTTATTGGAGCCAAGAGGCCTCATTACGAACTGGCAGTCAACACAGTGCATGCTTCTTACCGAAGAACACATCAGAACTCCGCTGATAAAGAAAAATGATAGCCACGTGAGAAATCCATATGATTAGCCTACATTTTATGGACAAGATTTCTAAACAAAGTATATCATCCAGGTCCTGCCAGCCCATCACGGTACATACTTGGCATAGTAAAATGATTAATCCAAAATGAATAAGTGAAAAACATCCATTTGAAACCTCATTAGAAATTCTGGCAGTAGGTTAACACTTGTATTACACTTAGCCAAAGTCACCATCTCTTGGGAAAATCTAACCTAGCATTGCTTCAGCCATGGCTGTCAAGTCAATTCTGACTCATATCAACCCTATAGGTCAGAGTAGAACTGCCCCCATAGAGTTTCCAAGGAGATGCCTGCAGGAATAGAACTGCTGACCTTTGGTTAGCAGATGTAGGACTTAACCACTACACCTCTAGAGTTTAAAAGCATTAAAAAAAGAAAGCAAACCTGTTGCCATCTACTTGGTTCCCACTCGTAGTGACCCTGTGGCCGGAAGTAGAACTGCCCCATGAAGTTCCCAAGGAGCGTCTGGCAGATTTGCACTGCTGACCTTTTGGTTAGCAGATGTAGCACTTAACCACTATGCCACCAGTATTTCCTTAATGTCTTGAAAGTGACTTCTAACTATCATTTTTCATTTATGGGTAAAACTACTTCCACCCACATCACACTGTTTTCTAAATTTCATACCAAGACAATATGGTTTTCTGGCCCCTTCCATATGATTCATAATAAGCTGTTCTAAGGAAAAGTGAAAGCTACAACCCAAGAGGTAGATGTTTCCTTTGACTACGTGATGGCATTTTTGTCTTTTTGTGCAAAGGCAAAATTTAGGAGCAAGAAAGAGGTATGATACGGCATATAGAACAGAGGAAGATAAGCTAATAACATCTGTTCATGGGCCCATTTGAGATTTTTCCAGGAAAGTTTCATTATAAGTAATTTAAACAAAGGTGGCCATTTCAAAAATGATGGAAGTGAAGGCCTGTGTCTTGGGAAGGCCAGAAAAGTTAGAGGAGCAGGGATTTCTTTACTTGCTCATGTTCTAAGGTCTATTTAAAAAAAAATAAAAAAAGGCAGAGAATTACTGTCAGCAAGGTCAACTTGGTCTCCCTTCTACGCTGTCGCTGAAAGCCTGTACGACCTTTATCCTGGCAGATAATGAACTAGTTATTATCTCAACGGAAGGTCCTGACTCCTTCTACGCTCCCCATCATCAACTCACCAAGCTTAATTCAATCTGTGTTTAGGCAGCTCAAACGTAATCCCACCAGATTCAACCATCCCCTTTCCAGACAGTGATACTGTTGCTAACGTGGGGCCATATCACTTTCAGGAAGGATGGGGAGAAAGCTTTATCATTACAAGGAGACCACCCTCAGACACAGCCATTTTTTAAATGTGTTGGCATGTTTTGAGGTTTTCATTTCTCAGTGGATCTGATATAAGCCACCCAGAGAGCTTTTAATTGTTTCTATGAGGCTATTGTTATTTATACTATATGGACACTTGAAAGGCAGCTCTCATGATCTCAGTACAAAATGGTTTCATTCTCTAAATCATATGCTAGGCGCAAAAATACTCAGGCAAGAAATCCTAAATGTTAAAGCTATTTTTCAAATAGCACTTAAAAAAAAATTAATAAAACTTCTCATCTGTGCCACAAATTCTGCTCACATTCCATCCACGTGTACCTAAACCTCATTATTACCTTATTGTGATAATAATCAGTGATGTTTGCCAAATACTTTAGCTCTCCTCCTTCTGAGCCCATAGTAACATTGCTTCAACAACCTCTTTGAGGTTGGGTGCAACCACATGACTCGCTTTAGCCAATGGAGGATGAGCGGAAGTGATATGTGCCATCTCGTGGTGTGCAATCTACTAGGCTCCCCTTTGTGATGCAGGTGTCAAGATGGCACCTCCATTAACCTGCATCTCTGAACAACAACAACTAGCAAAGCATCCCTGTCAACCCACCTTAGACATGTTCTATAGCAGAGAAATAACCATTTGTCATACTGAACCACTGAAACTGGGGGTTATTTGTTATTGCAACATAACCCAGTTTATCGTGACATTCCTATTCGACCTTCTTTTACCATTGCTGCACTGTCTCCAAAATCATGAGCACTTTCTACAGCAGACACATTTAAGAGAAAGAATTCCCATGGAATCCAAACAAAACTCAGGATGGAAGGAAAAGGCAAGGATACGATAAAAGTCATTGTGGACCAACCAAAGATTTGGATTAAATGCTGTCACCCGATTGCTTTAAGGCTCTTTGCAGATGGGGCTATGTTTACTTAAGAACAGCCTACTGCAGTTTTCATTGTTCATCATCTTTTTCTTGCTCAGGAAACTCCAGATGTTACAGTGGGCATCAAGTATATTGGGACTAATCAAATTATATATGATGATGTCAGCTGGTGATTTCTTGAAAGAAATGCCTCTCTGACAGAAAAGAGCTTATCCTAAGAAAGCAGAGAGGACAAACTGGAAGCAGGAATTTGAACCATACTTGACAGATGGCCAGGAGTTCATTAGGACCTCAACAAATATGCATCATGTTCTAGACACTGTGAGTGAGGCTGGTGACACAAAGGCAAATGACTCATGGGCCATGACTTCAAAGAACTCATGATCTAACGGAAAATATAGCCAGTTCTCATTACTCATGGTAGCTAGATTCTATACAACGGCCACAAACACAGACTTAGCAAATGCTCACTCATTGCTCCTAGGAGAAATACAGTTACTTTCCTGAGAGCCTCTGGTCACAATAATTTTGGTCCACCAATCTATACATAACCTGCTGTACGTGTGTTTCTGTTTAAGGATATCTATTACATGTTATTGTTGTTAAGGTGCCGTTGAGTCAATTTGAACTCACAGCAATCCCATGTGACAGGATACAACTGTCTCTTAGGGTTTTCTAGGCTATAATCATTACAGGAGCAGATAATCAGGTCTTTTCCCCCACAGAGTCACTAGATGTGTTCAAACCTCCAACCTTTCAGTTAGAAGCAGGGCACTTAACTCTCGCACCACCAGGAGTCTTTATTTAATATATACTGTTGATTTATTAACATTGAACTCACAGCCAACATGTTGAACAAAGCTTATCTAACACGTATATTTTCTCCATCAGGCACATCACAGTCTTCTTGTGCTAAGGAACACTGGACAGAACCATAGCACGATGCTCGAGGGCCATGTTAACCAGCAAAATCACCAAAAAAAAAAAAAAAAAAAACCTTAAAAAGCGCATCACTAGACCGCGAAAAGGACACATTCACAGTATGAGAGCTTATCAGGAAGACAGAGTGTTACCTTATGCCAGTTCGGTTGGGAATCCGTGCATCAGGCAGCTCAAATATCCTGCTGATCTGTACATGTCTGAGAATGACCACAAAAGTGCCTCAAGTATTGATGTGGGGGTTACAAAGAAATGTTAGCAAATTGGTGGGTTCACAAGTCTAAAATCTGTCATTCATGAAGATCAATTGTACACGGAGTAAACACAGTACTTCAATATCACAAACCTTTGTCGAGCACCTACCATATGCTACTAAGCACTGTGCTGGCAGCTTGATGAGGCAATAACTTATTATTGATCATGAAATCATTCTTCATGGATGTTCGTGTACTGATCAATCATGAGTAGAATCGATCATCACGAGGGAAGGGGTGGAGGTGAATGCTCCATGGCCTATTTTTCCCCGGTCAGCACTACTGTCTTCAAAAAGTTGCCACCTTCTCCTGAAGCTACTCTCAATCTGACTGAGTTACCCTGCAAGTCCTCAAGACAAGTCCAACCAGTATGGCGTTTTGTAAACAGCAGGGGCTTGCTAAAAATGAACCGGTAACAATCATATCCATAGTGCCACCAAGGAAATGCTTAGTTCTCATAAAAGGTGATATTGATAGCATTTCTTAACATACAGTTCAGAGTGATGATAAGTACACAGCCCAGTATCTGAATTAAGCCCACCACTCGGTTTTCACAAATAGTAACAGACGCAGAGTTGAATTCTTACCCGAACTTTGACAAAAACACACACATAAAACCAAATCCATTGCTGTGGAGTCAATTCCAACTCATTGCAATCCTATAAGACAGAGTAGACCTGCCACATAGGGTTTCCAAGAAGCAGCTGGCAGATTCAAACTGCTGGCCTTCTGGTTAGTGGCCAAACTTTTAAACACAATGCACCACTGGGGCTCCCAACCAAAAAAAAAAAAAAAAAAAAGTCCTACAAAAGCAACATCAGCACTCCCCAGAGAAAGCTTGCTTTTAGAGCCTCTCCTAAAATCTTGTCACCCAAGGGTCATCTGTTCATGTTAACCTTAGTCTGGATCATAATGACCTGTTAACTTCTCTGCTGAAGTCAAGCTGAGTTATTGACCCTAAGAGAGATGGCGCAGATGCCATGCAAATTGTTTTTGCTTTGGATTATTATTAGGAAAACCTAGAAATTAGAGAGGAGCTTCAAAATACAGTGTATAGTGGTGTGAGGAAAGAGCAAAAGCAGAAAACAGAAAATAGTGTTAATAAATGCCACTCTGACAGAGGAGAGGAAACACTACAATTTCCTCCTGACTTAGGGTTTATGACATTAATCTTTTAATGCAGGAAGGGATTTGCTGAGACAGATACCAACATAGATACTATTAGAAGTCAGTCATGTTCTGCTGCTGAAAAAAACACTGTATGGGAGATGATGCCAGAAGATGTGGGTTTCCCAGGTGTCCCTCAGATGGAGTGGGGGGGGTGGAGATGGGGGGTGGGCAGTCAGAAGCTGATGTTACCCAGTCTTTCCTCCGCAAGAATTCTTTCTTCATGCCGTTTAGGTTTTGCTAAAAATGCTGTTTTAAGTTCCGTGGGGTAAGGAACTCATCCTGACCCCTCTGTCCCTGACCATATTAAGTTAGCCTGTAGCTTTTACCTCCTCCTCTGTCCTGGAACAATCCATAAACCAGACTATGATAAACTGGGGAAAATATAGCCTTTGCCTTTAATTTGCCATGTGATGTCGGCTTTCTGTCTGAAGGAGGCTAGGGAAAAGTGTGGAAGTTTCCTGGGTCTGCAGCACCAGTACTCAGCAGCCAGCCGGCATGCACACGGTCATTTATTAAAACAGCCAGGCCCTGTGGTTTTTTTGTTTTGTTTTGTTTTCTTTTAATGAAAAGAGTCCCATGGCACAACCCCAACTAGACGCTGTTGTAATTAACTGGGATGTGGGGCACTGCAACTTGGGAAACATTTTTGCTGTCTTTGGTTTTCTCTGCCAACTCTCAGAGGGAATGCTGGGAGGACACAGATCCATGGCACACAGAGATATAAACACAGGGGAGGATTCTGTGGCAGCTTCTTGCAGACCTGCTTGTTTAAACAGGGAAATAAATGGCCATAATTGAGAGATAAGGTCAGTCATCAGACCTATTTTCCAGTCTCACTAACTGCACGCTAAGAAGGAATCTTCTGGAAAATAGTTTGCAGATTCCAAAAGAGGTGCTTGGGCTGGAAATGGCAAAAGGAAGAGCAGCCACGTGATCTTAGGAAAGTCATGGGAGCCACTTTGAGCCTCAGTTTTCTCATCTGTGAAGTAGACATAATAACCCTTAGCCCTCTTACCTCACCATGTTGTTATGAGAATGAAACAAGATAAGGTGTGGGAAAGCGCCTTGGAAAATTCTAAAGAGCCACTCACAGGCAAAGAGTAATTATCTTCCAGCTCATCTAGAAGGTGAGTCTTTGGAGGCAAATTTTCAAATTCAATGACTCGTCAGTACTTGCTGTCACCATTTGGTTCGCTCACATCTTCCTGCCCAGTACTGAACGGATGTTCTGCCACACACCGGAAGCTGGGTTGTGGAAGAAGCCCAGGTCGAACTTTAGTCAGAGGAAACATGGCCTCAGGGGTGCCCTGACCACAGAACAGAGAGTGGACACATCACGTGTGCTACCCGTACCTGCTCCCTCCCTGGCAGGAGAGTGATAAACAGATGACATGCTCAGGCATGCTGCACACTTCTTCTGCAGACCTAGGAGAAATGTGTGAAGAAAGCTGACACCTCCACATTTTACAAAATCAAAGAAGCAGTCAGCCTTCCTTTTTTGCCCCCTCTGAGGAAAGATATTTTAGTATTAATAAAAATCTCTTTCCCTCTTTGGATGCTGGACCCCCAGGTTACACTGTTCCTCCCTCTCCCTCTGCCACTGGCTACCACCTCTCCAAGGTACCCCACCCATTAACCCACTGCCACTGAGTCGATTTCTACTGCTGGTTTAGAGGACAAAGCAGAACTGCCCCATTGGGTTTACAAGACCTTAATCCTTACAGAAGCAAACTGCTACATCTTTCTCCCGTGCAGTTGCTGGTGGGTTTGAACGACTGACCTTTCAGTTAGCAGGTGAGCGCTTTACTACAGCACCACCAGGACTCCTCCCAAGGTACCCAGGATCTTAAAATTCACTGGGCTCTGTCTCTATAACCTCCCATCATTATGTGCCTCCTGATGATTAAACCGAATCACCAAAGAATCAAGATGAAGCCAAGAAGACAACACTTACTCCTTCAGCCAAAGTGCCAGGCAAGTACTGCTGTAGCAGAGACCATCTACTAGTTCACTAAGCCTCCTCCGAGCTGGATGACATTTCCCAGCATCCCTAGCAATTACATGTAGTCATGAGACTGGAGTTCTGGCCAATGGGATATGGGTGGGAGTTGAGTCATGACTTGCAGGCATGGCTTATCAAAACCTCCTGTATGATTCTCTACTTCTTCTCCCATCTGCTGGTCAGATGCCAACTGAGAAAGAGACCAGCACTAGGGGGTGAGGGAGACGCAAGATGAAAGGAGCTTTGTTATTAGCTGTAACAGGTCTATGCCAATTCCCGGGGGCCCCATGTGTGCAGAGTAGAATGGCTCCATTAAGGTTGTCAAAGCTCTGACCATTCAGAAGCACACCGCCATGCCTCTCTTCTGAGGCACATCTGGATGGTTCGCACCAAGCACTTAACCATTTGTGCCACCCGAGAACCCACTGAGAGAGGCCTAGATCCCTGAACAACCGTGTGGAAGGTCATCTACTGAACACCCACACTGAATTGTCATTGTGTGAGCAAGAATTAAAACTTCTGTTGAATTCAGCAACTATGAGATGTTTGGTTTTTAGCCACTGATATGTCTGGGGTTCTTTGTTGCAGCAATTAGCTTATCCTGACTGATACAGTTAGAATAAACGGGCAATAAGACATGGTCCGTGATCTTATTGTTTTCAGTTTAGTGGGGGAGAGGGGAAAAAAAAGGTAATTACAATAGAATCAGATAACTGTCGTGGAGAGGGTGATGCAAAGTGTTGTGGGCAACAGCTTGATGAGGAGTCTCAATTAGGAAAGCTACAGGAGAAAATGGTATCCAGGTCAGGACCCTTAGAGGCTGTGGGAGCTACAGAGTTTGGCCTGCAAGGAGAATCAAAAGAATTTTAGAACTGGCGCCAAAGTGATGAGTCCAGGGAAGCAAAGCGAGACATGAGACTGGAGAGTGGCTCGGACCAGACTCAGATGGTCTTCAAAACCAGTCGGTTCACACATTATCACAAGAGCAATAGGAAGCAATGGAAGAACGTGAAGTAGACAGTGATGGGATTGGATGAGTTTTGCAAGATTCCCTCTGCTAAGGTGTGGAGAATGGATTGAGAGAGAACAAGATGGGATAAACACGATTACCAGCTGGGAACTCCCTCCATGTACCAATATAGTGGATCAGACCCTTGGGCATCGTTGCCAGCCCAGATCCTACCCATCTTTACCCCGTATCTTGGCCACTGTTATTTGGACTACTGGCCTCCTTCTTTGAAGGTCCTCTCTCAACAACTTCATTGTCCCCTGGTTCTGATGCTCCCCACTCTTAGTTTATACCTTCTTGCTGCCAACATGTCTTCAAGGTCCCAGCATGCCTTTCAGCAAAGTCCACGGGGATTATGACATAAAGCAAGAGGCTGTACTACTCAGTCTTACACTCTCCATAAACAACAGTCATTAAACACCCAGCATTATACCAAAAGACAAGTGCCTCTGAAAACAAGGACAGGCTAGGGAGGTGATTTTTACTATGGCATTAGCAGCCAGACACAAATAGTTTGTCAGAAAGACAGGCAGCAGTAGGCTAACAGGCAGGTACAGTCAGGACAGAATTGTCACTAAAATATCCAGACCTGTCAGGGCAGCTCTGAAAACTTAGGAAAACATATGTGTGATTGGGGGTTGAGGAGAGGGACTTCAACCTGTGGGATCCATGAAGCTGAGCTGGTTCCTGAGCAGAACTCAGGTCATGAGTACATAGCTCTGGTCCCTTGGCCACAAAGGAACAGATGTGGCTTGGAGTGAAGGACACTAAGAGAGAAGGAGCCAAGAAGAAAAAAAAAAAATCAAGAAGTGCCTGAGGCAAATGTCTATTTAAAGCACAACCTTAAAAGGGGACAGATTCTTATTTTTATTCAACCCATGTCCTAGTGCAAAGAAACAGCAGTTTATTTCCAACCTTCATCTCTTGCTCCCCTTTTAAAGACAATATGGATAGCACTGTGACAATTGTCACTCCACAGGTGAGCTGCTAAATTGTTCGAGGTTGCCATGGTCTCTGGTTCCCACCCCAGGCAAGACTAATGGAGGTGAAACTGTATTCACCCTCTGAGATACACCCCACAGCAGTACATTCCACCTGGGACTATTCCACCAAGAACAGTAGGAGAAAATCACCCAGCATGGTGTTAGCGGTGACCACAAATACATGCTACCTCAGGCTGGGCTCAGAGCCTACAATCCTTCCCTTTGTCCTTGGTCAGTCCTTGTAACACAGGCTGGCTAGCTGTTTAGCAAACCTGTTTCCCTTTTCCTCCTGTCACATAGCTAGACTACATTTCCCAGCCTCCCCTGCAGTTAGGTATGGCATTTTGACTGAGTTTTGGCCAGCGGAAGGTGAGGTGACCACTCCTAGGCCCATACTATAAAACTCTTCCATGCTCAATCCTCCACACTCTTTCACCAGTGAGAGCAACCTAAAAGACAACAGATTTAAAAGACAGAAAGAACCTGGGTCCCTGAGTCACCTTTTGGAGGACAGCCACTAGTGACAGTCACCTGACCATCATCAAACTATTGTGTGAGAGAAGTAAGTGTTTACTGTGTTCAATCACTGGAAATTCGAGGCTATTTGTTGCTGCAACTAGCCTAACATGACTACTGATGATTAAAGATTCTAGGCTTGGTTACTTGGTCACCTAGCCAACATCCAGCCATCCCTCAGATGAGAGAAAAGCAATCTTAGACCAGACAGTTCTAAAGTGACTTGCCAACTGTTTAGCAATTCATCACAGACACGAGTGGGCCTGAGACCAGAAGAGTCAACCTGGCTGAGACAAGCCAAGCCAGCAGATCCAGCCCAAATGTCAACTCACAGAACTGTCAGCAAAACAAATGGTGGTTGTTTTAAGTAGAGCTTCAATTTGGTTCACTGTGATTTGAATCCCTGCTGAGAACTGGCATTTCTAACAAGTTCCCAGACATAAGAATTACCTAGAGAGAGATCTTGTTAGAATGTAGATTCTGATTCATTATATCTTGGGGTAGAAATGCAAATTCTAAGTAGGTGTTCAAACTGGAATGAACTGGTTTGAAGTCCTGATTTTAAGCCACTTAAATTTTGATATTACTTGTTACACTGAAAAAGCTAACTGATGCAGCAGTGATGTCTATATAAAGTTAGAAGATCAGGTCTGATTTCTAGATTGTTCACCAACCAAGTTTGCAACCTTGGGCAAATCACTTCCTTTTTGGGGCCATAGTTGTTCTTTTTTTGACATTATGTGTATGCATGTGTGTGCACACACATGCACGTGTGCACTGTAGGTGACAGTTTAGAGAGCAGATTAGTTTCTCATTAAACCATCAATACACAAATTGTTTTGTGACAGTCATTGCCAACCCTGAAATATGTCAACACTCCACCACTCCAAGTTCCATATGTCCATTGACCCAGTTTTCCTGTCCCTTCCTGCCCTTTCATCTTTGCTTTTAGCCAGGTATGTCCATTTAGTCTCATATACATGACTCAACTACAAAGCACTATTCCTCATGTGTGTTATTCTCTGTTTTATAAACCTGTCTAATCTTCGGCTGAAGGGGGATTTCGGGAATCGCCCACAATGTTTAAACCTGAAAAAATAAGGAGAAATGGTAGACTGGTCAAGGGTGTAGCAAATATCAAGAAGACAAGGCTTCTTCTCAAATGAACCTCAATGCATGAAACAGATGAAAAGAGATCTGCTACGGCTCTGGAGGAAGCTAAACCCCATCTGCTCAGCTTTCTTCTCACTCCTCCCACCCACTCCCACTTCCACTCTCTGGAACGACACCCCAGGGATCTGTGGATAGTCTGGAAACTATTGTGCCATTCAGTTTTTCTAAGGTCTCTTTCAGGCTAGCATTCCATGCTTCTAGGCCTGAAGGGGAGACTTAGCTTTGCATGAATCAGGCCAAGTTGGCCCCTCTTGCAGCATTTTCTACACTATCTGGTAATTACTTGCTTACTATCTGTCTGTTCCACCAGACTATAAGCAACTCAACTGCGCAGTCTGCTCTTCTCCCACCCCCCGTGATAGCCACATGCTCCCTGACATACAGCATCTAGTCAAGGAATACCAAGGGAATGGATGATTGCATGGATGGATGGATGGATGGATGGGTACATGACTGCATGAATGAATAATTATTGAATAATCAATCGATCAATTATTACATGAATAATTTTGGCATATTACTCATAACGTCTCCAAGATAAATTCTGCCTTCTCCTTGAGGAGAAAGCCAGGACTCCACATCCGATTTTCAGCATTCTCAAATTATTTTAGACAAAAAGTCTAAAACAACAGTAGCCAGATTACTTCAGTTTGGAAAGCAACCTCAGATTTCCTGTCGTTAAGTTCTTTCAAGGGCAGGAGGCATCTCTCTCCACGCTCCTACCCTGTGAATGACAACCAGTCTCTGCTCAAATCAAATACAGGGTACCACTCTCTGCCTTGGTAGTTGGCACTTGTGCCCAGATATTTACTTGGCCTCTAAGAAAATGAGACTTCCTAAAGAAAGCTCTGTCCCACTTGCTTACCAATGGTTTTCTCAGAGAAAAGTCAGAGAAAGTTCACTTTTTATGCTTCCTCCTTAGTTGGTGGCCATGCGGAGTTCTGTGGATTTCCAGCTGAGGGCTGAGAGCAGGAAGCCCATGGGGAAGTGCACTGGCTCAAACCCAGAATGCTTCCTGTCCTCCTTTAAAGCTTATGCTTCCTGCTCTAAGTTCTTAATGACTACCTTCCATTTAAAATTGTCTTTAGCTTTAAAGGAGGCCAATTTTGAAAGTACTATAAGCTAAGGTAATCTGGCTAGCAAGAAGTCTGATGAATTTAGTAGCTTTTATTTTCAATTTTTATTCTTAAGGTGGAGAATGAGCATAAAAAACTGCAGTCTAGAACAGAAACAGAAATCAATCCCGGAGAACTGATGCAATATTACTGGGATAAAGCAATAAGCATGGATCCTTGGCCAGCTTTTGAGTGCAGAGAGGTAAGGTTGGGTTTTATCTTCTTGCTATTCTGTTATTTAAACTGTGTCTCCCTGGAGAGATTTTTCTTCTCATAATGTTCTTTAACATTTCCAGAACATTCTGAAGGCCCAGTAATTATAGAGTAGAGCTGGCATTTTTAAAAGTCCAGGGCATCAATTTGTTTACAGATGGAATCTTACACTCCACTGAATTACACCATCTCCAAGCTTTCATTGTTTTTTTTTTTTTTGTAGTACAGAAGTAAAACAGAGCAGCAAAGAGGACTTAAAAAAAAAATGGTATCAATAATCAGATAATCACACCTGCCAGAGATAGCCACTGTTAACACTTTAGAGAGGCATTTTTCAAACTGGTTTGTGGCCCATTAGCAGACCATGAAATTAACTGAGTGGGCCCTGGTTAGCATTTCAAATATATGACAAAAGTGACAGAAGAGGGACAGAACTGAAGTAGAGGCGAACAGAGAATGCAAACAGAAGCTAGGGTAATAAAGGAAGATAAAGAATTGCTCCAACCAGGATCACAACAGAGGAGCCCAGAGAAGGTGGGAGAAAAGTGTAGAGTGAAATCCAAATTCAATTTTTTTTAAAAAAAAGGTCAGCCTTACTGGTCTGATACAGACTGATGACTCTGGCCCCTGGACACCCTTCAAACTCAGACCTGAAGGCGCTCCCGGAGATCACCTTTCAGCCAAATAATGGACAGGCCTATAAGATAAACAATAATACCCACGAGGAAAGTGCTTCTTAGAACAATCAACTCCATGAAACCAAAAGGGCAGCGTTTGCCCAAAAACAAAGATGAGAAGGCAGGAAGGGGCAGGAGAACCAGAGGAGTGGAATAGGAGGTCTGGGAGGACGCGGGGGCAGTGTAGGCACATGGCAGGGGTCTACAACCAATGCTGCAGAACCCTTTGTGTATAAATTATTGAGTGGGAAACTGATTTGTTCTGGAAACCTTCACTTAAAGCACAATTTAAATCAAAAAAAGGAAGCTCCATAAAAAAACAAAAAGGCTCAAAATATACCACAGAGAAAATGTGAATGCTGATAATAAAACTATTATTTCAGCTACACATGTCTACTAAATCACAAATGTAAAAGGTTTTTCTTACTGGAGATCATGATCAAAAACAGTTTTAGAAAAAATATTTGATATCTCACCTTCCAGGCATTTTTTTCCTTATGTTACTATATATTGTTAGTAAGCATGCCATAATCTACACACCAGAAATCCTGGTGGTGTAGTGGTTAAGTGTTATGGCTGCTAACCAAAAGGCTGGCAGTTCAAATCTGCCCAGTGCTCCTTGGAAACTCCAAGGGGGCAGTTCTACTCTGTCCTATAGGGTGGCTATGAATTGGAATCACTCAATAGCAGAGTGGCTTTGGGTTTTTTTTCTTTAATTTTTTTGGTTAATCTACATACCACTTAGTAACTAGCTTTTTAAACTCTGGAACACACCAGAAACACATTTCTAAATTAATAAATAAAAATTGACATAATTTTAATAGTGGTAGATTATTTAATTTCACCAATGTACAGTACTGTATTTTCAACCCATTTTCTGTTGTTAATCATCTAGGATATTTCCAATATTCTTCACTTTAAGAAAGACTGAAGACATCTATGCATACTTTGATTTTCTTTTTCCAATTATTTCCTTAGGTTTAATTATTAAGGGAAATTCTTGTCGTGCAGTATTATTAGTTTAAAAAGAAGGGAAAGAAAACCAAACCCAGTGCCATCAAGTCAACTTCAACTCACAGTGACTCTGTAGGACACAATAAAACTGTGGAAACTGAGTTGCCAAGAGCACCTGGGGGTCTGAACTGCCAATCTTTTGGTAAGCAGTGGTAGCACTTAACCTCTACAACACCAGGGTTTCCAGTATTATTAATGCGCAGTTTTATTTGACATACAGTAGTACTAACTTCATAAAATTTGCTGCCTACCAGAGATATTGTACCCAATTACACTTCCATTAGCAGTGTCTGAAAGTGTCCTATACCCATACTACTCTCATTGCCACCGTGAACCTGAACAGTATTTGAAGAAGAATCTGCAAAACATGGTCTCAGCTGTACCCTACAGATGAGAAAAGCAGCCTGGGGACAGTGGATGCAAGCAAGATTTACCCAGGTCCTCAGAGCATGTCTAGATTTTTCAAGGTCTCTTATTCTGCATAAAGTTCTTTTGTACTTCACACCCGGCAAGTGAAGGAAAGCATCTCTTCCCGTGGCTCCTGACTTCACAGAGCTGTCTCACTAGGCCTCCATCCATTTTTAAAGGCCAAAGGCAATAGTCAGCTCTACATTTTAAGAAAATCTGGGTTAATGGTCCAAAACAGTTCTCTCATGGAAAAATCAGCTCACCTATCCTCTCGTTAAGAAAAAGGAATGAAGCAAAGAATAGTAAAGTTTACAACCATGTTCAAATTTGTCATCAAAGCCCACTTTCAAAGGCCCAGCTGTGCGTCACTCAGCTGCAGGGTCCCCTAAGGGTGTCTCACAACCATTTTTCAGACTTCACTGTAAAGGCTTCACATACTTCACACCCAAAGTGAACCAAATGTGAAATCAAAACACAACCCAAGCACAGAACAGCCATGAGTCGGCTTTGGCCTCAAAGACATTTCAAATATTCCTGATATGCTTGGAAGGGAAAGCTTAGATTAAAACATTCATCCTTCAGTTCTCCAATCAAGGTCACTGCAAACCAAACAGTGAGGAAGCTTGGGGCCTATGTAGGAGTCACAACACTCATTCAGTTTAGGACTTCAAATCTCAGCAAGGGAGTCTGGGAAGTGGAGCCTACGGTATGGGTTCCAAAGAAAGCCCTGTGGGCAGTTTTAGAATTTGCTTCGGGTCTCTTCAATCCCCAAAGCCACAAAGTTCTATCTTGTATGGGTTCCTCCTCCATGGATCAGACATCGGGGGAACTAAAGGCAGAACCACAAGAAGAACACTTTTCACTCATGCAGAGAAAGACCTCCCCCTCTTACTTGCCTCTTGTTCTTCTGAGGAAATGTTCTTTGCTTAGATTTTGCATAAAACTCTGATCTTAAAAATAAAAATAAAAAACTACCATGCAATCAACTCCAAATCATGGCAACTTCATGTATGTCAGTAGAAATCTGTGCACCCTAGGGTTTTCAATGGCTGGTTTTTCAGAAGCAGATCACTAAGCCTTTCTTCCAAGGCTTCTCTTGATGGAATCGAACCAGCAACCTTTCAGTTAGCAGCAGAGCACATGACTCATTTGCACTACTGTGAAAAGGCCACTCCTGATAGGGCCAAGGTTAACACAGTCAAGTGATTAGAGAACTTATCGCTCTGTGCGCTCCACTCCTTCTCCAACCAAAGGAAGCAATTTCGTATCCCAAAGGATTCACTTTCTCTCTGAGGAAGAGCTGAAGCAGCACCAATAAAGATTCCAAAGACAAACTCCAATTTCACAGGTATCACGAGTGATTTGGAACATGGCTTTGTGAAGTGTCTATTCTGCGGAGCAAAGGGCCCCATAACTAGGCACTAATTTAAAAGGGGGGGCAGTCCTTTTAAGGAGGTCAGGTTTCTTCCATTTTGAACACTGAAATTTGACCATTAAGAATCACTGCCTTCCGTGAAATAATTGTATTTTGCATCACAAGAAAATGGAACAAGGCTTTTGCTTGGCCTAAAACAGTAGTCAAGGGATAGCAAAGAATGATAGTGCCCGTCACAACCTTGAAGGGTCTTACTGAGGGATTATTTTTTGAAAAATACAAGTCATGAAGTTTTCAATCCAGCAGAAACATGGAAGTATAGTCAGCAAAAGACATGGTCTGGGACTTTCATAGCAGCATTATTCAAAATAGCCCAAACTGGAAATTACCCAAATGCTTATTAATAGTAGACTAGACAAATAAATCATGATATATTCACACAAAGAAACATGAGGCTATAATAAAAGTGAAAGAACTACCACTACATAAAAACCCATGAATAAATCACACAAATATGCTTTTGAACAAAGGAATTCAAAAATAAAAAAGCAAATATTGTGTGATTCCAAAACAGGCCAAAGGAATCCCTGCTGTTAAAAGTGAAGGTGATCATCCTGCTGACCTCTGGCTGGAGGAAGGGGAGTGGGTGGAGAGGAGGGGAAAGGAGGCTGTTGGGAGGATGAGACATGTATGGAGCAGAGAGGAATAGTGTGCAGTCACCGGACAGGGAGAGCAGAGGAAGCTGCATATAGGGGGGCATGTAAATTTATATGTGAACGTACATTTTCACTCAGTTATGTTAAATAAAAATTTTTTTTAAAAAAAGTGAAGGTGATAGCTATCCTCAGGAAGGCTGATGGGGAGGGTTTCTGGGGAGCTGAAAACATCCTGTTTCTTGTTTGGGGTGCTGGTTACAGAGGTGGATACATGGTGGGAAGATCCACTGAGCGGCACACTTTGGATGTTTGCACTTCTCTGTATCTGTGTTACAGTGAGTTTTTTTAAGTTTTACAAATATATCTCTATCATGTATTCATCTATATGGAGTGACAGAGACAGGGAGAATCTGAATCCGTGAATTCTTTTGGTTCCAAGTAGCAACGCTTCTTCTAGGAATAGGAACTCTGCCAATAAGTTTTCATTTCCATTCACTTACTTGAGGAAAGCTGCAACACTGCTTCTGGCCACACTTGGGAACTCTTTACATCTCCAGGAAAGGAGACCCTACAGATCAATACTTCTTCAGTTTCAGGAAAGAACATCAATTACTTTGGAGTTCCTTCATCATCTATGCATTTTCAGGAGAAAACATTTTTTTTCTACCTATATTGCACCTCTACATAGACCAGGGGCAGCTAACTACTGTAAAAAATATCCCTTAGATCTCACACTAAAGGTTTACTTCTCCCTTGTGTGACATCCACCCAGATGCTGGCAGACAGCCTTCCATGTAGCGGTTCAGGGACCCAGGCTCCTTCCATCTTGGGGCTCTACAATCCCCTAAAGCCTTGGAGTCTGCTGCTGGACCCTCTACATGCAGAGTGGGGAAGAAATAAACTGCAGAGGGCTGTGTAGGGGCTTTTATAAGCCAGTCCTATAGGTGGAGCACATCTTTTCTCCCACATTCCACCAGACAGAACTCAGTCACATGGTCCCACAAGGGAAGCTAGGAAATGCACTCTAGCTGTGTGCCCAGGAAGAAAAGGAAAAGAGTTGGTGAACATCTAGGCCTCCTCTGCCCAGCTTTACCATCTCTCTCCTTCTTCTAGAGCTGTTCCATGTCTGATGTCTGACTACACAGAGCAGAGGACAAACTCCTGGGCATGTCTTTAAGAGAGAAAAAAAACAGAAAGGTCCTACAAATTGAAGGCACAGGCATCTGCACTCAGCACCCTCTCTATGATAGTGCACATCTGCAGCCAGGCCTCCCCTACCATTTGCAGAAGCCCACATCCCCTTGAGAATAAGAAAGAGAAGACAGCCAGATGTTAAATTGTTCTTGATGTGATGTGCCATATGAGTAAGACTACCTGTCATGGATTGATTGTGTCCTCCCAAAAATAGGTGTAACCATGTGGCTGGGCCATGATTCTCTGTATTCTATGATTGTCCCCCATTTTGTGATTTTGCTGGGCTGTATGTTAAAGGATTAGGGTGGGACTGTAAATCCCTTTATAAGATCACCTTCCTGCTCCACCGTAAAGGGAGCTTCCCTGGAGAATGGCTAGCCCCACCCTTAATCCTTTCATTTTACAAGAGATAAAAGGAAAGAGAAGCAAGCAGAGAATCTGGAACCTCACACTATCAAGAAAGCAGCACTGAGAGAAGAGCGTGTCCTTCAGACCTGGGGTTCCTGCACCAAGATGCTCCCTGGACAAAGACTGATGCAATACCAGACTTTCCTCCAGGCTCAACAAGGGGGAAAGCCTTCCCTTGGAGTGGACATTCTGAAGTTGGACTTGTAGCCTACCGGACTGTGTAAGAATAAACCTTCCTTTACTAAAGCCATCCGCTCTGTGTTATTTCTGTTAGAACAGCACTAGCTGACCAAAACACCATCCAAGCCAGAAAATGAATAGTATTCTTTTGCCTGCCTTTTCACTCTGGAAACCCTGGTGGCATAGTGGCTTAAGTTCTATGTCTGCTAACCAAAAGGTCGGCAGTTCAAATATTCCAGGTGCTCCTTGGAAACTCTATGGGGCAGTTCTACTCTGACCTATACAGCTGCTATGAGTCTTATCTGACTCCATGGCAGTGGGCTTGGTTTTTTTTTTTTTTTTTTGGTTCACTGTGTATTCAGTTGACCAGAATATTTACACTTACCAGGAAGCCATGGAAACCCTGGTGGTGCAGTGGTTCAGTGTTATGTCTATTAACCAAAAGGTCAGCAGTTCAAATCCACCGTGCACTCCTTGGAAACTCTATGTGGCAGTTCTACTCTGTCCTGCAGGGTTGCTATGAGTTGGAATCGACTGAACAGTAATGGGTTTGGTTTTTGGTTTGGGGAGCCACAGAGGCTAGATTTTATCCATTTTTATACCCACCTCTTTTACTCAAGCTCGTTGATAATAACAATAAAGGAACACCAAAAATAGTAGCATCAATGACATATATGTATTACCCCTTATTGTGTATACTCTGTATGTGCCACACATTGCTGGCACTTTCTATGGATCAATCTTCACAACAACTCTATGAAGTGAGTACTAACAGTATCTTCATTTCACAGATAAGTAAAGCAGGGCAAACAGACTAAGAATCTGTCTAAAGTTACACACCTGGCAAGTGGTGGAATTCAGAGATCAAATGTCAATATTTTCCCTTTACTAGAGAGATTGCTAGGGTTAGGAATGAAGCTTGTTATCATGACAAAATTTCAGTCTCTCAGGGAGCAAACCTTAAATGTAAGCTTCCTAAATACAAAGCTCGAGCCAACCAGGCCACAAAAAATCAACTGGAACAACTTGGAAAGCAGATGAAGTACAATTTGAGGATTCAAAAAAGGCATCATTTTGGGGGCTTTTAGGGTATTTTCATTTTGTCTTATTTTTCTGGTTTTTAAAATTTTTCTTCCCCCTCAATAGCTACTAAAACCCACTGCTGTCAAGTTGGCACTGACTCATAGGAACTCCATAACATTTCCAAGGATATAAATCTCAACGGAATCATACTGTCACATCTTTCTCTGATGGAGCTGCTGGTGGTTTTGAATCATGGACCTTTCAGTTAGCAGTCAATCACTGTAACAACTCGTCCACCAGAGCTCCCAATAGCTACTAAAACCTTTAAATGAACTGACAACTTAATCAAGAAAACTCAAATGCAGCTTCAAATTCACCTTGAGAAGCCAATACATGTAACAATCTGCTCCTCTTACTGTCTTTACTCACATGTACTTGTAAGTTAACGTCATTCTGCATTGTCACCTCTCATCTCATAGCCAGCTTGAGGTCCACTGGTCTTAGGATATGGGGCAAAGGGTTAAAATAAAGCCATACAAGATGCAACTTTATGGAATATATTTTTATTCATGTGATTGGATTAGTTTTAATCAGCAAAGACAAAGGCTGTGTGCCATAAGAGCACTGGGTGATATCTGATACCTGAGCAAGATTCCAACATCTCTTCTCTCACATGAAAGGTATTTAACCCAAGTGATGCTCTTGGAAAATCTTCCATGGCACTTCCTCCTGTCTTTCCCCCCACACTGCCCCAAATTTGGAAGTGTAACTCTCTTCTGTTTGTGAAGCAGAAACAAGAACAATTTAACCAGTAAGCAAGGTACACCCAGGCTTCATTGTCTTTACTTACTAACCTGTAGTGCTCAATTTTACATGGGTTTCAGCACACTCCTGACATGGAGGAAAACAGGTGAAATTTCATACTATGGATTAGTAAATAAGCACAAGTAAGCCCATGTGTACCTTGCTTATTGAGTAATCTGCCCCAGAGCAGAAAGTCCCATGACTGCACATGTGGAAAAGGATTCCTGTAGGATTTATTCATGCTGTACTTTCCCCTTCTCACAGTTAATCTCTGAGACTCAGACTCTCAATAAACATGTGCCACCTTGCAAATGAATCACTTTGGGGGTGGAGGGGTGGATGAGGTAGCAGTACCCCAATGTGAAATTAAAGAGGAAAATACAACTTTACTTGAATTATTAAAATATAAACAAAGGCTTCAGGAACAGAGTCCAGATGCATACTGGAGAAAAACATAAATATTGATAGTCTAATAAGCATTATATCTCCCTGGCTGTCATCCCTCCTCAGAGCTACTAGCTCTTCCTTTCTTTAAATATCTAGTACTAGGACCCGGCAGCATACTTCTGAAAGGAATTAGCCAGAGAAAACTTTACGGCTAGTAGCCAAACATTGCCAGATATGGTGCCAGAAAGTGAGCTCCCCGTACTGGAAGGCACTCTGAAGATGACTCGAGAAGAGCTGCCTCCTCAAAGTAGAGTTGATCTTAATGATGTGGATGGAGTACAGGATCTTCATTTGCTGATGTGGCACAACTCAAAAAGAGAAGAAACAGCTGCAAACATCCACTAATAATTGGAACATGGAATGTATGAAGTGTGAATCTAGGAAAACTGGAAATTGTCAAAAAATGAAATGGAATGCATTAACATTGACATCCTAGTGAGCTGAAATGGATCAGTTTGGGCCATTTTGAATCTAACAATCATATGGTCTACTATGCTGGGAATGAAAACTTGAAGAGGAACAGTGTTGTGTTTATCATCAAAAGGAACATTTCAAGATCTGTCCTGAAGTACAATGCTGTCAGTGACAGGATAATATCCATACACCTACAAGGATGGCCAGTTAATACAACTATTATTCAAATTTACACACCAAACACTAAGGCCAAAGATGAAGAGGTTGAAGATTTTTACCAGCAACTGCAGCCTGAAATTGATCGAACAGGCAACCACAATGCATTGATTATTACTGGTGACTGGAATGCAAAAATTGGAAACAAAGAAGAAGGATCAGTAATTGCAAAATACGGCCTCGGTGACAGAAATAATGCCAGTGATCGCATAATAGAATTTTGCAAGACTAATGACTTTTTCATTGCAAATACCTTTTTAACCAACACAAATGGTGACTGTACACATGGACCTCACCAGGTGGTACATACAGGAACAAAATTGACTACATTTGTGGAAAAAGACGATGGAAAAGCTCCATATCAGCAGTCAGAACAAGACCAGGTGCTGACTGTGGCACAGATCATCGATTGTTCACATGCAAATTCAAATTGAAACTGAAAAAAATTAGAACAAGTCCACGAGAGCCAAAGTATGACCTTCAGTATATCCCTCCTGAGTTTAAAGCCCATCTCAAGAACAGATTTGATGTGTTGATCACTGATGACCAAAGATGAGACAAATTGTGGAATGACATCAAAGATATCATCCATGAAGAGAGCAAGAGGTCATTCAAAAGACAGGAAAGAAAGAAACGACCAAATTGGATGTCAGAGGAGACTCTGAAACTTGCTCTTAAATGCCAAGCTGCTAAAGCAAAAGGAAGGAATGACAAAGTAAAAGATTTAAACAGAAGATTTCAAATGGCAGCTTGAGAAGACAAAATGAAGAATTGTAATGACATATGCAAAGAGCTAGAAATAGAAAACCAGAAGGGAAGAATATGTTCTGCATTTCTCAAGCTGAAAGAACAGAAGAAACAATTCAAGTCTCAAGTTGCAATACTGAAGGATTCTACAGGGAAACTATTAAATGACTCAGAGAGCATCAAAAGAAAATGGAGGGAACACAGTCACTGCACCAGAAAAAACTAGTTGATGCTCAGCCATTTGAAGAGGCAGCACATGATCAGGAACCAATGGTAATGAAGGAAGAAGTTGAAGCTGCATTGAAGGCACTGGCAAAAAACAAGGCTCCTGGAATTGATGGAATATCAACTGAGATATTTCAACAAACAGATGCAGTGCTGGAAGTGCTCACTTGTCTATGTCAAGAAATTTGGAGGACAGCTACCTGTCCAACTGACTGGAAGAGATCCATATTTATGCCCATTACAAAGAAAGGTGATCCAACCGAATGTGGAAATTACTGAACAATAGCATTGATAACACATGCAAGTAAAATTCTGCTCAAGATCATTTAAAAAGCAACTACAACAATATATTGACAAGGAACTCCAGAAATGCAAGTAGGGTTCATAAGAGGATGTGGAACCAGAGATATCATCGCTGATGTCAGATGGATCTTGGCTGAAAGCAAACAATACCAGCAAGATGTTTACTTGTGTTTCATCAACTACGCAAAAGCATTCGATTGTGTGGATCATACTACACTATGGCTAACGTTGCGGAGAATGGAAATTCCAGAACACCCAATTGTGCACTTAAGGAGTCTGTATATGTATCAAGAGGCAGTCATGCAAACAGAACAAGGGGACGCTAGCTTAAAGTCAGGAAAGGCGTGCATCAGGGCTGTATCCTTTCACTGTACCTTTTTAATCTGTATGCCGAGCAAATAATCCGAGAAACTGGATTCTACAAAGAAGAATGAGGTATCAGGATTGGAGGATGACTCATTAACAAACCTGCGTTATGCAGACAACATCACCTTACTTGCTGGAAATGAAGAAGATTTGAAGATCAAGGACCACAGCCTTCAGAATGGATTGCACCTCAACATCAGGAAAACAAAAATCCTTACAACTGGACCAGCAAGTAACATTGTCATAAATGGAGAAAGGATTGAGGTTGTCAAAGATTTCACTTTACCTGGGTCCACAATCAACGCCCTTGGAAGCAGCAGTCAAAAAATCAAAAGATGCATCACACTGGGAAAATCTGCTGCAAAGGACCTCTTCAAAATATTCAAGTGAGGATGTCATCTTGAAGACTAAAAAGTGCCTGACCCAAGCCATGGTATTTTCAATAGCATCATATGCGTGTGAAAGCTGGACTATGAACAAAGATGACAGAGGAATAATTGATGCCTTTGAATTGTGGTGTTGGAGAAGAATGCATAGTGCACCATGGACCACCAAAAGAACAAACAGATCTGTTCTGGACGAAGTACAACCAGAGAGCTCCTTGGAAGCAAAGACGGCAAGGCTGTCTCACATACTTTTGATACGTTGTTAGGAAAGATCAGTCCCTGGAGAAAGACATCATGCTTAGTAGAGTGGAGGGTCAGTAAAAAAGAGGAAGACCCTTGACGAGATGGATCAACACAGTGGCCGCAACAATGGGTTTAAGCCTAAAAACAATTCTGGACATGGCGCAGTACCAGGCAGTGTTTCATTCTGCTCATAGGGTGACTGTGAGTCGGAACCGACTCAATGGCATCTAACAACAACAATGAAAATCAAGAATAAGGTGGTACCTCCCTGGCTACCACCACTGATCATTTTGATTGGAGTCACTTTAGAGGATATCAGAAAAAAATGAGGGAAAAAAATGTAGAAAAAACTCAAATTCTTAAAAAAAGGGGGGGGGGCAAGGCTAACTGAACCAGTTGAGGTCAGAGGACTCCCTATGACTATTACCCTGAGACACTCTTTAAAGTTTGAACTGAAACTATTCCTTAAGATCAACTTTTAGCAAAATAGCAGAATGGCACACAAAATAAAGAGTATTATCCAAAAGACCACTATTTACTCTGAAGTCCAGGACCAAGATGTTATAAATAACCCAGCACCATCACACCAAAAATAAAGAAACTTTACTGTTCCAAATTGCTTTGGAAATCATGTACTAGTGATTGCTAGTTCCTAATCTAACTCACCTTACCAGAAGCCCTGTGAAATCATCTTCTTCCACACCCATTGTCCTGCATTGAATAATGTCCCCCCAAAGTCTCTGTCAATTTGGCTAGGTCTTGATCTCCAATATTGTGTGATTGTCTACCATTTTGTCATCTGATGTGATTTCCGTATGTGTTGTAAATCCTATCACTATAGTGTAATGAGATGGATTAGTGACAGTTATGTTAATGAGATCTATGAGATTAGGTACTGTCTTAAGCCAATCTCTTTTGAGATATAAAAAAGAGAGGCAAACAGAGAGATATAGGGACTTCACATCACCAAGAAGGCAATGCCAGGAGCAGAGTACATCCTTTGGACCTGAGGTTCCTGCTCTGAGAAAATGCTTGATCAAAGGAAGACTGATAGACTTTCCCCAGAGCCAACAGAGAGAGAAAGCCTCCCTTGGAGATTTTTAGCCTTTTGGATTGTGAGAGAATAAACTTCACTTTGTTAAAGCCATTCACGTGTGGTATTTCTGTTATGGCAGCAGTAGATGTCCAAGGCACTCATACTCACTGAACAGCCCTGGAAGGGTCTGGTACTAGGGCATCAACATTGAAATGTTTCTTTTCTACCTCAAAAGAGTATTACCTATCTTGGCTTAGGTGAATGCTTTCCATCTTCTCAGTAGGAAGACAGGTTACAAACACAGTCAGTAGCTGTTCGGACTCATCAAGTCATACACTGAAGATGAGTCTATTTCACTGTGTGTAGCTGTATTGTTGCCAGGTGCTGATGAGTTGATTTCAACTCATAGCAACCTCATATGACAGGATAGAACTGCCCTGTAAGCTTTTCTAGGCTGTAATCTTTATAGAATGGAGCCCTGGTGGCACAGTGGTTAAGGGTTCTGCTGCTAACCAAAAGTTTGGTGGTTCGAATCCACCAGCCCCTTCAGGAGACAAATGTGTGGCAGTCAACAGTAGTCAAAACAGCCTGGCACTGGTACAAAAAGGACACATAGACCAATGGAACAGACTTGAGACACCAGAGATGCCACCATCCTCTTATGAACAGTTGATATTCGACACAGGCCCTAAGATCATAAACTAGGGTAAAAACAATCTCTTTAACAAATGGTACTTGTAAAAGTGGATATTCATCTGCAAAAAACTGAAACAAGACCCATATCTCACACCTTACACAAAAACTAACTCGAAATGGATCAAAGACCTATAAAGCAAACCTAAAACATCAACGGATCATGCAAGAAAAAATAGGGCCAACAATGGAACTTCTAATGTACAGCTTAGACAGACTTCAAAATCTGTCAAAGAAAGATCAACAGAAGAGAAAATAGATAAATGGGAACTACTAAGAATCAAACACTTTTGTTCATCCACAGACTATACCAAAAGAGTTAAAAGACCACCTACAGAGTGGGGAAAAATATTTGGCAACTACATATAGGACCAATGTCTGATCTCCATCATCTACAGGGTACTGCAAAATACCAACAAGAAAAAGGTAAATAACCCAGTTAAGCAATGGGCAAAGGAGATGGACAGACACTTCACCAAAAAGGACATCCAGGCAGCCAAAAGACACATGAGGAAATGCTCAAGATCATTAGCTACCAGAAAAATCCAAAACAAAACTACAATGAGATACCATCTCACCCTATCAAGGTTGGCCGAGATCCAAAAAAACATAAAACAACAAATGCTGGAGAGGCTGTGGAGAGTTCGGAACTCTCCTACACTGCTGGTGGGATTGCAAAGTGGTACGACCTCTTTGGAAAGCAATCTGGCGCTTCCTTAAAACACTGGAAATAGATATACCATTTGATCCAGTAATCCTACTGCTTGGAATATATCTTACAAAAACAAAGGCTGTCACGCGAACAGATTCATGCACACGAATGTTTATTGCAGCACAGTCCACAATAGCAATAAGATGGAATCAACCCAGACACTCATCAACAGATGAAAGGATAAACAAACAAACTATGGTACATATATACTCAGTGGAACACTATTCAATGATAAAAAACAATGATGATTTTAGGAAGCATCTCATAACCTGGTTTCAATTAGAAGACATTATGCTGTGTGAAATCAGTCAGCAGCAAAAGGACAAATATTGTATGAGACTCCTACTATAAGGACTTAAAAACAGACTCATGTACAGAAGAAAAGACTCTGATGGCTACAACGGAGGCAAGGGAGAGAGAGAGTTGGTCATAGATTAGATAGTGGATAGAAATTTGGTCAGGTGAAAGCAGTGACAGTAGGAAGTAGATCAACTTAACTGGACTTCACCATAAACTGAAAGCTCTTCTCATATCAAACCAACACTGCAAGGATAGTGTAACAGGGGCAAGGTCTGGGAACGATGCTCTTGGAGGACACTGAGGCCAATTGGCATAACTAGCACCAAATGGTCCCAACTCAGCCGGAACAGATGATCGTTGAGAACAACAGACACACAGAAAAAGAGAGCCCAGGAGACAGACGGACCCATGTGAATGGGAGACTGTGTCAACATGTGACCTGAAGAACCAGATGGTGCCCGGCCGCCACCGAAGACAGCCGTGATGAGACCCACAATGTTGAGATCCTGTGGCAACTCGAGAAAGAGAGCAGTGCAGCTCAAGAACTCTACCAAAAAGACCAGAGCTGATGGTCCAACAGCCTGGGGATCCCCTGGGAGCATGCTCCTAGACCTGCCGCTGCCCCTGCCCAGAAAACGTTACTGAGGTCAACTCTTTGGACAAAAATGGACTGGACTCGGGGACACAACGTGACCACATGGTTTGTGTACTTTATGGTTCTATGCATTTATAGGGTGCTGTCCTACTGGTCTCTTTCTAAATGGGAAAGAGGGTGGAGAGGAGAGGACAGGAGATTGTTGGGAGGGCACGATAAGTGTAGAATGAAAAGGAAGAGTGTGCTGTCACCAGACAAGGAGAGCAGAAGGAGCTGCAGAAAGGTGGGCATGCAAAAGTGATTTGGATTGTAAATTTTCACTTAATCACAATTAAAAAACATGCGTGGCTGTCAGCTTCCATAAACTTTACAGCCTTGGAAACCCTACGGGCAGTTTTACTCTGTCCTATAGATTCACTACGAGTTGGGAGTCAGCTCTTTGGCAGAGGGTTTGGGTTTTAATCTTTATGTGGGTAGATCACTAAATCTTTCTCCTGCAGAACTGCTGGGTGGATTCAAACAGCCCATCTTTCAGTTGGCAGCTGAGCATTTAATGATTGTGCCACCAACCCCTGTATGTAGATTACACTTGGATTTTTTTTAAGAGTATTAGAACAGCTTTGAAATTTTTCTTCGAGAGCAAACTGAGATTAGTCTGAAAGACTCTAGGAAATGTGCCTACTTCCTCAAGACTCAAACATGGTGCTAGAAAACACATTAGGCAGACATGTGAACATTTGCTTTTCCTTCTGAAAAGAGCACTCAGTACTGCAACATGGTTTCCTAGAGAGGCAAGTCTAACAGGGCTGGAAGGGAGGAGGGCTTTCCTTTCCTTTTCAATTTTGTACCTTTCTCTACAGGTTGAACTGCCTGCCAAGCTCTGAACATGAAATAGGACCTCCGATGGCACAAAGGTTAAGCATTTGGCTGCTAACCAAAAGGCTGGTGGTTCGAACCTACAAGCTACCGCAGGGAAGAAAGATGTGGCAGTCTGTTTCCAGTAAAATTACAGCCTTGGAAATCTTGTAGGGCAGTTCTCTCTGTCCTATTGGGTCACTGTGAGTTGGAATTGACACGACAACAATGGAAACACAACACAAAAAATGTCGACAGCTCCAAGTTGAATGTAAACATTCTGACTACTTCCATTAAACCATCAGCCTTTCTCACCAGGATTAATGCAATGGCCTCCAACTTGTACTCCTGTCTCTTGTACTATTGTCTCTTTTCAACACAATAGCCAGAGTAATTCTTTTAAACTCTTAGTCAATCATGTCACACACTGACTTAGAACCCTCCCTACACTCCCTACTTTGACCAGAGCAGAAGGCAAAGTCCTCAAAATGACCTTCTAGACCGTCTGTCATCTGCACCCTCCACACCTCATTGATCTCTTCTCCTTTTCTCCTCCTTACTCATTCCACATCCACCATACTGGCTTCCTTGCCTCCTTGATTACACCAGGCACACTCTAACCTCTGCACTGGCTATTCCTTCTGTGGGAATACTCTTTCCCCAGCTATCTACATGATCAACTATCTCACCTCTTTCTAATCTTTGCTCAAACGCCACCTCCTCAGTGAGGCCCATCCATACTACCTTACTTAAAATGGCAACTTCACCCTCACAAAGCTCTAGTGTGTTTCTGCTCATAGCACTTACCACCTCCTAAATTGCTTTTTAATTTCCTTGAATGAATTGGACTTGTTGTTTACAGTTTGTTTTTTCCCCATTGGTATGTAAGTGCTTTGGAATTCTTTGCAACTTCTTGATGAAACTCAAGCACCTAGGAGCGTGCTGGTGTATAATGAATGAATGTATCTGTGTGGTTAAATTCTTGACCAATTCTTTTCTATAAAGGAAAGAATTTCTCTGTATAAGAAAAAGGCCAAAAATAAAAAATAAAAAACCTTAATAGTAGTCTTTGACCAGGCAAGAGATGTTGGCCACACAGCATTGTTTGGTCAGCTGCCTTCTTGCCCTTGACTTAGTCTCTCACAGCTTCAGTGAGACATTTTCACCTATTGGAAAAAAAATTGACAAGTACCTCCAACTCAGTCTGATCCAGTTATAGTATCAATAAAATAACAGCCTACTCTCAGTGCCTGCACGCCTGTCTCATTTAGTCCTGGCAACAACCTAATGTAGAAGTGCTGTTTTTAATCTACATTCTATAATAGATTAAGAAACATTACATAAATTGTCCAGAGTCATACAGCTTTGAAGAGGGTGGAGCTAGGATTAGAACCCAGGCAGTCTAGTTTCAGAGTCCACATACTGTCTTGCTCCTGGATAATTAAATAAACTAGGCACTTGCCAACGAAGTGTGGTACATGTCTCAAAATTCAATCACTGCCGTTGAGTCGATTCCAACTCATAGCGACCCTATAGGACAGAGTAGACCTGTCCCATAGAGTTTCCAAGCAGCACCTGGTGGATTTGAACTGCTGACATTTTGGTTAGCAGCCATAGCACTTAATCATTACATCACCAGGGTTTCCATGGTACATGTAGACAATTAAATACTATTCAGCCAGTAGGAGAAATGAAATCCTGATACATGTTACAATGTAAATGGAACTTGAAGACATTAACCAAAAAAAAAAAAAAACTATTGCTATCGAGTCACTTTCAATTCATAGTGACCTTACAGGACAGAGTAGAATTGCTCCATAGCATTTCCAAGGAGCAGCTGGTGGACTCAACAGCCAGTTTTTTGGTTCGCAGCTGTAGCACTTAATGACTATACCACCAGTGTTTCCTTGAAGACATGCTGTGTTAAATAAGTCAATCACAAAAGGACAAATATTGCATGACTTCACTCACATAAAAAGACAAGAAAAAGCAAATGTATAGACAACAAAGTTTATTAGGGGTTACCAGGGGCTGGAGGGAGGGGAAAAGGAGGTATTAACAGTGATGGAAATATTACATTGATTAAGAGTGGGGTTGCACAGCTAATTTATTACAATTGCTGTCAATAAATTGTATAACTGTAAAAAGTTGAACTGCCAAAAGCTGTGTGATATATCTAAAATAATCACAAAAGAAGAGTAGCCACTAAGGCTGTTTATGCACAACCAAAAACCTCATGGGATTTGGCTCCTTAGTTTGGAGGTTTAGGGTCATGGTTTCATGTAACATCCCAGTTAACTGGTCTAATAACATGTCTAGTGCTTCTCTTTTACCTTCTTGTTTGTTGTATAGTGCCTGAGGCTTTAAAAGCTTACAAGTAGCCAACCAAGACATGATAATTGGCCTCTATTCACCTGGAGCAACAGAGGAAGAATAGTGAGGAAAAGGAGGACCTGGAATTTGTGGCTAATCGCCTCTGTGAACAACTACCCCTTTGCAAGAGAGCAGAAATGAATGGCACCCAGCTACCATTACTAAACATTTTGATCAAAGACTCCAGGCAAATGCAATGCCTTCGAGTTGTGTCCAACTCATAAAGACTCTATAGAAGAATCCTTATCAAAGGGAGGTGGAAATGTAGAACAGAATTTCAAATTCTCATAGACTGCAAACTTCCTGGAGTCATAAAGATAGGATGAACCCCTGAAAGTACTGCCTGAGATAATCATTAAACCTTAAACCAAAAATATCCCCTGAAACTGTCTTAAAACCAAACAATAGCTTAGTTTAGTAAAAATGTCTGCCTGGCACATTAGGCTCTTTTAAGATCGAATTGGTAACAGTAACTCAACAGATTAGATATGAGCCTTAGGTGACAGTGAATTTATGCTAATGGAAGAAGAACAACTCAGAAAAGGAAGGTGAGAATGGTTGCACAACTTGAAGAATGTAATCAATGTCACTAAGTGGTAAATGTAGAAACTGTTGAGTTGGTGTGTGTGTTGCTGTGTATCTTCTCAACAACAGCAACAAAGATACACACATTTTTTAAATCACCAAGGAAGATATATAAAAAGGAACACAGAGCAAGTGCGTAAGGTTCTCACCAGTCATTCTTAAAAAAAGAAACATCTGTAGGATATCATCCAGCTGACCTCTTACCGGACACAGAGGACAGGGTGGAGAGGAGGGGACAGGAGATTTTTAGGAGGATATGACATGTACAGAATGGAGAAGAGAAGTGTGCTGTCACCAGGCAGGGAAAGCAGTGGGAGCCACTCATTGGCACATATGCAAATTTATATGGCATTGTATATTCTCACTCAATCATAATAAAAAAGTGTATTAAAAAAAAGAAACAAGTACTCTGACTCTCTACCTTTTACAAACTCTAGAGTCAGAAAATGGACTCCAGGATCCAGAGAATTCTTTTGTAGCCCAACATTGCAGTCATTCTATGGACAAACTGCCAAAGCAGATCCCCCTAAAAAAAAAAAGAAACAACAAAAAAAGAAAAAAACTACCTGTTATATACAAGAAAATTAAAATGGCCACTATGGTTATCTTAAGTGGATCCAGTTTGAGCTAGACTAACATCATTTCCCTTTTGAATGGGGTTACTAGACTGGGAGATCAAAGGAATGCTAGAGACACAGGGGATCTTGATTTCAGCAAACCATTTGACAGTCACTCATGATGATAGGTCTTGTGGGCAAGGTGGAGAAATGTGGTTTGAACGAGGGGTGGGGAGTACATTTGCTGCTGCTGCAACAATGGTACCCTAAGAATGTTGATTAATAGACATCAACTTGGAAGGACATCGCTAGTATCACCTGCCAATAGGCTCTGGCCTTCAGTCCATCTGAACAATGATTGCATCAAAGATGTGGTAATGGCATAGATTCATGCTTATGATGTCTGCAGAAAGCAAAATGCTGTGGGCAGTGGCTGACACACTGAATCAAGATTCTGAACCATCACCACTGATTAAAATTGAAAGAGCAAAGCAAGCAAAAATTTAGTTTAATAGAGACAACGGGAGAGTCTGGGGAAGTTTAAGTTCAAAATACCAACTAGATAAATGTAATAGAGGAAATTTCATGTAAAAGAACTGCCAAAGGAAAGGAGTTTGTCAGGCCATAACAGCAATAATGCATCAACTGTGCTGTGTAATGATCAAAACCACATGGATCACCTTAGTCATAGTAGGGTGTTCAGATCAAGAAAAGAATGAGTGCAGTTATGTTCTGCACCATGGAAGAGAGCAACTAGAGTAGGAGGGGACCTGAAATGGCATTAGGAGGCCAGGTTAAAGGAATCTAAGTTGTTTTACCGGGGATGTAGAAAGCTTGGAATAGACCGTGACCAAATCCATTGCGGTTGAGTCGATTACCTCCAAATAGCTAAGAGACAACTTGGAAAAGAAGTTATAGGTAGATTCCATGTGGCTCCAGATGACATAACTAGGATTAACAGTCAGGCATTACAAAAAGAGATTAAATGGCTAAATGGAGGTAAAGGCTATTTGAAAATAGCAACTACCCAGCAATAAACTGGGAGCAGTAGGTGGGACCATTTTCTACTCCCAGGGGTCTCAGAGGACATGGAAACCAGATGGGCTACCATTTGGGACACCTTAAAAAAGAACCTGATTCTGGGTGGGAGACTGGATTCAGTGGGTCATAATATCTTTTCCAACTTTAAGAACTCAAGATTCTACGATTCTTGTTAAATTCATTTCGTTCTTGACTAATTTCACTTTGTATGCCTTGGGCACTTAAGGAGTAGGAAGAAATTTTTAAGCGTAAAGAGTCCAAGACATTGAATTACTATTTCAGTATCCCCAAACCTTCTTTTGGTCAATAATGGATTAAGAAATGGACATTAATGTAATGGAAACTCTGCTTGCACAGTGGTTAAGTGCTCTGTCTGCTAGCCAAAACATTGGCAGTTCAAATCCACCAGGTGCTCCTTAGAATCTCTATGGAGCAGTTCTACTTTGTCCTATAGGGTCGCTATGAGTCAGAAATGACTCGACAGCAATGGATTTGGTTTGGTTTTTTGGTCACTGTCAACCCACAAAGATGAACTACACAAGGTCACTGCCCTCTGTGGGCTTACAGTCTGTTGAGAGGGCTCTCCAAAATATTGTTTCAACAAATTCAGACCCTACAATGAGATCTTTACATTCCTGCAACCATTCCCACCTTATAAACTTTTATTTCCATTCATTACCAAGATTGGATCCATGAAGAAGTGTTGATGCAAAAAGAACTTTCAGGAAAGGTTTTGTGATTGATGGAGACATGGACTGAATTATATCCCCGCAAAATGTGTATATCAATTTGGCTGAGCCATGATTCCCAGTATTGTGTGGTTGTCCTCCATTTTGTGATTGTAATTTTGTGTTAAAGCAACCCTATAGGACAAAGTAGAACTGCTCCATAGAGATTCTAAGGAGCACCTAGGGTTGGATATAACTAACACCCTTTCTCAGGTCACATCCCTGCTCTGAGGTAAAAGGAGTTTCCCTGGAGTGTGGCTTGCACCACCTTTTATTTTTTTATCCTACAAAAGAGAAAAGGGAAGGGAAGGAAGCAGAGAGTTAGGGACTTCGTACCACCAAAAAAGCAGTTCTAGGAACAGACCACATCCTTTGGACCTGGAGTCCCTCTACAGAGAAGCTCCTAGTCTTGGGGGAAGACTGATGAGAAGGATCTTCCTCCAGAGCTGACAGAGAGAGAGAACCTTCCCCTGGAGCTGACACCCTGAATTTGGACTTCTAGCCTACTTTTCTATGAGAAAACATCTTTGTGAAAGCAATCCATTGTGGTTTTTCTGTTACAGCAGCACTAGATGACTAAGACAGATAGTTTGTGCCAGGCACAATCTTCCCCTTAATTTTTTATAGCATGACACACAAAATATTACATCTCAGGATTTTTTAACAGAATAAAAAGAAAATAAACTGAATGATCAAAATGAAATTCCAACTATCTTCAGATCTTTTGCCCATTTTTGTAAATCGGGTTGTTGATTTTCTCATTGTTGAGTTTTAATTTAAGACCACTATGTTTAAAACTGTCCTTGTCCCTAAAATTCCATACTGTGGTATAAAGTTAGGAAATCCTTGAAACTGTTGAGTTAATGTGGAACTACAGGAGAAATTTCATGTTACTGCAATTTAAAGGCAGTGCCCATGAAACACAGACTAGAAGCTCTGAGGCCGAAGATGTTTCTGAGAAATTTCTCACGACATGTGGGAAAGGCTTCCACAGACAGGAGGAAAGACATCTTTATTGTTACCATCTTAGCAACATTAGCCCAAGGGAATCTCAAGGATCTCCTAGGCAAAGCAGTTTAGTAGTTTTGACTTAAAAGCCCAATCCAATACAACAAGAAAAGTATAGCAAGAAATGTATGGCTGTTACTGGTTACAAGGAAATTACAACCACGAATTATTAACCTTTGAAAGATTGCTTTCTTCTCAGTGGTCCAGTGATAGGTTTAAAAACAGCTTTCAGTGGAACTGTTTGGATCTCAGAGTGCCTCAGGGAACTCACTGAGCAGAGCCAGCAGGAAGAGAATCATGACCATAGTTACTGAAACAGTCAAGGAAACACATTAACCAGACTGGGAAACGTTTTTTGGAGTGGCTAAATGGAGAAGAAAAAGCAGGATTATCTTCACCAAAGCAGAATGGAGTCATAATTAACATTGCCAACCCAAATGATCAATTCAACCAATGTGTTACTTCAAAGTTCCTTTCAGGATTTACCAGTTTCTGTGTCTGCTCTAGAGTTCCTGGGTTATGTAAACAGTTAATGTGCTTGGCTGCTAAACAAAGGCATCAGTGAAGGTTCCACCCCAACAACAGTGCCTCAGAAGAAAGGCCTGGCAATCTGCTTCCAAACAAATTAGCCATTGAAAACTTTATGGTGCACAGTTATACCCTAACAGATATGGGGTCATCATGTGTCAGAATTGACTTGATGGCAACTAGTCTTATGTCTCCTCTGTCTAAAACTATGCTGCTCAAACAGGGAGTTCGGATCTCCTAGAGCTGTCTCTGATCCCGTCCACAGAACAGTAAACAACACTGTCAAAGGCTGGCAGTGGAGCACTGAGAAACTGAGGACACATGACTTCATTACAGCCTTGAGTTCCTGCCATATCCCTTCTCACTCATGAAGCATTGAAGATATCCTCCCATGGCAACAGGAGGTTCAAGCTGTGAATCTGCTAAAGGTCAGTAACAATTCCTTCTAGATCAACCACAGAGCATTCCGGCAGGCAGCAGAACTGTGGATAATATGATAATCCCAGGAGACATAGTTGAAGGAAACCTAGAGTGAGAAACATCACCTCTACTATACTCCTGGCCCCTGGTCTTTGCCCTCATAGTTTAAAGATTAAACAGATAATCTTGATTTTGAGTTCCCCGAGAAGTAGACCCTAAGACAAGGATTAAAGTACAAGTAGTTTATACAAGAGGCAATCCCAGAAAACAGTCACAGGTGAGTGTGAGAAAGTATATGCAATATCTATAGCTGAAAAAGGATTCATATCTATAACATAAAGAACATTTACAACACAATAAGGAAAAATACAAAGACCCTTATTAAGAAATGGGCAAAGGGAATGAACAATTAGTTAACAAAGGAGATTATCCAACTGGAAAAGAAAAAAAGAGGTATCCAACCTCACAAATTAAAACTACAGTGAGATTTTATTACATACACACCAGTGTGGCTAGAAGCAAAAACAATACCAGTGCTGGTGAAGGTGTGGAGCAACTGGAACTTTCATATACTTCTTGGAATATAAATTAGTACCATCAAGTTAGAAAACTGTTAGGTAATATCTACTAAAGCCAAACATATTCATCCCGAGTCAGCAATTCCAGTTC
This sequence comes from Heterohyrax brucei, assembly GCA_028571685.1. NCBI lineage: Eukaryota > Metazoa > Chordata > Mammalia > Hyracoidea > Procaviidae > Heterohyrax > Heterohyrax brucei. The sequence continues at coordinate 23,094,599 of CM053166.1, read as the reverse complement.
TAGATAAATAGTAAACAGCTGTGTGCACATGTACAGAAATGGTCATGGCAATAGCCCCAAACTGGAAATAATCTAAAGGTCCATCATCAGGAGAATGGATCAACGAACTGTGGTATATGCACACAATCAGTAATGAGCATGAACATCTATTTACATCTACGTCTATACTGGACAACACAGAAGAGTCTTACAAATAGCATGTTGCGTGAACAATGCTAGACACTAAAAAGCACATACTATGTAATATTCAAAAACAGGAAAACTTAATTGATCATCAGTGATTACCTTTGGTGAAGGGGACAGTGACTGGGAGAAGGGTTGAATGACAATGTCTATAGTGCAGTAATGTTAAACCTTTTGATCTCAGTGCTGATTAGATGAGTATGTTCATTTTGTGAAAACTAACCAAGCTGTATATGTATGACCTATGCATTTATCAGTAAATATGTTAAACTTCAATGTAAAAATAACTTTAAAACACACTAACTAAATATTAATCAGTAACCAAAAAACTAACATCACCAAAATTTCTAAGGATAAATAGCTTGGGGTTGAACTCATGAAGTAATTCCAAAGTCTCAGGTTTGAGTGACAGAAAAGCTAGACTCACTTCAAGTTTATGACCATCAATCTCAGAAGGTTCTCTGCACAGCCAAGTAAACTCACCACACTTACTTACTGCATCTGTGTTCCCCTCTAAGACAACTATCAGCACCTTCCCTTCTCTTCACTAATCACCAGCACCCTCCTATCTGATGGTCTCACCATATACTTAACATAGAAAACTGATGTAATTAATAAGAACGTCTCATCTTGCCATGAGACCAGAAGAACTGGATAGTGCCTGGCTACCATTAGTGAACATTTTGATCAAAGATTCCACTGAAGAATACTGATCAAAATGGAGAAAATGAAGAACAGAATTTGAAATGCTCATGGACTACAGACTTTCTAGAGCCATGAAGGATGGAAGAACCCTTGAAGTTACTGCCCTGAGATACTTTTTGAACCTCAAACTAAAAGTATCCCCTGAAGTCTTCTTAATAATGAACAACAGTTCAGCTTAACTAGTACAAAAAGGACTGCCTTAAGCACAATGTTCTTTTAAGATCTATACAGGATTAAGGTGACAACAGCAACTCAAAAGATTAGACAAGAACTTTAGGAAGCCATGATTTTATGTTAAAGGAGGAGGAACATCTCAGAAAAGGAGAGTAAGAATGATTGCCCAACTCCAAGAATGTGATCATTGTCGCTAAATGGTACATGTAGGAATAATTGAATTGGTGTTTTGGTCTTAATAACAATAACATAAATACAATTTAGAAAAAAAGAACTTCTCTGCCTGAATTTTCCATCTTCCTTACAATTCCCATGAATGAAATTCCCCTGCTCCTGTCTACACCAACCCCTCCACCTCCACTGGCATTCTGACCCATCCACCTCTCACTTTCTCAAGAACTTCCATGAGTACCCCATTCCTTTGCCAGCATCATCAATTTCTCCCTCTGCATGGAAGCCAAACATGCCTGCATGTCTTACCCCTTTTAAGTAAACCTCTCTTGAGCATGTCTATGAGTTGAAATCAACTTAGTGGCAACGTTTTGTTTGTTTGTTTGTTTGTTTGTTTCACTCTCCTCCAGTCACTGATTCACTTCTCCACTCCCTTGCAGAGCAAAACTTCATACAAGACTTGACGATTGTCACTATCACCTCTTCTGCCCTCTCCAGATCTCTCATCAAGTCCTCTTGTTTGGGTTTGGTTCCTACCTCTCCACCCAAAGGGCGTCTGTCAAGGCCACTAATTACTTTAAAAAAAATCCACCGCCATTAAGTCGATTCCAATTCATAATGACCCTATAGGACAGAGTTGAACTGCCCCATAGAGCTTTTGAAGAGCACCTGGTGGATTCAATCGGCCAATGTTTTTGGTTAGCAGCCATAGCTCCTTAACCACTATACCATCAGTGTTTCCATTAATTACTTACAGGCTACCAAACTCAGCGGTCACTTCTCAGCCCTCATCTGACTCTCAGAAGGATTTGACTAAGTTGGTTTATCTCCCATCCTTGAATCATCCTCTCCTGGCTTCCATCATACTACCTTCTCCTCTTTTTTTTTCTTCTACCTAACTGGCTGATCTCTTTTAGCCTCTCTCCACTATCAGATTTCCAAAGTTGTATGGCCTCAGGCTCAGACCTGACCCTTTTCTCTTTCCTGTTTACACTCTAGCTCCAAGGCCTCAGACAGCAAATCTACTCTTTTGTCTCCCATTGACAACCCTCACCAGGACTTTAGTTGTCTAATGACCAACAGGCATCTCAAACTTAACAGGTGCCAAAGAGAAAACTATTGACTCCACCACCCCCTACTCCACAACAATACATCCACTTGCCCACTCAGGAAACCCTGTTGGTGTAGTGATTAAGTGCTACAACTGCTAACCAAAAGGTTAGCAGTTCAAATCCGCCAGGCGCTCCTTGGAAACTCTTATAAGACAGTTCTACTCTGTCCTATAGGGTCACTTTCAATTGGAATTGACAGCAATGGGTTTTCCCACTCAAATAAAAAAAAAAAAATCACTGCCTTCAAGGCAATTCTGACTCATAACAGCCCTACAGGACAGAGTAGAACAGCTTCATAGGGTTTCCAAAGCTGTAAATCTTTACAGAAGCGGATTACCACATCCTTCCCACAGAATGGCTGGTAGATTCAAACCACTGATCTCTGGTTAGTAGCTGAGATCTTTAACCATTGCACCACCAGGGTTCCTCTCTCCAACTACTCTTCCCCCATTTCAGTAAATATTACCATTTTATATGAGTTCTGTAAGCCAAGAAACCAGGATAATTACTTTATTCTTCTCACACCCTGTCCCAAATCCAATCAGTCAGCACTGTCATTTCTATTTCCAAAATGAATTCAGAATCCAGCCATTTGTCGCTATTTCTACAGCTACCACCTTAGCTTTTATCACCAGTCACATTGGCCAACTTAGTCTATCGGCCTCCAGGCTTGCCTCTAGAGCGACTCTGCTAAATGTGAGTCAGATCCTGTTGCTCCCTGCAAACCACCTCTCAGGGTGCCTCAGGGTTACAGGAAGCAGTTATGCTGTCCAAAGATGAAGCAACAAGCCCTCTGACTGCATGGGGAAAGGTGACCCAAGTAAGAAGACTCTACAAGGAATGTGGAGGCATACAAACATCTTCAAAAGGTAAGCAAAGAGAAGGTCCTTCACTTTTAGGCTTCTTTTCCCTTTAAAACTCCCCTAAGCCTTCAGCAATGCCAGAAGGAGATGCATGATATAGCAGACGCTACTGGTGCCTCACCCATATCCCCTCTGTCTTTCCCAAAGGACACCTGCGTACATTCCTGCACACACCATAAGCTTTTTGCACCTATTTGCCTGAGGCAGTACTCTGAACCTGGGAGCATGCTGGGACCACACAGAGGGCAGGCCCCAGAAGCCAAGGAGGTCAGGTTCCAGATGCTGACTTCCCTGATGGAGGGAGGGAAGCTGGTGAATAAATATTCTTGATTCGCTCCTCAGTGGAACAGTTTTGCAGTATGTTCTCAGAGTCCCCAGCTGGTTGAATTCCAGTTGCCACAGCTCAGTAACACACCATGCCTTGTGTACTGACTCTTACTCCTTCTCTGCCTCACTTTCCTACTTCTTCCCTGGGCTTCCCAGGATCCAATTGCAAATAAACTACTTGCTGTCAAAATCCTTGTCTCAGGCTCTGCATAATCTTGTGCATTTCCTTCCAAAGATAATGTCTTTGATATCGTAATCAAACAAGAACAACACCATCCTAAATACATATGGACAAGAGGAGAGGCCTAGACACAGACTGGAGGTAGCCTTCTTCCCCAGCCCCCCAAAAATCAACCCACTGCCCTCAAGTCTGCTAACCAAAAGGTCAGCAGCCTTCTTAAAAAGATTAAAAAATAATGGATTTTAAGTCTATCTCTTGATATTATATTACCAGCTACCAGTTGCCTTTCAGTTGATGCCAACTCATGTAAACTGGGCTCCATAGAGTTTTCAAGGCTGGGACATTTTGGAGCAGACCTATCTTATGAGGCACTTCTCTGTGTGAGTTCCAAATCAACCTTTTGGCTAGTAGCCCAGCTCTTAATGGTTTCTGCCACCCAGGGACTCCTCAATATTATTTAGCCCTTCTTTATTTATTCAGGAGCCCTGATAGTGCAGTGGGTAACAGCTCAGCTGCTAACCAAAAGCTTGGCCCTGTGAATTCACCAGTCACTCCTTGGAAACTCTGTGAGGCAGCTGTACTCTGTCCAGTTGGGTTGCTATGAGTTGGAATTGACTCAATAGCAATGGGGTTATTTATTCATGTATAAAATCCCAAAACATCCGTTGATGTCAAAATTATTCCAACTCATAGCGAACCTATAGAACAGAGTAGAACTGCTCCCATGGAGTGTCCAAGGAGCACCTGGTGGATCTGACCTGCCAACCTTTTGATTTGCAGCTATAGCACTTAACCACTACACTACAATTGATGAATATATATTCTATTCATGTATAAACATGCATAGAGTATATGTTCATCAACTGCATGCATGCAGACACTGAAGATTCTCTTTTCTCCATTAATCACTAGTTTGCACCCCAAACAATTAAAAGGATTTGAAAGGACTGTTAAATTCCAGGCACGCAACTGCCCGCTGCTGCCTCAAGAAAGAGGGCAACGGAGGGCATATTTTGATTCCTCTCCAGGACTGAGTTTCACTTATATGAAACCTAAATTAAGGAGTGGCGACACACACACACACACACACACACACACACACACACACACACACACACACACACATGGGAAATGTAGGCACTGCTCAACAGTCCCCAAAGCTTCCCTCCAGCTCCTTTGAAGCGAAGTCACCACTCGCCCCAACCACACTACGCAGATCTCCCGGCTGTTGAAAGTGGAGGACCTGTCCCTGCTGTGCGGTTGGGTAAAAAAAGGAAGCAGGATTAAAGCGCTCATTTCAAGTCCCAAAAGTAAAATACAGCTTGGCCCATGGCAGTCCTAATTCTTTCCAGAACTCATCCCCAGAATTGCCCTTTTAAACAACCAGTCATTAACCCAACTCCGGGTCTTTTATAGCTGCGAAAAACGATCGCGCACATCATTTATTCATTATGCTTATTGTTGTTATTGCAGAAAAGCGGTGAATTCCCGGGGCGGCATTCAAAGCGTTGGCCAGAAGAGGGGTGGGACGCGCAGGAGTGGGGAGCAGCGAGGAGGCCTTGCCTGGCTGCAGGGCCAGGTGCCCGGAAACCTCGGGGGACTGTGGCTGTGAATGCGACTCCACCCCGCGCACTTCGCGGCCACCGCGCACCAGCGCAGCTGCTGCCGCAACGGGGAAAGCTTCTTATGTAAGCCAGACCCGCTGACATCACCTTCGCCGCGAGCATCGCAGGCGGACTAGACGCCAAGGGACCGGCGCGCCGCCCAGGTTGTGCCTCAGTGATGCCGACGCCGCCAGATTTGGGCGACGGTCCACCAGAGAACCAGCCTACGAACCCGTCTAAGGGCAGATAGCACAAAACGACCATTTAGAGGGAGCCTTGTGATGTCGCAAGAGTGAAGGGGTGGCGAAGGAGCCCGGGGGTCTCCTAGACCGCCTCCTTCACCCCCTTCCCAAGCCTGGCAGGACTAGTTCACGCCTAAATCCACACGCTGTCAGACTTAGGCGCCAGGGAATCTGAGGGTCCGCCTACGGGACCCCCGGCAAGGAAATGGCACAGAAAACGATTTAGTAGGAATCTCGGGCTGCTCTGTGTAGCAGAAATGCAAGGGTCTCCTGGCTCTACCCAGGACCCGGGACCTCTTCTCTGTTTCCGCGGCCCCGCTGGGCCGCTAAGATTGGAGCCCAGACCTTCGGAGTTTACTCCAGTGGAGAGCTAAGCCCGCGCTCTGCGGCACGCGATCATAATGGAGTATAAGTTCGGGACTCAGTGCAGCCCCTGAGGTCAAAGCAAGAGTGACAAAACCTACACAGGCCTGCAGAAGCCCCTAAAGCACACCCCCCAACCTTGAAGCCCCCTAAACACACATGGATGGAGTTGGCTAAGGGGTTGGGGCAGGTCTACTGTAAATGACTGGAGTAGCCCCCCAGGGGAGGGGCATGCAAGTCGCGCCCCGGAGGCGGCCGAAAGACCCCTCTGCCCATGTGCCCATCAGGGAGCCCTTTGGGCCCCTCTCCGCCCGCTGCTGCCCGCGAGCTCTGAGGAAGCCCTACAACTTTCCCTGCTCATCTCCTGCCTCCTAGTCCCGGATTCTGGCCTGGCCACCCAGCCCGAGAAAGGGGTTGGAAGGCAAAGGAAGGTGCGAGCTGCGGCGGGTGCGTCGTTGCGGGGCTGGGATTGCGGCGGCCGGGGAGGGCGCGAGGGCGCGGCGTGGAGTGGCGCGGCGTGGACTACCGGGAGGGTACGAGCGGTACTCACGCACTGCCTCCTGCTTGGGGTCCAGGGTGCCGAGGACGCGCTGCACGCCGCCCAGCTTGCCCTGCAGCGCCCAGACGCGGCGGTGGGTGAGCTGGATGTCGCTCTCGAGCTCCTGGAATAGGCTGCACGCGTGCCGGGCCACGTCCGAGAGCTGCCGAAGCACGCGGGCTAGCGCGGCGTTGCTGACCGCGCACAGGTCCAACATGAGCAGCACGGCCGCAGCCGCTGAGGACGCCTCGCCCGTCCCGGCCGCCGCCTCCGGGGTCCCCGCCGGGCTCTCCTCACCGCCTGAGGGTACCTCTCCACGCTGTGGCGACGGGCCTGGCGGCACGGGCAGAGCACGGGGCGGCTCCTCCGGCTCCGGCACCTCGGCCTCGTCCCGCTGGCTGGGCAGTTGCATCGGCGGAGGGGGTTCGTAGCCGCCCGTGCTAGCGTCGTCCTCTGGGCCAGGCGCCGGGCGCCTCTGCCGGCACAGCCACTGCGGCTCCACGATCCTTTTGGCAAAAGGCATCCCGAGCAGTCGGGCGGCGACTTTCAGGTCTCCTCGGCGCGCCCCTGGTGAGCGGGGAGCCGACGCGCCCACCTGGGCGAAGAGCGGGCAGGAGTGGGGCACAGGCGCGCTTGGCGGTCGAGGTACGCAGGGACTCCTTGCTCACCTTGCCTCCTCCTCGCCCCCGCCCACTCCCAGCAGATCAGTCCAGCTGGCCCCCTCCGAGTGCACTGTTGTTCCCTGGAGAAGGTGACAGGCGCGAGGCGCAGGAATCCCAGGACGCTCCTGGATTCTCTTCACTTGCTTCCAGCTGGGGTCGGCTGGCTCAGCTCCATCGTTCCGGCACTCGCTGCTGACACCCCTGCCGCTGCTGCTGCCGCCGCTGCCTATATAAATGGGCGTGTGTACGTGCGTGTGTGTGTGTGTGTGTGTGTGTGTATGTATGAGGGTGGGTGGGAGTGTGTGCGCGCGTCTCAGTTTGAAAGTACCCCAGCGCAGGCCTCTCCCCGCGCGCCCCTCGGCCGCTCCGGGGAGCGATTGCGCCCGGGCTGGCTCTCTCCTGGGCGGGGAGGAGGTCTCGGAGAGGCGCTCTGAAAACCCGGAGAGAGGAATCCGCCTCCAGCCCGGGCGCAGGAGGCGGCGCGGGGGCGGTGGGGCGGACGCAGGGCGGGGGGAGACCGGGCCGAGGGGGGCGCAGCGCCCCACGCCGCCGCTGGGAGTCACTGGTGGCCTCGCTGCGCCGAGCGCGTTCCAGCGCTAAATCACTTCCTCCCATCCAAAAGGTCAGGATTGAGATTGTCAGAGTAGTGGGGATGGGGAGTCCTCGAGTTGGGAGTGGGGGTGTCAGTAGCGGTTACTACGAAGAGGGTGGGACCTTGGGGATGCGGCAGATTTAGCGTGTTGGAGCAAGTTGCTTCCCCAAATTCTAGATATGTGCAAGTCTTTTGGGCTCTTAGCTCAGAAACCTGGGTTGCCCCTCTGAGTGTCCTAACCACTGGGAACGCAAAGAGACAGCTGGAAAGAGTGACAGGGCGTGAGCGCATCACCTCACAGAGTCGCTAGGGTGCTATTTATCCCTGTTCCCAAGCATCCTGTGGCCACCGGCGCTGGGAAAAGTCTCTATCGAATATCATGAATGAGACCCAAACCACCAATGAGTGAAAACCCCGGAAAACTGCTTGCAAAAGTCATTTACACACTAGGTGAAATAAAACCGACTAGATCCCTGCCACCGTACTGTGGCGGATCCTAAACAGTCTTTTTTAAGTTTTCCATAACAGATATTCTGATTCATAGAAGAAATAAGAGTTTTCTTTAGTTAACTGAAAGGCTTAATTTCTTTAAAATAAGAAAAAAAAAGTGGGGGCGGGGAGGGAAGCCAAACATCTTCCTTTGCCGCATCTGCAGGCTGGAGGCTGTCAGCCTCAGTCAGACCAAAAAGAGTTGGGGAAATGTTAATAAAATACATGCTTTCATCCCTCCAAAAAATATACTGTAAAAATATTTTTATTTTAAAGCCGTAAGCCAGATCTTAGGAATGCAGCCTTCATTTCATGTGTCTAAAAGAGAACATGGAAAAAATATGTTTTATGGAAACAATAAAGTTCCCCAGACCTGTGGCGGTGTCTTTTCTTCTCTCTCTCTCTCTCTGTCTCTCCATAGTCAGCGCTTTGGACTTTTGGACTGGCTGACATTCTTTATAAAGGCTTCCACAAACTCTTGTTGTACACTACCCCGAAAAATAACATTTTGGGGTAAAGGGAGGTCCCTGTACATAAACTTGGATTTGGGATGAAGTTCTGTAATGTCTGCAACTTGCACGCAAATGGTTCCACAACAACAAGAATAATAATGATAAAGAGTGTAAAACAAGAGAAAAAACAAACATGCCAAGATGTTCCAAATGGTGAACCTATAGATCAGCACACGGAACTATCTTAAAACCTTTCTTGCATCTTTACTATAAATTTGGTTTGGTTTCCAAGTGAAAAGCCGGAAAAAAAAAGTTGTTTTGGGGGGGGTGGGGAATAGGGTCATTTAGGATTTGCTCTGTATCTCCCACACCAAAAACATTTAGAACCAGCTGTCTAAAAATTTAGTTTGACTTCTTAATATGTCGAAAATTCTCAGCTTGACTTCTGCTAGGTAGCTAAGCCACACAACTCCTCCCTATACACACTGAGGAATAAAGAACAATGGGAGTATTAAGGACATCTAGTTCACAAGCCTTTGTGGCAACAGTCTCCCTGCCTCTCACTCCTCCTCACTCAGCGCTGTCCTATTAATAGCATCCAAGGGCAACAGTCTCCAGTGGGCCGGGCTAAACATTGACAGGAGCGAGCCTGGACATTCAGCTTTCACTCTCAAAAGGGGCTTCAGATTATTGGTGAGTTCCTTTCTAAACCCAAGAGACCCTGCTCACCAAGGTATGCGATCAGAGCCGAAGGCCCCAAGCCAAGCCAAACCATGCGGGGGAAGTGCTTTGGAAGATCCTCCTCCAGGCCCAGGGAGAGGGAAGATTACAGGGGGTAACTTGCTTCAAGGAGAGGCTGGCCACCTTGGAGTCTGCCCCAAAGTGGTCAGCACAGGCTCAGGTCAAGATTTCAAAATGATTCAAAGCACAGTTCAGCGATGCAAAAAAGAAAAGATTGCAATGTCCTGGGCTCCTAGCCATGTGGTTGAAAATAAAAAGCTTTGATTTTAGCTTTTGATCTCCATCCTGAGCAAGTCTCTCCCTCCCTCCTCCTTAGGTTAATTCCCAGTGACCACTCCAAGGTCACTGTTGTTTTTATTTTTGGTGACTTTGAAGAACAACCTCCTTTAAAAACACCAAAACCAAATCCACTACCATTGAGCCAATTCTGACTCATACTGACCCTATAGGACGGAGTAGAACTGCCCCATAGGGTTTCCAAGGAGTGCGTGGTGAATTTGAACTGCCTACCTTTTGGTAAGCAGCCATAGCACTTAACTATGCCACTAGGGTTTCCAGCCCCTTCAAAGCCATAAAACATTAAACTAGTAAAAATCATTATATTCATTGATATGGTTGATTAGATTTTCTCAGTCATCCATAGGGTGTGAACAAAAATATTTTAGAAAACTTTGTGATTGTTATACGTCTGTAATGCCATCTAAATAAAAGAGTATGCTACTTTGCAGGGGTGGCTTCAAGACAGACTCCTTACCTGACTCTGCCCCTTCTCACCCCAAGACCCTCGTATATGGCTGACCCACCTCCCATCTCTTCCCACACACAGTTTTCTGCCTGAGTCCTGCTTTGTAAAATTGAAATCTTGAAATCAATAGAACTATAGCAACTGCGTGTAGTCACGAAGGGATGTATGAATAGGCTTAATGCCCAGGAGTTTTCAACATATCCAAGAGCAGTGTCTGCCTTATTCAAATCCCTGATAGAACCTTTGTACTCTGAAGTTTCACACAAAAAAATTCCAAGTCAGAATTGATATCTAAAGCCAGATTTTTTATTTTTTATTGTGATTAAGAGCATACAATACAAATCAATTTTACATGCCCACCTATCTACAGCTCCTCTGTTCTCCTTGCCCCGTGACAGCACACTCCTCCTTTTTATTTTGTACTTGTTGTATCCTCTTAACAAGTTCCTGCCCCCTCCTCTCCACCCTCTTCTCCCCTATCTATAAAGAGACCAGTAGGACTTCCTCCTATAAATGCATAGAACCATAAAGTACACGCATCATGTGGTCACATTGTGTCCCCAAGTCTAGTCCATTTTTGTCTGAAGAGTTGACCTCAGTATGTTTTCTAGACAGAGGCAGCAGTAGGTCTAGGGGCCATGCTCCCAAGGGATACCCCGGGCCATCAGATCATCAACTGTGGTCTTTTAGTAGAGTTCTTGAGCTGCACCCTGCTTTTTCTCATGTTGTCATAGATATTCAACACTGTGTGCCCCATCACGGCTATCTTTGGTGGTGGCCGGGCACCATCTGGTTCTTCTGGTCATATGTTGATACAGTCTCTCGTTAACATGGTTCCTTCTGTCTCCTGAGCTCTTTTTCCCTCTTGTCTTTAGTGTTCTCGGTGATCATCTGTTTCCGCCAAGCTGGGACCATTTGGTGAACCTCAGATGGCAGCTTGCTAGCCTAAAGCCAGATTTTTATACCTAGCGCTATGCGTGCATGTTGATCTATATTGATCACATACATCCCTGCTACCCATGTACACATATTTACTTACTGTGAACTTTTCGCCAAAGTGGAAAGGCAAGACAGCATTGGAAAATGACAACATTGCCTAATTTCCAGTGATCATGCAGCTCAGAGGCTAGAACAACTTCCCCAGAAACTCAAGTGTTCGGTCAGTATAAATCTTACACTATTGTCAAATGAATGAAATATCCTGTCTGTGTTACCATGCCCTAAGCTTGCACTCCTGCTTGCTCCAGCCCGATGGGAACATGGTCTCGGCTGTGCAAAAAAAGTTAGCACTGACAGTGCCATAGGGCACTGCTACCTCTGCCCAGCTAGATTCATACTTAGAACTAAAGTCATGTTTCCTTTGCAGCCTCACAAGTAACAAAACAGAGATACATAAGAGACTTCACCACTACACCCAAATGTCTGCTCTGATTCCAACTATCCCAGCATGGATTTGTATTTTTAAAATAATTTAAAATTTATTTTGTCCAAGAAACCCCGGGAGCTACTTGGGCATGTTAACGTATATGTAATCACGTAGTGAGAGTGACTCAAGTCTGTACTTTCCCCATACAATTATACCTATTCTGCACTGTATCACTTTAATTCATTCTCAAAAACACTACCACTAAATAAAGACCTGCTATATCAAAAATATTTCCATTAATTTTATTGAAAAAAATTATGAGCATTCCATCCCAACCCAATTTACCCAAGCCATGTCACGGATAGAAAAATATGTTGAATTCATTGAAGTAAAAAACAATTTGAAAGTAAATGAGCACAGTTTGTATATAAAATGCAAGATTAATGTATCTTTCTTTATAGAGAATTTTTGGTTGTAATTTAAATCAAGTTTTACAGAACAATTCAGTTTCTCATTAAGCAGTACATGTATTGTTTTATGACATTGATAACAATCTCACAACATGTCAACACTCTCCCTTCTTGACCTTGGGTTCCTTATTACCAGCTTTCTTGTCCCTTCCTGCCTTTTGGTCCTTGCCCCTGGCCGGTGTGCCCCTTTAGTGTTATTTTGTTTTATGGGCCAGTCCAGTCTTTGGATAAAGGGTGAATTTCAAGAGCGATTTTATTACTCAGCTGAAGGGGTGGCTTGGGGCAACAGTCTCAGGATTTCTCCAGTTCTGACAGGCCAGCAAGTCTGGTCTTTCTTTTTGAGTTAGAATTTTGTCCTACATTTCTCTGCAGCTCTGTCCCAAACCCTCTATTGTGATCCCTGTCAGAGCGGTAAGTAGTGGCAGCCAGGCACCATCTAGTTATACTAGACTCAGACTGGTGGAGCAATTGTAGATATGATCCATTAGTCCTTTGGACTAATCTTTCCCTTGTGTCTTCAGTTTTCATCATTCTTTCTTGCTCCCAAAGGGGTGAGACCAGTGAGGTATCCTAGAGGGCCAGTCACAGGCTATTAAGACCCCAGACACTACCGAGCAAAGTAGAATGTAGAATGTTTTCTTTATAAACTATGTTATGCCAGTTGAGCTAGATGTTCCCCGAGACAATGGACCTCATGGTCCTCAGCCCAGCAATTCAGTCCCTCACAGTAAAGTAGGATAAAAGCCCAGCTCTAGGGGAAGGCTTTCTTTGTTGGCTGTGGAGAAAAGTCCTTGTCCTCAATCTTCCCCGGTGAAGGAGCTTCTGAGGCACAGGGACCCTGGGTCCAGGGAAGTGTTCTACTCCTGGCACTGCTTTATTGGTGGTATGAGGTCCCCTTTTCTTTCTGCTGGCTTTTTTCTTTTATAATTCAAGAGATTGGTTCATGACACAACACAGTCTTGTAGATTGAGTGCTGCCTCACCAACACAACTGCTGCTAATCCTCCCTCATTAACACCATAAAGGAAGGATTTACAACATACAGGAATGTCACAAAATACCAGGAATCATGGCCCAGCCAAATTAATACACACATTTTTTTGAGAGGACACAATTCAATCCCTGGCAATCAGGGAAACTTCTTAGGCACAACACCTAATGGAAAGAGGTTCTCAGGCACGAAGACAAAGGACCGTGGATTCAGAGGACATCTATATCAACAGGTACAGCATGGTTCTTAAAGACAAGGTTCTATATCCTACTTTGGTGAATAGAGTCTGGGGTCTTAAAAGCTTGTGAACAGCCATCTAAGATACAATTACCAGTCTATGCTAGTCTGCAGCAAAAAAGAGGGAAATACAGTAAAGATCCAAGGGAACAATTAGTACAAACGACTAATGGACCATATGAACCACAGCCTATACAACCCCAAGACTGGAAGAATTTGATAGTGCCTAGCTACTATTATGGAAACCCTGGTGGCATCGTGGTTAAGTACTATGTCTGCTGACCAAAAGGTTGGCAGTTCAAATCCGTCAGGTGTTCCTTGCAAACTCCCTGGGGCAGTTCTACTCTGACCTATAAGGGTTACTATGAATCAGAATTGACTCGATGGCAGCACCTGTACAGTAACAAAAATGAGAAGATGTGAGGGGACAGGAAAACTGGACAAATGGACATGGAGAAAGGGAAAAATGAAAATAGGAAGGGAAAGGGGGAGAGTGCTGACACAATGTGGCACTGCAGCCAATGCCATGAAATAATTTGTGTATAAATTTTTGAATGAGAAACTGATTCGCTCTATAAACTTTCACCTAAATTACAATGAAAAGAAATTTGGAAGACAGCTACTTGGTCAAATGGCAGGAAAAGATCCATTTTCGTGCCCATTGCAAAGAAAGATAATCCAACAGAGTGTAGAAATTGTTGAACAGTATCATTAATGTCACATACAAGTAAAATTTTGTTGAAAATTGTTCAAAAGTTGTTGCAGCAGTACAGTAGGGAACTGCCAGAAATTCAAGCTGGATTCAGAAGATGACCTGGAACGAGAGATAACATTGCTGATGTCACATGGATATTGGCTGAAAACAGAAAATGCCAGACGGATGCTTACAGACCTTTTACTGACTATGCAAAGACATTTGTATGCATGGAAACAACAAATTACAGACAACATTGCAGAATGGGAATTCCAGAACACTTAATTGTGCACATGAGGAATTGGTACATAGACCAAGAGGCAGTCATTCAAACAGAACAAGGGGACAATTGCAAAATTTAAAGAAAGCTGTGTGTCAGCACTGTATCCACTCATCATACCTATTCAATCTGTATGCTGAGCAAATAATCCAAGAAGCTGGAGTATATGAAGAAGAACAAGGCGTCAGGATTGGATAATGTGTATGTAGAACTTTGAGAAAGGAAAATATGCCACTGGTGAGGTTTTTCCCTTTGTTTCAGCTTTTATGTGTGTGTTTCCTTAAAAATCTTCATTTAATCTAGCAGCTGTGACAGACAGATTTCTCTGTGTATTTTACTAATAGCTAAGCTTGAGGAGAAAAAAAAATAATAATGCTTAATGATTTTCCCAAAATGCCAAACTGTGACTCCAGGTTGGGACTAGATCCAACCTTTTTGTCTTCCAATGCAGAAAACTGTTGATTGCTACATTGTTTCCAGTGGAAGACATTTTTACCTCCTCCTTATCTTCAAAAATCCTACCCTCACATTTTACAACTGAAGATAATTTTGAACATGCCAAATCTGGACCTAGTCAGAATTGCAAATGCAGACTTCCAAATAACTGACAGAGTTAAAGCATATGGTGACAGCCAACAACAATGGCGTTCCATTCACTTCTTTGTCGCTTTGGTTACGCAACAAACATCCCCCCGGATGCTTCCATTTATTGAGTGTGAACATTTATTGGGCACTCAGGCCTCTGTTAGAAGCTGGGATATAAAAGGAAAGACATAAACATCCTTCTCAAAGGGTTCAGTCTAGTGGAGTAGACAGACATGTAAACAAATAATTGTAGTGCACCACCAGGCAAGCTATAATAGAGATAAGAATTAAGTGCTATTCAGAATCCCAGAGCGATTAACACTGTCTGGAGAACACAGGCTGCAGCAGGGATTCTAAAAGCAACCCAGGCCCCAGTACTGGTTCTTATAGCTTGGAAACAGGAAAACAACAGCTGAGACAGGTGGTGAAAAGCAAAACAGAGTGGCTAGAATTAAGAAACCCTCCAACCAGCTGGAGTCCTTGGGTGGTGCAAATAGCTAAGCACTCAGTTGCTACCTGAAAGGTTGGAGGTTTGAGTTCACCCAGTGGTGCCTTGGAAGAAAGGCCTGGTGATCTCCTTCTGAAAACCCTATGGAGCACAGTTCTACTCTAACATGTATGGAGTAGCTACGAGTTGGCATTGACTCAACCAACTACAGTCCTTAAATGACATGTCCAACAATCTTTTAAAAACACAAAACAAAACTGAAAACCAGGCAGTAGACTAAAGAATATAGAATTGATGTTGCCTTTTGTTTTGTTTCTGTTTTTCAGTTGAGTCGTAATTTTCACTCTTTGGTTGCCAAACTCTTTGGAAGAGTTCAGTTTATAAAGGAGAAGTGACTTTTAATATATTCCTCATAAAGAAGAGGCTTCAACTGGGTAAGATGGACCTCAGTCTCTCGGGCGCAGGGTGCCGATAAGGCTCAACAAGCCATTCCCCAAGTGATCAGAAGCCAACTCCCCGTTTTTGGAACTGTTCAGGATTTACTCTCCATGTACCTTTCTGTGATCAAAACACGCTGGCCTTGACCCAAGGGACGCACCTTTGACTGCGGTGGTCCTGAAATAAATCAGCTTTTGTTGAGAGGAATGCCAGGGAGTCAAAACCTACAACTCAAGTTATCAGTCTGGGATTTCATCCTGGTGAATAGCAGAGGCAGCACACTTCAAACTGTATCAAGATTGTAGCACTCATTAAGAAGTGAAATGGAGCCAGATTTGAAGGGAAAGCCCTGTGGTAATTACAGAGTTCGGAAGATTTAAAAGCTATGTGCCTGGGCACGCAGAACACTACGTGTTTCCTTTGGGCTCAGAGGCATTGCAATTACAGGGCTTAAGGGTAGCAAAGCACTGAATTAGAATTCCCCATTCTTTTGATTTATCACTGATGTAAGTGTAGTCACTAGAAATGCCTTAGCCCGATTTGTGTCTCTTCCTAGTACCTCCTACCTTCCCCACCCCCACCCCCACTTCCTTTACCAGATCAGGGACCCAGGGAAAAATACAAACCTTGTATTAAGGATAAGAAGCTGGGTGCAGGAAAGTTAAAACTTCCTGAAGCTTAATGATTTCCCATCAATGATTGCTTGGCCAAGAGTCGTATAATCCTATGTTCTTTTTCTCCCCAGGCTGTTAAATGTTCATGGTTCAACAATGACATGTCAGTACATCTAATTTAAAAAAAAAAAAAAAAAAAAAAAGCTAGAGAATAAAATATTTTATGAAGGTGTAGAATAAGTTAATGTCACCATAGGAAACTCAATGAGTAGTAATATACGAGGCTGCATTGAATAGGCTCTAGCAAGCAAACAAACAGTATCTAGCCAAATGAGCAATAGTGGTAGTCCCTCAGTGGGGTAAATGATTAAGTGCTCAGCTGCTAACCAAAAGGTTGGAGGATTAAATCCACCCAGAAAACACCTCAGAAGAAGGGTCTGGCAATCTGCTTCAGAAAAATCAGTCACTGAAAATCCTGTGTAGCTCAGTTCTACTCTGACACGCAAGGAGTGGCTATGAGTCGAGAGTCGAGTCAAGAGCAACCAGTTTGGGTTTGGGAGCAATAATGGGAGAGTTTGGTTTTTTGGTAGGAACTTTTATAACCTTCTGATAGACTTGATTAGCAAATGGACTTGTGGAAATGTCTTACCCTCAGAAAGTATGCTGCTGGTGTCAGGTACATAGTTGGGGATCAGGAGAGTTGACATAGTGGCTCCATATTAATACAAACCAAAAGTGCGGCCACTTTTCTGGACAGGGAACACAAAGGCACAAAAAGGTCATTGCACTAGTTCAAACTCAGCATGACCACTCAGAGAAAGCACTCTGTAAATGGAAATTTTACTCTTGACATGAAGGCTTTTTACTGGAAAAGCCACCTTTTAAATTGTACACAGAGATGACCCTTGATGGGAAAAGGGATTTGGTCAGTGGGAGATTTTTAAATGTTAAAAAAGTCACTGAAATTTACTTATGTGGCCCTTTCCATATTTGCACATGAACTACAGGACTCCTGGGATCAAACCTCGGACAACCAACTGGCCATGCTTCTTAAATTATTTTTCTGGAGGTGTTTTCTTTCTCCACCTCAACTGTAAAGATCCAAGAATAACAGCCCAGCACACAGAGTAGTCATTTTTATTTCTCATCCTGTCTCAATGGTCTCATAATGTGTTCAATAAGAGTCTGGAAATAATGAAAGCTTCTCCATGGAGAAACACAAGACTTGCCATAAGGCACGATAATAACACCTAGGAGTTTCCTATAGTAACGGCAACACCAGCCGAAACGTTGCAGGAGTCCACACTTCCTAATATAAGAAAAAGAAGAATTTAAAAGGTGACCATCCTACAGACTCACTCACGTACAGATGGAATATCAAGTGAATATGATGAATGTCAGATGAAAATGAAAAGTTGTCCAAGACTTTTGTAAGAGAAAAGAAAATGCAAAAAGCAAATGCCTCTGTTACAGCCTCATTTCCATCTGCTTTGAAACAGGCTTAAAGTAATTCCTGCTGACTTGGGGGAGAACCACACCTCTGGTTGCTAGGAGAGTCATATCTCAGGGGTGAAGATACAGAAAAAGAGAAGAGAGGTGATTTGATTTTAAAAACTTATTTTCCATTTTGCCTTTATTTGCTTTGGGTAGGGGGAGGGGAAGTTACCTGTTTCTAACCACTCAGAGTGCTTGTGTAGTTTCTGCTATTGAGACAGATGCTGTCATCTGCTTACCCGTGATCCTGTTTTTCCTTCCTAACAGAATTCCAACTTTGTTCAGGGAGACAAATAGACTCACCTTCCCAGGCTCCCTCGCGTTTGGAGTTGTCCAGATGATGGCGTTCTGGACAAAGATGCGTACATGGAACTCTGCTAGAGATTGCCGGGATTGGTTTTACTTTCTTGGTTTAGGTACCACCCCTTCCTGCTTCTACCTTCTTTGTCTCCTACCCTAGAGAACGGACTTCAGGCTGAGATGGAGGGGCTGTTCTGTGAACAAGTCACACAAAACATGAGGATGCAAGCCACACACGAAGGATAGCAAAGCCAAAAGCAAGAAGGCACTTGGAATCCAAATGACACAGCAGAGTGGCTGCTCCAGACCTGGACTCCTCCCTCCAGACTTCTTATCTTTGCAGAAAAAAGAACCCCCTGTTTGGGTCAACCACTGTGCATGCAGCCAGATGCAGGTCTGACTGATAGGAGTACCAGTTCATTAAACAGCAAAATACAAGAGACCTGGACTCTGTTATTCAACAGATACCTGTGCCTGTGACTCTTCTTAGCACCAAGGACTCATTTGTGAATTAAACAAAAACAAAGATCTGCCATCATGGTGAGGGACAGTTAAACAAATATTGAAAAATTATTTTTTGAGTAACAAATAGTTTCTGTATTCATGAGGTAGGTCTAGTGGGTTGATATACTTAAAACCAGGACTGAGTACCCAGTAAGCAAGGTAATCACAGCCATACTTGTGCCTACTTGCCATTTGGTGAAAAACAGGTAAAACTGTGCTCTACAAATGGGTTAGCTCAGTTAACCCGGTGCTTATCTTGCTTACCAGGTAATTGGACTCTGATTTAATACAAACAAACAGTATGCATAACAGATGCTGTTGATTCCTGTCCCAGATCCTCTTTACCTGGCTTCTGTGGATGTTAACAGCCACATGCTTCTCTGGAAGATTTCCTGTAGCACACTGGAGCCACATGGGATGTTGCATTCCCCAGTAAGGGCAGCTTATGGCCAATGACTCAACGATGCAGGGCAAAACAAACTCTATGGTGTGATTCACACTCCAGAGCCTTTTTCCCCAGTGGGATCAGGCTGAGGCCCACTTTCTCCTGAATTCACATCTTTACTTAGCAACCGCCCCTGCTCATCTTGCTTCCCTCACACCTCAAAGTTTCTTTCTGAGAGGTGTCTCTCACTAAAGTATTTGCACACAAAAATCCCCACCTTGGGCCCTGCTAATGGGGAACCTGACCTAAGACAGTATCTGTTTCCATTTTGTTAATTAATAAAGAATATACCTTTTTTTTTTTTGAAACTCTGGTGGTGTAGTGGTTAAATGCTACATCTGTTAACCAAAATGTTGGCAGTTTGAATCCGCCAGGCACTACTTGGAAACTGGAGCAGTTCTACTCTGTCCTATAGGATCACTGTGAGTCTGAATCAACTCAATAGCAGTGTGCTTGGTTTCTTTGGTTTCTACATTTTTTGTACTTCCTCGCTTTCAACGGATCATCAGAAAACTTTCTAGTTTCCTAGTTTCCACTGAGGTTAGAAGAAATGAGAGTGATTTGCTTCGAGCTCACCGTCTATCATCACTCAACTAAATACAACTAGCCTCCTTGCTGTTTCTGACCAGCGTGCCGTCTTCACTGTGTTAACTACTAACCATAATCATTTAATTTGCACCCTCAGTTGACCACTGGATAAAACATGCATAACGATTCTTAATAGTGAAACACAAGTTCATGAGAAATTTAAAAAGAATAATTGTGATCATCTGATCAAGACCATACAAGGTCTGACAACTAAGTCTTTGAACTTAATTGTTCTAAGAGCTACATACCTCATTGCTAAATATCACTATGGTCACCTTCGAAGAACTCCCCTTGGGAAGCTATGCACCACTGCCAAAGCCTAGTCCACCCTTCAAAGCAGTTTTGGAACTCTTTCTGGAATGGCCTTTGCACATGGTGGCAGGTTTGCAAACTTAATTGTGTAGTTGTCCATGAGCGAGATTTTAGCCAGTAAATAAATAACTATATTGAAACACCCTCCTTACTCACCTGATCTAGCCCCCAATGACTTTTGTCTTTACCTGAAGATAAAGTAAATATTGAAAAAAAGACATTTTTTATGACATTGAGGACATCAAGGGTAATACAATGACAGCTCTGACGGCCATTCCAGAAAAAGAGTTCCAAAATTGCTTTGAAGGATGAGCTAGGTGCTGGCATCGGTGCATAGCTTCCCAAGGGGAATACTTCAGTGATGACCATGGTAATATTCAGCAATGAGGTGTGTGGCGCTTTTTCTAAAATGAGTTTGCGAACTGGATTGTCAGACTTCGTATTGTAGCAGCGTATCAGGATGTTGCTGATATCTCAGACACTAACTTGAAACTTAGAAAATACCATGACCATTATTTCCATTTTGCTTTTCTATTTATTGGGAATAAAGACTATCCATGCTGTAATTTGTTAGGCTTACAAACAGCACCAAAACTTGGCTCTCATATTATCACGTTTAAAAACTCCAAAACATGGCATATATAAAAAGCACAATATGAGTTATTAATATGACATCATAAAAATAGTTTTTGTCTCTTTTGTATCTGGATATAGGTTGACATTTCCACTAGATTTTAATATACATCAGTCCCAGAACTACACACAAGAGGATATGTTAATTAAAAGTCATTTTGTTGACATGTTCTTTTTCTTATATAAGTAATTTAAAGTAAGTAAATCAGTGTTTGTCACTTGTTAAACAAATGAAAACATCAGAATCTGTCACTATAGGTTATGAATATTAGGAAAAATATATTCAAGTTAATTTCTCCATATAAGTTGTAATTAGTTGTTAATCTAAAATTAAGCAGTTTTTGCATAAAATCAGGTCTTTTTATTGCCCACCATACAAAAAGGGTAAAATGATTCTTTTAAAAACTTTTTAAGAAACTGGCAAGACTACATGTTACTCTAAATGGGTTCAAGTGGCCGTGAAATGAAAATGCTGACATAGTTGATCTCCAGGATCTCACTGGGTAACAATGATTCTCCTGTCTTCAGCTGAACTTGGAGTTGTAACATCTCTGGGGAATTTTATTTATCTTTCATTTTATTAATAGGTAACTAAAGAAATTATAGTCCCTGGGTGGCACAAACAGCGAAGCGCTTGATTACTAACTAAAAGTTTGGCAGTTTGAACCTACCCCAAGGTGTCTGGCAATCTATTTCCAAAAAATCAGCCATTGAAAACCCTATGAAGCACAAATCTACTCTGCATGCATGGAGTCACTAAACTGACCGATCAGCAACTGCTTTTTTGTTGACTGGCTAAAAGTCTTTAACTGTTCAAAAATATGACACAGTTCCTCTCTTCCCAACTGTTTGATGGTTCAGCCCAAGACTTCCTCACTGATGTCCTGCAGTCCATAGAACCTTCCTCTATGCTAGAACCTACTTCATCATACTGTATTTTTTTTCTAAACAAGAAGTACAGGGCTTAGCTAAAGAAAAAAGTGTGACTTGGATATGAAACGAACCAAGCAATACAAGTCTCTTGACTATAAAAACCCTGAACTGAGTTTATGGATTCACCAGTCATGGAGATCTTTCAACAAAATGACCTGTCTCCAAATGCAACATCTTGAATGTTTAAATATTCAAATACCCAGAGGGAAGAAGCTGAACTAAATGACCTTTTCAGTTCTAAGATTACATGTTCCCAACACTCAATATGAATCCAGGCTGAGTTCTTGCATGCTGCTTTATTGTTTTGAATGTCAAAATGCATGAAGTGCAAGATGTAGATTATGTCTACACTACAGTTGTAAAGCAGTGTGCAAAATGAAGATAATTAGAGAACACTGTATGATCCGAGAGGTCAGAAAAGATACTCAAATGAACTTTCCATTTGGATCACGTCCATCAGCTTTTGCAAAGAGTTTGATTTGGTTTGGTTTTTCCCAGTGAAAGCTGAGGATTCCATCTTATTAATGCTCTTAAATCAACATGACCTTTTTTTTCCCTTCTTAGTCTTATTCTTTCACCTACACCAGTGGAGGGGCTCAAACTTAGACATGTTAAGAGCAACTGAGTCAAGAATAAAAGTTAATCTTTTAGATGAGGTTTAGTCAGACAGAAGATATGAGAATCTGGTAGCACCAAACGCAAGTGGAAAAGTACTCCACCAAATATCAGCAGTGACTAGCTTTTATTAAGAAAACTCAAAAGCAAAAGAAGTGCATTTCTGATTGGCTTATGCAATCAACTATTGAAACACTTTCAGGATTTCATTGGTGAACAAGGGTAGAAGTGATGCCAGAATCTCATTGGTCAGTGAGAGTAGGCTGATCTACAAGAAAGGTAGGCTTAAATTTCGGTAAGACAAGTCCTAGGGGCTTGTTCACTCAACTGCTGATGTCATTTTGTCAACTGCACAGGTCTGTCCGTGCATCTTCATAGCTTAGCAAAAATCCCCGTGGAGGACACTAAGCTTGTGTTAGGGTGATGGTATAATTTGGGAAAGAATAAGCAATGGTTGACGACACTATGACGAACATAGTGTCATTGATACGTACATTTTGAGATTATTGAAACGTCAAATGTCCTGTTACCTATATATTTGCCACAAAAAAAATAAAATAAAACAATGAGCCCTGGACAACTTAGAAAATTGATGAAAAAAACAGCAAAGAGAGAAAAATGTGCTCTCTACAGAATGACCTCCTTGGATCCCTCCTCTACCAACCAACATTCTGCCTTTAGCAAGTGCAATAAACCTTCAGGATGTTACAAGAAAAACAAAAACCAAAAGAACTTCTGGGAAATTCTTTGGAAGCAGGAGTAAGAAGCATGAAAAGATAGTATTTTCATTAAACATTGTACTGAATAATAATACCAACTTAAGTACCTTATATGAGGTCTTTGTATATTAATGTCAGTCAGTATCTGTTTATTATATATATTGCCAAGTGCTATGGATTCGACTGTGTCCTTCAAAAAGAGATGCTGAAATCCTAAATCCCTACTCTGGTGAATGACTTTGCCATTGCAGATGCAATTAGTTAAATTAAATGAGGTCAGATGGCAGTAGGATATATCCAAAACCTAATTCCTTCTGAATGATGTTTTATGAAAAGAGAGTTACACAGAAGACAAGAAAGCATGATGATCCCTCTACAAGTCAAGGAACACCAAGAAATACCTGAAGCTATAGAAGGCTAAAAGAAGAAAAGGAAGGACCTTCCCCCTGGAGCTAATAAAGAGGACCTAGCCTTGCTGGAGCCCTCAGTCCAGACTTCTAGCCTCTGGAAGTGTGGTGAAATAGCTTTGCTCTTTCAAACCACCCACTCTGTGATATTCTGTTACGCAACCCCAGGAAACTAAGACACACACAAATAAACAAAAGTCAATTCTGTGCTATTGAGCCAATGGTGGTTTATTTTGCTCTTCCTTATGTCTTAAAAAATTCTGTAATTTACTGAAGAAGTTGTCACTGTAAGGAGTTAGCCCTCGGTGGTTAGGGTAGCACCCAAAGGGCAGAGCCTGGGAGTCAGAGTCAGGCCCCTTCACCACAGCACTCTCTGTCAGTGATTTTAATAACTTAGAGCATTCCCTAGGCAAGCCACACATCCTTTCTCTTCTTGCATCTCTTTTAAGTCATAATTCCCAGCTTCACCAAGGACCTTTGAGATTCTGAAATGAAATGAACCACCAATCACTACAGTTATCCAGCATGATATTTTTCTAAGAGAAAATGACTCCTCCAGCTTTTTGTCCATCATTGTCTAAAATGGTTTCCTTGGTAAGTACAGCCAGAGAGTGGTCCATTTTAAATGATGCAAATGAGAAACTCTCCCCAAATCCCTGGAGTTTTTCTTCTGTGTTCTAAGAGAATTATTAGGCAATAGCTTCCCAGTAACCAGTCTCGAATACATTCCCCTGACTTATTTTCTTCCATGGCCTCCACCCATCTTACAAAGCTGTTTCTTGCTCTTCAGGATTCACTTTTAGACATTAACACACACTGATTCTTACCCTGGTCTGGACCCAATCCAACTCGATGACTTCTCACCTTTCTTTCTCCCATAAGCTACCACTATTTCTCAACATATGAATTCAATTCTTACGTTTTTCTCTATTTCTGAGACACAATACGATGGCTATGGGGTTACTCTGACCCTACTTCATGATTTCATACAGTGCTTTTCCTTGGCGGTATATTGGAAATCACCTAGGAAGCTTTGAAAATCCTAGTGGTGCCGTGGTTAAGTGTTACAGCAGCTAACCAGAAGTCGGGAGTTCAAATCTTCCAGGCTGTGCTTGGAAACTCTATGGAGCAGTTCTACTTTGTCTATAGGATCACTATGAGTTGGAATTGACTTGACAGCAGTAGGTTTGGTTTTTGGTTTAGGAAGTCTTAAAAAACACAATTATCACTCCCCTACCCCTGCCATACACACACATTGCCACAACTAGGAAGCTCTGGTTTAATTCGACTGGGGTGTGTCCTCAGTATCAGGATTTTTTTCTACTCCTCAGCTGTTTCTAATGTGAAGCCAAGGTTAAGAATCAACAGAGAGACTGGATTTAAGAGCTGCCACTAATTAGCTACATAGCCTCGAGCAAAAGAAATATTCATTTATCCAACAGACATTCCTTGACTGCTTGTTAGTGCAAGACAGCGTTAGGGGCTTTACCTCTCCTGCCCCCAAGGCTTGGTGAACTAGACTCAACAATTATTCATTCAACAAATAATTGTCTGCTACCTGCCAAGCACTATGGTAAACACAGTAGGGAACACAAGTCCCTGCCCACATGGAGCTTACATTTTAGCTGAAAGAGGCATGGCCATACACAAGTTACTTTAGCCCAGACTGCATAACTGGCTGTGTTGGGGAGGAAAGTGAAAGTTGATGCTCCCAATCACCACCAAAGGTCCTGGCACAGAGAACACGAACATCCTGAAGAGAAGGCCCTCACCAGGTTCCAGACTTCCACCCACTGTGAGGTTTGTAGCACCCCCTGGTGGAGCCTGGAGTAACACCACTCAGAGAAGCAGAATGATGCAGTTTGGGAATAGACCGGGATACTTGCCCTCTCTTTTCTCAAATATGGGGGTGGGGGAAGGCATCCCTTAAGGGTAAAATGGAAACTACTATTTGATTGACAGAGCCAAAAAACACCAGGCACAATGCCTGGGTCAGAGTTGGCATTCTGTAATTGGTAGCCATTACGATGATTGGAATTATGATTATTGAGATTCAGTTGCTGCAGAATTATTGTGACCTTAAATGATCCAGAAGTGGTTCACAGAGTAAGAGGTCCCACCTTCTGAGAACAAATACATGATAATGTAGAGGGCTGGGAACAGCTAATAATCCAGCTTCCAGCAAATATGTGTTGACCAACAGATGCTCATATGCATCACACATGGACTATAAGCTTGAAGACTTCTGAGGTGCTGTGTTGCAGGAAGACTCATTCCTGCCACTGTTGATGTTTCCCAAAGGGTCAGCCCAGAAGGGCCACTGTGCTTTGTCCTAGAGACCTGAGAAGGCCAGAAGATGCTTCAGAAAGTTGGAGAAAAGTCAGAGCCAAGTAGGACCAAGTGTTGGGGCAGAGAAGAGAGGAAGGCAGGGCCAGTTAGAGTCTCAACAGGAAACAGATGACACACTCAAATGAGGATGATTTGGAGAGATTCTTTTACAGGGGACCAAATTACACAATGGCAGCAGATGAGGATAATAAAGGAACTCAGGGCAAGCAGCAGCTGAGCTGTTATTGCTCCTAGGTTCAAAGGGATGAGGGGAGGGAGAGGCTATCAGAACCTGAGAGGAGGGTCATGGGGGAAGTCTTCTTTGAAAGAAACCATGACTGTAGGTCAGGAGATAAAGCCAGGCCAAGGAGGGAACAAATACCTGAACCTTACTGTCTTCCCACCTCCAGTCTACCCCTGGGATGCCCCACGGTCTGAACTCTACTGAAACCACAGAGAGTAAGGGTGAAGAAGGATGGAGAAGGGCAAAGGATCTCTAGCACAGTAGAGGAAAGACATCTAAAGACTGCTATTGTATTGTTGTTCAGAGGGCATGATCACAGGCTCATCAGCAGCAGGTCCAACCCACCAAAAAACCAAACCTTCTGCCGTTGAGTCGATTCTGACTCATAGTGACTCTACAGACGAAGTATAACTGCTCCACAGAGTTTCCAAGGAGCACCTGGTGGATTTGAACTGCTGACCTTCTGGTTGGCAGCTGGAGCACATAATCACTATGCCACCAGAGTTTCCAGCAGCAGGCCCAGCTAAGTATAATTGTCCCTGAAGTGATAATGGGTTTATGTCCATCCATTCAAACTCTCTATTTCCCCTTGAGGTAAAGGACTAGCATCATTTTGGAAACAGCGCTGTCCGGGAACAGGAGTAGGAAAGAAAAACTCTAGCAAAGAAATATAGTTGTCCCTGTGGCTGCTAATGGGACTGCAGGGAATTAGAAAAGATATTGTATGGGGGCAGGAAAAGATGCCAGGGGTGAGGATTAGGAACAGCAGAAGGGCTCATACAGGAAAACAAATTTTTGGCAGTTAGGGTGGAAAGAGATTATACAAAGTGTGGTTAGAAAAAACAAACGAAACTCATTGCTGTCGAGTCAATTTTGTCTTATAGCAACCCTATGGGACAGAGTAGAACTGCCCCACTGGGTTTACAAAAAATGACTGGCAGATTTGAACTGCTGATTTTTTGTTACCAGCTGTAACATTTAAACAATTCACCACCATGTCTCCAGAAGTGTGGCTGAATATCCTTATTAGAGTGCTTTTGCTAGTCAACTGTGGTGTGGAGGTACAGAGAATGGGATCCAGCTGAGATGACACATTTTTTGAAGTGTGAGATCCCGACTTCTCTTTCCACCCAAACACCTTCTAGAAGTCATCCAGACTTTCTCTTGACATCACAGGGTGTGCACATGTGTGTGCATGTATGTGTGCACATGCATGTGTATTTTCTTCTCTGTCACTAAGTGACCAGCATTCAAAGAACACTTCTATTTGGGGAGCATTACTGTCTCTAAAACAAGACACGTGAAAGCAGAGGGAGGCAGCAAGGGGATGTATTTCATCTTCTCTAATATTGCAGTGCAAAGGAAAGCGGGGAATGAAAACACAGTCATTTACGAAATGGTTGATGAGTCACTGATTGGCACAGAATGGAAAAAAAGAGAAGTCACTCTTCGTTCAGAGTATGCGTGGTCTTTAAAAATAGACTCATCCCTCTCTCTTCTGGAGGGAGTGTCTGGGTTTTAGAGACTGGGAAGGGTGGGCAGAGGGCAAGGCCAGGTCTGGCACAGCCTGTGGCAGGCAGGGCTCTCCTCCTCCATCTAGATGCAGCACAGCCCTTGAAAGCTGTCCAGCTGTACACAGCAGAAAGACAGCTTAATGCCTTCTTCTCCTCTGCCTCTTTCTCTAGTTTTCAATTATACTTTTTGGGTAAATTTCAGCTTTCATGGAAGCAGGCCAAGCAGAAGAGGCAGCACTTTTTGTGACCAGAATATTGCCAACAGACCCCACACGCCATTACTCGTAGAGTTCGTCTTCTCGTTCCTGGACTCCCGAAGTCTCTCTTCATCTTCCCAATTTTGACCTCTTTATTACTTCTTAGCCATTGTATAGTTCAGTAAGTAGAAGGGAAGAGATTAGAATCTATCAAATTAGAACGTGGTGAAAAATAAAGCCCTCGGTATGCAGAGCTTTGAGGATCACCTGGAAATTTTGTTTCTTTTTGTGTTATAGGGAAACCCTGGTGGTGTAGTGGTTCAGTGCTATGACTTTTAACCAAAACATCAGCAGTTCAAATCTACCAGGTGTTCCTTGGAAACTCTACAGTGCAGTTCTACTCTGTCCTGTAATGTCTCTGTAAGTCAGAATTAACTCAGTGGCAGTGGTTTTGGTTTGGTATGTCATAGGAAAACAATATAAAATGAAACAAAAACATTGCCTCTTAACAATTTTATCTTTGCCTGATGGTTCTTGGGTCTTAATGTGTGCATCTGGTCAGTGGGTGAGGGGCTGACTGTAGAAGAGCTTGATTGGTTTACAGTGGGAAATCAAAGAGTTGTAACTCAAAGAAGCCAAAAGAATGCATCTAGAAGGTGAGGAAGGGCAAAGATCAAGTCAGGCTGGGTGGGAGAGACAGCCTGGGGGCCTTCTGAGAGATAGTAGGAGAGAGATGGGTAACTGTTGAACTGTGACAAAGTGAGGCTTTGGGGAGAAAGGGCTGAAAGGGAGCTTTGCTGGATGTTATGAATGGTATTTCTTTCCTTTTTAAAAAATAAATACAGGAAGAATTTAGTTTTCCATTTATCTTAGTTTGTTGGAATGGCATTTTTTTGGAATACAACACTGAGCTGAGTGGGCAACAGGGTGACCAAGATGTATGCAGATTACAAACAAACATATAGCCCTCTCACCTGTCTTAGCACCCTACTGTTGCTGTAATGCAATACCACAAGTAAGTGGCTTTAAAAAACATGAGTTTTTCTCAACTTCTGGAGGCTACAGGTCTGAATTTGGGTCTCTGTGATTTTGATTCTTTCCCTGTGAGCCACCCTGAGCATTTCTTGCTTCCTTGGCTTGTTGAGGATCCTCACATGGTATCTGTCTTCCCCCATGTATGTGTCACTGTGTCTATTCTGGTCTGTTTATAACTCAGAAGTGATTAGGTTTATGGCCCACCTACACTAGTATGAACGCATTAACCTAACAACAGAAAACTCATTTCCAAACAAGGTCACATTCACAGACACAGCGGTGAGGATTTCAACACATATTTTGGGGGACACGCCTCAGTCCATAACAGCACCTATTCATATGCTTGTGCTCCCTACCCCCACCTTAATCTTTTTTGGTACCCACATACAACTCTCTAACATTACACTTTGATTTGTTATTTGCTTAGTTAGTTGTCCTTGCTCATACTGGGATAACTTTACTTACCCTAGCTAGAGACTAAAAAGAAAGGTCTGGTGCTGGAGCTAGTTTCAGAAGAGAAGGAAGATTAGAAAGGCTCAAACTAATCTCAGCCTGGAATTCTATCCTGAAAGAGCCAAGGCAGTAAAAACACAGAATCTTCCAACTTTCCATCCCTGTGTTCTTCGAGAAAGTGGGAAGGTACTGGTGGTCAAAAAGAGGCTCAGTATCTGAGGGCTGTCAGGAAATGTTCTCATTTTGATGGAAATCTGTTATTTCTCATATGTTATTTTCAACATCACTACATCTGCAACATGCAATTTCATTAATAGGCTCTTACATATTTATTCTTTATCAGAATAAATAGAAGACACTTTAATTTCATGCAGTCACTTTAGTCTCTCAAAATTCTGAAAGGCACTTTTGGGCATACACATTTCTCCTTTTGTTCAACAAAGATCAAAATTGTCTAGGAAAAAAATAGTGAGGCAATATACTAAAGGAATTGTATATCATCATCAAGCAGGATTTATTCCAGAACGTAGAGTCTCAACAGACATCTAAAAGGCATTTGATGAGACATAATGCCCATTCCTGATAATAATTCTCAGTCAACTAGGAATATAAGGACACTTCCTTAACAAGATAAAGAGTATGTATCATAAACCAACAGCCTACATTGTATTTAATATTAACAAACAAGCAACAAAAAATACTAGAAACATTTCTATTAAAGTAGGGAAGAAACAATGAATTCTTGACATCATCATTGTTCAACTTTGCCCTGTAGACTGCAGCCATTATAATAAGGTATTAAATAGCACTAAGAGAGGAAAAACTTAGCAACATTCCCAAATGATTTACTCGTTCGCCTGGAGAAACCAAAAGCATCCAGTAAAAAACCAATGGGCCAAATAATCAAATTCACTCAGGTGTGCCAGTTACAATACAAATACACAAAACTCATTTATATCATCTGTTCTACAAATGACCAATATCCAGCTAGAAAAATATATACAGAAAAGGCCATGTTTGTAACAGTCACATGTTATAAAAAGTTTGTTTTAATAAGCACTTTAACTGTGACCTCCAACAAAAGAGGTGATCACTTCGTCAATTACTAACTGTGTTCCAAACGTTAAGCTGAGGCCAGAGTTTCCCAAAATGCAGTACAGGTATGCACATTTTCTATTTGAATATTAATTCTAATGTGTAAACAAGCAAACATACAAAAAAGAGCCAAACCAGTTGCCATCGAGCTGATTCCGACTCATAGCAACTCTACAGGGCTAAGTAGACCTGCTGATTAGATTTCCAAGACTGTAACCATTATGGAAGCAAACAGCCACATCTCTCTCCCTCAACATAGCTAGTGGGTTTGAACCAGTGGCCTTTGGGTTAGCAGCTGAGGGCTTAACTACTGTACCACCAGGGTTCCTTATTCTAATGCAGAACCCCATTCCAAATCCATTGTCACTCATAGTGACCCTATATGACAGAGTAGAACCGACCCACAGGGTTTCCAAGGAGCACCTGGTAGATTCAAACTGCTGAGCTTTTGGTTAGCAGCTGTAGCACGTTAACCACTACGCCATCAGGGTTAAAGAACTACTGAAAAACATAAGTATGTATATACATATGTGTGTGGTGTTGTTGTTGTTAGGTGCTGTTGAGTCAGTTCTGACTCATAGCGACTCTATGCACAACAGAACGAAACACTGTCCAGATTTCCCCCTTTCCACAATTGTTTTCATGCTTCAGCCCATTGTTGCAGCCACTGTGTCCAATCTATCCCATCAAGGGTCTTCCTCTTTTTTGCTGACCCTCCAGTCTAACAAGCATGATGTTATTCTCCGGAGACGGATCCTTCCTGACAACTTGTGCAAAGTGTGTAAGACACAGTGTCGCCATCTTTGCTTCCAAGGAGCACCCTGGTTGTACTTCTTCCAGAACAGATCTGTTTGTTCTTTTGGTGGTCTATGGTACATTCAATATTCTTCTCCAACACCACAACTCAAAGGCATCAATTCTTCTGTCTTCTTTGTACCTTGTCCAGGTTTCACATGTGTATGATGTGACTGAAAATACCATGGCTTGGGTCAGGTGCACTTTTGTCTTCAAGGTGACATCTTTACTTTTCAATACTTGAAAGAGTTCTTTTGCAATGGATTTTCCCAATGCAATGCATCTTTTAATTTCTTGATACTGCCTCCATGGACGTTGACTGTGGACCCAAGTGAAATGAAATCCTTGACAACCTCAATCCTTTCTCCATTTATCATGATATTACTTACTGGTCCAGTTGTGAGGATTTTGTTTTCTTCATGTCAAGGCACAATCCACACTGAAGGCTGTGGTCCTTGATGTTCATCAGTGTTTCAAATCTTCTTCACTTTCAGCAAGTAAGGTGGTGTCATCTGCATTGCAGGTTGTTGATGAATTGTCCTCCAATCCTGATGCCTCATTCTTCTTCACATAATCCAGCTTCTCAAATTATTTGCTCAGCATACAGATTGAAAGGATACAACCCTGACGCACACCTTTCCTGACTTTAATCATGCAGTGTCCCCTTGTTCTGTTCGCATGACTGCCTCTTGATCCATATACAGATTCCTTAAGAGCACATTAAGTGTCCTGGAATTTCCATTTTATGCAATGTTAGCCATAATTTTTTACAATCCAGAAGTCGAATGCCTTTGCATAGTCAGTGTAACACGGATAAACTTCTTTGTGGTATATTCTCTGCTTTCAGCCAAGATCCATCTGACATCAGCAATGATATCCCTGGTTCCACATCCTCTACTGAATCCAGCTTAAATTTCTGGCCGTTCCTTGTCAACATACTGTTGCAGTCAGTTTTGAATGATCTTGAGCAAAATTTTACTTGCCTGTGATAATAATGACACTGTTCAGTAATTTCTGTGTTTGGTTGGATCACCTTTATTTGGAATGGACACAAACATGGGTTTCTTCCAGTCAGTTGGCCAGGTAATTGTCCTCCAAATTTCTTGGCAAAGCCAAGTGAGTGCTTCCAGCACAGCATCTGTTTGTTAAAATATTTCAATTGATATTCCATCAATTTCTGGAGCCTTGTTTTTTGCCAATGCCTTCAATGCAGCTTCAACTTCTTCCTTACAGTACAGTTGGTTCCTGATCGTATGTTACCTCTTCAGATGGTCAAATATTGATCAGTTCTTTCTGTTATAATGATTCAGTGTATTCCTTCCATCTTCTTTTGATACTCCCTGAATCATTTAATATTTTCCCTGTAGTATCCTTCACTATTGCAACTCGAGGCTTGAATTTATTCTTCAGTCCTTTCAGCTTGAGAAATGCAGAATGTGTTCTTCCCTTCTGGTTTTCCATTTCCAGATCTTTGCACATCTCATTATGATACTTCATTTTGTCTTCTCTAGCTGTTATTTGAAATCTTCTGTTTAGGTCTTTTACCTCACCATTTCTTCCTTTTGCTTTAGCTGCTCAACATTTGAGAGCAAGTTTCAGAGTCTCTTCTGACATCCAGTTTGGCCTTTTCTTTCTTTCACGGCTTTTCAATGACCTCTTGCTCTCTTCGTGGATGATGTCTTTGACGTCATTCCACAATGCTTCAGTCATTAGTGATCAACACATCAAATCTGTTCTTGAGATAGTCTTTAAGCTCAGGAGGGATATACTCAAGGTCATACTTTGGCTCTCATGGACTTGTTCTAATTATCTCCAGCTTAAATTTGAATTTGTATATGAGCAGTTGATGATCTGTACCACAGTCAGCACCTGGTCTTGTTTTGACTGCTGATGTGGAGATTTTCCATCATCTCTTTCTACAGATGTAGTTGATTTGGTCTCTGTGTATTCCATCTGGTGAGGTCCATGTGTACAGTTGCTGTTCATGTTGGTTAAAAAAGGTATTTGCACTGTCCAATACAAATTTCAGTGACATTTTTTAACGAGATGTAGAAACAAATCACCAACTTTGTTTGGAAAGGGATGAAACTCTGAATAAGCAAAGCACTGCTGAAGAAGAAGACTACACTAGGATGCCTCTCACTACCCAACTTTAGAGCCTATTACACTGCCACAGTGGTCAAAACAGCCTGGTACTGTTACAAAAAGAGACATAAAGACCAATGGAACAGAGTTGAGACCCCAGAGATGCCACCATCCTCCAATGAACTGTTGATATTTGACAAAAGCCCTAAGATTTTTAACTTGGGTACATACAGTCTCTTTTAACAAACAGTGCTGGCAAAACTGGATATCTATCTGTGAAAAACTGAAACAAGACCCATATCTCACACCTTACACAAAAAACAACTCAAAATGGATAAAAGACCTAAATATCAAACCTAAAATGATAAAGATCATGCAAGAAAAAAATAGGATCAACAATGGACGTTTTAACGCACATCTTAGATAGACTTCAAAATCTGACAAAGTACAAGCAACAGAAAAGAAAATAGATAAATGGGACCAAGAATCAAACACTTTTCTCATCCAAAGACTTTACCAAAAGAGTTAAAAGACCACCTACAGAATGGGAAAAAATATTTGGTAACTATATGTCAGACTGACATCTGATCTCCATAATCTACAAGGCATTGCAAAATATCAACAAGAAAGTGCTAAATAACCCAATTAAGCTTTGGGCAAAGGAGATGGACAGATACTTCACTAAAGAGGATATCCAGGTAGCCAAAAGGCACATGTGAAACGCTCATGATCACTAGCTGTTAAAGAAATACAAATCAAATCAATGATGAGATACCATCTCACCCCAACAAGGCTGGCCATAATCCAAAAAACACAAAACAACAAATGCTGGAGAGGCTGTGGAGAAACTGGAACTCTTCTACACTGCTGATGGGACTGCAAAATTGTACAACCTCTTTGGAAAGCAATCTTGTGCTTCCTTAAAAAGCCAGAAATAGATATACCATTTGACCCAGTAACCCCACTCCTTGGAATAAATCCTACAGAAGCAAGGGCAGTCACATGAACAGACACATGCACACGAATGTTTATTGCAGCACAATCCACAATAGCAAAACGATGGAATCAACCCAAGTGTCCAACAGCAGACGAACAGATAAACAAACTATGGTATATGTACTCAATGGAACACTATGTGATGGTAAAGAACAATGACGATTTTAGGAAGCACCTCACAACTTGCTTTCAGTTGGAAGACATTATGTTGAGTGAGATCAGTCAGTGGCACAAGGGCAAATAATGTATGAAACCTCTACTATAAGAACTTAAAAACAGATTCATGTACAGAAGAGAGGACTCTGATGGCTACAAGGGGGGGAGAGAGTGAGGGAGAGGGTTGATTATAGATCAGATAGTTGATAGAAATTTGGTTGGGTAAAATCAGTGACAGCACACATTAGAAAGAAGATCAATTTAACTGGACTTCAACATAACCTGAAAATTCTTCCAGTATTAGCCCAATATTGCAAGGATAAAGTAGCAGGGGTGGGGGTCTGGGGACTATGCTCTCAGGGGACATCGAGGCCAACTGGCATAACTAGCCTATTGCTAAGAGAGTCTTGTGCACCCCATATTGGTGAGTGGCATCTGCGGTCTTAAAAGCTAGCAAGCTGCCATCTGAGGTACACCAAATAGTCCCTACTCAGTAGGAACGGATGATCACCAAGGACAACAACGACATGATGGAGAAAGAACCTAGAAGACAGAAAAACATGAATGAGTGACTATATAAACATGTGACTGGAAGAACCAGATGGTGCCCGGCCACTGCCAATGATGCCGTGATGGGGCTCACAATGTTGAGTCCCAGTGGCAACATGAGAAAAAAAAAGGGGTGCACCCTAAGAACTCCACTAAAATACCACAGTTGATGGTCCGAAGGCCTGGGAGTTCTCCTGGGAGCATGGCCTCTAGACACGATGCTGCCCCAGTCATAGATCATTACTGAGGTCAACTCTTCAGACAGGAATGGATTGGACTCGTGGACACAGAGTGACCATGTCATGTGTGCACTCTGTGGTTCTATGCATCTGTAGGATGCCATCCTACTAGAGGGGAGTGGAGAGGGTGGAGAAGAGGGACAGCAGATTGTTAAGAGGTTATGATGTGTATAGAACAGAAAGAAGGAGTATGCCATCACCAGGCAAGGAGAGTAGGGGGATCTGCATATAGGCAGGCATGCAAATTTAAATGGATTGTATACTCTCACTAAATGGCAATTAATAAATAAATAAATAAATAAAAGGTATTTGCAATGAAGAAGTCGTTAGTCTTGCAAAATTCTATCATGTTATCCCTGGCATTATTTCTAACACCAAGGCCCTATTTTCCAACTACTGATCCTTCTTCTGTTTCCAAATTTTGCATTGCAGTCACCAGTAATTATTAATGCATCCTGATGGCACATTCGATCAATTTCAGACTGCAGAAGCTGGTGAAAATCTTCAGTCTCTTTATCTTTGGCCTTAGTGGTTGGTGCATAAATTTGAACAATAGCTTTATTAACTGGTCTTCCTTGTAGGCATATGGATATTATCCTATCACTGACAGCATTGTACTTCAGGACAGATCATGAAATGTTCTTTTTGATGATGAAAGCGACACCGTTCCCTGTTCCTTTTCAAGTTTTCATACCCAGTGTGGTTGACCATATGATTGTCAGATTGAAAATGGCCAATACCGGTCTATTTCAGCTCAGTAATGTCTGGGATATTGATGTTTATGCATTCCATTTCATTTTCGATGATTCCCAATTTTTCTAGATTCATACTTTTTCTAGATTCATACTTCATACTTAACAAATGTTTGCAGCTGTTTTGTTGCAAACAAATGTGTGTGTGTGTATACATATATACACACATACATACATACATATATACTTGCCTGCTAACCAGGAGGTTGGCTGTTCAAATCCACCATCCACTCTTTGGAAAAGCTACATGACAATTCTACTCTGTCCTGTAGGGTTGTTATGAGTCGGAATGAGCTCAGCTGCAATGGGTTTGGGTTTGGTTATACATATACACATATACATAACTCACATATCTCATTAGAATGCATCAAGAAGCACAGGAGGGGGCACCACAGATTACCAGTGTTGAAGGCCCTCACATGCCTTAATCCGGCCTTAAGACAATGACAGAGGAGGTGTGCTGGATAGTTTCCGCTTGCCCTCTCCTTGATCCACTCTTCCTGCTCCTGTCCCTTGCCTTTTTCTTTTTTAGGAAACATTTCCAACATCTATTCAGTAAATTGTAATCAAAATAGTCAATTTACAGAGCCACTTATCAGTAACACAACAAGAAGGAAATTATATATTCCACAGATATCCTGAAAAGTTTCCAAGGAGCATACAATAGGCTAAAACTCTGCAGTTAAACCGTGGTTGTACAAATTGTATTCACTCCTCCATTTTCTCAATAAGTTCTTCCTTGTATTTGCCTTTCTCTTTTCCAACTTGTCGAGATTTGGCTTTGGGTTCAAGAATTTTTTTGCAATCTTTGTCCGATTTTAGCCTGATGATAACAACCTTGCTTGGGTGAATGCCCACATGGACAGTTGTACCGTTAGCTCTCTCGCACTGCACTCTCTCTATGTAGATGACGTACTTCTTTCTGTACACCTGGACTACCTTGACAGTTTGTTGACCTTTGTAGTGTCCATGAACCTCCTGGACCTCGTCGTCCTTGCAGATGGGCGTGGAACGGACGTTTTACTTCTGCCGTAACTCCTTGGATAGTGGAGACAGCGTGATCTTCCTGTGCACGGGCGAGGGAGCATTGAAGTGGAGTCTGCGGTTCTTGCTGCGGTCCGAAGTCACGAAGGGGTTGAACTTCATGGCGACGATTTCTACTCACTGGACGTCAGGTGTCCTCCTCCCTTGCCTTTTAAATTCTTTTCTCTTGCTTGAATCGTGGGACTCTCTGCTCTTCCCATTATAAACCAATCGAGCTCTTCTAAGTTCAGCCCCAAAATGCGGGTTGAGACCCAAGAACCATCAGGCTCTGCTTAAGCCCATGGTGAAATTCTTAGCAGACAGCATTTTTGTTCTGTTTCCGTATAACATGTGGGAAGTCCTTTGGTGGTGCATTTGGCTAATGCACTAGACTGCAAACTGAAAGATCCAAGTTTCAGTCCACCTAGAAGCTCCTCAGAGAAAAGGCTTAGCGATCTACTTCCAAGAAACTAGCCTTGGAAAATCATATAAAACACATTTCTACTCTAACTTACATGGAGTTGCCAGAGTTGATTCCACAGCAATTACTCCCCTTTCCATTCACTCTCCTAGAGGCTGCCCCACTCCCTCACCCTCTGGCTTCTGACTGGGCTCAGCCAATGCAGACCCCCAGCAGGTGATAAGGGGTAGGAGAAGAGTGAGAATGAATACTTGTTCTCTCCCTTGCTCTCTCTCAAAGACACCACCGCAGTTGACTGGGACCTTTACTGAAAGTCATATTCCTGCAGCCTTCTCTAAACAGCTACACAATTCTTTCATAACTTTCTCCTCTTGACTCCTCACACCTGGTGTGGTAACATCTGCCCTAGTTGCTAACCTTGAGTCCTGCACTATCCTTAGCTGGTTTCCTCAAATTCTGCCCACGCTTTTATAACAAGTTCCTTTACTAAACGTTCCTCAAAATTACCCTTGCTGATAGAGTGATACGTGAATGACTCAAGTTTGAGAAGCTACACTGTGCCATTAAGTCATCATAACATTTTAAAATGAATGTCATTATCCCCACTCAACATAGCAGGAAAGTGCAGCTTAGGGAGTCTAGGCAACTTAACCAATGTCACCAAGCCATCAAATGGTGTGTCTGGATCGTCAGTCTGAGATGTGTCTGTCGCAGCAGCCTGGGTTTTAATGCCTTGCCATACAGCCTCTCAGGTAAACTTGGAGCTATGTCTGACCCACCACCTCCACCTTACAGTTTCTCTAAGTAAAATAAAATACTAACTCTGGCCAACTGTGATCTGACTCCCTGGGTTTCTCTGCTTAAGCTCAAATGCTTCAGAAGGCCTTATTCTGAGGAGTGTTTGGTTTTACATCCTTGCATTTAAAATCTCTTCCACTATTTAGCAGTTTAGGGGATCAGGGAGGAAATGAAGCCCTATACTAATTTTTCAGATTCCACAAAATTGATGCAGTTTAAATCCACCAGGCACTCCTTGGAAACTTTATGGGGTTGTTCTATTCTGGCGTATAGAGTCACTGTGAGTCAGAATTGACTCGATGGCAGTGTGTTATTTTATGGGTCGGTTTTTTGGGTTTTTGGGTTTTTTGTTTTTTGGTATTGTTAAATATGGTCCATTTGAGGTGATGAAATAAAGCATAATAAGCACACACCAACCCAAGAACAGCAGACTCTGCTGCTAGCAGATGACTTATTACTTAAAGAGAAAAGGGAGATAAACATTTTAAAAGAATTTGATAGAACTCACTTAAATGTTTACTAGAAAGTCTGCAAAATCCTAAACTTTCATTCAGTCTTTCCTTTTTGCTTCCTTTTGGAAAGACAATTATTCTTACCTTCCTTATGACTCAGGTTCCTCACGTGTAAAACAAAACTAATAATAGTATTTACTGCGTAGGGTTATTGTGAGAAGCAAATGCGTCAATCCATGTAAGTCTTTAAGCATGTTGCTTAACGTAGAGTAAACACTCAATA
Organism: Heterohyrax brucei; assembly: GCA_028571685.1. NCBI lineage: Eukaryota > Metazoa > Chordata > Mammalia > Hyracoidea > Procaviidae > Heterohyrax > Heterohyrax brucei. The sequence goes on along the minus strand of CM053166.1, from coordinate 23,055,968 downwards.
ATTGCTGGTTATCATCACTATGTTGAAGCTTCTATAGTAGACACTGAGGAGGATAGAAGATGAAAGGTCCCCTACATGCAAGTGGGTAATCATTTGTTAGAGAAAACAAACATAACGCAAAGCAGAACTAATGGATGGTCTAATAGAAATGAAGAATGTCCTGGGAACACAGGGTGGAGAATCTATTTCCAGCCTTGTATTCTACAGGAGATTTCATGGCAGAGGTGCCATTTGTGTTGATTCTAAAGACAATTGGGGTTTTGATTTGTGGGAAGGAAATCCTAGGGAGAAGAAACAACGAGGACAAAAGTCCATAGACAAGATGATAAATGTTATTGTGTTTATGGAAGAGTGAATGTTGAGAATTAGCTGCAGCACAATATACACCAAGGATGGGGAGGTAAGGAGACGAAGGACTGGAAGGGTGGAGAGAAGACAGGCAGAAGATGAGCTGAAGCCCAGCAGATACTTTTCTCACTTTGTAATTAGTAAGTATTTTATCAGAAACCCTGGTGGTGTGGTGGTTAAGTGCTATGGCTGCTAACCAAAATGTCAGCAGCTCTGATCAGCCAGGCCCTTGTTGGAAATGTTATAAGGCAGTTCTCCTCTGACCCATAGGTTCGCTGTGAGTCAGAATCTACTCAATGGCAGTGGCTTTGGCTGGTGTGATACGTTGAAATGATGTGACTATCTTGTTCTCAGGTAACTTTTCATTCAATAATTGAAGTTAGTTTGAACTGTGTGAAAATAAAATACCACTCATCAAAATGTGTGAGATGAACCGAAGTGGTGCTTAGAGGGGATTTTAGAGCCTAAAATGCATATTTCAGGCTAAATAAATGAGCTAAATATTTATTTCCGTATATTAGGAAAAGAATAGCAAGATAAACTCAATAAAGGTACAAGGTAAATAAAGAAGAAAAGTTACTGAAAGAAAACAAATACATAATACAGGGATCAACAGAGCAAAAGTTGATTTTCTTTAAAAGACTACTAAAACTCTGATGAGGCTAGACTTGAAAAAAGAGAGTAGGCACAAATTACCAATGTTACAAATTTTTTTAAAGTCTTGTAGACATTTTAAAAAGTGAATATTATAAATATCTTTAGTCTAAAAAAGAAAAATTTGATGAAATAGATAATCTCTATACAAAGACAGCTTATTACAACTGACATGATCCTTTAGAAAAGTTCAGTAGCCTGTAAGCACAAAATAAATTTAATCCACAAATGAAAACCTTCTTATATAGAAAACTCCAGACTCAGATGGCTTCATGGATTAGTTTAATCAAACAGTTAAAGGAACAAGTAGCTCTAAATTTAATTAAATTTTCCTGAGAAGAGAAATAGATAGAGTAAGCTCCACCTCATCATATGACCCTGGAATAACCTGGACAGACAGACTCCACAAGAATAGAACGGGTGTAAAAATCCTCAACAAAATACTAACAAACAAAATCAAGCACTATGTAGCCAAGTTAGAATTATCCCAGCAATGCAAGGCTAGCATAGGGCCACATAAGTAAATTTCAGTGACTTTTTTAACATTATTCTTGATAACTTTGGTATTTTCTCTGTTTATCAGGATGCTGCTTACTGGACCAGTGGTTAGGATTTTTGTTTTCTTTATGTTGAGGTGTAATTCATACTAAACGCTGTACTCTTTGATCTTAATCTGTAAGTGCTTCAAGAGCTCTTCATTTTCAGCAAACAAGGTTGTGTCATCTGCAATGAGTCTTCCTCCAGTTCTGATGCCTTATTCCTCATATAGTCCAGCTACTGGGATTATTGTCTCAGCACATAGATTGAATAAGTATGGTGAAAGAATACAATTGTGACACATACCTTTCCCATTTTTAAACCAGACAAGATTCCCCTGTACTGTTCAAATGGCTGTGCCTCTTGATCTATGTGTGGGTTCCTCATAAGCGCAATTAAATTTTCTGGAATTCCCATTCTTTGCAATGTTATTCAGAATGTGTTATGTTCCCCACACTTGAGTGCCTTCACATAGTCGATAAAACACAGGTAAGCATCTTTCTGGTACTCTTTGTTTTCAGCCAAGATCCATCCAAAATCAGTGATGGTGTCCCCCGTTCCCAGTCTTCTTCTGAATCCAGCTTCAATTTCTGGCAGTTCCCTGTTATTGTGCTGATTCGTCTGCTTTTGAATGATCTTCAGCAAAAATTTACTTGTATGTAGTATTAATGACATTGTTCAATAATTTCTGCATTCTTTTGGATCATCTTTCTTTGGAATAGGCATAAATATGTATGTGTGTCTTCCAGTTAGTTGGCCAGGCAGCTGTCTTCCAAATTTCTTGGCATACACAATTGAGCACTTTGAGCACTGCACCTGTTTGTTGGAACATCTCAATTGGTGTTCCATCAATTCCTGAAGCCTTGTTTCTCATCAGTGTCTTTAGGGCACTTGTACTTCTTCTTTCACTACCATCAATTCTTTTTTTTTTTTTAATTTTTTTATTTAACATGACTGAGTGAAAATGTACATTCCCGTATAAATTTACATGCCCACCTATATGCAGCCTCCACCGCTCTCCCTATCCGGTGACAGCACGCTATTCCTCTCTGCTCCATACATGTCTCATCCTCCCAACAGTCTCCTTTCCCCTCCTCTCCACCCACTCTCCTTCCTCCAGCCAGAGGTCAGCAGGATGATATCCTATAGATGTATAGAACCATAAAGTGCATCCAATATATGGTCACTCTGCATTGCCAAGTCCAATCCATTCCTGTTCAAAGAGTGGACCTTCGTTATAATTTATGGGTAAGGGCAGCATCAGGGCCCGGGAGCCATGCTCTCAGGGGAACCCCAAAACTGCTGGACCATCAATTGAGGTCTTTTAGTGGAGATCTCAGGATGCACCCTTTTTATTCTTGTGTTGCCAGTGAGACTCCTCTCTGTGAGCTCCATCGTGGCTATCACTGGTGGTGGCCGGGCACCATCCAGTTCTTCCGGTCCCAAGTCAATGTAGGCACCCACTCTTGTGGGTCTCTCTGTCTTCTAGGTTGTCTTTACTCCATGTCATTTTGGTCCTCGGTGAGCATCCGTTCCTGCTGAGCTGGGACCATTTGCTGTGTCCTCGGATGGCAGCTTGGCAGCTTTTAAGACCCCAGATGCCACTCACCAATGTGGGGTGCAGAGAGCTCTCTTAGCAAAACACTAGTTGTGCCAATTGGCCTCGATTTCGCCTAGGAGCATGGTCCCCTGCCCCCTGCCCCAGCTACTCTATCCTTGCAATATTGGGTTAAGATGGAAGAAATACTCAAGTTATGCTGAAGTCCCCTTAATGTTGTTCTTGTTTCTAATGAGTGCTATCATCGCTTTCTCCCAACCAGATTTCTAGCAACTATGTAAACTAAACCCTCCCCCCTTCACCCTCCCTCCCTCCCCTTCCTTGCAGCTGTCAAAGAGTCTTTTCTTCTATACACAAGTCTGTTTTTGAGATCTTATCGTAGAGGTCTCATACAGTATTTGTACTTTTGTGGCTGACTACTTTCACTCAACATAATGTCTTCCAGTTGAAACCAGGTTAGGAGATGTTTCCAGGAATCATCGTTATTCTTTGTCATTGCGTAGTGCTCCATTGAGTATACGTACCATAGTTTACCTATCCATTCTTCTGTTGTTGGGCATCTGGGTTGATTCCATCTTTTTGCTATTGTGGACTATGCTGCGATAAACATTCTTGTGCATGTGTCCGTTGGTGTGAAAGGCCTTGATTCTGTAGGATATATTCCAAGTAGTGGAATTACTGGGTCAAATGGTATATCAATATCCATTTTTTTAAGGAAGCGCCAGATTGCCTTCCAAAGAGGCTGGACCATTTTGCAACCCCACCAACAGTGTAGGAGGGTTCCACATTCTCCACAGCCTCTCCAGCATTTGTTGTTTTGTGTTTTCTGGATCATGGCCAATCTTGTTGGGGTGAGATGGTATCTCACTATCGTCTTGATTTGAATTTCTTTAATAACTAAAGGTCGTGAACATGTCCGCATGTGTTTTTTGGCTGCCTGGATCTCCTCTTTAGTGAAATGTCTGTCCGTCTCCTTTGCCCATCGCTTCAATTCTTAATTATATGCTTTGTCCTGAAATAGTTGAGTGTTGATCAATTCTTTTTGAGTCCAGCAACTCAGCATATTTCTTCCATCTTCTTTTGATGCTTGCTACTTCATTCAGTATTTTGCCCATTGAATGCTTCAGTAGGGCAACTTGAGACTTGAATGTTTTCTTCAGTTCTTTCAGCTTGAGAGATGCCAAGTATGTTCTTTCCTTTTGGTTTTCTAACTGCAGGTATTCGCACATTTCATTGTAGTACTTTGTCTTCTCAAGCTGCTTTTTGAAATCTCCTGATCAGCTCTTTTACTTCATCATTTCTCCCATTTGCTTTAGCTACTCTGTGTTCAAGAGCGAGTTTCAGAATCTGTTCTGACATCCAGTTTGGTCTTTTCTTTATTTCCTGTCTTTTTAATGACCTTTTCCTTTCTTCATGTAGGATATCATTGTTATCATCCTACAACTTACCTGATCCTCAGTCATTAATGTTCAATGAATGCATCAAATCTATTCTTGACATGCTGTCTAAATTCAGGTGAAATGCACTCAAGTCTTATTTTGGCTCTCATGAATTTGCTTCAGTTTTCTTCAGCTTCTAGAACTTACATATGAGCAATTAATGGTCTATAATGCAGTGAGCCCCTTGCCTTGTTCTGACTGATAGTGAGCTTTTTCCTGTCTCTTTCCACAGATGTTGTCAGTTCGATTCCTATGTATCCCAACCGGTGAAGTCCACTTGTATGGTCATCATTTATGTTGTTGAAACAAGGTACTTGCAATAAATATATCATTGATCTTGCAAAATTCTATCATGGGATCTCTGGCATTGTTTCCATCACCAAGGCCATATTTCCCAACAACTGATCCTTGCTTTTTGTTTCCAACTTTCCCATTCTAATTGCCAGTAATAGTACATCTTGACTTTATTTTCAGACTGCAGAAGTTGGTAAAATCTTCAATTTCTTCATCTTTGACATTGGTGTTTGGTTCATAAATTTGAATACTGACCAATCTTCCTTATAGGTATGTGGGTATTATCCTATCACTGAAAGCCTCATACTTTAGGATTGAGCTTGAAATGTTCTTTTTGACAATGAATCAAACACTGCCCCTCTTCTGTTAGTCATTCCTGGTGTCTTAGTCATCTCATAGTGCTGTAACAGACATATCACAAGTAAAGCAAAGAAAAGTTTATTGTTACACAGTCCAGTAGGCTGGAAGCCTGAATTCAGAGTGCCAGCTCCAGGGGAACACTCACTCTGTGTCAGCTCTGGAGGAAGGTCTTTGTGTTGCATCAGTCTTTCTTTGATCTGAGAGCATCTCAGTGTAAGAATTTCAGGTCTAAAAGATGCACTCTGCTCTAAGTGCTGCTTTTTTTTGATGCTGTGAGCTCCCTCACTCTGTTTGCTTATCTTTCCACCAAGAAACTAAACCAAACCTACTGCCATCAATTCAATTCCAACTCACAAGGACCCTCTAGGACAGGGTAAAACTTCCCTGTAGAGTTTCTGAAGAGTGCCTGGTGGATTTGAACTGCCAACCTTTTGGTGAGCAGATGTAGCACTTAACCCCTACTCCACTGGGGTTCTAGGTTTAAGTCACACTCCGGAAAAATTCCCTTAGTAAAGGTGCTGCATTTCCACCTTACTCCTCTTTAACATAATCCAATCTTGCCTTATTAACTACAGGTGGAGATTAGGATTTACAACATACTAAAATCACAAAATGGAGGACAACCGTATCATACTGCAAATCGCAGCCCAGTCATATTGCTGCACACATTTGGGGGGGGGGGATACAATTCAATCCATGATATTTGGCATAGCAGACCATGTAACTGTCCAATTTAAAATGGCCAGTAGCAGTTCATTTCAGCCCACTAATGCCTAGGATATCTATCTCCAAGCATTCCATTTCATTTTTGACAACTTCCAATTTTCCTAAATGTCTCAATTCAGGGTAGCAGCTATAGGTGACAACTCTGTCTCTGTCAGCTCTGTAGTAAGTTCCCTGTCTTTTTTCAGCTTCTGTTTCTCAGCCATCTTCATGTAGCTTGGCATCTATCTTCCTCCATCTCTGCTTGCTTGCTTAATCTGTGCTTGTATAGCTCAAAAGGAATTGATTTAAGGTATACTCTATACTAATATTGCCATGTTAAGATATTTAAAAAACCATTCCCAAATGAGATTATAACCACAAGTATAATGATTAGGATTTACAGCACATATTTTAGGTGAACACAATTTAGTCCATAACATAGACCAATGGAATGGAATAGAAAATCATCTAGAAAAAAGATCCACATATATATATACAAATACCTGATTTATAGCATACATAATACCCAGGGCAGCAGGGGATGTTGCTCTTTTGGGATCTTTCTTGCAACAAAATGTGCTGTGAAAGTTGAGTATCCATATGGAAAAAAAATGATTTATACTTCATACCATAAAAAAAAAATCAATTCCAGGAGCGTTAGAAACCTAGGTGTAAAAGTGAAAATAGTGAAGCTTTTGGAAGACAATAAAGGAAAATATATTCATAATCTCCAAAAATAAACAAACCAACAGACCCACTGCCATCAATTCTGATTCATAGCAACCCTACAGGACAGAGTAGAACTGCGCCATAGAGTTTTCAAGAAGTGCCTGGTGGATTTGAACTGCCAATCTTTTCTGGTCAGCAGATGTATCAGTTAAGCACCACATGATGATCTCAGGATAGGGAAATATCATTTTCCCTGTTTTTGCCAGACACAAGCTAATCAACTGTTGTTGTTGTTGTTGTTTTTCTTTCCAGTATTTTTAAGATATTGCTCCATCTTATCGTAATATTTCTGAAGAGAAGTCTGTTGTCGTTGCTAGGTGCCATCAAAGTGAGTTTCAACCCACAGTGACCCTATGTACTGTCGGGAGCCGTGGGTGAGCCCCTAGGCCCCGACATACAGGAAGCTTGTAGGGCTGAAAAAGCCCGCGCCCGCGAAATTCAAAAGGCCCGCGCGCGCGAAAATCTTCCTGCCTGATGTCACTGCCTTAGTCATATGTATATCCAATCCCCAGCCGACAACTACCTCACTCCAAATGTCACTCCATCCCTACGTCACTTGATCCCTCCCTTTATTCCTACCTCTATAAATATACCTCATTTTGATAATAAAATTGGGGCTTGATCAGATTCTTGTCTTGCCTTCCATTTTTCCGCCTTTCCTGCTTTACTTTCACAGGCTCTCCCTCGTTCCTTCGTTGATTTGTTCCGCGGGCCGGGGCAAAACTGGCGCCTCAACGTGGGGCCCGAGGTACGGAGCTGCTGAAAGAAACCCACCACGGAGAAGGAAGTCCTGGCCAGGCGTCCTGAGCGACCGCACCGGGTGTGAGCTCGCTCGACTGAAGTTTCCACGGGAAAAGCTGCCCGTGAGTCAAACTTGTCCTGATCACCGCGGGAGTAGCCGCCCTGCGAGTTGATCTCAGAGGTAAGTGGTGGTTGGTAGACATGGGACAGGAATTAAGTTCGCATGACTTGTTTCTTACCGGCATTGAAAAATCATTGGATAGGCGGAAAATTAAGGCGAAAAAGAAAGACTTAGCTCAGTTTTTTATGTTCCTATCAGACATTTGTCCGTGGTTTTCACAGGAAGGCAACATTAGCCCGCAAATCTGGAAATGGGTTAGAGATTGTCTGAATGACTATTATAAAACTTTCGGACCCGAGAAGGTCCCAGTCACTTGTTTTACTTATTGGAATTTGATAAATGATGTCCTCCAGAGTTCTCATAATGCTCCTGATGTTCAACATCTAGCCCAGATGGGTGAAAAGATTATGAAAGAACGGTCCCGTCCCCCCTCAGTTTCTCTTGATATTCCAGAAAAACCTCAAGCCTTTGGAACACACACACCCCCGCAAGGGAGTCATACTGACCCCCCCGAGGGGCTTCACCCGTCCCTGAGAGCTTTCATTGATAAACCCGATTCTAACGCATTGTCCCCTGAGGGTCAGACCACTCTTGAAGAAAATGCTGCTCATTACCATGAGAATGCCTACCCCTATACCTTTACGGCCCCTGCCTTTCAAAGACCTCCTCCTCATCCTCCAGACCCTCCTAACCTGACCGCCCCACCCCTTGGCCTGGAACCCAGCTGTCCTCCCCGATCGACTGAAAACTCCCTTGATCAGGATATATCAACGCTAGAAAAACTTGTAGCTCGCAGACACAGACAGTTAGATCTCCAAAAGGAGCTCCAAGCCCTTGAGCAAGAGCTTAACTCACTCCGCCTAGCCCAGGATCCTAAAACTCGATCCGGGAACAATGTGTCAAAAGGTGCCCCAGGCCGTCCTAGGACTCTCCTCACCTTTCCGGTAACTCGTAGCCAGCACAGGCAGATAGAGACTGAAATAGAGAGTGAAGAAGAGCAGGAAAGCCCTGAGATAGAAGAGGAAGAAACTAAGAATACTGATATAGATGCTGTCCAACCTGACAGCCTTAGCCTCCAGAAATATCGCCGCTTAAATGTGAAACATGTTAAAGACTTAAAAGCGGCTGTCAATAACTACGGCCCGACAGCCCCTTACAGCATAGCATTGCTTGAGAGCCTTAGTGACCGATGGCTTACACCTAATGATTGGCATTTCTTGGCTCGGGCCTGTTTATCAGGGGGAGACTTTGTTCTCTGGCGTACCGAATTTGCTGAACTGTGCCGAGAGACGGCCCAGCGTAACGGAGAAAGCCGGACCTCCCGCACCTGGACGAGAGATAAACTCTTGGGGAGGGCTCCATATGACACCAATGAGAAACAGGCAAATTTTCCCCCTGGTTTATTATCACAAATACAAAACGCCGGCCTTAGAGCCTGGAAACGTCTCCCCCCCAAGGGCGCAGCCACCACCTCATTGGCTAACATCCGCCAGGGACCCGATGAGCCGTATAGTGAGTTCGTCAGCAGATTAACCGATGCTGCCGAAAGGCTAGTGGGAGAAGGTGAGACTGGCAGTGCATTTATCAAACACCTTGCCTTTGAAAATGCTAACCCCTCTTGCCAAGAAGCCCTACGACCTCATCGCAGAGGAGATCTCTCCGATTATGTCCGACTTTGTTCGGGTATTGGAGCCTCTCATGCTATCGGCGTTGCCATAGGAGCAACGCTTAAGGGCTTGAACCCCAGCTCATTACAAAAAACTTGTTTTAATTGCAAGCAGCCTGGCCATTTTGTGCGCGAATGTTCCCTGGGAAAACAAAATCATGGGCCTCCCACCTCGGTGTGCCCCCGATGCAAAAGAGGAAAGCATTGGGCTGTAGATTGTTATTCCAAAACTGACATCAACGGTCAGCCTCTCCCCCCGAAACAGGGAAACTCCCAGCGGGGCCAGCCCCTGGCCCCACCCTTGGAACAGAACCTAGGGGCAGTCAGGTTTGTTCCCCAAAAGCAGACACAGAGACAGGTTTCAGCTCCCTCTGTCGCGCCACCCCTGGAAGTGCAGGGTTGGACGTACGATCTGCCATCAGTGCAATACTAACCCCTGAACAGGGCATTCAGGTCATTCCTACAGAGGTCCGAGGACCATTACCCCCAGAAACGTTTGGATTGATAATAGGGCGTGGCAGTTCCTCTTTGGCCGGTCTTCAGATCCTCCCAGGAGTCATTGACAATGATTATACAGGACAGATATCTCTTTTAGCTTCTGCCCCCTCAGGGCCAGTATCCATACATGCAGGTCAAAGAATAGCTCAAATCTTGTTGCTCCCTTTATTACCCACACCCCATAGGCATTTAGTTCCCCGGCAGCCTGACGTTGCCTTCGGGTCCTCAGATGCATATTGGATACAACCAGTCACACCCAATAGACCAAAACTTACTCTCCAGTTAGATGGCAAAGCCTTTGAAGGAATAATGGACACAGGAGCTGATGCTACAGTAATTTCAGCTAAATATTGGCCTTCCAACTGGCCCTGTGAGACCTCAATAACTCATCTTGAAGGCATTGGTCAGTCTGTCAATCCTAAGCAAAGCTCAAAAATTCTTACTTGGAAGGACTCTGAGGGTAACTCAGGACAAGTTCAACCTTACATAGTTCCGGATTTGCCTGTTAATCTGTGGGGTCATGATGTCTTATCCCAGCTGGGGGTCATCATGTGTAGCCCAAATGAAATAGTTACCCAACAGATGCTTAATTTGGGCTTCCTACCGGGACAGGGATTGGGAAAGAATAATCAAGGCATGAAGCAGCCTCTTCTTATAACGCCTAAAAATAATCGTTCAGGCTTGGGAAGCGAAAATTTTTCGTAGTGGCCATTGACTTCCCTGTACCCCACGCTGATAAAATTAAGTGGAGATCTGAGTCTCCAGTGTGGGTAGATCAATGGCCCTTGACTGAGCAAAAACTCGCAGCTGCCACAAAGTTAGTGCAGGAACAGCTGGCTGCTGGACATTTAGAACCAACTACCTCTCCTTGGAATACTCCTATATTTGTGATAAAAAAGAAAAATGGGTCATGGCGACTCCTTCAGGACCTCAGAAAATTAATAAAACCATGTTTACAATGGGGGCTCTCCAACCTGGACTCCCCTCCCCCGTCGCCATTCCAGCTAATTACTTTAAAATCATTATTGATCTCAAAGATTGCTTCTTCACTATCCCTCTTCACCCACTTGATAGAGAACGCTTTGCGTTTAGCCTCCCAGTTATTAATTTTAAAGGACCAATGCAGCGCTATCAGTGGAAAGTTCTCCCTCAGGGCATGGCCAATAGTCCCACTCTGTGTCAAAAATTTGTTGCTCAGGCTGTAGACCCTCTCAGGCGTCGGTGGTCTTCCATTTATATCATTCATTACATGGATGATATTTTACCGGCGGGGGCCTCCAGCTTAGAGGTACTTAGGTGCAGTCAGGACCTAACTTGCCAACTAACTTCCCTTGGACTTCAAATTGCCCCGAACAAAATACAACTTGCTGACCCTTATTATTACCTCGGTTTCGAATTGAATAATAATCAAATCACCACTCAAAAGCTTCACTTAAAAACCTCTCATCTACACACACTTAATGATTTCCAAAAGTTCCTGTGAGATATTAATTGGCTCCGACCATACCTCAAACTTACAACTGGGGAATTAAAACCATTGTTTGATACTCTTCATGGAGATGCCAGCCCCCTCTCTCCCCGCTACCTCAATCCGGAGGCAAAAAGGGCCCTTCGCATTGTTGAAGAGGCCATACAGCAACAACAGGTTACCTTCATAACTTATGAACAGCCCTTTGCCCTTATTGTCTGTGCCACACTACATACACCCACGGGGGTTTTGTGGCAGAATGGCCCTCTCCTGTGGATACACCTATCCTCCACCCCGACTAAAGTTCTCCTCACCTATCCCTCCCTGGTGGCCAAACTTATAAGACTAGGCCGAGAAAAAAGCCGCCAGCATTTCGGCAGAGACCCTGATCAGCTTATCCTTCCTTACACCAAGGAACAAACAGACTGGCTCTCTCAGAATGATGATGACTGGGCAATTACCCTAGTCACATTCCAGGGTACTATAGATAACCATTATCCTTCACACAAACTCCTCCAGTTTGCCCAGAGGCACCCCTTCATCTTCCCCAAAATAACATCTACTCAGCCCTTGAAAGGAGCCTCCCTGGTTTTTTCAGATGGATCTTCCTCTGGTATTGCCGCGTGGGTTATAGACTCACAGGAAAACAGTGTCCAGTCTCCTTACAGGTCTGCCCAGCTTGTAGAGCTTTTCGCTATCCTACAGGTCTTTACAATACTACATGATGTTCCCTTCAATCTTTACACCGACAGTGCTTACATAGCTCTCTCAGTCCCAGTGTTGGAAACTGTTCCTTACATCAAAACATCTTCTAACGCTATGCTTCTTTTTCAACAACTTCAGGCACTCATCCTAAAAAGACAACACCCCTTTTTTATCGGACACTTGCGTGCCCATACTGACCTTTCAGGACCCCTCTCCGAAGGCAACAACCTTGCAGATAAACAAACACACTTGGTCCTCTCAGCTACCCTAGAGCCCATTACCAAAGCCCAACAGGCTCATGCTCTTCACCACCTCAATGCTCGTACACTCCGCCTTATGTTTAAAATTACCAGAGAACAGGCGAGACAAATTGTTAAAAACTGTCCTGCATGCGTAACTCTTCTGCCTCTCCCCCACCTAGGGGTTAACCCAAGGGGCCTGCTCCCCAATGAAATCTGGCAAATGGATGTTACCCATATTCCTGAGTTTGGTAACCTCAAATATGCCCATGTGACCATTGATACCTATAGTGGGTTCCTCCATGCCACCCTCCACAGTGGTGAGGCCTCTAAAAATGTTATAGCACATGTTCTCCAATGTGTTGCCATCATGGGGAAGCCCCAACAAATCAAAACCGACAATGGACCAGGATATACATCACAAACCTTTAAAACTTTCTGTGGTCAATTCCAGATCAAACATGTAACTGGCATTCCCTATAATCCTCAGGGACAGGGCATAATAGAGCGAGCCCACCAGACCCTTAAGTATACCATATCCAAACTTAAGACAAACACTGTTTATTCCACTAAAGGTTCCCCTCGTAACTTCCTAAATCATGCATTGTTCATCCTTAATTTCCTACAATTAGATCTTAATGAAAAATCTGCGGCAGATCGTCTTTGGCATCAAGAGACTAAAAATCAATATGCCAAGGTTATGTGGAAAAATCCCATAACCCACAAATGGCACGGTCCTGATCCGGTTCTTATCTGGGGAAGAGGCCACGCATGTGTGTATGATACTGCAGAAGGGGCCCCTCGGTGGCTACCCGAACGTCTTGTTAAGCCCATCAATGATAACCCCATTTCCAGGGAAAATACCCCTGAGAAGCCTTCTCCTCTTTTGTAGGCTGTGAAGGCCGCCTGTGTCCAGCATTGCTGGAGTGAAATGCTGAGAAAACTCTGCGATATGGAAGTCAACAATCCATCACAGATAAGCTTTTTAACCTTCTTGTTAATCATTTTTCTTACATATGAAGGATTTGCCCCTACCAACCCCCATGCTCCTTTTAGCCTTAAATGGGCTGTTATAAACCTAAATGATAATTCCATACTCTATAATGTTAGTGACACCAAACCCTTAAACACTTGGTGGCCTGACCTTTCCTTTTGCCTTAAAGATGTCATCCCACGCATAAAAGAATACGCCTCTAAACACGTGTGCAACTTCGGGCTTTATGTTTGCCCCAACTATAATAAAGGCGCTCACTGTAGGACAACCGATTCCTACTTCTGCGCCAAATGGAGTTGCGTTACCTCAAGTGGTGGAAATTGGAAATGGTCCACACCTTCTTCAGACCTCTTAAGTTTCTCCTTTACTAAGTATTATGATAAAATCAAAAGATTTAGTTCCTCTAAACCATGTAACAAAGACAGATCATTCAGGGATCATTAAGGACACTATAACTAACCTCAGAGAGCGATTAAATCAGAAACAACGAGAATGGGGAAGCAGCTCAGGACCGCTTGATTTTAACTTTACCAGAACTTCATGGCTTACTAATCTACTTCTCAGTTTTGCTGGCCCTGTTTTAGGAATATTACTGTTCCTGACCTTCGGCCCTTGGGCATTCAGAAGAATAACAAACCTCATCAAACAACAAATAGATGCTGCACAAGCTAAACCTATTCCAGTTCACTACCATCGCCTGGCAGTTGACGAAGCTTATGCCATTGAAATGGGGTACCCTAGCTTCCTCCCCACGGGGACAGCATGAAAAGTAGAGGCATGCTTACCTCCTTACCAATCTGGCAAGAGAGATATGGGTACTGGTGCGAGTGCGAAGCAAAGCATTGCAAGGGAAAGTTAACACTAACTCCTCTACGTTTCCCTGGGGCACACCTGGCTTGCATAGAGGTTGGTATCTATCTCAACATCAAAACGACTCTGCCTCTCCTCCTCAAAAGATACCAAGAGCCATAAGTTCTACACGGAGGAGCCTTGGTCAATACCCCCTCGCCCAGTTAAAGCCCACCTCCCATTAATTAAAACAAAAGGGAGGAGATGTCAGGAGCCGTGGGTGAGCCCCCAGGCCCCGACATACAGGAAGCTTGTAGGGCTGAAAAAGCCAGCGCCCGCGAAATTCAAAAGGCCTGCGCGCGCGAAAAACTTCCTGCCTGATGTCACTGCCTTAGTCATATGTATATCCAATCCCCAGCCGACAACTACCTCACTCCAAATGTCACTCCATCCCTACGTCACTTGATCCCTCCCTTTATTCCTACCTCTATAAATATACCTCATTTTGATAATAAAATTGGGGCTTGATCAGATTCTTGTCTTGCCTTCCATTTTTCCGCCTTTCCTGCTTTACTTTCACAGGCTCTCCCTCGTTCCTTCGTTGATTTGTTCCGCGGGCCGGGGCAATGTACAATAGAATGAAACACTGCCTGGTCTTACACCATGCCTATAATCTTTAGTGTGCTTGAGTCCATTGTTGTAGCCACTGTACCATTCCATCTTGTTGAGGGCCTTCCTCTTTTTCACTGATATTTTACTTTATCAAACATTAAGTCCTTCTCCAGGGATTCATCCATCCTGACAACATGTCCAAAGTAGGTAAGACATAGTCTCACCATCCTTGCTTCTAAGGAGCACTGTAGTTGTAAATTTACTCCTTCTAAGGTAGATCTGTTTGTTCTTTTGGCAGCACACGATATATTCAATATTCTTCTCCCACACTATAATTCAAAGGTGTCAATTCTTCTTCTGTCTTCCTTATGCATTGTCCAGCTTTGACATGCATATGATTCAATTGAAAATACGATGATTTGGGTCAGGTGCACCTTAGTCTTCAAGACAACATCTTTGTTTTTCAATACTTTAAAGAGGTGTTCTGCAAGAGATTTTCTAAATGAAGTGCATCTTTTCATTTGTTGACTGTTGCTTCCATGAGTGTTGATTGTGGATCCAAGTAAAATGAAATCCTGGAAAATCTTAATCTTTTCTCCATGTATCATGATGTTGCTTACTGGACCAGTTGTGAGGAAATTTGTTTTCTCAGTGTTGAGGTTCAATCCATACTGAATCTGTGATCTTTGGTCTTCATCAGTGTTTCAAGTCCTCTTCACTTTCAGCAAACAAGGTTGTGTCAGCTGCATACCGCAGATTGTTAAGGAGTCTTCTTTCAGTCCCAATGTTCCATTCTTTATACAGTCCAGCTTCTCAGACTATTTACTTAGCACAGACTGAATAGGTATGATGAAAGGATACAACTGTAACACACACCTTTCCTGACTTTGAACTGTATGAGACCCCTACTGTAAGGACTTAAAAATAGACTTATATATAGAAGAAAAGACTCTGTGATGGCTACAAAGGCAGGGAGGTGGCATGAGGGTTGATCATAGACTAGATAGTTGATAGAGATGAAAAAAAATATTGAGAAGTCTTTGCAGAGATAATATTGGAAAATTTTAAAAAGAAAACACAAATGAATTTAATATTGTGTAAATAATATTTTCTAAAATTAGCTTTTGTCATTTATCTGCTGTGGTAATATGAATTTCATGATTTATAATATTAAAACACGTGATAAAAAAGAATGGAGGAAGACTCATTAAAAACCTGCATTATGTAGATGATACAACCTTGATTTCTGAATGTAAGGAGGGTTTGAAACACTTACTGATGAAGATCAAAGATCACAACCTTCAGTATGGATTGTACCTCAACATCAAGAAAACAAAAATCCTCACAAATGGACCAGTAAGTAATGTCATGATAAATGGAGAAAAAGATTGTGGTTTGCAAAGATTTGTTCTTACTTAGATCCAGAGTCAACACCCATGGAAGCAGCAGTCAAGAAATCAAGACACATTGCATTGGGAAAATCTGCTGCAAAAAATTCTTTAAAGTGTTAAAAAGTAAAGATATCACCTTGAAGACTAAGGTGAACCTGACCCAAGCCATTATATTTTCAGTTGCATCATGTGCATGTGAAAGCTGGACAATGAATTAGGAAGAAAGAAGAAGGC
Source organism: Heterohyrax brucei (assembly GCA_028571685.1). Lineage (NCBI taxonomy): Eukaryota > Metazoa > Chordata > Mammalia > Hyracoidea > Procaviidae > Heterohyrax > Heterohyrax brucei. The sequence goes on along the minus strand of CM053166.1, from coordinate 23,039,886 downwards.
GGAAGGGCCAATATGGCAGACTAGTCACACATCTTCTCTATTCCTTCTAAGAACTAAAGCCTAGAAAAACAATCAAATGGACCAAAGTGGACATTCTGGGAGCCCCAAGATCAGGTGGAGGGTTGTGAGATCAGACTGGGCAAGAGGAAGGGGAAAACTAACTCTGTCAGAGGTGAGATGGCAGTTCAAAGAGTCCTGTTTCTGCCGGTGCAGCAGCTGAGAGGCTTGAAGATATGAATGCCATTTTTGTTAACTGAGAGACTGTGATTGGGACTGCTGAGCCGGAGAGCATGGTAGGGTCTGGGTGCCATGCTGAGCTGCAGTGCCTAAGTAGACAGTGTCCTTTGCAGCAGAGAGGCTGTACTTAAGACATCCACATCTAGAGAACCCAGCAGTGGCTGGTAGCTGAGGAGACCAGTGCACTTGCCCCCGCTCCTCTCTGAGCTGTTCCATAGATTCTGCTGACGAAGTACAGGAGAGGTGGCTTAGGCAGGATGCCATTTTAGTCAGCTGAGAGGCAGAGTCAGTTACACCTGAAGGTCTAGCTGGGGCTGGCTACTATGTTGGGCAGTAGCACTTGACTGAATGTGCCTCTCTCAGCAGAAAAGATGTTTTTAAGGCAATGGTACCTAGAGAACACAGTAGTGGCTGGTGGCTGAGTGTGGCAGTGCCCTTATCCCTTCTTTCTTTGAGCCACGTCATAGTGTCTGCAGCCACAGCTCCTGAGAGACTCCACAAGTAGGTTGCCATCTTTGTCAACTAGGAGGTGGGGCTTGACACCCCTAAGGGCCCAGCTGATACTGGCTGCTTTTAGACAGTGCCTCTCTTAGGAGAAAAGCAGCTCTCAAGAAAATCACATCTAAAGAAGAAAGCAGTGGCTGGAAGCAAATGTGGTGGCACCATTTCCCCCTCCCTTCACTGAGCCACACCACAGCATCTGCTGACAGGCCCCTGAGAGACTCCATAAATAGATCACCATCTTTGTCAGCTAGGAGGTGGGGCCTGCCACTCTTGAGGGCCCAGCTGGTACTGGCTGCCTCTGGATAGTACCTCTCTCAGCAGAAATGTGGTTTTTAAGACACTTACATCTAGAGAATGCAGTGATGGCTGGCAGCTGAGTATGGTGACACCCTTCCCTCTTCCCATCTCTGAGTTCAACAGTGTCTGCTAGTGTGACTCTGGAAAGTTGGCACAAGTAGGTTGGCATCTTTGTCAGCAGAGAGGCAGGGCCTGCCGTTGTTGAAGGCCTAGCTGGGGCCAGTCACAAAGCTGAGCAGCACCATTGGGCTGGACAGTGTCTCCATCACCACCTAGAGAATACAGTGGCAGCTGGTGGCCAAGTCTGGAAGTGCCATTACTCCCTTCTTAAAGCCACACCATAGCTTCTGTTGGTGCAACACCAGAGAAGCTGAACAGCTTTTCGATGGCATGAAGATCATAATCAGTATCTAACCATTTAAAGGAGCAGAACCTTGTGGCTCCAGAAAACTCCTAAAATAAAGAATCCAAAAACATCCCAGATGAAGATCACTTCCTGAAATTATCAGAGGTAGAATACAAAAGAATTATGTATAGAGTTCTTCTAGATCTTAGGATGGAGATTTAACAAAGTGCAACAAAACAAAATGAAAAATTAAACAAGCTATATGAACTGCCAAAACATCAATGACCTAAAATTTGACAGCTCAATAATGATATTATAGAGTTAGATGATTCAATGGAAAGCCAAAAGAGAAGAACCGAGGAAATGGAAAGCAGAATTAGCAAGACTGAAGACAAAGCAACTGACACCAGCATTTACAAGGAGAAACCAGACAAAAGAACCAAGAAAAATGAAGATGCATTAAGAATCATGTGGGACACTATCAAGAGGAACAATTTTTATGTAATTGGAGTTCTGGAACAGGGAGGGATAGCAAAAAAATACAGACAGAATTGCTGAAGAGTTGCTGACAGAAAATTGCCCTGACATCATGAAAGAAGGGGAGAAAACTACTCAAAATGCTTATTGAACTCCACAAAATGTAGACTCCAAAAGAAAGATACCAAGACATATTATAATCAAGCTTAGAAAAAAAATGAAGCATAAGGACAGGCTCTTAAAGTCACCTAGGCTTAAACCAAAACTGACACACAAAGGGAAGCCCTGTAGAATGTCCTCCAACTTTTCAACTGAAACCTTGTTGACAAGAGGGCAATGGAATGACATATAAAGCCTTGAAAGAAAAAAAGCTTCCAACCAAGAATTATATATCCTGCAAAACTGTCTTTCAAATATGAAGGTGAAATTAAGACACTATTAGAAAAAACAGAAGCTTGGAGACTTTGCAATAACCAAACTAAAGCTACAAGAAGTACTGAAGAAGCTCTTCAATTAGAAAATCAGTAACACTCCATGTATACTCAAGGTTGCAAAGCAGGACACAGTATCTAGAGTCCTAATTAGTTAGAGACGTCACAAAGCTTAATCAAAGTTAAAATACTAAAATTAGGGAAACAGAGAGCTCAACAAGTAAAATATGACAACATTGCACCACAGCCCTTTCAGATGGAGAGGAAGTTAAGGAGATATAAAGAAGTTAAAGACTGGTTTAAACCTAGAACATTAAGGGGGAACAAAGGAGTAGCCACAAAGCAAACTAACAATACTACATATCAAAACAAGAAACACAATACAGAAGTCTCAACAGTCAAAACCAACACTGAAAAAGATGAAAAGAAAGCCCATAAAGAAAAATGACCCAGAACAGAATATTAAATGGAACAAAGAAAATGTCAACAACACAAAAATTAAGGCACCAAAATGACAGCACTAAATACATACCTATAAATAATTACACTGAATGTAAATGGACTGCATGCTCTAATAAAGAGACAGAGAGGAACAGGCTGGATCAAAAAACATGCTCCGTGAATATGCTGCTTACCAGAAACACACCTTAGACTCAAAGATATGAACAAATTGAAAATCAAAGAATGGAAATATGTATACTAAGCTAACAACATCCAAAGAAGAACAGGAGTGGCAATATTAATCTCAGACAAAATAGATTTTAAAGTAAAATTCACCACTGTAGACAAGGATGGTCACTATTTATTGCTTAAATACATAAGGAAGATATAACAATACTCAATGTTTATGCACCCAATATCAGAACATCTAACTACACTGAAAAAACTCTGACAACATTGAAAAATGAGATAGATCACTCCACAATAATAGTAAAAGACTTTATCATTCTTCTTTCAGTAAGGGACAGATCATCCAGATAAAAGCTCAATAAAGACACAGAAGACCTTATTGCGACAATCAACCAACACAGCCTCACAGACATATACAGAACTTTTTAGCCAACAACAAACAAGTACTCCTTCTTTTCCAACGCATGTGGAACATTCTCCAGAATAGACCATATATTAGCCCATAAAGCAAATCTCAACAAAATCCAAACTATTGAATTATTGCAAAGCATCTTCTCAGACCATAAAGCCCCAGAAGTTGAAGTCAATAGCAGAAATTGGGTAGAAATTTGAACTCATGAAAACCGAACAACACCTTGCTCAAAAATTAATGGGTTATAGAAGAAATTAAGGATGCAATAAACAAATTCAAGGAATCAAACAAGAATGAAAACACATCCTACCAGAACCTATGGGATATAGCAAAAGCAGTGCTCAGAGGTCAATGTATCTCTATCAGTGCACATATCCCTAATGAAGAAAGGGCTCGAACCAAAGAATTAACCCTACAGCTTGAACAAGTAGAAAGAAAAACAAAAGAACCCCTCGGGAACCAGAAGAAAGCAGATAATAAAGATTAGAAGAGAACTAGAGAATTTAAAAACAATTGAAAAGATTAACAAAACCAAAAGCTGGTTTTTTTGAAAAGATCAAAAAAATTGATAAACCACTGGCTAAACTCACATAAGAAAAGCAGGACAGGAAACAAATCACTTGAATGAGAAATTAAATGGGAGATGTCACAACAGACCCAACCAAAATTATAAGTATCATAACAGAATACTACAAAAAATTGTACTCTAACAAATTTCAAAACCTGGAGAAAATGGACAAGTTTCTAGATTCGTATCACTTATCAAAATGTTCACAAAGAGAAGCAGAACAACTTTTTAAAAAATCACAAAAGAGAATGAAAAAACTACCAACCAAAAAAAAGTCCTGGCCCAGATGCCTCCACTGGAAAATTCTACTAAACTTTTAGAGAGGAGTTAATTCCAATACTACTGAAGTAATTCAACAATATAGAAAAGTACAGAACATTCCCAAATTCGTTCTATGAAGCCAGCATAACTCTGATACAAAAGCCAAGTAAAGGCCTCACAAAAAAAAGAAAATTACAGACCAATATCACTCGACGGCACTTGGCTTGGCATCACTTATGAATCTGGATGCAAAAATCTTCAACAAAATCTTAGCCAATAGAATTCAACAACATTATCAAAAAAATAATTCAGACAAATATTGTATGAGATCCCTACTATAAATGACCTAAAAACAGACTCATATGTAGAAGAAAAGAGTCTTTAATGGCTGCAAGGGAAGGGAGGAAAAGGGCTGGTCATAGATTAGGCAGTTGATAGAACTTTGGTTGAGTGAAAACAGTGACAGCATACAGCAGAAAGAAGAGCAACTTAACTGGACTTCAACATAAACTGAAAACTCTTCTACTCTTAACCCAATATTGCAAGGATACAGTAGCAGGGGTGGGAGCCTGGGGACCATGCTCTTGGGGGACATCAAGGCCAACTGGCATAACTAGCCTATTGCTAAAAGAGTCTTCTGCACTCCATATGAGTGAGTGGTGTCTGGGGTCTTAAAACCTAGCAAGCTGCCATCTGAGGCACACCAAATTCTCCCAGCTGAGCCACAACAGATGATCACCAAGGACAACAAAGACATAAGGGAAAAAGAGTCCAGAAGACAAAAGGACCCATGTGAATGGGTAACTACATCAACATATGACCAGAAGAACCAGATGGTGACCGGCAACACCAATGACAGCAGTGATGGGACATACAATGTCGAGTTCCAGTGGCACCATGAGAAAAAGAGGGGTGCACCTCAAGAACTCCACTAAAAGACCACAACTGATGGTCCAAATGACTGGGGGGATGCCCTGGGAGCATGGCCCCTAGACCTGCTGCTGCCCCTAATCAGAAAAAATTAATGAGGTCAACTCTTTGGACAGGAATGGATTGGACTCAGGGACACAATGTGACTGTATGGTGTGAGTATTTATGGTTCTATGAATCCGTACGATGCTGCCCTACTGGCCTCTTACTAGAAGGGAGAGGATAGGATGGAGAGAAGACAGGATATTGTTAAGAAGATATGACATGTATAGAATGGAAAGGATGAGGGTGCTGTCCCTAGGCAAGGAGAACAGAAGGAGCAGCAGACAGGCGGGCATGCAAATTTAATCTGGATTGTATACTTTCACTCAATCACAATTAAAAATAATAATAATAATTCATCATGACCAAGTAGGATTCATAGCAGAGATGCAGGGTGAGTTCAACATCAGAAAAACAACGAATGTGATTAACCATGTAAATAACACAAGGTATAAATATCACTTGATTCTATCAAATGATGCAGAAAAGGTGTTTAAGAAAGTCCAACACACATTCATGTTGAAAACTCTCAGAAAAATCAGAATGGAAAAAAAATTCTTCAACGCAACAAGGGCATCTACGCAAAACCAACCATCAACATTATCCTGAATGGAGAGAGACTGAAAGGACTCCCCCTGACAACAGGAAATAGACAAAGATGCCCCCTGTCATCACTTCTATTCAACATGTGCTAGAGGTTCTGGCCAGAGAAATACACAAGACAAACAAATAAAGGGCATCTGCATCAGTAAAGAAGAAGTGGAAGTATCCCTACTTGCAAATGATATGATCACATACACAGAAAACCCTAAAGAATTCATAAATAAACTACTAGAACTAATAGAAGAGTTCAGCAAAGTATCAGGATGCGAGATGAACATGAATAAATCATCAGGATTCCTTTACACCAACAAAGGGATCATCAAAGAGGAAATCACCAAATCAATACCATTTACAATAGCCCCCAAAAGAGAAAATATCTATGAATAAATCTAACGAGAGATACGAGATCATACAGATAAAATTACAAGACCCTACTGCAAGAAACCAAAAGAGACTTACATAAGTGGAGAAATCTACCTTGCTCATGGATACGAAGATTTAACACTGTGAAAATGTCTATTCTATCCAAAGCAATCTACGTATGCAATGCAATCCCAATACAAATTTCAGTGTCTTTTTTTAATGAGATGGAGAAACAAATCACCGACTTTGTTGGTGGGGGAAGAAACCCTGGGTAACAAAGACACTACTGAAGAAGAAGGCGGCAGTGGGAAGCCTCACACTACCTGACCTTAAAACCTGTTACACTGCCACGGTAGTCAAACAGCCTGGTACTGGTACAAAAACAGACATACAGATCAATGGAACAGAATAAAGAATCCAGAAATATCATCCACCTCCTATGAACAGTTGATATTCAACAAAGGCCCAAAAGTTGTAAACTGGGATAAAAAGAGTCTCCTTAACAAATAATGTTGGCAAAATTGGATAACCATCTGCAAAAAACTGAAACAAGACCCATATCTCACATCTTAAAACTAAATCAAAATGGATCAAAGACCTAAATATCAAACCTAAGATGGTAAAGATTATGGAAGCAAAAGTAGGGACAACAATGAAAGTTCTAATACACAGCTTAGACAGACTACAAAATCTGACCAACAATACACAAGCAGTAGAGAAAATAGGTAATAGGGAACTACCAAAAATCAAACACTAATGCTCATCCAAAGACTTTATTAAGAGAATTAAAAGACTGCCTACAGAATGTGAAAAAATATTCGGCAACTACATATCAGATCGACATCTAAATTCCGTAATCTACAGAGTACTGCCAAATATCAACAAGAAAAAGACAAATAACCCAATTAAACAATAGGCAAAGGACATGGACAGATACTTCACCAAAGAAGACATTCAGGCAGCCAAAAGACACTTGAGGAAATGCTCACAATCATTAGCTATTAGAGAAATCTAAATCAAAACTGCAATGAGATATCATCTTACCCCGGTGACTCTGGCGATAATCCAAAAAAAAACACAAAACAACAAATGCTGGAGAGGCTGTGAAGAGACTGGAACTCTCTTGTGCTGCTGGTGGGCATGCAAAATGGTACAACCTCTTTGGAAACCTATTTGGCACTTTCTTAAAAAGCTAGAAATAGAAATACTATATGATCCAACAATCTCACTGTTTGGAATATATCCTACAGAAATAAGGGCTGTTACATGAACAGATACATGCACGTGAATGTTTATTGCAGCACAGTCCACAATAGTAAAAAGATGGACTCTACCTAGTTGTCCATCAACAGGTGAGTGGATAAATTATGGTGTATACACACACAATGGGACACTATATAATGATAAAGAACGATGATGTTTTTAAAAAGCATCTCGTAATCAGGTACCAACTAGAAGATATCATGCTGAGTGACATCAGCCAGCTGCAAAAGGACAAGTATTGTATGAAATCCCTATTATAAGGACTTAAAGAAGGACTTATACACAGAAGAAAAGACTCTTTGATGACTACAAGGGTGGGGAGGGAGGGAGTGGGTTGGTTACAGATTGCAGCCAAAGCCAAGTGCCGTCGAGTCGGATCCGGTTATAGATTAGATAGTCAATAAGAATTCAGTTAGGTGAAGAGTATGACAGCACTCAGTAGAAGGCAGATCAGCATAAGTGGACTACATCATTAACCAAAAGGTTTTCTGAATTCAACCCAGCATTTCAAAGGCTACAGTAGCATGGACAGTGGTTTGGGACCATGTTTTCAGGGGACATAGAGGTCAACTGGCGTAACTAGCCTTTTGCTAAGAGTCTTCTGCACCCCATATTGTTGAGTGGCATTTGGGATTTTAAAAACCAGCAAGCTGCCATCTGAGGAACATAAATTTGTCCCAATCCACCTGGAACAGATGTTAACCAAGAACATCGAAAAAATGAGAAAGATTGAGTCCAGGAGATGGGAGGACTTGTATGATTAAGAGACTAAATCAGCATGAGTCCAGAAGAACCAGATGGTTCCTAGCCACTACCAAAGACAATCTTGATAGGGGACACAATGTAGAGTCCCTGATGTAACACAAGGAAAAGAGGTGTGCAGATTAAGAACCCTACTAAAAGACCAGAATTGATGGTCAAACAACCTGGATGGTCCCCTGGGCACATAGCCACTAGATTTGCTGCCACCCCAGACCTGAAACCAGTACTGAAGTCAACACTTCAGACTAAGAATGAACTGGACTCGGGGACACAGAGTGAGCACGTGATGTGTGACTTTATAGTTTTATACATTTATAGAAGGCTGTCCTATTGGTTTATTTTTAAAGGGGAGAGGAGAGAGGAGAGAGGAGGGGGCAGGTGTTCATTGGGAGGATACTAGTAGTAAAGCATGAAAAGGAGGAGTGTGCTGTCACAGGGTAGGAGAGAAGGTAGAGTTGTAGAGAGATGGGTATGAAAAATTGACTTGGATTGTATACTTTCACTTAGTCATAATAAAAAAAAATGACATCTTTGAATTGTGGTGTTGGAGAAGAATATTGAATGTTCCCTGGAGTGCCAAAAGAACCAACAGATCTGTTATGGAAGAAGTACAGCCAGAATGTTTCTTGGAAGTAAGGATGGCAAGACTGTATCTTACATACTTTGGACATGTTGTCAGGAGGGATCAGTCCTTGAAGGACATTATGCTTGGTAAATAGAGGGTCAATAAAAAAGAGGAGGACCCTCAACAAGATGGATTGATACAGTGGCTGCAACAACGAGCTTAAGCATAAAAACTATTGTGGGTGTGGCACAGGACCAGGAGTGTTTCATTGTTGTGCATAGAGTCACTGTGAGTCAGAGCTGACTCGCTGGCACCTAACAATGACATCCTACATTCTTGAATATATCGAATATAGGCATAATAACTATCTTAGTTATCTGGTACTGCTATGTAACTGAAATACCACAGATGGAGGCTTTAACAAAGAGAAATTTATTCTCTCATAGTCTAGTAGGCTCCAACTCCAAATTCAGGGCATCAGCTCCAGGTGAGGGCTTCCCTCTCTGTTGGTGATGGAGGAAGATCAGTCTTCTCTTGGTCTAGGAGCATGCCAGCTGTGGACATACTCTGCTCCTGGCACTGCTCTTTTGGTGGTATGAGGTCCCCAAGTCTCTGCCTACCTCCATTTCCTGTTATGTCTTGTAGGATAAAAAGTGGTGCATGCCACACCTCAAGGAAACTCCTTCTGCATTGAATCAGGGAGATAACTTTAGAAAGGGTGTTGCAATCCCACCCTAATCCTCTATAAGATAATCCAATCTTGCTATATTAACCACAGACAGATACTAGGATTTACAACACAGGAAAATCATGAAATGGAAGGCAACCACACCATACTGGGGATCATGGCCCAGCCAAATTGCTACACACACTTTAGACAGCACACTCCTCCTTTTCATTCTCTGCATGTAGTATCCTCTTAATAATCGCCTGTCCCCTCCTCTCTACCCTCTCCTGTCCCTTCTAGTAAGAGGCCAGTAGGACAGCATCCTAAAGATGCATAGAACCATGAAGTACATACACCACATGGTCACTTTGGCCACACACGTTTTGGGGGTGGGGGACACAATTCAATTCACAACAATAACTATTTAAAATTTTCTTACCTGCTAATTTTACCATCCATGTCTGAATCTGTTTGTAGTGAATGATTTTTCTCCTCGTTATGGGTAGTATTTTCCTATGTCTTTGCATGTGTGGTAATTTATTATTGAATGTCAAACATTGTAAATTTTACCTCATTGGTTGCTGAATGTTTCTGTATTCTAATAAATATTATTGAGCTTTGTTCTGGGACACAATTAATTGGAAACAGTTTGCTCCTTTAGAGGCTTGTTTTTAATATATAGGCTAGAATAGCCTATACTCTAAGACTAATTTTGCTCACTGTACTGGAAACCCCGGTGGCATAATGGTTAAGCGCTATGTCAGCTAACCCAAAAGTTGGCAGTTAGCATCCAGCAGACACTCCTTGGACACTCTGTCCTATAGGGTCACTATGAGTTGGAATCGACTCCACAGCAGCGGGATATTGAGGTAGTACCTCTCTTAGCATTCTCTTCAATGTCCCATGAGAGGTTTTTTTCTCTGACTCTTGGGAAAACCAACTATTTCTGGATCTGAGTCAATGCCAAGGATTATCCCTTTGCTCATTTTGGGTGGGTTTTTTCCCTTTCCTTGGTACTTCCTTTACATACACGCATTGATTGGTACTCAGATGAAGACTCTGGACTCTGTGTTTAACTCTCTTCTTTCTAGTTCTCTTCCCTGTGTGTTTCAGCTGCCTTGGCCCTCCTGGACCCCCAACTTTGTCTCCTCTACCCAGGAAACTGCTGGACTCTCCCTGGGTTACCCCAGTAGGCTGGGGTAATTACAGAACTCACCTTGTTTGCGTCCCCTCTCTCAGGAATCACTGCCCTGAGCTACCTGGTGTCCAATGGAAATAAGTTGTTGTTTCATGTATTTCATTCAGTTTTTTTAGTTTTTCTGGGTTGAAAGGTAAATCTAGCCCCTATTACTCTGTCTTATCTGGAAGTCCTAATAAATCTCATTACAGTAGCATGTGAATTATTTTCTAGGCATTATTGGTGTTAGAATTTGGACAATTAATGAAACCATATGTATTTGTCGTCTGGTTGTTTTGCCTCCAACATGTAACATGATCATTGCCTCCCGTAAGCTTGTTAAGTTAAAAAAAAAAAAAAATCTATTATTCTATACCAGGCAAAAATAGTGAAAGGGATATTTCCTCATCCTGAGTTTATGAATTTTTTTCTATATTGTCTTCTGCTGCAGGCGAACCAATGACCATCCTGTTTTCCATCAGTCAGGTTCAAGTCACTCCCATAAAATGCAACATCCATGAAAAGAAATACTGCTATTGTATCTATCTCATGTATTTACTTATTTTTATCTACAGTAGTGTTTCTTAAACCTGACTGTGCTTCAGTCTCCTATGGTAGGATCAGGTTTCCTCAAAGCAGAGCCTCCAAAGGAGAGTTTTGTGCAAATGATTATTGAGTCAATGATCCCAGAAGAAGCAGTGCGAGCGGATCAGGATAGGGAAAGTGAGGATGTGATCTCAGCTGCGCACCAACTTTAACCTGATTTCACAGGGAGCTCAGGAGCTACACCACAGAATTGAATCTTGTCTGACTATATTTTAAGGATTGTTATTCTATTCTTTTCTTCTGTCTTCCTTCTGCGTAATGACAAAAAGCACAGAGACCAGGATCAGAAGGGCTGAGTTCTAGACCCAACCTATCACTAATACGCTGTGTTACCACTGGAGAGTCATGTAATCCCTCCAAGATTTAGTTTTACACATAAATGGGAAAAGGTGATATATAGAAACTCTAAGAGTCTTTCTAGTTCTAAGCATTCTCTCATGCATTGATTCAAACTATACTTGAATTACCATGTGTTATCTATGTAGGAGATAGGATTCCAAACACCTTGCATGTGCTAACTCATTTCACCCCAGGGTACTCTAACTAAGCATCCAGTATGTGCCAGTGCAGCTGTGGCAGCGGAGATTAAAAATTACTAAGACACACCCTTTATGTTCAAGGAATTCATCCTGCAGCCAAAGTCACAAGGATTTGTTCTCTCTCTTTTGCGTCTTCTCCCCCTCTTTCTTATACTCTGGCTCTTCTTTCTTTCTGACTGATCTGTATAGCCCAGCATATGTCAGGCTCTCAACATATGGTATGTTTTGCAAACAGACAAACAGTGGCACATACGCAACTATATATTCCTGGCATGCAGACGCCCCAGCTTGGTTTTGTCAGCCTCAGCATAAAGCATTTGGTAAGCCTCTCTCAGAAATTCCAGAATGCACAAGCAGCCTGTGTATCCTCTCAGAAGTGGCTAAAATAAGTTCTTCCATATCTTCCTCGATACAAAAGCTGGAACACTCTCTCCTTGCTCTTTCAGTTCAGAGCCACTTAATTCCAATGGCTACATCTTCCATCTCAACTATTTGGGATGTTCTGATCAGAGGTCAAGTTATCCGTTCAAGAATCTTTTGTTTTTTCCATTTGGTAGTGACTCATTGTCTCTTCTGCACCAGTGGACCAGCCCTGCTGTGACATGGATGTCTTGTACTCTCAAGAGTCATAGGTCTATTTTGCCTGCTTTAAAGTCTAAATAAATCTTATGTCCCTCAATGGTCACCATTTCCCTGCATGCTGGCCTGAGTGCACAAAACTACATTTTTTTGTCGAAAGACTCTCTGCTCACACACACAGCAGGCCTAAAGTGCTTCTGTCCTCCCCTACCACAGTAACCCTCAACTAATGACTGATGGGAGTTGGTGGATAAATGCCCCAGCTCTCTCACCCTTGAGTGGGATAACTGTGAAGCACTGGCTCCCAGCATTCCCCACTGGGAACCTTATTTGATAGTGTGTCTTTTATTGACTTCCTTTTCCTCTTTCTGCCCCACTCTCCTACCAGTGTTTCCTGAGATCACATTCCAAACAACCTACTTGCACTTGAATCCTTGTCTTGTCCTGGGGGTACCCAAATTAAGACCATCTATAATTTAACTTAGAAAAAAAAAAAAAATCAATGACAACACAGGGTTTTCTCCACCCTGGACTTTTGACTGATGACTGAGGGGACAATCTCCATTTTCAAGATGTTCTTAGATATCAACAAAAGCAGCACAGATCCAAAGCTGCTGGGAATCCCATGCTCGAATTCTACTTGGTTCCTGTGAGAATTTGTTATAGAAGATAAGCAGAAGTTTCCTGCTCTGGCCATGTGGAAATGTAAGTGGAAGAGACAGTGAGAAAGTCAGATTCTGCTACTCTGTCTTCTCTTATGTGGCTTCTGCCTCCTCCCTCCCAAGATCATAGTCTGTTCTTTTCCCTGTAGAGAAAAAAATGTACACAAACAATTAGGTAATGGAAAACAGCAACTGAAGAAGAAAGTGAAGATGAATCCATTTGGTTATTGTAATAGCTCATCTGAAACTGAATGTCAACTAATTTTGCATGAACAAAAACTTGAGTTAGATAGATCCAAGGAATTGAAAATCATTTAGCTCCAGACAGAAAGTTGTAAAAAATTTCTTTGTATTATTGCTGTTTACCTCACTGCTCCAAAATTTCCAAGGAAATTCATGTGGCAAGACTTGGTTTGTCATAAACTGCATATGGAGTGGAAGGAAACAAGAGTTTGAAATTAAAGCTCATTACATCTGAACCCTTTATCATTTCAACAAGCTATAGGCCAATGCTGTCCAACAGCACTTCTGCCATGATGGAATCTCCTAGGTTTATGCTGTCCAACAGAGTAGCATCTAACCACATGAGGTTATTAAGCATTTAAAATGTGGCTACTGCATTCAATATGCATTACAGTTTTTAAAAAATTTATCACTATACTATAATTTGGAAACCCTGGTGGTATAGTGGTCAAGTGCTATGGCTGCTAACCAAAATAGGTCAGCAGTTTGAATCCACCATGTGCTCCTTGGAAACTCTGTGGGGCAGTTCTACTCTCTCTTATAGGGTCGCTGTGAGTTGGAATCAACTCGATGGCAATGTGTTTAGTACTATAATTTATATAATGATTATTTCAGTTCCAATCTTTTTTCCCCATCCTCTTCCTCTTCTTCCCTCCAGGCAAAGCTCTGGCTTGAGCTCATTTTTCTGCCTTTGACCCAAGTACCCCCTTCTGGATCAATTTTCTGCTCTTACTGTCTCAATCTGCTTACAGTTCCCCACCTCCCAGCCTTAGGGAACTATTAGTAGAATTGCCCTCAAGAGGGGAAAAATCACACAATTATCCACCTTCAAACTAAATTCTCGTTTAGCCTCTTTTCAATTGATTCGGTCAGAGGGAAATGGAATCAGGAACACCAAAGCAAGTATGTCTGCCTCAAATCTTGTATCACTGATAAAGTATCTTTTTCTTCATACCTGGACTTCCTCTTCATGGAGAAAAAAAGACAAACCAAACTCACTGCCATCGAGTCATGTCCGACTCATAGCAACCCTAGAGATCAGAGTAGAACTGCCCCACAGAATTTCCAAGGAGCACATGATGGACTTGAACTGCCGGTTTTTGGCTTAACAGACATAGCACTTAACCCACTATGTCAGTAGGGTTTCTGAGAAGACCTTGACAAATCATCTCTCGTAGAGAGTGGGGCAGATGCTGCCAGATGTCTGCACATGTCTCCTTGGAGCCCTTTGCCATCTTCATGCACACCCTCCCCCTGCCACTCTACAACACCTGGCATCTGCATCTCTTTGTTGAAGGGTAGTCCTTCAGCTGCTGAAACCTCCTTTGCAGAAAGAGCAGGAAGTACCTGGGAATCTATGATGCAGCAAGTCTTGATCCACTGACTGTTACTGGGGAGGTATGGTATGTGTTGTGGATTGAACTGTGCTCCCTGCCAAAATGTGTGCAGCCACTTGGCTGGGCCGTGATTCCCAGTATTTTATAACTGTGCTCCATTTTGTGATTTATCTATGCTGTATATTTCAGAGGATTAGAGTGGGACTGTAAATCCCTTCCTAAGGTCACTTCCCTGCTCCACTGTAAAGGAAGTTCCCCTAGAGTGTAGCTTAAACCAACTGAGATAAAAGGAAAGGGAAGCAAGCAGAGAGTTGGGAACTTCATACCATCAAGGAAGCAGCACCGGCAGTAGAGCATGTCCTGAAGACCTGAGGTTCCTGCACTAAGATGCTCCCTGATCAAAGACTGATACAACACAAAGACTTTCCTCCAGAGCTGACAGAGGGAAATTCTTCCCCTGGAGCAGACACACTGAATGTGGACTTGTAACATACTGGATTGCATAAGAATCAACTTTTCTCTGCTAAAGTCATCTACTTAGTGGTATTTCTGTTAGAACGGCACTAGATGGCTAAAACAGTATGTTCTATAAATATGCCAGCTTTCCCGTTCCCTGGTCAGGACCTACATTATCCCCAGAGAAAGACTAAGACCAAATTATCCTCATTGGGACTTTGCTTGATGTCTCACCCTCCCTTGCTGCTCTTCTCTTTCCAGTCTTAGTTCCTTACTGCTTTATAAGAGTCTACATCTCAGAGTTTGCTACTAGGGAATCCAACTCAAGACAGGTATTTCTTTCTTTAAAAAAAAGAAAAAAGAAAAAATTAAAATCCATTAGAGTTTTCTTCTTATCCTCTTTAAAAACAAGTTGTTTTTCTAAGAGATGACTGGGTAGAAATGTTTCCCAATTAAATATTTAAAACATGTTCTGAGCCTAGCAGGGCAGATCGGTAGTACCTTAAACTCACAAACATGTTTTTTTAATCTGTCCTACAGATGTGTTCTTAAAAGTCCTTTTATGGATTTAACTGTGTTTCTCCAAAATTCATGTTGCAGTCTTAACCCCCAGTATTAGTGAAGGTGACCTTATGTGAAAATAGAGTATTTGAAGATGTTATCACTTAAAATGAGGTCATACCAAGGTATGCTGGGTCATAATCCTTGTAAAAGAGAAGAAGAGTCACAGAGAGACAGACAGGAAAAACAGCCCCATGACAATGGAGTTATGTTACAGCCGTATGCCAAGAAACACCTGGGGCCACTAGAAGCTGAGAGAAACAAGAAGGGATCTGCCCCCAGAACCTTTGCAGAGCACATGGCCCAGCCAACACCCTGAATTCAGGCTCCTAGCCTCCAGAACTGTGAGATAATAAATTTCTGTTGTTTAAAGCCACCCACTTTGTGGTGTTTTGTTACGACAGCCCTAGAAGACTGAGACAGTCTCCAATCCAAACATGTGAGTCAGTGACACAGTGTCAGGCTCTATATAAAAGGAAAGAGAGGGACATATTTAAACACAGCAAATATTTGTTGAGGGTGTATAATGGTTGAAATATTTGTGCCAGATGAAGAAAAGAAAATGACAGGGTACCCCAAGTTGCTCTCATTTTAACGCTGTTCCAGATAAAGAGTCTGCTAACTACGCTGATGCTTTGCCAAACATACAGTGACTTTTTAAAGATGCAGTTGGGCTCCTCAAAATCATTTTTTAAACATTCAACAAGAGGCTATTTCATGACCTAGTTTCTTTATTAAGTAATAGCGTAGGGAACTTCTTCCACCCTCTCTGTCGTCTTCAGCAGCTGCCAAAACCTGAATGTATCAAATCTAGCAGATCATAGCCATTCTGGAGATCTAGCAATAGCAAGATAATTTTCAAGTCCACTGTGCTTAGTAGCATTTTTGTTTTGTTGTTGTTGTTTGGCTAGGCATATAATGCATTCCATATCATGTCTGGCAAGCTGTGTTTTGAGGTTGCATTTTTAAAAAAGTAAATCAGGCGTATTTTAGATTGGGGCAACAATCAATCCATCACTGTCCAGTATTTTGGGTTGGGATAACGTGATACCACAGCTGATATCTAAGTTTGGGGAGATCTGAATTAAAACATGTTTGTCTCGTTTATGTTCTTCTACTGTGTTTCTTAGTGTTTATCAGGAATCACAGAAATGAGATAAAGAAAATAGCTCTCTGCCAAGGAAACAAGTTGTGACAGTCCCATGCATGATGGTATAGGTTCTGGTTGCAGGTATCTTCTACTGACAGAGCATCTGTAGTTTACACCAGCAGCTCTACTAACCTAAATGTTGGCAGTTTGAACCCACCTAACGGCACTGTGAAAGAAGGACTTGATGACGTACTTCTGTAAAGATTAACAAAAAGCAAAACACAAAAACCTATTGTCATTCAGTTGACTCCAACTCATGGCAGCCCTCTAAGTTAGAGTACAACTGTCCCCATAGGGGCCCAACGAGTGACTAGCAAATTCTAGCTGCCGATCTTTTGGTTAGCAGCCAAACTCTTAATTACTGTGCCACCAGGACTCTTCTGTAAAGATTTCAGCCAAGAAAAGCCTTTGGGGCACAGTAGTATTCTCTAACACATAGGGTCTCCACGAGTCAGAACTGACTTGATGAGAACAGGTTTAGTTTTAATCATGCCAGTTGAGGGAAGGACTGCACTGGGTCAGAAAACACAACTTTCCCTTCTCTGCTCATATCATTTGTCAAGTCTTTCGTATATGTGTGTCTTGTTTCAGAAATCCTTCCCTACCACAGAGTCAAAAAGATATCCTCCTTTATGTTCTTTTAAGTTAAATTTGCTATTTCACAATTAAGCTTTTAGTCTACCTGGAATTGATTCTGTAGATACATTCTTAATTTATCATTTCTCCAATTTCATGTCATTTGAGGAGTGTCGTTGTTGACTTCTTTTTAAATCAGAAGTTTGGGATGTTTTAAAAAAAGATACACAATTATTCCAGGACGGTCCTTACAAGTGAAGATGATAAGATTCTGTCCCATGTGCTTCGGACATGCTATTAGGAAGGACCAGTTCCTGGAGAAGGACATCATGCCTGTTAAAGTAGAGGGTCAGCAAAAAAGAGGAAGACCCTCGCTGAGAGGGACTGACACAGTTGCTCCAGCAATGGACTCAAGTGTGATAATAATGTGAGAATGGCATTAGACCAGACAGTGTTTCCTTCTGTTGTACACAGAGTCGCTATGAGTTGGAACCAACTCGATAACACCTAAAAACAACAAAATAGGGAACATCTGGAATAATAAATAAAACTCAACTCATTAAAGGAAAAAATAAAACTCAACTCATTAAAGGAAAAAACCTGATATATTTGACCATATTAAATATTTGTATCAACTTTTTATGGAAGTTTAAAAATTCATATACAAAAGAGCAAGCCCAAAATGTTTAAACTCCTGTACAGCAAGCAATGCCACAAGCAAAGTTAAAACTAAAATGACAAACTAGGAAAAATGTGCATCATACATGACAAAAGACTACTGTTCACGTGGAAAAAGTTTTTAATGTAAATACTACAGAACAAATAGAATATAACATAATGCTTAAGAACCTGAGTGGTGGAGTTTGACGCTCTGGGTTTGAATCCTGGCCCCAGCACTTACAAATGAGACCTTGGGTCAATCCCTGAACCTCTGCCTATGTTTTCAAATCTGTTGTCATTAGTTGCCATTGTGCTGTCTCCTCCCACCAATGGTGACCCCGTGCACAATGGACAAAACACTGCCTGGTCCTGTGCCCATCCCAATGAATGACTGTGGATCAGATCATTTTGATCCACAGAGTTTTCACTGGTTGATTTTCCAAAGCAGATTGCCAGGTCTTTCTTTCTAATCCATGTTGGTCTAGAAGTTCTGCTTAAACCTTTTCAGCATCATAGCAACACACACGCATCCACTGACAGATGGGTTCTGGCTGACATGAGGTACATTGGCCAGGAATGAAACCTGGGTTTCCTGCATGAAAGGTGAGAATTCTACCAGTACCACCTCTTCTCATCTGTAAAATGGGGATAATAATAATCTGATAAGATCTCAGTGACAACCCAATACAAATGGTGATGAAATGTAAAAAAAAGGACACTTGCTGGTAATTAGAAAAATATTTGAAAATTGGCATTATTTTAATTAGAAGACGAATTCAGTGGGCAAATGTAAAAGACAGGCATCTACAATTAGAGAGGGTGAGGAAAAACAGCTTTTCTCACACAATGCCCCATGAATGAGATGTGGTGTGGTTGTAAAGGCTGTTGTTAGGTGTTGTTGAGTCCATTCCAACTCATAACAACTCTATGCCCAGTCCTGAGCGATTCTCACAATCATTGTTATGTTTCAGCCCATTGTTGCAGCCACTGTGTCAGTTCATCTTATTGAGGGTGTTCCTCTTTTTTGCTGACTCTCTACTTTACCAAGCATGACGGTCTTCTCCAAGGACTGGTCCCTCTTGATAACATGGTCAAAGTACATGTGATGAAGTTTCGCCATTGTTGCTTCCAAAGAGCATTCTGGCTGTGCTGTTCCCAAGGCAGATTTCTTTGTTCTGGCAGTCTATAGTATATTCAATATTCTTCACCAACACAGAAATTCAAAGGCATCAATTCTTTGGTCTTCCTTATTCATTGTCCAGCTTTGGCACATGTATGAGGCAATTGAAAATATCACAGCTTGAGTCAGGTGCATCTTAGTCTTTGAGGTGATATCTTTGCTTTCTAATACTTTAAAGAGGTTTTTGCAGCAGGTTTGTCCAATGCATTGACTGCTGCTTCCATGGGCATGGTTGTGGATACAAGTAAAATGAAATCTTTGACACTTTCAATATTTTCTCTGTTTATGATGATGATGCTTATTGGTGCAGTTGCGAGACTTTTTGTTTCTTTTATGTAGAAGTAATCCATACTGAAGGCTCTAGTCTTTGATCTTCATCAATAAATACTTGAAGTCCTCTTTGATCATAGTAAATCCATGAAATGGAATATTATACAGACCTTAAAATAAGGATATTAAAATGCTCCAGCATGTAAATGCTTCAAGTCTCCTTCATTTTCAACAAGCAAGGTTGTGTCATCTGCGTAACACCAGTTGATGAGTCTTCTTCCAGTCCTAATGCCACATTCTTCTTCATATAGTCCAGCTTCTTAGATTATTTGTACAGCGTACAGACTGAATAAGTACGGTGAAAAGACACAACCTCACCAATACCTTTCTTAACTTTAAACCACACAGTATCCCTTTATTCGGTTTGAGCAACTACCTCGTGGCCTATGTACAGGTTTCTCATAAGCACAATTAAGTGTACTGAAATTCTCATTCTTCAAAACACTATCCATAACTTGTTATGATCCACATAGTCAAACACTTTTGCATGCTCAATAGAACACAGGTAAACATCTTTCTGTATTCACTGCTGTCAGCCATGATCCAACATCAGCAATGGATGACAGAAGAAACTGCAAAATTTGCCCTTGAACATAGAGCAACTAAAGCAAATGGAAGAAATGATGAAGCAAAAGAACTGACCAGAAGATTTCAAAGGGTGGCCTGAGAAGACACAGTAAAGTATTATAATAACATGTGGAAAGACCTAAAGTTAGAAGACCAAAAGGCAAGAACACATTCTGCATTTCTGAAGGAACTGAAGAGAAAATTCAAGCCTTGAGGTGCAATAGTGAAGAATTCTAACAGGAAAATATTAAACAATGCAGGAAGAATCAAAAGAAGATGGAAGGAATACTGAGTCACCATAGCAAAAATAAATGATTAATGTTCAACCATTTCAGGAGGTTGCATATCATCAGGAACTGATGGTACTGAAGGAAGAAGTCTAAGCTGCATTGAAAATGTTGGTGAAAAATAAAAATCCAGGAATTGACAGAATACCTCTTTGAGTAAAGAAAAAAGTTATTGGGAGTCAAATCAGGTGAGTAGGGAGAGTGTTCCAATATAATTATTTGTTTACTGGCTAAAAATTGCATCACAGACAACTATAAAATTAAGTTCATAAACTTGTCACCTTGCCACCATGCACAAAGACCATCCCAGAAAGAGTCCCAACATTGCTTTGAAGGTTGGGCTAGGTGCTGGCATCAGTGCCTAACTTCACAAGGGGAGTACTTCAAAGGTGACTGTAGTGATATTCAGCAATGAGGTATATAGCACTTAGAACAGTTAAGTTTGCAGACCTAATTGTCAGACCTCATATGCAACATTAAAACTCCTAAAAATCTCACAAATCAAACCACTAAACTTCAGACAGATAAAACTTTTGACCATCTAAAATAAATTCCTTTTTCCAATAAGTCTCTTAAAAGTTCTCTCTGTTGCATATCTCTTACAGAGTATCCCTTTAAATAGAAAAAAATGAACTTACTCATTAACAGACTTAAATATATACATATTCTTTCTCTTGTGGCATAAAAAGCAAAAACACATAAACTTATATTATGACAAATATCTGTTAACTCAATTTAACATCAATAAGCTACCAAAAATGCCTTGGAAATTAAGCCCGTATACTAAACAATATCACTGTGATTGAAATACAATTTGTTTTTAACATTCCAAGTTTTCATCCAGCTTTTAGTATTTCTCATATTTTCACAATCTAATTTTAGCCTTTAAAGGTTTTATCAACTGGGTTTGGAAATCACAAAATCTCTGTTTAACTGGCCAATTCATTGATATGGATATAACCTTTAGTCTCCAGACACTGCTAGAAACATTTTTCTAGGCCATTTCAGATGTGTCTCATGTTCCCCAACAATAGAAAAAAACTTGTTTACAGTTCTTTCACAGTTGGGATCCACCCAATATTTGGTAACTATAGCACAACAGCAATTCTTTCTTATCTTTATTTTTGTCTTAAAATGTCTCCACCTAATTGGAAAGAGGTTTTCAAAAGCTTCCCTGGAGCTATATGACCTTAGAGGCTGGGGAGTGGAGTGGCCTGATTCTGTCCCATCCTCCCTATTTTTTAACTCATGGTAGAATACAAGATAAGGTCATTCCAAATCATTTACCTATGTTTAAGTTCGCCTAGGCATTTCAAAAAGCAAAAGACTACTAATTTTTTTCCTTTTACTGTTCTAGACCTAATACTTTTACTTTATGACAAAGCTATCCTTTTTCTTTAAACACATTTCATATAATATCCAGCTTAAGTTACTTACAAAGGTTTTGCTTTTAAGATTGACAAACATAAAGATCTTGGGGTATTTTTCAAACTAAAAGTCTAAGTAATAAGACAGATACAAGATGCTTTTTTTCCCTTAGATGAGGAAAGAACTGAGGTTCTAAGATCGCCTTACAGAACACAGCAACTTTCAGCCATAGCTACCAACCTAATACAAGACAAAACATCAGACACAGTGCTCTAGACCAGAAGCAAACTCTCAGAACAAAAAGAACAGAAAAGATCACATAAATTCACTGAATAAGGATATGGAAATTTAGTTTATTAAAGTGCACATAGAAACTTTTGGTAAGATTGACTCAATTTAATGGAAAAAACAGGCTCTAGATAAAACTTACTAACTTTCCAGAGTCTCAGATGGAGAAATGTTAGACTTTTTGACAAAACCTAGCATCAAAAAATTTCCCTAAAGAGGACAGAAAGGACAACACAAATGAAAGCTCATTTTGCCCAAGTGGGCTCTGAAATTCCAAATTATTTCTAGTATACTCAGCTTATAGTACTTTTAAATATGAGTGCCAAAGCAGTGTCTCAGTAGTAGAGGGGAAATCCAGGATCATTTATCAAAGATTTTAAGGTTCAAGTTTTTTGTTTCCTTCTTTTTTGGAATTTAATTCATTCTGATGGCTGGAGACCTGGCTTCTTATTTTATACCTTAAATATACTAGTCCTTCCTACTGAAAAGTACTTTAATGATTTTAGTTTTAACACTGTGATCCTTCATTGATTAAATATATCATAAAAAATGTAAGGAATTTCCACTTCTTTAAAGTTCATAACACAGTTCAGGAGCTGCTGCCTCCCCATGAGAATATGGTAAAACAGAACACTGTTTTCCAGGTTTTCTCTGAGTCACAAAAATGCCAAATTTGGGGGCTTATGTGCCCTAGAGCTCTTCAAAAATAGAATTATCTCTTTAATGTTTGAAATGCCCAAATCCAGACCTAAAGCACAGTTTACCAGAAGAGTTACTAAGCATCACTCTTAGCCAAATGATCAAGCAAAAATCTAAGAGTCTCTTTAATCAAACAATCAGTTTTTCAAACAAATGTCCAATAAAACTTAATAAAATATGAAGACGAGGTGGGGCTCAGATGACAGACCAGCCACATGTCTCCTTTGATACCTCTAACAACTAAGGCCTTGAAAACCAACTAAACAGAACAAAAAGGACATTCTAGGAGTCCCAGTAGCAGGCAGAAACTTGTGACACAGGACTGGGCTACAGCAAAGCAAACAACTACTTTTGTCAGAAGTGAATCAGCTGTGCAGAAGGTCTCAATTTTGCTAACACAGGAACAGAGCAGCAGCACAGGTTCAGAGGCCATCTTTGTTGGCTGGGAGCATAGGCCTGGGACTGCTGCACCTGAGAGGGTGTCTGGGGCTGGCCGCCATGCTGAGCAGCAGCACCTGAGTGGAGTGTACCTCTCTCAACCAAGAGGCTGAGCTTAAGTTAAGATGGCTACACCTAGAAAACATGGAGGTGGCTGGCCGCCAAAGTGCAGCAGCGCCCTTCCCACCTTCCTTTTCCAAGCTACACGGAGGCTAAATTCTGGTAAACTACCTGCTCTGGAAGTGGGACATTGCACATGGATGCCCTGAGATTTTCTCCCTGATTTAGAGAGGACAACATAAAGAGGAGTAGAAGAAAATTCTGCTGGGTCTCCCTGAGTTGAGGATCACTGCACTCACAGAGCCCCAGGCAAATTCCACTGGTTGGTCTCAAGCTGAAAGCTCACGAACCCTCAGGGCTCAATCTTTTCCTATGTGCTGATTTCTCTCCCTATCCCCAGCCTTTCACACTTACCTTCTATGCGACAAACAGACATTAAATTCTGGTGCACTACCCACCCCAGAAGTGGAACATTTTACATGTGCACCCTGAGCTATTTCACTGGACTTGGAAATGGAAACAAAGGGAAGGGTAGAAGACAAATTCTACTGGCTTCTCAGCTGCAGACTGCTGCACTTACAGAGCCACAGAAGAAGTTCACTGCAGTGTCACAAGCTAAGTGATCACCAACCTTCATGACCCAAATCTTTCCTATGACTTCACTTCTTATACCCAGCCTTTTCCCCCTCCATTTTCTGCTCTATATCTGGCTCTAAATTCTAGAGCACTATGTGGGCCAGTAGTGCGGCATTTTACATGTGTACCCTAAGCCTTTATCCTGGACCTGGGGAGGCAAACAAAGGGAGGATTCGAAGAAGAGTTCCACTGGTTCCCCTGAGGCAGCAATTCCTGCTACCTTTATCAGCACAGTTGTCACTCCAACCATTGGGTGATGGGGCATCAGAACTATTAAGGCCCTATTAGCCACTCTAGCTCAAACAATTAGACTACTTGGACAGTCAAAACCAAATTAAAATACTCACACACATACATACGCGTTGTATTGCAATAACCTAACAAATAAATCACAGCAGCTTTCTGATGGCTCAGAGACAACAATCAGTTTCTAATAATTTAAAGAAGCAGATCACCACAGTTTTAGAAAACTCCCAAAATAAAGAATCAAAAAATTTCCCAGGTGAAGTAGTCTTCCTGAAATTATCATAGATAGAATACAAAAGAGTTATGTATAGAGCCCTTCAAGAAAGTAGCAGATTAGACAAAGTGCAGCAGAATAAAATAAAAAATTAAACAAGTTACAAGAATTGCTAGAACAACAATCTGAAATTCAGCAGATTAACAATAAAATCACAGAGTTAGACAATTCAATAGAAAGTCAAAGGGGCAGGATTGAGGCAATGGAATGCAGAATCAGTGAGACTGAAGAGAAAGCAACTGATACCATCATTTATAAGGAAAAATCAATTAAAAGAAATAAGAAAAAAGAAAAATCATTAAAAGTTATGTGGGACTCTATAAAGAGGAACAATTTATGAATGATTGGAGTACCAGAACTAGAGAGAGGTAACAGAAAATGTACAGACAGTTGTTAAAGATTTGCTACCAGAAAACTTCCCTGACATCAGGAAAGAAGAGAAGATATCCATCCAAGATGCTCATCGAACTTCACACAAGGTATATGCCAAAAGAAAGACGCCAAGACATATTATAATCAAATTTAACAAAGTGAAGATAAAGACATGCTCTTCAAGGCAGCTAGGCTCAAACCCAAACTAACTTACACGGAAATCCATAGACTGAACTCCAATTATTCAGCACAACTCCAATTATTTGCAGACTGAAACTCACAGACTGAACTCCAATTATTCAGCAGAAATCATGTTGGCAAGAAGGCAATGAGATGACATACAAAGCCTTGAAGGAAAGAAAAACTTCCAACCAAGTATTATATATCCTGAAAAACTGTCTCTCAAATATGATGGCAAAGTTAAGACATTCCCAGAGAAACAGAAGTTTAGAGAATTTGTAAAAACCAAACCAAAATTACAAGAAATACTGATAGAAGTTCTTTGATTAGAAAATTAATAACATCAGACATATACTTACAGATGCACTTCAGGGCACAACATCCAGAGTTCAATTTGGTTAGGGAAGCCACAAAGCTCAAAGCTAAAATACTAAAATTAGGGAAATAAAGATCTCAATATGTAAATTATGACAGTATTATAATAAGAAGAGGGAGAAATGAATGTATTCACAGACCTTTCATATGGAAAGGAAGTCAAGGCAATACAAAGAAGTTAAAATCTGGCTTAAACATAGAATGTTAGGGGAAATTATGGGATAGCTGCAATGTACACTAACAACACTACACATCAAGACAAGAAACACAACATAGAAACCTTGACAAAGTGAAAACCAACACTGAAAAGAATGAAAGGAAAACCCATAAAGAAAACTGACTCAGAACAGAATGTTAAGTGGAACAAAGAAACAGTCAACAACACACATGAAAGGCACCAAAACGACAATACTAAATTCATACCTATCGACAATTACATTGAATGTAAATGGAATAAAGGTACCAATAAAGAGACAGAGAGTAAAAGGTTGGGTCAAAAAACACAATCCATCTATATGCTGCTTATAAGAAACATACCTTAGACTCAAAGATACAAACAAACTGAAACATAAACAATGGAAAAATATATACCAAGCTAACAACATGCAAAGAGCAGAAGTGGCAATATTAATCTCAGACAAAATAGACTTTAAAGCAAAATCTACCATCATGGGCAAGGATGGTCACTGTTTATTGCCTAAAGGTATAAT
The DNA here is from genome assembly GCA_028571685.1 of Heterohyrax brucei. Classification (NCBI taxonomy): domain Eukaryota; kingdom Metazoa; phylum Chordata; class Mammalia; order Hyracoidea; family Procaviidae; genus Heterohyrax; species Heterohyrax brucei. Next base: position 23,013,972 of record CM053166.1, on the reverse strand, counting down.
ACATAAGAAAGATATAACAATATTAAACAACAGGGTTACTAAATACATTGAATGAATGCCAGCAACATTGAAAAGTGAGATAGATCGCTCCACAATAATTGCAGGAAACATCAACACACCACTTTTGGTAATGGACAGAATATCCAGAAAGAAGCTCAGTAATGTATGAAAGACCTTCTTGTGACAATCAAACAACTCAGCCTCATAGACATATCTACCCAGAAACAGACAAGTATACGTTCTTTTCCACTGCACATGAAGCATTCTCCAGAATAGGCCACGTATTAGGCCACAAAATAAGCCTCAACAATATCCAAAGAATTGAAATATTGCAAAGCGCTTTCTCACACCATAAAACCAAAAGGTTTAAATTAATAGCATAAGAAATCATGGGTAGAAACTTTCAAATTCACGGAAACAACAACACCTTGCTCAAAACAATTCATGGATTAACGAAGAAATCAAGGATGCAATAAAGAAATTCACAGAATCAAATGAGAATGAAAACACATTATACCAGAACCTATGATATACAGCAAAAGCAATGCTCAGAGGTCAATTTTTCTAAATAAACGCATGTGTCTAAAATGAAGAAAGGACCCAAATCAAAGAATTAACTCTACAACTTGAACAAGTAGAGAGAGAACAACAAAAGAACCCCTCAGTCACCAGAAGAAAACAGATAATAAAACAGCAAAGTTAAATGAATTAAAGAAAAACAATTGAAAGAATTAACAAAACCAAAAGCTGGTTTTTTGAAAAGATGAACAAAATTGATGAATCACTGGCCAAACTCACGAAAGAAAAAGAGGAAAGGAAACAAATAACCTTAATAAGAAATGAGATGGGTGATTTCACAACAGACCCAATCAAAAATAAAAATAAAAAGAATCCTAATATTATGAAAAATAGTATTCTAATTCATTTGAAAACCTAGAGGAAATGGACAAATTTCTAGAATCACATTATATATAATACTAACACAAACAGTAGTAGAACAATTGAATAAACCCATTACAAAAGAAGAGATTGAAAAAGTAATCAAAAAACTACCAGCCATGAAAAAGTCCTGGCCCAGATGGCTTCACTGGAGAATTCTACCAAATTTTTAGAGAGGAGTTAATACCAATGCTATTAAAGTTATTTCACAGCATAAGAAAGGATGGAACATTCCAAAATTCATTCTATGAAGTCAGCACAACCCTGATACTACAACTGGGTAAAGATAGCACACAAAAAAGAAAATTACAGACCAATATCTCTCATGATTTAGATGAAAAATCCTCAATAAAATTCTAGCCAATAGAGTTCAACAACCTACCAAAAAAATTAATAATAATAACTCACCATGACCAAGTAAAATTCATACCAGGGATGCAGGGATGATTCAGTATCAGAAAAACAATTAATGTGGTCAACCACATAAACAAAACAAAAGATAAGAATCACTTGGTTTTATCAAGTGAGGCAGAAAAGACATTTGACAAAGCCCAACACCCATTTATGTTAAAAAACGCTCAGCAAAACAGGAACAGAAGGGAAATTCCTCAACATAATAAGGGGCATCTATGCAAAGCCAACAGTCTTCTTCAGTGAAGTGTCTTTTCATATCCTTTGCCACTTTTTAATTGGGTTATTTGTCTTTTTCTTGTTGAAGTTTTGCAATGCCTTGTAGATTAGATGCTGATCAGATGCGTGTTAGCCAGAAACTTTTTCCCAGTCTGTAGGTAGTCTTTTCACTCTTTGGTGAAGTCTTTGGACAAGTATAAGTGTTTGATTTTTAGAATTTCCCAGTTATCTATTTTCTCCTCTGCTGTTTGTGCATCGTTATTTTGTAGTTTGTTTATGCTGTGTATTAGGGCTCCCAGCATTGTAACTCTTTTTAATTCCATTATCTTTATTGTTTTACATTTTATATTTAGGTCTCTGATCCATTTTGAATTAGTTTTTGTGCATGGTGTGAGATATGGGGCTTGTTTCATTTTTTTTGCACATGAACATCCAGTTATCACAACATCATTTGTTAAAAGAGACTATTTCTCCCCCAGTTCTTGGTCTTTGGATCTTTGTCAAATACCAGCTGCTCAAAGGTGGGAGGTGATTATTATCTGGATTCTCTATTCTGTTCCTTTGGACTATGCACCTGTGTCTGTATCAGTGCCAGGCTGCTTTGACTGGGGTGGCAGTGTAATAGGTTCTTGGTTTTTAGGAGTCAAGTCAGTATAAGGCCTCCCACTTGGTTTTTCTTCAGTAATTTACTTATCTGGGGCTTCTTCCCTTTCCATATGAAGTTGATGATTTCTTTCTCTATCCCATTAACAAGTGCTGTTGTGGACTAAAAAGCCAAGCCAAGTGCCATCAAGTTGGATCCGACTCATGGTGACCCTAGGACTGAGCACAGATGAAAATAATCTTTGCTGGTTACCAGAAGGTGAGGAGGGAGACAGACATTCATAGATTAGACAGTGGTTTGGAATTGGGTTAAGTGAAGGAAGTGACAGCACACAGTAGAAGGGAGATCAACACTGCTAGACCATACCAAGAGCTAAGAGGTCTCCTAAACACAACATAGCACTTCAAAGGTCAGAGTAGATGAGGTGGGGGTCTGGGGATCATGCTTCTGTGGGACATCTAGGTTAACTGGTGTAACTTTCTTTTTTTAAGAAAATGGTCTGCATCCCAATTTGTTGAGTGGTGTCTGGGGTCTTAAATTCTAGCAGGCTGCCATCAAAGGAGCATCAGTTGGTCCCAATCCAACTAGAACAGAGGAGAATCAAGGACGTTAAGGACTTGAGGAAAATGTGAGCTCAGGAGACTAAACAGGACAGAAGATTTAGAAACTATACCAGTGTGACACCAGAAGAACTAGAAGGTGCCTGGCCACCACCAATGACTGCCTTAGTGGACAACACTGAGATAGCAGGAGAAAAACGTGGGTGCAGATCTAAGATTCTATTAAAAGACCAGACTTGGGGGGCAGAGTCAAGATGGTGGACTAAGCACACGTCTCCTTATATCCCTCTGGAAACCAGGACCTGAATTGATAATCAAACAGAGCCTTCTGATCACCTAATCAGCCTCAGGACACGGTACAGGGCTGTTAATTGGGACTTCATACCACTGAGTGAAAAATATCCTCTCTTTCGCTGACCCGCTCCTGGCTAGCCCTGGCTCTCACGGACAGAAGGTAAATGCACCATTTTGACTTTTTTTTTTTCCTCTGTCTTGGCCAGTGGATGGAGCTGTGTCTTGCCTAGCAGCTAGACTCACACACACTGCTGGGGGTATAGGCAGGCAAAATTCCCATATTTTGAGAGCCAGGCTTAGGAATCTGTTAATCTAGCCACTTTGAGCCTTTCATTTTATATCTGCCTCAGTGGGGTTTGTACGGAATTTCACAGTGTGCGGGACGCCATGTTGGTAACGAGATTTTAGCAGGATTTAATTCTTAGCCTGGGAGCCAGCTCCAGCAAACAGGACAGCGCTTCTCTGACAGAAAAGCAGTAATTTAACACAGGCCACCTACGTTGGGGGCCCTGCAACAGAAGCAGAGGAATCACTACCTCTCGGCACCTTTAGCCCCTCTATCTGCTGCCTGTGTGGAGGACGCCATCTTGGATATGGTGGCTGCAGCTGGACCTAATTCTTAGCTTGGGAGCCAGAGCCTGCCCACAAGAGAACGCTTTTCTATCACAAAAGCAGTACTTGACACAGTGTCGCCTAAAGCTAGGCCCTGTCAGCAGAGGCCAACAGGGCAGTAGCATTGCTGTATTCTGAACTAGTTTGTTATCATCTGGGGTTGGATATAGTGGCGCTTACTTTGTCAGTTGAGAAGAGGGACCCATACACCTGAAAACCTAACTGACTTGTGAAGTGGTCAGATACCTTTTGCTTTACATTTTAAGACAGCCTAGAGAAACATTTGCAATTCATTCTCACAGTACCTCTTCCAGCCTCTACATACTCACATGGGACCCAAAAAGCAACAGACATTTGTGGCATACAAGAAATCACCCATGGCTTCTGAAGGCTCCCAAACAAAGCAACCAAGGAGTTTTCCAGATTAAGAAACTTTTATGAAAGCATCAGAAAGTAAATACAAATTGATTATATACAGAGCCCTTCTACACCATATGTAAAATGCAACAGAACAAAATGAAAAATTAAGCAAGCTGTTTGATCTGATGGAACACCAGTACTCTGAAATCCAACAGATCAAGAACAAAATCAAAGACAAAGAAACTTCCATGCAAAGCCAAGAAAACAGAATGGAACAAATGGAAAAAAGAATTTCTGACTTGGAAGACAGAGCTACTGATGCCAGTATCTATGAGCAGAAATCAGAAAAAAGAAAAATGAAGAACCATTAAGAAGCAAGTGGGATTCTATTAAGAGGAACAACCTTCGATTAATTGGAGTCCCTGAACAGGGTGAGACACCTGAGAACACAGAGAGTATCGTTGCGGAGCTGCTAAAAGAAAACTTCCCAGAAATCATGAAGGAAGAGAATATAGACATCTCAGATGCATATCGTACGCCACCCAATATAGATCTCAAAAGAAAGACTCCAAGACATATTATAATCAAGCTTAACAAAATGAGACATAAGCAGAAACTCTTAAAGCCAGCAAGACTCAAAGCAAAGCTAACATTCAGAGGGAAACCCTGTAGGCTCTTGTCAGATTTCTCAGCAGAAACCATGCTGGCACGGAGACAGTGGCATGACACATTCAAAGCCTTGAAGGAGAAGAACTTCCAACCAAGAATTATATATCTTGCAAAACTATCTTTCAAATACAAAAATGAAATTAAGACATTCCCAGATAAACAGAAACTCAGAGACTTTGTAAAAACCAAACCCAAACTACAAGAAATACTGAAAGAAGTTCTTGGCTCTGGCTTAGAAGAACAAAACCACTAACTGTATATTTTAGAACGACACACTACTCAATACCCTACTCATTTAGGGAAGGCTCCAAAGTCAATCACAGCTTTGATACGGAAAGAAGCAATCCAGTGGTCATCATGAAACTACAGTGTCATCATAATAGAAAGAGGGATGTACTACAGTCGTTACAGTCCTTCCAGATGGAGAGGAAGATGACAAGACTGGTAGTAATTAAAATTGGGTTTATATATAGTTTATTAAGGGGGATCATAGGAGCAGCTGTAAAGCACAACAAAGATGTATCATACCATTTCAAGAAATGTAACACAGGGGTCTCAACAACTACAAAACCAGCTCAGAAAAAGGTGAAAAATCAACTCACAAAAAAGAATGTCACAGAACAGACTAATAATAACAACAGAGAAAACATCAACATAAAAATAAACATATCACAATGGCAGCAGTGAACACATACTTATCAATAATTACATTGAATGTGAATGGACTGAATGCTCCAGTAAAGAGACACCGAGTGTCATCTTGGATCAAAAGATATGACCCATCCATATGTTGTCTACAAGAAACTCACTTGAGACTTAAAGATAGGAACAAACTGAAAATTAAAGGATGGGAGAATATATATCAAGCTAACAATGAACAAAGAAGAGCAGGGGTAGCAATTCTAATCTCAGACAAAATCAATTTTAATGTCAAATCCACCATCATGGACAAAGATGGACACTATTTATTGCTGAAAGGTTCAGTACACAAGCAAGACTTAACTATATTAAATATTTATGCACCTAATATCAGAGCACCTAAATACGTCGAAGAAACACTGACTACACTCAAAAGAGAGTTAGATGACTTCACAATAATAGTGGGAGACTTTAACACTCCACTCTCATTAGTAGACAGATCATCTAGAAAAAAGCTCAGTAAAGATACAGAAGACCTCATTGACACAATTAACCAACTAAACCTCATTGATCTATACAGAACTTTCAACCCATCAGTAGACAACTACACCTTCTTCTCCAGTGCACATGGAACATTCTCCAGAATTGGCCATGTGATAGGCCATAATGCAATGCTCAACAAAATCCATACTATTCAATTACTGCAAAACATCTTCTCAGATCATAAAGCCATAAAAGTTGAAATCAATAGCAGAAAAACCATAGATAGAAAGTGGAACTCTTGGAAACTGAACATCTTGCTCAAAAAAACATGGGTTATAGAGGAAATCAAGGATGAAATAAAGAAATTCATGGATTCCAATGAGAACGAAAACACTTCCTACCAGAACCTATGGGATATAGCCAAAGCAGTGCTCAGAGGTCTGTTTATCTCCATAAATGCACACATCTGGAAGGAAGAAAGAAAGCAAATCAAGGAACTAACCCTACAGCTTGAACAAGTAGAAAGAGAACAACAGAGGAACCCCTCGAGCACCAGAAGAAACGAGGTCATAAAGATTAGAGCAGAGCTAATCGCATTAGAGAATAGAAAAACAATTGAAAAATTGAAAAGACCAAAAGCTGGTTTTTTGAAAAGATCAACAAAATTGATAAACCACTGGCTAAACTTACTAAAGAAAAGCAGGAAAGGAAACAAATAACCCAAATTAGAAATGAGAGGGGAGTTGTCACCACAGATGCAACAGAAATCAAAAATATCATAACAGAATACTATCAAAGACTGTATTCTAACAAATTTGAAAACCTAGGTGAAATGGACCAATTCCTTGACTCATACCACCTACCCAAATTATCACAACGTGAAGCAGAACAACTCAATAAACCCATCACAAAGGAAGAGATTGAAAATCATGAAAACACTGCCAACCAAAAAAAGTCCGGGCCCAGATGGCTTCACTGCAGAATTCTACCAAGAATTAGAGAAGAGTTATCTCCAATACTACTGAGACTATTTCACAGTATAGAAAGGGATGGAGTACTCCCAAACTCATTCTATGAAGCCAGCATAACCCTGATACCTAAGCCAGGGAAAGACCCAACAAAGAAAGAGAACTACAGACCGATATTACTCATGAATCTAGTTGCAAAAATCTTCAACAAAATTCTTGCCAATAGAATACAACAACATATCAAGAAAATAATCCATCCTGACCAAGTGGGATTCATACCAGGGATGCAAAGCTCGTTCAACATCAGAAAAACAATCAATGTTGTTAACCACATAAATAACACAAAAGGCAAGGATCACCTGATTTTGTCCGTTGATGCAGAAAAGGCATTTGATAAAGTCCAACACCCATTCATGCTAAAAACTCTTAGCAAATTGGGCATAGACGGCAAAGTCCTCAACACAATAAGGGCCATTTATACAAAGCCAATTGTCCACATCATCCTAAATGGAGAGAGACTGAAAGACTTTCTTTGAGATCAGGAACTAGACAAGGATGTCCACTCTCACCTCTCCTATTCAACATTGTGTTAGAAGTTCTAGCCAGAGCAATTAGACAAGACCAAGAAATAAAGGGCATCTGCATTGGCAAAGAGGAAGTTAAAATCTCCCTGTTTGCAGATGATACGATTGCATAAGCAGAGAACCCCAAGGAATCTATAAGTAAGCTACTCAAACTGATACAAGAGTTCAGCAAAGTCTCAGGATACAAGATAAACATAAGTAAATCAGTAGGATTCCTTTATACCAACGACGAGACTGTTAAGGAAGAAATTACCAAATCAATACCATTTACGATAGCTCCTAAGAAGATAAGGTACTTAGGAATTAATCTAACCAGAGAAACAACAGACCTTTACAAAGAGAACTACAAGCCCTTACTACAAGAAACTAGCAGAGACTTAGATAAATGGAAAAATCTACCCTGCTCATGGATAGGAAGACTTAACATTGTGAAAATGTCTATTTTACCCAAAGCAATTTATTTATATAATGCAATCCCAATACAAGTTCCAGCATCATTTTTTAATGAGATGGAGAAACAAATCACCAATTTTGTTTGGAAAGGGAAGAAGCCCCGGATAAGTAAGGTACTACTAAAGAAGAAGAACACACTGGGAGGGCTCTCATTACCTGACCTTAGAACATACTACACTGCCACAGTGGTCAAAACAGCCTGGTACTGGTAAAAGAACAGACAGATGGATCGATGGAACAGAATTGAGACCCCAGAGATGACACCATCTGCCTATGAACAGTTGATATTCGACAAAGGCCCTAAGACATTAAACTGGGGTAAAAACAGTCTCTTCAACAAATGTTGCTGGCAAAATTGGTTATCCATCTGCAATGAACTGAATCAAGATCCATATCTTACACCTTACACAAAAACCAACTCCAACTGGATAAAAGACCTAAATATCAAACCTAAAACGATAAAGCTCATCCAAGAAAAGGTAGGAACAACAATGGAAGTTTTAATACACAATGAGGACAGACTCCAAAATCTGTCAAAGAAACCACAATCAACAGAAGAGAAAATAGATAAATGAGAACTATTAAGAATCAAACACTTTTGCTCATCCAAAGGCTTTATTAATAGAATTAAAAGAACACCCACAGAATGGGAAAAAATATTTGGCGACTCTATGTCAGAACAACGCCTGATCTCCATAATCTATAAGATACTACAAAATATCAAGAAGAAGAAGATAAACCATCCAATTAAGTGATGGGCAAAGGAGATGGACAGACACTTCACTAAAGAGCAGATCCAGGCAGCCAGAAAACATATGCGGACATGTTCACGATCTTTAGTTATTAAAGAAATTCAAATCAAGACGACAATGAGATACCATCTCACCCCAACAAGATTGGCCATGATCCAGAAAACACAAAACAACAAATGCTGGAGAGGCTGTGGAGAAAGTGGAACCCTCCTACACTGTTGGTGGGGTTGCAAAATGGTCCAGCCTCTTTGGAAAGCAATCTGGCGCTCCTTAAAAAAATGGATATTGATATACCACTTGACCCAGTAATTCCACTACTTGGAATATATCCTACAGAATCAAGGCCTTTCACACCAACGGACACATGCACGAGAACGTTTATTGCAGCACAGTCCACAATAGCAAAAAGATGGGATCAACCCAGACGCCCAACAATAGAAGAATGGATAGGTAAACTGTGGTACATATACTCAATGGAGCACTACACTATGATAAAGAATAACGATGATTCCAGGAAACATCTCCTAACCTGGTTTCAGCTGGAAGACATTATGTTGAGTGAAAGTAGTCAGTGACAAAAGGACAAACACTGTATGATACCTCTACAATAAGATCTCAAAAACAGACTTGTGTATAGAAGAAGAGACTCTTTGACAGCTGCAAGGGAGGGGAGAGAGGGAGTGTGAGGGGGGGAGGACTTAGTTTAGATAATTACTAGAAATCTAGTTGGGAGAAAGCGGTGACAGCACACATCAAGAACAAGAACAACATTAAGTGGTCTTCAGCATAACTTGAGTACACCTTCCATCTTAACTTAATACTGCAAGGATAGAGTAGCTGGGGCGGGGGCAGGGGACCATGCTCTTAGGCGAATTCCAGGCCAATTGGCACAACTAGTGTTTTGCTAAGAGAGCTCTCTGCACCCCACATTGGTGAGTGGCGTTTGGGGTCTTAAAAGCTGACAAGCTGCCATCCGACGACACAGCAAATGGTCCCAACTCAGCAGGAACGGATGCTCACTGAGGGCCAAAATGGCATGCGGTAAAGACAACCGAGAAGACAGAGAGACCCACAAGAGTGGGTGCCTACATCGACTTGGGACCGGAAGAACCGGATGGTGCCCGGCCACCACCAGTGATAGCCACGATGGAGCTCACAGAGAGGAGCCTCACTGGCAACGCAAGAATAAAAAGAGGTGCATCATGAGATCTCCACTGAAAGACCTCAATTGATGGTCCAGCGGTTTGGGGGTTCCTCTGAGAGTATGGCCCCCTTCCCTGATGCTGCCCTTTCCCATAAATTATAACAAAGGTCCACTCTTTGGACAGGAATGGATTGGACTTGGCAATGCAGAGTAACCATATATTGGAAGCACTTTATGGTTGTATACATCTATAGGATATCATCTTGCTGACCTCTGGCTGGAGGAAGGGGAGTGGATGGAGAGGAGGGGAAAGGAGACTGTTGGGAGGATGAGACATGTATGGAGCAGAGAGGAATAGTGTGCAGTCACCGGACAGGGAGAGCAGTGGAAGCTGCATATAGGGGGGCATGTAAATTTACATGTGAGTGTACATTTTCACTCAGTTATGTTAAGTAAAAAAAAAAAGACCAGACTTGATGGTCCAGCATCCTGGAGCATCCTGGAGGGTCCACTAAGAACATGGCCCCTGAACTCACTCCTAGCCCAGAGCTTAAACCTGCAATGAAGACAATTCCTCAGATAAAAATTGCACTGGACTGTAAAACATGAGGCTGTTAGAGCAGCTCACCTACAGGAAAGAAATGAGAGGGTGGAAAGAAGGCTACAGGACTTGGTTGAATGAATATAGGAAGTACAGAATACAGAAAGAAGCAGTGTGCTATCACTAGGTTGGGAGGGCAGCCAAAGCTGCATAGGGGTGTCTGTAAGGGGATGATGTTGGCTTTTGGTTTTTCACAGATGCCCCTTATTTTGTTGAAGAATTCCCCTTCTATTCCTATTTTGGTAAGAGTTTTTAATATGAACGTGTGTTGGACTTTGTCAAATGCCTTGTCTGCATCAACTGATAAAATCAAGTGGTTCTTTTATTTATGTGGTTGATTACATTGATTGGTTTTCTAATGCTGAAGCATTCCTGCATCCCTGGTATGAATCCCACTTGGTCATACTTTGTCATGATGGATTTTATTTTATTTTATTTTTGTTATGCTGTTGAATTCTATTGGTTAGAATTTTGTGGAGGATTTCTGCGTGAGAGACACTGGCCTGTAATTTTTCTTTCTTGCGCTGTCTTTACCTGGTTTTGATATCAGGATTATGCCAGATTCATAGAATGAATCCTTTTCTTTTCTTTGGAATATCTTCAGAATTAATGGTGTTAACTGTTCTCTAAAAGTTTGGTAGAATTCTTCAGCAAAGCCATCAGGGCTGGGGTTTTGTTTGGTTGGGAGTTTTTTTAATTACCTTTTCAATGTCTTCTTTTGTGATGGGTTTGTTTAGTTATTCTACTTCTGTTTGTGCTAGTTTGGGTAAATGATATATTTATATAAATTTGTCCATTTCCTGTAGGTTTTCAAGTTTATCAGAGGACAATTGTTCATAGTATTATGACTCTTGTAATTTCATTTGGGTCTGCTGTGATATTGCCTATCTCCTTTCTTATTCAAGTTATTTGCTTCCTCTTTTGTTTTAATTTTGTCAGTTTGACCAGTGGTTTATCAATTTTGTTGACCTTTTCTAAACACCATTTCAGTCCTGTTAACTCTTTCGATTGTTATTCTATTGTCTAATTCATTTAGTTCTGCTCTAATTTTTATTACTTACTTTTTCCTGGTGCCTGAGGGATTCTTTCACTTCTCTCTTTCCACTTGTTCTAGTTGTAGAGTTAATTCTTTGATTTGGACCCTTTCTTCTTTTTGGATGTGTGCATTTATTGAGATATGACCTCTGAGCACTGCTTTTGCTATGTTCTACAGATTCTTGTAGGATGTTTTCGTTCTTATTCGATTCTATGAGTTTCTTTATTGTGTACTTGATCTCTTCTATAACTCAGTTGTTTTTGACCAAGATGTTGTCCTGTTTCCATGTGTTTGACTTTTTTTCCTTCTTTTTTTCTGCTTTTGATTTTTACTTTTATGTCTTTATGGTCTCAAAGCTGCTGTGTAATATTTCAATGCCACGAATTTTGTGAAGGATTGCTTTACAGCCTAATATGTGGTCAGTTCTGGAGAATGTTGCATGTACTTTGGAAAAGAAAGTATACTTGGCTGCTGTTAGGTGGAGTGTTCTGTGTATGTCTATGAGGTCAAGTTGGTTGATTGTGGCATTTAAGTCTTTCATGTCTTTATTGAGTTTTTTTCTAGGTGTTTTATTCTTCACTCACAATGGTGTGTTGAAGTCTCCTACCATTATTCTGGAGCTGTCTATTTCTGTTTTCAATGCAGTTATGTTTGTTTTATGTATTTTGGAGATCTATCATTGGGTGCATAGATATTTAATATGGTTATGTCCTCCCAGAGAATTAACCCTTTAACAATTATATAATATCCTTCCTTGTCCAATGTGGTGGATTTTACTTTAAAGCCTATTTTATCAGAGATTAAAATTACCATTTCTGCTCTTTTTTGAAAGTCTTTAGCTTTATATATTTTTCCCATCCTTTAAGTTTTAGTTTGTTCATATTTTTTAGTATATAATGTGTTTCCTATAGACCACATATTGATGGGTCACGCTTTTTTTTATTCAGTCTGCCCTCTCCATCTCTCTATTAGTGCATTTAGTCCATTTATATTTAGAATGATTGTTGATAAGTATGAGTTTAGTGCTGTCATTTTGATCTTTTTGTGTGTGTTGTAAACAATTCCTTTGTTGCATTTAATTTTCTATGCTGAGCCTTTATGTGATTTCTTTTCACATTTTCAATATTGGTTGGTTTTATATTTGCTGAGACTTCATGTTTTTCTCATTTTCTATTTTGATGCATAGGGTTGATAGTTTCCTTTGTGATTATCTTAATATTTACTTTGTTTTTCTAAACTTAGACCAGTTTTTAATTTCTTTGTATCTCCTTAACTTCCTGTCCATATGAAAGATCTATGACTATATTTTCTCTTGGGTCCCTCTTTTTTGTTATAATGTTTACATAATGACATCTCTGCTTCCCTATTTTTAATGTTTTGCCTATGATTTTATTTTTGTGATCCACTTATTTGGATTAATATCTGGTTGCTCTGGTCTGTGGTCTGGTCTTGAGATTTCAACCTGGTGTTATTGATTTTCTAACCAAAGGACTCCCTTTAGTATTTCTTGTAGTTCTGGTTTGGTTTTTTTCAAGTTCCCTAAATTTCTGATTATCTGGGAATGTCCTAATTTTGCCATCATATTTGAGAGACAATTTTGTTGGATATATAACTCTTGGAAACATTGGTGGCATAGTGGGTTAAGTGCTATGTCTGCTAACCAAAAGTTCAGCAGTTCAAGTCCAACAGGAACTCCTTGGAAACTCCGTGGGACAATTCTACTAGAGTCAGACCTGACTCGACAGCAGTGGGTTAAGATTTTGGGGTTATACAATTCTTGGCTGGCAATGATTTTCTTTCAAGGTTTTGTATATGTCATACCATTGCCTTCCTGCTTGCATGGTTCCTGGTGAGTACTCCAACTTTGTCTTATTGATTCTCCTTTGTAGGTTATTTTTCATTTATCACTGGCCACTTTTAAAAGTGACTCCTTATCTTTAGTTTTGGCAAGTTTGATTATCTTATGCTTTGATATCTTTCATTTGGTATCTTGATATCTACATTGTGTGGAGTTTGATGCATGTCTTGGATAAGTATCTTCTCATCTTTAACATTATCAGGGAAGTTTTCTGTCAGCTAATCTTTAGCAATTCTCTCTGTATTGTTTTATCTGACTTTTCCTCAAAATTTGTTGATGTCATATGCTTTATCTTCAGTCTCACTAGTTTGGATTCTCATTGCCTCAATTCTGCTTTTTGACTTTCTACTGAGCTGTCTAGTTCTGTGATTTTATTAATTTTCTGTATTTCTGATTCTTGCAGCTCTGTTTTCTTACAGCCTGTTCAATTTGTCATTGTGCTCTGCTGCATTTTGCCTCAGCTCCCTCCTCATCTCTTGAAGAGTTCTAAATATTAATGTTTTGTATTTTGCCTCTGATAATTCCAGGAAGTTCTCTTCCTCTGGAGAATTTGATTCTTTGTTTTGGGAGTTTTCTGAAGAGATCATGGTTCAGCCCTTTAAGTTTTTTCATATAGACTGCTGCTTCTGAGTCATCAGTAAACTTTAGTTATTAATATTAGGTTTGCCTATTGTGTTCTAACTCCTTGTTTCAAAATGTGTGGTTCACTTTTCTTATATGGATTCAGCTCAGGTGTCCAGGTAGTTGGTCACTAACTGTGTGGTGCAGGCTCTTACCTACTGTCCTAGATGGGCAGGGGAGATTGGTATAGGCATAGGTGCAGCTGCTGAGAAAAGCAGGGGGCTAATAGCTGTCCTTGAGTGTCTATGAGGATGGTGTATCCCTTTGTGTCTATATCTAGGTGCCCTTGTTTTCCAGCTTAGGCTAGTCAGCAGAATTTTCTCCCCTTCCCCAAGTTTGTTGAATTATTCCCTCTCTGAGTCTCAGAGAATGGCTCATGGAAGGCTTAAGGAGTCCTATTTCTAGCTCAGTTAATGGTGTCAGACATCAGAGCTGAATACAGTGCAGAGAAGGGAAGGGGGAGCACTGGGAGAAAGGAGACAGGCCTATCTCATAGAAAAGATTCAGATTTGCAGGGGGCAGTATCCATGCAAAGACTTAATTTTCAACAATCTGGTGCTGTCTCTTACTGGTTCCACAGGCAAATGAGGTGAATTCTCCTGAAAATTACTCCTGCTGAAGAAGGCACCCACAAGTCTCTATGCTCAACCCACCATGCAGTGGCTACAGCCATTTCCTGGAAGCTCAAGGCTGTGGCTCATAAGGGCACATCAACTGGGACCTGGGGTATAAAGACAAAGGATAGAATAATCTTGGAAAACATGTTTTAGGGAGCTTTTCACATAAGCCAGAAAGCAAAAGACTTTCCACTCTTATCTGAAGACTTATTCACTCAAAGATTCTTAAGAAAGACAAATCTGAATCTTTTCTAGGAGATGGGCCTGTCTCTTTTAGCTCAGTGCTCCCTCCTCCCTTCTCTGCACCGCTGCTGGCTCTGATGTCTGATACCATTAACTGTGCTGAAAGGGCTGTGGAATCCTGTGTACTTCTGGCACTGCTCTCCCTTCCCCATTGCTCAGTCTACTTTCTTGACTTTCCCTTTGATGTTCAGAGCTCCTAGGATGTCATATTTCTGGCTTAATTTGGTCTTTCTGGTCTTTGTTGTTAGAAGGATCACAGGAAGCATCTGTCTACTGTGGCCTTTTGGCCCTGCCTCTGAATTATCTTTCTTAATAATCATTAGTAGACCTTTCAGTAATCACAGTCAGGGGGGTCTTCATCAGTCCAACAGGTTTCTATTTACTAAATGCTAACAGAAAGGGTGGAAATTCTTTTGTGTTCTGGCTTATGTGAAAGATTTCCTAAAAGATACTTTCCAAGATTATTCCATCTGTTGTCTCTATACCCCAGGTCCCAGTTGATGTATCCTTGTGAGTCCTTGTGAGTTCAGCTGGGTTACACTCTCTGTGCTCAAGGACAAGGAATGATGATTCCAATATTATTGCCTAAATCAGTCAAATAGTAATAACAGGCTCATTATAATGATTAAATGATATAACTAGTGTCAGGTACCTGTCAGGAGTTGTTTCTCTGAACCATCACTACCATCATCATCTCGACTTATCAATTAAAAAGTTTAGAAACTATGACTTCAGCAAACTCTAACGCCACCCAAAGCAGAGAATGAGGAGATCTTTATCATGGATTGAAGTCCCTCGATGGTGCAAACGGTTAACACACTCAGCTGATAACTGAAAGTTTGAAGGTTCAAGTCCACCCAGAGACCCCCTCAGGGTGCTTCTTGTTCTCTCTTGGATTTCCTGATTGCACACAATTTCGCAGAGCAATGAAACATTAGAGTGAGTTTCTTCTTGACATATAGGAGTTATTTATCTATTCTAAATAAAAGCCCTTTGTTAGGTATATGAGGTGCAAATATCTTCTCTTACTTCCTGACTTGCTTTTTATCTTTCATAGTTTATCTTTCCTAGTAATGTCTTGGAAACTCAGGTAGCATATTGGTTAAGTACTATGGCTGCTAACCAAAAGGTCAGTAGTTCAAATCCACCAGGCACTCCTTGGAAACTTTAAGGGGTGGTTCTACTCTGTCCTATAGGGTTGCTATAAGTTGGAATCCACTTGATGGCAGTGGGCTTAGGTTTTTAGTTTAGTGATGTCCTGGAAATGCTAGTGGCATAGTGTTTAAGTTCTAAGGCTACTAACCGAAAGGTTGGAGGTTCAAATCCACCAGGTGCTCCTTGGAAACTGAATGAGGCAGTTCTACTCTCTCCTATAATGTCACTATAAGTTGGAATCAACTCGACAACAACATGTTTGGTTTGATTTTTTTGGTTAATGTCTTCTGTTCAACAGCAATTCTTTTTTTAAATGTAATAAAATTTATTGTTCTTTCTTTATGCCTGTATGCCTTGTTTAATCACTCTAATCTTTATAGCGAGCAGTGAAGTTGGACTTTCAGTGATTAAGTCTTTCATCATTGGTGGTGGTGAAAGCTAAAAGTTGCAGGCACAAGGTGACTGAGAAGGAAAGGGAATCAAATGGGAAAGGGAAAGGCAGAAGGCTGGATAAAGAACAATAGGGGCAGACAGAAAGGCAAAGAAGATCTCTTAGGAGAGTGGAGAGTGTGATTGAATGTGGATTAAATGTCACTCTCACTATCCAGCTCCTTATAGCATGGAAAGGAAGTTGGTAGTATTATCAGAAATTTAGGAGATTCCCTTCAGAATACATGTGGGGAGCGTAGTCCATGTACTGACATCTCAGAACAGAATTGTTCTGAAAGAATTACTACTTTGGCTGGACCCAATATATTGCCATCTTAAATCATTTGGTATGATCATTAGCAAGCCAGAAGAGGACATCAGTACAGTAGCACACCTGACCCTAGACCCTGGCCACCCTCAGGCTAGTGGTCCTTGCTAGACAGTGTGGTTCTCTCACTGGGAAAGGAGGTTGCAAGAGCACAGAAACACAATGAGAGGATACAGGGGTTCAGGTCCAGATGTCAGGGAATAGCTCCCAAACTGAACTGAACAAGCATCATACATGTTGGCATACAGAGTTCATCACTGAATGTGTTAGATGGGTGTGGTTATGTTGGAGGCCTCCTCCTCCTCTCCTGAAGGTTGTCCAGCTTTCTAGTCATCTTTGCGAGTGGTCAGGAGAGGTATAGCACGGGCTGCAACAGTGTGACCTTTTCTCATACAACCCCACGCATCTGTCTCAGCCCTGACTAGAATGGCAACTTCTAGGGGCCTGTACCCTTCAAGGACAGTCTTGTTTGACTGAGCTGCACCAGTTGGCCACGAAACAGTCTCCTTTTTCTGTGATGTGTGGCCACACCAGCTATGGTGACAATGAATCCACCTTTTCAGCTGTGAAAGGTTATTGGGCAAGTTTGGATGCATCTACTAAGACTGTTCATGAAATCACCATAGTAAGCAATTCAATTGGCTACATAACTGGGCACCAGGGTGCCAAAATCAATGAGATCCACCAGATATTTGAGCACAGAACAAAGTGATAAACCCAGTCAAAAGAGAGTAAGAATACCATCCCTGGATCTGCTGCTGGCATGTTAAACAACAACAACAACAAAAAATTAAAGTGAATCAACTCTGACTGATCATGACTATATAGGACAGAGTAGAACTGGCCCACAGGATTTACAAAGCTATAATCTTCATGGAAACAAACTGTCACTACTTTCTCACATGAAGTGCCTGAGCACTTAACTGCTATGCCATCAGTGATCAATATCTAATCAATGTCAGGCTTTGTTTGGAGACAGGTGACATGTGGAGTAGCTGTTGTTGTTAGATGCTACTGAGGCACTTTTGACTCACTAGGGACCCTATGCACAACAGAAGGAAGTGCTGCCAGTCTTGCGCCACGCCCACAATCTTTGTTATGCTTAATCCCATGTTGCAGCCACCGTGTCAATCCATCTCGTTGAGGGTCTTCTTCTTTTTCACCGACCAACCACTCTACCAAGCATGATGTCCCTTTCCAGGAACTGATCCCTCCTGATGGCATATCCAAAGTGTGTAAGACACAGCCTTGCCATCTTTGCTTTCAAGGAGCACTCTGGTTGTACTTCTTCAAGAACAGATTTGTTTGTTCTTTTGGCAGTCCACGGTACATTCAATGTTCTTTTCCAACAACACAATTCAAAGGCATCAATTATTCTTCCATCTTCCTTATTCATTGTCCAGGTTTCATATGTATATAATGCAACTGAAAATACCATGGCTTGGGTGAGATACACCTTAGTCTTCAAGGTGGCACCTTTAATTTCCAATACTTTAAAAAGGTCCTTTGCAGCCAATTTTCCCAATGCAATGTGTCTTTTGATTTCTTAACTGCTGCTTCCACGGGTGTTGATTGCAGAACAAAGTAAAATGAAATCCTTGACAAATTTGATCCTTTCTCCATTTATCATGATGTTAACTACTGGTCCAGTTGTCAGGAATTTTGTTTTCTTGATGTTGACATGCAACCCATACTGAAGGCTGTGGTCTCTGATCTTCATCAGTAAGAGTTTCAAACCCTCTTCACTTCCAGTCAGCAGGGTTTTATTACCTGCATAATACAGGTTGTTAATGTGACTCTTCCTCCAATCCTGATGCCTCATTCTTCTTCATATAGTCCAGATTGAAAAGGTATGCTGAAAGGATAAAACTCTGATGCACACCTTTCCTGACTTTAAACCATGCAGTGTCCCATTTTTCTGTTCCCATGACTGCCTCTTGATCCACATACAGATTCCTTAAGAGCACAATTAAGTGTTCTGGAATTCCCATTCTCTGCAATGTTAACCATAATTTGTTATGCTCCACACAGTCGAATGCTTTGCATAGTCAATGAAACAATGGTAAACATCTTTCTGGTATTTTCTGCTTTCAGCCAAGATCCATCTGATGTCAGCACTGTTATCCTTAGTTCCACATCCTCTTCTGAATCCAGCTTGAATTTCTGTCAGTTCCCAATAGAGCAGCTAGAACAAGGCAAATTTCTCCATAGCCTGCACTATGGGTTGAAATGTGTCCTCCATAAAGATATGTTGGAGTTCTAGCCCCAGGTGCCTGTGAATGTGACTTTGAAAATAGAGTCTTTGATGGTCCTGATGCTGCCCCTCATTACTCAGGTCGGCTCTTCGGACAGGAATGGATTGGACTCGACGACACAGAGTGACCATATCGTGTGTGCACTTTATGGTTCTATGCATCTATAGGATGGCGTCCTGCTGGCCCCTTACTGGAGGGTGAGGAGAGGATGAAGAGGAGGATATAGGAGATTGTTAGGAGGATATGACATGTATAGAATGGATAGGAGGAGTGTGCTGTCACTGGGCAGGGCGAGCAGTGGGAGCTGCACATAGGCAGGCATGCAAATTTATATTGGATTGTAACGTTCACTCAATCACAATAAATTAAAAAAAGAAAATAGAGTCTTTGAAAATGCTGTTAGTTAACATGAGGTTGTACTGGACTCCAATATGACTGGTGTCCTTATAAAAAAGGATGAGACACAGAGTTAGCGAGATTGGTGAAAGAAGGCCATGTATATATGGAGACACAGATTGAAGTGATGTGTCTGCAAGCCAAGGAATGCCAAAGATTGCCAGAACCACTGGAAGTTAGGTAGAGCCAAGGAACGATCTGTCCCTCGAACTTTCAAAGAAAGTATGACCCAGCCCACTCCCTGAATTCAGATGCCTGGCCTCCATTGTTGTGATAAAATACATTTCTATTGTTCTAAGCCATCCAGTTCATGGTACTTCATTATAGCAGCCCGAGGCAACTAAAACAATCCCTTTCTGCTCTTCACCACCTTAATCCATCTGTGTCATTTCCAAATAGTCAACAATTCCAGGTTTTCAACAGTCTGTATATGGCCACTTTCTTTGTACTGCATTATCCATTAAGATAACTCATTTCAATGCCTTTCTCCATCCAGTTGTAGTGTCAAGATTCATATTTACTTGTATAAGCTTCTCCTTACTTTCTTTTATTTATATATATATTTTACCCTGGAATTCATTTTTCATTTGTCACAGAAATGTAAGAGTGAAATATTAATACAATTCAGTGTTAGTTCTGTAATGTCAGACATTTTTAAATGAAAATTAAAAGTTGGACTGGAAAAAGGTTTTAACCAGACAAGATTCTTTTCATAGTTATCTTCACTAGAGTTTTGCAATCACATGAAGCCTGGAATCTCCCTGGAATTCTCCCTTTTGGTGTGTGTTAACCTTATTCTCCCATGAGAAATGCTACAAAGACAAAAAACATTGCATCCTGTTAGTAGCAACCATGGAGCAATCTACCAAAGTCTGAGAAATCGACAATTACTGAGTAGCTATTGTGTGCCAAACACTACCCTGAACTGTCGATGTACCTTTTCTGGTTAATTCTCTTAACAATTCTCAGGTAAATATTATTAGCTCTTTTATAAATGGAGAAACTGAGGCTCACTGAAGCAAACTAACTCATGTAAGATCACAAAGGTCACACATGGCAAGACAACATTTGAATTCAAGGTCAGGTCTAACCCCAAAGTCCATGTCTTTCCAACTGCAGGAGCAAGAAACATATCGAGGTTATTCAATGGAAGGGAATTATAGAGCGATGAATTTGCTGCACCCTTATTAGTGAGGAAAAATCTTTAATTTGCTTTCTCATTTGGTTTAGGTTATCCTAGAAGCCAAGGATTTGACAGCAAGTCAGTTTTTTGGATGGGGAATCCACGAAACGCCAGTAGGGAGTGGTGAAGCGAGACAGGGAAGGGAAGGCGGCCAATAGAGGGTGGGCTATAAAATTGGAGCTCATTCCCACTTGGGAGTTCCCAGAACCCATGGAGAACGTACATTATTATCTTAAGTACAAGGAAATGAAGCTGAGCCATTTATCTACCAAGTCACATCCAACATTAGACCAGAGCTGCTTTTCAAGGGAATGGCTCTTTAACACTCTGGGCTTGCCCTGAGGACAAATGGAGCTGCTCCCTGGGCCAGAGAAGGTCCCTCTGATGAAGCCCTGCAGATGTTTGCAGTAAACAGCCTTTGGCCTTAGGGCAGACAGCACAGGGATATGGGCCAGGAACTGATACTGCCTGCTGCACCCTCTGATAATAAAAGGAAATGAGAAATAAAAAGTAAACATGAGCTCTAACAGAGGAGAGAAGGCTATAGAAAAGTTTAAAATCCCTCTGAAGGGCTGTGCAATGTAATATTTCTGAGACACTTAACACTGGCACTTGCATATCGAGTTTGCCAGACTAAGAAAGTGACACCCACCACACTACAGTTTAATAATTTGGCTATTATTTGAGAGAGATCCTATTAAGCGTCCATTCATTTTTCTCCACAGCAGTTCAGTCACTGAAATTCACTCACTGTGCCTTGTGACAGATTAGTAACACTCTGGCAAATACTACTTATGAGTGGGTATGAAAAAGATGTGACAATGATTTCACACACAAGGTAGTACTGAAGACATCATTTCCAAACGTGACCAAGGAAGGCATTGGGCTGGGCTGGTTATCAGCGGTTCTCACACGGGTTTTCCCTCTCACTTTCCCATTCACAAAACGGGGGAAGGGGTGGATAGTGAGAGTGATACTGAAAGATTTTGAAATGCCAACTAAAGAAAGGGTCTTTTTAATGCTAATTAACCTCCTTAGTCCCTTTTTGAGACACACACTTCCAAAAGCTTTAAAATCGAAAAACAAAGTGGAATAAATAGGGAGGGGGTGGAGCTGACTAAGAAAACAACGCCAACATTAACGTGCACTAAGTATGCGGAGCTACGGTGCTGAGCAGATGCAGAAAGAGCAACCATTCAGAAGAGAAAAGTTACAAAATTGAAATAATCTTCCTCTTCTGGCTTAATTCCTTGTCTGGTGGCATACAACTAATGCCCTGCCTTATACATAAGGGTTGCACTTGTTAACTCTTGTGAAAGTACTTTTAGATCAAAGAATAAAAGGATTAGACTAGTTATCAAACCATCACTTCTTCCTTAAAACACATGCACATGCATGAACCCCTTAAATTTTTTTTATTGTGGCAAAATGCATAAAACATAAAATTGGCCATCTTAGCTGTACAGTTCAGTGACATCAATCTCCATCCCAAAACTGTGCAGTCATCATCACCATCCACTTCCAGGACCTTTTCATTACCCCAAACACAAATTCTGTATCCATTATACAATAATACCCATTCCACTCTTCTCTCCTACCTACTACTTTCGAGCAGATGCTCACTCATAGTGACCCTATAGATAGACTAGAACTGCCCCATAGGGTTTCCAAGGAGCAGCCAGCCGGTTTGAACTGCAAACCCTGTGGTTAGCAGCCGTAGAACTTAACCACTATGCCACCAGGGTTTCCCCTCTCCCCTCAGCCACTGGGAAACTCTAATCTACTTTATATCAGTTTTCCTATATCCACCCACTAAGCATATTTTCAAGATTCATCTATATTGTAGCTTATATCAGAACTTTATTTCTCTTTATGGCTGAATAGTATTCATTAATATGGATAGACCACATTTTGTTTATCCATTCATCTATTATTTATCATTTTCTTCGTTGTTTTTTTTAATACTCTATTGTGTTTAGGTCGGATCCGACTTGACGGCACTCGGCTTTTGGCATTGTGTTTAGGTAAAAATTTACAATCTAAATAAATCTGCCATATAAAACCCTGCACCCACACCACTATGCAACTTTAACTGCTCTCTCCAATCTATGATAGCACGCTCCTCCTTTCTACCCTGTACTGCCTGTATCCATTCAGCCAGCTCCTGTCCTCCTCTGTCCTCTCATCTCACCTCTAGAGGGGAGTTGTCCAAGCAACCTCATGTACATGTTTAAGCCAAGAAGCATGTTCTTAACCAGCATCACTCTGTGTCTTATAGTTCAGTACAATCTTTGTCTGAAGAGTTGGTTTTGGTACTGATTTCTGCTTTGGGCTAACACAGAGTCGGGCAGAACATCAAGTGTGATCTTTTAATAGAGTTCTAGTTCTGCACACAAATTTTTCTCCCCCTACATCAGGGACTTCATGTGGTGTTCCCTGTCAGGGCCGTCGTTGGTGGTAGCCAGGCACCACCTAGTTCTTCTGGCCTCCTGCTGAAGTTGTTGTTGTTAGGTGTCGTTGAGTCAGTTCCGACTCATAGCAACCCTGTGAACAACAGAGCGAAACACTGCCTGGTCTTGTGCCATGTCCACAATCGTTTTTATGCTTCAGCCCATTGTTGCGGCCACTGTGTTAATCCATCTTGTCGAGGCTCTTCCTCTTTTTTGCTGACCCTCCACTCTACGGAATGATGTCCTTCTCCATCATGGATTCCATGGCACCTTCTGTGTGCTGGACTCATGTTTTCCTCTTGTCTTTGATGTCCTTCATTCTCCTCTGCTCCAGGTGGATTAGGGCCAATTGATGCTACTTAGATGGCAACTTGCTAACTTTTATGACCCTAGACACCGCTCACCAAAATATTATGCAGAACATTTTCTTAGGAAAAAAATTAGTTATGTTAGTTAGCCTAGATGTCCTCTGAAAGTGTGGTCCTGAGACCCTGTCCCTGTTACTCTGTCCTTCAAACTATTGAGCTGTATTTAGGAAACCATCTAGCTTTGAGTGTAGTCCAGTTGTGCTAACCTCCCTTCTACTGCATGCTGTCATATCCTTCACCTAACCCAATTCCTGTCTAATCTGTGAATATTCCTTTCCCTCCTTCCTCACCCTTTTAACCATCAAAGATTATTTTCTCCAGTGCTTAAATCTTTTCTTAAGTCGTTATAATAATGGCTTCATACAATATTTGTCCTTTTGCCTTTGACTAATTTCATTCAGCATAATGTCTTCCAGATGATTCCATGTTATGGGATATTTCCGAAGATCATCATTGTTCTTTATCATTGGGTAGTATTTCATTGTGTGAATATATCATAGTTTGTTTATCCATTCATCTGCTGATGAGGACCTAGGTTGATTCCATCTTTTTGCAGTTGTGGATAATGCTGCAGTAAACGTTGGTGTGCATGTATCTCTTCCTGTGATAGCCCTTATTTCTCTAGGATGTATTACAAAAAGTGGGATTGCTGCTTCATATAGTGTTTCTATTTCTAGCTTTTTAAGAAAGTGCCAAATCGATTTCCAGAGTGATTGTACCACTTTGCATTCCCACCAGCAATGCAGAAGACATTCAGTCTCTTCACCACTTCTCCAACATTTATTGTTTTGTATTTTTTTTATTAGAGCCAGCCTTGTTGGAATGAGATGGCATCTCATTATAGTTTTGATCCAGATTTCTCTAATAGCTAACTATCTTGAGCATTTCTTCATGCATCTGTTAGCACCCTGAATGTCTTCTTTATTGAAGAGCCTGTTCATATCTTTTGCCCATTTAAAAAAAAAAAATATTATGATTAAATGAAAGTTTATAATCCAAGTCAATTTTCCATATAAAACCCTTAGTACCTGCCTCTCTGCGACTCTGTCAGCTCTATTCACACTGTGACGACACATTCTTCTTTTTCAATCCTTACTTTCAGTATTCACTCAACCAACACTTATCCCCTCCTCTCCACCCTCTCTTCTTCCCTCTAAAAAGAAACCAGAGGGATTGCCTCATATATATAATAAATCACAAAGTACACACACTACATGCATTGCTCTGTGTCCCCAAGTCCAAGCCATTCTTTGTCTGAAGTGTTGTCCTTTGCCCATTTGTTAATTGAGCTATTTGTCTTTTTCTTGTTGAGGTTCTGCAGATTAAGGAGATTAGATGCCGATTGGATTCATGGTAGCCAAAATGTTTTCCCCAGTCTATAGCTAATCTTCTAATACTTTGGGTGAAGTCTTTGGATGAGCATGCCAAAGCCAAGTGCCGTCGAGTCGGAATAAGTGTTTGATTTTTAGGAGTTCCCAGTTATCTATTTTATCTTCTGGTCCTTGTGCATTGTTAGTAATTTTTGATAGTTTGTTCATGCCACATATTATAGTTTCCAGCGCTGTCCCTATTTTTTCTTCCATGATCTTTACTGTTTTACCTTTTATATTTAGGTCTTTGATCCATTTTTAGTTTTTGCACATGGTGTAGGATATGGGTCTTGTTTCATTTTTTTGCACATAGATATCCAATTATGCCAACACCATTTGTTGAAGAGACTGTCTGTTCACCAGTTCATGACCTTTGGATCTCTGTCAAATATCAGCTGCTTATAGGTAGAAGATGTTTTATCTGGGTTCTCAATTCTGTTCCATTGATCTATGCATCTGTTTTTGTTCCAGTACGAAGCTATTTTGACTGCTGTGGTAGTGTAATAGGTTCTGAAGTCAGGTAGAGTGAGGATTCTCACTTTGTTCTTCTTCTCCAGTAATGCTTTATTTATTCGAAGCTTTTCCTCTTTCCATATGAAACTGGTGATTTGTTTCTCCATCTCATTGAAAAGTGTCATTGGAATTTGTATTGGGATTGAATTGTATGTACATAGATCGCTTCAGGTGGAATAGACATTTTAACAATGTTAAGTCTTCCTTTCTTATTTTTCCTTTGTCAGTTTAGCCAATGGTCTATCAATTCTGTTGATCTTTAAAAAAAAACCAGTTTGGCATCTTATTAATTCTTTCAATCTTTTTTTTAAAATTCTCTATATCAACAGCAGTGGCTGGATTGGGTATTTTATTCAGTTCTGCTCTAGTTTTTATTATTTGCTTCCTTCTTGTACTCAAGGGCTTCTTCTGCTGCTCTCTTTCTACTTGTTTGAGTTGTAGAGTGAATCCTTTGATTTGGACCCTTTTTCCTTTTTGTATGTGTGCATTTATTGAGATAAATTGACCTCTGAGCACTGCTTTTGCTGTGTCTCACAGATTCTGGTAGAATACATTTTCGTTATCATTTGATTCTGTGAATTTTCTTTATTCCATCCTTGATTTGCTCTATTACCCAGCCATTTTGAGCAAAATGTTCCGTTTCCGTGTTTTTGATTGTTTTCCATCTTTTTTCTGTTACTTCTACTTTTACAGATTTATGGTCTGAAAAGATACTTTGTATTATTTCAGTACCTTGAATTTTGTTAAGAATTACTCTGTGGCCTAATAGATGGTCAATTCCGGAAAATGTTCCATGTGCATTGGAAAAGAAAGCATACTTGGCTGCTATCGGATGAAGTATTTTGTATATATCTATGAGGTTGAGTAGGTTGGTTGTGGCATTTCGATGTTGTCTTTATTGAGCTGTTTTCTAGATGTTCTGTCATTCAGTAAGAGTGTTGTGTTGAAGTCTCCTGCTATTATTGTGGAGTTGTCTGTTTCTGTTTTCAATGCAGTTAGTGTCTGTTTTATATATTTTGGAGCCCTGTCTCTGGGTGTGTACATATTTAGTATGGTTATGTCCTCCTAGAGTATTGACTGTCTAATCACTGTATAACGTCCTTCCTTATCCAATTTGGTGGATTTTACTTTAAAGTCTATTTTATCAGAGATTAATATTGCCACTCCTATTCTCTAGGGGTCAGTTCTACTCTGGCCCCTAGGATCGCTGTGAGTCAGATCCAACTTGACGGTACTTGGCTGGCTTGGCATTCTTTTCTGAATGTTGTTAGTCTGATATATTTTTTCCATCTTTTGAGTTGTAGTTTGCTCATATTTTTGAGTCTAAAATACATCTCCCACAGGCAGCATATAGATGGGTCGTGTTTTTTTATCCAACCTGCCACTGTCCACCTCTTTATTGGTACATTTAGTCCATTTACAGTGTGATTATTGATAGGTATGTGCTTAGTGCTATCATTTTGATGTCTTTTTCAGGGTGTTGTAAACAATTCCTTTGTTCCATTTAATTTTCTGTGCTAAGACTTTTTTCTTTATGTCTTCTTTTCATCTTTTTCAATGTTGGTGGTTTTGTATTTGCTGAGACTTCATGTTTTTCTTGATTTTTATTTTGATGCATAGGATTGATAGTTTCCCTTGTGATTACCTGAATATCTTCCTCTATTTTTCTGTATTTAAACCAGTCTTTAATTTATTTTTATCACTTTGACTTCCTCTCTGTATGAAAGATCTATGACTACAATTTCTTTTGGGTCCCTCTTTTTAAATATAGTGTTTACATAATGACATCTCTGTTTCTCTATTTTCCATGGTTTGCCTGTGATTTGTATTTGTAGTTCTCCTATTTGGGTTGATATCCAGTAGCTCTGTTCTGTGTTCTGGTCTTGTGTTGTTACACAGTGTTGTTGGTTTTCTAGCCAAAGGGTTACCTTTAGTATTTCTTGTAGTTCTGGTTTGGTTTTTGTAAATTCCCTAAATTTCTGTTTATCTGGAAATGTCCTAATTTCACCATGATATTAGAGAGACAATTTTGCTGAATATTTAATTCTTGTCTGGCAATTATTTTCTTTCAAGGCTTTGTATATGTTATCCCATTACCTTCTTGCCTGCATGGTTTCTAATGAGTAGTCCAAATTTAGTCCTATTGATTCTCCTTTATAGGTTATTTTTCATTTATCCCTAGCCACTTTTAAAAGTATACCCTTATCTTCAGTCCTGGCAAGTTTGATTATAATAAGCCCTGGTGTCTTTTTTGTGGAATCTGCCTTGTGTGGAGTTTCATGTCAGTCTGGGATAAGTGTCTTCTCATCTTTCATGACAATAGGGAAGTTTTCTGTCAGCAAATCTTCAACAATTCTCTCTGTATTTTCTGTTATTCCCCCTATTCTGATACTCCAATTGCTTGTATATTGTGCCTCTTCATAAAACCCAAGAAGAACCCAGTGCCGTTGAGTCGGGTCCAACAAATTCTTAGTGCTTCTCGATGTTTTTAATTTCTTCTATCTGACTTTTTCCTCAAATATGATGATGCCATGTGTTTTATCTTTATTCTCACTAATTTGGGCTTCCATTGCCTCAGCTCTGCTTTTGGACTTTCTACTGAGTTGTCTAATTCTGTAATTTTATTATTAATTTTCTACATTTCTAATTCTTTTTTTATTATGATTGAGTGAAAATGTACATTCCCATATAAATTTACATGCCCACCTATATGCAGCTTCCACTGCTCTCCCTGCCTGGTGACAGCACATTATTCCTCTCTGCTCCATACATGTCTCATCTTCTCAACAGCCTCCTTTCCCCTCCTCTTCACTCACTCTCCTTCCTCCAGCCAGAGGTCCACAGGATGATATCCTATAGATGCACAGAACCATAAAGTGCATCCAATATATGGTCACTCTGCATCACCAGGTCCAATCCATTCGTGTCCGAAGAGTGGACCTTCTTGCTGTTCAATGTCTTCTTGCAGATTGTTCAATTTGTCATTAAGTTCTGTTGTATTTTGCCTCATCTCTTTCCTCATCTCTTGAAGAGTTCTTAATAATAATCTTTTGTGTTCTACCTCTAATAATCCCAGAAAGTTCCCTTCTTCTGGAAAATTTGATTCTTCATTTTGCAAGCTTTCTGAAGTGATGATGGTCCACCCTTGTAAGTGTTTTGATGTGGACTGTTGTTTCTGAGCCATGAGTAAATTTTAGTTATTAATATTATATTTGTCTATTGTGTTCTAATTTCTTCTTTCAAAATGTACAGTTCACTTTTCTTATATGGATTTAGCTCAAGTGTCCCAGTGGTCAGTTTCCCACTGTGTGGTACAGGCTCTTGCCTACTGTCCTAGATGAGCAGCAGTGATTGGTACAGGCACAGGAGTCTAACTGTAGCTGCTGAGAAAGGCAGGGGGTAACAGCTGTCTGTGAGTGTCTATGAGGTTGATATAATGCATTATATGTCTGTATCTAGGAAAAGAAACAGTTTCTGCCCTGATTTTCTGGCTTAGGGGAGTCAGCAGAAAAAAAAAAAAAAAAAAAAACCTTTTTTTTTTAACCTCTTCACAGAGTTTACTAAACTGTTTCTTCCTCCAAGTCTCAGAGAATGACTCAGGGCTGGCTTAAGCAGTGCTACTTCCACCTCAGTTAATGGCATCAGACACCAGAGCCAAGTGCAGTGTATAGAAGGAAGGGGAATAATCGCTCAAGATGGGCTTGAAGAGCCCAGCTTCCAGCTCAGTTAATGTCATCAGACTCTAGCACCACACAGTTCAGAGAAGGGAGGCGGGAGCACCAGGAGAAGGGAGCCAGGCCCACAATGAAGGAAAGATTGGATCCCCGTGAGGCAGCTTATGTGCAGCGACTTAGCTTTCAACAATCTAGTGCTGTCCCTTACTGGATCTGGAGACATGAATGGATTACTTAGACAATCACCTCCATCCTGTGACACCATGCATTTTCTTCCCAGCAAGTCAGGTTTGTGGAATTGCATGCAGTCTTGGGGTTGTTCTCCCTTTCCCTTTGCTCAGTCCAACTTCTCAACTTTCCCTTTGATCTTTAGGGCTCCTAGGATGTCATATATACTGGATTCATTTGTTCTTTGGGGTTTTTGTTGTTAAAGGGGCCATGGGAAGCATTCGCTTACTCAGTCACCTTAGCCCCACTCCTCCTTTCACAATGCTTTAAGGGAAAGTATACAATTCCAGTTAGTCTGTCATACAAAAACTTACACATACTTTGCCATGAGAACCTAGCTGCTCTTCCCACACTGTGACAGCTCACTCCTCCCTCCACACCGTATTTCCCATGTCCATTTAACCAGCTCCTGTCTCCCTCTGTCTTCTCATCTTGTCTCCAAATAAGAGTGGCCCAGTTAGTCTCCTGTATCTACCCAAGTTGAGAAGCACACTCTTTACCAGTATCATTTTATGTCTTATATGTCAGTTCAGTCTTTGTCTGAGGAGCTGGCTTCTGGAACAGTTTATTTCTGGGCTAACAGGGAGCCCAGGGGCCATGTCTTCTGGGAACACACCAGTTTGTCAGACCATCAAGTCTGTTCTTTACACTACATTTCACGTTCTTCAACCCACATTTTTCCAGCTCCATCGGGGACTCTTTGTTGAGTTCTCTGTAAGGATAGTCTTTGGTGGTGGCTGGGCACCATTTAGTTCTTATGGTCTCATGTTGATATAGCCTCAGGTATATGTAGTCCTTTCTGTCTCTTGGACTCACACTTTCCTTATGTTTTTGATGCTCTTCTTTCTACATTGCTCCAGGTAAGTTGAGACCAAATGATGCTTCTTAGAGAGTGACTTGTTAACTTTTAAGACCACAGACGCCACTCACCAAAGTGAGATGCAGAATACCTTAATAAACTTTTTTATGCCACTTGACCTAGATGTCCCCTGAAACCCTGGCCCCCAAACCCCCAGCCCTACTATTCTTCTCCTTGAAGTGTCTCACTTTATTTAGAATACTTCTAAGCTTTGGGTTTAGTTCATTTGCGCTGACACTTCTACTATGTGTTGACTTTCCCTTCACCTGAAATAATCCCTGTGAATTATCTAATTAGTAAATGCCTCTCTCCCTCCTACCCCTTGGTAACTATCAAAAAATGTTTTCTTCTTTGTTTAATCTATTTTTGAGTCCTTACGTTAGTGGTCTCATACAATACTTGTCCTTTTGTAATTGGCTAATTTCACTCAGCACAATGTCTTCCTGTTTCCCAAATTATTCATTGCTCTTTATCACCGGATAATATTCCATTGTGCCAGTCTGCCATAGTTTGTTTATCTGTTTTTCCTATGTTGGGCACCTAGGTTGATTCCATCATTTTGCTGTTGTGAACTGTGCTGCAGTATACATTGGTGTGCATGTATTTATTTATATGGCAGCTCTTATTGTCTAGAATATGCTGTCTGACAATTAAGTTCATGAACTCATCCTAGAAAAAGTGCTACATACCTCACTGCTGAATATCACTATGGTCACCTTCAAAGTACTCCCATAAGGAAGCTATGCACTGACACCATTGCCTAGTACACCCTTCAAAGCAATTTTTTTTTCTTTTTATTTAACATGACTCAGTGAAAATGTACATTCCCATATAAATTTACATGCCCATCTATATGCAGCTTCTACTGCTCTCCCTGCCGGTGACAGCACATTATTCCTCTCTGCTCCATACATTTCTCATCCTCCCAACAGCCTCCTTTCCGCTCCTCTCCACCTACTCTCCTTCCTCCAGCCAGAGGTCAGCAAGATGATATCCTATAGATGTATAGAACCATAAAGTGCAACCAATATATGGTCACTCTACATTGCCAAGTCCAATCCATTCCTGTCCAAAGAGTGGACCTTTGTTATAATTTATGGGTAAGGGCAGCATCAGGGCCAGGGACCATGCTCTCAGGGGAACCCCAAAACCGCTGGACCATAAATTGGGGTCTTTTAGTGGAGATCTCAGGATGCACCCCTTTTTATTCTTGTGTTGCCAGTGAGACTCCTCTCTGTGAGCTCCATCGTGGCTATCACTGTTGGTGGCCGGGCACCTTCCGGTTCTTCCAGTCCCAGGTCGATGAACTGGCTGACTTCCACTGTGCATTTTGATGCTTTGTTTCAGGGTTGTATTGGTGCACCCATGTTACATTACCAGTGATAACACAGCCCAAAGCTTCAACTTGCCTCCCTAAAAGGTCTTAGCAAATGTTGATTGTCTTTTGCTTTTGTTCATCAGTGAGCTTCTTTGGGGCCATTTTTGCACAGACCTTTCTCATGTCAAGATTTTCAGTTAAGATTTTACTGTTTCTCTGTCAATGTTTACTTGGTATGCTGTGCTTTCCACAGTCTACCAACAATTTTGATGCACAATTCAATGAATTTTTGCAATGTTTTCGTCAGTTCTGCTTGTTATTGGCTGTCCAGACCTCACTTCATCAGTGATGCTTTCTCTTCCCTCACAAAAATGTTTAATCCATTTGCACACTGTCATTTTCTTCATGGCATTATCCCCATAAACTTGGACTAACATGTCTCTGATTTCACTGTCACTGCTACCAATTTAACAAGAAATTTAATGTTTGTTCTTTGCTCTAATTCAAGCTCTGACATTCTCGATGGCACACAAGAACACGCAACAACAATAATGAATGCCACTCAGCAAGACACCACCACACATCGATGCGAACACAGCTATGGGACACTGATGTACAAAATTATGAAACTTTACTGAGTTGTTTGTACAGTGATGCCAACATAAGCACAGAGTGGCAAGTTTGAGAGCTTAAGTGTCCGACCTCATATATTCCAGGAAGTGAAGTTGCTTGGTTGCATGGTATTTCTATTGCTAGCTTTCTAAGAAAGCACCAAATTGATTTCCAAAGTGGTTGTACCATTTTACATTCCCACCAGCAGTGCATGAGTGTTCCAGTCTCTCCAGATCCTCTTCAGAATTTATTATTTTGTGTCTTTTGGACTAATGCTAGCCTTGTTGGGGTAAGATGGTATCTCATCGTAGTTTTAATCTGCATTTCTCTAATGGCTAATGATCATGAGCATTTTCTCATCTATCTGTTAGCTGCCTGAATGTCTTCTTTGGTGAAGTGCCTGTTCATATCCTTTGTCCATTTTTTTAATTAGGTTATTTGTCTCTCTGTTGTTGAGGTTTTACAGTATCTTGTAGATTTTAGAAATTAGACACTGATCAGATTTGTCATAGCCAGTTTTTTTTTTTTCCTGGTCTTAGAACTTGTGATGAAGTCTTTGAATGGACAAAGGTGTTTGATTTTCAGGAGCTCCTAGTTACCTATTTTCTGTTCCGGTGTTTGCACACTGTTAATCATGTTTTGTGTTCTGTTTATGCTGTGTATTAGGGCTCCCAACATTATCTCTATTTTTTTTCATGATCTTTATCATTTTAAATTTTATGTTTAGATCTTCTATCAATTTTGAGTTAGTTTTGTATATGGTGAGAGACATGAGTATTGTTTCTTTTTTTTTTTTTTGCAGATAGCTATCCAATTTAGCCAAAACCATTTGTTAAAGAGACTATCATTTCCCCAATTTACAGACTTGGGGTTTTGGGCAAATATGAGCTGCTCATAGGTGGATGATTTTAAGTACGGATCTTAAATTCTGTTCCATTGGTCTATGTGTCTATTGCTGTACCAGTAACAGGTTGTTTTGACTACCATAACAGTGTAATACATTCTAAAGTCAGGTAGTGTGAGGGCTCCCACTTTGTTCTTCTTCTTCAGTAATGCTTTATTTAGTCAAGGCTTCTTCCTTTTCCATATGAAGCTGGTGATTTACTTCCTCGTCTCATTAAAAAAAAAGTCACTGGAATTTGTATCAGGATTGTGTTGTACCTATAGATTGCTTTGGGTAGACTAGACATTTTCACAATTTTAAGTCTTTCTATCCATGGACAAGGTAGGTTTCTCCACTTAGGTAGGTCTCGATTTTTTTTGCAATAATATCTTGTAGTTTTATTTGTACAGTTCTTTTACATCTCTGGTTAGACTCTGTTCATCTATTGATAGACATTTGGATTGTTTCCATCTTTTGACTATTGTGAATAATACGGCCATGAACACTGGTCTACAAGTGTCTGTTTAGTTCCCTGGTTCCTGTTTTCAATGCTTTTGGATGTGTACCTACGAGTGGAACTACTGGATTACTTAAGAATTTTGTGTTTATCTTTTTGAAGAAACACTATTTTCCACAGTGGCTACACCATTTTACATTCCTACCAACAACGAATGAGGGTTCCAGTTTCCCTACATCCTCATTAGCCTGTTAATTTTCTTTTTTTGTTTTCTGATAACAGCCATCCTAGTGAGTGCTGCAAAAGACTTCACTGAGGTGTTAGAAAGCAAATACGTCCGTCCCTTTGAGGACTAAGGTCTGCCTGTATTTTCAATCATCTCATTTGCATGTGAAAGCTGGCCCATGAATAAGGAAGTACTGAAGAATTGATGCCTTTAAATTGTGTTGGCAAAGAATATTGAATACAGGACTGCCAGAAGAATAAACACATCTGTCTCAGAGAAATACAGCCAGAACACTCCTTAGAAGGAAGGATGGTGAGACTTTGTCTCCTGTGCTTCGGACATATTATCAACAAGGAGCAGTACCTGCAGAAGGACATCAAGCCTGGTAAAGTAAAGGTTCAGCAAAAAAGAGGAAGACCCTCTACAAGATGAACTGACACAGTGGCTACAACAACGGGTTTAAGCATAACAAGGACTGTGAGGATGGCACAGGACTGGGCGGCGTTTCATTCTGTTGAGTTGGAACTGACTGTGGCACCTAACAACAATTAATGATGTTGGGTATCTTTTCAAGTGTTTGTTGGTCATTCGTAAATCTTCTTTGGAGAAATGGTCGTTCAAATCCTCAGACCGTTTTCTTAGTTGGGTTGTCTTTTCATCATTGAGTTTTAGGGGTTCTTAATATATTCTTCATATTAAACCTTTATCTGATATAAGATTTGCAAATATTTTCTCCCATTCTATAGGTTCTCTCTTCTACTTTCTTGATAATATCTCTTGATACACAGAAGTTTTTAATTTTAATGAAGTCCAGTTTGTCTTTTTCTTTCGTTGCTTGTGTTTTTCTTGTTGCATGCAAGAATCCTTTGCCGAATCCAAGATCTTGAAGATTTACTTTTATATTACACATATCTTTTCAAAGATAACATTTTTCTTCTCAAAAAATGAAATAATTTCGGCAAGGCTGTTATGCTCTCTGTATTTTAACCTCAACCTCTCTGAGGATTTGTTTTATGAGTAAGGCCAGGAAATTCCTTGCTGATGGAATCAGACTGACCAGGTTAGAATTTTGGTTCAGATACTAACTGGTCATGCTACTTTGAGGAAGTTACTTAACCTTTAGAAGTCTTAGTTTCTTTACTTGCAAGATAGGAGATAATAACAGTTTATTCCTTACCTGTTGTAAGGGAAAATTTGTGCTTGTTGAGAGAGGGGTCATCAGACGATTTCTTATAGTCAGATAGTAAATATTCCAGGTTTTGTGAGTCATAGCCTCTCTCACAACTACTCAACTCTGCCCTTGTAGCATGAAAGCAGGTGTAAACATTAGGAAAATCACTGTGCATGGCTATTTTCCAATAAAACTTAATTTACCACAACAGGCAGTGGGCTGCCTTTAGCTCACAGGTCCTAGTCTTCAATTCACTCTTCCAGTTTATAATTTATAATTCCAGCCCTTCATTAAGTTTTGCCGCTAAGAATTTGCAGAACAATTCTTGTTGATAGACATACAAATTTTGTCCTGTAGAGGTTCATTTGACTCCCCTCTCCCTATGTGGAAGAGGCCAGTTTACTTTCGCTTGCACATTAATTTCAGTATTCCTATCTATGAGTTTGTTCTTGGATTCTTCTTTGAACTGGTTGTAACATCTCACCAGTTCCCTCGTTAATGATAACAAAATAGTGAATTTTGGATCTTCTTAAAACATACTTTGGCAATGATCGAGTATTAAAATGTGTCTCTAATACATACTGGAAAGCACATGTGTAGCAATGAGTGCCATCCTGGAATCACACACTCAGATTCTAGATGTCTTAGAAAATATTATTGAAGACCAGACACAAAAAGGAGATACCAAAAGAGAAGCTGAAAACATCATCAACAAAGTGCAAACACTAGCGTTACATGTTTTTGTTGGTTATGTGGAGTAATACACTGTAGCATTTTCATCAGTCTAGTGTGTGTCTAGCACCCATCCCATCCTGGAATTCTCTAAGAATCCCATGAATATGAATAGCAACTCATCACAACACTCATATGTTCTTTATAGTTTGAGGCAATATTTTTTTATTCATTCATTTGTTCTTAAATTTATCGAGTGCCTAAGGTGAGTTACTGGAGGCCTGAGTCTTCAAGACTGTAGTCTCCAAGATTCAGAAGCAAATTTTAAAAACATGCACAAATCTCTACCAGTCATTAACAGGGTATTTACATAATTTAAGAGGAGATTTTCAAAATGCAACCAAATACTGCCAACTAATTATCAAGCAGTTCACCATCACAGAAGCAAGCAGAAAGAAATAAATGGTGACTTACTCCAAAAGGATTGAGTTGCCAGAGATCAATTTCGTGTACCCACATACCTCACGGTCACTGACATGCTTCAATCATGCTTGAAAAGAGGGTAAAAAGTGTACAAAGTGCTTTCAAAAGGTTTTCCTTCTTAAATAATAAGGATAAAACCAAAACCAAGCCTACTACCATTGAGTTGATTTAAACTCCTAGTGACCCTATAGGACAGAAAAGAACTGCTCCATAGTTTCCAAGGAGTGCCTGACAGATTCAAACTGCTGACTTCTTGTTAGCAGATGTAGCACTTAAGCTCTACACCATGTGAAAAGTACATGAAGGCATCCAAAAAATTAATGCAGATTCATCTTGCTAACTTAAATAGAAACCTTTACAGAAAAGTAGGGCAATTTCATTTTTACATGAGAACTAAGTTTACAGATTCAAGAAAGACAATTTTTACTCATATAGGTACATATGCTTCTATAATAGAAGATAAAATGCATATTTCCCAATGTTGAAATTACCTTATACGTTTTTCTGACTTTAGTGATCATTAGCTGCACAACAGAAGGCTAATTTTTGTCCCTAAAGAAACTCAAAACCCATCAATGTATGACAATGATTCAAAAAAGCCTCGATTCATTACTTATTGTGTATGCAAGCAGATATTGTTCAGCAGCTTAAATCTGATGAAATCATTAAAGAACCTGTAAGAGCAAAGACTAGAAATATTTTTAATTGTAACACATTAGAGATGAAAAATCTATCTAGAAATAAAATACTGTAATTTGTTGTTGTATTTGTTTTATGGTCATTACATTTCCTTTTATGACCCTTTTGAACTGTTTATTTATAATTACAGCATGTATTGAAAAACAAGCATCAAAACTAAAGTAAGGAGTTTACAGCAAAACTGGTGAGTCAGTTTTTCATCACGTGATATCAACAGAATTTTACATTGATTGTTGAAAACACTAAGTTCATTGACTCATTTTCTTTCTTGTAGAATATTCTTTTTGTAGAAAATGTAGTATATAGGAAACATCTTGGTACCCTACATCCACTAAACGTTTTAAATCCAGTTTATTTCATTTTGCTAAAATGGCATACATCAGGTTTGCATTCAGTTACCAATATTACAGTCACACTTAAGAAGTCACATCATAGATAGCTGAAACATATACACACACATAAATATACATGTAATTGTAGCTCACATATCCTGTTGGAATGTGTGAATAAGCAGAGGAGGGAGCACCACAGATTACCAGTGTTTATGGCTGTCACATGCCTTAATCTAGCCCTGTTGAGTTAGCTGCCAAGAGCACTAACTGCACCACCCAGGGACTCCAGTAACTCATCTCAGGCACTCAATAAATCTGTTGAAGAAATTTAAGAAAAAATGAATGAATACAAAGTTTATCTCTAACTGTAAAGAACACATGAGTGTTGTGATGAGTTACAATTCATATCCATCAAATTGTTAGAGAATTCCAGGGATGGGAGGGGTGCTAGACACATACCAGACTTCAAGCATATTTCTGGTGAAAGAAACTTGGTAATCATTTTTATGTATTTGGGATAAGTTTGTTGTTTCCTTGTCTCCACTATTTCAGTTACAAACAGCTTCAGAGCAGAGCCCAAGTCTGTGACTAACTAGGGCCTAGCACAGAGACTACTGTTGGGAAATTTTACCAGAAATGCTCTTCCAGTTCTCACCCTGCTTCTGCATTATGGAATAATTTTAATGCAGTGTATCTCACATGTAGCCCTCAAGCTATATTCTGGGTAACCCCCTTCTAGGAAATACCAAATGTGGTTCCCATCGTGTCTCACAGCCCAGAGATGGCTCTGGGGATTCTGGTCTTTCCCTTGGTGTCCTGATTCTCCAACACTCCATGGGAGTTGGGGTTGGAGCAATAGTTCTTGATTTAGACTCACTGACTCTTCTGTACGAAGACTGGAGTGGTGCTCTAGTGTTGTGAAAAAAGCATGTACCTTGTTATTTATCTTGGCTATCTGTCTATGTGGCTGTAAACCCACCACTTCGCCTCTCCGGGCCTCAGTTTTTCTCACTTAGGGAGTGAAGGGTTAAGAAGAGAATCCCCAAGATCTCTTCCTGCTCTTCTAAGACTCTAATCCCCAAAAGGGGTGGGGGAAAAGACTTCTTAAATGGTCACTATTCATCTTCTAGCTTCAGGGCACTCTGAAGCCATGCAGTTGCTGAATTTTTGAATCATTGCCAGAGATTGCACATTTTGCTCATCCTAAAGGCTCTCTTATTTCTGAAATGCCAGACCCTGATCAGTTTAGTAACTGGAGCTTATTTTTATGTTTGTGGTATTGAATTTCTGACATCTGGAAGAACTTCCTGTCAGATCCCTGAAGGTTCCCTCCCAGAGTGTCTTCGACAGCAGCAAACAATTTACACCCACCCAGGACCCATCGTGCCTAAGTTATCTTGAGGCATCTTATTACAATTAGGAGAAAACGAAACCAGGAGCTCAGTCTGATGAAAACTGAGGTTGGAAACCAGTATTAAAAGAGAAGCCATTAATGTAGACAAAACGTAGCTGAAAGTGCCAGTTCCTGTGAGGTAGTACATTTGGGAGAGCAAGGACAAAGTGCCAAGTAGTTTTGCTGGTAGTTCTGTGGGATGGGGACAAACTAAAGAACATTAAGCATCTAGGTGTTGGTTAGTGTGCCAAAGGTCCTGACGAGCTAATAAAACAGAACAAAGTCTCCTGGGATAGTGTCCTTAGATGTCACTACTTTACAGAGTTAGTAATCAAGTGTTTAGGTTGGGTTCACCTGGATGCAGACCCTGAGACAAGGATGGGAATGCAGTAGTTTATTTGGGAAATTATACTAGGGAAATAGCGGTAAGGGAATGGGGAAAATGAGACAGGAAAGAGAAGTATGTTAATAAAAAAGGTATTACTAAGCAGGGTACCACTGTGGGTAACTGAGGCTCAGTCCTGCTGGGTAACCTGGGAAACTCTGTCGAGCACATCTTAGAGTTGTGCAAACTGAGAGGCATGGAAACTGGGGTACTTACCCACCAAGTCCCATCGATCATTAGCGGAGGGCTGCTCCTGGGAGCATTGTTGGCCTCCTCTCTATAGGCTGATACAAAACCCCTAAGGAGAAGCATTTAAGGTGCTCCAAATAGGATGTTTGTAGTATGTACTAGAATGGTGGGTGCTAAGGACAAGTGGAAAGGGCGTTAATAGCATCTGTTACGTCAACCTTGATCCTGTTTCTCATTGTTGAGTAGTAAACACACATTGGGTCAAGTATGAGGGGAAATCATAGCATCTTTGACATAGGTAAACCTTACCGATTTCTGGGCTATCATCCCTAATTTCTAGGCAAGGAAATGAAGGTTTAGTACAGCACTGCCCAATAGAAATATTATCCAAGCCACATCTGTGATTTTAAATTTTCTAGTAGCCACATTAAAAAAGTAAAAACAGGTAAAATTAATTTCAACAGTATATTTTATGTAACTCCATATGTCCAAATTATGTTTTCAATATGCAATCAACATAAAAAAATACTATTGAGATATTTTGAATTCCTTTTCTTTGTACCAAGTCTTTGAAAATCAGTGTGTATTTTTCACTTACAGCACATCACATTTGCAACTGGCCGCATTCCAAGTGCTCCAAAGCCACATGTGACTGGTGCCTACAAAATTGGACAGTGCATATATAAAACCTTTTCATCATCACAGAACATTCTATTGGGCAGAGCTGGTTAAGTTAGTCCGTGTCATTTGCCCCAAGTTAGAGAGCTTGTGGATGGCAGAGGCAACTGACAAGAAGCCAGAACAGAATCTTTGGAATTTCTGGTTAGGCTGGAACCTGAAGTTTGTATGTCCCCAAAAAACAGGAGGAGGGAAGAGTTCTTGTACCCCAAGTTGTTGAATGCCAAGATTAACATGGCTAGCTGCATATCCTTCTGGACATAAGAAGGCCCAGAGAGCAAGCTCAGGTAAATCTCTTGAGAAAAAGGACCAAGTCTCTCCTTGTTCATCACTGTGTCCCTACCTCAAAACCTAGCCCATAAACAGCAAAG
This sequence comes from Heterohyrax brucei, assembly GCA_028571685.1. NCBI lineage: Eukaryota > Metazoa > Chordata > Mammalia > Hyracoidea > Procaviidae > Heterohyrax > Heterohyrax brucei. The sequence goes on along the minus strand of CM053166.1, from coordinate 22,974,228 downwards.
CAAACCCACCTCCATCAAGTCAATTCTGAATCATAGTGATCTTATAGGACAGAATAGAACTGCTCCATGGAGTTTCCAAGGAGCACCTACCGGATTTGAACTAGCAATCTTTTGGTTAACAGATACAGCACTTAACTACTACAGCACCAAGGTTTCCATAGGTGGTCCTTAACAGGCTCTATTGTATGTTGATTAGAGACATCCTTTGCTTGGCTCTCATAGACTTGCTAGAAAGTGAGTGCCGTGAGATAGCTGTGAAGTCATCATGTACACCATCACCATTTTAGAGGTCACCTGGGCCAGCAGAAGAAATCAGGAGCTAAAGCATTAAGGGCCAGTTGGACACAGGAATCTAAAAGAAATGACTTCCCATTCACCAATCTTTCTTCATCAAACCACACAACACACCGTCCTACGTAAGAGAAACAGAGGCATAGAGAAGTCAAGACCATTTTCCAGCAAGACCGTTGTGTTTGCCTGAGGTGAACTGCTTTGACAATGGGCCCAACATGCACATTTAACAAGAGACAATTTGCCCAGGGTTTTATTCTCACCATAAATCTTAGCATTTTCTGCTCCTTAGACTGCTTGTCTTCTCTGCATTATGCTAACAGCAGGTAATAAATGGTGTGCTTGCAATGTAGAAGTTAAAGTTTCAAGGTAAAGCCTTTGGAAGCGATTCCTTTGTAATTTCATTTATGGTCATGCCATATTTCATGGTGCAATACACCAACTCTGTGGGTGGCTTCGTGTGTATTCCAGAGAAGCCAAGAGTGAGAATCGCTCCTGCCCTTCAACCTCTCACCCTGTCTCCCAGTGGAATCTGGAAGTTAAAACGTCTTCCAGGTTCTGAAAGGCAGTTTCTAAGTATTCTTTGGAATCCCTGGTGGTGCAGTGGTTAAGTGTTACATCCACTAACCAAAAGGTCGGAGGTTCAAATCTACCTGGCCGCTCCTTGGAAACTCTATGGGGCAGTTCTACTCTGATCTATAAGGTCACTATGAGTCAGAACTGACAGCGCTGGGTTTGGTTTGGGGTTTGGTTTAGAGTTGACTCATAACTAACAGTGGCGTGGAGGTTAACTCATAACTAACAGTGGTGTGGAGGCAGCCATGAGAAGAGACGCCAGTGATGGGGCTGCTCCAGGAAGCCCCCTCTGACCCCCTTAGTCTACCAGGATACCCCTTCCCTGGAACTTCCCCATCACTGACTGCCTGAGTCAGGCCAGTGCACCTTCTTCCCACAACTAGGCAATCATTTTCTTTGAGAGTGGCAACTAGGGAGTCCTGTTGCTTTTCTGCTCCACACACACAGCACTGATCCTTAACTCACTTAATGGGTATTTACCAATCTCCACCTTCGGCGTTCTAAAATCATCCAACTGGTACGGTCTCTCTAGGGGGCAAACAATACAGCATAAGCAATTTACATCTTCCAAGAAATGAGCAAAAGCTATGTGCTCCAGAAGGGAAGAAACTCAAGATTCACATTTAGGGACTAGAACAGCTTTGATTTCTGCCTGAAGCCAAAGTAGAACCTGATTTAGTACATAAACAATATACACACACCTCACTCCTACATATGCATAGAAATATGTGTGTATATGCACATCAGCCCAACCACATGCATGTATATATAAACATGTGTACATGCATACTACATAAGCATAGATACATCTAAACACAGCCACATTCTCACATATACATGTGCACACACTTTATATACATATACATAATCCCATATGTATATACAAAAGCACACATATATACACAGAGAAACATACATGTGCATGTACACCTATGCATGTACATAGAAACACACATTCACATACTCATACAAAGTACAGTTACTCCATCCCTGAAGGGTTCTGAAATTGAATTATGGACTAGGGACTCCTTGAAGGTCTGTATTGGTCCAACAGAGGCCTCACTAATCATCTCCACAAGTGGCAGGGGTCACAACGGGCACCAGAGCCTTGAGCATTTCCTTGAGTCAAGCAACTACCTTAGATTCTGCTGTTGGCTTTTCTCCCCATTTTCTGTGTGTCTTCTTTCATCTCCATCTGCGTCCAACAGCCCGAAGCCTTTCTTTCTCCAAACACATCCTTTCCAACTCTTCTCTGAATTAGGAGGCACCACTTCAAAGGTGCTTTGCCTACCCCCACAAAATATAGAAGGAAATGCTTCTTCATGCAGAAAGTAGTATTCTTTCTGTGAGGAAATGTAGGTTGAGTACAGGCTCACTAAACCTGAAAGTTAGATGGGCCTTTAGAAAACAGCACAACTTTCACATTCTAAATGTAAAGAAATAGAGGTCCAGGGAGGCAAAGGGACAGGGCCACAGTCACACAAGTTGGTCCGTGACAGAGCTGAAACTTAGACATAAGACCTCTAACTCCTAATCCAGAGCTCCTATCACTGTGCCCATTTGGATATGCTCACAATCAATATACCTGCAACGGACATTCAAGGAAATTAAAAAATGACAGGAGAAGCTGTATGACCCTGGCTGTCATGGATTGCATTATGTCTCCCCCAAAATTTATGTATTGATTTGACTCAGCTATGAGTCCCAATATGGTGCAATTCATATCATGTATTCTGAATCCTGCCACTGTGATGAGGGAGAATGGGCAGCAGTTGTGTTGTTGAGACAGGACTGAAGCTCAATTGTAAGATATAAGGGTGAGAAGTGAGCAAAGTTGGAAACCTCATACCACCAAGAAAGCAGCACTCAGAGCAGAGCACCTCCTTTGGACCTGAGGTTCCTGTACTGAGATGCTGTCATTGAATTTGGACTCAGCCTACAGGACTGTGATAATTTCTCCTATTGAATGGACTTGTAACTCATGAATGGATTTGTTGCTCAATGGATGGTGATGATAAAACTTCTCTTCATGAAACCTTACACTCAGGGCATTTTGTGTTAGAGCAGTACCAGGTGACTAAAATTATTTGTATCAGTTAAACAATGCTTGCTGCTGTGACAAGAGTCCTCAAATTTATAATGGCTTGTACATAATAGAAGTAGATTTCTTAACCACCTTAAGTCAAAATGAGTGTCCCTGATTGGAAGGTGGTACAGTCTTCTATGTAGTGGTTCATAGGCTCATTCCATCTTGTAACTCTGCCATCTTCAACATATGGCTTCTAATAAGATTGCTGTGTCTATCTGCGTCATGCCAAAAAATGTTGGAAAAGAAACTGAGTAATTAGTCATGGAAAGGCTTACATGTTTCTACTCACCCTTCATTAGCTAGAACTCATTCACATGCACACTTTATTGCCACAGGGGAAGGTGGGAAATGTAGTCCAGCTTTGGGCCCAGGAAGAAAAGGAAATAGATTTTGTGACCAGCTAGCTACTCTTTACAAGTAGAGTGCAGTGGATTACTTAAAAGGGCCCTTCTAGCCATAGTCTTTGTGACTCTTACACAATGATTGAGTGGGACTATGCAAATAAGGTGCTTGTGGCCCGTCAATGGGATTGGACGGCTTTCTACTAATGCAAATAAGGTGTATAGAACCCTAACAAAGGGATTGGTCAGTTTTGCCATCCCACTAGATCCCACTAGGCTTAAAAAGAGAGCCAGTATTAGGGACCTTGCTTTCACCAAGAAGAAGAACTGGGAGTAAAGCATGCCTTTAGGATTCAGAGTCCCTGTGCTGAAAACCTACTAGACCCAGGAGACATAGAGAGAGAGAGAGAGAGAGAGATAACGCTGTAATACCAGAGATGGTGAGAAACAGTGAGAAGCAGCAGCAGATAAATGGTGGGGCAGCAGAATCGGAAGACCAGCATGAGACAGATGGGCCTCCTAGCTCATGGAGCAAGGTAACTCAAAGAGCAAGAAAGCGGAGTATCTTTGGACAGGCAGCTTTCTGGTGGAGTTGGGTGCCTCCAAGTATTTGACTGTGGAGTTTTGTAACACTTGAATGAGCTGGTAACAGGCTGGGCTGAGGGGTCCAGGGGTCCAGGGGCCAAGGGAGAGGCCTGCCTGCTGGTGTGGCCGAAAAACTGTCCTGACTCAAGGACCATATCCTGAGTCATTCCTAATCCTGAATTGTAACCTATTACTTCCCTAATGAACCCCTTAATCCTGAATACTGTCAGTGAGTTCTGTGAGGTCACTGCAAGAAATCATCAAACCCAGCAGAGAAGCAGAGAGTGTCACAGACAGGAAGGCTGGTGTTAAAATAGGTGCAAAGGTTGAAAAGAGAAAGCATATCTGATCTCAGTCTCACAGGTATCAGCTGTGGGCTGATGCTGATGCTGATTCTCCCAGCACATGGAATTAGAGAAGGTGAGGTACCCATGCATTCATCTCTAGAGTGGCATCCATATCCTTCTAAGGCAAGAGCTCCAGGGTCTGCCAAGTGTGCGATGCTGGACTGAAATCTTTTCAAGTTAAAAAAACAAAACAGTGTTTCTCCTAAGCAATGTACTCAGACATTCCCACTGTAGCACCACTTAAACAACACAGAAGTGGAGAAAGAAACAACTGAAAAGCTCTTCACTCGCCCACCAGCTTCATATGATCATTTTTAGGGTTGCAATCACATTAAGACTGAGTCAAGACTGAGTTTTTACGAACACAGAAATCAAGGTTAACAGGGAAACAAACAGAGTTCTATCCAAGATCTGACAAACATAGGGCTCCTGGGGCTTAGAATCAGTCGGGTTTCTTCTCAGGACCAGGAGGTCCTCAAGTGTGGTCTACGTAAGGCTGACGGGATCATCCTTTTGGGAATATGGATGATGAGGGTCTCTTCTTTCAGTGCCTGTTTCCCAATTCCTTCTCAATGCAGGAATGCCTCTCTGGTGGTTTCTAAGACACAAAATATTGGCCACAATTTTGATTATATAGTCTATCACTACCATCACCTCAATATCCCAGCAAGTATTCTTTCCTGAAAAGTAAACAGGAGAACCTCTAAAATTTCCCTGCAAACCTCCAAGAGTTGAAGCCTAAAATAAAACCGGCAAGGCAAGCGGAACCATAATTTGGAGGGGGTCAAGTTGTCCTGGGAGGATGTCTTGGAGGGCAAAGATGTCATGCCTAGAATGCCTCTGTCCTCTCTGGATGGAAGACAGGGATGTGGTAATCAATAATGGAAGACCTCCTCCTCTATCTTCCCTGCAAAAGCCTACAGCAATCACTTTCATGCTCCACAGTGACTGACTCAAGCCAATCTCTGATCTATGATTCCCAAATTTAGAGTCACTGTATCTGACACAGGAAACCCTGGTGGCATAATGGTTAAGTGCTATGGCTGCTAACCAAACGGTCGGCAGTTCAGATCTCTATGGAGCAGTTCTACTCTGTCCTGTAGGGTTGCTATGAATTGGAATCAACTCACTGGCAGTGGGTTTTGGGTTTGGTACCTGACCCAAGGAGCCCTGGTGGCACCAAGGAGCACGAAAGTGGTCAGCTTTTAGCCAAAATGTTGGCAGTTTGAACCCACCAGCTGCTCTGTAGGAGAAAAATACGGCAGTCTGCTTCTGTAGTCTTAGAAACACTATAGGGCAGTTCTAATTCCTCATAGAGGGTCATTATGATTCAGAATCGACCACACGGCACAAAACAACAACAATGTATCAAATGTAACCATCATTAGCCAACAGATCATCTATGCAACACACTTTCATAAAAGAAATAACCTCAACACTTCGACTCTCTAGGACTTCTTAAGGACACAGTCCATATATTATCTGGCACCTAGTAAATATTCAATAAATATTTGTTAAAAATCAGTAAAGGTAGCCACCACAACTTTGCTCATCCTGAGGAGGCTGCCTGGTGAAGTGGGAAAAACGTGAGTAACAGATCTGAGTTCAAGACTGCCTCTACCTCAAGCTATCTGAATGGACTTGAGCAAATGTCCTAACCTCTCACACTCAGCTTGTTCATCTGTAAAATGGGAATGATAATACCTTCCTCCTAGAGTTGTTTTGATAATTGCGTCAGATAGATGGAACTGTCAGTAGAACTCCTAGGTACCTGACAGGCACAGGGGAGCCATCAGTGATTTTCCCTCTATCTGGAATGTTCCTGCTCACCTGGCAGACTCTCAGGCAACCTCTAAGGCTCACTTTGAACATGACAGGCCAGGAAAAGATGACTACTCCCTCTGCCCCCTTTTCCTTTTATCTCTCAGACAACTATCAATGCACTTCTCACCCTACACTACAATGATTTGGATCATAGTTCTTCATCCTTGAGGTCTGAAACCAAGCTTCTGCCACCTTGTACCCTTAGTGCTTAACATACTGCTTGACATTGTGTCTTAGTCATCTAGTGCTGCTGTAACAGAAATATCACAGAGGGTGGCTTTAATAAACAGAAATTTATTCTTTCACAGTTTAGGAGGCTAAAAGCCTGAAAAGTCAGGGTGCCGGCTCTGGAGAAAGGTCCTTATTCCTTGGTAATCTTCAAGTGGTGTGGCATCTATCTTCCCTTTCTCTACTTGCTTAATTTTGCTTTTTTATACCTTAAAAGGAGATTGACTTAAGATACATCCTATACTAATAATATCTCATTAACATAACAAAGAAAATCCATTCCCAAGTAGGATTATAACCACTATACAGGTTAGGATTTACAATACATGTCTTTCCAGGACACACTTCAATCCATAACACATATAGTAAGCACTCAAGAAAAATGTCTTTTTCTATGTAGCAAAGAAGGTAATTTTAGCAGTGGTTGTCTATGGTTGGTGGAATCTTTTTTCTTTAAGGAGGGTTCACCTGTATTTTTAAAAAATGTTTTTCCTTACAATGAACATGTTTTGTTTAAGCAACAAAATGATCCTGTAAAAATAAGTAAATATATGTCCAATAGGCAGATGAATGAGTGGGTGGATGGACAGATGGAAAGAGAGTTGGACAGATGGAAGGGTCAATAGATTCAATCAATCTGGGCTGCTCTCATTCCTCCAGATTCTCAGTATCTGGGTATGAGTCTCAGCGGAGTGCAGAGTGAGAAAAGATATGTCCACTCATCGTGCACCTGCTCCCTGTTTCCTACCAGATGGCTTTGAAGAGTTCTATCATCTATCTGGCTCCTTCTCTTCTTTCAAAGTCAAGTTCTCTGAATACCCATTCCCATCAGGAAAACTCACCTCCACTCCCACCCTGGTCTATGCCAGGGATTAGCAAACTTTTCTTGTAAAGGGCCAGACAGTCAATATTTTAGTCTGTCAAGGCCTTACAGTCTCTGCCAGTTATTCAACTCTAGCATTGTAGAACAAAAGCAGCCATAGACAATACATAAACAAGTGAGCATGGTTCTAATAAATCCTAATTTACAAAACCAATGTGGCCCAGAATTAGTCCACAGGCCATAGTTTGCCAGCCCCTGGCCTATGACTATGCAATGTTCTTCCCTTTCCAGGAAGGTCCTTCCTCATTTCTGTCTATCTAAATTCTACCCATCTGTCTTTCAAGTGGAAACCCCAGTGGCATAGTTGTTAAGTGCTATGGCTGCTAACCAAAAGGTCAGCAGTTCAAATCCGCCAGGCGCTCCTTGGAGACACTTCGGGGCAGTTCTACGCTGTCTATAGGGTCACTGTGAATCAGAATCAACTTAACAGCAAATGGGTTTGGGTTTGAGGATCTTTCAAGTGTGTTATTACTTATCATCTACTGACTTAGTCTGCTGCTATTGCACTGTAATTGCATATATTCTAGTAAGTGCTAGATAAATATTGGACAGTAAACTTCTCAGCAGGTATTTGCTAAGAAATTTTCTCCTTTCATGGAAATTTTTTAAAACAGGTTTTGTGCTGGAATTCTACTTAGGATGGATTGGAATTGGAGAACATAAATAATAAATACTACTAATAAAATAATGTACGGGGCATTAGCCTTATCAGATATAGCCCACATAGTGATTCCCAAAGACATACCAAAAAGATTACGTAGCAGCCCTATAATGACTCCATGGCAGAGCTAGAAAGAGAAGTCAGATATTATGACTCAATGTTCTATTCTTTAAGAAGGGCCTTCCCTCTGTTTCTAAAATCTAAAAGAAAAAGAAATAACAATAGCAACGTTTGTTGAGAAATTTAAGACCCAAGTGCAAGGGGGTTTGGTGTTTTTGAACAAGCTGGTAATGATAAATCAAATGCCACCCCTGGAGATGTTGAGGTTTCCCTTCTAAATCAGCTACCACAGAGCAGATCCTACAGAACTCTGGCTTCAGCTTTTGGTTTTCCTTCCTTCTGGTCTCCTGAATGCTGCGCCTGTGCTCTTGGCACTGAGACGATGGGCTAAGGTTTATGCTTAAGGTCACGTGGCAGCCCCAGCAGCTCTCAGCAAACGCAACTGACGAGTCCATAAATAGTCCTTGTTTGGTGGCAAAATGCTCTGCTCCCTCTGCCTAAAAAGGAAATAATACAGAAAATGTACATTACAGTCACCATGCTACAGATAACACTGTTTCCTGGCTTTCAGACCACTTGCTGACAGAGCAGAGCCTTGGAGAGAAAAGACGCGAAGCCTGTTGAGTCACACTTGGGGCTTTTGTGAACACTCGACAACTTGGCGCTTTCTGCAGCAGCCGCGGCTCTTGTTTGTGAGTACACACCATCTGGTCCCAGCACTGCTGCAACAAAATGAAGGGAATATATTTGAACAGAGCTTTGCCCTGGAGGGGTTTAAAACACACATCCTAGGGCTCCCTTGGAATTAGAGACTTAATGATTTCCCCCTTCCTTCCCCTCAATTAGTTCTAACCATACTATCTCTTTTAAAACAGAGATTGGAGTATTCATTCATTGACTCACGCACTCAGTCATTCACGCCACAAGTGTTTACTGAACACAAACGTCAGTACTTCAATAAGGCAGTGTAATAACAGTCAGATGTGGACCCTAGCCTTCCAGAAATTACAATCTGGCTGACCAGGAAGACATTAACTCCTTACAATTAAGTATGAGGAATGTTGCTATGTTGGGGCAGTACAGTGTGCTGTGGGTAAGACGACCGTGTGTAATTTATCAGTCAAACATTAGTACTTCTGAGGGCAAAAGGAGATGTAGTTAATAATGATTTCAGGGTAAACCAGAGCCAATCAGGACATAGGATTACTACAGTTTTGGCCATTCAGCAGGGGACCTCACCCAGTTTGCAGATTCATTTCCCAACAGCAGCCTCTGTTCCTTTACACTTCTCTCTTTCTCCTCCTGCTTTTGCTCCTGTATTTTGTTGTTAGGTGACGCTGAGTTGATTTTTGACTCACTGTGACCCCGTGTGATGGAGTAGAACTGCCCATAGAGTTTCTTCATAGGAGCAGATCACCAGCTGTTTCTCTTATAGAGCCTTTGGGTGGACTTGAACCATCAACCTTTCGGTTAGTAGTAGAGCACTTAATCACTGAGCCACCACGGCTCCTTTTCCTACTGTCTGTCATAGTTGCTGTGTGCCATCGAGTCGATTCTGACTCATGGCGACCACATGTGACAGTGAAGACCCACCCCATGCAGTCTCCTAAGCTGTAATCTTTATGGCAGTAGATAGAAAGGTCTTTCTCCTGCTGAGCCACCGGGTAGGTTCAAATAGCCAACCTTTTAATTAGCAGTGGAGTGCTTTCCTACAGATCCACCAGGGGTACTTTTACTGCTGTATAGAGTAGAGAAACAGAGAGAATACTTACTCCATGAGTGATGGGTTCTGTCTACACCTGTGTTTTAAATCCAGCCCTTGGCAGCCCTGCCAGGCACTGATCTGTCATCATTTCCTCCTCCTCCCGGGTCACCTTGAGATGAAACTTCACCACACTGGGGCTCTAAATCCTGCCTCTAATTTCAGCTCCCTTCCTATATTTCTAAAATGTGACTGGGCTGCTGCACAGGGCTGGCCTATGATTTTATACTCTTTCGTGATTCAAGGAGCAGGTTAACTTTCGTATTCTGGAGCTTCTTCCTCTAGGATGATAGGCTTCTACCAATAACCTGTCATTTTGTTCCCACCTGTACGTCTGAATTATTGAAGATTTCCCTTTTCATTACTGAAGATGGACCCACAAAAGGTGTCTCATAACATTAATGGTAGCTTTAGGGTATGTGGCAGATGCTAGTGAAGCTCTCTGCTCTATAGCCTGAAGGTTCCCCTCTGAATTCACCTGCAGTCTCAGAATGTTATCCATAGCAGGCTGACAGCTTCTCTCCTCAAACACCTGTAAACCTGCCTAAGGCTCTCTTTAGTCCACGCAGGAGTCTTCTCAACCCACAGTAGGCAACCCTCAACCAGTGAGAGACAAGGATCTGTGGATGCAGTAGCCAGGCTCCAAGATAGCCCCAAAGATCCTTGTCTATTGGTATCCATGCCCTTGTGTATTCCTCTCCCATTCTAAATAGGAATGACCTCTGTAATCAGCATAAACCAAACCAAAACAAAACAAACTTGTTGCTGTTGATTCTGACCTGTCATAGCAACCCTATAGGACAGAGTAGAACTGTTCATGGTATGTCCAAGGAACAGCTGGTAGATGTGAACTGCCAACATTTTGGTTAGTAGCCAAGCTCTTAACCACTGTGCCACTAGGGCTCTGGCCAATCAACAGCACCCACTGAAGATGGAAAGACTTTTCCTGGTATGACAGGTTATTCCAAGGTAGGGCATCTTGCTTATACTCATGGATCAACTTTTCAAAGAAGAATGCTTTTGTAAACATTATTATTTCTTTAGCAAACTCCGAACAATTGCCCCTGTCAAAGAAGTGCTTTTCCATGTATTATGACCCATTTATATGAAAGGTCCAGAAAAGGCAACTCTATAGAGACAGAAGGTGGATTAGTAGTTGCCTAGGCTGGTAGTGGAAATGAGGAGTGACTACTAATGGGCACTAGAGATCTTTCGGGGTGATGGAAATGTTCCAAAACTGGATTCTGGCAGTGGTCGCACAACTCTGTGTATTTACTAAACATGATTGAGTTGCACACTTTGAATGGGTGGCTTTCAGTGGTTAAGTGTACGGCTGCTGACCAAAAGTTTGGCAGTTCAAATCTGCCAAACACTCCTTTGAAAGTCTATGAGGCAGTTCTACTCTGTCTATAGGGCTGCTACAAGTCAAAGTCAACTTGATAACAATGGGTTTGGTCTGGAGGTTCATAGCATATAAATGATAACTCAATAAAGATATTTTTTAAAAGAAATAAAACTGATTTTCAGAGCTGAAACATGTAGAAAGGAGAAGAAAAGAAAGAAGGAGACAGGAAGTGGTAAAGGAGTCTTCTTGCCAACCACTTTAGATCCTTAAGAACTAGACCACTATAGTTCTTCTAAAATAAAAGCAACATATCTGATAAAAGCCACATAATAATTAAGTCAATTATGGCTACTCACACACAGAAAACTATTAAAGATAGAATCTCATGTGAGCTCTGTCTAACCAAAGGAGATCCTCCAGAAATGTTTTAGGAGCTAGTAATATCTATGTGAGATACATAAGAACATTCCCACAGAACTTGTCTTCGAAAAACCATCAGCATCAGCCAGTCCTTAGGAGGGGAGGGTTGAGGTGGTAGGAGGGGAGGTGGGGAGATTCTGGCATCTAAATGATGAGAAGGAGGAAATTACCAATGGTTACCACCATTCCTCTGTGACTAGAAGACCTTAGGTATACACACATATCTTCTTTCATTCTTCTTACTAAGATCGCCATGGACAGTCAGTATCCCACGGGAAATGAACGATGTGGTCCATTCTAGGTACTACATTTGCCTTTCTCCAGATTGTCCAGGTATTTGCCTAGCCAGGCTCCAGGAGCTTAGGGAAGAAGAGGGATGAGAAAGGTAAGAGGAGACCACTTCTCCTTTGCCTGTTTATTCACATGAGCTTGGCAGTTCCTACAGAGGATCCAAAGTAAATGCCTTTGCTATACTGTACTGATTTCAGGGCGTGTTGGTAACACCTGTTATGGATATGGGGAGAGATGTAAGAGATATACACAGAAACACACACACACACACACACACACCAGCTACTCAGTTGTACAGAGTTAGCTTTTGCTATGTAACAAACTATCCCAAAATTGAGGAGACTGAAGCCACCACCATCTATTTCAATTATGGTTCTGAGGACTAGCCAGGTGGTTCTTCTGGGTTGGGCTTGGATTTCTCATTTCTCTCTAGCTATCCAGTGGCTGAGTAATCTAGGATGGCCTCATGACAAGGTTTTGGCAGGGAGAATGGGGACAGCTACTTGTCTCTCACCATTCAGCAGGCTAGCTTAGATCTTGGGGTTCTAGGAGCCACAGCAGAGAAAGCCCCAAAGCACAAGCACTTTTTAAGCCTCTACTTCACATTTGCTAATATACCAAAGCAGGTCTCAACTCAAGGGATGGTGAAATAGATTCCACCTCTTGATGTAAATATCCGCAATGTCACAGGAAGGGGAAGTATTTGGGATCGTTCTGTAATCTAACACACCAGCTTTGTTTTGGGGTTTGGGTTTTTTTTTTTTTTTTTATTTTCAATTCTCTTCTCATTTAAGATCAGCAGGTTGTCATTCTTCTTCTCACTTGCTGGAGAGTTGTTTTGTTCAACAGCTGTTCCAGCAGCTAGAGAATATAACTTATATTGAGATGAACCATTTTGCCCTGAGATTAATTAAACTGGCTCTTTCTCCTGAAGAGAAAATTCTCTGTTGCCCTAATGAGCTACGACTGCTATGCAGACCTCCCCCAGAGCCTGGGTATATGCCAGATGTAGGACACTATTCCAGGGGACCTGTTGACAGTGTAGATTTGGCTCACAGGTCATGGCAGGCCTGGAGCAAAGAAAAATGATAGTGCCAAAGCCATAAAAGAGCAGAAGGAAAGAGTGAGATAGCAGGAAGAGAGGAAGTTCTCAGTTACTAAATTGGCACTGCTGTCACCAGAGAGGGACACCCAAGCACATACCATTCAATACTTGGGAAGGAATGTGTAGTCTGGAGACTTGGCTGCATTTTTAGTGTGGGTGATTCAATTGCATATGGGATAAAGTTTGACTAATCACAGTAGAGGGAAAATGTTCTGTATTCAATTACATACTGTCATAGCCAGTCAACACTGTTGGGGTCTGTGAGGGAGGAGAAAAGACAAAAGACTGTTGGGTAATGAAGATAGGTGGGGAAGGATACATCTGGCTTGGGAGGACTTTCTAGGAAAGAGATACTTGAAACTTGTGTCTCAGCTCCCCACTGTGAGACAGGCATGGGGGAAGGAACAGGGCCTTCCGCTCCCTTTCCTTCTACTTTACCCACTCCTGAAACACATTCAGCTCTAGAATGAGTCCAAGAGTGAAGAACTAGTAAATAACGCTCTTGCTTTTCTCCTTCTGCCCAAACCCATCAAACCACAGTGTGAGAGTGCACAGAGAATAGGAAGATACAGGGTGAGCCAAAGTAGAAAAATCCAACAGGGCCTAAAGAATACTGTGCTTCCCTCAAAGCATGAATGGAACTGACTCCCAAACAGCCTTTTAGGGGACTTGGGGGCTTGCTCTTTCAGGTGAAGACTGTCAGTTGTCCATGACAATCTACTCTTCCCTTTCTGTATACAGCTTGACTACATTGTCCAGTTTCCCTCGCAATTAGGCTTAGTCACGTGGTGGAATTCTGGCCAACAGAACATGAGAGGAAGTCATGCACGCCACTTCCGGTACTAGGACTTTGAACAGTAGCCATGCCTCCTCCATTTTATCTTTTTCTGTCTGCTACCTGGAAGCCGTGGCAATCTAATTTCAACCACACAGATGACAACAATATCCTAGGGGATGGCAGAGCCACACAATAAAAGGAACTCAGGTTCCCGGCTGATGGTGGAGCAGAGCTACTTCACCCACCTGGACCATGCATCTCTGACTCGCTACTGAAAGACAGATAAACCTCCTGGCTCTGCAGGCTGCTATGTTGTTAGGTCTCAATTTTTCAGCAGCTTAGCCTTTTACCCTTATGTTTTCTTTCCTTAACTGCTGTAGAGCCCCTATGGGAGACCTTGCTCTGATCTTGAGGCCACCATAAGGCCAGTCTTAAATGCTAATAAATAAAAACTCAAAGTACATATCCAACTCTGAAAAGGCTTGTAGAATAATAGATGTTTTCCCTGAAATTTTCTCGGGGGCTGAGGAGTTGTTGACATTGCATGTGATTCAGTCAAATGACTTCAAAACATCTTTTTTTTTCTCCCCAAAGTTTCTCCCTGTGGCAACTATCATCTTCTCTCCATGTGTTTCTCATTCTTTCTCTTGCTTTTATTACTCGCCTACCTCTTCCTCTTGGGTCTTCCTGCCCTTTCTGCTCTTTGCTACACTTCTGTAGCCTTCTCCTTCTTCTTGTCTGATCTCTCTCAGCTTCCCCCACTTTTATCTCTGTCAACCACCCAAGTCACAAAAACAAAAGATCATCCTTAGTATTCACCCTGTTAGGAAGCAAGAAAATAAGGGAAATGGTAATTATCTTAATGCTTTTGAAGTTAGGAAAAATATAAACAATAGTTTCTTCTCTGCCCTATGTTGGGAAACAAATCCTAATGGAATATCTACTGTGAACTCACAGGACAGGCATACAACCATCTGGAAGGACTCTTGGAAAGAGGAACCAATAGGAAAACCAAAGTCCAAAAAATTACTTGTTTAGAAACTACTCATGGAAGAATCAAAGCTAGACCCTGGTGTCCTAACCACTCGTAACCAGTTTCTAGCCCCATACTCTTTCTTGACTCTACCCCTACTTCCTGTTCTGAAAGTTGGAGGGAAGTACTTTGGGCCTGTCTGCAGAATGCGTGCTGGAAAATACATGTCCATAAAAATATTAGTACACGACTGTTCATAGTAGCTTCAGTCATAGTAAATAAAAATGGAGAAAAGATGCAGATATCCAAAGGAGGAGAATTGATCGATAAACTGTGCTATACTCATATATTAGAACACTAACAACAAAAAAAAACCCAAACCTGTTGCCATCAAGTAGATTCTGGCTCATAGCAACCCTATAAGACAAAGTAAATCTGCCCTATAGGGTTTCCAAGAAACAGCTGGTGGATTCGAACTGCCAACTTTATGATCAATAGCCAAGTTCTTAACCACTGTGCCACCAGGGCTCCATAGAACACTATCCAGCAATAAAAAGGAAAAAAACACTGATAGGTACAACAACATGGATAATCTCAAAAATATATCGAATGAAAAAGCAAAATATAAAAGAGTACATACTGTATGATTTCACTTTTATGAACTTCTAGAACTGGCAAGACTAATACATGATGATAGAAATCATGGCAATGATTATGTCTGGTGGCAGTGGGGACTGAGTTCAAAGTGGTACAGGGGAACATTCCGGGTTAATCAAAATCCCCTGTATCTTGATTTGTGAGATGGTTGTACAGGCGTATACATTTGACAGAACTCATTGAATAGTACTTTGAAGACCTATGTATTTCACTATATGTAAATTATACTCTGCCCACCCTACAAAGCACCCAAGTTTGGGGGAGGGAAAAAAAGATTATTATGAGAAAAACTAATGCACTAAATTTGTGGTTTCTGTTGCTTGCCATACAACATACAAAGCAGCTCTCTTCTTAGTCTCATTCGTCACTCTTATTTCTCAGCTTTGTCTTATCCTTGACCCAGCAACCATCTCAAAATGACCTCTCGCCTTACTCACATTAAAACCATCACGCCAAATCTATTGACTGCAAAGGTCCAGCTTTCACCTGTGACAGAGCCTAAATATGAGTACCGTAGTTCCAACCCTGGACTATGTATTTCTATGTCAGACTGTGGATGAGAGAGACAAGGGCAGGGAGGTAATGGAAGCTCTTTACCAAGTCATAGAGCTCAGTCCCACTGGGAAACTCTGGGAGCCAGAATAGAACAAACTAACGGCTACTCCACCCAACTGGTGAGGTAGCTAGTGCATTTATACACCAACAGCCATCAGTCATTTGTTGACAGCTACTCATAGTGGGCATTAATTCTCCAGAATTTCTGCCCTACTATGTACACAGACAGGGTGGGCTCTGGTAGCTTGATTAAGGCCCTCAGGCAAAGAAATATGCAGAAGTTGCCATCTGGAAGCTGGACAGAAACGGTAAGATTTGAAGGGTTGTGGGTAGGCAATAACACTGTCTGCTATAAAATCTAGCTGTATAGCATCATGGGTTGTTTCTTGATTGAGTCTGGTGTCTTAAACCAGGTCCCCTATACTGGTTAGATTTTACTATGTAACAAACCATTCAAAGCACAGTGGCTTAAGAGAACATGCATTTTATTTAACTTACAATTCTGTGGGTTCATGAGATGATTTTTTCAGATCTGGGCCGGCTCAGCTGATTTCTACTTGACTCTCTCATTTGTCTGTATTCAGTTGACCAATCAACTGGCAGCTAGATGACCCAGGATGGCATCATACACTGTCTGGTGGTTGTCAGTGCACTTCAGCTCTCTTCTCTGAGGACTCTTACCTTCCAGTAGACTAGCCTGGGCTTGTCACACAGTAATTTCAGAGCTCCAAGCACAGCAAGATCTCAAATCCCAATGTACAAGTGATTTTCAAACCTCTGCTTGTGTTCTTTGTTTATGTCCACTGTTCATAGATTGGGCTACAAATTCTCCCACTCTCTGTGTTCATACCCTGGCAATATGACTTTGAAACTCTTCCCATCTAGAAGTAGAGTCTTTCTCTACCCCTTCAATCGAAGGCAACTTTGTGACTTGCTTTGGCTAATGGGACATTAACAAATATAATATATGCAGATACTTGAGTATTGCTTGCATTTAAGGGCTCATACTCTTTCTGCTCTTGGAACTCTGAGCTGCAATGTGAACAAGTCTAGACTAGCTTTCTAGGAAATGAAAGATAGGTGGCTCAGTCATCCTCATTACCTCAGATGACAGCCAGTTGACCATGAGAAATCTAAGTCCTCTGGGTCCCCCCCTCCGAGAAAATCCACCAACTACTGAGTTCAGATCCATGAGTGAACCCAACTGAGATAGGCCAAATGTATCCCAGACTAGAAGAACCTCCCAGGAGAATCATAAGCTCAGTGAACAGTTATTGTTTTAAGCCACTATATTTCAGGGATGATTTCCAAAAACTGACATGGTATAAAGGAGTAAAGTTAAATTAGGTGATTTGGTAGAGTCTCACTGAGAAGCTGACATGTAAGTTGATGAGATTTAAAAGATGTTAAGGAGATGTTGGTACTAAGAGAGTGAAGAGCACTCAAAGCATAGAGAAGAGCAAATACAAAGGCCATGAGATAGGAAAAGGCCTGACATTTTGAGGGAATTGAAAGAACATGAAGAAGAATTGTGGCTAAGTTCGAGAACCAGAGAGAGAGAAGATCAAGGGTGCAGGGAAAATCTATTCAAACCCTAACTCATAAAAGGCATGGGTCATAAAGACATCTTCTTTATTAATATTCTTCATTAAAGTAGTCTTATTCAAGAATACATTCTAAATGTACACATTGCATTCTCATTGTATATTATTAATATAGACTACGTTTATAAAAGTTATTCATATTCTTTATATGGTCTCCTCATGCTCTTCACTTGCCCCTCCCTCTTTCCCCCAAGCTTGCATTCAGTAGAAAGAAACAGGGGCAGAAGCAAACTGAACACTCCTTAGACTGAAGGCAGAATGAAAACCAAATCAACTGAACAAGAGTTCACAAAAACAAGATGGTGCTATGAACTGGCCAGGAAACTAGATTCTGGAAAATTGGCTTCCAGCTCTGCAACCTTGAAAAATTTCAGCTCTGTCTTCTCTGTGCTGGTGCCTAAGTCCTCCCTGGCCATAGGGCACAGACATTCTATGGGATTGAGGCATTTTATGGGCATGGGGTGGGGGATAAGTCAGTGTGCATGTGATTAAATAGCAATTAATTTCAGATGCTTGAAACACATTAAAATAGGAAGAGAGCAAGAGGCCTTAGAGGTAGAGGAAGGAGAAAAAATGGAGGAAAGCTCTCACCAGGTCTTCTTGAAATGCGTCAGATTTTAGTCCAACAGCAAACTAGCTCTCTAACTTCAATGTCTAATGCTTGGATACAAATGTGCCACAACCAAACAGTGGATGTGGAAATGGAGCAAAATTGAAATCATCATGTCAACAGTAGCATATATTCACCAGGCTTTCTTTAGTTTTGTTTTTCACAAATAAAGAAAGGAAACTATGCCATGTCTGGCCTGGAAGCATACTTCCAGAAAAATATAAAAGCAAATATAGATAAAGAAAGTTGAAAAATATGTCATGCCTGACCACAAATAGTGAAATCAATTTTCTTTAATTGGCTTAGTGTCGTGCAGCAGGTACTAATCAGGAGACCAAGGATCCAGACCTGCTTCTGCTATTAACTAACTGTAACACAGAGAAAATCATCTCACTTCTCTGTGCCTCAGTTTCCTCTTATGAAGACTGGACTGGATCAGAGATGGCAAATGCCATTCATACCACCACTATACCTGTCTAGGCAAGTAAGAGTTGTCAATAACCAATCATAATGACCTTTCCCGAAGCCTTTAAGTATATCCTCAGAAGCCACCTCAACACAGTGCTCCAAGAAATCTCTACCAGATTAATTTGATTCACAAAATAAAATCTATCTATTCTTCTGGATTAGACCATTTGTTCCCAACCCGTGGGCTGTAGACCCCTGGGAGGCTATGGGGCTACTGTAACAATGTTGTTGAGTCATACGTTCACTAAGCCTTGTCACACATTGAATTGTGGCCCCCTCCCCACAATGTGTGTAGCAATTTGGCGGGGCCATGATTCCCAGTATTGTATAATGTTCGTCCATTTGGAAACCCTGTCTCTATGATGTTGATGAAGGATGATGACTGGCAGTGTGTTGGTGGGTCAGCACTCAATGTATACAACTATATTGTGCCTTGAGACAATCTCTTGGGAGATTTTAAGAAAGGGAGATTTAAGAGAGAACCTAGCAAAGAAATCTGGGAATCTCCTAACACCAAAGAGCAGTGCTAGGAGCTGAGTGCATCCTTTGGAAAGGACCCATGATTCATGTCCATCAGAAGTCACAGTCCAGGGGAAGACTGATGACAAGGACCTTCCTCCAGAGCCAAAATAGAAAGCCTTCTCGTGGAGATGACACCCTGAATTTGGACTTGTAGTCTAATGGACTGTGATAAAATAAAATTTCTCTTTTTCAAAGTTATCCATTTGTAGTATTTTTACTAAAGTAGCACAAGATGGCTAAGATACCCTGTTTGTAGGATAAATAAAATGCTGCCTTACAGATACTCTCAGTCCCAAAAGAGGCTGGGAATATCTGGCCTAAGGGATTTTGGACTTCTCATCTGTTCTAGTGTTTTCTACTCCCAGACTGTTTTCTCTCTATCCTCTACCCACTTCCCTTCTACCTCCCTCCTCCCACCTCAAGATCTTCTACCACTAACATGTACCCTTTAGTCAGGAAGGATGTCCCAAACCCTATACAACAAAGGAAAGAACCAGACAGCATAGGACAGCAAATGAGGCACAATGATCATCATTGCTTTGTCCTTGATATGAATTGTGACCAAGCTGAGGGTCATCTGCAAAAACATCTGGGCTTCACCATATGTTTCAGGCAGAAAACCAGGGTCTCTGTTTCCATACCATTTCTTAGACTTTCCTAAATGTACAGTGTCCTCTCAGATTTAAGTTTGGTTTCTCCAGTGTTTTAGGGAAGGAAGGAAAGCTTGCTGGCACCTATGACCCAAGACAGTATGGAGTGACCTGGAGTAATTTTCTTCTTCATCTCTTTGAGCCTCAATTTCCCTTATAAAGTAGAATCATTGTGGTCATTAACTAATGTATGTAAATTGTCTACTACAAAGTCTACCACATAGTAGGTGTTCAATAAATGATGATTACGATAATAAGTTTATTAGGCACTTACTACTATGTCAGGCACTCTGCTAAATGTGTTACAATCTGTCACATTTCTTTTTTGTGACAGGTTGCAAAAATGGCCACAATTCTTTGCAGTTTCTTCCATTAAGAGGCCAAGTCTCTATTTTGTTTCTCCTTTATTGTAGGTTTTGGCCAATATAACATGACAGAAGCTACAGTGTGTGAGTTCTAAGCTTAGTCTTCAACATGCTTTGCAGACTTCTGCTCTTACACTTGGAACTATGTCCAGTTGCCATGTAAACAAGCCCAGGCTAGGATACTGGAGGCTGACAACAGGAGCAAAGGCGTGCTTTCCCAGCTAAAGCCATCCTAGACCAACCAGATCTTAGCCAACTAGCAACTGATCATATCTGCAAGAGTGAGCCCAGCTAAGACCAAGTGAGCCTGGCTTAGATCAGCAAATCCACCCAGCTGATCTGAGCCCAAGTTGCTGAGCCAGAGAACTGTGAGCTTAACAAATGGTTGTTGTTTGAAACAACTGAGTTTTGTGGTGGCTTGTACTGGAGCAAGAAACAACATACTTTTCTTTTTGAGAAGTCTGAGTGGTACAGTGGCTAAGAGCTCAGCTGCTAACTGAAAGGTTGGCAGTCCTTGGAAACTCTGTGAGGCAATTCTACTGTATCCTATATGGTCGCTATAAGTCAGAATCGACTCGACTGCAATAGGCTTGGTTTTTTTTAAATTTTGTTTTGTTTCTGAGTACACAGCTAGACTACACTTCCCAGACTCCCTTGCTTCTAGATTGGGCCATGTGACTAGTTGTCCCAGTGGAATGTGAGTTGAAAGTGGCAAGTGTCACTTCTATGCCAAAGTGATTTTGGATCTGGTGTGTTGTCTCACCTTCTCTTTGTCTGTTGACTGGATTCAGAGGTTCTAGCAGAGGACTCCAAGGCTTTAGTGGATGTGGAAATACCACATGGAAAGAACCAGGGTCTGAATCGCTACCTGGAAGACAACCACCCACCGAATGAGCACGTCTATTGTAACTGAGTAATAAACGACTGTGTTAAACCACTGGGGTTTGTCTCCATTACAGTAGCTAGGATTACCTTAGCTAGCACCAAACTCCCTGCAGTCAAGTCAACTCTGACTCATAGCAACCCTATGAACAGAGTAGAATTGACCCACAGGGTTTCCAAGGAGTGCCTGGTGTATTTGAACTGCCAACTTTCTGGTTAGCAGATGTAGCTCTTAACCCACTACTCCAGCAGGGTTTCCTAACTAGCACCAAGAAATTATATAATTGAATTAGCCCCATTTTACAGATGGGGAAATAGTAAAGAGAAATTAAGTCGATAAGGGTTAGAACATGAACCCAGACCAATTCATAGCAGTACCATATCTAACTTTTCCAAGGTAGTTAGAATCCAAACCAAAGCCAAACCCACTGCTGTTGAGTCAGGTCTGACTCACAGTGACCCTAGAGGTCACAGTACAACTTCCCCATAGAATTTCCCAAGAGTGACTGATGGATTTGAACTGCTGCCTTTTGGTTAGACGACAGAGCACTTAACACACTATGTCACCAGTGTTTCCGGTAGTTAGAATAGTCATTACTATTAATATTCCTCGAGGGTCTATGGAATGATAAGTTAATGTGTAGAGATACAGCACTAAAAGCCTTTGTCATTTCTTGCCCTTACCTTGTTCACCAAACTCTCTGCTTTGAGGTTGAAGAGGAGAGGGATTCAGATTGAAGTCTCTGTCTCTTCCTATCTGAATCTCGCTACCCAGCTTGTTACAGTCCAAGAGAATGGCATGAAGACCTTGTACCAAACAGAATTCCTCACTAATGAAGGAGCTACCTTCATCCACAGCTTTCTTCACAGCTTTGGATCCATGTGGGCTTCATGTTCCTACACAGTTTCATTTTCTCCCTTGATTCTCACTTCATTTCCTCCATAGCCTCTCTCCAGTACTACATGGCTCAAAACAGTGAAAGAACAAAGAAACATTTGTTTCCTATGCTTTCCTCCGGAAGCTATTTACAGAACACCTACTACAGTACCTACCACGTGTTGTGTGTTGTACTGGGCACTGGGGCTACAACGAACAAAGCAGACACAATGCCTCCACTCACTGAGCTTACAACTACGGTAAAAAGAAGAAGGGTAGATAGGATCTCGATAGAGGTGTGCCTCTGCTTAGACATAAATGAATATCCCAAACAGATAAAAGTGACAGTGCACTCCATGATGATTTTGCCAACATCTAGGGCAGTGCTTCTTAACCTTAACTTGTATGAGAATCACTCAGAGAAGCTGTTTAAAATGTCCACTATGGCACCTCATGCCCAGAAATTTTTTTATCTGGTAGGTCAGGAGTGGAGAACCAGGAATCTGCATTTTTAACAAATTCATTGGGAGAGTTCAATGCAGACAGTCTTTTGAGAAACTCTGGTCTCCAGTAGGGTATGCCCTTTCCACAGAACCTGGTAGATGCAGTACCAGGACACAAGAGCAGATCTAGGCCGGGGCCTTGCAGTCAAGGCTGGGGGCCCTGGACCACAAAATGTCACTATGTACAGCAAGTCAGCATCATGGAATCCCAGCAGAGCACAAAGAACACAATTAAATCCATTGAGTTGCCATGAAACGAAGGAGAGAAAGGGCAGTTGTCATCACCAAAGTACCAAATAATGAGCTGAATGTGAGTCCTTTGCTGGAATTCAGGTGGCAGAAGGTTTGCCAGGAAGCAGTTTGTGGGAATACACTAAATGTAGCATAATATACCGAAACACTTGAGGGGAAACTCAGATGTTCTTCTTACCTTAAATCAAATTTTTCATTGACAGGAAGAATTCATACCCAAAACAAGCAGCCTGGAATCGCTTCAAGAAGAGCTGCCTATTATACTTGTGTTCCTAGACAAGGCCAGGCCCTGAGAACAGGTCAAAGCCTATAATAAGAGGTTTGGTTTCTGACAAAAGAGCAAGGGTACATGGAAAGAAATTACAGGGGAAGCAAAGTTCAGCTTGTTGAGAGGAAGAGCTCTCTAACAGTGTAAAAATGGGACTGCCTATCATTTAAGGAACTTAAGCCAAGCCTAGATGCATTGCTGTGTATTTACCAAGTGTGTTTACCAAGCGTCAGGTACTATGATAAATGCTAGAGGTACAAAGAAAAAAATTAGGACACAGTTCTTGGCCCAATATACTCATATTCTATTAGAAGAGAGAAACTTACAATTATAGTGAGTGAAACTAGGACTCTCGTGTACCTGGGTACTCTGCTGCTGTTGTTAATTGCCATCAAATCAGCACCTGGGTACTACAACAGCCCAAATGAGGAGGATCTGACACAGGTGGAAAGGTCAAGGAAGGCTTCCTAGAGGAGGTGACAGTGATCTGAATGGTAAACTATTCAGAGAAGGAAGAGGAATGGTGCTCTGGGCAGATAGAAGGCACATAGGAAGGCCTAGGGACATGAAGCCTAGGGACATGAAGCAGCATTATGGGAAGGAGAAAAGGTAAGAAGGTTAATAGGATGTAGTGCAGGGTACTGCGGAAGGTAGCAGGGCAAAAAATCAGAGAGAGGTAGTCATGGATCAGATAATAAAAAAAAGCGTGTGTGTGTGCACGCACGCGTGTGCGTGCAAACTGAGGCTTTTTATCTTTATGCTGAAAACTACGTGGAGTCGTTGAAGGCTGGCCTAGATGACTTCTGAAGGCCTTTTAAGTCTAAAATTCTTAGAATCTAGAAAACTACTTGCTTCTTCTAATATCACTTTATAAATCAATAATACATCTATGAATGTGCAAGTATGGCAACAGGTTGTGTTGGCAAGGTTGTAGGGGCATAGGCACTTGCACAAGTTACTGGTGAGTAAGCAAACTGGTACAGCCCTTCTAGGGGAAAGGTGGGCAATGTGTACAAAATTACATACACGAGTTATCCTTTGATCCAGTAGTTCCAGTTGTGGGAAACATATCCAATGACACAAATATATGTAAGCACAAATTATTTGCTATGGCATCATTATAGTTGCAAAGTATTGCAAATAATCTAGTTGCTAATACTTGGGAGAATGGTTAAACAAGTGGAGCATCTATACAATGGAGTACTGTGTAGGTATTAAGAAAAAGAATGAAGAACATCTCTAGGATCTGATAATGGAGTGACTTTCAAGACATAACGGTAAGTGAAATAAAAGGAAAGTACAAAAGAGTATCTGTAGTATGTTACCCTTCATATAAGAAAAAAGGGAATATAAGAAGCATACATGTATCTGTTCAATTGTACAAAAGAAATACAGAAATGGTAAACCAGAAATTGAAGTGACTGGTTAACTACAGGGGCTGTTGAGAATCAAATGGGGAAAAAATGTGAAAAGAAACAGAGTCGTAGAGATGACAGGCTAGTGATATTTGCATATATTTTTATTAAGTTCTGACTTTTAGAATCATGTTAATGTTTCACATACCCTTTAAAAAGTAAATAAAACTGTAATGCGAAAAATACACAGAATGATTATATCAAAAAGAATTGCTTGATGTTCAATCATTCAAGAGGGAGCATGTGATCAGGAACTGATGATACTGAAGAAAGGATTCCAGGCTGCACTGAAAGCATTGGTGAACAACAAGGCTCCAGGAACTGATAGAATATCAACTGAGATATTTCAACAAACAGAGGCAGTGCTGGAAGTGCTCATTCATTAATGCCAAGAATTTGGAAGATAGCTGCCTGGCCAACTGACTGGAAGAGATCCATATTATGCCTATTTCCAAGAAAGGTGATCTCACTGAATGTAGAAATTATAGAACAATATCATTAATGTCACACACAAGTAAAATTTTGCTAAAGGTCATTCAAAAGCAGCTGCAGCAGTATATTCACAGGGAACTGCCTGAAATTTAAGCTGGATTCTGAAAACGATGTGGAATGTCATTGTTGATGTCAGATGGATCTTGGGGATGTCATTGTTGATGTCAGATAGATCTTGGCTGAAAGCAGAGAATATCAGAAAGATGTTTACCTGTGTTTCATTGATTATGCAAAGACATTACATTGTGCAATCATAGCGAATTATGGATAATATTACAAAGAATAGGAATCCAGAACACTTAATTGTGCTCATGAGGAATCTGTATATAGACCAAGAGGCAGTCATTCAAACAGAACAAGGGGATACTGCATGGTTTAAAGTCAGGAAAGGTGTGCATCAGGGTTATATGTCAGGGTTGTAACCCTTCATCATATTTATTCAATCTGTATGCCTAGCAAATAATCCAAAAAGCTGGACTACATGAAGAATGGGGCCTCAGGATTGGAGGAAGACTCATTAATAACCTGCATTATGCAGGTGATGAAACCTTGCTTGTTGAAAGTGAAGAGGATTTGAAACAGCTACTGATGAAAATCAAAAACTTAATTTTATACCTCAGCATGAAAAGAAACAAAAATCCTCACAACTGAACCAATAAGCAATATCACAATAAATGGAGAAAAGTTGTCAAAAATTTCCTTTTACTTGGGTCCACAATCAACACCCATGGAAGCAGCAGTCAAGAAATCAAAAAACATATTGCATTGGAAAAACCTGCTGCAAAAGCCCTCTTTAAAGTACTTGAAAGTATTTAAAATATTTAAAAGCAAAGATGTGACCATGAAGACCAAGGTGCACCTGACACAAGGCATGGTGTTTTCAATCACATCGTATGCATGCAAAAGCTGGACAATGAATACAGAAGACAGAAGAATTAATGCTTTTGAACTGTGGGGTTGGAGAAGAATATTGAATGTACTGTGAACTACCAAAAGAAGGAATAGATCTGTCTCAGATGAAATAAAACCAGAGTGCTCCTTAGAAGCAAGGATGGCAAGACTACACCTTACATACTTTGGATACATCAGGAGGGACCACACCCTGGAGAAGGACATCATGCTTGGTAGAGTAGAAGGTCAACAAAAAAGACGACCCTCAATGTTTGGGCTGACACAGTGGCTGCAACAATGGGTTCTAGCATAGCAAGGATTGTGACCATGGTGCAGGACGAGACATTCTGTTGTACACAGGGCACTGTGAGTCAGAACTAACTTGACCACACCTAACAACAACAGAATGTGAGGAGACCTGAAAATGGTACACGATCAGTAACAAGCAGATCTAACTGTATTAAAAAGGAATGATATGACTACACTGAAGGAGATAGGAATGAAAAGAACCCAAGTAACTTTGTAAAACAGGCTACCAACAAAAAAAAGAAAAACCTGTACACAAATACTGTTTTCTAGTGAGCAAAGTGTTTTTCACAGGGGCTTGGCTTAACAATCTGTAACTGTGTGTACTAAACCAACCCCAAACCAAATCCATTGCCGTTGAGTCAATCCCAACTCACGGCAACCCTACAGGATAGAGTATAACTTCTCTATAGTTTCCAAGGAGTGCTTGGCGGATTCAAACTTCTGATCTTTCAGCTAGCAAATGTAGCACTTAACCACTATGACAGCAGGGTTTCTATGTGTGTGCTAGCACTGGGCAAGTCTGAACATTTATCATGGAAAATAACAGCCAGATTTTTCACTGTTGGGGAAATAAATTACAAATAACAAAAGGAGGAAGGCTAGAATGAACTCTGTAGTGTTGGATTGATAAACTCATGGCTTGTAATATATGTACATGTGGATAGATATAAAAAATTAATATAGGAGTGTGTGTACATGTGGGAACACACCTTCATGTGTCCCCCAGTTCTGTCCTCTCGGAAGGCAAGGAAGCAATGACACCCCAGCAGTAATGAACATACCTGGTGCCCACATCTTGGTTTCTAAAGACTGTTCTACAGTAACAGGAGCCAGGAATCCTTGGAGAAATGGTGATTTTAGGGCTGGGGCAGAGAAAAATACAAGATAGGACTGGAAGATATGGAACGTCTTGTGCCGTAAAGTAAAAAAGCACTTACAAAATGATGGGGATACATCAAATGGACATGGAGTCAATGTAAGGGAGCTCCCAATAGCCAATTCTGGGACAATTCAAGCAATATAATAAGAAATGATCATAATGGATGTTAATCAGTAAAGGAAAATATCCATACTGATTTAAGTAAATAAATAAATGAGAGACTAAGAAACAATTCCTCCTTACAGTAGAATTCCAATTAATGAACATAGAGAAACGCTATCACTAGAAAAACATCACCATTTGGCAAAGAACACAGTAACAGTTGCTGTAAGTAAGAATCATTGATGGGTGCTAAAATTAGTGGGCAAAAGCATGACGTGAAACAAGACCTTTTACATTGTCTCAAAGTCTTTCCTCACAAGATACCTTTAATTACTATACCATGCCAGTTGCCGTTGAGCCAATTCCAACTCATGGTGACCTCACATATATCAGAGTAGAACTGTGCTCCACAGGGTTTTTAATGGTTGATTATTGGAAGTGTAGTGGGTTAAGGTGTATCTGCTAACCTAACCAAAAGGTCGGTAGTTCAAATCTGCCAGGTGCTCCTTGGAAACTCTATGCGGCAGTGCTACTCTAACCGCTAAGGTCACTATGAATTGGACCCAACTGAACAGTGGTGGGTTTGGTTTGGTTTTGGTATTGGAAGCAGATCACAATGTCATTCTTTTGACATGCTTCTGGGTGGATCTGAACTGCTAATCCTTTAGTTAGCAGTAAGCTGTCAACCATTTATACTATCCAGAGACTTCACCTTTTAATTACAGATGTGAAAATAGCAATTTTACACTGGAGACATCCTGCAGACACCATCTAACCAAGTGATCAAGATAAAGATCACCAGTAATACGACGTGTTAATATCAGGAACCCTGATATGATGGCCTGAGAAGGACACACACCATATCTGTAGGATTCTTGACAAAAATGCATAACCTCAATCTAATCATAACCAGTAATTCTCAAATATGCAAAAGTCATCAAAGACAAGCGAAGAGTGAAAAATTGTCAAGATTAAAAGATACTAAGGAGGCATGGCAACTCAGGGTAACATGGGATCCTGGACCAGAAAATATTAGTATGAAAACTGAGAAAATCCAAGTCAGGTTTATAGATTAACTAATGTTATTTTATCAATGTTAATGTCTTCATTTCAATAATTATACTATGGGTATCGTCTTAGTTTCCTGGGCTTCTGTAACAAAATACCACCAAGTAGGTGGCTTTACAGAACAGAAATTTATAGTCTCACAGTTCTGGAAACTGAAAGTCCAAAATCCAGGTGTTGGCCGTAATTTCCTTCTGAGGGCTCTGGAAGAGAATCTATTCCATTTGTCCCTCCTAGCCTTTGGCTTGCAGTTGCATCTGCATCTGATGTCTCATGACCATTCTTCTCTGTCTTTCCACATCTGTTCTCTTGTATTGAAAGACCCACTGAGATGAGATTAGAACTTATCCAGCCCTGATGTGACCTCATGTCAACCTGACTGGTAAGGTCTCTAAGACCCTATTGTCAAACAAACTTACCTTCACAGGTACAGGTGTTAGGGCATCAGCATATCTTTGGGGAACATAATTCAATCCATGACAGGAATACAAGCTGTTAATAAATTTAGTAATGGAAGCTGTGTTGAATGTATATGAGAATTCCATACTATTTTTGAAACTTCTCTGTAAGTCTAAAATTACTTCAATTAAAAAAAATCATGTTGAGTGAAAAGGCCAGGTGCAAAATTTTACAGTATTGACTTCAATTGCATATTCTTCCAAAATATACACACATAAACAAATAATAAAGTGCATTCTTCATAGATACATAAACATGTACAGTCATGCAATGCATAACAACTATTTGAGCAAAATCCAACCACACATACATCCACAGTCCCCTAAGGTTATAACAGAGTTCAAAAATACTCATTGGAGAATGGGATGCGGTGGGCATGACCAGACATAGTGGATGCAACAGCTTCCTGCACCCAACATGTGTTTCCTTGTCTCTTGTATACAAAGCAATAGTGCTGCCAGATGTACAATGGTACAGCACATATCTTGCTGTTAGGTACTATTGAGTTGCTTCTGACTCATAGCAACCCTAAGTACAACAGAATGAAACACTGCCTGGTTCTGCATCAACCACTCGGTTGTTGTAACACTTAAGCTCATTGTTGTAGCTACTGTGTCAAACCATTTCATTGAAGGTCTTCCTCTTCTTTGCTGACCCTCTACTTTACCAGGGATGATGTCTTTCTGTAGGGACTGGTCTTTCCTGATAACACATCCAAAGTATGTGAGAAAAAATCTTGCCAGCCTTGCTTTGTTGAACCAATTCCAATTCACAGTGACCCTATAGGTTAGAGTAGAACTGCTCTCTAGAGTTTCCAAGGAGTGCTTGGTGGATTCAAACTGCTGGGAGACAGAAGACCCTCAACACATGGATTGGCACAGTGGTTGCAAGAATGGGCTCTAGCATAGCAAGGATTGTGGGCATGGTACAGGATGAGGCAATGTCTCATTCTGTGGTGCACAGATAACATTACAAAGAGCATTCAGATAACATTACAACTGGGCATTCTGGCTGTACTTCTTCCAAGAAGTGGTATAGTATTCCAAGACTTCTTGAAAGAAGTATAGTACATATACAATCTATAATATATACATCTTGATAGTCATAACAAATGTCTGTGTTACTAGCTAATGTATGTACTGTACTTTCCATTATTGTTTTAAAGTGAACTTTCCCTACTTACAAATAAAAAGTTTATTGTATAACAGTGCACTCTTTGGCTTACAAGCAGTAGCATGTAATCATGTGTATCATGTGTATCTTGAGTGTTATAGCGTTATCTCTTTAATTTTCTTTAGAAAATACTGCCACAAAGTGCATCATGACTCCCAAATACAGCGAAACCAGTGCTAGTAATAGCAACAGCAAGAAGCAATGGAGAATCATCAATTTGGAGATAAAACAAAAGGTTATTAAACAACACAAAGACAGGAAATCAGTGAATTATATTGCTTGCAATTTAGGCATGCTTGCACAATGTCCAAATCACATAACATCCTTTTTCAAAGAATATATCATGGATGCTAAGTAACACATGACTGTATTAAAAATACACAAATGTAGGCTAGACTGTGGTTTGAGTCTAAGTCTTAGCTGCACTTTGGAATCATCTGGAGAGCTTTAAAACTATTGATGTGGGTTATGTTAAAAGAGGGTAATTACACTTCTTCCCGTTGTCATCCCAGTTCCAGAAGGAAAACCAAGACCTATCCCATAACTTGGGGCCCTGGTTGCACAATGGTTAAGCATTTACCTGCTAATCCAAAGGTCAGCAGTTGAAATCCACCAATCATTCCTTGGAAACCCTATGGAGCAGTTTGACACTGTCCTACAGAGTCACTATCCCATAACCACACTAAATAGGGGGTTCAAAGTATATAAAAAATATGCTTAGGGAGGCAGAGTCAAGATGGCAGACTAGACACAAGTCTCCTTAAGACCCTCTGAAACCTAGACCTGAATTGATAATTAAACAGAGCCTTTGGGACACCTAGTGAGCCCTAG
The DNA here is from genome assembly GCA_028571685.1 of Heterohyrax brucei. Classification (NCBI taxonomy): domain Eukaryota; kingdom Metazoa; phylum Chordata; class Mammalia; order Hyracoidea; family Procaviidae; genus Heterohyrax; species Heterohyrax brucei. The sequence continues at coordinate 22,943,839 of CM053166.1, read as the reverse complement.
GACACAGCATAGGGCTGTTAATTTTGACTTCATACCACTGAGTGGACAGCTTCCTCTCTTTCGATGACTCCTGCTCTTGGTGACTGCTGGCTTTGACAGACCAAAGGTAACTCACCATTTTAACTTTTTTTTCTCTGTATTGGCCAGCGGGCAGAGCTGGGACTTGACTGGTGGCTGGTCTCAGATGCACTGCTGGTGGGATCGGTGGGCAAGATTGCCATATTTTGAGAGCCCAGCTTTGGGCTCCATGTATCTTGGTGCCTTAGGCCTCTCTTTCCACCTCCACCATTGACTGGCCTGTGCCAGGGCAGGCAGGGAATTTGTGTGGAATGCCATCTTGTTTGACTGGGAAGCAGATTACCCATGTGGAGGCCTCAGCGGGACCTAATTCCTAGGCTGGGAGGCAGCTCCTGCCCAGAGGAGAGCACTTTTCTGGCAATAAAGCAGTATTCTACACAGTGTCACCTATGGCTGGGGCCCAAGAGCAGAGGCCAGAAGGGCAGTAGCCTTTCTGTATTTTTAACTAATTTATAACATCTGGGGTTTGATATACAGGTGCTTACTTTGCCTGCTGGGAAGAGGGACCTGTACACCTAAAACCTAACTGACTTTGGAAGTTGTCAGATACCTTTTACCTTTCATTTTAAGATGGCCTAGATAAACAACTGTGGTCCATCCTCACAGCATCTCTCCCAGCCTCTATTGACTCACATGATGCCCAAAATGCAACAAAATCTGAATAAAAGCATAACCAAGAAATCACCCATGACTTCAGAAGGCCCTCAACAAAAAGAAACAATCAAAGATCTTCCCAGATGAAGAAATACAAAAGGGTTAGAGAGCCCTCCTAGACCTTATACAAAATGCAGCAGAGCAAAATGAAAACATAAACAAGCTGCTCGATCTGATGGAACCCAAGTACTCTGAAATCCAACAGATCAAGAACAAAATCAAAGAGATAGAAATTTCCATTCAAAGCCAAGAAAACAGAATGGAACAAATGGAAAATAGACTTTCTGACTTGGAAGACAGAGCTGCTGACTCCAGCGTCTATGAAGAGAAATCAGAAAAAAAGAAACAAGAAAAATGAAGAAACACTAAGAAACATGTGGGACTCTATTAAGAGGAACAACCTACAATTAACTGGAGTTCCTGAACAGGGTGAGACACCTGAGAACACAGAGTATTGTTGCTGAGTTGATCTACAGAAAACTTCCCAGAAATTATGAAAGCAGAGAATATAGGTATCCAAGATACATATCAAACACCATCAGTATAGATCTCAAAAGAAAGACTCCAAGATATATTATAATCAAGCTTAACCAAATGAAACATAAAAGGAACTCTTAAAGGCAGCAAGACTCAAAGCAAAGCCAGCATTCAGAGGGAAACCACATACTCTTTCATCCGATTTCTCAGAAGAAACAATGCTGGCACGAAGACAATGGCATGACATATTCAAAGCCTCGAAGAAGAAGAACTTCCAATCAAGAATTATATATCCTGCCAAACTATCTTTCAAATATGAAAATCAAATTAGGACATTTACAAATAAACAGAAAAGCAAGAGACTTCTTAAAAAACAAACCAAAGCTACAAGAAATACTGAGAGAATCTCTAGGCTTAGAAGAACAAAAACAGCAACTTTACATTTTAGAAGCAAATACAGGACATATCACCCAGAAACTTGCTCAGATAGGGAAGGCTCCAAACTCAATCAAAGCTATTATAGTGAGAGAAATGGTCCAGAGATCACATCATGAAAACTATGATGTCATCATATTAAAAAGAGGGATGTACTACAGTCATTATAGCCCTCCCACATGGAGAGGAAGTTGATAAGACTGGTAGTAATTAAAAGAGAGTGGGTGGAGAGGAAGGGAAAGGAGACTGTTGGGAGGATGAGACATGTATGGAGCAGAGAGAAATAGTGTGCTGTCACCGGATAGGGAGAGCGGTAGAAGCTGCATAGAGGTGGGCATGTACATTTATATGGGAACGTACATTTTCACTCGGTCATATTAAATAAAAAAAAAAGAAATAAAAAGATTGAGTTTACACATAGTTTATTAAGGGAGATCATAGAGGCAGCCATAAAGCACAATAAAGATGCAACATATCAAATCAAGAAATGTAATACAGGAGTCTCAACAACCACAAAACCAACCCTGAAAAAGGTGAAAAATCAACTCACAAAGAGGACTCTTCCAGAACAGATTAATAAGAACAACGGAGAAAACATCAACACAAAATAAACATAACACAATGGCAGCACCAAACACATACCTATCAATAATTACATTGAATGTGAATGGACTGAACGCTCCAGTAAAGACACATCGAGTGACATCTTGGATCAAAAGACACAGCCCTTCCATATGTTGTCTACAAGAACTCATCTTACACTTAAAGACAAGAACAAACTGAAAATTAAAGGATGGAAGAATATATATTGAGCTAACAATGAACAAAGAAAAGCAGAGGTGGCAATTCTAATCTCCGATAAAACACATTTTAATGTAAAATCCAATATCGTGGACAAGGATGGATGCTATTTATTGCTGAAAGGTTCAATACACAAGCAGGACTTAACGATATTAAATATTTATGCACCTAATATTAGAGTACCTAAATACATCAAAGAAACACTGACTGCACTCAAAATGCAGATGGATGACTCCACAATAATAGTAGGAGACTTCAAAACTCCACTCTCAGTATTGGACAGATGGTCTAGAAATTAGCTCAATAAAGACACAGAAGAACTTATTGCCACAGTTAACCAAATAGACCTCATCAACATATACAGAACTTTCTATCCATCAGTGCACAACTACACCTTCTTCCCCAGTGCACATTGAACATTATCCAGAACAGACCATGTGTTAGGACATAAAGTAATTCTCAACAAAATCCTTACCATTGAATGAATGCAAAGCATCTTTTCAGATCATACAGCCGTAAAAGTCAAAATCAATACCAGAAAAAGCATAGATAGAAAGTGGAACTCATGGTAACTGAATAACGTCTTGCTCAAAAAGCCATGGGTTATAGAAGAAATCAAGGATGAAATAAAGAAATTTATGCAGAACAACTCCATAAACCAGATCACAAAGGAAGAGATTGAAAAAGTCATCCAAAAACTGCCAACCAAAAAAAGCCCAGGCCCAGATGGCTTCACCGCAGCATTCTACCAAGCTTTCAGAGAAGAGTTATCACCAACACTACTGAGACTATTGCACAGTATAGAAAGGGATGGAATACTCCCAAATTCCTTCTGTGAAGCCAGCATAACTCTAGTACCAAAGCCAGGGAAAGACCCAACCAAAAAGGAGAACTACAGACCAATATCACTCATGAATCTAGATGCAAAGGTCTTCAACAAAATTCTCACCAACAGAATACAACAACATATCAAAAAACATAAACCATCATGACCAAGTTGGATTTATACTAGGAATGCATGGATGGTTCGGCATCAGAAAAACAATTGGGGGCGGAGTCAAGATGGCTGACTAAGCACACGTCTCCGTATATCCCTCTGGAAACCAAGACCTGAATTCATAATCAAACAGAGCCTTCTGATCACCTAATCAGCCTCAGGACACGGCACAGGGCTATTAACTGGGAATTCATACCACTCAGCGAAAAACCTCCTCTCTTTCACTGACTCCTGCTCTTGGCTAGCCCTGGCTCTCACGGACGGCAGGTAAACGCACCATTTTGACTTTTTTTTTTCCTCTGTCTCGACTGGCGGGCGGAGCTGGGCCTTGCCTGGTGGCTGGACTCAGACGCGCTGCTGGGGGGATAGGCAGGCGAAATTCCCATATTCTGAGAGCCAGGCTCGGGACTCTGTTAATCTAGACACTTTGAGCCTTTCGTTTTGTAGCTGCCTCAGTGGGGTTTGTGCGGAGCTCCGTGGTCAGGGTGCGGGACGCCATGTTGGTACCGAGATTTTAGCAGGACCTCGTTCTTAGCCTGGGAGCCAGTGCCTGCAAACGGGACAGCGCTTCTCCATCACAAAAGTAGTGATTTTGCACAGTGCTGCCTATGTTGGGGGCCCTGCAACAGAAGCAGAGGAATCGCTGCCTCTCGGAACCTTTATCCCCTCTGTCTGCTGCCTGTGTGGAGGACACCATCTTGGGTACGGTGGCCGCAGCTGGACCTAATTCTTAGCTTGGGAGCCAGAGCCTGCCCACAAGAGAGCCCTTTTCTATCACAAAACCAGTACTCGACACAGTGTTGGATAAGGCTAGGCCCTGTCAGCAGAGGCTACCAGGGCAGTAGCAGTGCTGTATTCCAAACTAGTTTGTTATCATTTGGGGTTGGCTATAGTGGCGCTTACTTTGTCAGATGAGAAGAGGGACCTCTACACCTGAAAACTTAACTGACTTGTGAACCAGTCAGATACCTTTTGCTTTACATTTGAAGACAGCCTAGAGAAACATTTGCAATCCATCCTCACAGTACCTCTTCCAGCCTCTATATACTCACATGGGACCCAAAAAGCAACAGACAATTGTGGCATACAAGCAATCACTCATGGCTTCAGAAGGCTCCTAAATAAAGCAAACAAGGAGTTTTCCAGATGAAGAAACTTTTATGAAAGCATCAGGAAGTGAATACAAATTGATTATATGCAGAGCCCTTCTAGACCTTATACAAAATGCAGCAGAACAAAATGAAAAATTAAGCAAGTTGTTCAATCTGATGGAACACCAGTACTCTGAAATCCAACAGATCAAGAAGAAAATCAAAGACATAGAAACTTCCATGCAAAGCCAAGAAAACAGAATGGAACAAATGGAAAAAAGAATTTCTGACTTGGAAGACAGAGCTACTGATGCCAGTGTCTATGAGCACAAATCAGAAAAAAGAAGCAAGAAAAATGAAGAAACATTAAGAAGAGAAACAACCTTCGATTAATTGGAGTCCCTGAACAGGGTGAGACATCTGAGAACACAGAGAGTATTGTTGCTGAGCTGCTGAAAGAAAACTTCCCAGAAATCATGAAGGAAGAGAATATAGACATCTCAGATGCATATCGTACGCCACCCAATATAGATCTCAAAAGAAAGACTCCAAGACATATTATAATCAAGTTTAACAAAATGAAACACAAGCAGCAACTCTTAAAGGCAGCAAGACTCAAGGCAAAGCTAACATTCAGAGGGAAACCCTGTAGGCTCTCGTCAGATTTCTCAGCAGAAACCATGCTGGAACGGAGACAGCGGCATGACACATTTAAAGTCTTGAAGGAGAAGAACTTCCAACCCAGAATTATATATCCTGCAAAACTATCTTTCAAATACGAAAATGAAATTAAGACATTCCCAGATAAACAGAAACTCAGAGACTTTGTAAAAACCAAACCCAAACTACAAGAAATACTGAAAGAAGTTCTTGGCACAGGCTTAGAAGAACAAAACCACTAACTTTATATTTTAGAACAACACACTACTCAATACTCATTTAGGGAAGGCTCCAAAGAAAATCACAGCTTTGATTTGGAAAGAAGCAATCCAGTGATCATCATGAAAACTATGGTGTCATTATAATAAAAGAGGGATGTACTACAGTCATTATAGTCCTTCTAGATGGAGAGGAAGATGACAAGACTGGTAGTAATTCATATTGGGTTTATAAATAGTTTATTAAGGGGGTTCATAGGGGCAGCTGTAAAGCACAACAAAGATGTATCATACCATTTCAAGAAATCTAACACACGACTCTCAACAACTATAAATCCAGCTCTGAAAAAGGTGAAAAATCAACTCACAAAAAAGAGTGTCTCAGAACAGACTAATAAGAACAACAGAGAAAACATCAACATAAAAATAAACATATCACAATGGCAGCAGTGAACACATACCTATCAATAATTACATTGAATGTGAATGGACTGAATGCTCCAGTAAAGAGACACGACCCATCCATATGTTGTCTACAAGAAACTCACTTGAGACCTAAAGACAGGAACAAACTGAAAATTAAAGGATGGAAGAATATATATCAAGCTAACAATGAACAAAGAAGAGCAGGGGTGGCCATTCTAATCTCAGACAAAATCAATTTTAATGTCAAATCCACCATGGTGGACAAAGATGGACACTATTTATTGCTGAAAGGTTCAGTACACAAGCAAGACTTAACTATATTAAACATTTATGCACCTAATGTCAGAGCACCTAAATATGTCGAAGAAACACTGACTATGCTCAAAAGAGAGTTAGATGACTCCACAATAATAGTGGGAGACTTTAACACTCCATTCTAGACAGATCATCTAGAAAAAAGCTCAGTAAAGATACAGAAGACCTCATTGACACAATTAACCAACTAAACCTCATTGATATATACAGAACTTTCCACACAGCAGCAGACAACTACACCTTCTTCTCCAGTGCACATGGAACATTCTCCAGAATTGACCACGTGATAGGCCATAATGCAATGCTCAAGAAAATCCATACCGTTGAATTACTGCAAAGCATCTTCTCAGATCATAAAGCCATCAAAGTTGAAATCAATAGCAGAAAAAACAGAGATAGAAAGTGGAACTCTTGGAAACTGAACAACATCTTGCTCAAAAAAACATGGGTTATAGAGGAAATCAGGGATGAATTAAAGAAATTCATGGATTCCAATGAGAACGAAAACACTTCCTACCAGAACCTATGGGATACAGCCAAAGCAGTGCTCAGAGGTCTGTTTATCTCCATAAATGCACAAATCTGGAAGGAAGAAAGAAACCAAATCAAGGAACTAACTCTACAGCTTGAACAAGTAGAAAGAGAACAACAGAGGAACCCCTCGGGCACCAGAAGAAAGGAGATTATAAAGATTAGAGCAGAGCTAAATGAATTAGAGAATAGAAAAACAATTGAAAAAATTGAAAAGACCAAAAGCTGGTTTTTTGAAAAGATCAACAAAATTGATAAACCACTGGCTAAACTTACTAAAGAAAAGCAGGGAAGGAAACAAATAACCCAAATTAGAAATGAAAAGGGAGTTGTCACCACAGATGCAACAGAAATCAAAAATATCATAACAGAATACTATGAAAGACTGTACTCTAACAAATTTGAAAACCTAGGTGAAATGGACAAATTCCTTGACTCATACCACCTACCCAAATTATCACAACGTGAAGCAGAACAACTTAATAAACCCATCACAAAGGAAGAGATTGAAAAGGTCATCAAAACACTGCCAACCAAAAAAAGTCCGGGCCCAGATGGCTTCACGGCAGAATTCTACCAAGCATTTAGAGAAGAGTTATCCCCAATACTACTGAAACTATTTCATAGTATAGAAAGGGATGGAGTACTCCCAAACTCATTCTATGAAGCCAGCATAACCCTGATACCTAAGCCAGGGAAAGATCCAACAAAGACAGAGAACTACAGACCGATATCACTCATGAACCTAGGTGCAAAAATCTTCAACAAAATTCTTGTCAACAGAATACAACAACATATCAAGAAAATAATCCATCATGACCAAGTGGGATTCATACCAGGGATGCAAGGCTGGTTCAACATCAGGAAAACAATTAATGTGATTAACCACATAAATAACACAAAAGACAAGAATCACCTGATTTTGTCCATTGACGCCAAAAAGGCATTTGATAAAGTCCAACACCCATTCATGCTAAAAACTCTTAGCAAAATGGGCATAGACGGCAAATTCCTCAACACAATAAGGGCCATTTATACAAAGCCAATTGCCCACATCATCCTGAATGGAGAGAGACTGAAAGACTTTCCCCTGAGATCAAGAACTAGACAAGGATGCCTACTGTCACCTCTCCTATTCAACATTGTGCTAGAAGTTCTAGCCAGAGCAATTAGACAAGATGAAGAAATAAAGGGCATCTGCATCGGCAAAGAGGAAGTTAAAATCTCCCTGTTCGCAGATGATATGATTGTATATGCAGAGAACCCCAAGGAATCTATAAGTAAGCTACTCAAACTGATACAAGAGTTCAGCAAAGTTTCAGGATACAAGATAAACATAAGTAAATCAGTAGGTTTCCTCTATACCATCAATGAGACTGTTAAGGAAGAAATTATCAAATCAATACCATTTACGATAGCCCCTAAGAAGATAAAGTACCTAGGAATTAATCTAACCAGAGAAACAACAGACCTTTACAAAGAGAACTACAAGCCCTTACTACAAGAAACTAAGAGAGACTTGGATAAATGGAAAAACCTACCCTGCTCATGGATAGGAAGACTTAACATTGTGAAAATGTCTATTTTACCCAAAGCAATTTATTTATATAATGCAATCCCAATACAAGTTCCAGCATCATTTTTTAATGAGATGGAGAAACAAATCACCAATTTTGTTTGGAAAGGGAAGAAGCTCCAGATAAGTAAGGTACTACTAAAGAAGAAGAACACACTGGGAGGCCTCTCATTACCCAACGTTAGAACATACTACACTGCCACGGTGGTCAAAACAGCCTGGTACTGGTAAAAGAACAGACAGATGGATCGATGGAACAGAATTGAGACCCCAGAGATCACACCATCTGCCTATGAACAGTTGATATTCGACAAAGGCCCTAAGACATTAAACTGGGGTAAAAACAGTCTCTTCAACAAATGGTGCTGGCAAAATTGGTTATACATCTGCAATAAACTGAATCAAGATCCATATCTTACGCCTTACACAAAAACCAACTCCAGCTGGATAAAAGACCTAAATATCAAACCTAAAACGATAAAGCTCATACAAGAAAAGGTAGGAACAACAATGGAAGTTTTAATACACAATGAGGACAGACTCCAAAATCTGTCAAAGAAACCTCAATCAACAGAAGAGAAAATAGATAAATGGGAACTATTAAGAATCAAACACTTTTGCTCATCCAAAGACTTTATTAATAGAATTAAAAGAACACCCACCGAATGGGAAAAAATATTTGGCAACTCTATGTCAGACCGACGCCTGATCTACATAATCTATAAGATACTACAAAGTATCAAGAAGAAGAAGATAAACCATCCAATTAAGCGATGGGCAAAGGAGATGGACAGACACTTCACTAAAGAGGAGATCCAGGCACCAAAAAACACATGCGGACATGTTCACGATCTTTAGTTATTAAAGAAATTCAAATCAAGACAACAATGAGATACCACCTCACCCCAACAAGATTGGCCATGATCCAAAAAACACAAAACAACAAATGCTGGAGAGGCTGTGGAGAAATTGGAACCCTCCTACACTGTTGGTGGGGTTGCAAAATGGTCCAGCCTCTTTGGAAGGCAATCTGGCGCTTCCTTAAAAAAATGGATATTGATATACCATTTGACCCAGTAATTCCACTACTTGGAATATATCCTACAGATTCAAGGCCTTTCACACCAACGGACACATGCACGAGAATGTTTATTGCAGCACAGTCCACAATAGCAAAAAGATGGGATCAACCCAGACGCCCAACAATAGAAGAATGGATAGGTAAACTGTGGTACATATACTCAATGGAGCACTACGCTATGATAAAGAATAACGATGATTCCAGGAAACATCTCCTAACCTGGTTTCAACTGGAAGACATTATGTTGAGTGAAAGTAGTCAGCGACAAAAGGACAAATACTGTATGAGACCTCTACGATAAGATCTCAAAAACAGACTTGTGTATAGAAGAAAAGACTCTTTGACAGCTGCAAGGGAGGGGAGGGAAGGAGGGCGAGGGGGGGAGGGTTTAGTTTAGATAGTTACTAGAAATCTAGTTGGGAGAAAGCGGTGACAGCACACATTAGGAACAAGAACAACATTAAGTGGACTTCAGCATAACTTGAGTACTCTTTCCATCTTAACTCAATACTGCAAGGATAGAGTAGCTGGGGCGGGAGACGGGGGACCATGCTCTTAGGCGAATTCCAGGCCAATTGGCACAACTAGCGTTTTGCTAAGAGAGCTCTCTGCACCCCACATTGGTGAGTGGCGTCTGGGGTCTTAAAAGCTGCCAAGCATCCATCCGAGGACACAGCAAATGGTCCCAACTCTGCAGGAACGGATGCTCACCGAGGGCCAAAATGGCATGCGGTAAAGACAACCGAGAAGACAGGGAGACCCACAAGAGTGGGTGCCTACATCGACCTGGGACCGGAAGAACCGGATGGTGCCCGGCCACCACCAGTGATAGCCACGACAGAGCTCACAGAGAGGAGCCTCACTGGCAACACAAGAACAAAAAGAGGTGCATCATGAGATCTCCACTAAAAGACCTCAATTGATGGTCCAGCGGTTTGGGGGATCCTCTGAGAGCATGGCCCCCTTCCCTGATGCTGCCCTTTCCCATAAATTATAACAAAGGTCCACTCTTTGGACAGGAATGGATTGGACTTGGCAAAGCAGAGTAACCATATATTGGAAGCACTTTATAGTTATATACATCTATAGGATATCATCTTGCTGACCTCTGGCTGGAGGAAGGGGAGTGGACGGAGAGGAGGGGAAAGGAGACTGTTGGGAGGATGAGACATGTATGGAGCAGAGAGGAATAGTGTGCAGTCACTGGACAGGGAGAGCAGTGGAAGCTGCATATAGGGGGGCATGTAAATTTATACGTGAATGTACATTTTCACTCAGTTATGTTAAATAAAAATAAAAATTAAAAAAAAGAAAAACAATTAATGTGATCAACTACATAAATAACACAAAAAACAAGAATCACCTGATTTTGTCTATTGGTGCAGAAAAGGCATTTGATGAAGTCCAACACCCATTCGTGCTAGAAACTCTCAGCAAAATAGGAATAGACGGCAAATTCCTCAATGCATTAAGGGCCATTTATACAAAGCCAATGGCCTACATCACCCTGAATGGAGAGAGTCTGAAACAGTTTCCCTTGAGAACAGGAACTAGAAAAGGATGCCCACTCTCACCTCTCCTATTCAACACTGTACTAGAAGTTCTAGCCAGAGCAATTAGACAAGACCAAGAAATAAAGGGCATCTGCATTGGCCATGAGTTGGATCCGATTTGATGGCACTTGGCTTGGCTGGTATTGGTGAAGAAGTAAAAATCTCCCTATTTGCAGAGGATATGATTGTATATACAGAGAATCCTAAAGAATCCACAGCTAAACTACTCAAATTGATGGAAGAGTTCAGCAAAGTTTTAGGATACTAGATAAATGTAAGTAAATCAGTAGGATTCCTTTTACCAACAACGAGATTATTAAGGAAGAAATCACCAAATCAATACCATTTACTATAGGCCCTAAGAAGATAGATTATCTAGGAATTAATCTAACCAGAGAAATAACAGACCTTTACAAAGAGAACTATAAGTCCTTACTAGAAGAAACTAAGAGAGACTTACATAAATGGAAAAACCTACCTGGCTCATGGAGAGGAAGACTTAACATTGTGAAAATATCTATTTTACCCAAAACAATCTACTTATATAATGCAATGCCAGTATATTTTTTAATGAGATGAAGAAACAAATTACCAACTTTGTTTGGAAAGGGAAGAATCCCCGGATAAGTAAAGCACTACTGAAGAAGAACACACTGGGAGGCCTCTCATTACCTGACCTTAGAACCTGTTACACTGCCACAGTAGTCAAAACAGCCTGGTACTGGTACAAAAATGGACAGACAGATCAATGGAACAGAATTGAGACCCCAGAGATGACACCATTTGCCTATGAACAGTTGATATTCAACAAAAGCTCTAAGACATTAAACTGGGGTACAAAACATCTCTTCAACAAATGGTGCTGGCAAAATTGGAAATCCATCTGCAATAGATTAAAACAAGACCCATATCTTACACCTTATACAAAAACCAACTCAAACTAGATAAAAGATATAAATATCAAATCTTAAACAATAAAGTTCACCCAAGAAAAATTAGGAACAATGGAAGTTTTAATACACAACATAGACAGGCTTCAAAATCTGTCAAACCACAAACAACAGAAGAGAAAATAGATAAATGGGAACTATTAAGAATCAAACACTTTTGCTCATCCAAAGGCTTTATCACAAGAGTTAAAAGGCCACCTACAGAATGGGAAAAAGTATTTGGCAACTCTGTGTAAGATCGACGCCTGATCTCCATAATCTATAAGGTACTGCAAAATGTCAATAAGAAAAAGATAAATCACCCAATTAAGCACTGGGCAAAGGAGATGGACAGCCACTTCTCTAAAGAGGAGATCCAGGCAGCCAAAAAGCACATGCAGACATGCTCACGATCATTAGTTATTAAAGAAATTCAAACCAAAACTACAATGAGATACAATCTCACCCCAACAACGTTGGCCATGATCCAAAAAATGGAAAACAACAAATGCTAGAGAGGGCATGGAGAAATTGGAACTGTCCTACACTGTGAGTGGGATTGCAAAATAGTGCAACTTCTTTGGAAAGCAATCTGGTGCTTTTTTAAAAAGCTGGATATAGATATACCACTTGACCCAGTAATTCTACTGCTCAGAATATATTGTACAGAATCAAGGCCATTCACACCAACTGATACATGCACACGAATGTTTATTGGCACACTGTCCACAATAGCAAAAAGATGGAATCAACCCAGTTGCCCAACAACAGAGGAATGGATAGGTAAAGTATTGTATATATACTCAATAGAATACTATGCAATGATAAAGAACAACGATGATTTTAGGAAACATCTCATAATCTGGTTTCAGTTGGAGGACATTATGCTGAGTGAAAGTAGTCAGCAGCAAAAGGACAAATATTGCATGAGACCCTTATGATAAGAACCTAAAAACAGGGTCATGCACAGAAGAAAAGACTCTCTGATGGCTGCAAGGGTGGAGAGGGAGAGAGGGGGAGGGGGGAAGGTTTAGATTAGATAGTTGATAGAAATTTGGTTGGGTGAAATCTGTGACAGCACACATTAGAAAGAAGATCAGTATTAATTGATCTTGCAAGGGCAGAGTAGCTGGGGCGGGGGGCCGGGGACCATGCTCTTAGGAAATCGAGGCCAATTGGCACAACTAGTGTTTTGCTAAGACAGCCTTCTGTATCCCACATTGGTGAGTGGCATCTGGTCTTAAAAGTTGCCAAGCTGCCATCTCACAGTACCACAAATGGTCCTAACTCAGCAGGAACAGATGATCACCAAGGACCAAAAAGACATGGAGGAAAGAGAACCCAGAAGACAGAGAGACCCATGTGAGTGGGTGACTACATCGACTCGTAACCGGAAGAAGTGAATGGTGCCCAGCCACCACCAGTGATAGCTGTGTTGGAGCTCACAAAGTTGAGTCTCACGGGCAACACAAGAATAAAAAGTGGTGCACCCTGAGATCTCCACTAAAAGACTGCAATTGATGGTCCAGGGGCCTCGAGGTTTCCCTCGGAGCATAGTGCCTGGCCCTGATGATGCCCCTTTCAATAAATCATAATGGAGGTCATCTCTTCAGACAGGAATGGACTGTGGGCACTTTATGGTTCTATGCACCTGTAGGATGTCATCCAGCTGACTTCTTACTGGAGGGAGAGGAGTGGGTGGAGAGGAGGGCATAGCAGATTTTTGGGAGGATAAGACATGTATGGAGTAGAGAGGAAGAGTGTGCTGTCACCGGGCAGGGAGAGCAGTGGGAGCTGCATAGAGATAGGCATGCAAATTTATATGGGAATGTACATTTTCATTCAATCATATTTAAAAAAAATATTAGAAATCTGTGAAAATCATACTGAAGAAGCAAACAAAACTCACTGATTTGGAAGTGAGTAATCTCCCTTCTTCCAGATAGTCTGATTTTATTTGCCTGGCATGAGGCCCAGGCATCAGGAATTTGTAATACACTCCCAGGTGATGCTGAGGAGTGGCCAGGGTTGAGAACCCTGAGCCTGTAGGAGACAGACCAAATCAGTACTGCTGGTTGCCTCCGGGGAGGGAGGGAAAAGCACAGGATTGACAAGAAGAAATTTCATTTCAAATCTGAACCAAAAATAACTAAATGTTAGGACTTCATAATTTTGGCAGGTGAGACCACAGGTATTTGCTATGTTTTTCTCCACTCTTTCTCTATTTCTTGAAATTTAAAACACTTTTAAAGTTAAGAATAAGTTTGTGAATACATAGGAGTGTCATTCTGATGGACATAAATTATAATGCAATATGGTTGATTTGGTTTTACACAATCAAACCAAAGCCTATGCCTTCCAGTGGATTCCAACTGATAGCGACACTATAAGACAGAATAGAACTGCCCAATGGGGTTTCTAAGACTGTAATCTTTATGAAAGCATACTGACACATCTTTCTCCCTTGGAGCAGCTGGTGGGTTTGAATCACTGACCTTTGGTTAGCAGCTGAGCACTTAACCACTGAACGACCGGGGTTCCTAGAAGGAAATAAACACAGGCTTCACATATACAGCTGTTGAACCCTCATTGGAGGACCTCTTGAGAAATTTAGCATCAGGCCTCTTGACCACAGCTGAGACATTAATCCTCACTCCAGGAGTTCACCTTTGGCTAATTTCTGGCAAATACTACAATGGAGTTATTCAACAAAGTAGGAAAACAAGGTTGAATGGTAACAACAACAATGCCATTTACAAACAGAAACTATTTTTTTAAAAGATGTTTTTAGGTGCCACTGGGTTAATTCCAACTCATAGTGACCCTGTGTACAAGGGAATGAAACACTGCCCGATCCTGAGCCATCCTCACAATTGTTGTTTTGCTTGTGTCCATTGTTGCAGTCACTATGTCAGTCCATCTCATAGAGAATCTTCCTATTTTACATTGACACTGTACTTCACCAAGCATGATGTCCTTCTCCAGGGACAGGTTCCTCCTGATAACATGTCTAAAGTATATGAGATGAAATCTCACCATTCTGGCCTCTGAGGAACATTTTGGCTGTACTTTTCCAAGCAAGCAAGATTGTGTAATCTGTATATTGCAGGTTGTTAGTGAGTCTTCCTCAATCCTAATGCCTCGTTCTCCTTTATAAGGTCCAGCATCTCAAATTATTTGCTAGGGGTACAAATTGGATAATATGATGAAAGACTACAGCCCTGATACACACCTTTCCCGACTTTAAAACATGCAGTATCCCCTTGCTCTGTTTGAATGGCAGCCTTTTGATCTCTACACAGGTTTCTCATGAGCAAAATTAAGTGTTCTGGAATTTCCATTCTTTGCAAAGCCAATCATAATTTGTTATGATCCACACTGTTGAATGCCTTTCCATAGTCAATAAAATAGAGGCAAACATCTTTCTTGTATTCTCTGCTTTAGGCCAAGATCCATCTGACATACCCCTGGCTCCACTTCCTTTTCGGAATCCAGCTTGAATTTCTGGCAGTTCCGTGCTGATGCAGCAGCTGCTTTTGAATGATCTTCCGCAAAATTTTGCTTGTATGTGATATTCATGACACTGTTTAATAATTTCTGCATTCTGTTGAATCTCCTTTCTTTCAAATAGGCATAAACATAGATCTCTTTTAGTTGGCCGGCCAGGTATCCCTCTTAAGAATTTCTTGACATAGATGAATGAGCACTTTCAGCACTGCATTCGTTTGTTGAAACATCTGAATTGGTACTCTGTCAATTCCTGAAGCTTTGTTTTTCACAAGTATCTTCAATGCAGCTTAGACTTCCTCCTTCAGTGCCATCAGCTAGCTCTTGATCATATGCTGCCTTCTGAAATGTTTGAACACTGACCATTTCAACTTGATCCAGTGATTCTTTATTCCTTTTGTTGTCTTTTGATGTTTCCCATGTGATTCAATATTTTGCCCATAGAATCCTTCAAATACTGCAACTCAAGGCTGGAATTTTTTTCTTCAGTTCTTTCGGTTTGAGAAGTGCCAAATATATTCTCTTTGGGTTTTCTAACTCTAGGTCTTTGCACATTTCATTACACTATTTTACTGTCTTTTCAATCTGCCCTTCAAATCTTCTGTTCAACTCTTCTACTTCATCATTTCTCCCACTGTTCAAGAGCAAGTTTCAGAGTCTCTTTTGACATCCATTTTGGTCTTTCTTTCCTGTATTTTTTAATTATCTCTTGCTTTTTTTCACGTATGACATCTTTGATGTCATCCCACAGCTTGTCTGGTCTTCAGTCATTAGTGTTCAATGTGTCAAATCTATTCTTGAGATAGTTTCTAAATTCATATGGGATATACTGAAGGTTGTACTTTGGTTCTTGTGGACTTGTTTTAGTTTTCAGGTTCAACTTGAACTTGCTTATGAGCAATTGATGCTTTCTTCCACAGTGAGCCACTGGCCTTGTTGTGACTGATGATACTGAGTTTTCTTATTGTCTCTTTCCACAGATGTAGTCAGTTTGATTTCTGTGTATTCCATCTGGCAAGCTCCACATGTATAGTCGCTGTTGATGTTTTTGTAAAGATATTTGAAGTGAAAAAGTTGTTGGTCTTGCAAAATTCTGTCATACAATCTCCAGTGTCATTTCTACCAACAAGTCCAAATTTTCCAACTGTTGATCCTTTTTCTTTGTTTCCAACTTTATCATTCAAATCACCAGTAAATATCAATGCATAGTGATTGCATGCTTAATCAATTTCAGATTGCAGAAGTTGGTAAAAGCCTTCAATTTTCTCATCTTTGGCCTTGGTGGTAGGTGTGTATATTTGAATAACAGTTACAGTAGATGGTCTTTGTTTGTAGCTGTGTGAATATTATCCTATCACCGACAGCACTGTGTACTTCAGGAGAGTTGTTGGCATGTTCTTTTTGATGATGAATGTGACATCATTCCTCCTTAATTTGTCATGCCCAGCATGATAGGCCATACGATTGTCTGATTCAAAATGGCCAATACCAGTCCATTTCAACTCACTAATGCCTAGAATATTGATGTTTATGTGTTCCATGTCATTTGTTATCGTTTCTAATTTTCCTAGATTCAAACTTCATACATTCCATGTTCTTATTATTAATGGATGTTTGCAGCTGTTTCTTCTCATTTTGAGTCATGCCATATCAGCAATGAAGGTCCTGAAAGCTGGACTCTATCTAAGTCATTAAGGTTGAATCTAATTTGAGGAGGCAGCTCTCCTCAGTCATATTTTGCGTGCCTCCGAACTGAGGGGCTCAACTTCCAGTACTGTATCAGACAATGCACCACTACTATTCACAAGATTTGCACTAGCTAATTTTTTTCATAAGTAGACCATGAAGTCCTTCTTCCTAAACTGTTTTAGTCTGGAAGCTTAGCTGAAACTTGTCCACCATGGGTGACCCTGCTGATGTTAGCATACTGGTGGCATAGTTTCTAGCGTCACAACACACAAGCCACCACAGTACAACAAACTGATAGACACATGGAGTTTAGGAAGATAAGCACTTGCAATTTTTTAAAAAAATAACCTCATACATGGTAGTACTCAGCCTAGGTGCACAGCTATGTCATCCCAGTTGTTTTCAGCCTAATTGGTTGGTTTCCATGATGTACCCATTGCCTTCCAGGCAATTTCTACTCACAGTGATGCTATAGGACAGAGTAGAACTTTCCTGCAGGGTTTTAAAGGCTGTAAATCTTTACAGAAGCAGACTGCCACATCTCTCTTCCACAGAGTGGCTGGTTGGTCCAAACCATCAATCTTGCAGTTAACAGCTGAGCCCTTACCACTACAGCACTAGGGCGCCCTGTGTATGCTGTACCAGCTGATAAATATTTTTAATATCTACTCTGGTGTTCTTGATTATTTTGCACTAATCTATTTCCTTTCTTATCTTGCTGTCCAATGAGAACAGTAGCCTATGTCTTCAAGAATGCCACTAAAGATGCAGTCTGTAGCCAGAAAATGGAGCAAAGAGTATTACCTTCTAGAGGTAATCAGGTCTATTGTTATCAGGAGGCTTCACCTAATCACACAGAGACAGTAATCTGTAGGGAGTATCAGTTAATGCATGGAAGGCTACTATGGAGGAAAATATACTGAAGGTGGTGGGGGGACAAACTTTGGACAGATAATAGAAAATATGAGTTCTAATTCCTCCTCTGCTACAAAGTTTCTATGATGTTTTGTCTGTAATCCATCTTTTATTGTCATATTAGCTCCTCCTTCCCTTTTTAAAGATTCCAGCCAACAAACATTTCTTTTTCCATAAGGAAGTTCAAGTGTTCTTGGAAATAATTTGGCTCATTTGACATTGACAATCGTGTTGTCATTGACTAAGAGAAGACTTCTCCATAATAAATGTGGAAAGGGAACCTACAGGCAATGTCTGTTTTCCTATAGTACAGTGGCTCTATTTCATGATATATAATCAATGGATGGACTAATAAAGCACAAAACTTGGAATATAATGCATTGATTAATGACTGTCCCCCTCTGCACCTTATTCTACTGCCTCTGTAATCATGCTGATTGGTGGTTATTTTTTGACACATCTGTCTTCCTACCAGAACATGGGTTTCTCAGAAGCAGGAGTCTTGTCTTGCCCATGTATGTATGTCTAGTGCCTAGACCACAGTAAGCACTCAAATATTTCCTGAACTGACTAGAATTAACACAAAAAAGGAGTAAATGTGTATTCTATCTGTTACCGGTTCCCTTCTAGAGAAAATCATTTGGCCTTCTTTCTAGCTGTATGCAATGGACACTATGATTTGCTACCCTGATCCCTCCTTCCCGACCAAAGTACTATTCCCCAGTTGCCTGAAGTGTTGACAGCTGAGTACTCTCTCCTTAGTGGAAGACAGCAGTCTCAGCAAGGAACTGCACCTTTCCTAAGGGCACCCACATCAAAGGCAGAAGTATAAAAGACCTGTACTCTCACACTAACTGAGACAACTCTGCAGGATCATCCTAGCTCACTATCTGCGGGAGACCTTTGTTTCAACTGTGTTGTTTTGGTTGGGTGCTGTTGAGTTGATTCTAACTTACGGTGACAGAGTAGAATTGCCTCATAGGGTTTTCTTTACAGGAGCAGATCACTAGGTCTTTCTCCTACAGAGGCACTGGGCAGGTTCTAACAGCCAACCTTTTGGTTAGCAGATTAGCAACTGAACGCTTAACCATTGTACCACCAGGGCTCCTTTGCCTAATCCTGCAGCCCACTCTTCCCTCACAGGTGTTGGTTGACACTGAGAGCATCCCAAATAAACACCCCGCAGGCAAATTCCCCAGGTAGAGTCTGTAGCTGACATTCTGACATCTGTTTGTCAGAAGAGTCCTTCTGAAGCTTGATTCATAAAACATAAAAATACCTGTTGGAGACCAGATCCACTTCTGAGTTGAGTTTTTACTACAGAAGTCTGTAGGATAAGAAAGCAGAGCTGTAGTCTCACTGTGATTTGCTCAGTGATCACTCACAAGGCACTGCTCTGTCCCCTTGCGCCCCCTTCCACTCCTCTAGAAATACCTACATATCCCGACCCACAGACACTGTTACCATCTCACCAGACAAAAATCCCCTTCTTTGTTTCCAAAGTAACTAAACACTATTTAGTTGAAACAGAATCCCCTTTTCAGGAAGTACCTGCTTCCAATGTCTTGTAACTGTTGAACACATGAGAAGTTCAAGTCCCAGCCTCACCGTGGAGGGGTGGCTTATCCAATAAAAACCCAGTGCCACTGAGGCAATTCCAACTCATAGCAACCCTACAGGACAGAGTAGAACTGCCCCATAGAGTTTCCAAGGAGCACCTGGTAGATTTGAATTGGCAACCTCTGGGTTAGCTGCCAGCCAGCCAAGTGCCATCGAGTCTGCTGACATAGCACTTCACCACTATGCCACCAGGGTTCCCGAATTATCCAGTAGGTAAGGTAAACACAGTGCTTACCTTGCTTTCTAGATTCCCTGTAGTGAACAATTTCACTTTTTTTTTTCCCCACCACTTCCAAGACTCCTTCTAGGTATGGCTGGCACTTGTCTCTCTCCCAACCCCACAGCACCTTCCTACAGAATCAAAACCTCTTTTCAAATTTACAGTCCCTGACGGGAGTGGATGACCCAAGTAAGCAGGGTAAGCACGAGCTTACTTACTAATCTGTAGTGAATAATTTCCCCTCTTTGATGTGCTTACCTTGCCTATTAGATAATCTCCCCTCGCACAGCAAAATCCCCAGCTCAGCACACCGACCCTTGATACCTACCCCCCAAAAAACAAAACAAACCCAGTGTGCTCAAGTCGATTGCAACTCATAGCGAACCCATAAGGCAGGGTAGAACCACTCCATAGAGGTTCCAGGGAGCACGTAGTAGAGTTGGTGCTCCTAAGCAGATTTCGGTTAGCAGACGCAGCACTTAACCACTACGCCATCAGGGTGGTTTCCTGGTACCTACCAGTTGTTCTCAAAGCTTCATTGGCAGAGTTGTGCAGCTCAGGTTTTCCACTACCTGGAAAGCCTTTCATCTGGGAATGACTTCTGGACTCTGGCACAGGAAAAGTCCCTGACTGGCAGAGCTCAGTCTGGAGATTTCGCAGGCTAAGCCAGCCAGGAATCAACCACAAGTGAAGATCGTTTAGAGGAATAAGACTAATGGGAACAGTCAAACAGAGAGCTGACCTGACTGGTTTTGAGTTAACAATCTGGCAGCTAATTCCCTGACTTCTGTGCTGGAGATATCCACCTTCTTGTTGCCTCAGATGCCCACAGTGGACACAGGACCTGTCACGTAACTGTCTGGCATTATTATGCAAATGTCTCTTTATTAGTTTCTTAATAGTAAAGACTTTTTCTTGTATTTCTCCCTTCACCTGTGGGCGAAAACAGCAGGGGGGATTAAAGGAGGATATTTGACGCCAGCTACAAGTCCAACAGGGCTCCAGACAAGGCCAGCTGGTGAATCACTACCCCAACCCCATTGATGTCAAAGACAGGCAGCAAACTTAGAGATTTCCCCTGCATACTCATTACCCTCCACAAAAATGGAAAACTTTCTCAGGAGGCTCTAATGTTTCTCTTTCAATCATCCCTACCTCCCCTCCTACCATCAGTACAGCTTTTTCTTTTTATTTGATAAAATCAAAATCAGATGTGTTGTCATCAGGATACGATAAACTGTACTCTTGGTGTTCCATCATAATACCATGTTTGGAACCAAAGCCAAACAGGGGCAATGTCTTTCTTTCGAAGAAACATTGTTTTCAAGAATTAAATAAAATTCTCCCTCTTCACACCATTCTCAACAACTTCTTACCTCACCCATAGTACAATATTTTATGAAGATCTTTCTGTAGAATATCTTGAATATTTCAATATTTCAAATCAATTTATTTTATGTCTTCAGAATGACTGAATCAGTGGCCAAGCCAAGTGAATAAATAAAATATATTGGATGCTTCAGCAAATTCAGATTTACAAGCTAGGAAAAATTAAGGCGATATCTGAAATCTGGCTTTTGAGGAAAGGTTAAAAAAAAGTAGAAGTGGCAGAAAGACTACACAGCTTTGCTCTGTAAGCAAATAGAACTGATCTGGAGTGGAGATTTATTGGACTTTAATCTTAGCCATAGTATTTGGGGGACTTCCAGTGCCCATGCATTCTTACCAGGCAGTATTTACGAAGAAGTAGAAAAGCAGCAGCAATTCAGAAAAAGATTTTATTTCAGAATGGAAATGATTAATCAAGAATTCACATGGTCTATTATTATGCAATGAGAAATAATAAACTTTAAGTGGTGAAAGAAACAACTTAGTAAACAATCTTTTTACCCTGCAAACATATGAGGAAAAGAAGAGGTATAGACAACTCCAGTACCACATGAAACTGGAGATTTTATAATCCCTGCAAACCCCCGAAAAGTGGGTGATTTTTCTGAAACTGTAGTAGATACTGATTGAATAATTGCTATAGGTTTACTCTGTGGATCACAAGAAAAATAATTTTCTTACACTGAGGCCATGTCCTAACAACTAACTCACTAGGATAGAATGATCGTTTCTTCAGCTTCTTGTACTGTAATTTGTTCATCAAGAGCTGTTTGCAATCAAGTATCACTGTCAGTCATTACTCTTCAGTGGAGACAATGGCGATGGTGGTGATGAGATGGGAGTGACGAGGATTATGGTAGTAGAAAGAGGACGGCGATGGTACCGGTAACAGTGATGTGGTAGAGATGGTGATGGTGGTGACAGTTGTCACGGTGGTGAAGGTAGTGATGGCAACAGTGACGATGATGATGGTGGTAAGGCGAATGGTGATGCTGATAGAGAGCATGACCATGGGGCAACGATGACAGCAATGGTATTGATGATGGTGGCGGGAGTAATGTGGTAGATACAACAATAACAATAATACCAGTCTTTTGCAGAAATTATTTCTCTATTGGGAGATCTGTAAGATCCTAAACCTCATTTCTCAGCTTTCTTTATTCAGTCCTTAATAGGAATAGGTAAACTTATTTATTCAACCATTCAACAGGTATTTATTCAGTATCCATCACGTGCTAGCCACTGTCCAAGGTACTGATGATACAGCAGTAAACAAGACAAGCAAAACGCCCTGCCCTAAGACAGCCTGAGTTTTAACCAGTGAGACAGACAATAAACTAAATAGATAACCAAAATATGTCACATGTAGGTGTAATAATTTCTAAGGAGAGAAGCAAACCATGGGAAGGAGATAGGGAACATAAGCACGGGAGGGAAGTATGGTGGAACTGGATTGACAGTTTGGATGACTGTTCAGCAAATACTCTCTCCCAGAGTAAGGAGAGTATACTTCTCCACTTCATCAATGTTTGGCTTGGCCATGTGATTTCCTTTGGCCAACGGCATGTTATTGAGATGTGTTATAAGCAGAGATCTTCAGTTGCTTAACCTGCTTGGCTTGTCTCTTGTGTTCTAATGACATGCTAAAGAAGAGCATACTCTGGGTACCACTGGCCTTTCAATCTGGACCTCCACACAAGTATCCATAAGGTAGATCCGAACCTAACCCACAGTTCAAAGCAAAGCTGACAAGCTAAGCACATCCCAGGTCAACCAAGCTTCACTTGCATCCATAAATGGGGACATAAATTGCTTGTTATAAGCCATGGAGTTTGAGAATGGTTTGTTATACAGCCAAATTATGGCAATAGCTGACTAATACAGAGTAGTTCCAATTTTAAGTAGAGTGATCAGGATAGACCTCATTGGGAAGACAACATCTAAGAAAAAATCTGAAGAAAGCTATTGTGGATCGAATTGTGTCCCCCAAAAAGATATACTGGAAGTCCTAACATCTGTACCTGTGAAAATGACCTTGTTTGGGGAAATAGTCTTTCTTTGAAGTTGTTATCAGTTAAGTTACACCACAGGAATGTGAGTCCTAGTCCTAATTCTTTCTGAGTGGCATCTTATAAAAAGGGACAACAGGGAGAGACTCACACAGTGAGAGGACATCATGTGAGGATCCACTGACAAGCCAAAGAATGCCAAGAAATACCTGAGACTACAGAAACTAAAAGAAACAAGGAAAGATGTTTCCTAGAGCCTCTGGAAAGAGAGCTTAGTCTTGTCAATGCCCTAAATTTGGACTTGTAGCCTTCAGAACTGTAAGAAAAGAAATTTCTCTTCTCTGAAGCCACTCATTTCGTGTTATTTTTGTCATGGCAGCCCTAGGAGAGTAAAACAGTGCTGAAGCAACAAGTAATGTTGGTAAGTGCTGGAAGAGCATGCAGGCTGAGGGAACAGCAAGTACAGAAGCTCTGAGGTATGAATAGAAATGGCATGTTCAAGAAAGGAGGCTAGTATGGCTAGAACTGACAAAAAGTTGTCAGGTGCCATCGAGTTGGTTCTAACTCATAACAACCCCATGGAGAAAACACTGCTCGGTCCTGCACCATCCTCAGAACTGTTATGCTTGAGCCCGTCTTGTTGTAGTCACTGTTAATCTGTCTTGCTGATGGTCATTCCTCTTTTTCACTGACCCTCTACTTTACCAAGCATGATGGAACTGGTCCCTCCTGGTAACATGTCCAAAGTATGTGAGAAGTCTCATCATTCTTGCTTCCAAGGAGCTATTCCACAGAGGCTATTACTGAGCCTTTCACCATTAATTCACACGCATGGATTATCCTGTGATGAAAGACCAAAAGGCTTTTCATTTTTATAGTCTCTCTTGGCTTGGCTATCTCTTATTTATTTGGCACTATATCTTGCTTCTAGCTGTACTTCTTCCAAGACAGATTTGTTCATTCTTTTGGCAGTTCACAGCATATTCAATGTTCTTTGCCAATATCATAATTGAAAGGCAACAATTCTTCTTCAGTCTTCCTTATTCATTGTCCAGCTTTCACATGCATATGAGGTGATTGAAAATACCATGGCTTGGGTCAGGTGCACCTTAGTCCTCAAAGTGACATCCTTACTTTTTAGTACTTTTAAAAAGATCTTTAAAGACGTCTTTTGCAGCAGATTTGCCTGATGTGATATACTGTTTGATTTCTTGATTGCTGCTTCCATGGGCATTGATTGTGTACCCAAGTAAAATGAAACCTTTGACAACTTCAATCATTTTTCCATTTAACATGATGTTGCTTATTCATGCATTTGTGATGACTTCTGTTTTCTTCATGTTGAGGTATAATCTATACTGAAAGCAGTAGTCTTCAATCTTCATTAGTATGAGCTTTAAGCCCTTCTTCACTTTCAGCAAGCAAGGTTGTGTCATCTGCATATGGCAGATTGTTAATGAGTCTCTCTGCTATCTTGAAGCCTCATTCTTCTTTATATAGCCCAGCTTTTCAAATTACTAAAAATAGAAACTTTATAAGTAAATAAGGAGGAAGAATAATAGAAGGTGAGGCTAGAGAAGTAATGGGGATATGGGACAGATTGTGTAGGGCTTTGTAGGTCATAGTAAGAACACTGGGAGGCTATCAGAGGGTTTTGAACAGAAGCGTGACATAACTTGATTTTGACATGATCATTTTGGCTTCAGTATTGGTGGACAATAAATCATAGGGAGGCAACAGTAGAAACAAAGAGATCAACTAAAGGAGCCTATTGCCAAAATCCAAGTGAGAGACGGTGGTGGCTCGGCCCAGGGGTGTCTTTGGAGCCCTGGTGGTGTAGTGGCAAGAGCTTGGCTGCTAACTGAAAGATCAGAGGTTCAGATCCACCAGCCACTGTTTAGAAACTCTATGGGGCAGTTTTGTTCTGTCCTATAGGATTTCTATGAGTCAAAACTGACTCAGTAGGCACCTAGCAATAACTGCTAAAATGCAAGTGAGAGATGATGGTGGCTTGATCAGGGTGGTTGCGGTAGTGGCTTATTGTTTTATACCATCTCCATGGGATGGCCCAGATTCTTCATCGTCCCACCCAAGTAGCTGAGGCAGCTGAATCCATTAGGATTGGGTTCAGTGGTAGTTATCAAGAAGAGAGCAGCAAGATGAAAGCTTTCTCTCCCTCATCTACAATCTGTTGCTTAGCACATGGAGCGTCACCACTCCATCCCTCTATTGTTTGGGGGTCTTAGTGATTCACTGAAGGAGGATCTTTTCAGAGCAGCTCAGGCAGACACAAATACAACCTGACAGCCTAGCCACAGTCTCTTGTGTGAGTGGATCATTCCTGCTTTGTCTCAGTTTGTAACACATCTTTCATTCCAAGCCTTAGATGAAGAGATTGCCTGCATTCTGGGGGCCCTGGCTGTTCCTAATGTTTCACAGAGGCACTGAAGGGCTGGGATCCCTACATTCTAAACTTTCTTATTTTTGGTTATAGTAGGCTCCACTTACAATGAATTTGCTTGGCTCAGGCACTCCAATAACCCTCCACCTCCCCATGGTACCATATTGTCCTTAACCAACTGCTTCTCTACTTGGCCTTGGACCTCTGTGGTGTAATCGAAAGGCAGGCTTACTCAGTATTTTCCAAAGTCTGTGGGGGACCTTACTTTCTTTCTTCAAGTTTCATGCAAAACTTGGGAAAGTAGTTAAGTGTGTGTGTGTGTGTGTGTGTAGATGTGTGAGTATAGGTGTGTTAAGAAAGGATGCTGCTCAGAATATTTATTTGAGTAATATCAAATGTCATTCAATTATTATTATAAAAATATTATTATTTATTTGAGTTTATCCTCGCTGCCTTTGTTTTTTCCCCCTTGGCCCAAGTCCAAGAACACAGAGAATGTGTTTTCAAATAGAAGGTAATTTTTTCAAAGTCAAAAGATGACCTAAGATAAATGTGTCTATCTGTAAAAACATTGGAAAAGATTAGCAAATTGAACTAAATTGGTCCCAGTCCTCTCTCATTTTGTCAAGTGACCCCGAAAGAGAAAAAGGGAAAATTTGTGAAAAGTTATCAGAACAGCTGTTATGGACTGAATTGTGCCCCCCACCCCAAAAAAATGTGTTGAAATCCCAGCCCCCTATCTCTGGGTGTAATGTAATGCAATTACATCTAACATGATGTAAGGGAGCCCTGATGGTGCAGTGGTTAAAGTGCTCAGCTGATATACTAAATAAAGGTCAGCAGTTCGAACTCACCAGCTGCTTTGCAGGAGAAAGATGTGGCGCTCTGCATCTGTAAAGATTACAGCCTTGGAAACCCTATAGAATAATTCTACTCTGTCCTGTAGAGTCCCTATGATTTGGCAACTACTCAACAGGGTTTGCTTTTGGTTTAATGTGATGTTGTGCAATCACCTTCCATAATGTAACATAATGTAATCAGTCAGTTGAGGTCATACCAGTGTTGGGGGATCCTAAACGTAATCACTTTTGAGTTACATAAAGAACAGCTTAGACACAGGGATATACACAGTAGATACATGTACACATTGGGAAGACAGATTGTCTACAAGACAAAGAAGCAAGGAACACCTGTGACTACCAAGAAGGAAGGAATGGACATGGCTGAGACTCTGATTTGCACTTTCAGCCTCCAGAACTATGAGAAAGTAAGTTTCTGTTCACTGAAGACACTCAATTGTACTATTTGTGTTACAGCAGCACTAGGGAACTGATACAGCAGCCAAACACTGTTTCCTATTAGTGAATTATTGGTTTAGAAAACTATCCTGTCCTGACTTGCTGTAGATACATATATGATTTCATTTGGCTGGACTTCAAAAACAGGAAGACCTCAGGGAGAAGTTTTCTTCCTTTGCATTTGGAAAGGGAAGAAAAGGGGCAGAAGTACACATGAGGTAGCTAAGGAGGAAGAAAGATAAGAAGAAAATGGGCAATGGTGACACAGAAAGACTTAGATTCCAGAGAACTCAGGCAGGAGATCTAGTTCGTGATCAAGCTTTTAAAACCAGTTGCTCAGTGTACAGAATCAACATGATGACTCATTGTCCAAAATAGAAGGTGGTAGTGGCTGAGATAACCCCATCCAGAGTCTAAGCAGACACTCAGGGCTCATACCATCACCTACCAGTGTAATAGTGGACTGGTACTGGAACCCTGGGAAGATTCAGTTGAGCCACCTCACTGTACTTTTTGGAAACTAAAGCTCAATGTTAGAGGTCACCAAATCTGGTTTATAGTGCAGTCCATGGAAGGTGGTAGTGGCATTTCTAATGCAGTCTAGCCACAAGTATAAATGGCCGCAAGTGTGGCAGAAGAATTGCTAATTAAGAAATTAAAATGTTGTGGTAAATAAAAGAATCACACGATTACCATAATTGATACAGAAAAGGCTTTCGACAAAGTATAACACCCATTCCTGATTTTAAAAAAAAAACTCCCAATAGGTGTAGGAAGGAAATTTCTCAACATAATAAAGGGCATCTACACAAAACCAGTGGCTAGCATCATGCTTAATGGAGAGAGGCTAAAAATGTTCTCCTTGAGAACAGAAACAAGCCAAGGATGCACTTTATCACCACTTCTATTTAACATCATGCTGGAAGTCCTAGCTAGAGCAATAAAGCAAGAAAAAGAAATAAAGGGTATCCAAACGGGTAATGAAGAAGTTAAATTGGCCCTATTTGGGGGTAATATGATACTATATATACAAAACCCAAAAGACTCCATGAGAAAACTACTAGAAATAATGAAAGTAGAGCAGTAGGATACAAGATGAACATACAAAAACCAGCTGAATTCCAACTGCTAAAGAAAACAATGAAAAGGAAATCAGGAAAACAATACTGTTTACAGTAGTCCCTAAAAAAATAGGATACTTAGGAATAAATCTAACCAAAGATGTAAAAGACCTATACAAAGAAAACTACAAAACACTACTGCAGGAAACCATAAGAGACCTACATAAATGGAAAAACATGATAGGTAGACTAAACATTGTAGAATGACAATTCTGCCCAAAGCAATTTACAAATACAACACAATCCTAGTCTAAATACCAACAATATTCTTTAAAGAGATGGAAAAATTTGTCATTAACTTTATATCAAAAGAAAAGAAGCCCTGGATAAGTAAAGCCCTACTGAAGAAAAGAAAGTAGGAGAACTTGCACTGCCTGACCTCAGAACCTACTATACAGCTATGGTAGTCAGAACAGCCTGGTACTGGTACAATGACAGATATATTAACCAATGGAACAAAATTGAGAACTCAGATATAAATCTATCCACCTGTAGTCACCTGGGAAACCCTGGTGGCATAGTCGTTAAGTGCTACATGGCTGTTAACTAAAACGTTGGCAGTTCAAATATACCAGGCACTCCTTGCAAACTCTACAGACAGTTCTACTCTGTCCCATAGGGTTGGAATTGACTCAACAGCAGTGGGGTTTTTTTGAGTTTTTTTTTTTTTTTTTTTTTTTTATGATCACTTGATCTTTGGCCAGTGCCCCAAGTCCATAAAGTGGGGAAAAAGACAGCCTTTTTAACAAATGGCACTGGCAAAGCTGAATGTCCATCTGCAAAGAAAAAGAAACAGGACCCATACCTCACAACAGATACAGAAACCTAATTCAAAATGGATCAAAGACCTAAATATAAAGCCTAAAACTATAAAGTTCATGGAAGAAAAAAATAAGATCAATGCTAAAAGCCCTATTACACGGCACTAACAAAATGCAAATCATAACCAACAACACATAAACTCCAGAAGATACGCTAGGTATCAGGATCTTCTAAAAATTAAATACTCATGTTCATCAAAAGACTTCACCAAGAGTGAAAAGAGAAACTACAAACTGGGGGGAAATTTGGCTACTAAAAATCGGACAAAGTTCTAATCTCTAAAATCTACAAGAGAATTCAGCACGTCTACAACAAAAAGATAAATAATCCAATTTAAAAATGGATAAAGGAAATGAACAGACTCTTCACCAAAGAAGACATTCAAGTAGCCAACAGACACATGAAGAAATGCTGAATATCACTAGCCATTACAGAAATGCAAATCAAAATCACAGTGAGATACCATCTCATCCCAGCATTACTGACAAGAATCACAAAAACAGGAAATAACAAGTGTTGGAGAGGTTGCAGGGAGATTAGAGCACTTATGCACTGCTGGTGGGAAAGCAAAATGACAAAACAACAATTTTAGAAAACAATACGGTGCTTCCTTAGAAAAGTAGAAATAGAAATACCATGTGATCCAACAATCTCACTCCTAGGAATATATCCAGCAATCGCACTCTTAGAAATAACAGTTATTGCATGAATAAACACACGCACACCCATGGTCACTGCAGCATTGTTTACAATAGCAAAAAGTTGGAAACAACCTAGATACCCATCAACAGAGAACAAACAATGGAGTGTTATGTAAGAACAAAGAACAATGATAAATCTGTGAAGCATCTCACAACATGGAGGAAACTGGAGGGCATTATGCTGAGTAAAATAAACACAAAAGGACAAATATTGTGTGAGACCACTACTGTAAAAACTCATAAAAGCTTTACACATAAAAAGAAACAATCTTGATGGTTACCAGGGAGGGGAAGGATGGCAATGGAAAAATATTAAATAGACAATAGATAAAAGGCGACTCTAAAGCCATTGCCATCGAGTCAGGTCTGGCTCATAGCGACCCTTTGGTAAAAGGTAAAACAGTACACAACACTGGGGAAGCCAGCACAACCTGTCCAAGGCAAGGTCATGGAAGCTCCATAGACATACCCAAAGTCCCTGACGGACTGAATTGCTGGACTGAGGGCTTTGGGGATCACAGTCTTGGGGAACATACAGCTCAATTGGCGTAACATAGTTTGTAAGAAAATGTTCTACATTCTACTTTGATAGGTGGCATCTGGGTGAGTGGCCATCTGGGATACCCCACTGGTCTCACCTCTTTGGGAGCAAGGAAGAATGAATAAAACTAAAGAAACAAGAGAAAGACTAGTTTAAAGGACTAATGGACCACAACTACCATGGCCTCTGGCAGACTGAATCCAGTACAACTAGATGGTGCCCAGCTACCATCACTGACGGCTCTGAGAAGTATCACAATAAGGGTCCAGGACAGAACTGGAGAAAAATATAGAACAAAATTCTAACTCAAAAAGAAAGACCAAAGTTTCTGGCCTGGCAAGGATTGGAAAAACCCTGAGAGCATGGCCCCCAGACACTCTTTCAGCTCAGTAATGAAGTCAACCCTGAGGTTCACCCTTCAGACACAGACTGGATGGGCCCATGAAACAAAAAAGAGACTAAAGGGGCACACTAGCCTGGGGGCAACGACTAGAAGGCAGGAGGGTTCAAGAAAGCTGGTAACAGGAAGCCCAAGGTTGAGAAGGGAGAATGTTGACATGCTGTGGGGTTGTTAATCAATGTTATAAAGCAATATGTGTACTAACTGTTTAATGAGAAACTGGTTTGTTCTTCAAACCTTAATCTGAAGCACAATTTTTTAAAATGCTGCTTTGGGATATCAAATTCATATTTGGTTCACAACACATGAGGGCTGGAGAAGATATTGAAGCCGAACCACTGTTCTATTTGGCTTCTCTCCAGGGATGAGATTTGAGGATGAACCAAAAGTATAAAGATAGTTGAAAAGGAAAAAGTAATTGGGTGGCTCCCATCAGCTGACAGCAGTCTGCAGGGCGTCAATGAAATCTCCATTTCTGACTGATAGCCCTCATAGCATGCTTTCTCAGGTGACGCCAGGAATGTCCTACCTTTGTACCCTTGCCTTCCCGCCAACCACGTGGCCTTTAAATAACTGCTGTAATTGTAAGTGACCCTGAGATTTTCATGTATTCTCTCATTCCAGTCATGTTGTAATATAAGGCTCAAGGAAAGAGAAGTTCGATAATTTGCATAAGGACACATAACTTGTCAGCAACAGAAGCAGGTTTCTGCAACAAGCAGCTCAATGCTTTCTCCATGAACTCTGCCCTTCCCCCACTGGAAATAAATAAATAAAGCTCTTGATCAATAACTGGAGGGCCCAGCTAAATGCTAGAAATGATTAAGAAGTAAAAATGCCCTGAAAATGCATAGGTGAGTAGATTCTGTAAGATGAGCGAGAAAAATAATTGCTGCAAGCTAGCGTAAAGACCCAACTGTCATCAGAAGGAAAGAATAAACAACTACTTGATTATCTGGCCAGGTGGTCAATAAAAGGAAGAAATTGAGTGGTACAAACCTCAAGCACTGCTAGATCATGTGTCTAAGATAGCAGGACAGAGTCAAATGCTAAAGGAAATATAGCATTTTGTAAGAAAAACCCTTACAAAATTCTCTTTGTGTAACAGAAAGCAAGAGCCTTAGATGGACTTCTTTTATGAAACAAAAAAATTAAAACTCACCACCACATGACTGCAAATAAGAGAAAATAATGCTGGTTATTTTAAGAAAAAGAACTAAGTAACAGGCTATCGAAGACTAACAGGATCAATGAGAAGCTGGATGACAAGGCTTGGACCCAGGCAGGACCCAAGGGTGTTCTGTAAGTAGCAGAAATCACAGCCAAAGTCCTATTTCTCCCCACCAAACCAAAAACCCATTGCTGTCTAATTGATTCCAACTCATAGTTACCCTATAGGACAGAGTAGAACTGCCCCATAGAGTTTCCAAGTAGCAACTGGTGGATTTGAACTATTAACCTTTTAGTTGGCCCCATAGTTCTTAACACAATGCTACCAGGGTTTCCCCTATTGCCCCAAGCACAGTATTTTCCTCCAGCTTCTGCTGCCACTGCTATATATATGGCCTCCAAACTTTTTCTATGCCTCTGTGCCCTTTGTTTAATATTGATTATCCCAGGAGCAAATGTCTACTTGGCCATTTGAACATTGGCTGTACCAGGGCATAGACAGAGGTGGCAACCAGACTGCTTTGACTTCCATAATGTTCGCCATCACAGAAGGCTGCAATAACTACTGCCTTTCTACCAAGACCATGCACAATGGGTATGTCTTAGTTAGGGGAATGCTAACTGCTGTTACAAATAAACCCCAAAGTTTAGTGGTTTGATTCAATGGAAGCCTATTCTTCAGTCATGTAACTGTACAATGCAGGTATTACCTTAAAAAACTGCTGTAATTGTAAATGACCCTGAGATTTTCATGTATTCTCTCATTCCAGTCATATTGTAAGATAAGGCTCAAGGAAAGAGAAGTTTCATAATTTGCATGAGGACACATAACTTGTCAGCAACAGAAGCAGGTTTCTGCAACAACCAGCCCAATGCTTTCTCCATGAACTGGTTGGTGGTCAACTTCCACATGATTACTCAGGACCCAGGCTCTTTCCATATCGTGCATCTACTTTCCTCTTGGGCCTTGTAAGTCTTTGTATTCAGCTGGAGGACAGGTAAAAACAATAAATGCACACCCCCTGCTTAAGCTCCTTGGCCCAGAAGTGACATATATTACTACTACTCTTATTCCATTGGTAAGAACCAGTCACATGAACTCATCTACAGGTAAAAGGGCATGAGAAATGTAGTTTCTGGCAAGTAATTGCTTCCTATCACTGACTCCACAATTTGCAATGGGAAGTCCACATCTGCAGTGCGCAGCTAGTTGTCCCTATTAAGTGAGACTCCCTACAAAGAGAGATGGGGGCCAACAGTAAGGGTTGGATCAAGTGTTTGACACCGAAAGCCAAACAATGTTGGCTATAAAATTTATTTCCAGACATTGGTAGGCCAAGCCAAGTGCCGTCGAGTCAGAGGAAGTCTATATTTTAATTTAAATTAAGTTAGATGTACCTTCTTCACCAGAGTTTATAATTCCCAGGGTTGGGTGTACCCTGAGAGGTCTACATGCTGCCCATGGTAGAATTTCCCTCTGACAGCCTGATTCAGTCTGTATCGCCAAACCTCCTCAAGGAGAAGTCTTTCAGTTGGGTTGTTTCAGGATAGAAGCAATAGAAAAGCCTAATCAAAGAGGAACCCAGAGAGGTAAAGGAATCTTAAAAGCCAAAGCCACTGTCATCAAGTCAATTCCATCTCATAGTGACCTGATAGGACACAATAGAACTGCTCCATAGAGTTTCCAAGGAGCACCTGCTATACTTGAACTGCCAACCTTTTGGTTAGCAGATGTAGTACTTAACCACTGCACTACACTACCAGGGTTTCCATTAAAGCACTCTTAGGCATGAGATAATCAGCAGCTTAATGAACAGGTTCTTACAATTACTTGACTTCTTCATCTTCAGCACTGATTTCATCCTAGGGCTGGCTCTTCTTATGGCCACAAGTTGGCTGCCAGCGACAGTCAGGACTGAGTGCTTATGCACATCTTTACAGAAAGAGAGAAAAACCTCTCCCCCAACTACAGAATACAAGAGCTTCCTCCTTCCTTCCAAGTTACAAGGCATAACTACATGCCCCAGCTTAGAGCATATACCAGCTTCTGGACCAAAAACAGTCACCAGGGGAATAAATGCCACATGCTGGCTGGCCTGGACTAATCAAGGTCCATTCCTGGAGCTTGCAATACACTGCCCTTTCCAGTAATTACATGAGGAAGACAAACAAAATTGGGGTTCCATAGTCAAAGAAGAATGGATAGTGAGGGTTCAATCCACCCAAACCCATTGCCGTCAAGTTAATTCCAACTCATAGCTACCCTATATGACAAAGTAGAACTTCCCTGTGGGGTTTCTGAAGAGTAGCTGATGGATTTGAACTGCCAACCTTTTTGTTAGCAGCTGAGCTCTTAACCAAGCACTACCAGGGCTCCAGTCAATCAATAAACCTGAGGAAAAAAAAAAACACAAAGCCATTGCTGTCAAGTTGATGTAGACTCATAGCAACCTTACAGAAAAGGGTAGAACTTCCCCATGGGGCTTCTAAGGAGCACCTGGTAGAATCAGACTGCCAACCAACCCTTTGGTAAGCAGCTGTAGCTCTTAACCACTATGCCACTAGGGTTTCCTCAGTCAATCAGCAGCATCCACTAAAGGTGAAAATGCTTCTTTCTGGTAAGACAGGTCATTCCATGTTGGGGTAGTACTAATTACTAGAAAGTCTTTTTTTATGCTTGAGTCCAAATCTTGGTCCTAGCTCTACTCTCTGAGACTCCACAGCATAAGTTTATACTTTCTTCCCTATGGTGTATATTCAAAAGTTTAAAGACAATTATTATATGTCCTTACACTACCTCTAAGTTTTCTCTTCTTTATGTTGAACCTCATTGCTTTTCTCCCCCCAAATATCATCTCCTACCCCCTCATCATTCTTGTCTTTCCTTTATATTCATATTTCAATTTGATGATATCTCTTTTGCATGGTAATTTCCAGGACAGAAGAACAAGAGTTCTTTGTTCTTCCTACAACCCCTCTCTTAATACAGTCAAAGATTGTGTATTTAATTGAAGTAATGGAAGCTGCCCTAACATACAAACTCCAATATCTCAATGCCTTTAAACAATAAATATTCTTTTTCACTCACATATAGTCCAAATTGGCAGGTAACTCTCCTCTAAGCCATGTTTCAGGGACCCAGACCCCTTCCATCTTGTGGCTCTTTTATATTCAATACAGTTTCCAAAGTCTTTAATCTGTGTCAGGACAAAAGGGGAAAGAACATGGAATATTATGTGTGGGCAGTTTTCATGGGCCAAGTCTGGACACGTAGTACCTCACTTCTGCTTACAGTCTGTTGACCAATACTCAATCACATGACTATACCTACCTGCAAGCAAGACTGGGAAATAAATATATGCCAACTACTACAGATATTCAGCACTGGGCAGCTGCATTCCATTGCTGGTTTTTCCTGAGCTTGTTACTGACTAAACTCTACTAGATTTTATCTTCATGGAATGCTGCTAAACTGACCTCCCCATCCTATAATTATAGATTGCATCTTTTCAATGTAGGGGCTGGGCTCCTCGTTTTCTCCACTCATTGCTGACTTGAGCTTTCTGTTCTGCCTGCTGCTTTTACCATTTCTCCTCTCTTTATGTCATCTCTTTGGTTATCAAATAACTAAGAACTACCTGAAGAAGAACAATTTTGAGCTGAATACAATCAGTATTTTTAAGTCAAGCAATG
Organism: Heterohyrax brucei; assembly: GCA_028571685.1. Classification (NCBI taxonomy): domain Eukaryota; kingdom Metazoa; phylum Chordata; class Mammalia; order Hyracoidea; family Procaviidae; genus Heterohyrax; species Heterohyrax brucei. The sequence continues at coordinate 22,908,521 of CM053166.1, read as the reverse complement.
CTGCTGACCTGTTTTTAAAGGTACTAAGGGCCCAAAAGAGTTACTAATTAACATCCTCAGTGAAAAATCACAGTTAACCTTACCACTTTCTATCTCTTTTTACCACTGCTTTCTTTTCCCCCCTCTGAATTTGCCAGTAGACTTCCAGATTTTCTGTTGGTTCAGTCTTCTGCATCTTCATCTTCAACGTCACATGAGAAAAGAGAGAAAATTGTACAACTGGCTTTGCTCTGGGAATTTTGAAAATGAATTTGAAGTCTAGGTTGTTTTTGTGGCTTTGTGGGCCAGAGCATTTGGTCTGTATCTCTATTTCCAACACATAATGCAAGACGTGTCGTCAATGGTGCCTCTGTCTTTCCCTGGAAAGCACCATCAAACAAAGCTCATCTAAACGAACTCCACAGACTCCTCTCCCATGGCAAACCAGGGAAGATTTTCCTCACTCCAAAACACCATTTTCAAGCAAACAGCCATTATTGGAATGTCCTTAAATGGCATTTGCTGTAGAATAATTCTCATTAATTAACAGGCTTATTAAATACTGGACACAGCATTTAACCACTACACCTCCAGGATTTCCAAGTACCATATAGGTAAAAAAATATATATATATATATATATTTTGAATGACTCTTTCCAAAAAGCCAGTGTGTAGCACAACTTCATAGTATCACAATTTTTATAGAGCTGGAAGACATTCACAGACTTATTCACATATTTAAAGACTTACTAAGCATCTACTATGCACCAGGCACCAGAGTGGGTGGTGGAGAGAGAGACAAACCCCTGACTAGAGAGGCTTCCAAGCCAGTAGGGGAGAGACACATAAATTAGTAATTTGATACATACTTTAATAGAATTGGTGGCATAGTGGTTAAGAGCTTGGCTGCTAACCAAAAGATTAGCAGTTCGAATCCACCAGCAGCTCCTCAGTAATCCTACAGGGCAGTTCTACTTTGTCCTATAGGGTAGCTGTGAGTCAGAATCAACTCTACAGCAATGGGTTTGGGTTTGTTTGTTTTTGGTTTATAATGTATTTTATAAAATGTGGTGGGAAGATATTAGTCCTGGATAAGATCTTACATATCATCAATCCAGTCTTTCTCAGTCTTTTAGAATACACAAGAAAATCCCTAGATTACCTCTCACGAAACAATATCCTCTCCGTCTCCCAGGAGGAGTGAAACTATTAGGAACATGGAGTTGTCTTCCGTGGATCTTGGTCAGCCCAGAGATATGGTTACACTTTACTTTTTTGGTAGTTTAAAAAAAATTCCCAATGTTTTCTAAATATTGTGACACATTTAAAAATATCCTTCCTATTCTCCACTCCCACCAGCCCAGTTAGGAATAGATCATCTAATCCAGGCACCCCGTTTTAAAGATGAAGGCCTTGAGATCCAGAGAGGGAAAGACCAAAGCGCAGGGACCTTGGTGCCTCTAGTGTTGTTTGGGATTCATAGATGAAATAGAGATAATGAAAGAAATAGCAAAGCTGGTGTAAAGACCAGTGTAGCAATTGCATTTCAAATGTGGTTCACCAACCAACAGCATCAGCCTCATTTAAAAAAAAAAAACCAACCCACAGCCACCCAGCTGATTCCAATACACAGCAACCCTATAGCACAGAGTAAACCTGCCCCCAAAAGATCCAAGGAGCAGCTGGTGGATTTGAATTGCTGGCCTTTTGGTTAGCAGCCAAACACTTAACCACTGCGCCACTATGGCTCTAGCCTCATCTATGAAACCAGTAAACCTGCAGAATCTTGGGCACCACCCAAGACCTACAAAATCAAACTTTGCATTTTAAAAAGATTCTCGGGTGATTTGTACATACTAAAGTCTGAGAAGTACTGCCATAACAGTCATCGTTAATGCCCTCATCCTAGGTCTCTGCTGCCCACCTGAGATCACCAGCAGGTGTGGTAGACAGTTTCCAACATGCCAAATAACTTTCCGCTTCAAAGTCCTGCGTTTAACTTCTTGCAAGTATTTTGGAGTTAGTACCCCAGGGAGAACTTTCAAAGGGAAGTGAAAGTCAGTGAATAAATGCTACATCCTCCCCACTCTTAAACCCAAGAAGTTGATGACTCATCAGCTGCTATTGTTTGTCCAGTGATGCAAACATCTTGCCTAAAGGAATACCAAATAATCCCGAAAGATTTTTGTCCTAAAGCTGAATGGAAGATCATACTGATCTTCATCAAGATCTACCCTGTTCAAGCGATTGTTTTTTTCCCCTGGCTTCTTGTGATTCCTCTACCTCTTGGTCATCTCCCAAGATTTAGGATTACCGCAGGCATGGGAAAATGGCACCCAGTAATTTCTTGCAAACTGACTCCACCTGCTTCTTTCATACAGTTCCCCATGTTGCTTTGGGAATTCAACCAACAGTAGCTACCTTTCAAAGCCTTCAGTCAGACACTGATATGACTGAGGCTGGAATTTCAGGGCACAACTTTCTTTATTTGGGTTGGTTTTTAATCAAAGGCTTGCCCTTCTCTTGTCACACTGACCATAGTCCCTCAGGGTCTCTAATTTCCTTACTCTTTCTGAGACAAGTCTTTGGTGGATGATGAATGTTGATATTCTGCCACCTAGTGGAACAACTGGCACTGCAAGGATGGAAGCCTAAAGGCTGAAAAGAAGCCATCGATAATGTAACATCATGCTCTTACTGAATGTTTATCACGCAGACCACTCAACACACAGGTACTCATTTATTCTTCCTTACAACCCTATAAATAATGTGTAATTTGAATTTCGCAGGCAAATAGTGACACAGGGAAGAGACAAAAACCGATAAAGGAATCTATTATTCAAGATCCAACTATTCCCTGCTTCGATTTTTTTGTTGATACCAAGTGTTTTCATTAATGGAAGCATGCTGAATCATTGGATATCAATGAGTTTTTGGTAGGTAATATGAATTTTTTCTTGCCCCCTCCCACAAGCCTACCCTATAGAGTTCAGAGAGATATAGGTTGCCCCACTAACTTTACTGTCAGAATCCCCTTGAGTCCACTGGGGCATATGTGTTCCCAAATTTTTTCTCAAAATTTCTCTTTTTCCCACTCAAAATTCCCACACCCTGTAGAAACAGTAATTTTCAGCCTATTCCACCTTTTTTTTTTTTCACTGTCAAACAGTCTTAAAGGCCCTCACCTTGCAGCAGCATGCACTAACAATGGGAAATCAGGTTCCCAATGAACCTGAAAGGCCAAAAATGTTAGTGGGTAACCATCTATTCCACTAGTCATGGAAAGGTTAATGAGTGGATTATACCTTTGGGTAATTAAGGCTCAGTTACACATGTGGTCTTTCAAGAAACTGTGTGGAATAGGCTTCGGAATCATCGCACTGGAGGAGAGAAAGGCTAAAATGTTTGTCCACCTATGCCCACTTCTCACTGGTTGAGGATTCATCCAGAGGTGTAACTCATGCACAATTGTGGGTTGCAACTAATTATGGCTGAGAACTTCTTTAGAAAAGAAGCATAGAGATTCAGGCTTTCAAGGTGGCCAGCCACCAGCACGCTGGAAGCCAACATCATGTACCAATAAGTGGAATAAGATTCTGGCCTAGGTATATTTGACTCCAAAATCCAGCTCCTAAACTATCATACTGTCTCAGTAGCTCAGCCATATAAGAAGTTTATCAGTTGTCAAGTTCTTGTCTGCCTGGCAAGTTCTCCCATGAAATCAGAGCTCTAGCCAACAGTCAGTCAGAGCTTGAGTTCTCACGTTCGTTCTGGTTCACACTGTAATTTGAAGTCAGGGTTTGTGTTTTTCTGTGGATTCCCTGACTCACTATGGGTGACTATGGTCTAGAGTCTGCTTCATCTCACCATGTTCGTGAGAAGATATGCTACATCAGCTCCTTGAGCTTTGGCCTGGAAGGACCTGATAGATGGAAATCCTAAAGAAACCAGCTGCCACCAAGGGCAGATTTTAGACATATGGTGCAGCAGCCCCACAGCTCTTGACTTTATCCAGGGCTTCCAGTCTTTGCATTAGTGTCTTGTTCAATATCAACAGAAAACAAATTATTATTAGGGAAAGAACATGGCCTTTTGCCAGACATATCTGGGTTTCAATCTGAGCTCTACCTCCTACCAGATGCATGAGCTTGAAAAGGCCACTTGACCTAAGTCCTTTGCTGTATCTGTCAAATGGGGCTGATAATATCCACCACCCTTAAGGATGTTGCGGTGATTGGATAAAATAATATGTGTAAAGCAAACCGTGAAACCATACTTGTCATGAAACTACTTTATTTGGAAGGTGCAAATAACAAAGATAGCAAACTGAGACCGAAAGGGAATATAACCAATAAAGGGCACGTTATTAAGCCAGCTACCACTGTGGGTAACTGGAGCGCCATCCTAGGAAGACTCTGGGAACAGGATAAAACTCACAGCTCAGAATTGCTCTACTCAATGGCTGAGGGAACTGTGGTATTTGTAAGCCAATTCATGAACACCATCAGTTGAGAGCTACTCCAGGAGAGTGTTAATGCTTCCACCTTCCCACAGTGAGGGACTGAAAGCGGGCACAAATTAGTCCTCAGGCACATAGATGTAGACACTGCAGTTGGAAGTGGCCAGAGCACCCTGAAAGATTGTTGGCTACAAACAGGGCACCACAACATCTGCTCTGAGTAGCCAGCCCATGCCACACACAGAGGATCTGTTCAATATATTGACCTCAATCTCTTGCCCCTTCTCTAGCCACTCGCCTTCAAAATCTCTCTTCTGCCACTGTGCTGAATACAGTGTGTATAACCATGTTCTCATTTAATTCTGACTCATTCTTAGTCTCTTTTCTAGACTACATTCAGCATTTCTCTCCAGTCTGTACCATTATTCTCTCCTACACTCTGTCTTTTGCTCAAGTATCCCATGCTTAAGCCATTGTCCTGTATTTCTCCCTCTAGTTTGATCATTAACTTCTCTCCCAACTGTTTAGGAGTCAGTCTTTGTGACTTTTCAGAAGTCACTTCTCCCATGACTTGCATTAGCAAAAGCTTTTGCTTCTCTCTTGTTCCATAAAAGGTCAGGTTACCCACTGAAGATGAGTATTAAGGTGAAGAACACTGTGACCAACACTGGGGATTGCCTAGCCAATGGATATTCCTCCATCTCCTTTTTCTTCTTGCCAAGAACACACTAACCTTTCTTTTTTAAAAAAAAAAAACCTTCAAGAAGTCACGTTTTTCAGAGGAGGTCAAGACTGTACCCAGCACCAGAGAAAGAATACTTTCTGTTCTTAGCTAATCAGAGTTCTAGCCTTTCCTTTGCAGGTGGCTGATTTAGACGCTGTCTAATTGGGCAATTCTGGCCAACGAGACCTAGAGAACGTCCACTGCAGGCTCCTGGAAAGACTTTCCTTGCTTAAGAAAGAGATCTTTTTTTTTTCCTTCTGCCTCTAGATACTGTCAACTGCATGTAACACCCAGAATTGCCACAATCTTCTTGGAACCATGAGAGAAATCCAAGAGGATCTCAGAGTAGTGGAACTAGAATCACTATGTCATTGAGCTACGGATTTCACCTACCCTCGAGCCAACCTGTTTCATTGTTTAAACAATTTTTGTTGGGCCATGTGTTACCTGCAGCCAGGCACACCCTTAAATGACATCGTAAAGTCCTTAGACTTTAGTTTTTAAAATATGAGAGAACAATTTTAATGCCCGAACGACCTGTCACAAATGCTCATAACTGTATATTTTCACTGCCTTTGCTACATTCTCTAACATTAGTGTCATGATGTATGTGAAGTCAGTAAGAATCAGCCAGAACACACACAGGAGCACATCTTAATGAGCCCATTAGGCCTTTAATTAGTGCAATTTCTGAAAAGGCAGGTGGAAATGGAATTTTTCTTATACTGAAGAGCAAGCTAACCAAATTATGTAATATTTGTAGAAGTGTTCTGGATAAAACCTGAGGTAGTGTGGTTTATGGCTCCCTTCAAAGAATACAATTTTCTTTCAATAAGCAGGCCTATGGCAAATCCTTGGGTTCAGAGAAATTCCTTTATAAAAATATACATTGTCTCTGTCTAATGAAAGAAAGGCTTCTTAAATTGGAATTTGACTTGAGGGAATCTGAGAATTCCCTGAAATTATAAGCAGCATTTTGTGTCTATGTGCAAATGTAAATTTCTCTAAGAAGATACTAAACTTGTATGAGGGTCTCAAAGAAGTTTGTGAACTGCCCCCTCCCACCAACTCCGGAAAAAGAATTAAGAGTCACTGCTGATGTAGTTGTTTTGTAAATCTGGACTTTCTTAAAGAAGCATACACTAACATTTGAAGGCCAGCTGACTGAAGGCCTACCTAAAAATATTTTGAGGGACCAATGTTCACATCCATTTTGTGATGTACACCAAACTCATTGCCATTGAGTAAAGTCTGACTCACACAGACCCTAGAGGACAGGGTTGACTGCCCCATAGGGCTTCCAAAGCTACAATCTTTATGGAAAGCCTGGCTTCTGGGAAGATTTTCCTTGCTTGTGAAAGGAATATGGGTTCAAACTGCGAAACTTGTGGCTATCAGTTAACTGCTTTAACTGCTGCGTTACCAGGACTCTTTGGGATACACACCAAATGCACTTACTTTCACAAGGGCCCTTAGTCCCTATGGGGAGAAAAATGTGAAGGGGACTTTGGAACTAGTGGTTATGTCCCCTATTTCTCAAGAGGTATGGTAGATTTCTGTAGTAGTGGTCCCAAATTTTTCCCATGTCTCTGTATCCAACCCTTGGACAGTCCCCCCCACCCTTATTGACTCTGAGGTTGGCCATGTAATTTGCTTTGGCGAAAAGAACCATAGAAGTTGTGACAGAAGCAGAGACTTGAAAAATGTTCACACATTGGGGCTTTCCCTCTCTTACTGCTCTTAGGCCCTCTGCCACCTCTGCCATATAAAGCCTAGGCTAGCCTGCTGGATGATGAAAGTCCCATGATCCAGTTACCCCATCCTCTCCTGTCTACAATCAGTAAACTCTCAGAAGCAGAGCTATGTATCTAGCTGACAGCTATCTGCAGGGGTATATGACCCAGCTGAGACAGCAATAGAATCACTCAGCTGAACCCAGCCCAAATTGCCAACCCACAAAACCTCAAGCTAAGTAAGTGGTTTGTTTTAAGTCACTAAGTTTTGGGATGGCTTATTATGCAGCAAAATCTAATTGATGCAAAAGGGAGGTGTTTTAGTCACTTAGTACTGCCATAACAGAAATGTTACACATGGGTGGCTTCAGCAAAGAGAAGTTTATTATCTCATAAACTTGTAGTCTTGTAGACTAGAAGTCTGAATTCAGAGCACCAGCTCCAGGGGAAGGCTTTCTCTCTCTGTCAACTCTGGAGGAAAGTCCTTGTGATACATCAGTCTTCCCCTGTTCTGGGATCATCTCAGGTCAGAAACCTCAGTTTCAAGGATATGCTCTGCTCCTTCACATCTGCTTTCTTGCTGGAAATTACCCAACAATATTATTAATATCACATGCAAATAAAATTTTGGTCAAGATCATTCAAAAGTGACTGCAACAGTATACTGACAAGGAACGGCCAGAAATTCAAGCTGGATTCAGAAGAGGACATGGAACCAGGGATGTCATTACTGATATCAGATGTATCTTGTCTGAAAGCAGAGAAAACCAGAAAGATGTTTACCTGTGTTTCATTGACTATGCAAAGGCATTTGGCTGTGTGGATCGTAACAAATTATGGCTAACACTGCATAAAACAGGAATTCCAGAACACCTAATTGTGCTCTTAAGGAATCTGTATATGGATCAAGAGGTAGTTGTGTGGACAGAACAAGAGGACACTGAATGGTTTAAAGTCAGGAAGGGTGTGCTTCGGGGCTGTATTCTTTCATGAGACCTTTTTAATCTGTATGCTGAGGAAATAATCCAAGACACTGGACTATATGAAGAATGAGGTATCAGGAATGGAGGAAAACTCATTCACAACCTGCATTACGCAGATGACACCACCTTACTTGCTGAAAGCTAGGAAGATTTGAAACACTGATGAAGATCAAGGATCACAGCCTTCAGTATGGATTGCACCTTAATATCAAGTAAACAATAATCCTCACAACTGGACCAGTAAGCAACATTGCCATAAATGGAGAAAGGACTGAGGTTGTCAAAGATTTCATTTTACTTGGATCCACAATCAATGCCCATGGAAGCAGCAGTCAAGAGATCAAAAGATGCATTGCATTCATAAAATCTGTTGCAAAAGATCTTTTTAAAGTCCTGAAAAGTAAAGATGTCACCTTGAAGACGAAAGTGTGCCTGTCCCAAGCCATGGTATTTTCAGTTGTATCACATACATGAGAAAGTTGGACAATGAACAAAGACAGAAGAACTGATGCCTTTGAATTGTGGTGTTAGAGAAGAATGTTGACTGTACCATGGAATCCCAAAAGAACAAACAGATCTGTTCTGGAAGAAGTCCAACCAGAGTGCTCCTTGTAAGCAAAGCTGGCAAGACTGTGTCTTACATACTTTGTCAGAAAAGATCAGTCTCTGGAGAAGAATATCGCACTTGGTGAGGGTCAGCAAAAAAGAGGAAGACCCTTGATGAGATGGATTGATACAGTGGCCACAACAATGGACTTAATCATAAAAACAACTGTGGACATGGTGCAAGACTGGGCACTGTTTTGTTCTGTTGAGCATAGGGTCGCTACGAGTCAGAACCAACTTGACAGCACCTAACAACAACAAGAAGTCCTCATGCCTCTCTGCTGTCTTCTCTCTTTTATATCTCAAAAAAGTTTGGCTTAAGACACTACCTAATCTTGAAAATCTCATCAATATAACTGTCAGTAATTCATCTTATCAAATCATAGTGATAGGATTTACCATGCAGAGGAAAATCTCATCAAATGACAAAATGATAGACAACTACACAACACTAGGAATCATGGCCCAGTCAAATCTATACACATATTTTGTGAGAGATGTAATTCAATCCACGACAGCAAGGGAATGGCTGCTTTTCCCAAGCATCAGCACTAGCTGTGGTTTTGCATGCTGGGTCATCAGGGCAGGGGATCAACGCTACAACAGCTCCAGACCATAACGAGGCTCAGTGGCAGCCTGAGGTGGTAGTGAATGAGCTTAAGGTTGCACAGGATAAGTGGCCAGTGAGCAGAGGATAAACAGCATCCCTACACCAGGTCCTCACCAACCTGGCCTGGCGGAATTACCTGGATACCAGAAAGAGGAGAACTGTTGGGCTCCTCCTTTCAGCCCCCAGATCTCCTACCAACAAGGATCTAGGAAACAGAAACTCGAAAAGGTGTTTTAAGTGTTACATGGGCAAAAGTGTTACTGTTTTCCCATATTTGACATGACTTTGCAAAATAAAATTACAAGGGATTAAATAGGCGAAAAGAACATCAAGAACTGAGTGTCAGAGAAGGGGGAGGGGGATCTAAGAATGAAAGCAAAAAATGTAAGTGCAAAAACAAAAGCAAAAGAAGAGATCTCAAATATTGTCCAGTCTTGATTATAAAGAACAAGAAGGAAAATATATTGTTACTGATCATTTTCAGATGTTTGCAGGTCCATTAACCAATTTAACCTTCAGGACCACATGGAGGAAACTGAGATTATATAAGAAGCATTCTAGTTGTATTTCTTCTAAGACTGATCTGTTCAAATTATGTGAGTTGCTCTGAGATTGTTGTCCTTGTTGTCTTTAGGTGCTGTCAAGTTGGTTTCAACTCATAGAGACCCGTACAACAGGATGAAACACTGTCCAGTCCGGTGTCATCCTCACAATCATTGCTACACTTGGGCCCATTGTTGCAGGCACTGTGTCAGTCCATCTCATTGAGAGTCTTCCTCTTCTTTGCTGTCCCTCTATTTTACCAAGCATGATGTCCTTCTCCAGGTCCTGCTCCCTCCTGATGGCATGTCTACAATTATACAGCCCTAAAGCGGTAGATCCAGGGCTTGGGCAAGTACCCGTCTCACTAAGAAGTCTCAGTGTGGATAATAATAATAGACGGTATTTTGGGGGTGCTTATTATGTGCCACACAGTCTTCTGGGTGTTTAAACTCTCTTGGTACTCAGAGAAGTCTTCTAAGGTGGGTACCATTATTATCGTCATCCCTGTTTTTTACAGATGAGAAAACAAAGACACAGAGAGGGTAAGTAAGTTATCCAAGATTACTTAGCTAGTGAAGTGGCAAAGCTAGGATTTGAACTCCAGTAGGGAGCCCTATGAGTTGAACTCAACTCAGTGGCAACTCAACTCAGGGTAGGGAGTCCTGGTGGTGTAGTGGTTAAGTGCTCAGCTGCTACCTAAAAGGTCAGCAGTTCGAACCCACAAGCTGCACCACAGGATAAAGGTGTGGCATTCTGCTTTTGTAGAGATTACAGCCTTGAAAACCATGGTGGCAGTTCTACTCTGTCCTACTGGGTGAGAGTAGACTTGATGACAATGGGATTTTTATTTGTTTGTTTGGGTTTTGGTTTAGTCCAAGGACTGCCAGAAGAATGAACAAATCAGTCTTAGAAGAAATAGAACTAAAATACTTCTTAGAAGAAAGGGTGGTAAAACTTCAGCTGCCTTACTTTGGACTCATCTTTAGGAAAGACCAATTGCTAGCTTTGGTAGGGGGTCTATGAAAATGAGGGAAACACTTAAGGAGATGAGTTTGCACAACAGCTGCAACAATGGACTGAAACACACCAATGATCATGAAAATGTCTCAGGTCTGAGCAACAGTCCCTTCTGTTATACATAAGGTCACCATGAGTCAGAGCAACCTGATGACAGCTAACAGCAACGGTCTGTCTTGAGAGGCTGCACTTTTAATAATTTCACTGTGTTGTTGTTAGGTGCTGGCAAGTTGATTTTATCACATAGCAATCACAAGGGTTATAGAATAAAACTCTCTTGGGGTTTCAACTCAATGGCAATGAGTTCGGTTTTTCATAGGGTTTTCTGGGCTGTAATCTTTATGGGAGCAGACAGTCAAGTCTTTTCTCTCATGGAGCTGCTGGTGGGTTTGAACCACCAACATTTTGGTTAAGAGACAAGCACTTAAGTGTTGCATCACCAGGGTATCTTAATTCCACTGAAATACCTATCAAAATGCTATCAGGTTCCAACCTTGTTGCTGCCTGTCTGGGCTTCCAGGTGGTCCCAAGATGGGCCCATGCTCCCAGGACTGCTTCCAGTGGGAACTGACCATATTGCAAAAATCCATGAAGATAGGCAAATCCGCAAGGAGATCATCTGGCACATTCTGCAGTCGAGACAAAAACAGTAAGTCCAGGGGCAAGGTCTGGTTGCCTTCTGTTCTTTCCAGAGCCAAACACACCTCTGGGGTATGAACTCAGGAAGCATGAGCTCTGAAGAACAGCTGAGGCGACTGACGTTCTCTGGGAAGAGCCAGGCAGGGCTTCTCCTCAGAGTGCTGAGTCCTGGGAAGGTGGGTAGAGATGTTGCTAGGAGCAGTCTGAAGAAAGAATAAGAGGTTGTGTGGGGGGGTGATGAGGGCATAGAGACAAGGTTGGAAAGGCTAGTGGAGGGGAGTCATAAGGGAGGACATGCCCCCAGGGGTATTTTTGTATTGCTGACTGCTAGCTCATAAATTCAGGGTAAGTCCCTTAGGATCCACAGATGTATCCCAGGTGTACCTCACATGAGTCTGGTTTAGAACTCAATCCCCTACCAATTTCCCACTGTTGAGACCCTAGACAATAATCTCAGGGGGAGAAAGGGTGGAAGATCTTAGAAAGCAATTTCTACTCAGAAATCAGTGTTTGACATTCCTCGTAAAGAGCACTACCTTGTCTCCCAATTTTCCACTAGCCTTACTCTGATTTTCTTCTCAGTCACTGACACATTTAAGTCACTTCAAGCCAAGACACATCAGCAATTCATGTAGCATGAGGATTTACTTTGAAAAGGTAAGAAAAAGAAAAGGCTTTGATGATAGTGGCAATGCCCATTTTTGTGACAGGAGTCCCATCGGAATAAGAGACGGTGGCTTTGGCAATCTGGAGAATCCCTTTTTCTAGATACCTCTGGATATCTGTGTCCTTCAGCAGATTTCAGTATCAAATCATCCACTTCCATTCTGTGTATAACAGAAGACAAAGAAAGTGAAGTCCTTGATCTCCTCTGTGGTTTAAAGTATTTCTAGAGAGAGTGTTAACACTCCCTAGGGCCCTAAGGTGTGTGTATTTAAATTTCTGAGATGGAAGTTAAAAGTAAGGAAAGAACACAAGGTTTCCAAAGGGAGAATTCCAGAAGTAACCATGGAAACCGTTCCATGGTCTTCAGAGTAGTGTCGCATTCAGCTGAGAGACAAGCAAACCCCATTAGTGGGAAATGAAACCCCAAAGAAGAGAAACTGAGCAAAAGAGGGAAGTGAATAGAAAAATGAATGAAGCAATTTTTAACAACCAGGTGAGGAAGACTTGGCAAGCAGTGAAAATCAAGGCAGCAAAACTCATCTGCCTCCATAAATGAAAGATGCGAGCATGGATGTGCTTTTAGTAGCTCTTCTTCCTATGAACTGTATTCTAATCCTTTGCTTTTCAAGTGGGCCTGCAGCAGATTTTTAGACTTTATTCGTTCTCATATATGTATTCATAGAATCATTCTTTCACTTAAGAGCTATTATAAAGTATCTGATACTACATTTATTCATTCACTCATGTAATATTTATTAAGTGCCTACTACATGTGCCTCTAGTAGGTACGAGAGATACTACAGTACACAAGACAGATACATTATCTGCCTTTGCAGAGCTTGCCATCTAGCCTACACTGTGTTCAGCAAAATGGAAGGTTCAGAGAAGCAAAAACAGAGTTCTCTAACCCCACAATTAGAGAAGACACAATTTCATTAGGAAGATAAAATACACCCATAGTAAGAATTAAATGCTCACACAAAGCTTTGTGAGCATTCCAGGCAAGAATATAAGCAATGTTACAAGGCAACATATTTCCCTTTTCCTATTTCTAACCATCCAAGCTCATTCCCAACCTTGTCTGCTGCTCTTTTATGCATCATAAAGTTCCTTAGTGAGGTGAATTCTTAATGAGGTGAATATCTTGAAATAAGTCCCTCCCAGGCCTGTCTACATTTCACTCATCATCCCTTAACCTATATATCCAAGGGCAAATCTGAGTTTAGGTGAATTTCAAACTCTACTTGCTGGCATGATGAAGTCAGAGGAAATATATCTTGAGTCTAGCTACTTTCAGGGCATCCTAAATGGCTGCCCACGTTGAAGCATATCTCTGAGCCAACTTTCAACCTATAAGAAGCACCGAAGGCATCTTCATTCTCACTTTTGAAGTTGAGCTGAATTCAAAGTCTGCATAACTCAGAATAAAACCTTAGTTTCTTGCCTTCTAGAAGGCCAGGAAAGGGTATGGGTTGTATAAGAAGAGGAAAACTGGAATGTGAGCATCAGCCTGAGGCACTGACGACCACATGGAAGTGGTGGACCATCAGGCCCAGATGGAAGGTAGCCCTACCTCCTCCCTTTCACCTGGCACCTAGCATGGCTCCCTCCCCTTTTTGAATGACACAAGATAACCAATTCTTCATTTGCAAAGAACCACCATGATTCCTCCAAGAAAGCGACCACAGAGTTACATAGAAGAGAGACATTTTTGAAATTTTGACTCTCCAATTCTCATGATGGGCTGGTGGGGAAAGCTGTGTGATGAATGAGGGCAATATTATTATTTGGGGAGGGACTATTTCCATGAGGTGTGTTTCCTTTCTATATTTGTCTTTAGTTATCACTGGCTGGGATACAGAACTTAGTGAACAAAACTATTTCATGATCCTGAGCTAAGGTAGATCCAGGAATGGTTAACACTCGTCGGGGGAGGTGGGGGGTGTAAATCACAAGAGTCCGTGACAAGGCTGATTGATAGACTGTTCACAGACAAAACTTGGCAGTCTTGACTAGGAGGGGATGCAGATTCTGGTTCATTCCAATTCCCTTATACTTCTCAGTGAATCAAAATCATTTTCACTTCATCAAATTTTGATGGTAATCAGATGATGAGCTACTCATTTGTCAGAATGTCTTAAAATTAGAAAGGTAAGAAAAGGATTCTTCGACTTTGCTATTTTCATTTGCCTTCCTCTAAAAGAGGCCATAAATTATGATTGGCTATTTGCACCATGGTTGGTTGATTGGTTGGTTTAATTTTATTTGAGTGGAGGGGTATGGAGAGACAGGGAACAGGGTCTCCAGTTCTGACCCAGGCTCACAACTTTATACCAGATGTAACTCGCAGCACTCCAAAGCTTAGTAGCTTAAACAACAATCACGTTGTTCTCATGGTCCTATGGGTCTGGGAGCAGCTGGGCAGTTCTTCCATTGGGCACACTTGAGCTTCTACATACAGCTGTAATCAGCTAGAGGACTGGCTGAAGTCTGGTTGGTCTACAATGGCTTCATCTATACGTCTTGTGGTTGGTGCTGAATGTCAGTTGGTGCTGGCCATTGGTTGGAATAATATGGGTAAATGTGTAAATGGACCAAATATTTTCAGCAGGCCAGCCTAAGCTTATTCATATGGTGGCATTCTCAGGGTTCCCAAGAGCAACAAGAGAGGACAAATTCAGTACAGAATTATTTCTCAAATCTTTACCTCCATCATGTTTTTAAATATCCCAGAGGCCAAAGCACATAGCCAAGCCCAGCTTCAAGGAGTGAAGAAATGGACTCCACATGGGAGTTGTTGCAAAATTACATTGCAAAGGGGTGTGTCTGCAGGGAGGGGAGGAATTATTGCAGCCATTTTTTAAAACAATCCACCACACCTCTGTTTCCATTGGAGGTTGCAGCCCTTGCAAAGACTCTCTCTTGCATCTGGCTAACAGTGTTACAGCTTTGGTTGGATCCCATGTTTTATGCTTTTTCCTGTGGCAAGATGAAATGTTCCTCCTTGGGAGAAAACAAAAGAAAAGATGTGAAGTGTTTAAGGGTGCCAGAGGGTATTGTTTCAATTACATTTCCATATCTCTACAAGAACAAAATCATGTACATATGTATATTTTATATGTATGCATATACACACACACATTATGTATACACACATACACACTGTATTCTTTTGGCAATTATACATGCCAGTACAGTGTCTGGGCACCTTTTGTTGTCAAAGTCAGACTGGCCATGTCTATTCAAATAAATAGTTACAATCTTGACTGATTCATTTGACGGCAAGCAAAAGTTTTTGCATCAGTTTATAAACTGATCTGCATGATCTCCTGAGCAAAGCACACACATATGCTCATTATGCTTTCAGGCTCTATAAGAAGTCTGTAGGCATGATAAAATTTTCATTTTCTTACTTTAACAACAACATCTCTTGATCTACTTTGGTCATTTTGTGTAAGGAATGTGTGCGGAAGACTACAAAATCAAAGGTGATGTGGCTGGGAGGGGCTTGCATAGTGTAGCCAAGGAAGAAATACTATGTCAAATCCATATTTTAAGAATATATTTAACCTAAAGGGATGCAATATGGTAACACACATACATTTCATCTGTTTAATCAACTGTATAATGGAAAGTCCCAACTTTGTTGGAAAACAAAGAGATTATAAAAACCCGGCATCAATTCAGGATTTGGTCAGAAAAAACACAAACCAGTGTAGGTATTTCAGTAAGAAAAGGATTTCATTCAGGGAATTGAATACTTACAAAACCAATGGCAGGGCTCAGGAAAAAACTGTAGCTAGCTTTTAAGAAATCAGGAAGTTACAGGAATTGTGGGAATTCTAGGAAATTGTCATTAATGGTGACAGCTGTCTGAAACACCAAAGCAGATGATTTACAAGAGAATGCCTAGAAGCTGCGGAGAAATCTTGTATCAATTGTCTGGCACAGTATACAGACTTTTTTCTTACTATAATAGTGGCTTCTGCTTCTCTTCTTCCAGTCATGCAAGCAGTTTTCTCACTAGAAGATTCTATACTGGAAGTTGGCTGGCAAAGACTTCTACAAAATGTAGCATTAGGCTTCTAGCCCCTGCAGTAGAGGGAAAATTGCATAAATGGGCATGAATACTGGTTGTCAAAATAAAACCTTCCAGCCTAGACGCCACACTCCTCTTAACCTTGTAACATCCACTGTCCTCAAGACTGTGACTTCATATTGTACAGGCATATTTTTAACAAAATGCCATCAATATATGAGGACTGCCAAATAAGTTCACGAACTCATTCTAGAAAAGTGCTGCATACGTCATTGCTGAATATCACTATGGTCACCTACTCCCCTTGGGAAGCTATGCACCAATGCCAGTGCCTAGTCCACCCTTCAAAGCAATTTTGGAACACTTTTACTGGAATGACCATCAGAGCTGTAGTCACGTTACCCTTGATGTCCTGAATCTCATCAAAATGTCTTCCTTTCAATATTTCCTTTTTCTTTGGGTAAACAAAAAAGTCACTGGGGGCCACATCAGGTGAACAGGGCGGGTGTTCCAATACAATTATTTGTTTACTGGCTAAAAAGTCCCTCACAGACAACTACACAATTAAGCTCACTAACTTGCCACCTTGCCACTGTGCACAACGGCCATTCCAGAAAGAATCCTAAAATTGCTTTGAAGGGTGAACTGGGCCCTGGCATCGGTTCATAGCTTCCCAAAGTGAGTACTTCAAAGGTGATCGTAGTGATATTCAGCAATGAGATGTGTAGCACTTAGAACAATTAAGTTCACAGACTTCATTGTCAGATCTCGTATACCTACTACTGAGCTCTTTTTTCGTCTCCGGATTTTATTGATGCGTTTATATAACTATCAAGGTGCTAAATTGATAATTATCATGGCAATAACACATTTATTTAGTACGTTTAAGAATCCTTGAGTTTGTGTGCCAGTGGACTTTCAATAGTTTTTGCTTTGTTATAAAAATAGTTTAAACAAATAGCTATTTTTTTCCTTTGATTTAATTTCTTAAGTGTTATTCCCCAAATGACTTAATGGGTCACAATGCATAATCAGTTCCTTAAAAGTTATTGTCTTGTTAAAAGTAATGCAGACTAGCGAATTGTCCTAATAAACATTATGCAGTATAGTCTTACACCATATGGCATTAATCAATCTGTTACTAGCTTTTGTTTTCCTCTGGGTATATAAGGGATTTAAAAGTACAGCTTCACACTAAGACATCTGGCTTCAAAATAACTTGAGTCAGAAAGAGAGATTTTTTTTGCTTTCTCACCACTATTCCCTAAATCTTAAAATCCTGCTCCAAGAATTTTGGGGTAATCCCTCTTTAAAAAAAAAAAAGTCTATCTGCTAAACTTTTGATCATTTCTACACTTACACAATTTATCTGCTATAACCCCATGTTGAACCCCCGTCACAGAATGGGACGAGCATAGGCCATGCATCTCAGGAGCCTTGAGAGTCGTCCCACAGTCCAAAACTGCTATTGGTTTGAAAGTAGGCTGGCCTTCCCTGTACCAGAACTTCTGGAAAATGTGATTATGCCCCACATCTCAACTTTTGCCCAGAGCTCTCTCCTTCAACAATTTTGACATCTTCAGCCATCGTCCTTCATTGCTCTCTCCCAGCGCCCTCATCAGGTCAAGATTATGGCCATGGTTCAAGGTTATGCTTGAAAGCTACCTCCTCTAAGAGCTCCCTTCACCCCTCAGTTTCCCAAATAAAAGAGGTCCTGCTGAAAAACTGCCATGGGACTTTATCTGTACCATTTTTTACTTTTTTTTTCTCATTTGGGAAGTGATCCATGCTGTCATGCATTAAATTGTGTCTCCCCAAAAATTTGTGCAAAAATTTGTCTGGGCCATGATTGCCAGTATTTTGTGACTGCCCTATGTTTTGTGATTTTCTTATGCTTTAATCCTAACCTCTGCATATGTTTAATAGACTGGATTGTGTTAAAGACGATTAGGGTGGGACTGTAAATCTCTTTCTAAGGTCACCTTCCTGCTCCCATGTAAAGGAAGTTTCCTTGGAATGTGGCTTGTACCACCTTTTCTCCTACAAGAGATAAAAGGAGAGGGAAGCAAGCAGAGAGTTGGGGACCTCATACCACCAAGAAAGCAGCTCCTTTGGCTCCTGAGCCAAGATGCTTTCAGACCAAAGAAAGACTGATGCAACACAAGGGTCTTCCTCCATAGCCCACAGAGAAAGACTTCCCTTGGAGCCAACACCATGAATTGAGACTTTCAGAGCACTAGGCTATGTGAAAATAAACTTTTCTTTGTTAAAGCCATCCACTTGTTGTATTTCTGTTACAGCAGCACTAGATAACTAAGACACATGCTGATGTCGAAAACTTGTGAAATGTGGAAAAGATTAAAGAAAAAAAATTACTCTTGATCCCACAGCACACAGAAATAATCATTGTTAGCATGTTTCTGTGTTATCCATTCAGCTTTTTCTATGATTTATTTTTTACATAATTGAGAGCATACCATGAATACACTTTCTTTATACTTAATGTTTTATCACGAGCATGTTTTCATGTCATTAAATTTTTTGATGTCTCATTTCAATAGGAACATACATTCCATTGTGCAGATGTGCTATAATTAGCTAATTCTCATTTGTTTGACATTTGGGTTGTTCCCAGTTTTATACGATTACACGTAATGCTGTGATGCTGTGATAGACATCCTTAATAACAAATCTTTGTCTACACGTCTGATTTTCCTTAAGTTTGTAAAACTGGAAGTGCTTGCTGTGAATGAAACTGTTTTTTATTTAAGAATTAGACAAATTAAGGATCCTCTCCCCACAATAATACAATCAAACGTATAATCATGATTTTGCATATACTTTGAGGGAACTCACCTGAAGCCCATGTGTGGATTTCCTAGGGTTCCATCTGAATTACAGGTCAAGGGCTATGAAAATTTTAAGGATGTTAATAAAAATGTCTAATATTTTTCCCATAAAGATCCATCTGTCCCATGTTTACAGTATAGAAACTACTTCTTACCTTTCATTATCATTGTAAACCCTTTGGGGAAAGGATCGTGTCTGAGTTATCTCTGAATTTTCTACAGGGCCTAGCAAAGCACCTAACCCACAATAAACAACCCAAACCCATTGCCAATGAGTCAATTCCAACTCATGGTAACTCCACATGTTACAGAGTAGAACTGCTCCATAGGGTTTTCCTGGCTCTGATCTTTACGGAAGCAGATCACCAAGCCTTTCTTTTGTGGTGCTTTTGGATGGGTTCAAACCATCATTCTTTAGCTTGTGCTACCCAGGGACCTTAACACACAGTATAGGTGCTTGGTAAAGGGCCACTGAATCAAGAACTCAGTTTCCCAATCAGCAAGTCCAATGGAAAAAAGATCCAAGTTTGATTATCTGGAGAGTGATTTATTTTATTTTATTTTACTTTTTATTGTGATTAAGTGAAAGTTTACAGTACAAGTCAATTTGCCACGCAAAACCCCAAGCACCTACCTCTGTGTAACTCTATCTGCTGGAAGGTGATTTTGAGTATGCTTTATACTCAAGTATGCTTTAAGCTGAGTATGCTTTAAGCCCACATGGCTTAGTAGTTAAGTACAACTTCTGCTAACCAAAAAGTCGGCAGTTTGAATCTACCAGGCACCCCATGGAAACCCTATGGGGCAGTCCCACTCTGTCCTACAGGGTTACTATGAGTTGGAATTGACTCAACAGTGTTGGGTTTGGTTTGGGGGTGTTTTATACCCATAAAAAATGACAGCAAGGAATGGTCACTGGAATTGTCTCCATGTCTGGCAAGCAGAGCAAGGTCTGTCACTTTGGGTAGCTAATGATGCGGACAGATCCTCAGGCTTCACTGCAAGTATCGAATGCTCCTTTTACTGCACTGTGGAGGGTGGCTATTTCCTGTCTCGGAACTAGAGAGGACTCTGCACCAGCAACTGGCCATCAACTCCTTGCCAGTATAATATTTCTAGTAACCACAATGACCTGCTAATTTGGTGATTAAAAATTATGTATGGTCCCTATTGGCTTGGCATGGTCCCTATTACCAACCCCCAGTTAACTCCTTCCAAAATGCACATTTGCCAGGGAACATGATAGGGAAAGATACCTTGTGGCAGACACTCTTGATGTCCTATGCAACAGCCACTCTTTTCTCTGTGAGAAGAGACTCTAATTTGGTTTGAGATGGCAATGTGCCCTGGCCTAAAGGATGACTGTGATTAATGAGAAACTAATTGTTTTAGTCAGCTAGTGCTGCTCCAACAGAAATACCACAGAGTGGACGGCTTTAACCAAGGAAAGTTTATTCTTACACAGTCTGGTAGGCTGCAAGTCCAAATTCAGGATGTCTGCTCCAGGGGAAGGCTTTCCCCTTCATGAGTTCTGGAGGAAAGTCCAGTACTGCATCAGTCTTTCTCCAGGGAGCGTCTTGGCACAGGAACCTCAGGTCTGAAGGACGAGCTCTACTCCTGGTGCTGCTTTCTTGATGGTGTGAGGTTCCCAGTTCTCTCTGTTTGCTTCTCTTTCCTTTTAGCTCTTGGAAGATGAAAGGGTTAAGGGTGGGGCAAGGCACACTGCAGGGAAACTCCCTTTACAGTGGAGCAGGGAGATGATTGTATAAAGAGATTTACAGTCCTACCCTAACCCTTAACATACACAGTAGGAAAATCACAAAATGGAGGACAATCATAAAATACTGGGAATCAAGGCCCATCTACATGGCCACACATATTTTTGGGGGGACACAATCCAATCCATGACACCAATCTAGACAATCCTATTCCCTCTTTCCAAGTACAGGCTTACCTTGTATAAAGACTGATCAGTTAATGACTTTTTATCATAATAGCTCTTGAAAAGTTATACCATTATTTTTAACAATGACTCCTTTTTCCTCCTGATTATATTGACTTTTTCACCCCCAAAACTTGTTAAGCAAATATGCTATAAGAAATGGTATGATATCACTTCAGTTTCAGGCTAAGTAATGCACACCAACTTCACTTGCTATACACTTACCAGTCAGAGTAGGTCATATGGAACAAATTTGAATCAAGCATCATGTTTGAATTGAACCCCTAATGTTCTGTTTTGCATATAGATGCCAAATAAGAGAAACGAAGGGGTATCATCTACATCGTCATAGTTTTTGTGCATGTGAAATGTCACATGTGTCAAAGCACTCTCATGTTCAGTCTTTATTTTGTCCCAAAGGTGATTTCTGAGCTCTAGCTTTCTACTTAAGGGCAGTTACAGTACAAAGCAACAAAGTACAGCCTCCCCGCAACTTGGCAAAGTTGAAAAGCTTGTGAAGCAAATGTTATTGGCAACAGAATTCACCTTCCAAAGAACGGCTTCCTCACTCCTTCCACACCCATCACTCCATAGAGCCTGTTTTTTTTCTCACTGCATTATATTTTGTGTACAAACTGTATTTATTTCCTTTCAAGGTACTCTTTATGTATGTATATATCCACTGCCGTCAAGTTGATTCCAACGCAAAGAGACTATAGGACAGAATAGAATTGCCCCATAGAGTTCCCAAGGAGTGTCTGGTGGATTGGAACCACCAACCTTTTGATAAGCAGAGAGAGCACCTAACCACTGCACCAGCAAAACTACTCTTTGCTACTTATATAACCTTGCTTTTGTTGTTCACTTGATATATTTTCCAATCTATGAAAATTATTTGAGTGTCTTTGATTGGGACAGAATGTGTCCAAGTTTTTCACGTTAAAATGAATGTATTTTTTTTAAAGTGACTTTCTATTTAGTGGCAGGGCTATCAAGAACAAATGAAAGTTACTAAGTGAGGGGTTGGTGTACTTGCGTCCCAGCTTCCCCTTGCAGTCAGGGGTGAAAATGTCAGCTGAGGCCCCTAGGTGACACAAAATGTGCTGGACAACTAACCTAAAGGTTGGCAGTTCTAACCCACAGAAGAATGCCTGGAAATCTGCTTCTGTAATGATTATAGTCTAGAAAATCCTATCAAGCCATTCCACTTGGCAACACAAGGGATCACAATGAGACGGAATTGACTTGATAGCAACTAGCTTGATTTTGGTTTTGGTTTTCCGGCTAGAGAAAAGAAAAATCTCCTGGAAGACTACTGGGAAAGAGTCTCTTTCCTAAGACCAAAGGAAAAACCTAAACCCATTGCTGTCATCAAATGGATTCCAACTCATAGCAACACTCTAGGAGAGAGTAGAACTGCCCCATAGGGCTTCCAAGGAGTTGCAGGTGGATTTGAACTATTGACCTTTTTATTAGCAGCCATAGCACTTAATCACTGTGCAACCCAGCCCCTCTCTGATACAAGAACAGTTTTCTCTCTTTTCTTTTCTTTTCTTCCTACTTGAATTTATAAGGATTTTAAATCTTGGTTTGTATAGTGATATAGCTGCTATCTTGTGAACTTGAGCAAAAGTCTACAAGAGAATCACAAAGATGCCAACCCAGCACCCTGACCTTGTAGAGTCAAAGAAATAATCCTGGAACCGCTGCCCTTCAGTTCTCTAGGTAAGGTTATTACTGAAAACAGTGCAAGGTATGTTTTCTATTATGTACAACCAAATATTTGTAAATGATTCCATACTCACTTCTTAATCATTAAAAGCTCAAAGAGTGGTTAAACAAGAGTAACAATACCTTGACCATTTTGTGGTGATCTTCAGTATCTAAGTGCTTTTGTGTTCTGAAGGAAGACTTCCTTTTATCCTGGTCCCCTCTAGCTTTCAGCTCCCGTTCCCACAAGTTTTGATACCTCCTTTATTATCTCTTCTTTCATTGCTGGTCTTGAATCTCAGTTCTGGCCTAACTCACATATAGAACTCAGCTCTCTTTTCTTGATTTCCACACACAGCCATTCACTAAAGACATTGGTCTATAAAGCTGACTTTACTTCAGATTTAAGTTTATACCATAGCAAGACAAAAAAAACTGAAAATTGAATCTCAGACATTTTTATCCTTAAAAATATTTAGACCAGATAACAGGTCAGGCAGTGCCACAATGGCAGAGTAGGCAGATGCTTCCTGTAGTCTCTCTTACATGAAAGAACTGAAATGACAATCTAGGACCCCTGAACATCAAAGACAAAGTTGGGGAGTCAGCCTGAGTGGAAGGTGAAGGGAGAGAAAGTTCAGAAGCAATGAAGATCTACCAGACTTGACCTGAGCAGCACTCTGTAAGCTGGAGAGAACAAGCTGAGGAGGCCTGAATATAGGCAGAAAACAAGTCCAAAGACAATTAACTTAGCTAGATTTAAATCTGCATCCCACAGAGGGACATACTTCAGCCAGCGAAGTAGAGCTGCAGCACCATGACTGCAGCTAGTCTCTCAGTGGAGAAGCTGAGCTTCAGATAGCTAGACCTACAGACCTGCAGAGGACTTTCAGATGAGTGTCAAAAGCTAAGTGCTTGCAAACTCAAAATCTTGCCTACATGCTGACTTCTCTCACTTTCCCCAGCACTTCCCCACTCTTCTGTGCTCTATAACTGACACTAAATTCTGATGCACACTACCTGGGCTGGAGGCAGGACATCTTTCACTCATTCGCTGAGTAAATTTCCTTGGAGAGGGAAACAAAGGGATGGAAGAATAAAGGTTCTGCTGGATTGTCCTCAGCTGACAACTCTCCATGTCTTTGTCAGCTCACTCACAGATCTAACCATCTGGTGACATGACATTGCAATTCTTAAGGCTACAATAACCAATTTAGTTCAAAAGACCAAAATATTTGGACACTCAAAGACAAAATTGTTAAAAAAAACAATGATCCAGTCAATTACAAGAACTTTCTGATGACTCAGAGACAACAATTTCTAATCATTTAAGGAAGCAGACCACCATGGCTTCAGAAAACTCCCAAAACAATGAATTAAAAATGTTTCCAGATGAAGAATATTTCCTGCAATTCTCAGAGGCAGAATACAAAAGAGTAATGTTTAGTACTCTGTGTGATGTTAGAAAGGAGGTTAGGCAAAGTACAGCATAGTAAACTGAAAAATTAAACAGGCTGCAAGAAATACTTGAGCAACAGTGATCTGAAATTCCACAGATGAACAACAGAAATATAGAATTAGACAATTCAATGGAAATCTAGAGGAGTGAGATTGAGGAAATGGAATGTAGAGTTAGTGAGATTGAAGATAAAGCAACTGACACCAGCGTGTTTGAAGAAAAATCAGAAAAAAGGAATTTTTAAAGATGAAGAATCACTAAGAGTTAAGTGGGACTCTATCAAGAGAAATAATTTATAAATGACTGGAGTACCAGAAAAGGGGGAAATAGCAGAAAATACAGAGAGAATTGTTGAAGATATATTGATAGAAAACTTCCCTGGTATCACGAAAGATGAGAGGATATCTATCCAAGATGCACATCCAGCTCCACACAAGGTAGATCCCAAAAGAAAGACATCAAGACATACTATTATTAAACTCATCAAAACTAAAGATAAGGCAGCTAGGCTTAAACAAAAAAATAACATATAAAGGAGAATCATTAAGATTGAGAGCTCAGATTACTCAGTGGAAACCATGTTGACAAGAAGGCAATGGGATGACATATACAAAGCCTTGAAGGAAAAGAAAAACTGCCAACCAAGAATTATATATCCTGCAAAACTGTCCCAAATATGAGGGCAAAATTAAGACATTCCCAGATAAACAGAAGTTTAGAGATTTTGCAAAACCCAAACCAAAATTACACGAAATAGTGAAGAGAGTTCTTTGATTAGAAAATCAGTAATATCAGATCTATACTCAAGGATACAATGCAGTACAGAGCATCCAGAATCAGCATAGATAAGGAAGCCACAAAAATACATCAAAGCTAAAACACTAAAAATAGGAAAACAGAGATCTCGCTATGTAAATGGCAACATTACACTGAAACAGGGACAAATTAATGTGTTCATAGATCTTTAAGATGGAGAATAAGTCAAAGCAATTCAAAGAAATTAAAGTCTGGTTTACATTTAGAACATTAGGGGTAAATACCAAGGTAACTAACTGCAAAATAAATTAACAATCCTGCATATCAAAATCAAGAAGTTTCAGCAGATGTAAAACCAATAACTATTAAGAGGATGAAAAGAAAACCCATAAAGAAAAATGACTCAGCAAGAAAATTAAGTGGAACAAAGAAACTGTCAACGGCACACCAAAATGACAGTACTAAATTCATGCCTATCAATGGTTACAATGAATGTAAATGTGTTAGATGCACCAATAAAGAGATTAAGAGTAGTAGAATGGATTTAAAAAGTGCAATCCATCTATATGTTGCTTACAAGAGACACACCTTAAACTTAAAGGTACAAATAAACTGAAATTCAAAGGATGGAAAAATATATACAAAGCTAAAAACATTCACAAAAGAGCAAGAATGGCAATATTAATTTCAGATAAAATAGACTTTAAAGTAAAATCCACCAGAGTGGACAAGAAAGGTCACTATATATTGGTTAAAGGGTCAATACATCAGGAGAACATAACCATATTAAGTATTTACACACCCAATGAGCTTCTGAATACATCAAACAAACTCTAACGGTATTGTAAAAGGAGATAGACACCTCCACAATAATAGTAGGAGACTTCAACACACCACTTCTGGTGGTGGATAAAACATCCAGAAAGAAGCTCAGTGAGGATGCGGAAGATAAATACCACAATCAACCAGTTCAACCTCATAGATATATACAGAACACTCCACTCAACAACAGACAAGTATACCTTCTTTTTCACTGCACATGGAACTTTCTCCACAATAGGCCACATGTTAGATCATAAAGCAAATCTTAACAAAATCTTTGAAATATTGCAAAGCATCTTCTCAGATCGTAAACAGATAAAAGTGAAAATTGATAGCAGAAAAAACAGGGGGAAAATCAAACACATGGAAACTGAGTAACACCTTGCTAAAAAACTTCTGAGTTACAGAAAAAAAAAATCAAGGACAGAGTAAAAGAAATTCATAGAATCAAATGAGAATGAAAACATACCCTACCAGAACGTATGAAACACAGCACAAGCAGTGCTCAAAGGTCAATTTATCTCAATAACTACACACTTCCAAAAAGAAGAAAGGCCACAAATCAAAGAATTATCCCTATAACGCAAACAAGTGGAAAGAGAGAACCAAAAGAAGCCCTCAAGCACCAGAAGAAAACAGATAATAAACATTAGATTAGAATTAAATGAATTAAAGAACACAAAAACAAAGACCAACAAAATTGATAAACCACTGGCAAAACTGACAGAAGAAAAAGAGGAGCAGAAGCAAATAACTCAAGTAAGAAATGAAGTGGGTGATATCAAAACAGACCCAACTGAAAGTAAAAGAATCACAACAAAATACTATGAAAAATCTAGAAATGGACAAATTTCTAGAGACACAATACATACCAACGATAACACAAACAGAAGTAAACGGAACAATTTAATAAATCTTTCACAAAAGAAGAGATAGAAAAAGTAATTTAAAAACTCTCAACCAAAAAAAGTCCTGGCCCAGATGGCTTCGCTGGAAAATTCTATCTAACTTTTAGAGTACAGTTAACATCATTATTACTAAAGGTATTTCACATCATAGAAAAAGATGGAATACTCTCAAATTCGTTCTATGAAGCTAGTATAACCCTGATACCAAAAATGGGCAATGATAGCACAAAAAAAGAAAATTATAGACCAATATCTCTCATGAACTTAGATGCAAAAATCCTAAACAAAATTCTAGCCAATAGAATTCAACCACATATCAAAAAAAATCATTCACCGTGACTAAGTAGGATTCATAGCAGGGATGCAAAGATGGATCAACATTAGAAAAAGAACTAATGTCAACCACATAAATAAGTCACTTGATTTTATCAATTGATGCAGAAAAGACATTTGACAAAGTCCAATACCCATTCGTGTTCAAAATTCTGAGCAGAATAGAAATAGAAGGGAAATTCCTAAACATAATAATGAGCATCTAGGCAAAGCCAACAGCCAACATCATCCTAAATAGACAGTCTGAAAGCATTCCCCTTGAGAAGGGGCAATTCTAGCCAGAGCAATCAGACAAGATAAGTAAAATGCATCCAGATTGATAAGGAAGAAGTCGAAATATCTCTGTTTGCAGATGATACGTTCTTACACACAGAAAACCCTAAAGAATTCACAAAAACCTACTGGAACTAGTAGAAGAGTTCAATAAACTATCAAAATATAAGATATATATATATGCCAAGCCAGCCAATATGAGGACTGCCAATTAAACTTGCAAACCCATCCTAGAAAAAGTGCTACATATCTCATTGCTGAATATCACCACAGTCACCTTTGAAGTACAGCCCTTGAGAAGCCATGCACTGACACCAAGACCTAGTCCACCCTTCAAAGCAATTTTGGAACTGTTTCTGGAATGGCCATCAGAGCCGTCATTGCATTACCCTTGATGTCTTGAATGTCATCACAATGTCTTCCTTTCAATATTTTATTTGTCTTTGGGGAAAGAAAAAAGTCATTGGGGGCCAGATTAGGTGAGTAGGGAAGGTGTTCCAATACAGTTATTTGTTTAACTGGCTAAAAATTCCCTCACAGACAACTATACGATTAAGTTCGTGAACTGGCCACCGTGCCACCTTTTGCAATAACCATTTCAGAAAGTTCCAAAATTACTTTGAAGGGTGGACTAGGCACTGGCCTTGGTGCACAGCTTCCCAAGGGGAGTACTTCAAATGTGACCATAGTCATATTCAGCAATGAGGAATGCAGCACTTAGAACAAATCTTGTGCACTCCAGGACGTTTTCACTCAAGTGAACTAGCAACTTGAGACGATTTTGTGTATATTAGGCAAATTTCATACAGCTACTTTAAAATGATTTTATACTCAAACAAATATTTAACATTTTACATATTTCTACATATTACAAAACAAAATCTTTGAAATCTTACACTTTGTAATTTTTTTTTGCAAGGTATTTTATGAAACAGTCACCGAGGAGCATCCTCAGTTTGTCAGGGCATGTATCACAATAATTTGTGGTTTGATGTCTACCACCAGGCTTACTTTGATCAGAGCAGACCTTGCAATCTTTCTTTACCCCTTGTAGAACAACATACAGCTTTCCATTTAGTCGGGCCCATATTTACAGGGCTCAAAAACTTTCCAAGTAATATTCCTATTGCTGTGACTGTCAAGTTCAGACTAAAGATGCATTCTGACCCACGTTCTCACCTCTTGGAGGCTCAACATAATCAACGTTAAAACAACAAGGGTCGCCAGTCAGCCTCCTGAGACGTACCTGAGAGGCACCTCTTGAGTTATGGCATGAAACACCGTGGTGCCTGAGAGGAGCTTAAGTTTGTGGACCTAATTGTCAGACCTTGTATGAATAAATCAGTGAGATTCCTTTACACCAACAAAACGACCATCAAAAAGGAAAGCACTTAATCATTACCATTTACAATAGCCCCCAAGAAGATAAAACACCTAGGAACAAATCTAACTAGGTGTAAAAGACCATACAAAGAAAATCACTCTACTACAAGGAAACAAAAGAGACCTACATAAGTGGAGAAACCTACCTTGCTCATGGATAGGAAGATTTAACATCTTGAAAATGTCTGTTCTTCCCAAAGCCATCTACAGATACAATGGAATTCCAATACAAATTCCAATGGCATTTTTTAATGAGATGGAGAAACAAACCACCAACTTCTTATGGAAATGGAAGAAACCCCAGATGAGTAAAGTATTACTGAAGAAGAACAAAGTGGGAGGCCTCACATTACCTGACTTTACTACCTATTACATTGCCATGGTAGTCAAAACAGCCTGGTACAAAAACAGATATATAGACCAATGTGACAGAAAAGAGAACCCAGATACAACACCATCCACCTATGAGCAGCTGATACCTAACAAATACCCAAAGTCCATGAACTAGGGCAGAAACAGTCTCTTCAACAAATGTTGGCAAAACTGGATATCCATCTGCAAAAAAATGAAACAAGACCCATATCTCACAACATGCACAAAAAGTAACTCAAAATGGATCAGAGGGCTAAATATCAAATCTAAAAGGAAAAAGATAATGGAATAAAATACTGTTACAATGCTGGGGTCCTAATGCATTCCATAAACAGACTACAAAATATTACTAATAATGCACAAACACTAGAAGAGAAAACAGATAAACAAGAACTCCCAAAAATCAAACACCTATGCTTATCCAATAACTTTACCAAATGAGTAAAAAGACTACCTACAGAGTAAGAAAGAATTTTTGGCAACTCAACTAAGAATCTAGTGGGCATTTAATCTCCATAATCTACAAGGTACTGCAAAACCTCAACAAGAGAAAGACAAATAACCCAACTAAAAAATGGGCAAAGGATATGACCAGGCACTTCACCAAAAATGCATCCAAGCAGCTAAAATACACATGAAGAAATGGTCATAATCATTAGTCATTACAGAAATCCAAATCAAAGCTACAATGAGATACCATCTTACCCCACCAAGGCAGGCATTAATACAAAAAACACAAAATAATAAATGTTGGAGAGGTTGTGGAGAAACCGGAACTTTTCTACACAGGTACATGGAATGTAAAATGGTACAACCATTTTAGAAATCAATTTGGTGCTTTCTTAAAAAGCTAGAAATAAAAATACTATATGATCCAGCAATCCTGCTGCTTGGAATATATCCTAGAGAAATAAGGGCTGTCACACAAATAGATACATGCACAGCAATGTTTACTGCAGTACTGTCCACAATAGCAAAAAGATGGAATCCATCTGGGTGCCCATCAACAGTTGAATGTATAAACAAACTATGGTGTATTCACACAATGGAATACTATGCAATGATAAAGAATAACAATCTTGGGAAACACTTGATGACAGGGAGTCATATGGAAGACATTATGCTGAGTGAAATTAGTCAGTTGCAAAAGGACATATGTACGAGACCACTATTACGAGGACTCAAGAAAAGGGTTAAGCACAGAATAATCTTTGACGGTTATCAGGGAGATGGAAGAGGGAGACAGATATTCATAGATTAGATAGGAGATAGGAACCAGATTAAATGAAGAAGTGACAGCACATGGTAGAAGGGAGACCTGTTGGAGTATACCAAGAGCTAAGAGCTTTTCTAAATACAACCCAACATTTTGAAGGTTAGAGTAGGAGGGGTACGAATCCAGGGACCATGCTTTTGGGGAACAATTGGTGTAGCTAAGTTTTGTCTTTAAGAAAATATTCTTCATCCTGTTTTGATGAGTGGTGTTGTCGAGGTCCTGTAACTGATCAGACCCCAAGTGACCTGGTTTGGATTTGGGAGATCAAGCTAACAAGTCTGATCTCCTGGTGGGAGGCAAATCAGGTTTCCCCTTTCCACCAAGGCACCAGTCTCCCCCTCCCCCTAGGAAAGAGGATGAAACCTTTTAGTGGTGAATAGTAGAGAAGTTTTATTAGGTGAAAGTAAGTTCCGAAGAGGGAACAGGTCAGTCTCCGTAGAGAAAGACCCTATACAGATTTAGGGGCCCTTTTATATATTGATAAGGGAAGGGACAATGACGTGGTTCCTGGTTCTGGTGATGACATAACTCCAAGATGGAATTTTTTAAGGTCTTACATCAGCAACTGCATGATGGGTCCCCTCCCAAAGAGTGTGATAATGATATGGAGATAGGATGGAAATAAGGGGTAGGTCACTTCTAGGTCATCCTTGGCAGGTGGCTGCAAGTGTGGCCACAACGCAACTGCTGGGGAAATTGCCATATCTGCATCATAACTGTCAGGAAAGAACTGTTGCATTTACATCAAAACTACCAAGACACTAAACTACTGTATCTGTAACTATCCTTCTCAAGTGGCAGCAATCAGTCTTGTTAGCTAAACTTGACAGTGTCTGGCATCTTACATCAACTGGTCCCAATCCACCTGGAGCAGAGAAGAATGAAAGACATCAAAGACAGGAGGAAAATATAAGCCTAAGAGATAGAAGAGGCCATATAATCCAGAGACTACTTTACATGAGAGCAGAAGAACTAGATGGTGCCTGGCCACCTCCAATGTCTACCTTGACAGGAATACAATGTAGACTCCTTGATGTAGTGGGAGAAAAATGGGGATGCAGATTTAGAATACTATTATAAGACCAGATTTGATGGTCCGACATACTGGGGGTCCCCCAAGAACGTGATCCCTAGACTCTCTGCTAGCCCACAGCTGAAATCAGTAATGAAGATAACTCTTCAGACAAAAATTAGACTGGACTATAAGACATTAGGCTGTCAGAGCAACTGCTCTATAGAAATGAGATGGGAGGGTGGAGAGGATGGGACAGGAGTTGACTGTATGGGTACGGGCAGTACAGGGTGGAAAGGAGTGTACTGTCACAGGGTTGAGAGAGCAGCTAGAGTTACACAAAGGTGTGTATATGGTGTTTTATATGGCAAATTGACTTGGATTGTAAATTTTCATTTAATCACAATAAAAGAAAAAATATTTGAAAAAGGAAATAGAATAGTCAGGATTCTATGGGGAAAATATTAAATGACTTAGGAAGCATCAAAAGAAGATGGAAGGAATACACAGAGTCACTATACCAAAAAAATATTGGTCTATGTTCAACTATTTCAGGTGGTACCATATGAACAGGAACTAATGGCACTGAAGGAAGAAGTTCAAGCTACGCTGAAGGCACTGGCAAAAAACAAGGTTCCAGAAATTGACAGAATACCAATTAAGATGTTTCAACAAATGGATGCAGTGCTGGAAGTACTCACTTGTGTATGCCAACAAATTGGGGACACAGCTACCTGGCCAACAGACTGGAAGAGATCTATATTTATGCATATTCCCAAGAAAGGTGATCCCAGTGAATGCAGAAATTATCAAACAATATTATTAATACCTCATACCTAAGTAAAATTTTTCTGAAGATCATTTGAAAGTGGCTGCAGCTATGTATCGACAGAGAACTGCCAGAAGTTCAAGCCACATTCAAATGAGGTTGCAGAACCAGGGACGTCATTGCTGATGTTGGATGGATCCTGGCTGAAAGCAGAGAATGCCAGGAAGACAGTTACCTGTGATGTATTGACTATGCAAAGGCACAAATTATGGTTAAGAAAGATGGAATCCCAGAACACTGTGCTCATGAGGAAACTGTACATAGATTAAGAAGTAGTCATTTGTCAGCAATGGATTGGACTTGGCGAAGCAGAGTGACCGTATCTTGTGGGAATTTTATGATTCTATGCATCTACAGGATGTCATCCTGCTGACCTCTTGCTGAAGGAAGGGGAGTGGGTGGACAGGAGGGGATGGGAGACTGTTGGGAGGATAGGACATGTATGGAGCAGAGAAGAGGGGTGTGCTGTCACCGGGCAGGGAGAGCAGTGGGAGCTGCATATAGGTGAGCATGTGAATTTATATGGCAATGTACATTTTCATTCAATCATAATAAAAAAAATTAAAAAAAAAAAGAAGTAGTCATTTGAACAAAACTAGGAGATACCATGGTTTAAAGATAGGAGAATGGTGTGTCAGAGTTGTATCCTTTCACCATACCTATTCAATCTGCATGCTGGGCAAATAATCTGAGAAACTGGACTATATGAAGAAGAACGAGGCATCAGGATTGAAGAAAGACTCATTAACAACCTACGATACAAAGATAACACAATCTTCCTTGCTGAAAGTAAAGAGGACTTGAAACATTTACTGATGAAGATCAAAGATCACAGCCTTCAGTAAGGATTACACTCAACATAGAGAAAACAAAAATCCACATAAATGGACCAATAAGCCACATCATGATAAACAGGGAAAAGATTGAAGTTGTCAGCGATTTCATTTAACTTCGATCCACAATCAACACCCATGGAAACAGCAGTCAAGAAATCAAAAGACTCACTGCATTAGGCAATTCAGCTGTAAAAGACTTCTTTAAAGTGTTACAAAGCAAAGATGTCACCTTGAAGACTAAGGTGCTTCTGACCCCAGCCATGTTGTTTTTTCAGTCACGTCCTATGCATGTGAAAGCCAGATGATGAATAAGGAAGACCATAAAAGAATCGACACCTTTAAATTGTGGTGTTGGAAAAGAATGTTGGATATACCACGGAGACTGCCGAAAGAAGAAACAAACACGTCTTGGAAGTACAATCAGAATGCTCCCTAGAAGCAAGAATGGTGGAACTATGTCTCACATACTTTGAATAGGTTATCAGGAGGGATCAGTCTCTAGAGGACATCATGCTTGGTAAAGCAGAGGCTCTGCGAAAAAGAAGATCCTCAATGAGATGGATTGGCACAATGGCATTACAACAGGCTTAAGTATAACAAGGATTGGGAGGATGGCGCAGGACTAGGCAGTGTTTCATTCGGTTGTACGTAGGGCTGCTATGAGTTGGAACTGACTCAATGGCACCTAACAAAAACACCTCCACCTAGGTAGGCAGCCACCTGTGCATATTATTATTTGATGTTTTGTTACAAAATTTGATCAAACACTCCACTGGCAGAGGTTTTGAAATCTCTGTTCTTGCCTCCTCCCTCACTCCAGCCTATGATGGAAAGGGATCAGAGAGTCACATCCTCATTGCTCCTAATTATGCCACTTACCTTAGAAGGCAAAAGGGGATACAGTTTGGTTTTAAATAATATTTTTTTTCTTGATTTAGAAATAGTAAGGTTGAGAAGGATGTAGTGATAATGTATGGAAAGAGTATAGAATTTGAACTTGGAAGATACAGATTTCAAGCTCACTGTTATGTACTGTTGAGTCGATTCTGACTCTTGGTGACTACATGTGACAGAGTAGAACTGCCCTCACAAGGTTTTTCTAAGCTGTAATCTTTTTTTCCATTTTTGTTCAAATATTACCATATTTTTGATGTTGTTGAGAATATATATAGTAAAATATACACCAATTCAACAATTTCTCTATGTGCAATTCAGTGACACTGACTACATTTCCCAAGTTGTACAACCGTTTACACTCTCCTTTTCTGAGTTGTTCCTTTCTCATGAACATAAATTCACTGCCTTCTAAGGTTCCTATCTAATCTTATGAGTTGCTCTTGTCAATTTAATACCATATAGTTTTTAAACCAACACAATGCTCAGAAAAAAAGCTGCCCTCAAGTCAATCCCAACTCATAACAGGCCTTTATGACTAGTTAAGTTATATTTTTGGTTTAAAGTTTAAAGATCATCTCAGTGCAATCATTTCATGGGTTCATCCAACCTTCATGACTCCATAAAGTCTAGAGTCCATGAGAATTTGATGTTTTGTTCTGCACTTTATCACTTTCATCAAGATTATTCCGTAGAATCTTTGATCAAAATGTTCAGTAATGGTAGCCAGCAATCATCCAGTTCTTCTGGTCTGATGGCAAAGAAACCAGTTGTTCTTTCAGGCAATTAGTAGGCTATTTCTGACTCTCCTTCTTCCTCTGCTGTTCCAGATGAACAGAGACCAGTTGTGTCTTGGATGGCCACTTGTAAGCTTTTAAGTCCCCAGGTACTACATGATGAACTAGGAAGTAGAACCAAAGCACTAAGCAAGGTAATAGGTCAACTAACTGGGATGTCTTACAAAATCATGACCCTAAACTTCCAAACCGAAGAACCAAATCTAATGGGGTATTTGACTGTAAAATAAGCAGCCTCGGCAGCTTCTCTTTTGTTGTTGTTGCAAATATATCTATCACACAATGTTTACCAAACTTTTTATAGATGCACAATTTATTAACAGCAATTACAATAATCAGCCATGCAGTAACTTTAATCAATGTGATTTTTTCCATTACTGTTAATCCCCCTTTTTCCATCTCCCTCTCACCCCTGGTAACCACTTATAAACTTTGTGAACATTTGCCTTTTCTTGTCTTCTAATATAAGTGAGGTCATACAGTATTTGTCCTTTTGTAATTGAATTATTTCACTTAGCATAATGTCTTCAAGCTCCATCCATACTGTAGCGTGTATTAAGACTTCACTTCTCCTACTGGTTGAGTAGTATTTGATTGTATGTATATATCACATTCTGTTTATCCATTCATCTTTTCAATGAGCACTTAGATTTTTTTCACCTTTTGGCTATTGTGACTAGTGCTGCAATGAACACTGGTGTACAAGTCTTTGAGTCTCTGATTTCAAGTGTTTTGGGTATATACACAGGAGTAGAATTGCTGGGTTATATGGTAGCTCTATTTTTTTGTTTTTTGAGGAACTGCCTCACTGTTTTCCACAATGGCTGTACCATTTTGCATTCCCACCAGCAATGGATGAGTGTTCCAATTTCCAATAACATTTATTATTTCCTGTTTTTATTAGCCATCCAAGTAAGAGTGAACTGGTAATCTCATTGTGGTTTTGATTTGCATCTGTCTGATGGCTAATAACATCTAAGCTGTAATCTTCATTAGAGCAATTTGTCGAGTTTTTCTCCCACTGACCTTTTGATTAGCAGTTAATCATTGCACCATCAAGGCTCTTCTCAAGCTAAGTAAATTCTAGTATTTAAAAGCATCTCAGCGTCTGAATGTCCTCATATGTAAAAACATGGTGCGGGTGGAAAGGGGGAGACTGCACTAAAGAAAATCTGAGGTTCCAACTCCCATCCTACCCTAGCAGTATCTAGATGAGGAATCTGGGGCCTGAGAAGCCAGGTGACAGAACATTCTGTTTACCACATGCTATTATCCTTCTTTCTATTTTTACTTCTGAGGCTCAATTTATCAAGTTAATTGTATACTTGATATTTTGCTCGAAGCTCTATTTCCTTTCCTTAATTCCCAGGCTACACTGATCTTAGCGCTACCACTGCAGAGGGAAAGGAAATGAGAGATAACGAAGTTAAAACTGGATAAACAAATGTATTTGCACATGTGGGAAAAAAACTGTGTGCCAGGCTATTCATTGTAGCTCTGTTTGTAATAGTAACAGAGTGGGAACAACCTACATGTCCATCACTAGAAGACTGGTTTATCAAATTATGGCATATCTCTACAATGGAGAAGGATGTAACACTTGGTAAGGTAGAAGGTCAATGAAAAAGAGGAAGACCCAAGATGAGATGGACTGACACAGTGCCTGTAACAGTGGGCTCAAACATACAACAACAGTAGATGGCACAGGACTGAGCAGTATCTTGTTGTTTTGTACCTAGGGTCAGTATGAGTTGGAACCAACTCAACGATATCTAGCAACAACAACATACAGTGGAAAACTAGGCAGCCATTAAAGAGAATGAGGCAGATCTTCATACAAAGATACAAAAGATGATCCAAGATACAAGGACTGACAATTAAGATCGCAAATTCATACTAGAGAAAGTGCTACATACCTCATTTCTGAATATTACTATAGTCACCTTTGAAGTACTCCCTTTGGGAAGCTATTCGCTAATGCTAGCACCTAGTCCACCCTTCAAAGCAATTTTGGAACTCTTTCTGGAATGGCCATTGTGCATGGTGGCAAGGTGGCAAATTTGTGAACTTAATTGCATAATTGTCTGTGAGCAAGTTTTTAGCCAATAAACAAGTAACTGTATTGGAACACTCTTCCTGCTCACCCGATCTAGCTCTCAATGACTTTTGTCTTTACTTCTTTTTTCCCTTGATACTATCATGTCTTGTTATTAAAGTAAATGGAAAACTACACAATCCAATTCCAACATGACTACTAATAGCCTAGACTCTTCAAGAATGAAGATTTGGGTTATCCCACCAGGCAAGGAACCACAACCAGCTGAGGAGCTTGCTGAGAACAAAGGGAATACAAAATTGGTTGTAGAAGGTAGTTCTAAGCACCAGTTATGGCCATGTGATCAGTTGCAGAAATGAGGACTGTAATTGTTATGAGTATTTCTGCTTTGTATGTGTGTATCAGGTATTTTTCTTTTCTTTACCTATAAAATATAAGACGTAAATGGGGCTAATGCATTTCCAGTTGTGCATGTGTTGGTTACATCATGATAGACATAAGTATGACTTTGTAATTGTGTTTACTCAGAGATTGTGGATGGTATGAGATGTGTACAGATGCCAAATTGACAAGGAGTGGACTGTGATGGTTAAGATTGGGTATCAGTTTGGCTAGACTATGATTCCCAATATTTTGGCAGTTGTATAAAGCAGCAGGGGTGCCCCTCAGCCTCCATCTCTCTGTCCTCTGTCACCTATTTCCAGTTTGCTCACTTTGCCAGGATTTTGGCTTGTTGCAGATCTAACAGCTGCCACTCTGTTGTCTTTTTGCATCTGGTCTCGGGACTTGAATTAGCAGCTCTTGGGATTCATCAACCCTCACAGGCTACAAGTAAGAGTTTTGTGCCCTGGCTTGCTGACTCTGGGTTCGCCAGCCCCTGAAGCTCCTTGAATCAACAGAAGCTTTGTAGTCTTGCTGCCATCTTGGGATCTGTTAACCTTCACAGCCTGTGAGCAGGAACTCTAATCTCTGACCTGCCAACCTTGGGTTCACCAGCTTCCATGGCTTTGTGAGGCTTGTGTTCCAATACAGGACTTGGGATATTGCAGCCTCTACCATTGTGTGGCTGTTTCATTTATGTAAATATTTTTCTACACATATTTGTATGCACTACTGGTTTTACTTCCCTAGAGAACCCAGCCTAAGACAATTTTGTACCAAGAGAGTGGAGTGCTGCTCTGACAGATACTGAAAATGTAAAAGTGGTTTTGAAACCGTGAATGGATAGAAGACTCAGAAGGAATCAAAGAGAACTGTTTCCACCAAAGAAGGTGCAGATGGTGAGAAACAAGCAGCAGAGGCAGCTGAAGCAGTGACAGACAGTAGCAGAAACAGACCAGTATAAGACAGTACTGGAGCCAACCCGCAGAGGGAGAGAGCTGTGTGACTGTGCACAGGAGGTGTCCTGGCAGAGTGGAGTGCCTCCGAGCACTTGAATTGGTAGAGATAGGCTTGCTGACCCGTAGGGTGAAAGAGCTGAGTGGCTGTGTGTAGAGCTTCCTGGCAGAGTGGGATGCCTCCTAGCACTTAAATTGAAGGACCTACAGAGCTTTAGAACATTTGCCCCTGTAGGGCAGATGCAGACCTGAGGCCCTGGCCAAGAGGACACAATAAGCAGAAGAGAAGAACACAAGAAGCCAAGCTGCCTCAGTCTCTAAGACTATGGCTGTGACCTCACGGGTTTGAAAGAGTGGAACCACAGCTTCCTGTGTTTCTGAGGGTAGAATTGGGCTTAGAGTACACCTAAAGCCAAGGAACCAGAGTTGCTCTCCCAGTGATCCTAGAAAGCAGAGCTGTAGCACAGGACCAAGGGGCTTCCACTCGGAATCTGGAGAGTGTGGCCAATACCTGGAGTCTGGTGGGCAGTGACATTGTGTAAAATGTCTCAGAGAATGGAAAATTATTTTCAAAGCTTTGAGGGCTAATGTAATGTGTTCTGCTGAGTTACTTGTTGCCTACTTTGCCTTCTTTCTCCATTTGTAATGAAAATGTCTAATTTGTGCCTGCCTGTTCTGCCATTATACTTTGGAGGCAGATCATTTGTATTCTTGGATTTCACTGATGGAGAGGAATTTTTGTATTTTGGACTTGGAACTGATTTAAGACTTTTGCCATCATAAGAGATGAACATGTTTTTGCTGTGTCCTTTGCTATTATGGGACAAATGTGCTGCATGTTTCAAAGCTTTGATTTTGGTAGTGTGAAAATGTAGAACACTATGGATTGAATCCTGTCCCCCAAAAAATGTGTGTGGAAATTTGGCCTGATCATGACTCCAAATATTTTGTAATTGTCCTCCATTTTATGATTTTTCTATGCTATAAATCCTAATCTCTACCTGTGGTTAATAGAGTGGACTATGTTAGAGAGAATTGGGGAGGGCCTATAACACCGTTCCTAAGGTCACTTCCCAGCTCCAATATAAATGGAATTTCCCTGGAGTGTGGCTTGCACTACCCGTTATCTTTGCATCCTACAAGAGGTGAAAGGAAAGAGAAGCAAGGAGAGGGTTGGAAACTTCATGCTGTTGAGACAGCATCACCGGGAGTAGAGTGTGTCCTTGGGACCTGAGGATCCGGAGCAGACACCCTGAATTCATATTTGTAGCCTATTGAAATGTGTAAGAATAAACTTGTCTTTGTTAAAGTCATCCACTTGTGCTATTTGCATTAGAACAGCGCTAGATGAGTAACACAGAAAGTACGCATATATTTGCTTGACCATGTGACGGCAGTGGATTTTGGGGGGTTTTGTGTAGAATATCTCCAGAAGAATACAAACTTACACACACATGTAAAAAAAAAAAAAATTGTAACTGGTTGTCCTCTGGGATAGAAAACAAGACACTAGGGGAAAAGCTCAGCCAGGAAACTTACCTTCCTGCTTACTCTCCTGTATCCTTTAAATTTTGTACTAGGTGCAAGCAATGTTTGTTGAAATAGAAGCAAAATTGATTTTTAAAGGTAGCAAAGTTGTTACGCACTTGGCTGCTGACTCAAAGGTTTGTGGTTCTAACCAACAAGCCACTCTGATAGATGTGGCAGTCTGCTCCCATAAATACTGGAGTTGTTGTTAGCTTCCTGTTTTAGTTAGCTAGTTCTTCTCTAGCAGAAATATGACAAAATGGATGGCTTTAACAAGGGAAGTTTATTCTTACACAGTCCGGTAGGTTACAAGAACAAATTCAGGGTGCCTGCTCCAAGCAAAGGCTTTCCCTCTGTTGGCTCTGGAAGGAAGTCCTTGTGTTGTATCAGTCTTTGGTTGGGGAGCATCTTGGGGCAGGATCCTCAGGTCTGAAGGATACGCTCTACTCCCAGTGCTGCTTTCTTGATGGTGTGAGGTTCCCAATTCTCTGTTTGCTTGTCTCTCTTTTTATCTTCCATAGGATGAAAGGATAAAAGGTGGTGCAAGCCACACTCCAGGGAAACTCTCTTAGTAAGAGTCCTACCCTAATCCTCTTTTAACAGAATCACCCTATCTATCAGCCACAAGCAGAGATTAGGATGTATAGCATAGGAAAATCACAAAATGGAGGGCAATCGCACAATGCTGGTAATCACAACCCAGCCAAATTTCTATACATATTGTTTGGGGGACCCAATTCAGTCCATGACAGTTCCTTTGAGTCCATTCTGATTCATAGCAACAGCACGTACAACAGAATGAAACACTCCCTTGTCCTGCACCATCCTTGTAATCGTTGCTATCTTCGGGCACGTTGTTGCAGCCCCTGTGTATTCTGAGTGACTTCCAACCTGAGGGGCTCATCTTCCAGTACTATGTCAGACAATGTTCCACTGCTACATATAAGATATTCACTAGCTAATTTTTTTCAGGAAATTAATTGCCAGGTCCTTCTTCCTAGTCTGTCTTCATCTGGAGCATCCCCCTGAAACCTGACCACCACTGGTGACCCAGCTGGTATTTGAAATACTGGTGGGATAGCTTCCAGCATCATAGCACCATGCAAGTCACCACAGTACAATGAACTGACAGACAAATGGCAGTCCATAAAGATTATTGCTGTTGTTTTGTGCCTATGAGTCAGTTTGAACTCACAGCAAGCCAATGTGCAACAGAATTAAACACTACGTCGTCCTGAGTCATCCTCACAATCATGAATGTTTGAGCTCATTGTTGCAGCGAATGCGCTCATCCATCTCACTGAGGGACTGCTGCTTTTTCCCTGACCCTCTACTTCACCAAGCATGCTGGCCTTCTCCAAGGACTGATCCCTCTTGGTAACATGTCCAAACTATGTGAGCTGTAGTCTCACCATCTTTGCTTCTAAGGAGCATTCTGGATGTACTTCTTCCAAGGCAGATTTGTTCATTCTTGTAGCAGTCTATGATATGAGGTCTGAAAATTAAGTCAGCAAACTTATTTGTTCTAAGTGCTACATACGTCATTGTTGAATATCACTGCAAGTCACCTATGAAGTACTCTCCTTGGGAAGTTAGGCACCCACACCAGTGCCTAGCACCCTTCAAAGTAATTTTGGAACTTTTTCTGGAATGGTCATTGTGCATGGTGACACAGTGGCAAGTTCATGAACTTAATTGTACAGTTATCTGTAAGCAAGTTTTTAGTGAATAAATAAACAATTGTATTGGAACACCCTCCCCGCTCACCTGAACTGGCTCCCAGTGACTTTTTTCTTTACCTAAAGTTAAAGGAAATATTGAAAGGAAGACATTTTGATGATATTCGGGACATCAAAGGTAATACGACGACAGCTCTGACGGCCATTCAGAAAAAGAGTTTGAAAATTGCTTTGAAGGGTGGACTAGACACTGGCATGGGTGGATAGCTTCCCAAGGGAAGTAGTTCGTAGGTGACTGTAGTGATGTCAGCACAATGAGGTATGTAGCACTTTTTCTAGGATGAGTTCATGAACTTAGTTGCCAGTCTTTATATATTCAATATTCTTCACCAACACCATAATTCAAAAACATCAATTCTTCAGTCTTCCTTATTTATCATCCAACTTTCACAGGTATATAAGGTGATTGACAACACTATGGCTGGGGTCAGGAGCACCTTAGTCTTCAAGGTGACATCTTAGTTTTTAACACTTTAAAAATATCTTTTGCAGCAGATTTGTCCACTGCACTGTGTTTTTTAATTTATTTACTGCTGCTCCCGTGGGTGTTGATTATGGATCCAAGCAAAAAGAAATTCTTGACAACTTCAGTATTTTCTCAGTTTGTCATGATATTGTTTATTGGTCCATTTGTAAGAATTTTTGCCTGCTTTATGTTGAGTGTAATCCTTACTGAAGGCTGTCATCTCTGATCTTCATCAGTAAGTGCTTCAAATCCTCTTTACTTTCAGTAAGCAGAGTTGTGTTATCTGCATATCTTAGGTTGTTAATGAGTCTTCCTCCAATCCTGATGGCACGTCCTTCATATAGTACAACTTCTTAGATTATTTGCTCAGTATACAGATTAAGTATCATGAAAGGATACAACCCTAACAGACACCTTTCTTGACTTTAAACCACACAGTATCTCCTTGTTCTGTTTGAACAACTGCCTCTTGATCTATGTACAGATTCCTCATGAGCACAAGTAAGTGTTCTGGAATTCCTGTTCCCCACAATGTTATCCTTAATTTGGTGTGATCCACACAGCCAAATACCTTTGCATAGTGTATAAAATGCAAATAAACATTGTTCTGATATTCTCTGTTTCCAACCACAATCCAGCAGCAGGATTATCCCTCATTTCACATCCTGCTCTGAATCCGGCTTGAATTTCTGTCAGTGTACTGCTGCAACTGCTTGCGAATCATCTTCAGGAAAATTTTACTTGCATGTTATATTAATGATATTCTTCAATTATTTCTGTATTCTGTTGGATTCTTTCTTTGGAATGGGAAAAAATATGGATCTCTTCTAATCAGCTGGCCAGGTAGCTGTCTTTCAAATTACGTGGCATACGTGAACGAGCACTCCAGCACTGCATCCTTTTGTTGAAACATCTCAACCGGTATTCCATCAATTCTTGTAGCCTTGTTTTCTCCCAGTGCCTTCAGTGTAGCTTGGACTTCTCCTTTCAGTGACATCAGTTCTTGATTATATGCTATTTCCTGAAATGGCTGAACACCAACCAATTCTCTTTGGTTCTGTGACTTTGTGTATTCCTTCCACCGTTTGAAGTTTCCTGTGTCATTCAATATTTTGCCCAGGGAATCCTTCAAACTTGCAACTAGAAGTTACAATTTTTTTCTTCAGTTTTTTTAGCTTGAGAAATCCTGACCATGTTCTTCTCT
The DNA here is from genome assembly GCA_028571685.1 of Heterohyrax brucei. Classification (NCBI taxonomy): domain Eukaryota; kingdom Metazoa; phylum Chordata; class Mammalia; order Hyracoidea; family Procaviidae; genus Heterohyrax; species Heterohyrax brucei. Next base: position 22,865,742 of record CM053166.1, on the reverse strand, counting down.
TTTGGTTTTCTAATTCCAGGTTACATTTCATTATAATACTTTGTCTTCTTGAGCCACCGTTTCAAATCTTCTGTCCAGTTCTTTTATGTCATCATTTCTTCCATTCCTTTTAGCTACTCTACATTCAAGAGTAAGTTTCAGAGTCTCTTCTGACAGCCGTTTTGGTCTTTTCTTTCTTTATTATCTTTTTAACGACCTTTTGCTTTCTTTGTGATGTCCTTGATGCTATCCCACAAGCTGTCTGTCCTTTGGTCAGCAGTGTTCAGTGCATCAAATCAGTTCTTGAGATGGTCTTCAAATTCAGGTGGGATATACTCAAGGTTGTATTTTGGTTCTCTTGGACTTGTTTGGATTTTCTTCAGTTCCAACTTGAACTTGCATATGAGCAATTAATGTTCTGTTCCACAGTCGACCCCTGGCCTTGTTCTGATTGATGATAGTGAGCTTCTCGCCATCTGTTTCCACAGATGTAGTTGATGTGATTTTTGTGTTTTCCATCCGGCTAGGTCCACATGTATAGGTACCATTTACATTGTTGCAAAAAGTTATTTGTGATGAAGAACTCATTGGTCTTGAAAAATTCTATCGTGTGGTCCCTGGCATCATTTCGTCTCTTCACTCTCATTTATTTATCATTATCCCCCTTGGTTTTCATGGTGGTCCCCAACTTAACATCCCTGAGTTTATCTAGAGGAATAGTTTTCACCTGGGGTTGATTTTACCTTCTCTACATGGAGACATTTGACAAAGTCTGAAGACTTTTTGATGTCACAAATGGGGTAGGGGGCCACTACTGGCATCTAGTCAGTAAAGTCCAGGAATGCTGCTAAACATCTTATGATGCACAGGACAGCTCTCCACCACAAAGAATGACCTGGCCCAAAATGTCAACAAAGGTTGATCAACCCTGTTCTAAAAATTTTTATAAAGCTCCGGGTAGTTGTACAAATTGGCAGAATATCACAAATAAAAATACAATTTCATTTCAGTGTGTCCTATAGCCAAAGGACTTGGAGATCTGTTCCCATAAAGATTACAGCCTAGAAAACCCTATAGGACAGTTGTAAAACTCTATAGGGCAGTCAGAATCAACCAGTGGCACAAAACAACATAGGTGAATTCATTAAGGAAAATGTCAGCAGTTTGCACAGTGGTAAATGTTTCCACCATTCCACTCTGTTTTGGAGATCACAAGTCTATCTTCAAGCAGAGAAGAAAGGAAAATTAGGGGATGGGGGAATAATTGCTACATCTTTTATTCTAAAACCCACTGCCCTCGAGTAGTGTCTGACTCATAGTGACCCTAGAGGTCAGACTAGAATTTCCCCATAGAGTTTCCAAGGAGTGCCTGGTAGATTTGAACTGCCAACCTTTTGGTTAGCCGACAAACTTTCCAGTGTTCTTCATCAAGGCTATGAACTGAGATAGCTTTGTACTGAGTTCTCCAACATGTATAACAAACCACCAAAACACAGTAGCTTTTAGCAACAACCAGTACTTACTTGACCAGTCTGCTGGACAGTTTGTCTCTGGTCTGAGCCAGCCTCAGCGTACCTTAGTTGAGATCAATAAAATTACCCAGCTGAGTCAAGTCCAAATTGCTCCCCTGCAGAATCATTAGCTAAATAAAAAGGTGATTGTTTTAGCTACTAGGTTTTGGAGTGGCTTGTTAGAACCTAATTGCTACAATGAACATTTGAGGATTTAGATTTTGGTTTGGTGCTTTTGGCAGTGGTGCTGCTGTGAACTTTCTCGAACACAACTTGTCCACCTCTGTATGAATTCTATGAAGTGTAACAGTGGAATGCTGATAGAATGACTTCAAAGTAGTAAATTATTTACATACCCAGAGCATTTCATAACCTCTCTTTGTTGCCTTGAGTTGCAGCAACTGCTATAGGCCCATTTTTCAGCAAGAAAAGGCAAATGGCAGGAAGCTAGTTCACGATGGTTTTTCAGAGCCAGGCTGGGAGCTCAAGTTTCTGACACCCTGTCTGTCATCCGTCCCACAGTGAAAACATCCTCTTTCATTAAAAAAAAAAAACCTCTCCATTTTGTCTACACAAAAAACTGCCCCCCAACATTTTCATGAGTAAAAGAGGAAATGACTGAGAGCATACAATAGGAAAATAATCTCTCAGGTATGTGAGACTATTAGAGCTATTGTGGTTTTTTTAAAAAATCGTATCTTCAATGGAAAGGAAAGAAGCTTTGTTTGGTTATGAATCAGGACCTTGAGGCAGTACATGAGTAAGAACTGCTAATTCCTGTGGGCAAGATTAATACATGAAAGGAAGAAATGTGCAGATTGTTCATGTCATCAATCAACAAGTATTTTCTGTGTGCTGTTGAGTGGATTCCAACCTATACGACAGAGTACAGCTATCCCACAGGGTTTCCTAGGCTGAAATCTTCACAGGGGCAGATCACTACATCTTTTCTTCCATGGAGCAGGTAGCAGGTTCAAAACTCCAGCCTTGCAGTTAGCTGCCGAGTCTACTGAGGGCCAGTTGTGCATGAAGTGCTGCACCCAGTGTCACTCCTTCAAACCTTCAGGAAGAGGTGCGGAGGGCCCTGAGGTTTGTCTGGGGTTACAAGCCCCAGGGCAGTGAGCCCCTCTATCAGAAACTGGTCCCACCCAGTTCAGGTTCCTGTGATTTAGTGTTGCTTAAGTCATTTCCTTCTAGTGTGACTCAATTTTTTCATCTCAAAAAATGAGAAGAAATATATGGCCTTAGGTGGTCCTCTACTTTTGAGGAGTTTACTGGATAAAGTCATTAAATCCGATAGACATGTCTTCTGTTCTCCACTGGCTTGATAACTTTGGACTAGCTTTTGATAGTGCTGATCAGTCACTACCAAAAATTTTCACTTCCATGGGCTTCAATAAAACACTTTCCTGATTTTCTTCTTACTTCTTTTTGTCTCCTTTGGAGTCCCTGGGTGGTACAAACAGTTAACATACTCAGCTGCTAATGAAAAGACTGGAGGTCCAAGCCCACCCAGAGGTGCCTTAGAAGAAAGGCCTGGCTTTATTGTTGTTGTTAGGTGCCACCAACTTGTTTCAGACTCTTAGCAGCCCCATGCACAACAGAACAAAACACTGCCCAGTCCTGTGCCACTCACAGTCATTGCTATGTTAAGTCCATTGTTGATTACCACAGCTAAAAGTTCCATGAGGGTAGACACAGGGTCTATTTTTTACCCACCATGTTTCCTGAGCACCTAGTACAGTGCCTGTCATATGACAATGCTTAATAAACATTTGTTGAATTAAATAATAAAGCCATAAATAAACTTCCTGAACATGAACAGAAATGACAATGCTGAACCCTAGAGACATGTATCAGAATGCATCAAAACCAAACAGCCTCCAACGACTAGCTCTGTCTAGAAACTTTCCAAATCACATTTATCTGCTCATGGAGCCATTCTTGTCGAAACTCTATCCCATATTGCTCATATATTATGCTGTTCTTTAAACCAAATTCAGCACAAGTTTATATAAAAAAATCATACTGTAACAAAAACAACAAAGCTGCTGAGGCTGTTTTTGTACAACCAAACACCTTATGGGATTTGGTTTGGAGGTTTGAAAGTTTAGGGTCATAGTTTCATGGGGCATTCCAGTGAATCGGTCTAATGCTGTGTTCAGTGCTTCTGTTCTACTTCCTGGCTCATTGCATAATGCCTGGGGTCTTCAAAACTTGCAAGCATCTTTACAAAATACAATTTGTCTTTTTTTACCTGGAGCAATAGATGAAGGAGAGTCAGGAAAAGGGGGAGGAAATGGAATGTGTGGTTAATTGGCCCCATGAACAACTGCCTCTTTTGCCATGAGACCAAAAACTGGACGGTGCCCAGCTACTACTACTGAACATTGTGATCAAAGATTCTATAGAAGAATCTTGATCAAAAGGGGTTAAAATGTGGAACAGAATTTCAAATTCTCATGAACTTCAGACTTTCCAAAGCCAATGAGGTTAGATGAACCCCTGAAACTATTGCCCTGAGATAATCTTTAAATGTTAAGCTTAAACCCAAGATATCCCCTGAAGTCTTCTTCAAACCAAATAATAGTTTAGTTAGTAAAGAGTGTCTACCTTGAGCATTGTGCTCTTTTTAAGAGCTAGGTATACGGGATCAAATTGACAACAGCAACACAAGAGGTTATATAGGACCAGGAAGCTTAAGGGCAGTGAGCTTATGTTAATGGTGAAGAAGAATTCAGAAAAGGAGGGTGAGAATGATTGCACAACTTGAAGAATATAATCGTCACTGAAACATACATGTAGAAATTATTGAATTGCTGTATGTTCTGTGGTGCATACTTTCTAGAACAATTAAAATTTTTTTAAAATCACATTGTTAGATCCTTTACAGTTTACAACACATATTATTAGATTTAAATTAACTACACATATATTACTTGATTTAAACTTCAGACCAATCCTGTGAGATAGACTCAGCTGAATGTCTTGCAGTCATCTTACACAAGGAAACCGATGGTCATAGGAATTAAATAAATTGACCAATGAATGATGACTCCTAAAAAACAAAACTAGATCTCAAACAGCCCTCTTGACTCCAAATGCGGCATGATCCCCACTGTACTGTGTTCTCACACTGTTATGCCCCAGCTGATTTTGCAGGTTTCTTCACTCCAGCGTTAATCATGCTGTTAGTTGGGGCTTGCCTATCTGTGTTAAGCAGCCCTTCAATAAATGGGGTAAAGCTATCCAGCTACTTTTGTCCAAAAGGCATTAAGAGCCTTGTGGGTAATTTCGTAATGCACCAGCTCTACTTTTTGCAGAGTCAAAATAACAGGCTAAACTTGATGTCTTGGGAGAACAGAAATTATGAAGGAGGCAGAAGAACTGGAAATACTTTCAGGGCATGACTATGGGAGTATGTAGCTGAGGAATGGAGAGACAACTTCATTGCAGGAAATAAGTCAAGGAATGGAGAGGCCAGAATATTGGAAGTATTAATGACATGGTAGTGAAATCCCAGAGAATCACAACGGGAAAAATTAAAGAGAGTGATAGTGAGCTAGGATCTAAAATCCTAAGAGGAAGGAGGGGAGTGACATAGGAGTAGCAGATGACTTCAACCAAAAGAAACAGTAGCTTCTACAGTCCAATAATCTAAGATTCAGAGATGGGGAGAGGAAGCAGTATCAGTAAGGGGAAAACTAGAAACAAACAGCAAGGAAAAGCGTACACCCCGTCTTACAACTCAGGAGCATAAGGAGCACGGGAGCTAAAACAGTCACCATTTGGTAGGAAAATTGTTTCCTCAGGAGAAAACCTGGTTTCGTGTAGAACAAGACCAAGAAAACATTCAGGGAAGAGGTTGGGGATAGAAAGAATTTTGCTGATGACTAAACAAGAATTCCAGAAGGCACAAAAGAAACGTTTAAAGAATTGGAGAAAGATGTACAAAAAGATCAGAAAGGAAGAGTATGTAAGCTAGTCTCCAAGGATTTTCCAACAATTCCTCCTTTCACTGTATGTTCATTAAGAGGTAAAACTAGTGCTCTTCCTTGACCACTAGAGCACAGTACAAGTGACATGCTGTCGCTTTTGAGCCAAGGTCTTCACAGGACCGGCAACTTCTGCTGCTTTCCTTGGGAAACTTCCTCTTGAGACTCAGCCACCATGTTATAATATGCCCAAACCACAAGGTGAGGCCACTTGGAGGGGAACCAAGGAACTCCAGTCAGCCACCCACTGGAGCTTACTGTCAAAAGGCTGCATCGACTACCAGCCATCTTGGACATTCCAGTCCACATAAGCACCTGGATAACTACTACTCCAGCTGCCATCACAAACAGAAGAACCATCCACCTGAACTCATTCAATGCACTGAATCATGAGAGACAATAAAATGATGGTGTTTTAAGTTATTATGTTTTTGAGTGGCTTGGGTGCAGTAAATAACTGAAACAGGGGTACATAAAGTCACCTGGAGATTAGAGTCAGGAGGTGAAGGAGAACCAAGGAGTTTTGTGTTTCTTTTAAGACTGACATCATCAGAGACAAAAGCTTAATGAGCTCAAGCATGTTTTTCCTGACCAAACTGGAAGAATGAGATTGTCTTGGGAAGTGAGTGTCATGGATTGAATTGTGTCCCCCCCAAAAAATATGCATAGAAATTTGGCTGGGCTGTGATTACCAGTGTTGTGTGATTGCCCACCATTTTGTGATTTTCCTATGCTGCAAATCGTAATCTCTGCCTGCGGGTGATAGACAGAAGGATTAGGGCGGGACTGCAACACCCTTATTAAGGGAGTTTCCCTGGAGTGTGGCTTGCACCATCTTTTGTCCTTTCATCCTACAAAAGATAAACGGAAGGAGAAGCAAGCAGAGAGTTGGGAGCCTCATACCATCAAGAAAGCAGTACCAGGAGCCAAGTGCGTCCTTCAGACCTGAAGTTGCTGCGCCAAGATGCCCCCCAACCAAAGACTGCTGCAACACAAGGACCTCCCCCCTCCAGAGGTGACCAAGAGGGAACACCTTCCCCAGGAGCAGGCACCCTGAATTCGGATTGTAGCCCACTGGACCGTGCAAGAATAAACTTTAATTTGTTAAAGCCATCCACTCTGTGGTATTTCTGTTAGAGCAGTACCAGATGACTAAACAATGAGCCTTGTCCATATAGTCTCTGCACTGACTTACATCACAATAATGACTTCTTTCCTGCCTCAGGACACATTCTCTGCCACTGACGCAAGCATACACACACAGGATACAGAGCTCCAACCGTATAGCTGAAGAGGAGGTCTCCAAACAAATAGTGGTTTCAGCTGAATCCTAGAAATTTTTTCTGCTTTGGAGGTGCTTTTATCTAAAAACCATCACCCAGACACCTGAGAATTAGGACTCTGCTTCACCCTTCAAGTATGATTTCCCCTTCTCTGAAGGAAATCCTCTGAGTGGCTTTCATGTTAATATGCAAGAAGCCTGAAGATGCAAACGAACTGCATAACCATGACAACAAAGAAGAGAAGCAAGCAAAAACAAACCAGTTATGCCTATGCAAATTCTTTCCAGAACCATCCAGGTGAGATAGAGTATGGCTGTCATCGGTAATGCCTAATGGCCAGTGACAAATGTAAGGTGAATTAGGGCCAGTGGCACCTACGGGAGCAGCTGAAATGGGGAAGGGAGCCAGGCCATCACCAGTTTCCACTCTGCTCATGTTCACAGTGGTGGCATGTTTAGGGTAAGTGTGTGTATGTTAGCACTGACTGAGCAGCTACATATCAATGATTTTCAGATTTTTTTTTTCATTTTATGTTTCATTATGTTAACTTTCTTAATGTTCTTACAGTCCAAGACTTCATGAGCTTTTGCTGTAATAGCACCCTAGACATAGTTCCACTGAATGCCTTAACTCATCAAACACCAGCTGGCGCCCAGTAGAGCAGTATCTGTTTCTCTAACTGTAACGTGCACATGAATCCCCTGGCCATCTTGTTGAAGTCCAGATTCCAGTTCAGTAGGTCTGGGGTGGGGCCTGAGATTCTGAGTTCCTAAAAATCGCCCAAGGTCCACACCTTGAGTAGCCAGGGTGTAAGGTTAAGAATGTGGATCCTACACCCAGACTACCTGGGTTCAAATCCTGGTTCTGTGTATTCGCTGTGTGACATCTGACAAATTATATGACCGTTCTACACTTCCTTATTTCTAAAACGAAGCTAATAAAAATAGCAGGTAATAGTGGTTAAGTGCTATGTCTGCTAACTAGAAGGTTGGCAGTTTGAATCTGCCAGATGCTCCTTGGAAACCCCATGGGGCAGTTCTACTATGTCCAACAGGGTCACTATGAGTCAGAATCGACTCAACGGCAGTAGGTTTTACCTTTAAGGAAAGCAGTAGAGTGGTCTCACTGTTCCAGATAGAGGCATGGGAAACAGATACTGCCAAATGGAAGTCAGTGGGAGCATTCTGAAATAGCAAGGCACAAGCAATATGGACAGGAAACCACCACAGTATTCCTGCTGCTTTCCACTACAGCAGTTCCCCCAAGAAGGGAATTCTATGGAAAGAACAAAATTTACCTACTTCTCTAATGTGGGTTGTTGGGGGAATGCAGGTACTATATATCTTAGGCTCACACAGACACTTCCAAAAAGGTGAATGCAAGAGGTGCGTCTGACTGATTTTTTACCCTGTCCATTGGGTCTGTACCTGTCAGCTCGGAATTCATTTAAATAGATTCCTGAACTGAACTGTGGGAGAGCCGATAAGAAGTTTCTATCCTGGGGAGTCGGGGGATGGTAAGAGGAGAAGGCTCCGAGGAGTGTCCTGTATGTGTTATTAGATTTGCTCTTAATCCCAGACGGAAAGAATACATATATTTTCTGAAGTATCAGTGTTTTCCAGAATCAGTGAGGTCATGGAAACCATAATCTTTGCCATGTGGTCTCGCAGCCACAGTTATGCTAATTAAACCAGGGGGCTCTGGTGGACACGCTGAAATCAGACTTGAGTCTGAGCTGGAGGGGGATGGGGCAGCGTGAGGAGGCGTCCGCCGTTACTTTTGAGTTCAAGGCGTAGGACTGAGGCCGACTGGCCTCTGATCTGCCTTTATTTTCTTGACACCCGAGTCTTGGAGGCTGCCTGTATCCTGGAGTGTGGAGTGGCGGACAAGATATGCCATCACTGTTAATCTGAACTGTCATCACTAGCAACAGGAGCAAAACCATTCCAGAAGGGTTTTAAAACTGGATTTGGGGTCTGGAAGGCTTCAGATGTTGTTGCTATTTTTAATCTGTTTCTTAAACAACGGAGCTCTGATGCTATTGTGGAATTACAGTAATAAGGACTTCAAGAAGCCACAAGGCACATTCATTAGTATTCGTAGCTCCACAGCAAAAGGTGGAATTCAAATACTGAATATGCTTTCAACTCACCATGCAGCGTTTATTCCAAGGACATCTATAGGAACCTAGAGAAGATAGACCTGTTCTGTGTGTCTGTGCAATCCTGGGTCGGTCTCTCTCTGTCCCCTTCTCCTTCCTGCTGTGCCTGGTTCTCCATACCAAAAAGATCTTTAAAGCCTAGAGTGGCTCTGTGTATATTTGCATAACAGCAGTCCTCTATATAAAAATAAATCCTGACTAGATCGCTCAATTGTATGTATGTGTGGGTATACATGTCACATATGCGGATTTATTTTTCCAAGAATGTCTTAATGTTTCTTTTCCTTGAGAAAAATCACCAACTGCCAGAATCTCAGATTTCATGTGGAACTTTGCAATAACAGAGAAAATATATGTAAAACGCCACAGAGAAATGAGATACAGCGAGGAGTCAGATTTTGGTTTCAAATCACCCTGAATTTCCAGAGACTTCACAAGTCAAGTACAAGGAATGGCTTTTGTCCTCTAGAGCAGATCATCAGTCTTTAGGACACTGTACAGTGATTAAGCAACCAAAGCTGACTCTTTCTCTGAAGTGAAGAGGTACTATAACAATAGAATTATTACAGAACTGTGGAAAACACAGCTTGGGAATCAGACTATCCTGAGTTCAAGGCCTGCTCCTCCTTTTGGGCACATTTCTAAACCTTTTAGAATCAGTTTTCTCATCTAGAAAATGGAGCTATTCACACACATGTCACAGGGTTATTATGAAAGTTCGATCATACTACGCATAAAAGCACCCAGCACAAAGTAGGTGTCAAGAACTGTAAAGACTCTAAGATTTGACCTCACAGTTTTATTTTCTTATGGTTCTAGGGGCTAGAAGTCCTAAAATCAAGGTGTTGGCAGGGCTGTGTTTCTCCTAGAGACTTGCACCTGGTATTCTGTCTTAGGATGTTTATCCTTGAAACCCAGGCACTGTGTGGCAAGGAAGTTCTGGCTACATGAACAGATTACATGTAGGTGTTGTGGTCGACAGCTCCAGCTAGGGTCCCGCCATGTCAGTGAACAAGCCTTCAGATGATTTCAGCCCTCAACTGTCAAGTCCCCTCCAAGATGAGCCTCCTAGTTGAGGCCCGAAATATTGTGTAACATAGATAAACCATTTCTGCTGTACTCTGTCCAAATTCCTGACCCACAGAATCCACAAGCATAATAACAAAAATAAAAAAAAGAAAACATACTCACAGCTGTCAAGTCGATCCTGACTCATAACGACCCTGTAGGGCAGAGTAGAACTGCCCCATAGAGCTTCCAAGGAGTGTCTGGTAGATTTGAACCACCAACCTTATGGTTAGTAGACATAGAACTTAGCCACTATGTCACCACAGTTTCCATGAGCATAAAAAGCAGGTTGCTTCATGCCAGTATATTTTGGGCTAATTTGTTACACAGCAGTAGATAACCACAACAAGGCTGGGGTGTGGTTGTGCTTTCTTAAATGGAGCCACGGGGAGCCAATAGGGAATCTTTTAGAGAGAAAAGCTTTCAGTGGAGTGAAGCCCAACTGAGGAGTGTGTAGCATAGATTTGTAGAGAAAATACCCCAGTATGTCAACATTCTTAAGCCAAGCTAAGAACCTGGATTCATACTGAGGAGGCAAAGGGTAAGTTAGCCTCTGCCTCCTCAGCACCTCTAATCAAATATCCTAGCAGCATCCCCAATCATCATCCCAAATTCCCCGCTACGCCTTCTCCTCCTGCTAACCTACAATCCTTCTCCTTATTCTCTGTCTCAGGGAGTTCATAGCACTAACCTGCCACAGAAGCTAAAAATCGGAGCATTCCTCCGAAACTGAACCTCTCTTCACTCCTATCACACTGCTTCATTTAAAGCCTTAAACATCTTCTACTCACACTACGGTGTAGAAGACATTTTGTAAAATGGTGGCAATTAGTCCCCTCCCTGTATCTATAGCCTCTGCATTGCGACTTTGCAGTTCTCTTAACTGTGAGATGGAATCTATCACCCTATCCTTGAATCTGAGCTGATTTTGTGGCTTGCTTTGGCTAACAGGATGCAGAAGAAGTGATGATGTGCCAGTTCTGGGACCAGGTTTCAAGAGTCCTTATACTCTTCAGCTCACTCTCTTGGAACCCTGCCTAGATGCTATGTGAACAAGCTCAGGCTAGCCTGCTGGAGGGTGGAGACCAAATAGAGCAGAAACAAGCCATCACATTTGAGACCATCACAGACGAGACAGTTTCCAAGCAATAAAACCACTGATGGCAGAAGTATGAGTAAACCTAGATGAGACCAAAAGAACCACATGGCTGAGCCAGTCCAGAATGCCAACACACAGAATTGTGAGCTAAATAAATGGTTGCTGCTTTAAGTCACTAAGTTTTGGTGTAGTTTGTGATGCAGCAAAAGCTGTTAGAAAAGACCATGATTTCTTAATCATCTACTTGCCTCTGAGTTCACCAGCTTCACACACACAACCACCACCATCCAGTCTGCCAGATCCATCAAAAATGCTCCACTGAGATGTGACTGGTCTCTCAGAGATCATGCTGACAACCCTCTGCTGTTGAACTCTTCAATTGCCTCCATTGTAAAGGCCCCAAATTCTACAGCCCCTTTCTCAAGTATACCTGCCCTTTCAATGCTTCCATAAAATGTTACCTTGAAGACTAAGGTGTGCTTGATCCAAGCCATGCTATTTTCAATCATATCATATGCATTAGACATCTGGACAACAAATAGGGAAGACAGCAGAAGAACTGGTGCCTTTGAGTTGTGGTTCTGGAGAAAAATATTGAATGCACCGTGGACTGCCAAAATAACGAACAGATCTGTTCTGGAAGAAGTACAACCAGAGTGCTCCTTGGAAGCCAAAAGGGCGAGATTGCATCTCACATCCTTTGGACATACTGTCAGGAGGGATCAATCCCTGGAGAAGAACATCATGCTTGGTAAAGTAGAGGGTCAGCAAAAAAGAGGAAGACCTTCAAGAAGATGGACCGACCCAGTGGTTGCAACAGTGGGTTTCAGCATAAAAATGATGCGGGCATGGTGCCGAACTGGGCAGTGTTTTGTTCTGCTGTTCATAGGGTCACTGTGAGTCAGAACTGACTCGATGGCACCTAACCAACAACAATATACCCAAGTTGGTGGCGCAGGAACTCTCAGTGTTTTCTAGAGTATGCAAGATTTTGAGACCACTGAGACACCTCCTCCCACCACGGTAGCCACACTTCTCCCTCATCAAGAAGGATAAAGCACAGTGCTGTTGGCAGATATCTCTGAGATGCTTGCATTAACTTAGTTAAGATACTCCTGGTGAAACGGTCACTTGCCTGATGCTCTCAGATTGTCCTCCAAGCCCGTCTGGGTACTTCTACACCCATTACTTCTGTCTCCATGATACACATGGGAAGTAAGAAGGGTAGCAAGATAGAAAGACACATACATCTTCTTTCTCTGCCAACTTCACCTCCCATACCTGGAAAGGCATTCTCTGTCCTGCATGCAGAGCTTCCCTTACTTACATTACATCTTCATCATTCCTACTCTATAGCTTATCCATGGTCAATCCCATAAGCTTTTGTTTCTATTAAATATGAGTCCAAATTTAGGAGTCCTGGGAAAACTCATTCCTGTCCTTGGTTACACTGTCTTTCAAGACTACTGTCTCAGCAGGAAAATATGAGCCTAGGAGGCATAAGGGGCCATATGATTCTGAGACTGAATCAACATGAGACCAGAAGAACTAAATGGTGCCTGGCCACCACCAAGAAATGCCTTGATAGGAAACACAGTGAAGACTCTCTTGTCACGGTGAGAGAAAAATGGGGATGCAGATCCAGGATTCTACTAAAAGACCAGAACTAATGGTCTGACATCCTAGGGAGGAGGATCCCCCAAGAATATTGACCCTAGACTCTCTGCTAGCCCACAGCTGAAACCAGTACTGAAGACAACTCTTTAGATAAAAATCAGACTGGGCTATAAGACACAAGGCTGTTGAAGCAGCTCCTCTATAGAAATGACACGGGAGGGGGGAGATGAGGGGACAGGAGTTGGTTGAATGAATACAGGAAGTACAGAGTAGAAAGCATGAATGTACTGTCACAGGCTTGGGAGAGCAGTTAGGGTTGCATAGAGATGTGTGTACAAGGTTTTGCATGACTGACTTGGATTACGAACTTTCACTTAACTGCAATCAAGTATTTTTTAAAAGACTACTGTCTCACTAAAGACTTAAAAATTTTAGTTGAAATGTAAAGCAAAGCAATAACTATATTGTCCTATGTTGTATCTACATCCACCCAGGACAGTAAGTCTTTACCTTATGATATTATCTTCATGGCCAAACAGCAAGTGACTCGTTTTCATACATTCATTCTTCTCTTTCTTTTTTTTGTTCATAAAAACCACCTTACTAAAATGAGAAAACACATTCAGATAATATTTCAGAACATTATCATAATATCTAAGCTAAGTAGAAGAATAAAGTCACAGGAAGTTGTGGAGTATTGGTTTCTATTTTTAATTATATCTACTCTGATAAAATGAAAATTGGTTTGCTGATAATTAAAATGTTGAGTTATTTTTATTAGATTTTGCATAAATCTGAATTCAAGTTAATTATCATTATCCAGAGGGAAATTTTGAGGCTACAGAAAGAAATCCTTAAATACTACCTCAATACACCATGTACAACATTTTTAAGGTAATTTTCCAGGATAGAAGAAGCAAGATTATAAATTTAGAAAACAAAACTCTCATCATCAGTCATCATCTGATAGATCCAGAACACCTACCAGAAGTCAAATTTGCGCTAATGGCAATTTCCTTTCCTAATGTGTACATGCTGGTACAATTTTAGGCTTAAGTTTATTTTTAACTTGAGACATGTATTTAGGGAAAAATGCATTTTGGGTAGGAATAAGATAAGAGTGGGAAGGGGGTTTTGTTGCCTTGTTCGAACAGGGTCAGATAGGTCCCCATGCGTATCATCTCAAACTGCCAAGTGCCAAGTGCCGTCGAGTCGGATCCGACTCAAACTGGGTATTTAATATTTCACCATTAGAGAATTCTTCTTATAATATGGGAATTACCTTAAAATCCTTTCACTGGCACCATATATTTAATCAACAAAACCCTTATGGTGCAGTGGTTAAGAGCTATGTCTGCTAACCAAAAGGTTGGCAGTTCACGTCTACCAGGCACTCCTGAGAAACTCTATGGGGCAGTTCTACAGTGTCCTATAGGACTACTATGAGTCAGAATCAGCTCTACAGCAATGGGTCTGCTTTGGGCTTATATACAAGTTGGAGCCCTGATGGCAAAGTGGTTAAGAGTTTGGCTGCTAACTAGTTTGAATACACTAGCTGCTCCTTGAAAACTCTATGGGACAATTCTGTGCTATCCTATAGGGTCACTATGAGTCCAAATCAACTCAACAGCAATGGGTTTGGTCTGGGGTTATATACAAGTCACTGAGCTATGCCTCAAGGAACTCTGGTGGCACAAGGGTTAAACACTTGGCTGCTAATCAAAAGACTGCCAGTTCAAAACCACCCAGCAGCTCTAAAGGAGAAAAATCTGGTAACCTGCTTCCATAAAGACTACAGCCTAGGAAACCCCGTGGGGGAAGTTCTACTCTGCCACCTAGGATCACCAAAAGTCAGAATCAACTCAACAGCACTCAACAGCAACAGGCTAAGGCTCAAAGGTGACTGAGAGTGGGGAGAGTCAGAGGTGAGGTGGAACCAATTAGTTAACTAATCAAGTCATCAGCACTTTAAAGTGATTTAGTTTTTCCATCCTTTGGAAATTAGGCTTAATGGGAGCTTCTGGTATCTGAAGAAAGACCAGGGAGGAGGAAAAATAGAAGATGGAAGTGAGAGGAGGCAGCTCATCAAACCTACCGTATTTCCTTGATTTAAGTTTCAATCTCGCCCTCCCTCACACCTACACACATTTTAATGTTTCTCAAATCAGGATTTATCCTGCAACCTAAAAATAAACTGAATAAGGCAGGGCATTTTAAGCCATAAATTTGAGCTTGTTACTAAATAGTGCTTCTTATAATCCTCACAGCATGTTACATTTAGAGAGACCAGTAACATTTTTATTGAAATTTTACTTGAAATAACTTTAGATTTATACAAAGTCTTAAGAAGTAATACAGAAAGATCACATGTACTCTTTATCTGGTTTCCCAAAATGCAGCATTTTGCAAAACTCTAGTACAAGATCTCAACCAGGATATTGTCACTGCTGCAATCCACAGATCTTTAGCACATCTCCCCAGTTTCATTTGGTAAGTGGCACAGGCAGGATTCATACTCAGATCTTTGATTCCCAAAGCCCATAGTGCAATTTGTTAGTTGATTTGATAGCTTTCCCCGTGGGCATTCACAGGCATCAAGGTTGGGGCTGGTCAAAAGGAGTCCCGAGTGGAAGCCCTTCAGGCTCTTCACACACTCCTACGTTTCTCCCACTGTTTTCCTACCATTAGTCAAGACGGCCCTTAGGAACTGGGCATAAAACATCTGGTAGTTGACCTGTTTGATAGAGCCGATTTTGGAGGTACCCATGCTTAAAGGATCATCAAGAAACCAAATAAAAAGGCAAAAGTGAGGTTTCATTTCTCCCATCTGAATAAACACTAACTCGCCTCTCATGCTCTTCTCCCACGTTCTCTTCCAAATGACAAACGTGTCAGGGAGTGGTGGTTAAAATGACACATTGTCATTTTGAAAACAAATGGCTGGAACTGCCACGTCAACTCATATTGTCCCAGAAAAAGCTTCAGACCATTCCATCTACTCAGGGTGAGGACACATCCTGCCTGAGTCCCTATATCACAACTCAAGCACAGTCTCCTGAAAGAACAACTGTGCCGATCGATAGAGACAGCTGTCTCTGGGTCCACTCTTCAGGAAAGTAAGCATCTCCTTTTTTTACTGCAATGCTGGAGACAATTCCTAAGCCCTCCCTCCTGATAGGAGTGTTTCTCCTACTAGCCCAACCATCTGCAATTGCCAGTCCCCACACCAGTCTCTGAAACCAGGACAACAGGAAGGAGGTGCCCATACATTTCAAAGTGGAAATTAAAACTACAATGAGATACCACCACACACCCACCAGAATGGATAGAAACATTGACAATATCAAGTGCTGAGAAGGATGCCTACCTACAACCTTACGTAACACAATGGCACAGCCACTTTGGAAAACTGCTGGACAATATCTAATAAAGCTACACATATGCATCTCATATACCTCAGCAATCCCACTACCAGGTATAAACCCAAGAGAAATGAATGCACATGTCCACCAAAAGACGAGTACAAAAACGTTTGTAAGCAGCTTTGTTTGTAATAGCCAATATCTGCAAAAACCCAACTGCCCATCATTAGGACTAGAAATAAATTTGTATATGTTGTCATGGAATGAACTGTGCCACCCCAAAAATATGTGTAGCAATTTGGCTGGGCTAGGATTCCCTGTATTCTGTGATTGTCCTCCATTTCTGGATTTTCTTGTGCTGTAAATCCTAATCTCTGCCTGTGGTTAACAGAGTGGATTATGTTAAAGAGGATTAGAGTGCGACAGTAAAACTCTTCCTAAAATCACCTCCCTGCTCCAATGTAGAGAGGGTTTCCCTGGAGTGTAGCTTGCACCACCCTTTATCCTTTTATCCTACAAGAGATAAAAGGAAGGAAAAGCAAGCAGAGAGTTATGAACCTCACACCATCAAGAAAGCAGCACCAGGAGTAGAGTGTGTCCTTCGGACCTGAGATTCCTGTGCCATGATGCTCCCTGACCAAAGACTAATGCAATACAAATATCTTCTCTAGAGCTGACAAGGAGGGAAAGCCTTCCATTGGACTGGACATCCTAAATTCAGACTTGTAGTCTATTGGACTGTGTAAGAATAAGCTTTTCTTTGCTAAAGCCATCTACATGTGGTATTTTTGTTAGTGCAGTACCAGATAAACATGTATTTGTACAATAAACCAAAAGAAAAAAGAAAAACCCACTGCCATCAAGTCAATTCCAACTCACAGCAACCCTATAGAACACAGTAGAATTGCTCTATAGAGTTTTCAAGGAGCACTTGGCAGATTTGAACTGCCAACCTTTTGGTACAACACTACACAGCAATTTTGAAAAAGTCAAATAACTGTTAGATGCAACATAGATGACACGTACAGACATTATATTGAGCAAAAGTCCAGGCTCAACAAGTACATACTGTGTGATACCATTTATGGGACATTCAACCAAAAAAATCAAACTCACTGCCATCTAATCAATTCCAACTCATGGTGACCCTGTAGGTCAAAGTAGAACTGCTGACCTTTTGGTTAGCAGATGTAGCACTTAACCACTGCGCCATCAGGGTTTCCACAGGACATTCAAGAACATGTAAATAATCTACGGTGATAGAAGTCAGAATGGTGGTTGCATCTGGGAAGCAATAGGAGATGGTGACCAAAAGGGGGCATGAGGAACCATCTACAGTGCTGAAAACGGTTCTATACATCGACCTGCTTGCAAATAAACAAAACCAAATCCATTGCTGTCAAGTGAATTCCAACTCACAGCAACCCTAGTTCACTAAGTAGAACATTTAACATTTGTGCATTTTCTGACCTTTGCTATTGTAGTGGCTGAATCATGTCCATCCTCAACCTAAAAACATGATCTAATTTGGAAATAGTGTCTAGCGATGAAACCCACCTAGATACGGATGGACTCTAAATTCAATGAGTGGTGTCCTTACCAAAAGAGGAGAGGACACAGAGAAGAAGGCCTCGTGAAGATGAAGGCAGGCAGAAATTAGAGCGATACAACTACCAGCCAAGGAACACCCACAGTTGCCGGAAGTCACCAGAAGCTAGGAAAAGGCAAAGAAAGATTCTTCACCAGAGCCTTCAGAGGGAGCATGGCCCTGCTAACACTTTGATTTTGGACTTCTGGCCTCTAGAAAGATGGAAGAATAAATTTACGCTATTATAAGCCACCACCTTGTGATAATTTGTAACTATATAAATATTATATCAAATTTTTAAAGGTTAAAAATATATATAACAGAGAATTGCTCCATCATTCACTTCAGAGGACATTGGACCAGGCCAACCTTCTTTCCTGTTCCCCTCCTTACCTGAGGATGTCAGAACATGTGAAAAAGGTTGATTGTTCCACCCAAAGAATTATTTGGGAGACTCTAATTGGTACAATAGTAGGCATAATTAGTGGGAAACCAGATGAGAGACTGGCATTGCAGTTCGAGGCAGGATAAGCACTTCATGCTCAAATGCCTCCAGAGACTTCTCCTGTCTCCTATTAACAAAAGAGTGACTCATGCCAAGGCGGAGATAGAGGAATTGTTTGAACATTGGTGATTTCCATTCCCTTGGGAACTTGATTTCAGGAGACACACGGGCATACACACATGAGTCCAGAAGAACTGACTACTCAAAATGAGAGAGATTTAAGAAAAACTTAACAGGGTATACTAAACACACATAATATGTGTATTTATTGTTTTTATGTATTTTCCAGTTTTCATGTGGTAAAATTTACTCTTTGTGTCACACAATTCTATAAGCTTTAATACCTGCATAGAATTGTGTAAAGATATTACTATTAAGATAACCCAAAACTCTTATCATCCTCAAAAATCCTCTTGTGCTGTCCTTTATAAGCAACCCCGTATTCCACCTTTAAACCTGGCAACCACTAATCTGTTTTCTGTCCCTAAAGTTTTACCTCTTCCAGAACGTCATACAAATGGAATCATACAATATGTAGCCTTTAAGACCTGTCTTTTCTGACTTAACATAAGGCCTTTGAAAGGTGTGCTGGTGGCGCAGTGATTAGGAGCTTGGCTGCTAACTGAAAGATCAGCAGTTGGGGCCCACCCAGTGGCTCCAAGGGAGAAAAGACCTGGCAATTTTCTCTCTGAAAGACCGCAGCCTAGAAAACCGCGGGGAGGCAGCTCTACCCTTTCATATAGGATCGCTATCAGTTCATTCAGACCCACCGAACACAGTAAGATCTTGAAGATTCATTCACATTTTTGTATGTATGAATAGTTAATTCCATGGTATAAGGAGCCCGGGTGGAGCAGTGGTAAAGCGCTAACTGAAAAGTCCGAGATTTGAACCTACCAGCCACTCCACAGGAGAAAGATATGGCAATCTGCTTCTGCAAAGACTATAGTCTTGGAAACCCTATGGGGTATTTGTCCCTTAGGGTCACTGTGAGTCAGGATCAACTCACTGGCAGTGGGTTTGGGGTTTTACTCCATGGTACGGATGTAGCACACTTTTAAACATTCACTGTTTGAAAGACCTTTGTATTGTTTCTAGTTCTTTGGCAATTATGACTAAAGTTCTTGTAAACATTCATGTACAGCTTTTCTTATGTGAGCACAAAATTTTCAATTCTCAGGTAAAAACTTACAAGTTAGATTGCTGGCAATTATAGGCTTCAGGTTCTATGACACTAACAAACTATTTTCCAAAGTGTTTGTACTATTTTGCATTCCCAGCAGCAATATATGAGAAAGTTGCAGTTGTTTCACAATCTTGCCAATATTTGGTATTGTCACTTTTTTTTTTTTTTACCTTTGAACCATTCTAGTAGGTATGTTGGAAACCCTGGCGGTGTAGTAGCTAAGTGCTACGTCTGCTAACTGAAAGGTCAGCAGTTCAAATCCACCAGGTGCTCCTTGTAAATTCTATGGGGCAGTTCTACTCTGACCTCTAGGGTCACTATAAGTCAGACCGACTAGACAGCGGGGGTTAATAGGTATGAAGTAGCATCTCATTCTGATTTTAATTTGCATTTCCCTAATAAGTAATGATGATGAGCATCCTGTTATGTGCTTCTTTTCCATTCTTATATCTTCTTTGGTAAGGTGTCTTGTGTTAAAAATTTAATTCCAACCATCCATTGCCAGCATATAGAAATATAATGGATTTTTAAATATTTGCCTAGTATCCCACAACTTTGCTAAACTCACTTATTAGTTCTAGCAGATTTTTTGTTGATTCCTTGGAATTTTTTACCTAGACAATTGTCTTAGTTATCTAGTGCTGCTACAACAGAAATACCACAAGTGGATGGTTTTAATAAAGAGAAATTTATTTTCTCACAGAAAAGTAGGCTAAAAGTTCAGATTCGGGGTGTCAACTCCAGAGGAAGATTTTCTGTATTGGTTCTCGAGGAAGACCTTTGTCATCAATCTTCCCCTGGACTGGGAGCTTCACAGTCCAAAGGATATACTGTGCTCCTGGTGTTCCTTTCTTGTCGGTATGAGATCTCCTTGTCTCTTTGCTCACTTCTGTCTTTTACGTCTCAAGAGACTGACTCAAGACACAATCCAAACTTGTAGATTGAGTCTGCCCTCGCTAACACAACTGGTACCTAGCCTCCTTCACAAACATCATAGAGGCAGGATTTACAATGATAGAAAAATCACACACTGCTGGGAAACCATGGCACAGCCAAGCTGATACACACATTTTTTAGGGGCTACAATTCAAGCCATGGCAAAAATGATGTCTTCTGTAAATAGAATTGATTGTATTTCTTCTTTTCCATTCTGGATGTTGTCTGCATATGCATTTTAAGATCAATTTCATCTTAGGTCAAAATTTTCCCCTTACTGAAGCCAAATCTTAAGTTTCTAAGCTGTTCCCTGTCTTTCATACTGCACACTAGTAACTGTAACTGGGAACCAACTGGACTACCTCAGTCAGAATAGGCCAGGTTTTGCTGTAATAGCAAATAGCCCCAATGTCTCAACAATAAATATCTCTTAAAACAAAAAAGATTTATATCTTGCTCACAGTATATGTCTGTCATAGCTTGAATTTTGCCTCCCAGAAATATGCATAGCAACTTGGCTAGACCATGATTCCCAGTATTGTGTGATTGTCCACCATTTTGTCATCTGATATGACTTTCCTACGTGCTGTAAATCCTATCTCTATGATATAAATGAGATAAGTATTCTTGACAGTCATGTTAATGAGGCAGGACTCAATCTACAAGATTATGTTAATGAGGCGGGACTGGATCTACAAGCCAATCTCTTTAGAGATGTAAAAGAGAGAAGCAAGCAGAGAGACAGGGGACCTCATACTACCAAGAAAGCAGCGCTGGGGCAGAGTTCCTGTGTGGAGAAGCTCCTAGACCAGGAAAGATTGATGACAAGGAGACAGAGAGAGCAAGCCTTCCCCTAGCATTAGCACACCGACTTTGGACTTCTAGCCTCCTAGACTACGAGAGAAGAAATTTCTCTTTGTTAAAACTACCCACTTGTGGTATTTGTTATAACAGAACTAGATAACTAAGACGATGTTCATCATGGGTTATCAGGAGGACTCTGCTTCATGGTCTTTCAGGGATCTAGTCAGATGGAGAAACCACTACCTGAACTGTTGACTGTAGCTGTATCACAGCAAAGGAATTTTTCAGAGAAGATTCAGTAGTCAGACCCAGAAGTGACTACCATAATTCTTTTTACAAATCATTAAATCATGTGGCCCCACCCTACCCCTGGGGGCCCAGGAAATACAATTCTACCATATGCCTGCAAGTGGAAAGCCAGAAATATTTGGTGAAGAGCACTAATGACTATTGAAGTGTGTGTGCATGTGTGTGTGCACGGACACAGACACACACACACACGGGATGATAATATAAATTTTTTAATGAAAACTAGAAAATGGTACATGCCCTTAGAGAGATAAAGAGAATGTACACTTGGAGTTAGGCATGGGGACCTCCCTAGGTAGCAGAAAGCTTTGAAACTGTGCCTTGAAAAATACTGGAATTTGGACATTCAATATGTTCATACTTTGTAACCTATGACAGAAGTTAAGAGTCTGAATTCTGGAGCCAGGTTGTCTGGGTTCGAATCCTAAGTCTGACTCTTGCTAGCTGTGTGACCTTGGTTAAGAAGCTTCTCTGTGTTGCAGGTTCCTTTCCAGAAAATGAGAACACTAATAGTATATTGGCTTGGCTTAATAGTATATGACTCGTAAGTTGTTGAGCAGATTAAAGGAGTTAATATTTGCAAAACTCTAGAATATTGCTTGGCATGTAAGTCTTACATATAGTAAACACATACACATAACGTAGAAAGCATACTGCCAGTGGGATGCAAGGTGATTTAATTTAATATTTTATATAAAACCAAAACAAACTAGTGATTTGAAGTTCCCTTTCCCATTAAATGTGTTTGTTTAAAACAGTAGTCAATTTAAAGAAAACCTTAAGTCATTAATGGCAGAGATAGCACGGAGGTGTAGCACAGATTACGAAGATGGTCCTCAAAGGCTAGACACCCTGCTCTAAGGTGGTTGGAAAGAACAATGACTTGGATATGGGCATTCTAGTTCTGGCTTTGTCACTAAATGGTTGTGCCACCTCAGACTAGCAACTCCTATCTCTGAGCTTTAGTCCTACCCTATGTAGAATAAGAGGGTTATTTGCAGTAATTTCTAGAATTTCTCCATTTGGAATCATCCAGTTGGATGCTATGTAAAAGATGAGTGTGAAGAGCTGACCTTCCTTGGCCCCCTTCTTCTGCAGTCATCTTTACTTTGCCTGAAATAAAATCAAGAAGAATCCTCTAAGATTCAAGGTGTATTCCTCTGTGTCAGCTGTCAAGAACCTCTTCTCTCAGGAGCTTTTAAGGAAGGTCCCTTTGGCAGCCTGCATTTTAAAGTCTTCTTCTCTTTCTTTGGCTGTGTGCGTTGGGCTTGTAGCCTGCTTGGGAGGGGAGACCATAATGGACAAAGAAGGCAAGAATTTCCCCAGAGCCATCCTCCAGTAACAAAAGAGCAAAAAGGAAACCTTCTAAGGATTCTAGCAGGCGGGAGATTTAGGGCAGTAAGAGGAATGGAACTCATGATGAGCCCACTGTAAATGGGATCAGGGTCAGTGGGAAGGTCTTCCGGAAAGAGCCCTGGTTCCCATTTGAATGTGTCCTGGAGGTACTTGTAGGTGGTAGGACAATGACAACTCTCCTACGTTCATTGAGGTCAGCATCTGGAACAAGAAGGGACAGGGGAGCTACCGTCAATTGTTGAGATGGTGAAGAAACCCAGGGCCACCCAAACTGCATTGTGACCTTGGGTAAGAACATAATCTCATAATTTCTCTGTGGTTCAGTTTCCTCATCCATCAGATGGACATAAAGCTGTAACTACTTCACAAGGTTATGGTGGGAATTAAATAACATACTACATGTAAAGCCTTGCAGGTGGTAAGAATTCAATAAATATTTTTTATTATGTTTACTACTGACAGTATTCTAGAGTTAGATAAAATTGAGTTGAATCCCAGCTTGGCCACTAATTAAATTAGTCCTGTAACTTTGGGCCTCAGTTTCCACTGATAAAATAAAAACCAAACCCACTGCCGTTGAGTTGATTCTGACGCATCGCGACCCTGTAGGACAGGGTAGAAATGCTCTATAGAGTTTCCAAGAAGTGCCTGGTGGATTTGAACTGCTGACCTTTTAGTTAGCAGATATAGCACTTAATCACTATGCCACCAGGTTTTCCATTGATAAAATAGTGATACTAATAGTACTCAGGAGCCCTTGTAGTAGCGTGGTTAAAGAGCTTGATCACTAATCAAAAAG
The DNA here is from genome assembly GCA_028571685.1 of Heterohyrax brucei. NCBI lineage: Eukaryota > Metazoa > Chordata > Mammalia > Hyracoidea > Procaviidae > Heterohyrax > Heterohyrax brucei. The sequence goes on along the minus strand of CM053166.1, from coordinate 22,842,184 downwards.
TCAGCAGTTCAAATCCACCAGCTGCTCCTTGGATAAGTTATGGGGCAGTTCTCCCTTTCCTGTGGGGTCTCTGTGAATCAGAGTCCAGTCAACAGCGCATGAGGTTGTTGTCAAGATTCATTTGCATAGTGAACATAAAGCCCATAGCAGGATGCTATGCACATTAAATTATTCAATAAAGAATAGTTGTGATACACACAGAGCTGTATCCCCCAGGTCCTCCTTTGAAGAAAGACAAGTTGCCCCAGCTACGGAGAGTGCTGCCGACCAGCAGTGAACCAGTGTTCACTATCACTGCCTTCAGGGTCTGTGTGCCTCTACTAAGTTCTCTGAAGGCAGAACCATCCCATTCTTTGGTGCCCTTCAGACATTCAGCACAGTGCTGTAAATATAGTAGGTCATCTCCAAATACTTGCTGATAGACAGATGAGTTTTACGCTTTACTCTGAAACATGGAATGAATTCCCATGGAGTCCACTTTGAAATATTTCAGGTGAAGGGGGAAAATATCAAGTAGTCTAATTCCAAGTCTACATTGCCCTCGCCAGCATCTTTTGCCAATTAAACAGGGTTGTTCTGTTTTTTGTTTTTTGTTTTTTGTTTTTTGTTTTTTTTAAGGATCAGATACAGGGCCCTGGCCTTGGGGGATCCAATTTAGTCCTTGTCAACATCCCTCCGCTCTTTCCGCAGGCATGGCTGGGAGGGAGGACACTAGCTTTGTGCTGACCCCATTTCTAGTCACGACGGTTTGTGAAAACACCGTCTTGGCAGATGTGCCCTTTCAAGAAGATTTTTATCTTACAGAACTTGACAGATTTTCAGTCTCACTCTTTAATTTGAAGTTTCTCGTATTACCCCTCTCCTCCTGCCATTCCAGCTTGGATAATTTTTCTCTAAAGCGACAGTTTCTCAGTTGGTGGTTGCATTCCGGGGGGGGGTTAATGTGAAAGGCAGAATTGCCACATCTTGAATAACTTAAATCACAGTGAGTGCTGAATATGGGATTGACCAGAATGTAGCACAGTCCTGGGCTTTTGAGCAGTAGTTTCCAGACACCAATCCATGAAACAGTGCCAAGGGTCTGCTCCCATGAAGTTACACAATCTAATTGGGGTGTGATAAAATGCAGTAATGGCCATCATATTTACAGCTCTTCTTATGAAGAAGTGGAGTCTATTTCCATGCTGTCCATGCCGTTGAATCTGGGCTGTCCTTGTGACGTGTTTGACCAATAGAATGGAACATAATTAACGTTGCGTCAGTTGCTAGCCTTGACCTCAACAAATCTTAAAGTTTCCGCTCTCAAACTCTTGGAACCCTGCAACTGTCATGTGAACAAGGCTGGTCTAGCCTTTTAGGAGATGAGAGAAATGCTCCAGTCTTCTTGACCAAGGACATTATAAACCACCCTGTGCCAGGTAACCTCTCAGCCAATAGCAGATGCATAATCAAAACCAAAAACCAAACCCAGTGCTGTTGATCGATGCCAACCCATAGAAACCCTATAGGGCAAAGTAGAACTGTCCCACAGAGTTTCCAAGGAGTGCCTGGTGGATTTGAATTGCCGATCTTTTAGTTAGCAGCCATAGCACTTAATCACTATGCCCAGGGTTTCTCATAGATAATCAGATCCATTCAAATCAGCCAAACCTGGACCAGCACAGAAGAACCACACAAAACCAAAACCAAACCCACTGCTGTCGAGTCGGGTCCTACTCACAGTGACCCTAGAGGTCAGAGTACAACTGTCCCACAGAGTTTCCAAGGAGTGCCTGGTGGATTTGAACTGTTAATCCACTATGCCACCAAAGAACCACCCAACTGGGCTTAATCCAATGACCGATTTGCAAAATCATGAACAATTAGATGATTGATGATATAGACCACTTCACTTTGGAATATTTTGTTGCATAATAAAAACTACTTGATACAATAGGAGACAGCAAATAAAGAAGAAAATAAATAAATGTACAATACTGATTGTAGTTTGTACAAAGAAGAAAACAAACAGGGTGATGGAGAAAGGCCATAGGTGACTAATTTAGAAAAGACAGTCAGGGAAGGCCTGTCTAAGGAAGTGGTGTTTTTGCTGGGACCCAGGGGAGGGGAAGGAACCAGTGAGATGAAGTCCTGAGGACAGAGAAAATGACAAATTAACACCTCTAAAGTGGGTTTTCATGAAATAGAAAAAAGGTCTCTGAGGCTGGAGCTGAGAGGGAGAGGGGCAATATGACCTGAGATGAAAAGAGAATGGCAAAATGTATCAAGGACCCGAAGGAAGGTTTGACACAGAAGAATGACACCATTTCTCTTCCATCTTTGAAAGGTCACTCTAGGAACCCTGGTTGCTCAATGGGCAGTCACTTGGCTGCTAACCAAAAAGTCAGGGGTTTGAATCCCCCTAGTGGCTCTATGGAGAAAGAATTGGAGATCTGCTCCCATCAAGACAGACTAGAAAACCTATGGGGCAGTTGTACTCTGTTACATGGGGTCATTATGAGTTGGAATAAACTCAGCAGCACCCAGTGGTACCCAACAAATGTCACTCTGGCTACAGTGTGGAGATGGAGTTTAGGAGATGGAGTGAAAGGTTGAAGCTGGTTAGAAGACTGTTGCCAATCCAAGAAAGAGAAGATGCTCACTTAGACCAGAAAGACAGCAGTAAGAGTGGTGTCAAGGGATCAGATTCTGGAATTAGTTTGGAGGGAAAGCCTCCTTTCAGCACATGTGCTAGCTTGAAACAGAATTTTATTATGTGATCCATGTATCTAGTAAACCTTAGGTACTGGTATTGCTTTACTCTTCAGCTGCTTAGTCTAAGATTTTTATTGAGGAATTCTCAATAAGTGTATAATTTCTTCATGTTTTATACAGGTTCTTATTGTTATAATTATTAGTAGATGTATGATACTTTCCTCATACTTAGGAAAACTGGATAAAGCTAAACCTAGCATCTGGTTGGACATAGAACACAGTATGTGATGCAGAATTCTTATTTTCACCATTTTGTAAATATGATTCAATTTTTTAATTGAAAAATTACTTTGAACATTTTTAACCCAAATCCCCAGGATAGTGTCCCAAGACTTTACCACTTGCCTATGCTGATGGCACCGGGCTGGGCTTTGGATAACTCACTTACTTAGAATGTCATTTTTCTTAGACATTATTAATGATGAAACATTTGGGTTTTTTATTTGTTTGTTTAGCAGGTATTGGGAAACAGTGTAGTTTGGTCATTACCGTCACAGGCAGTTCAATCAAGCAGTTCAATCTGCCAGGTTCGAGTTCCTACACTGGCATTTATTAGCTGTGGATCTTTGGCAGGTTATTTTATCTTTAGCTCTTATTTTAATATGTACAGGGTTTTTGCAAATCAGAAAAAAAGAAACCCACCCGCACTCCAGTTGATAAACATCCAAAGAATTTAAATAAACAGATAATTAACAAAAGAGAAAACCCAAGATACTGACCATATCTACAACATTCTATTTCATTAAAAAATCAAAAGGATATAAAAGAGTGAAGTACCAATTTTCATTTTCAACTTAGCAGTACATTTAAAACATGGCATTTTTTAAATGAGGTAATACTAGTACCTACCATATGGTAATGTTGCCATAATTAAATTATGTAATACATTAAAAAAAAAAAAAAAAACACTGCCATCGAGTCGTGTCTGATTCATCGGGACCCCACAGGTCAGACTAGAACTGTCCAATAGCATTTCCAAGAAGCGCCTGGTGGATTTCAACTGCTGAACTTTTGGTTAGCAGACGCAACACTTAACCCACTATGCTACCAGGGTTTCCATGTAATACATAATAGGTACTTAATAATAATAAAAATATCCCACTCCTGACACCAAAAACTGAGTCCTGGTAGCATAATGGTTAAGAGCTATGGCTGCTAATGAAAAGATCAAGCAGTTTAAATGTACTAGCTGTTGCTTGTAACCATTATGGGGCAATTCTACACTGCCCTATAGAGCCTCTATGAATTGGAATAGACTCGATGACAGTGGGTTTTTAGGGATTTTTGGCAGTGCAATTGTTGAAGTGCTCCACTGCTAACTGAAAGGTCAGTGTTTGGAAACCACCAGCCACTTCATGGGAAAAACACCTGGAGATCTCCTAGGAAACCCTATAGAGCAATTCTACTCTGTCATAGGGTTACTATGAGCCAAAATCAACTCAATGGCACACAACTACATTAATAAAATTGCTATTGCTATTTCTTAATTGTTTGCTATGTGCCGTACATTGTGCTAAATACTTTAAGTAAAATATATCTTATTTAATTCTCATATCAGCCATAGGTGGTGGTTGTTGTTAGGTGCTGTCAAGACAGTTCTGACTCATAGTGACCCTATGCACAACAGAACGAAGCACTGCCCAGTCTTGTGCCATGTCCGCAGTCATTTTTATGCTTAAGCCCATTGTTGTGACCACTGTGTCAACCCATCTCATTGAGGGTCTTCCTCTTTTTTGCTAACTCTCCACTCTACCAAGCATGACATCCTTCTCCAGGAACTAATCTCTCCTGACAACATGTCCAGTGTATGCAAGATGCAGTCTTGTCGTCTGTCATGGATTGAATTGTGTCCCCCCAAAAATGTATGCGTTGATTTGACTTGGTTTAGAGTTACAATATGGTGCCCTTCCTCCCATGTGTTGCAAATCCTGCCTCTGTGATATTGATGATGGAGAATGGTTTACAGTTGTGTTAGTGAGACAGGACTCAAGCTTGTGGAACATAAGGGAGAGAAGTGAGCTGAAGAAGTTGGGAACCTCGTACCACCAAGACAGAAGCACCGAGAGCAGAGCATGTCCTTTGGACCCGAGGTTCCTGTGCCGAGATGCTCTCACTGGATGTGGACTCAGCCTACTGGACTGTGAAGATTTTTCATATTGAGCGGACTTGTAACTTGTTAATGGATTTGTGGCTTACCGGACTGTGACAATAAAAGCTTCTCCTTGTGAAACCTTCCACTCGTGGTATTTTCTGTTAGAGCAGTACCCGGTAACTAGGAAACTGTCTTTGCTTACAAGGAACACTCTGGTTGTACTTCTTCCAGAACAGACCTGTTTGTTCTTTTGGTGGTCTATGGTACATTCAACATTCTTCTCCAACACCACAACTTAATAGCATCAGTTATTCCTCTGTCTTCTTTGTTCATCGTCCAGCTTTCACATGCATACGATGCGATTGAGAACACCATGGCTCGTGTCAGGTGCACTTTAGTCTTCAAGGCAACATCTTTTCCAACACTTTAAAGAGAGTCTTTGCAGCAGATTTTCCCAATGCAAAGCATCTGTTGCTTTCTTGACTGCTGTTTCCATGGGCTTTGATTGTGGAGCCAAGTAAAATGAAATCCTCGACAACCCCAATCCTTTCTCCATTTATGACAATGTTGCTTACTGGTCTGCTTGTGAGGATTTTTGGGTTTTTTTTTTGATGTTGAGGTGCAATCCACGCTGAAGGCTGTGGCCCTTGATCTTAATCAGTAAGTATTTCAAACCTTCTTCACTTCCAGCAAGTAAGATGGTGTTATCTGCATAACACAGGTTAATGAGTCGTCCTCCAATCCTGATGCTTCGTTCTTCTTCGTATAATCCAGTTTCTTGAATTATTTGCTAAGCATACAGATTGAAAAGATGTGATTAAAAGATACAACCCTGACGCACACCTTTCCTGACTTTAAACCATGCAGTGTCCCCTTCTGTTCACACGACTGCCTCTTGATCCATACACATATGGATCAGCCATAGGAAGTAGTACTGCCACCATCATTAATTTGTGGATGAAAAAACTGACACTTGGAGGAGCCAAAACATTTTCCCAGTGTTCCAGTTACCTATCACTGAGTAACAAACCATTCCTCCAAACTTTGCAGCTTTAAAAAAATTAATTTATTTTTGCCCACAAATGTGTGGGAAGGACTCTACAGGAATGTATCTTCTGTATTCCACTGTATCATCTGGGGCAGCTCAACTCGAGGCTGGAGGGTCCATTTACAAGATGGCACATTCACATGGTTGGTAAGCTGGTATCTGTTGTTGGGAGCTCAGTTTGGGCTGTGGACCAGAGGCCTTGGATTCTTTCCACTTGGGCCATTCTATGGGCTACTTGGGGTTCCTTACAGTGTGATGGCTGGTTTCTAAGAGTGAGAGTCTCTAAAGAACTAAGCAGATAATGCGTGATCTTTTTGTTTTAATTTTGGTGGAAGTATACACAACCAAAGATACACCATTTCCACAATTTATGCATATATAATTCAGTGTCTTTGGTTATAGTCTCAAGTCATACTACCATTCTCACTATCCTTTTCCAAATTATTCCCCTACCATCTTCTTAAATTCACTGTCCCCTAAGCATCCTCAGATATCATGCAGTGTTATTTCAACCACATCCTCCTTATGGAAATAGTCAAAAGTCCACTGAGATCCAAAGGGATGGGAATTAGACTCAATGCTTTGATGGGGGAGGGTAAAGTTCTAGAACAGCATATCAGATGTGAGATATTTCCGCAGTCATCTTTGGAAACTACAATCTGTCATACTAAGATAACATAGCTAATAAGTGACAGAACTAGGGCTCAAATCTTGATCTTTTTTCATTCCATAATGCAATGCTGTGTTTCATTGCTGTTTCTGAGTAGAGTCAAGTCCTGAGGGTTGGCTATTGAGTATTCCAATCCAGTCAAGGAAAGACTGAAGGAGGGAACAACTGATACACTAAACTTTATGGAAAGCAACCTCCCAGGATTATCCAATGACTTCGGAGCTGCTGTCTGTCATGAGTAACCTCTCTCTCCATAGTATAAAAAAGTTAAGGGTAAGGTGGTTAGGGACCCACAGGGACTTGCTAATGACTTGGACAACCAATTCTCTTTTGGAGGACATGAGTCTAGCACTACTGCTCCCATTCATCATTTACTGGCTATTCTAGAAAGCAAGCTACGTTCTATAATTTTCTTCTTTTTTCAGTTTTTGCTTTGCCAAAACAAAGCAGTTCAGTCAGGAGACTGGAAGAACAAAAGATCAGCTGGGGCAGGAAAGCTACCTATCACATTAAATGGATGAGGTTACACGGTCAGACAAAACCCCAGAAGTGAACATGTTGTTATTGTGCAAAGTGAGGACATGAATGCATTTCAGAATCAAAGAAATTGTCCTTAGGCTTTTGGACCGGACCTTGTTTATTTCTCCCACTTAGATGTCTCACTTATTTACCAAAAACAGAAACCATGGCCTTACTCTGTGGCTACATCTATTTTGAAGGGTTAGTACTTAATTCAGAGTCCCTGGGGAGTGTAAATGCTTAACCCGCTAGCTCTGCTGCTAATAAAGGTGACAGACTTGAATCCATGCAGAAAACATGGAATTACGCACCGTGCAAGGAGCTTGCAAGTCAAGCAATTGTCTTGAGGAAGCATTTTCCAAGTCAACTGGATGGTGCAATGAGATCAAGGACAGTTGGGGAGGACTGGTCTTTGCAACCTGCCCTCTGTCCCAGTATGGCGCAGCACCTAAATGAAGAGCCAGAGGACAGGGCAATGTCACCTGAAGTAGGCTGGGTGGAAGCCTCAGCAGTCGCTGAGGAGTTTGTGGTCAGCAGGAGCGCAGGGGCAGCCTGGGAAACTCAGCAGGGCCACAGGCCTTGACCATACTGAGAGTGAGGTCAGATTCCAAGTGGCACCAGCCTGGAGTTCCTAGGAGGCTAAGAAACTTGCCTAAGTCCCTACTCTCATGGAGCCAAGGAGCCACTCTGAGAGACAAAGCCATTTCCACCAAATGGCCAGTCTGAATGTCTCCTAAGAGGTCCATTTCCATCAGGCCTTCAAAGCAGTTTGTTCCGGTTTGAACCCCTGTTAAGAATTTGTATTTCTAACAAATTCCTAAGCCTTGCTAATGCTTCTGGTTAGGGACCCATTCTAGAACCAACCAGAAAACCAAACCTGTTCCCAACTCATAAGGACCCTGATTCCAACTCATAAAGACCCTATGAGACAGAGTAGAACTGCTCCGTTGGGTTTCCAAGGAGCAGCTAGTGTGTTTGAACAGATGGGTTTAGCAGCCAAAATCTTAAACCACTATGCCACCAGGGCTCCACTAGTACAGCCAACCCAACAGACTGTCATCAAGTCACTTCTGACTCATAGCAACCCTATAGGACAGAAGAGTACTGCCCCACAGGATTTCCAAGGAGTGCCTGGCAAATTCCAACTGCCAGCCTTCTAGTTAGCAACTGTAGCACTTAACCACTATACCATCAGGGTTTCCACTAGTAGAGCAGTGATCCTCATAATGTATCATACATAAGCATCACCTGGGGATCCTGTTAAACTGTAAATTCTGAATCAGTATATCTGGGGGCAGAAATGCAAATTCTCAGTTCAGACTGGAACAAATTGGAAGCTCTGATTTCCATTATGGGAACTACTTTTAAACCCGGGGTGGACATTTAATGAAATTTAATCCCACCAATATGTAGATGAGGGTTCAGCAGGCTCATTAAAGACCAAATCTAAATAACTTGTTTGGCACACCCAGCACACGAGTGAGTGTAATTCTGTCACGTGTACAATGACAGGGAGTTAGTCAAATGACTTTCAGTGTGCTTTCTAACTTGGAAATTGTGTGAGTTTCACCTGGCACAGAAACAAGCCACCAGAGGTGAGGACATTTTGAAGCAGCCTCAGGGCCGTCTGACTCTCCACAGTACACAGCAGCCCCCAGGAAAAGCTAGCCTTCAGCTAGGTCCCTAGCTCCAGCTTTTGGAGCCTGATTCAGTTCGCAGAGCACAAGGCCGTGGTTTCCATCTTGTATCTTCATGGCTGAGTCCTCCAGCACCACTTGACAGCACTAGCTGCTTCTCGAATATTCTGGACTTCTCGGGGCTCATCAGTGCCTCTGTCATCACAGCAAGAGCAAAAGGGAGAGGTGTCTTAGTCTTCTAGGGCTGGCATACAAAAACACCACAATGTAGGTGGCTTTAGAGAGCAGACATTTATTGTCTGACAGTTCTGGAGGCTAGAAGTCTAAACTCAGGGTCTCAACCATGTTGATCTCTTGTGCGAGCTTTGAGAGAGAACTGTCACATGCCTCTCTCCTAGCTTCTGGTGGCTGCCAGCAATCCTTGGCATTCCTTGGCTTGTTCACAGATCTTTGCATGCTCTGTTATCCCTGTGTGTGACTCTGTATCAATATCTGTTCTTTTTATAAAATGCCACTCAGAACAAATCAGGATTAGGACCTATATGATTTCATTAACTGATAAGATCTGCAAAGAAAACCCCCTGTTTCTCCCAAAGAAGGTCATATTCCCAGGTACAGGGCTTAGGACTTTGACATATCTTTAGGCGGGGACACAATTCTATCCGTAACAGGAGTAAATTTGTCTCTTTGTTAGTTCTCAGGAAAGGTTTGATGGAGAGATGATGAAGAGTCCTGATGAGCTTAAAATGATGTTTGGAGATGCTTCTGAGTTCTGTTGGCTGACCCAGTGCCATGGACTGGTTGACATTCTTAGAACATTCTAGTTCTTTCTGCATGATGTGGTTTCACCCTGCTCTTCCCTTCCTCTCAGTTGCTTTGCTTCGGTGCATGGTTTCTCTTCCTTCAGGCCCACTCAAAAGGAGTCTCTTCAAGGAAGCAGTCCCTGGCAGCTCCAGGTAGACACACCTCCCTCCTCTAGCCTACAGCTTACCCTGGCCACTAACACAGAATTCACCTGTTAACACTGGAGTGCTTCTGTCCCCTCTGTGAGACTGAACTTCTCAAACTCAGGGACTGCCTCAGTTTCAACTCTATGTTGAAATTGTGTCCCCAGGGTCACATACATTGAAGATACTCAACAAATGTTTGCAGAATAGCTAAGGAGCTGAGCCTGCTCTCATAGTATCTCGCTGCTCAAGGTGATGTTCAGGGATCATCAGCCTGAGCATCACCTGAGAGCTCATTAGAAAGGCAGAATCTCAGGCCCTGCCCATGCCCAGACCTGCTGAGTCAGAATCTGCACTTCATGAAGATCCACAGGTAATTCCTATGCCCACTAATGTTGGATGAGGGCTGTCTTAGCACACAGCCCCATCAGAACATGGTCAAGGAATGGGTCACCACAGGCCTAGCCAGCTTTTTTAAAACAGCCAAACAGTAAATATTTTCAACTGTGTCGGCAGCATATGGCCTCTGTGGCAAGTCCTCAGTACAGCCATTGTGGTGCGAAAGCAGCCATAGACAAAACGTAAATGACGGAGCATGGCAATGTTTCAATAAAACTTTGTTTACAAAAACAGCTGGCTGGCAGAATTTGGCCTGCACGCTGTAGCTTGCTGGCCCCTGATTTACCTGTCACGGAAATAGTGCTTTCTTATCTCAATTTCCCTCTTCTCCTTGCTTCCACTTTGAGCTTCTGAAAGGGAAGAAATTAGAATATTCTCAGCGATGCTTACAGAAATGCCGAGCTTGATTTCTCCACAGCTGAGAGAGCTTTAATAGAATATTCTTTACTTTCCATGTCCCATTCATTTTATGAAGTATTTCTTTCTGCCTGGAATTGTTGAGAGGTGAGATGCTTCAAAAACTCTCTTTTATTTATTTGTTATTAAAGTATCGATAAAAATGAATGCGTATGAAAGAAGGTATGAAAACATATCTATAAATCCTAAAGAAAAGCAATAAAGTGAATCCTCGTGTACCACCACTTAGCCTAAGAACTAAAACTATCGTACCCCTGAAAGCTCCTGCATCCCATATGCGCATTTATGATTGAACTCCCCTCAACCCCCTACCAGAGGTAACAACTACCCTCAACTGCATATTAAACTTCTCCTTGGTTTACTTTCTATCTTTCTAATCACTTAGGAATATGTCCTTAAATACTTGTTTCACTTTCCTTTTTCTGAACTTTATGCAAATAGATTCATACTATCTGACTCCCTCTGTGACTTGCTGCTTCCCATCAATATCTGATAATTGAGATTTAGCCATGCTGATGCAAGCAACTGTGGTTCTTTCATTTCTCACTGCTGTATAGTACTCCATTATGTACCACAATTTATGTGTCCATTCTAATGTTGACAGATCCATGGGTTTATTATGGATCACCTTCCATGGACATTCTTGCACACATCTCCTGGTATATGTGAGCAAGAGTTTCTCTAGGGTTGAAAGGAATTGCTAGATTGTAGAATGTGCTCATGTCTAGATTTATTAGGTAAAGCTAAATTGTTGATCCAACCATTCTCCCACCAGTGGTGCATGAAGCTTCCTATTACTCCACCTCCTTCTCTCATGGTCTTATTTCTTCCAGCTCCTTCCATCCTTTCATCTTTCTTGTATTTATGGTCCTAGTTTCATGCCCTTGGTTTCTTCCTCTGATGCTCTTCAGTTCTCTTGCATGAGCCATTCATTCAGAAAATATTTACTGAGCATCTACTATATGCCCAGACACTAAGCTGGGTGCTAGAGCTTGTACAAATACAACACACAGGATTTGCCTGCAAGGGGCTCAGCCTAGTGATTAAAAGTGGCATATAAACAGATTATTGTAAAATAATGTAGTTAGGGCAACAACAAAAATGTGTGTAAGGTCTTATGGGAGCACTAAGGAGCATATGACTCCACAGATGGGGTTGGATGGGAGATGCACTCACTTTTTAGACTCTCTGTATTCAGATTACGCATACACACACACACGGATTCCTACCCTACTCATCAGAGTGCCAAATCAAACCAAACGCACTGCCATGGGATCAATCCTGACTCATAGTGACCTCATAGAACAGAGTAGAACTGCCGCCACAGGGTCTCCAGGACTGTGACATCTTTTTCCCACAGAGCAACTGGTAGGTTCCAGCTGCTGACCTTTCAGATAGTGACTGTGTGCTTTAACAGCTGCGCCACCAGGGCTCCTTCCCAGCATGCGAGCCGAGCTTAAAAACAAATAGACTCTGAAATGTCAGATTTAAAATCCCAGTCCTTTTCCCATAGTGAAAGGAATGTGAGTTGAAGTTTCTTTTGAAAATTCTTTTGTTTCTAACAGCCTGACTCAACATGCCAGGCTGCTTGTCCTCCTGAGCTCTGTTTCTGTGTTCAGTTTCTGTAGTGGCAGCTAATGACCTACAGAGGGGGGGTTGGAAGCCTCCATATCTGCCACAAAGTGTCTGTCCCCACCCAGGCCATCCCTGGGGCTTCTGACACCCAGGAAAAATTCACTTTGTGCTCTTAGGCTAAAGTTAACATTAAGGGCTGTTCTGAAAGGGAAAAGAAGCCTCTGAGTAGGCGCAGAGTCCTCAAGGAATACGCAGAGACTGTCGGTAATATCTCCAGGCCCCTTCAGAGCCATGCTCCAGTTTTGCAGCCAGCCTTTGGGATGCCTTGATGCCCAGCCTCCACCATCCAGGTCTTTTTTTGTTGTTGGCAGGCTGCCCCTGGCTTCCAGAACCTTCTATGTCTTCGTGCCTGGAGAGCTAGAACTGCCCAGGGGTAGTCCTTAGCTAATGACTGATGGCTATAATATCCCATGAAGACATTCAGCAAAGCCGTGGCCTGGGCCCTCTTGGTGCTCCTGCCCTGATCTGTGAATGCCCCCGGATGTGAATACCCTCTTGTCTCCAGAAGGAGACAGTATCTCCAGAACACTGCTGAAGGAATGAGTCAAAATTACCTCTACTAAGTTTTCCTGGATGTCGCATCTTACTTGGCCCCCTTCCCTCCCCAGTCCCACTTCTCCATCCTCTCCTGGTCTTTAATACAGCACTTTCCCATGAACCCTCTTGTCAGTCGGCTTCTGCAGAACCTAGCCTAAGACAAAAGATGAGTGTTTGAGTGTTTGTATAGGGGAAGTAGTGAGCTCCCACTGGCTTAACTTCAGTAAGGGTGCAGGAAGGGAGCGGGTGCTTAAGATCCTCAGGTCTTTGTTTGCCCCACCTGATCTCTGACACCTGGCACGACTCGCCTGCTTCTCCAAGCCACAAGCCACAATGTGACCAGATCTGTCTCTCCTTGGTAACTGCCTTGTTTCTCTCCAATCTTGGTGAGGTGTTGTAAGTTCACCAAATTTCCTGGACCAAGACTTCCTTCCCTGCTAAGATGCCAATGGATCTGCTGGATGCCAATGAAAGTAGCACCCTAGAGCAAATTTGCTTGGTTTTAATTGTTTGTTGGGTTGTTTCTTAGAACTTTCAAAAAGTGTCAAGGAAAAGGTATATAGATGCGAATCCTGGCACTCATGCCAGGGTTAGAGTGTGGATAGATGTGAGGGCACCGTACATGGATAGGGGAGAGAGAAAGCAAAAGAATTCTCATTTGACATTGACTGAGCTTTTCCTTGTGGTGTTTGTTCTGAAGGAAACGCTAAGTTATTACCATCCTTGATCACAGACGATCAGAAAATACTAAGAGAATATTTTCAGTCTTAATGCAGCACCTCAAAATCATGTGTCTTGGCAACACACATCCTGCTGACTTGGAATGTCAGAATTGGCAGGTATGAAAAATCCCTACTGTCCATCACTGTAAAATTCAGCTTCTCCCTGGGGTCTGAAGCTTATAGCAGAGCTAAGAAAAAAGAAAACACACAGAGGCAGAGATGCTGCAGGAGGAGCAGCCAGGACTCTTGAATTTAGAGACATCAACATTCATCATCATTAATGAAGAGTTTAAGTCTGAGGCCGGCAACCTCACCATGGCTGACTCTCTTCTCAGAAGCGTTGACAGAGGCTGAGCCAGATAGTTTTGAGAGGCCCACAGTTTGTGGCCCAGATGCCACTTGACTATGAGGTGGTCCCATGAAGACTCTCACCAAAACCATGTCCAGGGACCGCTTGGTACTCCTGCCTGATTTATGTACTACAGGCAGAACTTGGGCTGAAGGTCACTGTGAAGCGGAGCAGCACTGGAGTGAGGCACAAGATGGGTTTCTTGAGAAGAAGTCAAGAGGGTGAAGCTTAAGAATGAAGAAAAGAGCATACACAGCTGTAGTCAGGCTATATGTTCACTCTCACCTATTTCCTTGTCTTCACTGGCACAGCTAGATATAGTTCCCAGCCTCCCTTGCTCTAAGTGTTGACATATGACTGAGCTCTGGCTAATGGAATGGGGACAGACGGGCAGTATACTGTGTCCTCACTTGGGCTGAAAAAAACCCCTACAGAATCTACCAAAATCTCCTCTTCATCTGCCTTCCAGGGACAGAGGATGTAGGGAGTGACACTGAAGCCCTAAGGAAGGGCCAAGACATAGATGGAAGGAACCCAGATTCCTGAAGGACTCATGAGCACAGCACCCCCACCCCCCCACCCCACCCCCCAGCCAGCTGGACCTGTGTGAGCAGGAAAGAAACGTCTATTGTGTTAGGGCTTATCTACTGTATGTTACTTGAACTTATCCCTAATGAACTTCCTTTGTTAAGTTTTGCTCCTCTCTGTTGGAGTATAAAAATAATGTCCAATTCTACTTTATTTGTCATTTGGTAAGGGTGAAGCAGCGTTGCCTTCTTTGTGTTGATTATTGTCTGTAACCTTCCTAGGGGGTCCCTAGTTGGTGCAAATGGTTAAGTGCTTGACTACTAACCAAAAGGCTGGCAGTTCAAACCCATCCAGAGGCATCTTAGGTGACAGGCCTGGCAATCTCCATTTAAGAGGCCACAGTTTTCAAAAGCTTATGGAGCAGCTCTACTATATACTCATGGAGTTGTCATGAGTTATAATTGACTCAATGGCAACGAACAACAACATTGTGTCATAGGGGCTAACATTACCTAAATGAGTTCCACAGAGAAGTGGAACTATAACAAAATCAACCTTCAGTTTTTATACTTGGGCCAGAAGATGGGCCCTGCTGGTGACAACCCTAAAGAGAAGCAAACAAACCAACAAGAAACTAGCTACCTGGATCAAGACATTCCTTCCCGATTTGAGAAGCAGAGTGGTATAAATGAACAAGTGCTACGGAGGCTGACAGGTTAAGGTGTGGCTTCTGGCTTGGCCAGTTGCTAACTGTGTCACCTCTGCAGAGGATACTTCACTTGCAAGTCACAATGTCCTCATCTGTAAAATAGAAATAGCCACATGGTGGTTTGAGACTCCTGTTTAGGGAGTTTACATATCTACTAGGGCTGTGCAAGGCCTGACGCATAGTTAACCAATAACCCACTTGTTGTTGAGTCGAGTCCAACTCATGGTGACCCATGTTTGTCAGAGTAGAACTGTGCTCGCTAGTGTTTTGAACAGCTGATTTTTTTCAGTAGTAGGTCACTAGGCCTTTCTTTGGGGGAACTTCTGGGTGGACTTGAACCTCCAATCTTTCCTCCAGCAGCAGTGTATGTTAACTGTTTGCACCACCCAGGAACTCCTTGACATACAGCTAAAAAAAAACAATCATTACCATCGACTCAGTTTCCACTCATACTGCCACCGCCATTGAGTTGTTCCTGACTCACAGTGACCCTATAGGTCAGAGCAGAACTGCCTCATAGAGTTTCCAAGCAGAAACTAGTGGATTTGAACTGCTGGCCTTGTGACTGGCAGACATAGCACTTAACCACTATGCCAACAAGGTTCCCAAACCAAACCCACTGCTGTTGAGTCGATTCCAATTCATAGCAACCCTATAAGTCAGAGTAGAACTGCCCCACAGAGTTTCCAAGGAGAGTCTGGTAGATTTGAACTGCCAACCTTTTGGTTAGCAGACATAGCACTTAAAGCACTTAACTGCTATGCCACGAGGGTTTCCTTCAACTCATGACAAGCCCTTAAATATGGCCCACCTTTAATATGTTTTCCATGTGGTTCCTTGTCTTTCTCTGGGAACTTCTCTACACTACTATCCCTCCCACCCACCCCCCCCCAACCACTGGATAGTGTCTGGCCTTGGAAAAATGGGAGACTCACACAGCCTGGCAATTTTTCAGGTACCAGGGAAAGGCAGAGGCTGGCACCAGCCTTCTGTCACACTGGGGCACCTTGACCAAGGCTTTCATTCTGTTGATTGATCATGTTCATTTCAAGCTCCATTTGGCTGCTCAGAGCAATTCCTCCCCAGCCCTCTCAGTGAGAAGCAAGTTTGGCCTGGTCCCAAAGACACCTCAGCAAATCTGCTCCCCAGCTCCAGTGGCGGACGGCCAGGCGTCTGGTCCCTCAGCCTCGGTTGTGAGGCTGTGACTGACAGGCAGCAGGGAGCTGAAGCTCTGATGTGAAGACCCACTTTCGCTTCTAGAAAAACAGCAGCAGCAGCAGGCTCCATTGGAAAGGAGCCCCACCAGCATGGCTGATGCTGACACCCCGTGGCCCAGGGAGACACACCGGAGGGGAAAACAGCAGGTAATTGATGGCTTCCCAAACTAACTTAGCAGACTGAGTTGACTCTGGAGTTTCAGACAGAGGTTTGCTTCCAGCCTGACCCTAGAGGGCCATTTCCTGACAGCTCAGAGCAGAGAGCAAAAACTGGATGTTGCTTCCTCAGCTGCATCTGAAAGCAAGGCCCTGCAAGCTTGGCACGCTATAGCAGAGGTTCTCAGCCCTGGCTGCACACTAGCATCACCTAAGAACTTCCCGCTGCCCAGGCCATGACCCACGCCAGTACATCAGAATTTCTGAGGCTGGGACCCAGGCATCTGTAAACACTGAAGGTTGCTTTTCTCATAGTCTCACTTCCTCACAGAATAATCTGCGGTGCGACCAAGGGTGAGAATCACTGGTCTATATAGTTTCCAAGTACTTGCCCAGGCATCAGCTCCCTTGACAGGGGGAAGGTGGTGCAAATATTGTTGCCCTGCTTTGACAGAGGACACAATAAACATTGCTCAGAATCATACATGTGATAAGGGAAGGGCCTACCTAGGGTATAGCCCCAGCCTTTTGGAATTTAATCCAGTAATCTTTCTCCTTAACCCTCTGACCTCACCTTCCTCCTCTATAAAATGGGCATAGTATAGGTACCCACTTCATAGGGTTCTTCTAGAAATCAAACAACTGAATTTTATTTAAGTTTTTTGTTGTTGTTTAATAAATACAAATGGTCTTCCAGTGTGCCAAACACACTACAAATATCAGCTTTGTTTAGCTCCCTAAAATGGCCCCATACACCCTTCTACATAAGTGGAGGGACAGAGCTCTAGGCAGCCAGGTAGCAACACAATCGATTGCCTTTCAATTGTGCGAAATTTTTGACCCAGAAAATCCATTTCTTGTAGCAAAGGGAAGAGAAAAGGACATATGAAAAGATTTAACCACAAGGGTGGTCATTGCAGTTTTATTTATAATGACAAAAAAATTGGAAACACTAATGTTCAAATATAAGGGATTCATTAAATAAATTATAGTGTGTCAAAAAGCTGAAATACCGTGGTTCAGTTTTAAATGGTATGTGGCAGACACACCTTTGGTGGCCCCACATTTATACCTTCTGTAGTCCCCTCCCCTTGAGTGTGGGTATAGCCTGTGACCTGCTTCTAACCAATAGAATGTAACAGTGCATGTCACTCCCATGATTAAGTTACATTATACGGCAAAAATTTCACTTCTGTTAAATTATATATGTGCATATAATGGTAACTCTGCTGGCTTAGCTGTTAAGAGCTATGGCTGCTAATCGAAAGGTCAGAAGTTTGAATCCACCAGGCACTCCTCCTTGGAAACCCTATGGGGCAGTTCTACTCCATCCTTTAGGGTTGCTATGAGTTCAGAATCAACTCAATGGCAAAGGGTTTGGTTTATGTGTATACGTATATGTATCTATCTATTTATATGGAACCCTGGTGGCACAGTGGTTAAGAGCTTGGCTGCTAACCAAAAAGTTGGTAATGCTAATCTTCCAGCTACTCCTTGGATATCCTGTGGGGCAGTTCTACTCTGTCCTATACGGTCACTATTAGTCAAAACTGAATCAAGGGCAACAGTTCATATATGAGGTCTGACAATTAAGTTGGCGAAGTCAGTTGTTCTAAGTGCTACATACCTCATCCCCTCATCACCACAGTCACCTTCAAAGTACTCCACTTGGGAAGCTATGCACCAGCACTGGTGCCTAGTCCACCCTTTGAAGCAATTTTGGAACTCTCTGAAGTGGCCATTGTACGTGGTGGCAAGGTGGCAAGTTCACAAAATTAATTGTATAGTTGTGAAGGAGTTTTTAGCTAGTAAACAAATAACTGCATTGGTGCGCATTGGAACACCCTCCCTACTCACCTGGTCTGGCCCTCAATGACTTTTTTCTTTACCAGAAGAGAAAGGAAATACTGAAAGGAAAGCATTTTGATGACATTCAGGACATCAAGCATAATACAATGATAGCTTTGATGACCGTCCCAGATAAACAGTTCCAAAATTGCTTTGAAGGGTGGACTAGGTGCTGGCATTGGTGCATAGCTTCTCAAGGGGAGTCCTTTGAAAGTGCCCGTAGTAATATTTAGCAATGAGATATGTAGCACTTTTTCTAGGATGAGTTTATGAGCTTAATTGTCAGACCTTGTATATGTAAAACCTGATTTGGCTAGCACACACTGGAAAGGTTCTCCTGCTGGCCTTGAAGAAGCAAACCACCATGCTGTGAAGTGCCCATGAAGGGGTCCACATGTCAGGGAACTGTGGGCAGCCTTTAAAACCTAAGGGCAGTCTCCAGCTGACAGCCAGCTTCCTGGCTGGGCTTTCAGTCATACACTCACAAGACGATGAATTCTGCCAACAACCTGAAACAGCTTGGATGTGGAGTCTACCCTAATAGAGTTTCCAGGTGAGAATACAGCCTGGCTGATAGCACGATTGCAGCCTGAGCAGAGCACCCAGCTAAGCTAGGCCCAGACTCCTGGCAGGGAAACTGTGCGAGGATCAATGTGTGTTGTTTTAAGCCACTGAATTTGTGGTGATTTGTTACACTGAAACAGTAAAACAACAGAGGTGTTACAGATCAAAATTCTTTCTATATGAAATACATTTACGTAATATTATTGAATTACAAAGATTAGATTATAAAGCAATACGAGCCAACACTTACACACAGAGGGAATCTGGAAAGCAAATAATATTGTAGGCCTTGGGATGACTTTCTTTCTTCTTGACTCTCTGTACTCTCTAAAATTACCTGTATTATTAATACAATATTAGAGAACCTTGAAAGTAAAGATACTGAATAAAACATTCAAAAGTTAACAGTGATAATCTCACAATGGTGGAATAATGGTTGAATTTCATATTCCAGAATTCTAGAATGTCATTTTAGTTTTTCTACTTTGAAGAGCTGACACTCGTTTAACTAAACAGAATAAATAACTCCCAACTCTTCTTTTCAACTTTTGCAAAATAAAAATTCCACCATTGCTCCTAGATTTAATTAAGCGTGAAAAATATACACCTTAGAGATACAGGATAACATGGACCTAACAGCACAAACTCTAGTATCACATGGCCTGGGTCCAAACCCAGCTACACTATCATTGTAGTTTCTAAAGCTGGGAAAATTATTTAGCCTCTGTTTCCTCATCTATAAAATGGGATCATCATAGTATCTACCTTAAGAGAGTGCATGTAATGTGTTTGTAAATAAGCTGTGCATTGAATAGGTGGTCAAAAATATTGGCCTGTCGACGGCACTTGGCTTCACTTGGCTTGGCTTATTATCATTATTATTATTGTTATCTCACAACCTCTTGTAGGGATGGCCAGTATTTCAGCCCTGGTGTTGCTGTCATAGTTAGCACTTAAATCAAGTGCAAAGGGAAAACATAAGAATTATAATCATGGTACACTGAAGCAGAGATTAGAAGGAATATTAATTACATCCCCTGAAAGACCTAGATCAACAGAGACATACCTATAGAGAAGAAATATTTTAATAACTATGAATTAAAGAAAGATGTATATATTGGCCCACTGTCAGTGAATTTCTGGCTACCCTACTTCAGACCACTATGTACCAAGAAGCCAAAACTCCTAGTACCACAAAAGCATCCCATGGGAAAGTCCACATGTCCGAGCCATAGGTAGAAGTAAATCACAAAACAGAGTGCTGTAGGATATTGCAAAACTTTTTTTTTTTTTTTTTTTTTTTGCCCACTTCAATGCTAGAATAGGACTCTTAAATAAAATTAGCACTGTGCTTCTGTTACGGTGACATGGAGTGGCTGGAACTGGTGCTTTAAGAATCTGAGTCAGGAGCGACCAAAGCATGTGTGCACTTTATGGTTCTATGCATCTACAAGATGTCTTCCAGCTGACCTCTTACTGGACTCGGGGGAGAGGGTGGAGAGGAGGCAATAGGAGATCGTTAAGAGGGTATGACATGTACAGAACGGAAGAGGAGGAGTGTGCTGTCACCAGGCACGGGGAGCTGTGGGAGCCGCTCATTGGCCGGTATGCAAATTTATATGGGATTGTATATTTTCACTCAATCATAATTTAAAAAAAAAAAGAATCTGAGTCAAGCTGGTTTGAGGTTTATTGCATGTCATAATAATAAACCCGGTTAGTTATGGTGCGAGGTGAGCCAGGTCTAGGTCACAGCTCTCTCCCAGGATTCCAAGGGCCTCTGAGCGCTGGGTGGGGAGATGGAAGCATTCCAAGGCCACCATGAAGCACAGCTGAAGAGCTACAGCTGCCCTTGGGATAGTGTCAAAATAAGGGCTTGGCTGGGGCAGGCTAGGCCAAGGAGACTTGACAAACAGGCTCCGGCAGGGGTGTGGCCAACACTAGGGAACCTGTAGGTGGTGTGTCTGGAGCTGTGGCCACAGGCTACAGGCACAGTTTTCACCACCGCCTGGAAGAGTCCCAGTCTTGGGAAGAGGAAAGTCTGGCAAAGAACAACAGTCAAAGGCTAGAGCAAGCACAAGGGAGCCAAGAATGGCTTGGTGTCCTAAGGACGGATTCTAAGGAATAAGCCACTCTCAGAAGTATGCGGCTCCAAAACACTCTTATGGACGGACACAGAATTGCTCCCAGGGTGTAAAGATTGAAGACAGCAATCCATTTAAATCTTCCCCCAAGAAGACTCCTGAAGAATCCTCATGTTTCCTCAGGAGGATCTGTCTCCACACTCACAAAGAAGAACTAAGCAGCCAAATGGTGGCCTCCATTTTGTTTGGATTAGGATCATGCGAATGTGGACAGCATGGATTAGTGCATGGGAAAAAAGGAGAAATGGATCCTTGACTCAGAGAATGGGCAGTGCCTCTCTGGAGGCTCTGGTGGGCCAGACTTCACAGCACATTTGTCATTTAAAAGAACCTTCACTTACTACCATCACCCATTCCCATCTAGTTGATTCCAGCTCATTAGCGACCCTATAGGACAGAAGAGAACTACCCCACAGTGTAATCTTTATGGCAGCATACTGTCACATCCTTCTCCCATTAGGCAGCTGGTGAGTTCAAACTACTGTACCACCACGGCTCCTTACAAAAGAACTTTCAAAGGTGTTTATTTCTACCCTACGAAAGGGAGGAAACCCTTGAGGCATACTGGTTAAACGCTACAGCTGCTAACCAAAAGGTCAGCAATTTTAATCTACCAAGAGCTCCTTGGAAACTCTATGGAGCAGTTCTACTCTGTCCAAAATGATTGTTGTGAGTCGGAATTAACTCAATGGCAATGGGTTGGTTTTTTTGCTTGCTTGCTTGCTCGTTTTTAATGAAAGGGACACCCAAATCTTTGATGGTCAGCCAACCATCTCTTCCACAGTGCTTCTTTACTTACTGAATTTCTTCTACTGTCTTTAGGATGGCATTCAAAGCCCACTCCAGGTCTGGCTTTTTTAAGAAATCCCATTCCTAAATGCCAGGACCAATTTTCTACTTCACAAGCAAGTAAGTGGAAATAGCTTTACGTAAATACAGTCCTGTGTCTGGTGGGTCTTTCTGCAATTTAATTCATTTCTTCTCCTAGAAAGGAGAAGATGGTCAACTTAAAAGAACTCTCCACCTTAATGCCTTTCTTTTAGCTTTTATAGACAAGTCCATATCCAGGTCATTGTGTCTTCTGATGCAGAACACTGCAGGAAGCTTTCACCATGCATTTGGTTGCCAAAGCCACCATTGTCAAATCACTGTTATAGTAAGGCCACTATGCCACATGGAGTTCTGCAATGGTACCTACGTTAGTCAGGTTGAGTGATGCCAAATGCTATAACAAATAATCCCCAAATCTCAGTGATTTAACGTGATAAAAGTGTATTTCTTCCTCATGCAATGTTCACTCTGCTAAGTGGTTCTCCTCTAAGGAGAGACTCAGGAATCCAAGCTATACCTCTTTTAAGTTTCTATCATCTTGGGTTTTCAGGGTTACCCTGACAATATCCAGCTGCTAGATGGGACAGAGGAAGAATATGGAGAATCCTATATCTGATACCTAATCATCTCAGTCTATAAGTTCCAAACAGTTCTACCACTCACATTTCATTGGAGAGAATTAATCATGTACAAGACAGGTGGCTGGGAAAAGGTAGTCCTCAGGTGAGCAGCCCCTTCCCAGCAACAGTACTGCACTATGAAAGAAAAAAACAAACATTTGCTGGTCAACCAGCCATCTCTTCCACAGTGCCTCTTTACTCACTAGATTACTTCCTAACTCTTCAGGTTGGCATTCAAAACCTCCCTCAATTTATCCCCAGTTCCAGTCCACATGCTATGTTCTAGCCAGTCAGGATGACCTAGTTTCCCCCAGGTATATCAGTTGGCTCTGTTGCATAGCAAATTATTCCAAAGTCTCATGGCTGAAAACAACAATCATTGATTAGCTCAAAATTCTGAGGTTGGTAATTTGGGTTGGGCTCAGCCAAGAGATTCTTCTGGTCCAGCTGGGCTCACTGATACGTCTGAGGTCAGCTTCCAGGTTGGCTGGGGCTGGATGTTTTAGGGTGGTCCTCAGCTTCAAGTGGTCCCTCATCTTCCAGTAGGCTAGCCCTGGTTTGTAAGCATGGCAGGGGCAAGCTTACAAAAATTGTAATGCCTCTTGAGGCCCAAGCTCAGAACTCACATATCACTTTTGCAGCATATTATTGGTCAAAGCAAGTCACAAAGCCAGTTCAGATTCAAGGGCTAGAGAACTAGACTCCACCTCTTAATGGGAGGCACTGAAAAACCCCTACATCAAATATATATGTACTGTCCCACCTCCATGCTGTCTGTCATGGATTGAACCGTTCCCCCCCCCCCAAAATGTGTGTAGACACGTGGCTGGGTCATGATTCCCAATATTTTATGATTGCCCTCCATTTTGTGATTTTCCTAGGCTGTATGTTAGAGGATTAGGATAGGACTGTAAATCCATTCATAAGATCACCTCCTTGCTCCACTGTAAAGGGAATTTCCCTGGAGTATGGCTTGCACTACCCTATCCTACAAGAGTTAAAATGAAAGGGAAACAAGCAGAGAGGTAGGAACTTCACACCATCAAGAAAGCAGCACCAGGAGAACAACGTCTCCTACAGACCTGAGGTTCCTATGCCAAGATGCTCCCTAGACAATGGCTGAAGCAACATAAGGCCTTTGTCGGCAAGGGGGAAAGCCCTCCCCTGGAGTGGACATCCTGAATTTGGACTTGCAGCCTACTGGACTGTGTAAGGATAAACTTTTCTTGTTAAAGCCATCCACTCTGGTATTTCTGTTAGAGCAGTACTAGCAGACTAAAACACCATCCAAAAAAGTATCATCTACTCAAAACCTCCCCTTTCTCCTTGTCTTTTCCTGTAGACAAGGCCCAGTTCACATGCCTCCTAATCCACAATGGCTTCTGTCATAGTTAGGTACACCACACAACAGAGCCTAAGACAGACTTGAGTGCAGATATTGAGGGAAGAGAGTAAAACAGAGATGTAGGAAAAGACAACATAAAGGTTCTTTACTGAGATTACTGCTTGTCATGGATTGAATTGTGTCACCCCAAGAAGGAACTGCGGAGAACTGTTAAGACCAAGGAAGACACAGATGCTAAGAAGCAGCAGCAGATAGACAGCAACAGAATCAGAACACCAGTGTGAGACAGTACTGGAGATGACCCACAGAGAGAGAGAGATGAGTATCTGTGCACAGAAGGGTTTCTGGTGAAATGGGGTGTCTTCAGACACTTACCGGTGGAGCTAGGCTTGCTGATCCACAGAGCAAGAGAGGTGAGTGCCTGTGTGCAGGAGGCTTTCTAGTGGACTGGGGTGCCTCTGGGCACTTACATTGGTAGAGCTACAGAGCTTTGGAACACTTGCCCCAGAAGGGCAGACACGGGTGAGAGGCCCGGGCCAAGAGGTCATAGGAAGCAGAAGCTGAAGAGACAAGGAGCACAAAGAGTTGAGCTGCCTCACTCTCAAAAGGTATAGCCATAACCTCAAGGGTTTCTAAAGGTGGAGCTAGGGCCTCTTGTGTTTTAAGGATGGAGTTGCTGCTCACATGGACTAGGAAAACAGTGCACCTAGAGCCTAGGAAACAGAGTTGCTGTCCCAGTGGGCCTGGAAGGTGGAGCTATAGCCCAGGGCCAAGGTGCTTCCACTCAGAATCCGGAGAGTGTGGTTAATACACAGGGTCTAGAGGGCAGGGACATTATGTAAAATGTTTCATAAAATGGAGGATTATTTTGAAAGCTGTGAGGGCTAATGTAATGTATTCCGCTAATTTGCTTGGTGCCTGTTAATGCCTTTTTTCCTTGCCATTTCTCCCATTTGTATTGGAAATGTTGTGACTGCCTGTTCTGACACTGTATTTTGGAAACAGCTAACTCCTGTTCTAGATTTCATAGCTGAAGAGGAATTTCTGAATTTTGGCCTTGGACTTAACACTTTTGCTACCATATGGAATGAATATGTTTTTGCTATGATATAAACATATTCTGCATGTTACAGGGAGGCAATTTTGGGGAAGCTAAAGGGTGGACCATCGTAAATTAAAATGTGTCCCACCAAAAATGTGTGTGGCAATTTGGCTGGGTCATGATTCCTGGTATTATGTGATGTTCTTTCATGTTGTAAATCCCACCTCTATGATGTTAATGAGGCAGGATGGATGGCAGTTGTGTTGGTGGGGAAGGATTCAATGTGTAAGATTGTACTGTGCCCTGAGGCAATCTCTTGGGCTATAAAGGAAAGAGAAGTAAGCAGACAGTTAGGGACCTCATACCATCAAAAAGAACAGGAGCAGAGAGCATCCTCTGGAAAGGACCCAAGGTCCCCACATCTCAGAAGCTCCCAGTCCATGGGAAGATTGACGACAAGGACCTTCCTCTAGAGCCAACAGAGAAAGAATTCTTCTGAGCTGATGCCTTGAATTTGGACTTTTAGCCTACTTTACTGTGAGAAAATAGATTGTTCTTTGTTAAAGCCTTCCATTTGTGGTACTTCTGTTTTAGCAGCACTAGATGATTTAAACACTGCTATAGATAATAACAGGTTGTTTCCATGGGATCTCTGCTAAAGCTACAGGAAGCTTCTCAGAAGTGTCTGTCCTTCAAGGAAATGGAGGCTAGGGCCTTTACCCACCACTTCTTTCTTCTACTGGTATAGGGTTACCCCAGGAAACAGTATCTTCCGCCTACTTTCAGGTTGCTCTTGCCTATGGGCCAAGCCATCTCCCATAGTATCAGAGAAAGCCCTGAGCCAGAAAGATACATGCATGGACTTAAAGTAAGATACAAATGGAGGAGTCCATGGGTGGCTTAATTACTAACTGAAAGGCTGGTGGTTTGAACCTACCCAGAGTGCTTTGGAAGACAGGCCTGGCAACCCCCTTCCTATGGAGCAGTTCTACTTTGCACACATAAAGGTCACCATGACTCAGAATCAACTTGGTAGCAACTAACAACAATATCATCTTCACCAAATGGCTCAATACACTTTTCCGATTACATATATATGTATATTATAGAAAATCAGAAGATGCTAAAACTAATAAAGAATAAAATCAGTAACCTCTCATAATTCACCACCCAAAGGTGACCACTGAAAACATTTTGTCACAGTTCCTCCCTCCAATGCATTTGTTACATAGTTGAAGTCATACTGGAGATTGATTCTTGGTTAATTTACATGAAAGTTAGAAAAGAGAAAATTGAGTCCAATTCCTCACTGTATAACTGAGAAATGCAAGACCCAAAGGAATTAAGGGCTGTAAGAAGGCCCCAGAGCTAAGACCAGAACGCCTGTTGCCATTGTGTTGATTCCAACTCATGATGACCCTATAGGATAGAGTAGAACTTCCCCATTGGGTTTCCAAGGCTACCATCTTTACAGAAGCAGACTGCCACGTCTTTCACCTTGGAGCAGTTGGTGGGTTTGAACTGTTGACCTTTTGGTTAGCAGTTGAGCACTTAACCACTGCCCCACCAGGGCTTCTTGAGACGAGAATTGAGGTCTGCAAATTGTAATCCAGTGCTCTATGACACAAAGTTACTTTTATTTACTTATTTTTTCTCTCCCTCATAACTGTGAATTCAGACTTCAGAAATTTATGTTTGGGGCTCAAATTTTCCCAAATGATTATGTACACTTAAAAGTGTCTGTCTACATCAGTCTATAAGGAAAATGTTCTGCATCCAATTGTGCTGAGCAGAGTCTATGGTCTTAAAAGCCTGCAAGCAGCCATCTAAAATACATCTACTGGTCCCATCCTGGCTGGAGCAAAGGAGAATGTAGAAAACCAGAGACTCATGGAAAGATTAGTCCAAAGGGCTACTTGATCACAACCAGCACAACCTCCACCAAACTGAGCCCAGAACAACTAGATGGTCCCCAGTTACCGCCACCCACTGCTCTGGCAGGGATCACAATAGAGGGTCCCGGACAGAGGAGGAGAAAAAAGTAAAACAAAATTCAAATTCACACACATAGAAAATATAAAAATAAAAAAAGATTAGACCTGCTGGTTTGACAGAGACTGGAGAAACCTGAGGGTATGGCCCCCTGGACACCCTTGTAACTCAGTTCTGAAGTCACTCCTGAGGGTCACCCTTCAGCCAAAGATTAGACAGATTTACAGGGCCAACAATAACACACATGAGGGATGTGCTCCATCATTTAGTCATGGATACAAGACTGGTGGGCAAACCAGCCCAAAAGCAAAGATGAGAAGGCAAGAAGGGACAGGAAAACTGGACAAATGGCATCGGGGAACCCAGGATAAAACAAAAAACCAAACCCAGTGCTGTCAAGTCCATTCCAACTCATAGCGACCCTATAGAGCAGAGTAGAACTCCTCCATAGTGTTTCCAAGGAGCACTTGGTGGATTCAAACCGCCGAACTTTTGGTTAGCTGATGCAGCATTACGGAAAAGTGTTGACACATCATGAACATGGTCATTGATGTCACAAAACAATCTGTGTATTAACTACTTAATGAGAAACTAATCTGCTCTGTAAACTTTCTCCTAAAGCATTATGTATCTGTGTGTGTATAACAAACAACAACAACAACAAAACCAATCATCTGGCTCATGTATACACTGTTGTCCAAACAGGTCATGGCTACCTATATGGCCATTGTGAGAGTTCAAGGAGATAACACAAATGAGAAAGCACCCAGCATGCATCAGGGATTCTGTAGGTATGACCACGGTGTACACAAGCATGCCAAGAGGGGAGGCTCTGTTTTCTCCCCATGTCCTCAGGTACAGACACACAATGTTCTGTTGCCCATGCTGGAATATAAAATAACAACCTTTTCAGCCAGGAAGGTAGTTCTGCCAGGTCTTCTCAGTGCCTGGGAGAATTCGTTTTTCCATAAACTTTATGGTCCTTTGCAAAAGAATGACTACAAGGGCTGCAGATGTTGCAAGCTCCTGTGAGCAGATGTTCATAATTGTAAAAATCTCAGGAAAATTATACCTCAGCCTTTTAAGTCTATAAGCTAACCCAGCATAACATTCTGGGATCATTTCGGGATCTCCCCCTTTCAGCAGGCTGTGTATTAGAAGCAATAAAACAAACACATTTCCTAGGGACTAGCCCATGGTCACTGGATTTCCAAACAAGCTCTACCTAAATGCAAGGGCATCTCAGCACTATGTTTGTCTTTCTCCTAAGCTAACTGACAACACACACCTTCTAGAATCAGAGGAGAAATATATTTAGGGACTCTGTAGGTGGCGAAGAAAGCAATATCTCTCCCACCCCTGCACTGCCATTATCTCCCATGTCATGGGCAATAGAACCACAGCATCAAAAATAAGCTTTGGAAAAAGAAAAAGTGTATATTAATAAGCTTTGGAACTATTTCACCTCCCTCTTGTGCTGGAACCCAGTACAGTCTGCTAAAAAATTATGTATGATAGCCATGAATTCTTAAAAGAATTATAGAAATGGAGCATTAGAAGGATCTATAACACCTTTCTCCCTCCCTGTTTCCTTTTCCTTCTATTTCTTCCTCTTCTTCATTTTGCAGCCTTCCCTCCCTCCCTTCATTCTGCCCTCCCTCCTTGCTTCCCTCCCTCTTTCCCTCCTTTCTTCCTTTTTTCAGTAAATGGAAAGGCATCTCTTTTGTTCACATATGCGCCAGGGTCTAAAGACACAGTTTCAGGGAGGGATCGGGTTACTTCTGTAAAGCTATGCATCATTTCTCTTCAAGAACAAGGAAAGGGCATTACAGTCTCACCAACATGAGAAAACAAGTACACAGGCTATTCTTTTTCCTTCCCTCCACTCCACTTCTCCTTCTTTTGCACCCTTGCCCAGCCCCCATAACCAAAACTTAGAAGTGAGTGAGTGATGAATAACAATCTCTCTAGCATGATGCTTATTATCAGGACAAGGCACTGCAAAAAGAAAACTCCGAGTAACTTTCAAAAGCAGAGTCTGTTCATAAACACACCCTACTCCTCCCTCAGACAATTAAGCTAGGATTGCAGTGTGGTTCACAACCAGAATCCTCACAGAGGACAAGGCAGAGTGACAGCCTTTGAAAGAGAATTGGGGGGAAAGCCATGAGAAAAGACTGCAACCACCGCAGGAGAAACCAGAAGCCCCAGAAATGTGGGCACTGAGAACTGTTTCTAACAAATAAGAACCTCATTGCTGAGACCTTGCCAAGCCATTCAGCCAGGATCCACCCTGGTTCTGAATGTTGGTGACACTTGGCAAATATCCAGGTTCACTTAGTTTCTCCAAACTGGTTTGTCCATCTCTCACTTAGATGTGCTTTCAAAAGTCGTTGCAGACAGCGTCTCTCACAATCTGGTTGACTGGTTCATCTTTTGTGGCATAAACACGGCTTAGTAAGTTTGGTGGTCAGAAGTTGAAGAACTTTCCATCTGATGGCTTCTATTTTCTCTGTGAAAATGGCAACAAGTTTATTTCCTGTAAATTAGTGCAGGTGTGTGTGTGTGTGTGAGAGAGAGAGAGAGAGAGAGAGATTGAGATTAGGGATGAGGGAAATGGAGAAGGTTAAAAATAACCCCAATAGAAAATAGAAGAAAGAAGACTAAGATCTAACTGTTTTTGAGGCCCTAGGTGACTCAGACTGCATGGCTTTGTGCATGCCATTGTCTAATATTTTTATATGAGACAAGAGGTAGATTAAAAATACTGAATAAAATACCAAGTGTTAACAGCGGTTATCTGAGTGTGGAAAATTATGGTTAAAAAGTGTTCATGTGTTTTTTCTGTCAACTGTTGTCTCTTACTCAGTTAAATGTTGCATCTTAATTAATAGCTAAGCTCATAATTACTGGCGATGTGAATCAGGATGATGATCACTATAATAACGTTCGGAAACCCTGGTGATGTAGTTGTTAAGAGCTACAACTGCTAACCAAAAGGTAAGCAGTTCGAATCTACCAGGTGCTCCTTGGAACCTCTATGGAGCAGTTTTACTCTGTTCTATAGCGTCGCTATGAGTCAGAATCGACTTGACGGCAGTGGGTTTGGTTCAGTCTTAGTTATTAGTGTTACTCTAACAGATATGCTACAAATGGATGGTTTTAATTAAGAGACATTTATTGTCTCATAGTTTAGGAGGCTAGAAGTCCAAATTCAGGGCACCAGCTTGAGAGGAAGGCTTTCTGTCTCTGTCAGCTCTGTGGGAAGGTTCTTGTCATCAATCATTCCCTGGTCTAGGGGCTTCTCAGCACAGGGACCCTGAGTTCAAAGGATGCACTATGTTCCTGGCTCCTCTTGCTTGGTGGTTGTGAGATCCCCCTCTTCTCTGCTAGATTCTCTTTATCTCCAAAACAATCAACTCAAGATACAACCTAATCCTGTAGATTGCTTCCTGCCTCATTAACAGAACAGCC
The DNA here is from genome assembly GCA_028571685.1 of Heterohyrax brucei. Classification (NCBI taxonomy): domain Eukaryota; kingdom Metazoa; phylum Chordata; class Mammalia; order Hyracoidea; family Procaviidae; genus Heterohyrax; species Heterohyrax brucei. Next base: position 22,811,988 of record CM053166.1, on the reverse strand, counting down.
TCTAATCCCACCTCCCTAAAATCATAGGGGTTAAGATTTACAACACATAGGGGTTATGGACTGAATTGTGTCCCCCCCAAAATAGCCTGCTAACTTGGCTGAGTCATGGTTCCCAGTATTGTGTGATTGTCTACCATTTTGTCATCTGATGTGATTTTCCTATGTGTTATCAATTCTGTCACTATGATGTAATGAGATAGATTAGTGGCAGTTATGTTGATGAGATCTACAAGATTAGATAGAGTCTTACAACAGTCTCTTCTGACATATGAAAGACAGAGAAGCAAGCAGAGAGACAGGAAGACCTCATACCATCAAGAAAGCAGAGCCAGTAGGAGAGTGCACCCTTAGGACCTGAGGTTCATGCTCTGAGACCCTCCCAAACCAAGGTATGACTGATGCATCACAAGGATCTTTTTCTAGAGCCTACAGAGAAAGTCTTCCCCTGGAGTTGGTACCTGGATTTCGGAATTCTGGCCTACTGGATTGTGAGAGAATATACTTCTCTTTGTTAAAGCCATCCAGCAGTGGTATCTCTGTTACAGCAGCACTAGATAACTAAAAAATAGGATAATTACATCAGCTCACAAAACGGAGTACAATCACACAATGCTGGGAATCATATCCTAACCAAGTTGATACACTTTTTGGGAGAACACAATTCAATCCCCAACACCAATGAAATATAAAAGGAAATATATATGGCTTCCAGGCAGGTTCCTTAAAGAACTGAGAATCTTCTTAAATTGTCTCTTTCTCCTTCCTCAAGTGGGATTAATAGCTGGAATAATAAGTTTATGTTTAACTTTATCAGAATCTACCAAAACTGTTTTTACCCACCAGCACTTTATAAAAGTTCCAAATGCTCCTTATCCTTGTCAGCACTTGGTATTGTCAGAGTTTTTAATTTTAGCCATTCTGGTAGATGTGTAGTTGTATCCCATTGTGGTTTTAAAGGCTTGGATTCTTTGTCATGTTGAGATTCATCCATGTCATTGCATTATATCACTAACTTGTTCAATTTTGTTGGTGAATATGGGTATGATAACTGGAGAGCCAAGGCACCATTTTGGACCATGAAGAAGCATAGAAAAAAGAAGCCACATGTTGAGGATTAAAAAATAGAAGGATACCTACAAGGGTTTCTGTGACAACACAAAGCCACCATACTAGCTCTGGCCTATTAATTCCAGGTTTCTTTTGCCTGAGAGGAAAATAAAGTTATTTTTTAAGCCAAGTATCTCAGTTATCTAGTGCTGCTGTAACAGAAATACCACAGATGGGTGGCTTTAACCATCAGAAAATTTGTTTTCTGACAGTTTAGAAAGCTAGAAGTCTGAATTCAGGATGCTAACACTACAAGAAAGCTTTCTTTCTCTGTCAGCTTTGGAGGAAGGTCCTTGTCTCTTCAGTTTCTGCTTCCTGGCTCCCTGAAGATCTACATACATCTTGGCACCAATCTTACCCCATCTCTGCTCATGCTCTTGCTTATTTAACCTCTTTTATATCTCAATAGAAAATGACTTAAGACACAGCCTGCATAATCATTCTGTCTTATTAACATAACAAAACAACCCATACCTAAATGGGATTATAACCACAGGCATAAAGTTTAGTATTTGCAACACATATTTTGGGGTGACACAATTTAATCCAGAACATTCCACCTTTTGGCCTCACAAAATTCATACACAAAACACATTCATCCCATCCTATCATCCTAAAGTCCTAAGTCAACTCCAAGTCCAAAATCTCATCTTCTGAATCATCTGAATTAAATATGGTGGGACATTAGGCATATTCCATCCTGGTACAAAATTCCTTTTCATTGAGAACCTGTGAAATCTAGAATACAGGTTATCTGCTTCTAAAATACAATGGTGGAATAGGCACAAGGTAGATATTTCCATTACAAATGGGATAAATGGGAGGGAAAGAAGGGATCGTGGCTACCCAAAATCCACTGCCATCAAGTTAATGGCTACTTATAGTGACCCTATCAGACTGAGTAGAACTGCCCCACAGAGTTTCCAAGGAGCACCTGGTGAATTTGAACTGTCAACCTTTTGGTTAGCAGCTGTAGTTCTTAACCACTATGCCAGCAGAGTTCCCCACCAACACCTAGAAAGTCCAAAACCCAGTAAAACAATTACATCAGCTCTTAAGGTTGGAAAATAATTCTGTTTTCTGAGACCATCTGAACAACGGCCCTGCTCTCTAAACTCTGGGTGTTGGCCACGCTCTCTGGATTCTGGGTGGAGGCCCCTCAGCCTCCGGCTTCAGCTCTATCTTCCAGATGGCAATTCTTCTCCCTTGGCTTTGGGCAGCCCCATTCTCCTAGTCCAATCAAGTGGTAACTCCACCCTCTTGACCCTGGCAGGCCCTGTCCTTCTACCCCTTGAGCACGGCAGCCCGAAGCCTCAGCTTTGTGTGGTGGCGCCATCCCCTGGCATGTCTTAACAGCAGCCCCACATTCTGGACCAAGGTGGTGAAGATCAGACTGTTTGAAACCTAGGAGGCTCGGGCCCTACCCTTTGAAACTAAGATGGCCTGGCTTCTTGTGTTCCTTCCAACAGTTCTCTGATCTCCAAGCTGTTCTAGAGACGGTCTTTTCATTCTCCTGGAGGATAACAGATACAGTTCCTTTGGCCTGTTACCTGCCTGTAGAATTCCCAGAGACAGGCAGCCTTCTTTCCTTTTGTTCTTTCTCTGTCCCCTTCTGTCTAAGCTGACGGGTTTCTGTTGTAGTAGTTGGTTAGACCCATCAGTCACAAGCTTAATCTCTTTTAACAAAAGATTGTGTAGTCACATTCTTGGTGAAAGTTTTAGGACATGTATCCTTAGTTTGTACAACAGAATTTTCTAAAACTCTAAATTTTGTTTTATTTAGCACAGTTCGATTTTAAGCCACCATCTTTCCTCTCCCATTTTACTAGAAATGGCAAGGAGAAACCAAGTGGCCCCTTTAAAATCTTGCATAAAAATTTCCTCAGCCAGATGTCCAAGTTCATCACTTAGAAGTTCTACCCTCCACCAAACATTTGAACATCATTCAGACAAATTCTTTACCACTGCATAAAAACACTGGCCTTCCTCCATTGCCTAATCACAAGTTCATCATTTTCTTTTAAAGTCTCACCAAGAACACATTTAATATTCACATTTCTAGCAACATTCAGTTGCTGGTGCCATGTGTATTCTTAAAGATGATACTTTCTACAGCTCTCCTTACTTCCTTCTGAGCCCTCACCAGAACTGCTCTTGATGTCCAAAGCTGTAAATCGTTACAAAAGCAGACTGCCACATCTTTCTTCCATGGAGCGGCCGGTTGTTTTCAACCATTGACCTTTCAGTTAGCAACTAAGCACTTTGGTCACCATGCCACCAGGGGTCCTAAAAAGTCCAAATTCTGGGTGTCAGCTCCCGGGGTAGGCTTTGTCTCTTTGTCACCTCTGGAGAAACTTCCTTGTCTCTTCAGCTTCTGCTTCCTGGTTCCTCGGAGAACTCCATGTGTCTTGGCATCTATCTTATCCTATCTCTGCACTTCCACTTGCTTGTTTGATCTCTAAATCTCATAAGACATTGACTTAAGACACTCCCTACACCATTCTGTCTCATTAATCCAACAAAGACAACCCATTCCCCAGTGGGTGTATAACCACAGACATAGAAGTTGGGATTTACAGCACATATTTTAGGGAGGACACAATTCAATCCATAACACCAAGTGTAACATACAATTTTCATACAGTAAAATTAGTCCTTTTTAGGTGTGTAGTTTAATGAGTTTTTGAGAAATTGATGCAGTCATATACTCACCACCACAATCAAGATCTAAAATAATTCCATCTTTCCATTTCGCCCCCAGAAAGTTTCCTCATGTTCCCTTGCATTCAATCCCCCTGCCACCCCCAGCCTCTGGCAATAACTGATCTGATCTCTGTCCAAATAGTTTTGCCTTGTCCGGAATGTCACATAATTGGAATCATACAGTATTCAGCCTTTTGTGCCTGGCTTTTTCCACTTAGTATAATTGTTTTGAGATTCATCCATGTCATTGCATTATATCACTAGTTTGTTCATTTTATTGCTAAGTCACTACAGTTTGTTCATCCTGTTATCAGCTGATGAAAATTTTGGTTGTTTCCAGTGTTACCAATTATAAATAAAGCTGCTATAAATATTTGTGGATGTATTTTCTGGTTCTAGTGTGGATATATTTCACTTCTCTTGAGTAGGACTGATAGGTGGAATGATAAGTGTATGTTTAACATCATGAGAATTTGCCCAAACTGTTTTCACCCACCAGCAATGTGTGAAAGTTGCAATTGCCCCCATCCTTGCCAGCACTTGATGTTGCCAGAAGTTTTAATTTTAGCCATTCTGGTAGGTATGTAGTGATATCTCAATGTGGTTTTAACTTTCATTTGTCTAATAACTAACAAAGGAGCTCTAGTGGCATGGTTAAGCACTTGGATGTCATGGATTGCATTGTGTCCCCCCCAAAATGTATGTGTTGATTTGACTTGGCTAGAAGTCCCAACAGGGTGCCATTCCTCCCATGTGCTGTGAATCCTGCCTCTATAATATTGATGATGGAGAATAGGCAGGCCTCAAGTTACAACCTTGTGGAATATAAGGGAGAGAAGTGAGCAGAGGAAGTTGGGAGCCTCACACCACCAAGAGAACAGCACCGGGAGCGGAGCATGCCCTTTGGACCTGAGTTTCCTGTGCCAAGATGCTCTCCTTGAATTTGTACTCAGCCCACCAGACTGTGGTAACTTCTCTGGTTGAGCGGACTTGTAACTTGTAAATGGATTTGTGGCTTACCGGACTGTGACAATAAAAGTTTCTTTTCATGAAGCCTTCTGCATGTGATATTTTCTGTTGGAACAGTACCAGGTGACTAAGACAGCTGCTAAGCAAAAGGTCAGCAATTTGAACACACTAGCTGCTCCCGAGGAGAAAGATGTGGCAATCTGCTTCATAAATATTACAGCCTTGGAAACTGTAGGGAGTAGTTCTGCTCTGTTCTGTAGGGTTGCTATGAGTTGGAATCAACTTGATGGCAATGGGTTTTAACAATTAACAATATTGATCATCTCTTCATGTGTTTATTTGTCATTTGTATTTTTTATTTTGTGAAATGTATGTTCAGATCATTTGCTCACATCTTTGTCTTATTATTTAGTTGTAAGAGCTCTTTATATAGTTAGAATATAAGTCCTTCAAGAAAAAACATACTTTATAAATATTGTCTCTCAGAGTATGACTTGTTCTTTTATTTCTTAAGTGTCTTTCAAGGATTAGACATTTTTAATTTTGATGAAGCCTAATTTACCAATACTTTCTTTTATGGCTTGTGGGTTTTGTGTCCTATTTAAGAATACTTTGCCTACCCCAGATTCCAAAGATTTCCTTTTATGTTTTTGTCATGGATTAAATTGTGTCCCCCCAAAAATATGTATAAAAATTTGGCTGGGTTGTGATTACCAGTATTGTGTGGTTGCTCTGCATTTTGTAATCTTCCTATTCTGTATGTTAAAGAGGATTAGGGTGGGACTGTAAATCCCTTCTTAAGGTCACCTCCCTGCTTCACTGTAAAGGTAGTTTCCCTGCACTGTAGCTTGCAAAACTATTTATCCTACAAGGGATAAAAGGACAGGGAAACAAGCAAAGAGTTGGGAACCTTACACCATCAAGAAAGAAGCACCAGAACAGCAAGTCCTTCGGACCTGAGATTCCTGCACCAAGATGCTCCTAGGCAAAGACTGATGCAACACAAGGACTTTCCTCCAGAACAGATAGACGGGAAGCCTTCCCCTGGGAGGGACATCCTGAATTTGCACTTGTAGCCTACTGGACTGTGTAAGAACAAACTTTTCTTGGCTAAATTCATCCACTTTGTGGTATTTCTGTTACAGCAGCACTAGATAGCTCAGTTTTCTTCTAGAATTTTTATAGTTTTATCTCTTATAATTTACTTTATGATACATTTCATATTTCTTTTTATATATGGTGTAAGGTAACGCTTGAAGTTCTCATTTGTTTGTTTGTTTGTTTTCACATGTGGTTACCCAGTTACTCCAGAACCATTCATTGAATAGAATATCCTTTCCATATTGAATTCTCTTTGTACCTTTGTCAAAAATTAACTGACCATGTTCACAATCGTTAGCTATTAAAGAAATTCAAATCAAAACTACAATGAGACATCATCTCACCCTAACGAGGTTGGTCATGATTCAAAAAACACAAAACAAATGCTGGAGAGGCTGTGGAGAAATTGGAACTCTCCTACACTCTTGGGATTGCAAAATGGTACAACCTCTTTGGAAAGCAATCTGGCACTTCCTTAAAAAGATGGAAATAGATATACCATTTGACTAAGGAATCCCACTGCTTGGAATATATCCTACAGAATCAAGGGTATTCACACCAACAAATACATGCACATTGATGTTTATTGCAGCACAGTCCACAACAGCAAAAAAATGGAATCAATCCAGATGCCCAATAACAGATGAATGGGTAAATAAACTACTGTATACATACTCAATGGAACACTATGCAATGATAAAGAACAATGATGATTTTAGGAAGCATCTCATAACCTGCTTTCAATGGGAAGACATTATGTTGAGTGAAAGTAGTCAGTGTCAAAAAGACAAATATAGTATGAGACCCCTACGATAAGAACTTAAAAATAGACTCATGTATAGAAGAAATGGCTGCAAGGGTGGAGTGGGAGGGAGGGTGAGGGTTGGTTATAGATTATATAGTTGATAGAAATTGGGTTGGGTGAAATCAGTGACAGTACACATTAGAAAGAAAATCAATTTAACTAGACTTCACCATAACATGAATAGTCCTCCAATCTTAACCCGATATTGCTAGGACTGAGTAGCAGAGGCAGGGGTTTGGGGACCATGCTCTCAGGGGACATCAAGGCCAATTGGCATAACTAGCGTATTGCTAAGAAAGTCTTTTGGACCCCCTATTGGTGAGTGGCATCTCAGGTCTTAAAAGCTAGCAAGCTGCCATCTGAGGTACACCAAATAGTCCCAACTCAGCAGCAAAAGATGATCACCAAGGAGCAAAACAACATGTGGGAAAAAGAACTTGGAAGACAGAGACACCCACGTGAGTGGGTGACTATATCAACATGTGACCAGAGGAACCAGATGGTGCCCAGCCATCACCAGGGATAGCTGTGATGGGGCTCACAAAGTTGAGTCTCACTGGCAACACAATAATAAAAAGGGGTGTACCCTGAGAACTTCACTAAAAGACCATAATTGATGGTCTAGGGGCCTCAGGGTTCCCCTGGGAGTGTGTCCCCTGGTCCTAATGCTGCCCCTGTCCGTAAATCATTACTGAGGTCAACTCTTTGGACAGGAATGGATTGGACTTGGCAACAAAGAGTGAACATATCATGTGTGCACTTTATGGTTCTATGCATCTATAGGATGTCGACACGCTGGCCTCTTACCGGAAGGGGGGAAGAGGGTGGAGAGGAGGACACAGGAGATTGTTAGGAGGATATGACATGTATATAGAATGGATAGGAGGAGTGTACTGTCACCGGGCAGGGAGAGCAGTGGCAGTTGCACATAGGTGGGCATGTAAATTTATACTGGATTTTACACTTTCACTGAATCACAATAAATAAAGAAGAAAGAAAAGAAAAAAAATTAATTGACCATACATGTAGTGGACTATTTCATTCCATCGATTTATGCCGCCACACTGTCTTGATTACTGTAGCTGTATAAGAAATCTTGTAATACATTAGCAAGAGTCCTCCAACTTTGTCCCTCTTTTCTTTTTTTTTCCTCCAAAATTATTTTGGCTGTTCTAGTTCGCCATGAGTCGGATCCGACTCGACGGCACTTGGCACTTGGCGTAGTTCCTTTACTTTTCCATACAAATTTTTGCATCAGGTTATCAGTTTCTACAAAATAGACTTTGGGATTTTAACTGTGATTGCTTTCAATCTACAGACAATTTGGGAAAAATTACTATCCTAATAATTTGTTCATGAATATGGTATGTAATGAGAGAAAAAACGAGACTCTATCAAAACACATTGTTACTTGAAGCATTTTTGTTGTTGTTGTTATATGCACCCAAGCTTACTGCTAACCAGTACAGAGGTGTTCACAACTCTTCATGAATACAACAGATATTTGATTAAAATAAACAGATGGAGGCAATCAAAAAAAATAAATGAATGGGGACATGTTGAAATGACACAGCAACTAACCTGAAAGAGCTCCGAGTGGTCAAAGCTTAAACAATTTAAGCAACAAAATGAATAATAATAGTATCAGATTATAAGCCAAATAATAAAACAAATATCCAAAATCCATACTGATATAAATGATTAAATAAATAAATAGGGAAGAAGAGAAAAATATTCTGTCCAGGAGAATTCAATTCATAAACACAGAAGAAACAAAGGAAAGAGAAAGCCTTTTTTTAAACATTGCAGGAATAGTTGCAGTAGGCAAATCCACTTATATAGATGCACATGTCAAAATTAATTATATTGTACACTTGCGTCACAAACCCACTGCCGTTGAGTCGGGTCAGCTATGTGCAGTTCATTGTACATCAACTGTACCTTAATGAAGCTGAGTATGTGTTAATTTTATTGAATTTTGTCTTCCAATGAAATAACAATTTGGTGCTTTCACGCAAATAGAGAAGGTGAACTTCCTGTAGACAAAAGAGCTGTTCTAATACCTATATAGTTCAGGTGTCAAACATATGAGGACTGCCAGTTAAGTCTGTGAACTTATTCTAGAAAAAGTGTTACATGTCTCTTTGCTGCATATCACTGTGGTCACCTACTCCCCTTAGGAAACCATGCACTGATGTGGCACCTAGTCTGCCCTTAAAAGGAATTTTGGAACTCTTTTTCTGGAATGGCCATCAGAGCTGTCATTGTATTACCCTTGATGTCCTGAATGTCATCAAAATGTCTTCTTTTCAATCTTTCCTTTCTCTTTGGGTATAGAAAAAGTCACTGGGAGCCAGATCAGGTGAGTAGGGAGGGTGTTCCAATATAGTTATTTGTTTACTGGCTAAGAACTCCCTCACAGACAACTAGACAATTAAGTTCACAAACTTGCCACCTTGCCACTGTGTGCAATGGCCATTCTAGGAAGAGTTCCAAAATTGTTATGAAAGGTGGACTAGGTGTTAGTATACTCCTTCCCAAAAGGAGTACTTCAAAGGTGACCATAGTGATATTCAGCAATGAGGTATGTAGCACTTAGAACAATGCAGTTCACAGACTTAATTGTCAGACCCTGTATCTAAGGGCATATCAGAGTTATACAGCAGATTCTGTAAGTGGCCTACCTGTATGTCCTTATCCATACCACGTCAACTCATGACTGGCTCACCTTCTAACAGCCAGCACATACGTTTACCTGAGGGTTTTCTCTGGCTGCTGGAGCTCATTTTAGCTGCGCATATGTCAGGCCAGCAGTACCAAGAAATTAATGCCACCAGAGGATCTGCCCTCAAATAGTGACTGATGAGAATTGACTAGCATATAAGTAATTCCACTACTTGGAATATATCCTACAGAATCAAGGCCTTTCACACCAACAAACACATGCACAAGAATGTTTATCGCAGCACAGTCCACGATAGCAAAAAGATGGAATCAACCCAGATGCCCAACAACAGAAGAATGGATAGGTAAACTATGGTATATATACTCAATGGAGCACTATGCAATGATAAAGAATAATTATGATTCCAGGAAACATCTCATAACCTGTAGAGTGAAAGTAGTCAGCGACAAAAGGACAAATATTGTATGAGACCCCAATGATAAGATCTTAAAAACAGACTTATATATAGAAGAAAAGACTCTTTGATGGCTGCAAGTGGGGCAGGGAGGGTTTAGATTAGATAGTTGGTAGAAATTTAACTGGGTGAAATCGGTGATAGCATACATTAGGAAAAAAAAGAAACAAGAACAATATTAAGTGGACTTCAGCATAACTTGAATACTCCTTCCATCTTAACCCAATATTGCAAGGACAGAGTAGCTGGGGCAGGGGGCAGGGGACCATGCTCTTAGGCAAAATCGAGGCCAGTTGGCACAACTAGCATTTTGCTAAGACGGCTCTCTGTACCCTACATTGGTGAGTGGCGTCTGGGGTCTTAAAAGCTGCCAAGCTGCCATCCGAGGGCGCAGCAAATCATCTCAACTCAGCAGGAACGGATGCTCACCGAGGACCAAAATGACATGGGGTAAAGACAACCCAGAAGATAGAGAGACCCACATGAGTGGGTGCCTACATAGACTTGGGACCAGAAGAACCAGATGGTGCCCGGCCACCACCCGTGATAGCCGCAATGGAGCTCACTAAGTTGAGTCTCACTAGCAACACAAGAATAAAAAAAGGGTGCACCCTGAGATCTCCATTAAAAGACCACAACTGATGGTCCCGCGGCTTTGGGGTTCCCCTGGGAGCATGGCCCCTGGCCCTGATGCTGCCCTTGTCCATAAATCATAACGACGGTCCACTCTTCAGACACGAATCGATTGGACTTGGTGGTGCAGAGTGAGCATACACTGGATGCACTTTATGGTTCTATACATCTATAGGATATCATCCCGCTGACCTCTGGCAGGAGGACGGAGAGTGGGTGGAGAGGAGGGGAAAGGAGACTGTTGGGAGGATGAGACATGTATGGAGCAGAGAGGAATAGTGTGCTGTCACCAGGCAGGGAGAGCAGTGGAAGCTACATATAGATGGGCATGTAAATTTATATGGGAATGTACATTTTCACTCAGTCATAATAATAAAAAAAAGAATTGACTGGTATATAAATAACCCAGTTTTCTCACCCCTTACGTACAGCAACTCTAAAATGCATATTCTATGCTGTTTCCCAGTGTTCCACCACAGAGTTATACTTTCCAGTTGAGCCAGTGCTAACTGACTTGATAACATGCCCTTTATTGGCTGCTTTCCTATCCTTGTCTCACTTCCCCACCTCCCTGCTGGCATTTTCTTTACTTCCAAATGAACTACTTGCACTTGAATCCTTGTTTCAAGGCTGGCTTCTTGGGGAACCCAAACTAAGACAAAGATGTAGCGTGCACCTTCTGGGAACAAATGAACATCTCTTAGAAAAAAAATGGCTCAGGAACATACTTTCCTCAAATTAAAAACTACCTGTAATTTCAAGAATCCAAACACTTGTTTGTTTCAGGCTACAACTATGCTTTAGAATTACTGTCTATAAAACCAGTGCAATGAAACATGCTGTTGTGGTTGTTAGGTGCCGTTGAGTCAGTTCCAACTCATAGTGACCCTATGAATAACAGAACGAAACACTGCCTGGTCTTGTGTCATGTCCACAATTGTTTTTATGCTTAAGCCCATTGTTGCGGCCACTGTGTTGATCCATCTCGTCGAGGGTCTTCCTCTTTTTCACTGACCTTCCACTCTACCAAGCATGATGTCCTTCTACCAAGCATGATGTCCTTCTTTCTTGACAAAATGTCCAAAGTATGTAAGATGCAGACTTGCCATTCTTTGCTTCCAAGGAGCATGCTGGTTGTACTTCTTCCAGAACACATCTGTTTGTTCTTTTGGCAGTCCATGGTACCTTAAACATTCTTCTCCAGCACCACAATTCAAAGGCATCAATTCTTCCTCTGTCTTCTTTTTCCATGGTCCAGCTTTTGCGTGCATATGATGCAATTGAAAATACCATGGCTGGGGTCACGCGCATTTTACTCTTCAAGGTGACATCCTTACTTTTGAATACTTTGAAGAGATCCTTTGCAGCAGATTTTCCCAATGCAATGCGTCTTTTGATTTCTTGACTGCTGCTTCCAAGGGCGTTGATTGCGGACCCAAGTAAAATGAAATACTTGACAACCTCAATCCTTTCTCCGTTTATGACAATGTTACTCACTGGTCCTGTTGTGAGGATTCCTGTTTTCCTGATGTTGAGGTGCAACCCATACTGAAGGCTGTGGTCCTTCATCTTCATCAGTAAATGCCTCAAATCTTCTTCATTTTGAGCAAGTAAGGTGGTGTCGTTTGCATAACGCAGGTTGTTAATGAGTCGTCCTCCAATCCTGATGCCTCGTTCTTCTTCGTATGATCCAGCTTCTTGGATTATTTGCTTGGCATACAGATTAAAAAGTTACAGTGAAAGGATACAACCCTGACGCATGCCTTTCCTGACTTTAAACCATGCAATATCCCCTTGTTCTGTTCACACGACTGCCTCTTGATCCATATACAGATTCCTTAAGAGCACAATTAGGTGCTCTGGAGCTCCCATTTATCTATTTTCTGTTGATCGTGCTTTGTTTATCAGATTTTGAAGTCTGTCTAAGCTGGGTAGTAGAACTTCCATTGTTGACTCTATTTTTTCTTGCATGAGCTTTATTATTTTAGGTTTGATATTTAGGTCATTGATCCAGTTTGAGTTAGTTTTCATGTAAGGTGTAAGATATGGGTCTTGGTTCAGCTTTTTGCAGACGGATTACCAAATTTGCCAACACCATTTGTTAAAGAGATTGTTTTTACTCCAGTTCAATCTTAGGACCTTTGTCAAATGTCAACTGTTCATAGGTGGATGGTGGCATCTCTGGGGTCTCAACTCTGTTCCATTGGCTTACATGTCTCTTTTTATACCAATACCAGGCTATTTTGACTACTGTGGCAGTGTAATAGGTTCTAAGGTCAGGTAGTGTGAGGCCTCCCACTGTGTCCCTCTCCTTCAGTAGTGCTTTACTTATCCAGGGTTTCTCCCCTTTCCAAACAAAGTTGGTAATTTGTTTCTCCATCTCATTAAAAAAAAATGTCACTGGAATTTGTATTTGGATTGCATTGTATATGTAGATCACTTTGGGTCAAATAGACATTCTGACAATGTTAAATCTTCCTATCCATGAGCAGGGTAGTGTTTTCCCACTTACGTCTCTTTTGGTTTCTTGCAGTAAGATTTCGTAGTTCTCTCTGTATAGATCTCTTATCTCTCTAGATTTATCCTAGGTATTTTACCTTCTTGGGAGCTATAGTAGACAGTATTGATTTAGTGATTTCTTCTTTGATGATCTCTTTTGTTGGTGTAAAGGAATTCTACTGATTTACTTATGCTTATCTTATATCCTGATACTTTGCTGAACTCTTCTATTAGTTGGAGTAGTTTACTTATGGATTCTTTAGGATTCTCTGCATATACAATCATATCATCTGCAAATAGGGAGATTTTTCCTTCCTCTTTGTTGATAAAGATACCCTTTATTTCTTTGTCTTGTCTAATTGCTCTGGCTAGAACCTCTAGTACAATGTTGAATAGAAGTGGTGACAGCAGGCATCTTGTCTAGTTCCTGTTCTCAGGGGAAATTCATTCAGTCTCTCTCCATTCAGCATGATGTAGGCAGTTGGCATTCTGTAGATGCCTCCTATTGCATTGGGGAATTTCCCTTCTATTCCCATTTTGCTGAGAGGTTTTTAACATGAATGGGTGTTGGATTTTGTCAAATGTCTTTTCTGCATGAATTGACAAAATCAGGTGATTCTTATCCTTTCTGTTTTTTACATGGTTGATCACATTAATTGTTTTTCTGATGTTCAGCCAGCCTTGTATCCCTAATATGAATCTGATTTGGTCATGATGAGTTTTTTTTTTTTTTTGATATGTTGTTTAATTCTATTGGCTAGGACTTTGTTTAAGATTTTTGCATTTAGGTTCATGAATGATACTGGTCTGTAATTTTCTTTTTCTATGGGTCTTTACCTGGCTTTGGTATCAGGGTTATGCTGGCTTCACAGAATGAACTGAGGAGAATTCTATCCCTTTCTATGGTGTGGAATAGCCTCAGTAGTATTGGAGTTAACTCCTCTGTAAAAGTTTGGTAAAATTCTCTGGTGAAAGCCATCTGGGTCAGGATTTTTTTTTTTTTTTTTTTGGTTGATAGTTGTCATGGATTGCCTTGTGTCCCCCCCAAAATATATGTATTGATTTGACTTGGCTGGGAGTCCCAACACAGTGCAGTTCCTTCCATGTTTTGTGAATCCTGTTTCTGTGCTGCTGATGAGGAAAAATGAACAGTAGTTGTGTTGGTGAGGTGGACTCAAGTTACCAGCTGTGGGATATAAGAGAGAGAAGTGAGCAGAGAAAGTTTGGAACCTCACACCATCTAGACAGCAGCACTGAGAGCAGAACATGTTCTTTGGACCAGAGGTTCCTGTGCCAATATGCTCTCCTTGAATTCGGACTTGGCCTACTGGAGTGATAACTTCTCTTACTGAGTGGGCTTGTAACTTGTAAATGGATTTGTGGCTTACCACACTGTGACAATAAAAGTTTCTCGTCATGAAGCCTTCCACTCATGATATTTTCTGTTGGAGCAGTACCAGATGACTAAAACAGTAGTTTTTTGATGACTTTTTCAATTTCTTCCCCTGTGATCAGTTTATTAAGTTGTTCTACTTCTCCTTTTGATAATTTTGGTAGGTGATATGAATCTAGAAATTCGTTCATTTCCTCTAGGCTTTCAAATCTGTTAGAGTACAGTCTTTTGTAGTATTGTGTTCTGATACTTTTAATTTCAGTGGGATCTCTTGTGACATCTCCCATCTCATGTCTTATTTGGGTTATTTCTTTCCTGTTTTTCTTTTGTAAGTTTAGTCAACAGTTTATCAATTTTGTTGATCTTTTCAAAGAACAAGCTTTTGGTTTTGTTAATGTTTTTCAATTGTTCTTCTAATCTCTAATTCATTTGGTTCTGCTCTAATCTTTATTATCTGTTTTCTTCTGATGACAGATGGGTTCTGTTTTAGTCAGCTAGAGCTGCTCTAACAGAAATACCACAGAGTGGATGGCTTTAACAAAAGAAGGTTTATTCTTACACAGTTTGGTAGGCTATGAGTCCAGATTCAGGTTGTCCACTCCAGGGGAAGGTTTTTCCCCTTGTTGGCTCTGGAGGAAAGTCTGGTATTGTATCAGTCTTTGTCCAGGGAGCATCTTGGCACAGGAACCTGAGGTCTGAAGGATGCGCTCTTCTCCCGGTGCTGTGTTCTCTGTGGTACAAGGTTCCCAATTCTTTGCCTGCATCTTTTTCCTTCTATCTCTTGCAGGATGAAAGGATTAAAGGTGGGACAAGCCATACTCCAGGGAAACTCCATTCACAGTGGAGCAGGGAGGTGATCTTATAAAGAGATTTACAGTCCCACCCTAATCCTTTAACATACAGCATAGGAAAAACCACAAAATGGAGGACAGTCACAAGATACTGGGAACCATGGCACAGCCACATGGGTACACATATTTTTGGAGGGACACAATTCAATCCATGACAGGTTCCTCTTTTGCTCTCTTTCTACTTGTTCAAGCTATAGGGTTAATTCTTTGGTTTGGGCCTTTTCTTCATTCCAGACGTGTGCATTTATAGAGATAAACTGACCTCTAAGTACTGCTTTGGTTGTATCTCATAGGTTCTGGTAGGATGTGATTTCTTTCTCACTTGAGTCCACAAATTTCTTTATTTCTTCCTTGATTTCTTCTATAATCCAATGGTTTTTTGAGCAAGGTGTTGTTCCGTTTCCATGAGTTCAAATTTCTACCTATGTTTTTTCTGCTATGGATTTCAACTTTTAGGGCTTTATGGTCTGAGAAGATGCTTTGCAATAATTCAGTGGTTTGGGTTTTGTTGAGACTTGTTTTATGTCCTAACACATGGTCTGTTCTGTGCATTGGAGAAGGTGTACTTCTTTGTTAATGGGTAAAAAATTCTGTATATGTCAATGAAGTCTAGTTGGTCAATTGTTGCAATAAGATCTTTGTATCTTTACTGAGCTTTTTCCTGGATGATCTGTCCATTACTTAAAGCAAAGTGTTGAAGTCTCCTACTATTATTGTGGAGTGATCTATCTCATTTTTCAATGTTGTCAGTGTTTGATGTATTTAGATGCTCTGGTATTGGGTGCTTAAATATTTAATATTGTTATGTCCTGCTTATGTATTGAATCTTTCAGCAATAAATAGTGACAATCCTTATCTACAGTGGTGGATTTTACAAAGTCTATTTTATCTGAGATGAGTATTGCCACTCCTGCCCTTCTTTGTATGTTGTTGGCTAGGTATATATTTTTCAATCCTTTGATTTTCAGTTTGTTCATATCTTTGAGTCTAAGATGTGTTTCTTGTAAGCAACATATAGACAGATTATGTCTCCTGATCCAGGATGTCATTCACTGTCTCTTTATTGGAACGTTCAGTCCGTATATTGATTGTAATTATTGATAGGTATGTATTTAGTGCCATCATTTCGATGTCTTTATTTTTGTGTTGTTGATGTTTTATACATTGCTCTTAACATTCTGTCCTGGGTCCATTCTTCCTTATTGGTTGACTTTTCATCTTTTTCAGTGTTGTTTTTGTGTTTGTTGAGACTCCTGTATTACATTTCTTGTTTTGATATGCTGCACCATTATTTTGCTTTACAGCTACCCTTACAATCCCACTTACTATTCTAAGTTTAAACCAGACTTTCACTGCTGTCTATCTTTTGAATTTCCTCTCCATCTGAAAGGGTTCTAACTACTGCAATATATTCCTTTTTAGTGTGGCGATGTCATAGTTTTTGTGTTCTGATCACTGCTTCCCTTATTTTGATACTGTACTTTTGATTAAGCTTTGTGACTTCCCTAACTAAGTAAGATTCTGGATACTATGTCCTGCATTGCCTCCTTAAGTATACACTTAATGTTTTCGTTTTAGTCGGATCTGACTCAACAGCACTTGGCTAAGCAAAGAGCTTCTTTCGGTCTTTCTTGTAGTTTTGGTTTGGTTTTTACAAAGTCTCTAAGCTTCTGTTTCTCTGTGAATGTCTTAATTTCACCTTCATATATTAGAGACAATTTTGCAGGACATATAATTCTTGGTTAGAAGTTTTTCTCCTTCAAGGCTTTGAATGAGTCATCCCACAGCCTTACTGCCAACGTCGTTTCTGCTGAGAAGTCAGACACATAGCTTCGCTTTGTACGTTAGTTTTGCCTTAAGTCTCGCTGTCTTTAACAGCCTCTCGTTATGTTTCATTTTATTAAGGTTGTTTATAATATGTCTTGGTGTCTTTCTTTTGGGGTTCAGTTTTTGTGACGTTCAATACATGTCTTGTATATCTATGTTCTCTTCTTTCATAATTTCAGGGAAGTTTTCTGTCAGCAACTCAACAACAGTACTCTGTGTCTTCAGCTATCCCTCCCTGTTCAGGAATTGCATTCAATTGTAGATTATTTCTCTTAATAGAGTCCCACATGTTTCTTAAACTTCTTTATTTTTCTTATTTTGCCTCATAAATGCTGGTGTCAGTTGCTCCATCCTCAAGCTCATCAGTTCTGGCTTTCATCTCCTCAATTCTACTCTTTTGGCTTTGGATTGAATTGTCTAGTTCTATAGTTTCATTATTGATCTGCTGGATTTCAGATCATTGATGTTCCATCAGTTCAAATAGCTTAATTTTTCATTTTGTTCTGCTGCATTTTGTTTAATATCTAGGTGGGCTCTATACAGAATTCTGTTGTACTCAACCTCTGATAATTTCATAAAGGTTTCTTCATTTGGGGAGCTTTTTGATTCTTTATTTTGGGAGTTTTCCAGAGCTATGGTGGACTGCTTCTTTAAATGATTAGCTACTGATTGTCATCTTTGTGCTGTCAAGAAGCTGTTCAGTTTCTCTGGTGTTACCTCAACAGGAGCTGAGGTATAGTTCTAACAGGGGAGTAAGGACACTATTAGTTTTGGTCACCAGCCACCTCTATGTACTCTAGTGACTGGCCCCAGGTAGACTCTCTGGGGTGGCAGCTCCCACCTCCTGGCTGCTAAAGGTGGGAATTACTTGTGGCAACTCTGTCATTGTGCCAGTTGAGCCTATAGTGTAGCTCAGGGAATGGAGGAGGAAAGGATACCACTGCACTCCACTGCCTGGGACTGCTGCACTCTGTAGATGTGTTTAGCTTAAAATTGCTTATTTGCTGAGAGGGGTGCTATGCAGTATCCACGGAAGGCAGCTGGGCTCTCTGGAGTAGCAGGCTCCACCTCCTGGCTGGCAAAGACAGCACCCTACTTATGAAGTCAATGGGGGGGTGTCAGTCAATGCTATGATGTGCATCAATAAAGGGTGGTAGAGATGTTACCATCCCACCAAGCAGTCAGTTCTCCAGATGTTCTAATTTTGAAAGGGTGCTTAACTGCTGAGCAAGGAGCTGTCCATCAGCTGCCAAAATCAGTCAGGCCTTCAGGCGTGGCAGGCCCCACCTTCTGGCTGACAACAAAAGCACCTTATAGGCTGTCTCCAGATGCTATGACATGGTTCAAAGAAGGAAGGGGTAGGGCTTTGCTGCCTACATCCATCAGGCCACACTCATAACTTTAGGCACTATGTTCTTAAATGTAGCTTTTCTGCTGGAGAAGCCCTATCCACACAGGCACTGTTTCTCAGCATGAGAATTAGCCCCAGCTGAGACTGCTGGGTGGCTGACTCCACCTCCCAGCTAACCAAGATGGTGTCCCACCTGAGCTGTCCTTCCTGCCGTGAGACAGCAGAATCTGTAGTGCAGCTCAGAGAAGAGGGGGTAGAGGGCCACTGGGACCCTCAGTCAGCAGCTTGGCTCTCAAAATGTGGCTGTCCCAAGCACAGTCTCTCTGCTGCACTATATACACTGTTTACTCAAGCACTGTAGTTCAGCCTATTAGCCAGCTCATGCCCAGTCCCTGTCTCCCAGATAACAAAGAATGTGTCAGTACCTGCAGTCCTCCCAAACGATGTGCCAGTAGAAGGACTCAGTGTGCCACTGCCTTGTCTTTGAGAGAGGTAGTTTCCCCCTTACTAGCACCTAGTTCGATCTGACAACACTATGCCAGATCCTAGGGCTCCCAGGATGTCCATGCTGCTCCATTCAATTATCATTCCAGGCCTTAGTTCTCAGAGGAAATCCAGGAGACACGTATTTTAGCCTGCCATATTGGCCCCATCCCAAAATTGGCCCTCTCTTGACATCATTTTTCTTCCTTGAGGCTATTACTGGAATGTTTATGCTCTAAGTCAACAAGTAAACGAATGACTTAGCCTTCTATGAATCACATGACTACCCATCCTGAAACTAAACTGGGCTTCTATTAGCAAGGAAGAATGGAAGAGATAGGTGGACACTGGTTTCTTGGGATCTATTCATTCACTTGGCCTTTACTCTGCATTTTTAAAGACATTAAGACTACTGAATATGAAAGCTCCACTAACAACATTTAGGGAAGGCTGAAGAACTTCTCCATGGCCCAGAGAGGGAAAGTATGACCCTTTTGTAAGCTCTAGATAGAAGCTTTCAAATAGACATATGAGAGAATAGACACATAAGAAATTTACTTCCACCTTTCGATGTCATTGTTACAAATGAGATAGTTGGAACTGCCACAGCCACCTGATGATCATAAGGAGACTAGCTTGAAGAATAATAATCTCCTAAAGATGGCAGACCAAAAAGATGGAAGGAACTTGGGTCCTAGATGGGGTCATCAAGTCATTTAATTAATCTACCACAAAACTACTCTTTCTTGGAACTTTCTATCTTATGAGATAATAAGTTCCCTTATTAAAGAGTCCTCTTTACAAATGGGATGTTTTCCTCATTTTTTTTATGCTTTGTCATTTCTTTATAGCTGTTGCCTGGAAGCTGCCTGGCTTCTGGAAATTTCCCTGAACAATTCTAGATACTTGTGTAATCATTTTCAGGCACTAAAAACCCACTGCCATCGAGGTGATTCCAACTCATAGCAACCCTACAGGACAGAATAGAACTGCCCCATAGAGTTTCCAAGGAGCACCTGGCAAATTTGAATTGTCTGTTTAGTTAGCAGACATAGCACTTAACCACTACACTCAGGGTTTCCTTTTCAGGCACTACAGCTTTAAAAAAACATTCTTCTACTTATCTACAGAAAGCAGACACACTTACTTTTTGCTGTTATAAAAGCTAATTCTTCAGAAAGCTAACCATTTGCAAAGCTTAGCCACTCTAGACCTCCCAGAAATGTAGGCTGGAGCAGGACAGAACACAGGTACAGTCTGTCCAGATCTCATCTGAAGTTCAAAGACACTTGGGATTCTACAGTCAGAAGGAACCTGACCTTCAACAGAATGGATCCCCCTTTTCAGACCCCAACTCACTTCAGTTAATTTGCATGTTTCACCATATTCTATTGGGAGCTTCTTCCCAATGTCACCACTATATGTAGGTATGTGTGAACACATGTACACACACACACACACACGCACGCACGCACACACATACACACCCTCACAGCAAGTTCTTGGAGAAATGTGTCTCGAAAATCACTCAGAAATTACAATGCTACAAATCCCTCAACATAGTTCTGCCTCAGTCTTTCTGTATTCCACCTCCCAAGAAAACCCTTAGTAGAAGAAGAAAGGAGAGCAGAAAAGCAGCTTGTTACTTCCTGCCCTACCATCACTGGAGCCATGACAGAGGTTGAAATCCTCTGGGAGATTTGAGTTAAAATTGTCAACACATCTGCCATTCAGCCAGAGGCCAGGCAGGTTCTCCTGTCTTCTCGAAGCCATTTTACATGAATGGCTCCATCACAGGCTGTTGATTTCAGTTCTGTGTCAGGTATACAAATCACAACTATCACTTGAGTAATTCTGTACAGTTTACAAAATGCTTCCATGTACATTGTGCCATTTATGTCCACTAATAATATATATTGTCAAATGAACGATCAAGACTTCTCTTGAAGTCCTGCTATAGTGACTCACAGCCATTAGTATCTGAAGAGCTTCTCTCTATCACTCCTGAATCTCTCCTGCTGCAATTTTACTCCTAACTTGCAGAGGAGGGGGTCATTGGAGAGACAATATTTATATCTTTATTTACACCTTTGGAACCCCTGGTGGCATAGTGGTTAAGTGTTCTGTCTGCTAACCAAAAAGGTCAGCATTTCAAATCCTCCAGATACTCCTTGGAAACTCTATGGGCAGTTCTACTCTGTCCTACAGGGTCACTATGCGAAGGAATCGACTCAACAGCAGTGGGGCTTTTGGGTTATGATTCCTCTGGTGGTGTAGTGGTTAAAAGCAGCATTTGGCTGCTAACCAAAATGTCAGTGGTTTGAATCCATGAGGCATTCCCTGGAAACTATAGGGTAGTTCTACCTTGTCCTGTTCAGTCACTATGAGATGCAATTGACTAGATGGCAATGAATCTGGTTGTTTCTTTCTTTGTTTAATAACTCCTCAAGGTAGCTCTTCCCCTTATTCCCATTTTATGATAAAAAGTCAAGGAAAAGTTAGGAGGAGTGATTTTTCACAGAGCAACTCATCCTTCTGACTCCAGACCTCCCTCCCATCCGAGGCCCAGCTGCCAGTCCTCTGCCCTCAGTGTGTGCCTCTGAAGAACTCAGAAGTATTCGGTAGATTCCACACCACCCCCAGACCGACATTCCAGGCTGTCTGCTGCTTCCTTTCCTGACCTCATTGTCCCACAGCATTGGTCTGCAAGTGTGCTAAGAAAGGCTGCTTTCATGGCCCTGCTGATGACCTGGGGAGGACATAATGACCCAGCAGGACCAACAGAGACAAGAACAGAATCTCTCTAGAAACCCACTAGAAGCCCCAATGTACCTCTGTGACCTTTGTTTATTTTTCCGAAGATAGTCTTTCATTAGAGACATGGCTGCTCCCAGAAGTCAGAGAGGTCCTTCTATCTTTTGGCCTTTCCTGTACTCTCCCTACCCCCATTCCAGGAAGAGGAGGCAATCCCTGGAGTGGACACCATAATGTTGGACTTTAAAGAAGGACTTTGCACCAGTTTTCTATTGCTTCCATCACAACTTACCAGAAACCGAGTAGCTTCAGACAACATCAGTGTATTATCTCACAGTTCTGAAGATCAGATGTCTGTACAAAGCGGCTCAGCTGAGTCATCAGAGTGTCACAAAAACAAACTGAAGGTGTCAGCAGGGCTGCTTTCCTTACTAGAGGCTCCGGGGAAGAAACTGCTCTCATGTTTCTTCAAATTGTTGGCAGAATTCAGTTCCTTGTGACTATAGGACTGAAGTCTCCATTTCCTCGCCATCTGTCAGCTACTGCCACTCTCCGCTCCTTAAGCTCTGTGAAAATCACTCCTTCTAATGAACTTTTTAGAGACAAACTCTTCTCCATTTCTGGCTTCTGCTGAGATGCTGATGGACAGTGCTCTTCAGATTTCTAGAGGTTCCCTGGTTTGATCTGGGGGGAGGGGAGTCCTCTGAGTCATACCCTTAGCCTTTTCAAAGTTCATCTTCAAGCCCTTCCCATGCCTCAAATCTGACTTCCTCTTCTGCTTTTAAGGGCTCATGTGACTAGACTTGATTACATTGGGTGCATCAGACAGCCTGGAATGTGGGTCTAGGGATGGTGTGGGAGTTACTAAATACTTCAGGATAATCGCCTTATGTTAAGGTCAGCTGATTAGTAATCTTAGTAACATCTGCACAGCTCCTTTTTCCACGTACCATGACATAACCACAGGAGTGACGCCAGAGAGCAGACATTGTGGGGACCAAAATTCTGCTTACCAGTCTGTTCTCTGGCGGCCTCCAGAACTCAAGTCTACCCCCCCAAATATATTCACCTCATCCCAAGGTCACCACGACTCGGATCCGACTCGAAGGCACTTGGCTGGCATCCCAAGGTCCCCAAAGGTCTCATTCCATTGCAGCATTAACTCAAAGTTCAAAATTCTCATCTAAATCTCATTAGTCCAAAACTCTCAAATTCATCATCTAAATCAAGTGCAGATGAGGCTAGGTATGATCTCTTAAGTACAACTCCTGAGGCATAATTCCTCTCCATCTATGGAATTGTGAAACTAAAGAAGCAAGTTATCTGCTCCCAACATACAATGGTGGGACAGGTATGGGTTAAGTTATAGACATCACAGTTCAAAAGAAAGAGAATTGGAAGGTAAAAAAGGAGTCACTGATTCAAAATCAAAAAACCAAACCTACTGCCATTGAATCAATTCTGACTCATAGCAACCCTATAGGACAGATAGAATTGCCCCCATAGTGTTTCCAAGGAGCGCCTGGTAGATTCAAACTGCCAACCTTTTGGCTAGCAGCTGTAGCACTTAACCATTATGCCACCAGGGTTTCTTCGCTGATTCAAAAGAGGTTTTAAGTTCAGTCAGACAAACTCCATTAGGTTTCAAGGCCTGGGAATAATCCTCTGTTGGCTCTCCATTTCACCTTCTAGGCTCTTAGCTCTTGGCTCTGTTCTCCAGGCTCTTGATTATACTATCTGAGTTATTCTTCCTTTTTTACAAAAGTTGGCACATGTCTGCAGCTAAGTATTTTTATCAGCCTGTGTCATGCCAATAGGACTTTGGGGGTCCAACAGCTTTTTCATGTTTTATATTTTCTCTACCCCTTTCAATCCAAGATTATGTTTCTACTAATACAAAATTTTCAAGACATTGTGGATTTCCCATGTATGTCATAGTGATTCTTGAAGGGATCTGTGATTCATATCCTTAGCCTCTTCAAAAAGCCTCTCACTTACGTAAACACTCTGAACTTTTGCTGTATGGATAGGCTAAGCATCCCAAATCAT
This sequence comes from Heterohyrax brucei, assembly GCA_028571685.1. Classification (NCBI taxonomy): domain Eukaryota; kingdom Metazoa; phylum Chordata; class Mammalia; order Hyracoidea; family Procaviidae; genus Heterohyrax; species Heterohyrax brucei. The sequence goes on along the minus strand of CM053166.1, from coordinate 22,788,323 downwards.
CCAGTCCTGGTTCCTTTTTGTTTAACAGTGTTTCCCTCAATTTCTCTCTCTCCTCTTACATTTTACTACATACAGCAAGAAATCAGCCTGTGCCTCCAACACTTGCTTGGAGATCTCCTCAGCTAACTATCCAAGTTCATAATTCACAATTTCTGCTTTCCACATAACTGCAGGGCACAATTCTGCTTAGCTTCCTGGCACTACATAACAAAGATCCCCAATTACTCCAGTTTTCAATAACATGTTCCTCACTTCCTTGTGAGGCCTCATAAGCATTATCCACCAAGTCTTGATTTCTGCTAAGTGAGTTCACGGAGATTTAGGCTTTCTTTAAGGCAATTTAGGATTTCTCTGTAATTCTCCCTTCTTTATTCTAAGCTCTCACCAACAGTCTTTAATATTCATATTTCTACCACCAATCTGTTAGTAGGAATTGTGTCCCTCAAAATGATACATTTAAGTACTAATCCCTGGTACCTATGAATGTAAACCTACTTGGAAATAAGGTTCTTTGCAGATGTAGTTAACTTGAGTTCATACTGGAGTGGGGTAGGCTAAATATGACTGGTGTCATTGTAGAAAGAGAAGAGACACAAAGAGACACAAGCAGGGAAGAGAGCCATGTGACGATGGAGCCAGAGATTGAAGTTAGGCTACTACCAGCCAAAGAACCCCTGGACCTACCGAATGCTACCAAGCCAATGCTACATGAGACAAAAAAATATCTTCCCCAAGAACATTCAGAGAAAGCATGGTCCTGCCAGCACCTCGAATTTGGACTTCTGGCCTCCAAGATCATGGGACAATAAGCTTAAGTAGTTTTAAGCTCCCCAGCTTGTGGTAATTTCTTACAACAACCCGAAGCAGTCTGTTCAAGGCAATCTAGGCTTGCGCATACCATACGACCACGTCTTGGGTAAGGTACTTCACCGCTTACAACTAAAGGTTTCTTCATCTGCATAATAACTCTAGTTTCAAAGTTCAGAGGGGAGAATACACCACAGAATCATCTTTTGAGGGACTTCTGGATCTCAGTCTCGACCAGGCTCCACAAGAACATTATCATTAAACCACCCAGTGATCACATTTTGGCCAGTTAAAGGAAATCAGGGACCAGTGGAGTTGGACCAAGTTATCTGCTTGCAATCAGAGAATGGGCTGGTAGTCCCTGAGATGGCTTGAGATAGTGACCCCTATGTCCTCTACTTCCCATTGCCCAGCATAGTGCCCAAGCCTGGCAGACAACCAGCCAAGAGTCCATTTTTAATTTAAAAAACAAATGGCTTACTAGTCACTATTCTAAGTAGTTTATGTATATATTACTGTATAGGCATTATTATCAATAACTTACAGATGAGCACCGAGACATACAGAAGCAGGTACTGCACCCAAAATCTCATAACTGGTGGGAATGGAGCCAGGATTTGAATCCAGGCTGTCGGATTCCAGATCCCATACACTTGACCCCTCTGCTGTGCTGCTGGAGTGCCATCCTGCAGTCCACCTCCTCTTATTCATTCTAATAGTAAGGTAGGAAGTAATGATAAGAGGAAATTCGCCCCCATCCCACCTCCACCCCACTGCTTCCAACTGGACCATCTGAGAATTAAGGAAGAGCAGCATTTGGGAGAAGAGAGGAAGAGGAGGCTAAAACCAGCATTTGAGGAGGAAGTGGAAAATAAGGAAGCTGGGCATCAATAAGCTCAAAGTGTTCAAAGTTTAAACATTTTTTCTCCATGTCTTCTGCTTCATTGCAACTTAAGACTGACTTCCCAGATATCTAGACTATCATCTAGTAAATGCTGAGAAATTCTGGGGTCAGAAAGCAGTCTCCATAGAGCCTACACACACACACACCATTGCTGTAGAGGGAATTTGAATCCTAAGGGACAATGAAGAACCACCTCATAGGGTTTCCAAGGCTGTAATCTTTATGGAGGCAGATGACCACACCTTTCTCCCATGGAGCAGCTGGTGAGTGCAAACCACACTTTCAGTTACCAGCTGGGCACTTAACCACAGTGCCACTGAGTCTAGTGAGGCTAACTCACCCATGAGGCCAATAAAAATAGAAACTTTGAGTCATATTTTAAAATATTTTCTTTTAATTTTTGTGTCTATCAGAGGTGGAAAAGGTGCTATTTAAACCCTAAACTCCTAATGCTATAACCAACCATTCTGCCATCTAAGGGAAAATTCCTATCCTTAGGAAATAGATCTCTATACTGTTTCTTCCCCTCTTGACGGCTGGGCAAGCAAAGGAGGAGAAAACGTGGAAATGTTAAAGACTCTATCATTCTTCTGTGGAACTAAAGGTAAGGTTGCAAACTGGCAATGCGTGGGCTGGAGCTGGCTTACAGAAATGTTTTGTTTGGCCTACGTAATGTCAGCCTGCACAAGTGTCCCCCTCAGGGTTTTCAATTGGAAATAGCAGCCAATATTAAAATTAAAAAAGGTGGGGGGAGGTCAAGAATCCTTTGACAGATGTATTATGGATTATCTTCTCTTGCTCTGTAGCTTGCCTTTTACACTCTCTTAGTGGTGAATTTTGATAAACAGAAGTTCTTGATTTTAATGAATTTCAATTTATCAATTTTTTCCTTTATGGTTAGCTTTGCACGTCCTGTTTAAAAAACTCCTCATGAAATTTATGTACATATGATTCTATGCTTTCTTCTAGCTTTGTTCTACCTTTCACATTTAGATCTATGATCCACATTGAGTTAAATTTTGTGGATGGTGTGAAGTAGGGATGGATCCACGTTCATTTTCCTCATGTGGATATCCAACTGTTCTAGCACCATTTGTTGAAAAGACCATCTTCCCCTCACCATTTAATTACATTGGCACCTTTGTTGTAAATCAAGAAATCGGCTATGTGGATGTATGTGCTTCTAGGCTCTTTATTATGTTCCATTGACCTATTTGTCTACCATTTGCAACAATACTACAGTACCTTAATTTTATACTAAGTCTTGAAATCTGGTAGTGTGAAGTCCTTCAACATGGTTCTTTTTCCAGATTATCTTGACCATTAGGCTGAACACTTAACCAAAAACCAAAACAACCAAACCCAGTGCCATTGAGTCAGTTCTGACTCATAGCAACTCTACAGGACAGAATAGGACTCCCCTCATAGGGTTTCCAAGGAGCACCTGGTGGATTTGAACTGATGACCTTGTGGTTAGCAGCCATAGTTCTTAATCACTAAACCAATAGAGTTTCCAAGACTAGTGCAAATGTGTATGCATGTTATGCTTTAAGAAAAAATGGACTCACAGAGGGGTAGCAGAGGTGAGTCACTGAGCATCTCTCAAGGAATCATAAATCTAGCAATGCAGGAGTCTGCACGGTGATGCGAAGTCCAACTTGTCCCAGTCCTCACCATTCTCAACTGTTCCCCACCATGGAGGTAGATGAGCTGCTCCTAGTTCACATCTTATTCCTGACTCGTTTCGCTTATTTACATTACTGTGCAGAGGTTAACGAACCAATTTAGTGAAGCCTGTTGATGCACCATCGACCCTGTGAAGAGGTCTCCCTGATTGTGGTGAGAAAGCTCAGTTGCTCTGGATAACTGAGGGAAATATGGGGGAAAGCATGAATGGCTTCTCTCAAGCAGGATTTCTTACCTTTAGTACTACGGACTAAAGTATGATAATTCTTTGTTGGAGTATGATAATTCTTTGTTGTGGGGGGCCTTCCTGTACATTGTGGGATGTCTGGTAGCATCCCTGGACTCTATTCACTCAATGCCCTGCAGGTGCAATGACCAAAAAATGTCTCCAGCCACTGTCAGATGGCAGTCCCTTGAGGAGTATGGACAGAATGGCTCCCAGCTGAGAACCATTGGCCTAGACTTGTAATAATAGAAACAGAAGGGGAAGGAGAGGTCTGCTGGCAGGAGTACTGGGGCTGGGCTGGAAATGCTGGCAGGACACCCAAAGTTCCCACCACCAGCTTCCCTCAGAAGGTGACCCATAGCTCAATAAAAGGGAAAGGAAGTCAACTTTGAGAGAGCAAGGTGGGCTGTACAGTACAGAGCTGTACAACAGGACAGCTGCAGCACAAACTCCCAAGAGGCACCTTGTACACAGATGTAATATAAGCAGCATCCTCTAGAGCTGTGCAATGTGCTGGCCCTGGATAGACACTATTTCAAAGCCCACATCTCCCTCAGTCTTCTATAAGTTCTGCCCTTTTCCCATTCCACCCCATTCTCCATACCCATACACACAAAAGCCTCGGGTAAATGATGCTTTAAGGGCAACACAGTAGAATCATCTTTTGAATTCATTCCTAGAGTGCACATCAGAATCAGAAGTAACTGGGATACAAACCATCAGCCCCTCCAACATCGCCTCCCAGATCCCTGGAAAGATTGAGATGCAGGATTCCAGCACACATGGCTTAAGATTCAAGTTCCTTTCATTTGAATTTCAAAGGGCCTGCTTCACAATTCTCTGTGTATGTATTTAGTTTGCTTTCCCTTCCTTTATTTAATACCCCAAGCACTATCTTTCCTTCCCTTGGCTTTCTTTCTGCCTTGTAGTTTTCATGAAGTCTAATCCAGGGGTGGAGGCATGTGCTCTGTTCTGCAGAGGTCTAGCAAGTTTGAGCAAGGGCCACCCCAGGTACAGGAATCACGGGTACACACCATGTGAAAAAATGTCAAACAATAATGATGCTCCTTTACTCAAAATACTTTGTTGATTAGTCTATGCTCTGGTGTGGCTACTGTTGAGTATGTATACAAGGTCTGACAAGTAAGTTCGTGAACTTGCCACTGTGCACTTATGTTGGCAGCACTGTACAAACTACTCTGTAAGGTTTCATAACTTGGGTGTATCAGTGTCTCACAGCTGTGTTTGTGTCAATGTGTGGTGATGTCTTGCTGAGTGGTGTTCATTATTGTGTGTTTTTGTGTGCTGTTATGAAAATGTCAGAGCTTGAATTAGAGCAACGAGCAAACATTAAATTTCTTAACCTTGGCAACAGTGGAAGTGAAATCAGAGACTTGTCAGTCCAAGTTTATGGGGATGATGCCATGAAGAAGCAGCAGTACACAAATGGGTTAAATGTTCTTCTGAGGGGAGAGAAAACATCACTGATGAAGAGAGGTCAGAGCAGCCAGTAATGGGCAGAACTGATGAAAACACTGCAAAAATTCATCAACTTTTGTGTCAAAATTGTCAACCGACTATGCAATGCATAGCAGACCAAGTAAACATCAATAGAGAAAGTTAGGAAAATCTTAAAACATCTCATGGTTCTTGCAACACAATGCACCAGCTCACACAGCACTGCCTGTGAGGGAGTTTTTAGCCAGTAAATAACCGTATCAGAACACCCTACCTGCTCACCTGATCTAGCCCCAAATGACTTTTTTCTTTACCCAAAGATAAAGGAAATATTGAAAGGAAGACATTTGGATGACATTCAGGCCATCAAGGGAAATACGACAACAGCTCTGATGGCCATTCCAGCAAGAGTTCCAAAATTGCTTTCAAGGGTAGACTAGGTGCTGGTGTCAATGCATAGCATCCCAAGGGGCATACTTCAAAGATGACTGTAGTGATATTCAGTGGTGAAGCAATGAAGTATGTAGCACTTTTTTCTAGAATGAGTTGGTGAACTTAACTGTCATACCTCATACACACACATATACTTATTGTATTGGGCAAAAGATCTCTCTAAAGTGTTAAAAAGCTGTCACCTTGAAGACTAAGGTGTGCCTGACCCAAGCCTCCTGTCCATCGAAAGATGGACAATGAATAAGGGACATCAAAAACTTGATGCATTTTAATTATGGTATTGGTGAAGAATCTTAAAAACCCCATGGACGGCCACAGGAATGAACACGTCTGTCTTGGGAGAAGTACATTCAGAATGTGCCTTAGAAGCAAGGATGGTGAGATGACTTTGAACATGTTAGCAGAAGAGGCCAGTCCCTGGAGAAGGTCATCATGATTGGTAGGTCAGCAGAAAAGCGGAAGACACTGGATGAGATGGACTGCCACTGTGGCTGCCAACAGCTGTGAGGATGTCGTGGGACCACGCAATGTCCGCAGGGTTTCTATAGCTGGAATAAGCTGAAGGCACATCACACCATGCTTCAAATGAGCGTATCTTGATTACCTGTCCTTCAATATGCACAATCTGCTACAGGAAGTTAACCTGGAGAATTCCCAGTTACAAACACACAGGGATTCAGCTGTATATGCTTATTTTGAAAGCAACCTCACTCTAGTTCAGAACTATTCTAGATCACTTCAGGGAAGGTTCAAGCTTCCAATCCCTACAGCACTACCTTCACCTGTGTTCACACAGCTGATCTGAAACAAACAATGCATGGTAGCACACAGACAATGGAATAAAACTCAAGTTACTTCCATTGCCATTCTATATGATCACCTGGAGCTTTTATTTGTGCTTAAAATTGAAAACAGTCCAACAGCGTGAACTGCAAGGTGTAATATTTTTGAGGTGTGTACCGGATTCTACAGGGCAATTTTACTATCACGTGGGGTTGCTGTGAATAAAAAATCGATCCATGGCATCCGACAACATCCACCAGATTTCCAAAGGCAGTGGCCAGATAGGTCTGCGGTGGAGAGGAGTGGTGACGGACACGTGCACTTGTTTGGGGTTCCACAACCCACTAAAGCTCTGAGACTTGAGGCCAGATGCTTAATTGCTCTACACGTCAGCTTCCTAATTACTAAAATGGACACGATTAAAGCACCCATATCCCCGCTGGGTGTGTGGCATATAGCACTTAAACCAGCAAGTCCATCGGCTGCTATTTGTATCACTACTGCTGCTACCACCGGGGTCAGCTCCAAGCACATGACCGATCCAGCCCCATCACACGGGGCCCAGGGCTCACTCCAAAGGGCCCCGCTCATGCTTTGCTGCTGTCATGTTAAAATTCTTATTACTTTTTAAACAAGGGACCCCTCGTTTCCACTCTGCACTGGGTCCCGCAAATTCTGTAGCTGGTCCCACTTGTTACCACATCAAGAGGGGGACACCCTGGGAACTCCTCTAAATTCCATGGAGGTTGCAGTTTGAGGGACAGCATCATTTCTCCAAGCCACCTTTTCCAGATCGCTCCCTACTATTCCCCTACTCCAGCTGAGGACATCATGGGGAGAACACTGGTCAGACGAAGCCATTGAACCTGGCCCCACATTGACCCAAGTCTGTCACTGAGTGGATCTTTAGAATGCACTGTGAGTCAACCGCGTTGTCCTGAGACTGCCGAGCATGTGCTGTGTGCAGATCTTTAAGGACCTAGCTCAGCCCACCAAAAGTTTGAAGTAAACGATCTCAGGCTTCAAGTCGATGGGAAATCCCCCCGCTCCCTTTCCCACCACCTGCATTAGGGCACAGGAGACCCAGTGCGAACCTCAACATACTGACACCAAGCCTTCAGACCAGTCATATTGGGGTTACCATACTTTTATTTTTAACACAGTACCTCAGTTTCACATTGTGTACATTTTCCAAATTTGAAGATCCTTAACCAACCACGTTCTTCACAGACTTCACAACAAGTGTGAAAAAGAGGCAGTAAGGTTAGCTTGAATCTACAAGTCGAACTCCAAATATAGGATATCCCCAGGGAGTTATCTGTGGGAAGATCAAGGTACATAATGTCCCCAATGCAGAGCAAATGAATGAGACTCTGGAGAAGTAAAATAGTGACACAATTTGTTAGCACATCATCATGAACAGACAGAAAGCATCAAATATATACTTTGCTGTGACACAATTTGCTGTCGGATGTACCTGTAGTGAAAAAATATACATTTTTACCCTCGAGGTGAAAACAGACCACCAGCTCAATCTCCCTCTTTCCCAGTAGCTACAGAGACTACATAATGCCTCTTCTTGCCTGGGGCTCACTTAACTATCATTTGTGCTGAAGGCAGAAAGAATGACAGTGTTAAAGAAAAGGGGATACCTGGTCCCCAAGATGAGTGCGCTGAAGCTCTCACAAAAGATGTCTTAAAACAAAAACAACACAACTGAGCCTGATCCAATCTCCATGCAACGGGATTACTGCAGTGACTGTTCTACTGCCAGGGGCAGCTCCTCGAAGCAGCTCTGTGGTCCAGTGCCGCTGTCTAACAGTGTGCTTTAGGGCAGAACTGGTATCTGAAGGTATCCTTATCATAGTCCCAAAATTTCAGGTCAGTTCAAGCCTCCTTAATTTCAGCATCATGAACATCTTTCTCCACTCTCCCCCAGTCAGAAGACGAGCTTATGGCACGGCAGGAGAATTCAAAGCATGAAAAATAAACACACCCCAATTCGCTGAGAACAGAGCCAGATTTCCGTAACTAGAACAAGGGGAACCAGCATGCTCTTTAACAAACGTACCTTGTAGTCTCAGGTGTGTTAGTTAAGGCCTAAAGGCAAGTGGATAGCTGGGTGTGTGTCTTACCCATACAGACCAACTGGCTGCTTCAGGGCCAGCTCTGGATGTGCTGGTACGGCAGCCTCACAGAGCCTCATCTGGGGGAAGGGAGGCGGCAGGGCTCGTCCGCCTGCCTCGCTTTTCAAGGCTGACCCGCCATGCCTGCTGTCACTGGAGTTGCTCTTGGGCAGTTTTCATAAAGTATATGCACTTCTTTCTCCAAACAGGGAAGGCTGGGTGGCTCTTAGAGTGACATCTGGAAGGGTGAGGGGGCAGTTTCCCTCAGTCTGTGCTGAAAGAGCTAGACATGCCAGGCCAGGACCCCAAAATCCCCAAGGCCCACTTCTTTCTAGGAACCCAGCCACACTGAGTCATGCTGCAAACCCCCGAACAGAACACTCAGAACTCAACAGCAAAAGCAACTGAGCCTCTGAAATCCGTTTTAATAAAAGAGCACACTTGGAACACAGTAAACCAGCTGGAAAGACAAACCAGAGTTACTCATGTTCTACTTAACTAGAGAAAAAAGATCTTCCAACTGATATTTCATTTTCACATTCGTGAACATTCAAACCAGAACCAACTGAGGCCTACTTGTCAGCAATATGGGAGGATCTGATTGCTAATGTATTTGAAATTCTCTTTTTCCCCCCTATTTTTTAAATCACATTCCCTTGGTGATAACATAGTCAGGAGGTGTGATTCTAGTCTGTGATGAACAAAATGTTTTTAGCTCTAAGGTGTTATACTGTAGTTGAGATCCTTCCAACTGCTCCTTAGAGGAAGACATTCGCAAGTGCTGTCTGAATTACGAGACACCTCCATTCTAGATTTTAACTTACTGACCTTCTGAGTACTCAGCCATTATTTCCATAGCTGTGAGATCATTTTAGAAGTAGACAAATATCATTTAAGAAATAGACTACAGAATCAAATCACATCTGAAGAGATTGCTTTATGATCGTTCAGACACTGGTAGGAAATCAAAGGAAAATTCCTGGTTCTGATTACTGACCCTAAAAAAAAGAGCTGAAATTGAACATTTGTGACCCAACTAACCAAAGATGTATTGAGGAAAACTATAACTCACTACCATATTGAGTTCATTTCAATCACAGTAGTCTATTTTAAAAACAAACTCCCATAAGGAATGCAGGAATGGAATCCATTGAAAGCAACAGCTGTCAAAGTTCTGCCAAGAAGCCCAGAGGAACTTATTGCATCATGAAAGGTGAGCTGTTCAGAAGAACAAATAGTTCAATCATATTCTTGCTCTTGAGATTTTGTGTTTCAGTCCAAGAGATATTTCTAGACCTAAGACTCAATAAAACATGTTTTCATATTTTAAGACTGATTAATTAAATCAATAACATTCAACATGGTAAACAGAAGGAACCCTACTATTCTCAGTACTGTTAGAGGCTAAAGGACGGAACTCAGAATCCATAAAATCAGCCTGGTACTGCAACTCTGCCACTAGCTACCTCTTTCTATGGATTCTCAGGCCAGGGAGGTGTTTTAGGGCCTTCATTTCCCTACATGCAAACTGCAGGAGATGGGGACAGGTCCCTCTTAGCTCCAACATCCTCTTCTCCAGTAATGACTAAGATGGCCACAGCTTTGAGCTAAGCTGCCTACTCTCCCAAACAGGCCCAAAGCACTCCTCTGAGGCACCTACAAAGCAGCTGAGATCCTTCCAACTAAGGCAAACGTCCACGTTGATTACAACACACAAATTCATTCCAGGTATCTGCCTTCAGGCCTGCTGGAGAGGAAAGTGGCAAAGGCAATAACGCCACCTACAAGAGACACCGAGAAAGCCAACAAACCCACTGTAACTCTTATTGTGCTTCTACTCATGAGGCTGTAGGACCCACCCTACAGGAAAGACCACTGAACGCCACGATCACTACACTCCCAGGCATGGGGGCGACACCGACTGTCCATCTACACAATTCTGCCCAGCAGACAAGTCTAATTTGGGTGTCATTTTATACAAGAGGTAAAATGGTGATTTTAATGATCAGCCTTCCTAAAAATCAGAGTAAAGGCTCACAGCAACATTATCATTGAGTTATAATCCTAAATTACCAAGCGCATACTAAGGAAACAGAGGAGAGGAAGGACACTAGTTAAGTAAGAATATTAACATATGAGTATATGTATACTAATAAACTGCTTTTTAAAAAATCTACTTCTAAGCTACTAACAAACTGCAGTCACAATTAAGTCCAGCTGAGAGGGTTGGGTGTAGGTACGACTGGTGTGAGCTTTAATGCTATGTCTACCTTAAAGTATTGACAAGACCATAAAACTCAGGATGCTCTGACTGTCCAGTACAAGTTTCGTCTTTTTGTTTTTGTCTTCAATGAGAACCAAGCCAGCAAAACAAAGCCTTCTCATTAGGCTCACTGGCTTGATAGGGGAAAGAGCACGTCACTATTTGTAAATGTGGACTATAGACTAACATTCCTTAGTTTACATGTCTGGCTAACGACTATGAAGCGCTATCCCGAGTGTGTACGTGTGCCCTGGGAGACGGGGAGACCAAGTGCATATGCTAGTCTTTCCAAACAAGCTGTAAAACGTCTGCCACGAGAACACTGTTTAGAAAATACGTTACAGCCTCCAGATTGCAGAACACAGGAAAAGCGGTCACTTCAGACTCAGCCCGCACCCACTCAAGAATCTTAGGGGGGGTTTCAACTCACACTCCCAACCCTTCCCACGGAGACTAAGGGGGTGGCCAAAGGGGAAGAAAAAAGAGAAACAGATCAGGTTTTGTGATTTTCAGAATCAAATCTGTTCCAAATCCTTAAGCATGCACTAAATAGAATCAACGATTGTTTTTTTCTCCTTTGAAAAAACACCACTGTCTGTTTGTACCCTTCTCTCCTGCCATTCAACTTCTAATAAAGCTTGCAGGGGAATATGCGAGCGTTAGCACAGTGCCTACTTCTTCTCAAAGCTCTCAGCTCTACTGAGAAGGACCACTTAACCCCATGTACTGTGAACTTATCCACAACACCTCCTGAAAGGACCCTCAGCTCACCGTACCTCTCTAGCCTAAGAATGAGCAACTTAGCACAATGCACCCGGGATGGCTTTCCCTGCGTTAGTCTCTCTAAGTGATGTTCAAACTGGTAGGCCCCGACCCTTGGAGAGAGGGCCACTCAGCTCACACTTTCAACTTGGGTACCGGGTTCTCCAATTTCAATTTGGGCTTCCTGTTTTACACCACCTACCCTGGAGTTACTTGGGTTCCCCCGAATTGGTTCTACCCCAGTTACCTCCTGAGGGCATACTTCACAGAGAACAAAACAGTCATACATCCAGTGTGAGGACTGGCTTTCTCTCATTATTTCTTCATACCCAATATAGTCACAATCCAGGTTACAATAACAAAGATGAAAAATAACTACCAGAGGTTGCTGGATTGTTAGGACCAACCCTTTCCCCGCCTTCCCCTGTTTGGACACCTCAGTCCAAACAACAGATGTGTATCAATCGCAACAGTCTCATCAGCCTTTCACATTTGATGGGTAGCTTCCAAACTCATGCATTTACAGATATGCTGTCCTTATGCAGGATAAAAGTCGAGATCTGGCAACTATTTATTTAATTTGATAGGGCGAGGCAGTTACAGCAGATTGCTCTTGCCCAAAAATTTACATGAAAGGACTGAGTTATCTGGGTTGACAGCCTAGCCTGGCCAAGCTAAACACATCATTGCCAAAACCTCTGCTTTACAGAGGTGTAAAGGTCCAATGACTCTTTGATATTCAATATAAAACAATGGTCATGTATTATTTATAGGCAGATATAATATCAAAATGGCACTCAAGAAGCAATTTTTGGCATACAGTGGCGGAGGGCACAGAGCCAGTCTACATCTGATGCTTTTGTTTTATTTTATTTTGTGTGTTTGTTTTTATTACCATCATGCCAAAGACTATTCACTTGGAATCTCAATTATTCAGGAAACCAAGCTACTGTATACGATACACATACAAAAATAAAACAAGCATCCTGAAGGGACTTGGTTATAGGATTTTGTACAAATCATAACTCTTTAAATAAATAACGCTCTAAGCAGCATCTAACACCTTAAGGAAGTAATTCAGCATAGGAGAAAAATTCTACTGATAATTGCAAGTGTGACAATCAGTTGAAGTATTTTTTCCACCACAATGAAACATACAGGCGAAGTGCACGAGAGAGGTGATATGGATTCTGTGACGCTGCTCACAGCTTTGGACACAATCAGATGTTTATGACAAAGAGTTGGGCTCAATCAAACACTTGAAGATAAGATCTTGGCAGGAAAGGTCGCTTGACCCTTGGGAGGCCAGTCACAACACGGTGACCGGACGAAGTTGCTCCAGTTGGTTTTCCAGTGCAATCCGTTCCTGATGAACCTCCTAGGTTGTGCAAAACAGAGAGAAGAAAAAAGAGCAAATGGGTTATTCTTCAGGGTTGATCTCTATTTCATCAGGTACTCAGAAGAAACTCACAACAGGACCCATGAACACATTATGTGCTGCATGACACAAGGACAGGCAGACTGGATGGCAGCAGACTGAAAGCTGGTGACCAGGCACAGAGTCCTCATCATGTGGCATCTCTCAACTTCTATCTGAAGATGATGAAATGAAAGTCACTCCCTCAACCACCTTCGTCTCACCTGCAGTTTTAACAGGATCAGTGGCTAGCAGAGAAGGGCATTAAAAACACACGAGACTGACTGAGAGGCAGCCAAAAAGCCAGAGCTGACTCTCACCGCTGAGAGGTGAGCCATCAGAGTGAAATTTCTAGTTGCAGCCCTCATTTCGAGCTCAGTAAGGTCTGAGGGGTGAAAAGTGCACCCAAGTCTTATCTTTCCACCAAAGTCTCGTCCAGTCTCCTGCACAAAATACGTCTTGGGGTGTGACTTCCGGATGACAGGCAGAAAAAGAGGAACAGCAATCTGCTATTTAAGAACGCAAAATTTACAGCCCTAAAGCAGTTTGATGGGAGGGAGAGGTAGGGAACGACATGTATGAGGCAGTCTTAAGTAGAATCAGCCAAGGTAAGACAGAATTCTACTTAAAGGCTCAATTGTGAGATGCCCCAGAAAAACCAGCAGGCTGGGAGTCAGCGCAGAACTCTAGAAGCACTTATTCACCCTCTCTCAGAAGGAAGTAAGTAAGATGATGTACTGGAGAGCAACAGGGGGTGGATCTGGGGGAAAGGTGGAGGGCAAGGGAAGGCTTCCTGGAGGTGACACTACTTCAGCAGACTTAAGTGCAGTAAGAGAGTGAGCCATGCGAGGATATGGGAAAAAGCTCTTCAGGAAGATGACACAGCAACTACAAAAACCTTGAGGAGGGGACAAATTTGGTGTATTTGATGAAGAAGGCCAGCATGACCAGGCAGGAAGAGCAATGAAGAGACTGGCAGGAGATGATGTGAGATGTTTAGGCAGAAGCCAGGTCATTTGGGCCTCGTGGTTAGGTAAGAAGTATGGGTTTCATTCTCTATTCTCTCCCAGCACTGGGCAGTTACCTGCTGTTGGTCCTCTGGGCAGAAACTGTACCCTTTTCAAGTTGTGTCATTTCTGGAGCCTAGTGACAGAGGATTGCTAACAGAGGGGGAAAGTCCTGCAGTGTGACCCTGCCCTTGGTGCTGCAGCGTCGATGAGAAGTAGATTCCTCCCTCTGAGTCTGGACTCCGGCAGCCTCCATTCCCGGCAGCTGCTGCTCCAGCCCAGAGTCCTTGGCCCCCGCCAGCCTGCGCAGAGGCTGGGGCACAGGCGAATGGAGAAAAAGGTGATCAAAGCCCCAGGGAGGCCACTCCACTTCTCTGGGTTTTAAGAGTGCCCTTGTACGTCCCTCAGGCCAGAGCTCAAGGGTTTCTCCTGGATCTCCACCTACTGGCCCCACAGTGCTAACACTCACTCCTGGATTTCAGGCCATGCTGAGTTTAGGCCAAACTAGCAAAAGGGGAAAAAGTTATTTTGGCGGTGGTTTGAATTCTGGGATTCTTCATAGACACACCTGTTCATATTTAGCTTTGAGTTTTCAGATAAGTGTCTGTGGAGTTTAAGTTTTCTAGTGCAGTTGATGGGAGATAAAGGCCCATGTGTTTTTACTCCATCTTCCCTGGATCTGAGCTCTAGTTTTTACTTTTCAACAGCAATACTGAAAGCTCAACAGTGGTGCCTTCCAACTTTTAGAGGAAAATTAGTTCCAACCTAGAATTCTTCACTCAGTCACGCTATCAATTAAGCGTAAGGGTAGAACAAAGTCATTTTTACATATACAAGGTTTCAAAACAACTTACCTTCTATGTAGCTTTTTTTCTTACTAGTTTACTCCACCAAAAAGAGGAAAAAAACCAAGAAAGAAGACATACTGAACTACAAGGAAAAGAAGAAAGCAGGAGGAGACGCCTCAGCCAGTGGTAAAGGAAGACCCCAAGATGACACCTGTGCCCCAGGGGCAGGGGACAGGGAGAGCAGACTGCAGCAAGTCAGGGAGCTCTCAAGGAAGCTTCTTGAAGGACAGGAGACTGATCAGATAACTGATTAACCTGAGCATCTGGAGAGGAGATGTACCAAACTGACACAGCCTGACAGCTGGACTGGTTACACTCAAAAAGCAAACTGAGTCAACGAGAAAACAAGACAACTGTTAACTCCAGGAAAAGCAAAATGTCTTGTAAGAAAAGAAAGGCAATCATGTTAAACCACATGGCTCAGATGAATACTGCTCTGTAGCAACAAAGGTGTGGCATTTCCAGGGCAGAAGATAGATACCGAAAGAATCAGCAATAAGAGCTGAACATAAATTGCCTGTGGGGAGTGGGAAACAGGTTGCGTGTGAGGTGGGAAATTGTAGAGCTTCTGTAAACCAATCTCAAGGGTCTGTTGAAACTTAAACTACTACATACATGTGTAATTTGGATAAAAATATATATATATAAGTAAAAAGCCTATCTGCTATTATACTGAAGGTTCTAGTCTTTGAAATAAAGAAGGAAAAATGAATAAAACTCAAAGATTGGAAAGGAAACTACAAACATGATATGACTGTAAAAGATCCTAAGGAATCTACAAAACTATTAAAACTAATAAATGATTTTAGCAAGGTCACAGGACATTAATTTCACATACCAACTATATTTTTATACATTTGCAGTAAACAATTAGAAAAATGAAATAAAAAGCCACTCAATTTATAACAGTGTTACAAAATACTTGGGAATAAAGTTAACAAAAGGTATGTAAGACGTGTATATTTGAACTCAGAATCACTAAGAGAAATTATAGAAGACTTCGACAACTGGCGAGATAAATCCTATTCATGGACTGGGAGACTCAATATTGTTTACATGTCAATTCTCCCAAAAGCGGCCTATAGATTCAATACAAAGCCTATCATAATACTTCATAGGCTCTTTTGTAGACACTGACACACCAATCCTAAAATTTACATGGAAACACAAAGGGTCTAGAACATCTAAAGGAATCTGAAAAAAGAACAATGTTGAAAAACTGACACCATTTGATTTCAAAACTTACTATAAGGCAACAAACAGGGATGAAAACTATGCGGTACAGGCATAAGGATCAACAAATAGGTTAATGGAACAGAATATGAATCCAGAGCCAAAGCCAAGTGCCGTCGAGTCGAGTCCTATAGTTACACAGGTGATCAACAAGATTTTTGACACAGGCATTAAAGTAATCCAAGGAGAAAAGAAAAGTCTTCTCAACAAAATGTACTGGAATAAGTAGGTAGCAATATGAGGAACAAGTTAACCTTGACCCTAACCTCACACCATACATAAAAATAAATTCAAGATGGATTACAGACTTACACATAAAAGTTTGAACAATAAAGCTTTTAGAAGTACACACAGGACAATATCTTCACGACTGGGAAGCAGGCAAAGTTTCCTTAGCTAGGAAGAAAAATAATAATCATTTAAAAAACATGATAAATTAAGCTTCATCAAAATTAAAAACTTCTGCTCATGAAAAGACAGAACAAAGACTGGAAGGCCACATTCACAGAATATACATCTGACCAAGTACTGATATCCACGGTGCATAAACAGCCTCTACCCACACCTCGACACCAACAACCCCAAACAAAAAAACACCCAAGACTAAACACTCAATTCAAAATCTGGCCAAAAAATTTTGAAAAGTTACATTAAAGAAAGTACAAAGAAGGCCAATACGTCTGGGGTCTTAAAAGCTGCCAAGCTGCCATCTGAGGACACAGCAAATGGTCCCAACTCAGCAGGAACGGATGCTCACCGAAGGCCAAAATGGCATGCGGTAAAGACAACCGAGAAGACAGAGAGACCCACAAGAGTGGGTGCCTACATCGACCTGGGACCAGAAGAACCGGATGGTGCCCGGCCACCACCAGTGATAGCCATGACGGAGCTCACAGAGAGGAGCCTCACTGGCAACACAAGAATAAAAAGAGGTGCATCATGAGATCTCCACTAAAAGACCTCAATTGATGGTCCAGCGGTTTTGGGGCTCCTTTGAGAGCATGGCCCCCGGCCCTGACGCTGCCCGTGCCCATAAATTATAACAAAGGTCCACTCTTTGGACAGGAATGGAATGGACTTGGCAATGCAGAGTAACCATATGTTGGAAGCACTTTATGGTTCTATACATCTATAGGATATCATCTTGCTGACCTCTGGCTGGAGGAAGGGGAGTGGATGGAGAGGAGGGGAAAGGAGACTGTTGGGAGGATGAGACATGTATGGAGCAGAGAGGAATAGTGTGCAGTCACCGGACAGGGAGAGCAGTGGAAGCTGCATATAGAGGGGCATGTAAATTTTCATGTGAATGTACATTTTCACTCAGTTACGTTAAATAAAAAAAAAAAAGGCAGCCAATAGCACATACGAGAGCACTCAAAAAATTACACCACCACGAGACTGCCCCAAGATAAAAGCACTAATGACACCAAAAGAAAACACAGGCTGTTGGCAAGTATGTGGAACAACTGCCACTCCCAGACATCAGGGGACAGAGTACAAAATGCTGCAACACTCTGGGAAAAAGTTCTGAGTTTCCAACAAAACTAACTACATTTTAAAAAAAAAAAAAAAAAGGCCAAACTCATTGCTGTGGAGTCAGTCCCTGCTCTTAGCAAACAAAAAGGACAGAGTCGAGCTGCCCCACAGGGTTTCCAAGGGCTATCCAGGGGATTCCAACTGCCAACTTACGGTTCATAGCCTGAGCTCTCAAATGGGGCTGCACACTTACCATGCTGTCCTTCTAGGTATCTGCCCAAGCAAAATGAAAACCTATTTCAACACTCAGATTTGATCAAGAATGCAGCTTTATTCAGAATAGCCCAAAACTAGCAAAAGGAGAAGGGACAACCAGATTGCAAAACGTTCACTCTATGGAATGCTACTCAGCAAGAGAAAAGAATGAACTACCGATGAATGAGACGATATCAATGAAATCTCAAAAACAGACTAAACGAAAGGACCTTCGCACCAAAGGACCTTATCAGGATGGAACAAGAGACTTGAAAGCAGCATGGTGAGCCTTTTCAAAGCTTCATGCATGAGAGTGGATTATTGCCAGGACTGAGGAGTGTGACACGCATTCAAAGCAGCGGCATCGCCGGCTATCTTTCAGCAGGGCACTGCTGTTTCTGACTGCGTTAAATCCACCAGGCAGATTTGGTTGCTATGCAACACATACACTGCCCTTGCTTTCTAGCAGGGAGATGAGGTTTCTAGCAGCACTTCAACCCATAATTTTTCCCATACCAGTTATGGTTCTGGTTCACCCAGATTTTAAAAACTTGGGTCTGTTCCAGTGTCACTTCCCTGGCCATGACTGAACCAGGAAGAACCGGTTCACTGCCTTTATTAAAACAGACTATTGCCCACTGGATTTGGCCACAAGGGCCATACTGGAACAGAGAAAAGACAAAGCCATCGGGAAGGAAGTAAAGGCAGTGAATGAAATCCACTGGAAAAAAGCTCTGCTGGAAAGAGGCTCTGAAAAAGGACACCATCACTGCAGAGGGGTATAGGGTCAGGGGTGAGGCACGCCATGGTTGAGAAGGATCTAGAAGAGACTGGAGGGAGATAAATGATGAAGAGAGAGAGGTGGTTAAGGACAGGGGTGATGTCCCTGAGAAGGTGAGATGGAGCTGTTTCCCAGGTCCCTTGGGAGGGGTTGCCCTTTGACAGTACTGGGGCCAGCCCTGTCCACTGTCCTAAGTTTAGCACGGTTCCAAGAGGATCTAAACAATTACAGGTTTGCTTAGAAGCCTTGGACAACAAGGAATGGCTGTAACAAACAGGCTTTGTCACAGTCTCCGTCTTTTGAACTTCCATGCACTATGGAGCCTGGGAATCTACACACGACATGCAGTCTGCACAGTCACCGTGTCTTCCTCTGCACAGACAAGAACCAACCCGCAGGACCTCAGCAAAGTAACTCGTGCCTTCTGAAAGGGCTCTGACGACAGAGGCAGCCCTGCCCACCGGGAATGGAGCCAGGTCTTCAGCCAATGGCCAAAACAGGACACAAAAGCGGGGTGCAGAGGCGGCTCGTGCAGACCTGGAAAGCATGCCTTACCTTGAGCTGCTGCTGGAGCTCACTGTTAAGCCTGGCCAGCACGGCATTGGCTTCTTTATTCTTGCGGATCGCAGTCTGAATAGCCTTCTTCTGTTTGGAAGACTGTCTACACAAAGGGACAAACATTTCAGCGAAAAAGGACTTAGCGGTCTGGACCCCCGAGGGTCAGAACTCTTCTTCATGAGACGTGCTAACCTAACAAGGGGCTAACAGAACAAATCCCTATTGCCCTGGAGTCAGTTCCAAGTCATAGTGACCCTATAGGACACAGAAGAACTGACCCATAGGGTTTCCCAGGAGCAGCTAGTAGATTTGAACTGCCAATCTTTTGGTTAGCAGCTGCAGCACTTAACCACTGTGCCATCAGGGCTCCTAGAAGCAGCTAACATCACCAACCGAAACCCCGACCCACTGCTCTCATCGATGCTGACTCACAGCGACCCTCCAGGTCAGAGCAGAACTGCCTTCACAGGGTCTCCCAGGGCCTTTCAGTTAGCAGCCTAGCACTTAACCACTGTGCCATCAGGGCTCCTGCTAATGTCACAGGGCTCCCCAAAATAAAGTCCTATATTCAGACAGGCACACAGGCAGGCAGATACACACCAAACAAAGCAAATTTGCCAGGATGAATTACTGATACCTGGAATCATTTCCATTTCATAACCTTAAGAAAAGCTGTGAACTGAGCCTTTTCAAATTCTTTGTGTTCCATTTATTCCACGACATTCTGATAGATATTTCTTCCTGACAAATCATACTAACTGGAATGCCCTCTCTGTGTAAACACCAATGGCATTTAAAAACTGGAGGGTGGCCCCTGCAGACAAGTATGAAGATAAAGCCTACAACAACAATCTCTTCAGCAAAAGAAACCCTACATTAACTTAGTCAGCCTGCAAAATGATAGCTGTTTTCATTATTATTAGGCACGAATGCCTCTGTGTGTATGCGTGTGTGTGTCCATGTGTGTGCACACCAGCATACACCTTTAACACTTGAGAAAACCACATAATGCTGTCATACCATTCCTTTGAAATTCAGTTAATAGTGAATTCACAGAACAGGTATTGCTAAGGTGAGCACGGGTTCCCATCTGCCCATTATAGTCCCTGCTTATACTGTTTGTCCTGCCCTAATTATTATTGGAAACCCTGGTGGCGTAGTGGTTAAGTGCTACAGCTGCTAACCAAAAGGTGTGCATTTCAAATCCACCAGGCACTCCTTGGAAACTCTATGGGACAATTCTACTCTGTCTTATAGGGTCTCTATGAGTTGCCATCAACTTTACAGCACTGGGGTTTTTTTCTTGGATAATTATTATTAGTGACCCCTTCTCTCTCAAAATGTCCACGTTTGGGATGAGAAATCACTGTGGTCATTGCAGGTACAACCCACAGTCTTTCACCCCATGACAAGAAATCCTGAAACCCTATAGCTTTCTACACCTCTTTCTGTGTACCCGACTGGCTTTAATCTCATCATGGGAACACTACGTTTAGACTGCAGGCATAAACTCCTTTTGTGTGTGTGACTGTCAATGCTAACACTTTTAAACGCACACATACACGTGGACTGGAAAGGACGGGTCTAGCCTGCGCTCGCCTGGGTCCACTTACTTCTGGACAGCCGGGTGGGGTTTCATGGCTGAGGCGGAGGCCGGCCCTCCTGCAGCCGGAGGGAGCTCTTGGCTTTCCGGAGCTTGATTTTCAGGTCTGAGTTTCCTACGGATGGGCTTTGAAGGTGGCTGGGAATATGGTACGTCCTGTGGAATAAAGACAAAACAACAAGAAAAAAATCTAAGAATTAAAAAACTGAATGACTCTCCCTGCACCATACTAATGCCCCAGTGATCCCCTCCCTTCCGCCCCCAAGTCTGGCAGACAGTCTAGTCGAATTCCAAAATCCAAAACCAAACCCACTGCCATCGAGTCAATTCTAGCTCAGAGTGATCCTACAGGACAGAGTGGAGCCACCCTACAGGGTTTCCAAGGAGGGGCTAGTGGACTTGAACTGCCTACCTTTTGATTGGCAAGTGAACTCTTAACCACTGCCCCAGCAGGGCTCCTCCCACTGCTCTACAGACAGACTCAACTCCACACCTCAGAATACACAGCTGATCTCCAGCTCAGTGAAAACTGGAGGGACACTGATTCAGGTAGCCAGCCAGCCTGTCTCCAACTGTACATTACAGGCAGTCTGTGCTGTCTTACCATTTAAAAGTCACACTGACCCAGCGTACTTCACACTGTGGGGCTTTCCCTAAACTGAGGGCAAAAGTGGCTCCTGCCCTGCTCTGGGGTCTTTCGAATATAAGTTTTAAAGCTGGTAAAGGACTTAGTTACACACTCACCAGTCTCCTATCCCCAGTTCCTACATGGAGTCAGACAAAGGAGCCCCAGCACCTTCTGGAAGGGGACAGCAAGAATGACTACTGATCCTTGGGAATCATCTCACCTGTACCCCACAGCCACAGGCCTACTGCCCACTCTGAAGGGAGAGAAGCCTGAACGAGCATGGGAGAAGGACAAAGAGGGAGTGAAGGCCCTTGGGAGTCAAGAGTGAGCGGGTCTTTCTGACCAAATGACAACGGACATGGTGGGCAGAGAAGACACCAGGCTGTAAGAAGAGACCCGGGTCCAAAGCCAGGGGAGGTAAGACTCCCGCCACCCCCAAAAATGCTCAGAGGGGCTTAGCAGGTATGTGGGGTTTTGGAAAAGGCATCTGTCCCTTCCCCCAGCACCTCCCAATCTCACAGAAGGCAAGGCTACCAGGGTTAGCTAGGAGATTGAGGATGGGGTACTAACCAGCAGTGACACAAGAGCATTAAGCTCAGGAATCTTCAGGACCTGACCATTACAAAAAACCCGAATTCTAGACAATTTGGGCCATTCACGTTCATCTCAGGATGTGTGTAAGGCACACTGACAGACTCGCTCCCAGAGGCCAGCGCCCAGCCTTACCTTCTTGGCTGGGCTACTTTCTGCAGCCTGGGAAGGACCTCTGCTCGCCTGTGGGTGCACCTCAGCCTCAGACGTTTGTTCAGACTGGGGCAACAGATCAGAGAGAGGATAAACACTCAGAAACACTGCAATGCAAATATACAACGAGGGGCTGACGTGAAGAGGCATGAGGGGAAAAGCCACTCAGGCCAAGCACGGCCGGGCCCACCGATCCGCAGAAAGCACTCCTGCAGGCCCTGCTCTGCCCCCAGCATCGGTGGACCTCAGGGAAAGGAATCACAGGCTTTCCCTCTGTCACGGGACACACAGATTCCAACACTTCACAAGGCCACACTCCAAAAATAACAGGGCGGATGGGGAAACAAGATTGGGAAAGACAACTTAAAATCTGACTCTGACTGCCAACAGAAACTGTAACCATAATCAAAATACTCTAATTTAAAAACTGCTCAATTTTTAATAAACAAACCCTCCAGCAAATATAGCTCTTTACCTTTAAAAAACAGTGGTGAAGCCTTGCTGGCAGGAGTACAGGGAAGGGCTGAGGCTGCTATGTGGAATCCATGACTACACGCACAGGGATCAGGGATCAGAGAGGAACAGCCCGAGGGCACGGTCACAACAAAGCAGCTGCCCAGCAACCAGGTGGAAGAGCTCGAGGAACTGGGCGACAACCAGCCCAGAGCTCCCCGTGCTCGCCAGGGTCAGCTATTTGTCAGTGATGCGAACTGTGAGTGTACTGCGAAAAAAGGACATCTGGACCACAGTGACTGTCCCCTTGAATGCCTCAGTCCACTCCCCACATCCCACTCTCCCCACTCTCCGTTACAGACACCTGCGGCATAGCAGACCACCAGAGTGCCTTGCTCCACCCCTAACCCGTGCACTCTAACCTCTTACGCCGCAGCTTCTTCCTTCAATACTACTGCAATGGCATGTTCCCAATGGCACCAATGCTCCCCACATTTAACAAACTCGGGCTGCCTCTTCCTCACCAACCCTCTGCCCAACCTGGCATCCCGGACCATCTTTATACAACTCCTGTCGCTGGCATGTGACAAGCCGCGACCTCTTGGATCACCTCCCACTTGGAATGCTGTCTCTCCCTGACCTGTTCTGACTTGCCCACCACTCCAACAGAGGCTCTCTCAAGGTCCCAGCTTCAGTTCCCTGCCCGACTTTCCCCGTTCTGTTCATTCCTCCCGCAGGGCAATCTCATCTGCTCCTGTTTGAACTGCCCTAGCTAGACATCTGGGTTCTCATCCAATTCTCTACCTCTTCTGACTTCATGCAACCACTCAACATGCCTGGTTTCTAGCTTCTTATAGGCGTCTCCTTGCCATTAAGGATGATAATTATATTATTATTGATGTTATTAATAGATGCAATGAAACACTGAACATTTATTATGTGGCAGGCACTGCTGTCCGTGCTCTGCATGGATTATCTCATTTGATCATCGCAGCTCCAGGAAGTAGTTATTATCGTCCATCTTATTAGTGAAGAGACTGAGGATGGCAAAGTTAAGGAACTCATCCAAGAGCACACAAATAGCAGGGTCTGAACCTAGGCCTCAGGATCCAGAGCTGGCCCATAACCATTGGGTTACACAGCCTCAGGTGTACCCAGACGCAGGCTTGGAACCACCGGCTATGCAGCCTCAGGCACTCTTAGGCCCGAGTGTAATTCATTCAAGAACTGTTTAATGAGCACCTACCACAGGCAAGCCCTGATATTCAAGGGGGAGTAAGACACAGGCTGTGTAGAGGAGCTTCAAGCCCAGTGAGAGAGACAGAGAAAGAACAAGCAGTCCCATTTCTGTGCGAAGTCGCTGCAGGGGTACCTAGCCCTCTGAGTCTCAAAACTCAGAAAAAGGTGATGTTTCAGCTGAGGCCTGAGGGACAAGCAGGATAGAGCCAGCAACAGGAGAGCACGTGAGGAGGGGAGAAAGGAGACTCCTGTGAGGGCACAGAGTGCCTCCTGGGCACTGACACCCAGACTTTGCACTTGGGATATCACAAGAATGCGGAGGCCAATCCTCACAACAGGAAACACAGGAGCAGGGGGTTTGAAGAGTTCCTTTTTAGACAGGCTGAGCTGGAAGCGCCTGTGAGACATCCAAGTGAAGCTGTCCAGAAGCCAGGCGCTGCTAGGAGTCTGGGGAACGCACGCACTCCAAGATCCACGAGCCAAATGGGAAGCCACATGTCAGCTTTATTAATGGCTGAGTGAGGGCCCGATGGCCTCCCGCACACAGGGCTTCCTGTGAACTGCGTGGAAGGATGCAACTTGGCCTGAAAGCCCCTACTTACCTTCCGCTCCAGAATCTATCCTCTGGAAACATGTCCTGGCCCGAAGTCTGTCTGTCTAGCCTGCAGTAGGGACCACAACATCAGAGGGAGAAGTGACAGACTCAGTCACCCTGATTTTGCTTCGTCAGTTCTTCTCCTTTCTCAGGCAGGCAGAAAGAAGTATTTGCTCTAATGCTCCCTTTTGATGGGGAGGTGAATGAAGTCTGCTTCTCATGGAACTATTTAGCTATGGCTAATAAACTAGCCCTCTTTTCCAAATAAATGAGGGTTCTGAGCACATCAAATAGAGTATCTTTATAACTGTTTCCTTTCATCTCTCAAACACTGACAATGAGGTGAGGGGTTGGGAAGAATGAGAAGGTAGGTTGTGAGATGTATATAAAAACTCTGTGCAGTGACAAATTTACCGTCCTGACATTATACCAAATGGCCTGGACATTCTAGTGCTGATTGGTGACGACCCTGCTGTGTTACAGCAGGCTGAATCTGACCATCAGTCTCCTTAGAATGCAACTCCAGGCTACTCCATCCCTTTATATTGGTTCATGACCTGCCCCATACGGATCCCTCCACTCAGCGCTCAGAGGCCTTCATCTCATGAAGGTCCTGGAGTAAGTGAGTGCCAGAAACCACCCCAGGAAAAGAGATGGAAAAAGAAAACCAGCTTTGGGATTAAAAAGAAATCTAAAGATGAGATTTAGATACACAAAGCCTCTCTTCTCAGTAAACGATCTCACTTTCCTTCATGAACAATAGTATGAGGCTTACATTAGGCCTGACATCTGGAAAGATGAACAAATCAAGGAGGTATATTTGCTATTTCTTCAAACAGGATTTTCTAAGTCACCAATCATGCCTCACTTTTTCCTCAGTGTATTTGAGAAGGGGTAACAACTCTGCCGTCATGACAATGCGCCCCTGTGTGTTGGGTGTCTGAACTGAAATCCAATGCCTGACTGTTGTGAATGAAATACCCATCTGTATTACAATAAATATTGCAAATGGTGGGCCTTTCCCTAGGACTCCATGTGTAACCACATGTACCCAGACCAGATGTGACAAGCCAAGAAAAGTACCTTTAGCAAAGAACTCAATAAACTCAAGCTAAGGTTCCTTCCAAAAAAGACATGTATCTTATTTTTTTAATACTTCCCTATCCACAAATGGAGCTCTGTGGCACAGTGGTTAAGACCCTGGCTGCTAACAAAAAGGTCGGCAGCTCCAACTCACCAGCCACTTCTTGCCCTATAGGGTCACGGGTCACTCAGTTGGAACTGACTCAACGGCAATGTTTTGTTTTGTCTTCTTCCCCTTCATCCACAAATGGCTAGTATATTCTCATTCTAACTTTGTAGTGAAAAGCCTAATAAATCACTTGGACTGGGGAGGTACTGCCACTCAGGCTCTGGAGAACACTCTGGGCCTTTGCCCATCCCCATGGTTGATGGGACAATATGGCCCCTTCATAGTTGGCTTCCCAAAAATGTACACAGGCCCAAGTAGGATGAGCACTTTGATTATCCACCAGGAGAAGGGTTAATTCGTCTATTCAATTATCCAGGTATTTCTCTAATACCGGTGATGTGTCAGGGATAGTGGTGGGTGCTTAAGAACTAAGTAGACCCCAGAGATGACACCATCTGCCTATGAACAGTTGATATTCGACAAAGGGCCTAAGACATTAAACTGGGGTAAAAACAGTCTCTTCAACAAATGCTGCTGGCAAAATTGGTTATACATCTGCAATAAACTGAATCAAGATCCATATTTTACACCTTACACAAAAACCAACTCCAGCTGGATAAAAGACCTAAATATCAAACCTAAAACGATAAAGCTCATACAAGAAAAGGTAGGAACAACAATGGAAGTTTTAATATACAATGAGGACAGACTCCAAAATCTGTCAAAGAAACCACAATCAACAGAAGAGAAAATAGATAAATGGGAACTATTAAGAATCAAACACTTTTCCTCATCCAAAGACTTTATTAATAGAATTAAAAGAACACCCACAGAATGGGAAAAAAAATATTTGGCAACTCTATGTCAGACCGACGCCTGATCTCCATAATCTATAAGATACTACAAAATATCAATAAGAAGAAGATAAACCATCCAATTAAGCGATGGGAAAAGGAGATGGACAGACACTTCACTAAA
Source organism: Heterohyrax brucei (assembly GCA_028571685.1). Lineage (NCBI taxonomy): Eukaryota > Metazoa > Chordata > Mammalia > Hyracoidea > Procaviidae > Heterohyrax > Heterohyrax brucei. Next base: position 22,761,848 of record CM053166.1, on the reverse strand, counting down.
GAGCAGATCCAGGCAGCCAAAAAACACATGCAGACATGTTCATGATCTTTAGTCATCAAAGAAATTCAAATCAAGACAACAATGAGATACCATCTCACCCCAACAAGATTGGCCATGATCCAGAAAACACAAAACAACAAATGCTGGAGGGGCTGTGGAGAAAGTAGAACCCTCCTACACTGTTGGTGGGGTTGCAAAATGGTCCAGCCTCTTTGGAAAGCAATCTGGTGCTTCCTTAAAAAAATAGACATCAATATACCACTTGACCCAGTAATTCCACTACTTGGAATATATCCTACAGAATCAAGGCCTTTCACACCAATGGACACATGCACGAGAATGTTTATCGCAGCACAGTCCACGATAGCAAAAAGATGGAATCAACCCAGATGCCCAACAACAGAAGAATGGATAGGTAAACTATGGTACATATACTCAATGGAGTACTACACAATGATAAAGAATAACGATGATTCCAGGAAACACCTCCTAACCTGGTTTCAACTGGAAGACATTATGTTGAGTGAAAGTAGTCAGCAACAACAGGACAAATACTGTATGAGACCTCTACGATAAGATCTCAAAAACAGACTTGTGTATAGAAGAAAAGACTCTTTGACAGCTGCAAGGGAGGGGAGGGAGGGAGGGCGGGGGGGGAAGGTTTAGTTTAGATAGTTGATAGAAATCTGATTGAGAGAAAGAGATGATAGCACACATTAGAAACAAGAACAACATTAAGCGGACTTCAGCATAACTTGAGTACTCCTTCCATCTTAACCCAATATTGCAAGGATAGTGTAGCTGGGGCAGGGGGCAGGGGACCATGCTCTTAGGCGAAATCGAGGCCAATTGGCACAACTAGCGTTTTGTTAAGAGAGCTCTCTGCACCCCACATTGGTGAGTGGCGTCTGGGATCTTAAAAGCTGCCAAGCTGCCATCCGAGGACACAGCAAATGGGCCCAACTCAGCAGGAACGGATGCTCACCAAGGACCCAAATGACATGCTGTAAAGACAACCTAGAAGACAGAAAGACCCGCAAGAGTGGGTACCTTCATCGACTTGGGACTGGCCACCACCAGTGATAGCCACGATGGAGCTCACTAGGTTGAGTCTCACTGGCAACACAAGAATAAAAAAGGGTGCATCCTGAGATCTCCACTAAAAGACCTCAACTGATGGTCCAGTGGTTTCAGGGTTCCCCTCAGAGCATGGCCCCTGGCCCCGATGCTGTCCTTTCCCATAAATTATAACAAAGGTCCACTTTTTGGACAGGAATGGATTGGACTTGGCAATGCAGAGTGACCATATATTGGTTGCACTTTATGGTTCTATACATCTATAGGATATTATCCTGCTGACCTCTGGCTGGAGGAAGGAGAGTGGGTGGAGAGGAGGGGAGACTGTTGGGAGGATGAGACATGTATGGAGCAGAGAGGAAGAGTGTGCTGTCACCGGACAGGGAGAGCAGTGGAAGCTGCATATAGGTGGGCATGTAAATTTATATGGGAATGTACATTTTCACTCAGTCATGTTAAATAAAAAAGAAAAAAAATAATAATCAGGTTTTCTTTTTCAGTTCTGTGTGACTATATCAGAGATTTAAAATATACTCGAGATGTACACTTAAAAAAAAAAAAGAACTAAGCAGGAGGAAGCTGCATACAGCTCATACTGTAGTGTCCCACCCAGATTCCCTTTATTCAGCTGGAACTTCCATCCCTCAAATGCTCTAAGTGGTGGCTATAAGGACTCATGGCTGCTTTCTTCTCTACAGAATTGCCCTCAATGGGAGTCCACCTCACAACAACCCCTCCCAGGAGCCCACAGACAATGACTGATTAATAAACAAAAAAAACCAAACCTGCTGCCGTCAAGTCAATTCTGACTCATAGCGACCCTATAGGACAGGGTAGAACTTCCCCATAGAGTTTCCAAGGAGTGCCTGGTGGATGTGAACTGCCGACCTTTTAGTTAGCAGACGTAGCTCTTAACCACTACCCCACCAGGGTTTCTGACTGATTAATAAAACCAAAACCAAACCCTGTGCCATTGAGTCACTTCTGACTCAGAGAGACCCTACAGGACAGAGTAGAACTGCCTCATAGGGTTTCCAAGGAGTGCCTGCTAGATTTGAACTGCTGACTTTTAGGTTAGCAGCCATAGCTTTTAACCACTATGCCATCAGGATTTCTGACTAATTTGAACTGCCGACCTTTTGGTTAGCAGCTGTAGCACTTAAACACTACGTAACCAGGGTTTCCAACTGATTAACAGGAGGGTATTAAAGGCCAGTCCCATTGCCTCCAGGGGTAACTCTGTGGTTCAATTTACATACCAGAGTCCTCCCCAGGTGGATCAAGCCAAGGCGAGGCTTTACCTGAGACTACATCCTTAACTTGGTTCTTTGCCCTTCTCTACCTTGCTTCCCTCATCTTTTTCCAGATTTTTCTCAAAAAGCACTCCTTCAACAAATCCCTTTCCAGGAATCTCTATTCTCAAGTTCTGCTTCTTAAGAATCTCACTTGATATAAATTCTGGTGACATTTTTTAATGAGATGGAGAAACAAAACACTAACTTTGTTTGGAAAGGGAATAAACCTCGGATAAGCAAAGCACAACTGAAGAAGAAGAACACACCGTGAGGCCTCACTACCTGACTTTAGAACCTATTACACTGCCACAGTAGTCAAAACAGCCCGGTACTGGTACAAAAAAAGACATATAGACCAATGGAACAGAGTTGAGATGCCACCATCCTCCTATGAACAACTGATATTCGACAAAGGCCCTAGGATTGTAAATGGGTAAAAACAGTCTCTTTAACAAATGGTGCTGGCAAAATTGGATATCCATCTTGAAAAAATTGAAACAAGACCCGTATCTCACACCTTACACCAAAAAACAACTCAAACTGGATAAAAGACCTAAGTATCAAATCTAAAATCATAAAGATCATGCAAGAAAAAGTAGGATCAACAATGGAAGTTTTAATACACAACTCACAGACTTCAAAATCTGACAGAAAAAGCACTATCAACAGAAAATAAATGGGAACTACTAAGAATCAAACTTGTTTGCTCATCCAGAGTTTATCGAAAGAATCAAAAGACCACCTACAGAATGGGAAAAAATATCTGGCAACTATAGGTCAGATCGATGTCTGATCTCCACATTCTACAAGGTATTGCAAAATATCAACAAGAAAAGGGTAAATAATCCAATTAAGTGCTGGGCAAAGGAGATGGACAGCCACTTCAATAAAGAGAACATCCAGGCAGCCAAAAGACACACGAGGAAATGCTCACAATCATTAGCTATTACAGAAATCCAAATCGAAACTACGATGAGCTACCATCTCACCCCAGCAAGGATGGCTATGATCCGGAAAACACAAAACAACAAATGCTGAGAGGCTGTGGAGAAATCGGAACTCTCCTACACTGCTGGTGGGACTGCAAAATGGTACAACCTCTTTGGAAAGCAATCTGGCACTTCCTTAAAAGCTGGAAATAAATATACCATTTGACCCAGTAATCCCACTGCTTGGAATATATCCTATAGAATCATTGACAGTCACACAAACAGATACATGCACACGAATGTTTACTGCAGGACAGTCCACAATAGCAAAAAGATAGAATCAACCCAGATGCCCAACAATAGATGAATGGATACACTATGGTATATATACTCAATGGAACACTACGCAACGATAAAGAACAATGATGAGTTTAGGAAGCATCTCATACCCTGGTTTCAACTGGAAGACACTGTGTTTGGTGACATCAGTCAGCAGCACAAGGACTAATATTGTATGTGATCAATTCCCTACTATAAGGACTTAAAAATAGACTCATGTATAGAAGACTCTTTGACAGCTGCAAGTGAGGGGAGGGAGGGAGACGGTTGGTTATAGATTAGATAGTTGATAGAAACTTGGTTAGGTGAAATCAGTGACACATTAGAAAGAAGATCAATTTAACTGCACTTCAACATAACCGGAAAACTCTTCCAATCTTAACCCAACACTTAAGGATAGAGTAGCAGGTCTGGGAGCCTGGGGGCCATGCTCTCAGGGGACATCATGGCCAATTGGCATAACCAGCCTATTGGTAAGAGAGCCTTCTGTACCCCATATTGGTGAGTGTCATCTGGGGTCTTAAAAGCTAGCAAGCTGCCATCTGAGGTACACCAAATGGTCCCAACTCAGCTGGAGCAGATGATCACCAAGGACAACAACAAAATGAAGGCAAAAAAGCCCAGAAGACAGAAGGACCCACGTGAATGGGTGACTACATCAACATGTAACCGGAAGAACCAGATGGTGTGTGGCCACTACCAATGAGAGCCGTGATGGGGCTCACAATGTCAAGTCCCAGCGGCAACACAAGAAAAAGAGGGGTGCACCCTAAGAACTCCACTAAAAGACCACAATTGATGGTCCAAAAGCCTGGGAGTTCCCCTGGGAGCATGGTCCCTAGACCTTACGCTGCCTCTGATCATAAATCATTACTGAGGTCAACTCTTCACACAGAAATGGACTGGACTTGGGGGCACAGAGTGACCATATAGTATATGCACTGCAAGGTTCTATGCATCTATAGGATGTCGTTCTACTGGCCTCTCACTAGAAGGGAGTGGAGAGGGTGGAGAGGAGGGACAAGATATTACGAGGATATGACATGTATAGAACGGGAAGGAGAGGTGTGCTGTCACCAGGCAAGGAGAGCAGGAGGAGCTATAGATAGGTGGGCATGCAAATTTAAATTGGATTGTACACTTTCACTCAATCACAATTAAAAAAAAAAATCTGACCTCAGAGACTAGGTAAAGTGCTCCCGCAAGAGGGAGGTTAAGACACACCAGACTGGCTGGAATTTGGGGTCTGCTAGGATGGAGCATGATGAGAGGCATGAGAAGAAAGGGAGATGAAGTCAGGCAAGCGCACCAGGGCTGGCTCACACCTGGTCTTATGGGCTGTTGCCATGGATAGTCTATTGGCAACTCGGCCCTATTCCCCACCACTCTGGTCTGCCCATCGCTGCAGAGGATGGAAGCCTGGAACAACATTTATAGAATTTTTGTTGCCACGTAGTCATTCACATGAAATCAAGAAGGTAGGGGAGGGGAGCCCCAAGGGACCACTTTCTAGCTCCTCTGGCAGTGTTGGGCAGAATAGCTTGGGTTTCCGCTGTCATGGCATCTTATAGTGTGGCCTTGGGACATTTACCTGCAAATCACTCCTTAAGGGCTGCAGACAGCCTGATCTTTCCCAGCTTTTCCCTTTGGTTCTTGCAACATCTGGACTTTCAGAAAGAGCAGAAAGCCTGCAAATGGTGGTATTCCCTCATGTTGTTCCTCTGGCCCGTAAGTCATTTCCGTAAATACATAACTCCTTGATTTAAATCTCCTCCAGGGTGAAATGCTTGGAATGATTTCTGTTTTCCTTACCAAACCTTCACTGATATATCCAGGTTAAAGAATGTGGAGCTTATCCTTAGGGCCACAGGGGCCACGGAAGGATTCTGAGGGGGTGAAACGATCTGAGTAGATCTCTATTTCAGAAAGATTATTCTGGATCCAGTGAAATGAAATGGACTGGAAGCAACCTATACTGTGGCGAAAGGACTCCAACTAGAAAAGACTGAAGATGAAAACAAACCAGCAAGTGACGCTCATTTAAATCAGGCTGGTGGGAATGGAAGAGTCAGATTCGAGAACTATTTAGACTGCAGACCAGATACAATTTTAGTGACTGATGGAATGTGCTAAGTGGAAGACTAGAACAATGACACATGGAACTCAGGTTTCAGTTTTGGACAATGGGTAAACGGCTGAGAGGGTAAAACGATTTAAGGCAACAGAAAATTAAGATGGTAGTGTAGAAGCTGAATAAAAGCATGCAGATTCATTATAAGGCAGTGCTGGAACAATTCATCTCCCAAACAGCAGTTCCAGGGAATACCAGTTACATGAATTGCCTAGAGCAGGAGTCACCAAACTTTGTATGCAAAGAACCAAAGAGTAAATACTTCAGGTTTCATTGGCCACATAATCTCTGTTGCTATTACTCCACTTAGCCATAGAGAATACAGTGAACGGGAGCTGCAGTGTTCTAATGCAATTTTATGTATAAAAATGTGTGGAAGGATGGATGTAACCTGTGGCCACAGTTTGCTAACCGCTAGCCTAGAAAGGAAAAGAAATTCTACAGGTAAGTTTAGGAAACACCGCACAGTCTGCCTCTTTCTTGGAGATTCAGAGCACAGAACATGCCACAGGTTCAGAAATTTTGTGGAGCAAAGGAACCCACTTGCCTTTGTTTAACCCACAAGTTCCCAAACTTATTTGTTTTCAATTCCTTATTCTCCTGTAACTTCCATTAGCATCTAGAAGCACAAATGATCTATGGACCAAATTTGGGGAAGCACTGAGGAAAACCATTCCATGTCACTTGAATGCCCAACACCATGTTCCCCACCCAATCCTCCCAAACAAGCACCCTCCACAAGGGCTAGCAGACCCAACTCCAGGGGACCTGCCACATGCCCCTTAGCTTTGGCCAAGAGGACAGCAGCAGGATGAGGACCGGGCTGCTGCTGCTCCTCTCCTGCAGCCACAGCTGGCGCTGCCACTGCTGACCCCTTCTCTGCGTGAATTTATTTACTAGACTCCTTGAAATCTCCTGGACACAAATACAATAAAAAACATCCATTATAACAGTTAAAACACTGTTATCAGAGCAAGACTGATACACTATGGATTTTTTTTTTTAAAGTAGCTTAAAACAGCAGGCCTCACTTTCCAGTTCCACGGCTGCAGACCAACTTTACAAAGGTCTTACCATCGCCCTCTAAGTCCAGGTGCTCCCCACACCTCTCTCCTGGTCCACCTGAAACACCTCAGTGGATCTTTTCCCAGCCTTCCATTTCTTTGCTATTCTAATCCACCCTGCTCACCACTGAGCAGCTCATCCCGTAAAGCGCCACTTCATCACAGCCCTGCCCACGCAAACCCTCAGCCAGCGAAAGGTCGTCGTCATCTGGCTCCCATCCACCTCTCCACCACAAGTGCATTCGTTTGCCAATCTGGAACCTGCTCCAGGCACATAAGTATTCCCTGAACCTTCAAATACACCGGAAGTTTCTTTCCAACTCAAATTCTGTTTGCACTAGTACAGTGGTTTCCCAATGTCTACACAGTAGACTTGCCTAGGGAAATTTTATCAATTACAGACTTCTAGGTACTACCCAGACTTCCCTAATCAGAATCTCCTGGGGCTGGAGTATTAGCAGTTTACCAAGTTTCCTGGGTGATTTTTCTGCAGCCAGCCCAAACCACCTGAGGACCACGAAGGGGCCAAACTCTTCACTCAAGAAATGAGAAAACCAAGGTTTTGTGACCCTAAAGGGGGCTAGCCCACAGGTGTTCCAGGCTGCTAAGTTGCTTTCACCTCCTTTCCTCATAGAAGGGATACGGGGTGTATACCACGTGGTTCCATGAATAAATATCTGAAGCTGGGAGAAATCTTTTATCTATAGGGTTTTACTTAAAAGGCAAACTGACCTCCCCCCCAGAAAGAGTCAAATCTCATTTTAAAAACTTAAGAAGTCTAACTGCAGAACTTTGCCAAGGTCTAGATAATTGGGAACCTTTTAAAAATCTGTAATGTCCAGGCTACTGAGAGATTATAAAAAAACAAGCTTTGTCTATCATATACAGGTGAATTCCACAACCGGGAGTCAGAAGGCAAAGGCTGAATTCTATACAGGTGTGCAGACCCCCTGCTGCAGTCTCTAGGGGGCCTCCAACAGTCTGTTGATATTCTGCATTTCATTTCTTACCAAACTTTCATATGATCAACATCTCCACCAGGCAGAAAGCCATACATCAACCCCAGGCCTAGGAGATGCAAAGCCAACGGCCAACAGCACGCTGGCCACAGCAAGCCTATCACTCCAAAATCAGCCTCAGAACAAGTGAGCCCATGCCACTGATCCAAACTGGTTCTTGCCAGTTCGATCATGGCTGAGGAACCAATATCAGAACAGACTAAAATTTTGGAATTTGGGTGAACTGGAACCATAACTGGACCAGGGAAGATCGCTGGCTGAAACCCTGCTAGAAATTTAATCTCCCTCTTGGAAAAATGGACGGTGTATGCACTGCATAGCAACCAAATCTCCTGCCCCTTGGATTATGGGCAGAGTGGGAAACAGCGGTGCTCCGCTCTGAGACAGCAGCCAATCACACCACTGTGAGTGCACATCACTCTCCTCAGTCCTGGCAATAACCCGATGTCATGCAGCAGGATTCTGAAAGGGCTCACTGTACCTCTTCCAAATCTCCCAAACCCGGGCTTCAACTGGTAATTTCTCCTGTTGCAATTACGGTTCTGAATCACTCCAATTTAAAAAAATTCAGATCTGTTCCAGTTTTGCTTCATCAGCCTCAAGTGAACCAGTCTGAAGCCCTGGTCCATGTAGCCTCAAGGGAGTCCAAAGGATCAAATGCTCAGCCAGACAAGTTACCAAAACCCATGACCGCAAGATATCTGGAAGAGGGAAAGAGGTGGGCTTTAAGTACCTGGAGGGCAGGAGCTGGGTCTTGATTCACTTTCTTTTTCCCAGTGGCTCAGCTGAATGCCAGCAAAGGGCAGGTCCTCTACTCAACGTGTGGAATGGGCTAATGATGAACCCACCACTGTTGTGTTCCACTGGCAAAGGGGTAAGTATTTCTCCTTTGGTAAACAGAGCCACAGAGCACAGCAGTTACGTGGCACAGACTTTGGAGTCAAATCCAGGCTTTACACTTGCTCTATGTCTAACCCAGGGCACATGCTTAACCTCTCTGAGCCACAGCTTCCTCAGGGGCATAAAGGGGATAAATTCACCTAACTCACAACATTATGAAGATGAAGCGAAATAATCTGTCCAGAGTGCTAAACACAGTTACATAGTAAATGCTCAATAATGGTAGCTACTATAACAATTAGGATTAAAATTACGATTGGCTTCCCAAGTAGAGCTTCTGCTACTGTAAACAGCAGCCAATTCAACATAAGGGACCTTCCCCTCCCCTTGCCAGAGAGATGAAAACTTAAAATGAGAAAACGCTGGCTCTAGTTTAGATTATAAGCAGGTCCCATAATCTGGCTATCCGTCATCCAAAATTGTGCCACTGAAGAAACAAACAAACAAAACCGCTGTGTCATATGATATTATGTCTACCAATATTATCGCAGGGGAGAAATTAAAAATATAAAAGCTCTTGTAGGTTCCATGGCTGCCCTGGCAGAGACATCTCAGGCTGCTGGCATTGCACACCTTTAGTATCTGGTTCTCTGGTGGCCCCTACTGTAGGCCAACACAATGCTGGAGACTCCCAGGGAAAATACTGACACCGCTGCTCAGGGGCTAGAGTGGTGGAAGTAACCATCATGGGCAACTCGTCCCTGGCTACAGCAGTCACACAGCATAACGCCCTGGTAATTCCTGGGACCCACTGGAGTATGGACAATGTTCATGAAACACGTTTACTGTCACAACCAAAGGACTAGGGGTCTTTTAGTTTAGTCTAAAAGACAAGTAGTTTGACCACGACCAAAGTTTTATTCTTCTAGTTCCTTTTTCTAGCAACAGAATCGAGACATGAGTCCAATCTGAGCCTACCATCTATTTTCTCACACTCTCTAAAGCCATGTAGTAACACCACCTGCAGAGGCAACAACGTGGACAACCTCACAGGTAAGGTGATCTACAGCAGGATTCTCTTAAGACTTGTGTTTCCCACTGGATAAAGATGACCTGTGCATAAAACCACTTGCCATGGAGTCCACTCCCACTCACAGTGACCCCATGTGTCTCAGAGTAGAATTGCGCTCCACAGGGTTTTTAATGGCTTATTTTTCAGAGGTAGATAGCCAGGTCTTTTTTCCAAGGCACCTCTGGGTAGATGCAAACCTTCAACATTTGGCTAGCAGTCAAGTGCGTTAACCATTTTCACCACCCAGGGAGTCCCTTTGCCAAACCAGACTTTCACTCTAGGGCCCACCACCATCGCAATTCAAGGGCATGTAGTTCTGAGGTCTTTAGAGACTCTGTTTGCTGCTCCCCAATCCCCGACAACAGCAACAAAACTATATTAAATTTTCCAAGTGCCTCAAAGTCCTGGCCTCACTCAGTGTTTATCACACTTATGATTCTGAAGTCCTTCTCCAGGTCCCAGCGCTCTGCATTGATGATGGAGTGTTAAAATAACATCTTTTCTAACTACTGATAGCTTACACTTGGCCTGTGATCAATGCCCCCTTTGAGGTGACATAGCCCTTCCTGTATGAGTCGTGTCCATCACAAGAAGATGGCTTTAAAAAAATTCAACTGGAAATGGCTGGCTACAGAGGGAACTGCAAATCTTATATAAGATTTAGCAACGAGCCATAAAATAAATCCAGTATTGGAGAAGATGTGGAACTGGAATTCTACTACTGCTGATAGACTATAAATCAGCACAGCCACTTTGTAGAGCTGTTGGGCAGGATCTAACAAAGCTGGGCATATGCCCACCTATGACCTAGACCCTTCCCTCTTACGTATATCCATATACTCAATACAAAGAAAAACATACACGTCCACTGAAAAATGTGTATGTGGATGTTCGCAGCAGTACTATTCACAATAGTCCACAGCTGAAAGCTACCCAAATGCCCATCACCAGTAGACTGGATCAACACTTATATATTTACACATACAATGGAATACCATACAGCAGTGATCTATGACTACATACAACAGCACAGATGAATCTGACAAACATCAGATGAACAAAAAGCAACCAGACACAAGAGTGTATGTACCTTGTGATTCCATGTATATAACATACAGAACAGGCAAGACTAATTTCTGTGGTCAGAAGTCAGAATAGCAGTAACCGCAAGAAGAGGACTAACCAAAATGAAGCCCACTGCCGTTGAGTAGATTCCAACTCACAGTGACCCTACAGGACAGAGCCGAACTGCCGCAGGGTTTCCAAGCACCTGGTAGATCGAAAGTGCCTTTCTGTTGGCTAGCAGCCGTGGCTCTTAACCACTACGCCACCAGGGTTTCCAAGAAGAGGACCAGTGACTGGAAATAGCACGAGGTGGGTGGGGGTCTGCTGGGGAGCTAGGAATATTCTGCTCCTTTGATTGGGTGCTGGTTACAAAAGTGTTCAGCTTGGGAAAAACTCATGGAGTTGCACACTCAGTGTGCCCTTTTCTATCTGCATATGATACTTCCTTAAAAAGGAAAAGCCAGCCAGTAGCATCTGTTTCCTGTAATGGCCTTCAAGTGCCACCTAGTGGCACAAGCTAAACATAAACAAGGAGGACATTTTGCCTCCTAGTAACTTCAAAACTATGGCCCATTTCTAACAGCATACTCTGAGACTGGGCTGAAACAGCACCCTAGAGGAAAACTATTCACACAGTACAAAAACAGCTCTCACCAGGCACAGAGAATCCAGATACAAAGATTTGGAGGCCAGCCAGCCACCACACAGCACGCCAGGACAGTAAGCCCACTATGCCCCTCTCCTCCCAGCCCCACTTGCCAGCTGTAGTCACCAAAACCCCAAACCCAAACTCATCGTCATCGAGTCGATTCCAACTCATAGCAGCCCCATGGGAAAGCACAGAACTGCCCCCACCGAGTTTCCAAGGAGTGCCTGGGGGATTCAAAAGGCCGAGCTTCGTTTTGGTGAGCAGCGGTAGCACTTGAACCGCTGCACCACCAGGATTTCCTGCAACTGCGACGGTGGGAGTACTTCCAACCCTGAACCAGTGAGTGCTTTCAACAGGGGCTTCTCAGAGAGGAAGCTTGCCAGCATACCTACCAGGTGGCAGGTACAGGGTGCTGGGGACAGGAAGAAGCTGCAAACGAAATCCCTTCCATCCTGCCGTTTTCCCCTTTACCTTTCTTCCTCGCTTTCTAGATACACTGGAGAGACATGCCTTTAGTTGGCCTTCTCCCAGTTATACTCCAGGCCCCTCCACAGCACGCCTCTGAAGCTGCCGGCCGAATAAAGGGTTATCTATCTGCTCAGGGTTTTGCTAGAGAAGTCTGAAAGACAGTGTGTTGGTCATACACAGGCCTCAGGGAAAAACTGCCAACCACCGGCCCCGGCATCGTGATCCATTGGTCAGGAGACAGTGGACGGAAAGGCTTAACCATCTTTTCATCAATTTTTCTCCTTCCCATTTCTGTTACTGACAAAACCAGGGAATGATCCGGATTTGGCTTGCAGGAGGTCGTTCGTTGATCTTCCCATGTAGGCAGAGGACCAGTCCCTGAAAGGCCCCAGTAGTGGCAAAGAACAAGACTGTACTGTGAGGGGTTCAGTCAGCCAGTCCAGTCTACATTTGGGGCCTGGGACCACGCATTTCCAGCCATCCTGAGTCTGTTCTCCCGCCTTTACCAGCTAGCCCCTGCCTCTGTGTTGACAGGCCTGTAGACGCAATAATTAGAGTAGCTAGTTGTTGTTGAGGGCTGACTGTGTGCCAGGAACTGTTCTAAGCACTTTACAGATATTAACGCTTAAATTCATCCCAACGACCCTATGAAAGGTAATATTACCATTATTGCCATTTCACATATGATGAAACTGAGGCACAGAGAAGACAGGTAACCTGCACAAAGTCACAAGGCCAGTATGTGCCACAGGTGGTATTTGAACTCTGAAACCATGCTCTTAACTACTCTGTCAGGTTACCTCCCTCACTCCTTTCCCTGGTTGCCCTCCACTGTCCTTTCTCATTAACACAAGGGCCCACTGGGGAACCCTCCCACAATGCCCCGCTTCCACACTGATACCTCCACTGACCCACTGTGTGATGGACGTGGAGTCGATAGAGAAGAGAAATAAGGACTCAATTGCTCTGGGACCTGAAACAAATCACATCTGACCCCTTGAGAAAAAACTAGGCTATGTCATCAGTTACAGCACAGTGACCAGCTACTGCCTACAAACCTTGGCGGTCAAGCATGAGGCAATGTATCTAACGAGACACACGGAAAATGGCACCATTATACATAACAGCATGAGAGACTACAGGATGGCTGTGTTAGGCATGACTGCCATCAGAGCAGAAAGAAGGAAGAAAGAGCTACAGAGTCAAGATCATATCCTAATCTCTGCGCTCCCTAGTTCTCAGCCAAGTGTTAGCCTGCAGCATGCGCATTCCATCACCACCTGATGAACTGACAGCATCTTCCAGGGGAATGAGACTAGTCAAGCTTTATGCAATACAATAATATCATAAGCACAATATAAGAAGCAAGAAATCAGAGAAAGACGACAAGTCTCTAACAGCGTGATCTGGCTAATCAGAGAGTTCACAAAAGGACGTAGATTGCTGATAAGGATAATACAAGGACTGACAATTAAGTCTGCAAACTCATCCTAGAAAAAGTGCTACATACCTCACTGCTGAATATCACCAGTCACCTTCAAAGTACTCCTCTTGGGAAGCTATGCACTGACATCAATGCCTAGCCCACCCTTCAAAGTAATTTGAGAACTCTTTTCCTGCAATGGTCATCAGGGCCATCACTGATGTCCTGAATGTCATCAAAATGTCCTCTTTTCAATATTTCTTTTATCTTCAGGTAAAGACAAAAGTCATTGGCAGCCCAATCAGGTGAGCAGGGAGGGTGTTCCAATCCAGTTATTTGTTTACTGACTAAAAACTCTCTCACAGACGACTATACAATTAAGTTTGCGAACTTGCCACCATGTCACTGTGCACAATGGCCACTCCAGAAAGAGTTCCAAAATGTTTTGAAGGGTGGACTGGGCACCAGCACCAGTACGTAGCTTCCCAAGAGGGGTACATCGAAGGGGACCGTAAGGATATTCAGCAATGAGGTGTGTAGCACTCAGAACAATTAAGTTCGTGGACTGAATTGTCAGATCTCATCTATCAACTGAGGTGTTTACAGGTTCTGAAGACAATTCTGACTCACGCTTTCCCAGCCTGAGCAGAGAACGAAGAGCTGGGACTCAGAGGCTGGGGTCACAGTTGGACCTCTCGCATGCCATGAGGGACGACACGCAGATTCCTGAAGTTCTCTATCTGCAGGACAAGTAAACTATGGGCGGCAGAGCCTATGGCACATGGTTACGTGCATCAAATGAGCAACATTTGTAAACTGCTTAGAGCACCTGGCACATAAGCACTAGTTAAGTGCTTGCTAAATCAATAAAAGAAATGAACAATCGCAGAGCCTCTACAGTTGGTGTGCTTTTAAAAATCAATGCTGAAATGCCTACCAGATCCACGGTTAGTTTCAGTGATGTGTGGTCAATGATTTTCCTCTCTCCAAACGCTTATCATTAAATATCTTGCTCTAGACAAGCAATGTTTCCCAGCTGTCCTTTCCTAGCAGTGCTGGGCCCATCACTTATAAGCTGGGCCACTCCAAGTAGCTAGTTCCGCCTCTCCGGGCCTCACTCTTCTCTTCTGTAAAATGGTGCACAATGACAGGTGTGAAGGTGTCAGCTCTCAAGTGTTAACATTAAAAAGACTGAGACACACAGAGCAGCAAGAGAAGTATCCTCGTGGGGCCAAATCACAGACTATGAAGGCAGGCCCATGGGGTCAGGGGAATGACAGGGATGACATGCCCCTCAAAGCAGGGAGCCAGTGCCAGGCTTGCTCCCTGGAGCCCAAGGCTGAGGTGCAGCTCACCCACCTGTGAAGCTGCAAAATGTGGACAAAGCCTAAATCAGGGCTGCCTACCTGAGAGAGGAGCAGGATGCAGATAAGACACGGCGGCCTGGTCTTGGGCTAAAGGGGCCCTGGGGTGGCAAAAATGATGACACGCTGGACTACTAACCAAAAGGTAGGTGATCCAAACCCACCCAGAGGCACCTCCGAAGCCAGGTTTGGCAATCTGCTTTGAAATAGTCACAGCCTTGGAAACCCAAGGGAGCAGTTTTATTCTGCACACACAGGCTGTTGTCATGAGTTGGAATCAATGCAACAGCAGCTGACAACAACTTTGGCTAGGCCGCTGTTAGGGATTAAATTGTGTCCCCCCAAAATACACACTGTAAACCCTAACACCCGTACCTATAGGATTGCTATGAGTTGGAATCAACTCTATGGCAGTGGGGTTTTGTTGCTGTTGTTATACCGGTAGTTAGAAACCCTGGTGCCATAGTGGTTAAGAGCTATGGCTGCTAACCAAAAGGTCAGCAGTTTTGATCTACCAGCCGCTCCTCAGAAACCCTGTAAGGCAGCTCTGCTCTGTCCTACAGGGGTGTTATGAGTCAGAATCAACTCAACAGCAGTGGGTTTATCCCCATAGTTGGAACCCTGGTAGCACAGTTGTTAAGAGCCTGCCTATAAACCACAAAGATCAGCAGTTTGTATTAACCGGTCACTCCCTGGAAACTATGTGGGGCAGCTCTACTCTGTCCTATAGAGTCACTGTGAATCAGAATAGACTCAATGGCAACAGGTTTTTTTTTTTTTTAATACCTGTGGTTATAATCCCATTTGAGAACAGTTTTGCTATGTTAATGAGGCAATGTTACTGTAGGGTATGTCTTCAGTCAATCTCTTTTGAGCGATAGAAGAGCATTAAGCAAGCAAGCACAAATGGAGCAGAACATACACATCACATAACTGCTAAGGAACCTACGAATAGAAGCTAAAAAGAGACAAGAACCTTGCCCCAGAGCAGAGACAGAAAAAAGCAACAAGAACCTTCTCCCAGTGCAGAGACAGAAAGCATTCCCCTGGAGACGGTGACCTAAATTCAGACTTCTAGTATTCTAAACTGTGAGAAAATAATTTTCTGTTTATTAAAGCCACCCTCTTGTGGTAGTTCTGTCACAGCAGCACTAGAACTAACACCGCCACCATCTGTTGTAATCTACGATTCCTGACATCAGCACTGGATGGAAGTGCTAAGCCTCCAGGATGAGAACTGGTTCTAGACTAGACGTCCCATGGGTACACAGCCATGGAGTATAGTTAGTAGAGTCACTAACCTGCTAGAACGGGAGGAGCTCAGATGAATGAAAATGAAACTTAAGCTTCAACTCAAAATAAGTCTGCAAAACAAAATTCCAAAAAGCATGGAGGAGAAAACCTAACACTAAAAATAGCCAAAATGAGAGAAACCGATAAACTCACTCCTGACAAAAAATGAAAACAGAGCAAGTTGACAAAATATTAATATTAGTGTTTGTAATTCACAAACTTAAAAGCAGGAAACACATCCACTGAACGAACAGACAAGTAGGAAACTAAGAAGTGAAACAAGAATAGATCAGTATTAAAGAAGAATGCAACTGAAGAGTAGTCATCAAAGTTTAAAAACAAAGTAGGAAAAACTGAGTCTCTATACGGTTGTACAGAGAATCATTAATCTGGAAAGAAGACGTGACCCATGGCCAACCCAAAGAAATCAAGAGATCAAAAGACAAAGAAGCCATTATGAGAAACACAAGATAGATTGACAGATCTACCTAGAAATATAGCTAACTGACACTGAAGAAGAAAACTGAAAAACGAAGTGGAGAAGCAAGCCCTGTAGACATGTGACTAAAGAGTGTTCTAAAGTGAAAGACACAATTTTCCAAATGGGAAGTGAACTCGTATTGCCTGGAATTAAAAAAAATAAAACTCTATACCTAGACACATTACAGTGAAATCGAAAAACTAACTCTAAAGGAACCAAATATAGACTGAGAGCAGAGTTCTCAGCAGCAGTAACGATAAATGCCAAAAGATGAAGTTCATATCCAGCTTGACTGCCCCTTTCCCAGCCCTTTGGCTAGGGTACAGGTCTTCCTTCAGGCTTTTTCTGTCTGTTTATCTGGTGGCAGTTCCAGGTTGCAGGCTTCTTTAGGGCCCACTCTAGGACACATGAGAGATCAAAGGAAAGCCCAGGGAGCTTACCGCGGTGTCATTTCTCAACTCCTGAAGTCCCCAGGCAGTCTACTTCCGTTTTCCACACTGCAAATTCTCTTTCCATCACATGGTGTTCAGTTGTGCACTGCAGGGAAACCCTGGTGGCACAGTGGTAAGTGCTGCATCTGCTAACCAAAAGGTGTGCAATTCAAATCCACCAGGCGCCCCTTGGAAACGCTATGGGGCAGTTCTATTCCATCTATAGGGTCGCTAATGAGTCAGAACTGACTCAACAGCAGTGGGTTTGGTTTTTTTGTGGTTCTGCAGGGAGAAGCAGGGGAGAAAGAGTCTGTACTGTCTTGCTCCCTCAATTGTATTTTATGTTTTTTCACTTGCATTTGCAATACAATTTTTACTGGACAGCTGAAAATAAAACAGAATCAGAGATCTTTGTACCTGAAGGATCTATCTAGTCTTACCGACTCATTTTATAGAGGAGGCAACAGGTCTGTGGGACTAATTCTTTACTCCCCATAAAGCCACAGAGCTACACAGGAGCAGAGCTAACAATAAAACCACAGACACACACATTCATACCACTATATTCTGCAGAGTGCAAAACAGCTTTCAAGATGTTCTTTCATTATCCCAGGAGATAAAGTAAAATCCTTCAGCATTATCTTTGCGTCTCTTAATCACTGACATATCTGTTAGTGTTCTGTTATTTTCAGCTAATGGCCTGTAAGATGCAAGACTGTTAACACTTTGAAAGAAAAAGAAGGTGGCATCTTAGGTGATAATATGTTTGTAAATTCACTTCTGGATGATCACTGAATTTGTAATACATACATAAATAGAAAAATACCACTTGACACATATTAAATTTATATTTGGATGAGTAAAAATTAGGATGTTGTATACATTCTTGAAAGCTCCAAAATATGCTCTAGGTACACAGACAGTAGATTAAAGTGATTCAGTGATTTATGTATATTGTATAAGGTCACCAGAGCATATTACAGCAAAAGATCTCATGAAATTTGATGCATGTCCACTGAGCTTTAACTTGATATACAAAAAGTTATGAAATTTTAGAAGCAGTGACATTTCTATATTTACAGTTAGAGAATATTTCTTGCTCTTTTCTTCTACCTGTTTGAAAGTTGCTAATGAGCTAAAATTACATTTCAATTCTAAAAAATTGATTCATACCACATCACCCATACAAGTATGGCTAGTATTAGAAAAATGGAAGATGCCAAGTATTGGTGAGGAGATGGAAAACTTGGAACCCTCATCCATTGCTGGTGTGACTGTAAAATGGTACAGCAGCTGTGGAAAATGGTTTGACAGGTGAATACAGACTGACCATATATATATATATATAAAACTCTCTACCATCAAGTCCTCTGACTCATAGTGATGCTGTAGGTCAGAGAAGAACTTCCCACAGAGTTTCCATACATACATATATACATATATATATAAATCAAACCCACCGCTGTTGGGTCAATTTCAACTCATAGTGACACTACAGGACAGAGTAGAACTTCCCCATAGAGTTTCCAAGGAGCACTTGGTGGATTCAAAATGCTGACCTTTTGGCTAGCAGATGCAGCTCTTAACCACATGCCACTAGGGTTTCCAAAGTGACTATATATGACCTACCAATTCCACTCCTAGGCATAGACCCCTAAGAATTGAAAAGCAGTGACTCAAAAAGATGCCTGTGCATCAGCGTTCACTGCAGTATTATTCACAATAGCCAAAAGGCAAAAACAACTCAACAAATTACTGGTTAAACACAATGTGGGGCGTGCATGCAATGGACTATTAAAGAGACAGGAAGTCCTGACACATGCTATGACATCAATCTTGAAAACATGCTAAGTCAAATCAGACAGGCACCAAAACAACAAATCCTGTCCCACTTGCATGAAATATCTAAAATGCACAGAGACTAAAGTTTAGTGATGGTTCCTGGGGTAGGGGGGTGGGGAGGACACTGGGAGCTATTACTTGAGGGGACTGAATGACTGCTTAGAGGAATACAAAACATTTAAAACAGACAGTGGTGATGGAAGCACAACACGGTGAATGTAATTAATGCCACTGAATTCTTCACTTAATGATGGTTAAAATGGCAAATGTTCTACCACAATTTAAAGAAAATGGATTCAGTATGTACATTATCATTTAATAAACTTTACATTTAAAAAATAGCTTCGGCTAGCGAATAGTGAGTTTCTGTTTATGCTGATGGAAAAGCTGGCAACAGTTACGACGACGGCTGCACAATACAACTAATGTACGTGATACCACTAAACTGGAAAAGTGAACAACTGCCTTGAAACCACAAAAACAACTGATTAGATAACCTATAAGAGATCTAAATGACCTAATCACAATGCCCCCTATCTCCCAAAAAAAAGAGTTCTGAAAATTTAGTTTCTTCCATAAGAATTTACTGTATCATCAACTATATATAACTTGCGGAAAGAACACATGAAATGACAGAATATTAATTAAGAAGATAGAGTACTAAGAAAAATGGGTAAGGTATTTAATACTGCCTTCTGAGTAAAATGAGAGTCATATTTTACAACAAATCTTGCCTAAGAAATCTTACTTGGCACTAGAGCAGCATGGTCTGCTGGGCTGTGTCTAGCCTCAGGGACCAGATTCTTGCAATAGGACAAGGGTGGATGAGACGTCTGCCAAGTGGACCAGGGATGGTCAAGTCTCCTTTCGAGGCTGACTGTGTCCATTGCTAGTCTTTCAAATGGTGCACAGAGGATCAGTGACCAATACAAAGTGACCAGTCCTTCCGGCAGGTCCTTCTCATATGACCCTGCTGACATCAGTCACCCCAAAAGCTTGAGATTCCCAGGCCATTCCTCATGGTCTGTGCTCTCATCCAGCACTCCTCAATTTGACCTTGAGCTTCCAACCCCTCATCAACTGAGCAAGCCCTCCTACTGTGTCCTAGAACTCATGGTCCAGCATCCATTAAGTTTCCTCTACTCTCAATCCCTTCTCTGACCAGGCCCTCATCCCGCCCTGATCCAGTGGTCCTCAACCCTGACTGCACTTCAAAATTCCTGGGGAACTTTTAAAAATCCCCAGCCCTCAGTCTTATAAGCTAGCACGCTGCCATCTGAGGTATACCAAATGGCCCCAACTCAGCCAGAACAGCCAGCCACCAAGAACAACAAAGACATGAGGGAAAAAGAGCCCAGGAGACAGAAAGACCCATGTGAATGGGTGAGTGTGTCAACATGTGATCAGAAGAACCATATGGTACCCGGCCACCAGCAAACACAGCTGTGATGGGGCGCACAGTGTCGAGTTCCAGTGGCAACATGAGAAAAAGAGGGGTGTACCTTGAGAACTCCACTAAAAGACCACAATTGATGGTCCAGCAGCCGGAGGGTTCCCCTGGGAGCATGGCCCCTAGACCTGCTGCTGCCCCTGACCAGAAAGCATTTACTGAGATCAACTCTTTGGACAGGAATGGACTGGACTCAGGGACACAAAGTGAACATATGGTGTGTGTACTTTGTGGTTCTAGGCATCTACAGGATGCTGTCCTACTGGTCTCTTACTAGAAGGAAGAGGAGAGGCTGGAGAAGAGGGGGCAGGAGATTGTTAAGAGGATACGACACATACAGAATGAAAAGGAGCAGTGTGCTGTCACTGAGCAAGGGGAGCAAAGGAGCTGCAGATACGCGGGCATGCAAATTTAAATTGCACTGTATACTTCCACTTCATTACACACACACACACAAAAATACCCAGCCCTCACCTCACACCACAGTCTCCGGGAGTGGGACCCAGGTAACAGAATTTTTCACACTCTCTCATATGGTTCCACTGTGCAGCCAAAATTGAGAACCTCTGGTCTAACGGCTCCTAAGGAGACTGCTGCCCAGAGAGGCCCTGGTGGCTCTGCTGGGACTAATGGTGAGGAGGCGGCTTATTCCTCACGGGCCACCTCCAGAACACAAAAACTCTCTACCCTCAACTCTGTGCGCTCACCGAATCTCTGGCATTCCCTCAGACACACTACCGTCTCTTTCACACCTGTTTATGCACATTTGGTTTTCCTTCTATGCTCAAGAACTGACTCTCTCAGCATCTCTACAGAAAAATTTTCTTGTTTATTTGAAGTTCATTTCCATTTTCATTCCTCTGTCTCTCTAAGCTTAAACATACAATGAAAATTTTTCTTTTGTAGTACCTTAATAGAAAGTAATGGTATAAGCAGGCAAATTCTGAGTACATCAGTCTCCTGAGAGCTGCTCCAATTCATCAAGTGTGGTGCTAATATAAAACTTAAGATACACCTTTGTACCCCTCAAAAATGTTTTCTTTATTAGACATAATTACACTGAAGCTTAGCTGTATCACAGATTGCCTAAAAAAGTTGGTGCAAGAGCAATCCTATTACAAGGATGTAGCTACTGAAGTACCCAACATGTCTTTCACGGCAACTGACCTACAGAACCACCGACAACTCTGTAGATGGCACTGTATTCTGTGTACGTGCACACAAACAGTGAGCTAGTAAGTTTAAATCTCACTGTAGCACTACTCCAGATGAAATCATTTAACTGCTTTCTTAGTCACTTATCCTATGAATCTGTCCTTTAAAAAAAAAAGGCATCACCGCTTCTGAGCTGAACCACAGTATCATGGTCTGGTCTGTAACCTTCCCATGGGAAATGTGGTACCCAGACCACCTGATTCTTTAGGTATTCACTTGGTCCGTCTTGATCTTACCTACCATAGGAAAAATAAAAAAGTTCTGTTTCTTTGAATGTGTTCCTTTCCTAACTCCGGGGCCCCATCTGTATAACTGAAGCCAGATGTTCACATTGTAGTGGTGCCTGGTCAAAGCAGGAGGCAGCGCAACTGTATTTTATGCTGAAAATCTATACCTCATCTCTCTCAACTTGATAAAAGGAGAGGATAGTTCTTGTCAATGTAGAAAGGACCTCTATATACCTTACATACCTATCTACAGATGTCCAAACTCATTTCTCTTACATATATTACTTAAAAGCTGAAAATACATCATGGACTGGCCACATAGTTTTTTAAACAGTGCTGCTTATCAGGGATCAAAATGTCTTCTTATTTATTGCAATCTAGTTTTGCCCACTTATCAGATTATCAATATGAAAAATTTAAACCCAAAAATAATCCCAAAGCTTTATTTTAGTCTCTTCTCAGAGCCAGTAATAAGTATTATGAGTTTAATGATATCAGTTTTTTGTTTCTCCCAGATCTCCTGGGGATGATGCATTTCAACTTTCATTTATATATATGTATGTGTGTGTGTGTATATAGAGATATATTTCTCATGTCAATAGGTACCAGACATTAAAAAAAAATTTCTACACAGAGCAAAAGAGGAACTCTGAGTGTTGAAATACTCCCTAACTGTACTTGCTGTGAAGTGTTAAAATGACTTCATGAGAAAGTAAACAAGAAGGAACAGAACAGCAAGGAAGGAAAAGCAAACCGAAAACCTGATGACGTGAAAGCCCAGCCTGGTCTGCAGTCACTTTTCCTGTTCATGTTCTAAAAGAAACCACTGGCATATAATAAGAAATTTAACTTTAATCACAGAATACAGAAATCAAAAGACAGATGAGAGAGGTTAGCAAAAGTTCTTACAAATATCTTAAGGCTGGTGAATAATCATGTTTCCTAATCACTAAACCAGAAACCCTGGTGGCGTAGTGGTTAAGAGCTATGTCTGCTAGCCAAAAGGTCGGCAGTTCAAGTCCACCAGGCACTCCCAGGTCTACCCTGCCCTATAAGGTCAACATGAGTCAGAACTGACTCAATGGCAGTGGGTTTAATCACTAAATCCTTGGGATAGTAGTAGGTATTTAATACATAAAAAGGTGGATGGCCACCCAAGCCAGTAAATTCCCAGATTTATTAATCTTCACCAGTTTTCTTCATTGCAGGACTTTAGAGACTTTAAAAAAATATATTACTCTTGAGTTGATTCCAACTCAGAGTGACCCTACTGGACAGAGAAGAACTGCCCCACAGGGTTTCTATGGTGCAGCTGGTGGGTTCAGACATCTCGGTTAGCAGCCAACCTCTTAACCACTGTGCCATCAGGACTTCTTGAGCCTTTAGGGAGCTAATATACACTTTGCATCTGGGTGAGGGACTGGTGAGATACAGGGAAAGCATTCTGCAAATTCATCTTACACACAAAAGAAGTCCTGGTCCAGACAGCTTCATTAGAGAATTCCACCAAACTTAGAGTAAGAGTTAACACCACTGTTGCTAAGGTATTTCACAGCACAGTAAAGGATAGAACACTCCCAAATTCATTCTATGAAGCCAGCATCACCCTGATACCAAAACAGAGCAAAGACAGCACAAAAAAAGGAAAATTACAGACTAGTAATGCTCATGGACTTAGATGCAAAACTCAACAAAATTCTAGCCAACAGAATTCAACAACATACTAACAAAATTATTCACCATGACCAAGCAGAATTCATACCAGGGAAGGTTCAACATTAGAGAAACAATGTAGTCAGCAACATAAATAAAAGACAAAAACCACCTGATTTTATCAATCAATGCAGAAGAGGCATTTGACAAAGCCCAACACCAATTCATGTTAAAAACTCTCAGCAACACATGAATAGAAGGGAAATTCCTCAACATAATAAGGGGCATCTATGCAAATCCAACAGCAACATCGCTCCAAATGGACAGAAACTGAAAGAATTCTCCCTGAGAATGGGAACCAGACAAGGATGCCTACTGTCACCACTTTTATTCAACATAGTACTAGAGGTTCTAGCCAGAGCAATCAGACAAGATAATAAGGGGCATCCACATTGGTAATGAAGAAGTAAAGGTATCTGTATTTGCAGACAGTATGATCTTTTACACAGAACACCCTACAGAATCCACACACACACACACACACACACACACACAAGTGACTGGAAAAGACTTCAGCAAAGTATCACAATACAAGATAAACATACATAAGTCAATTGGATTCCTTTACATACACAGAGAGACCATCAAACAGGAAATGACCAAATTATTACCACTTACAATAGTTTCCAAGAAGATAAAATACTTACAAAGAAATCTAATGAGATGTAAAGGACGTATACAAAGAAAATTACAAGACTCTATTACAAGAAACCAAAAGAGACCTACGTAAGAAATCTACCTTGCTCAAGGATAGGAAGACTTAACATAGTGAAAATATCTACTCTACCCAAGGCAATCTATTCAAATGATCCCAATATAAATTCCAGTGGCATTTTCAATGAGATGGACAAACATAAAACCAACTTCATATGGAAAAGGAAGAAGCCCTGAATAAGCAAAGCATTACTGAAGAAAAAGAACAAAGTGAGAGGCCTCACATTATCTGATTTTAGGACCTATTTCACTGCCAGAGTAGTCAAGACAGCCTGTTACTGGTAACAAAAAACAGATACATATAGATCAATGGAACAGAACAGATAATCCAGAGATAACAGCATTCACTCATGAGCAGCTGACATTTGACAAAGGCCCAAAGTTCATGAACTGGGGCAAAAACAAGCCCCTCCAAATGGTGTTGGCAAAACTGAATATCCAACTGCAAAAAAATTGAAATAAGACCCGTATCTCACACCATGCACAAAAACTAACTCAAAATGGATCAAAGACCTAAATACAAAATATAAAACAATAAAGATCATGCAAGAAGAAATAGAGACAATGCTGGGAGCCCTAATACATGGCATAAACAGACTACAATTACTAACAATGCACAAACACCAGAAGAGAAAATGGTTAACCGAGAATTCCTAAGAATCAAACACTTATGCTCATCCAAAGACTTTAACAAAAGAGTAAAAAGACTACCTACAGACTGGGGAAAAAAATTAGCAACCAGAAATCTGATTGGTGTCTAATCTCCATAACCTACAATGTACTGCAAAATCTCAACAAGAAAAAGACAAACAATGCAATTAAAAATTGGGCAAAGGATATGAATAGGCACTTCACCAAAGACAGCCAGGCAGCTAAAAGGTGCATGACGAAATGCTCACAATCATTAGGCATCAGAGGAATCCAAATCAAAACTACAATGAGATACCGTCTCACTGCAACAAGGCTGGCATTAATCCAAAACACAAAACAATAAATGGTGGAGAGGTTGGAATTCTTATAAACTGCTGATAGGAACGTAAGATGGTATAAGCACTTAGGAAATCAATTTGGTGCTTTCTTAAAAAGCTAGAAACAGAAATAGCGTATGATTCAGCAATCCCACTGCTAGAGAAATAAGGGCTGTCACACAGACAGGTACATGCACACCAATGTTTATCACAGCACTGTCCACAATAGCAAAAAAAATGGAATCCACCTGGTGCCCATCAACAGACAAGTAGATAAACAAACTATGGTATATTCACACAATGGAACAGTATGCAATGATAAAGAACAATGATAATCTTAGACAATATCTTGTAACATGGAGTCATCTGGAAGATATTATGCTGAGTGAAATTAGTCACAACAGGACAAATATTGTATGAGACCACTATTATAAAGACTCAAGAAAATGGTTTGAGCACTGAAGAAAATAACCGTTCATGGTCACAAGGGAGGCGAGGTATATTCAGAGATTAAATACTAGATAAGATTTGGATTAAGGAAGTGAAAGCACACAACAGAAGGGAGATTAACACTTCTGGATTACACCAAAAGCTCAGAGGTTTCCTAAATACAACCCAACATTTTGAAGGACAGAGTGGCAGCAGTCTGGGGACTATGCTTTCAGCCTACGTGGATTCCATCTTTTTGCTATTGTGGACAGTGCTGCAATAAACGTTGGTGCACATGTGTACCTATTTGTGTGACGGCCTGTATTTCTTGCAGCAGGATTGCTGGATCATACGGTATTAGCTAAACTAAGGATTTTTTTTTTTAAAGAAAATGTTCTACAAGCCATTTTGGTGAGTGGCATCTGGGGTCTTAAAAGTTAGCAAACAGCCATCTAAGTAGCATAAATCAGTCTCAACCCCCCCCCCAGAGCAGAGGAGAATGAAGGATAGCAAAGACATAAGGAAAATACAAGGACAAGAGACAGAAAGGGCCACGTGATCCACAGACTACATCATGAGACCAGAAGTACTAGTTGGTGCCTGGCCACCATCAACGATTGCTCTGACAGGGAACACAATGAAGAGTCCTTAATGTAGTGGGAAAACATGGGATACAAAATTCTAACTGCACTAAAAAGACCAGACTTGATGGTATGGCATCCTGGGGGATCCCTTGAGGACATGGCCCCCAGACTCTCTGCTAGCCCAGAGCTGAAACCGGTACCGAAGCCAACTCTCCAAACAAAGACTGGACTGAAGACAGTATGATGCTGGGGAAGTGTGTGCTTCTTGGCGGAAATATATACATGAGGCTGTCAGAGCGGCTCCTCTCTAGAGGTGAGACGGGAGGGTGGAGACAAGGGGACAGGAGCTGGTTGAACGAATACTACAGGCTGTACAAGGTGGAGGGGAGGAGGGCGCTGTCACAGGGTGGGGACAGCAGCCAGAGTTGCACAAAGGTGCGTCTGTGGGGTTTTATATGGGAAATTGACTTGGATTTTAAGCTCTCACTTAAAGCACAATAAAATTTTTTTATAAATGTTTCTTACACACTGACATCTCTCAGAAGTCTGTGTTCTCACAAGTAGTTTGGAAGAGTAGAACAGATAGGTGTCCCATACAAGCGGGTTAGGTGAGATTCTTTAGCAATTATCAGGAGTTTGACACAGGCAGCACAAGGACCTGGTATGTTAAGGCTGTGCGTCTGGCTTACAAAGCAGAAGGAGAGGGTAAACGGGATGGGATGGGAGGGGATGGGGGGATGGGGTGGGGGCTCCCGCCTGCGACCCTTACACACCTGCTCTGGTAGTCGGAAATCCCCGTAGGACTGCACTGCAGGCTTGGGCTGAGTGCCCAGCTCGCTGTTTACACTGTGCTGGGAAACCTGGAAGACAAAAACGCAGACCCATTTACAAACAGCGACCAGAGAAGGCCTAGGCCCCCTGTCAGACCCTCCTGTCACTAAGCCCAGAGCAGGCAGGAAGCCCCCGGCGCGGCCGAGATGAGGGCTGCTGATAGCCGCGGCTTTGCGCTTCGCCCCCAGGAACTGACTACCGTAATTGGCGCAGCAGCAGAAAGATAAGGCTGTGGCTCACAAAAGCCCTTTCAGACAGGCCTTCTATGCATTCAGCCCGGTAGCTCCCCAGCCCCCCAGCTGAATGAAACCAGCCGCTGGTAGGTAAGTGCCCCCAGAATGCCACCTCCTTCTCTTGTGACAAAGTCCAGGCCCGCTGTCAGTGCAAAGTAGGAGCCTGATCTCATCTTCCTGTTGGTTAGTGCAGTGGAGGTGATTCAAACTCACGGAAGCCCCGTGCGTGCAGAATAGGACTGCTCCACAGGGGTTTCAAGGCTGTGACCTTTCAAAAGCAGATGCCAGGCTTGTCTTCCGAGGTGCCTCTGGGTGGGTTTGAACTGCCAACCTTTGACCTAGTCATCAAGCACATAACTGTTTGTACCAAGCACCCAAGGACTCCACTCATCTCATTTAGAGCTTCCTTAACGGGAGGCGATGGTGAACTCAGTGTGCTCTGAGATGCGTCCTGGGGAAAGGTACGCTCTGGGCGACTCAGAGCCATGTGGGAGAACCTGAGGCTGGCCCCGAGCCAGAGGGAGATCGATGAAGACGGAATTTGCTTAGCAGTCATTAACGGAAGTGGGGCTCCGGAGCACCATGTACCCTCAGCAGTCATTAATGGAACGGGGGTCCAGAGCACCATGTACCCCCTCCACAGCTCTGCTGCCTGATGCTCACTGACAGCTCACAGAAAGTGTTGATGAATCAGGCCATAGCAGCACATGTACATAAGGCAGATTTAATTTACAGGCAAAACACAAACGTTAGTGACACATTCTCCTGCTCCTGTTGCTTCAGCACGTCGTTCTGATGGGAACGGAGAAGACATCATGGGTCACAACTCATGACCCTAGGCTGCTGACCATTTCTTTTCAGTTCCTGCAAAACTACAACTGCTAAAAGGCTGATGAAAATACAGGCGCACAGGCTGCACGTACTATGCAGGAAAACAACCACCTCCGCCCCTAAATGGAGAAGCAACCCCTTTTTCTACTCCTGTGCACTCCAACTGTACACAACCCTAAAGAGCCACCGGTGAACTCACACCAGGGAATGCACACGCACTGGTTTGGTGGCTCACTGAGGACACCTGACTTGCCCACGTGAGGCCGGTGGGATGAGGAGAAAGGCAGCCCCTCTGCTCTCGCCACCCAGACGACCTTCTGTGATAGTCCACTCCTCCAGAGACACACAGTGGTCAGACAACTTCCCTACCGTGACACAGTCCACCAAAATCCAATCTGTGTCCTACCTGTGACGGACAGGGTCTTGGAGGGAGCGCAGGTGGCTGGGGCAACGATCCTGCCTTGACAGCTGAGAAAGAAAAACCGAAGGCTGTTAAGGACCACCAAAAATAAAAACAAAACAAAAACCCTTCCACTTGTTAATTAGGAATAATGATAGCGTTTAACACATTTAAGGTTTGAAAACCCACCTGAAGGCTTTATTTTTTTTTTATTTATTTAACATGACTGAGTGAAAATGTACATTCACGTATAAATTTACATGCCCACCTATATGCAGCTTCCACTGCTCTCCCTGTCCGGTGACTGCACACTATTCCTCTCTGCTCCATACATGTCTCATCCTCCCAACAACCTCCTTTCCCCTCCTCTCCATCCACTCCCCTTCCTCCAGCCAGAGGTCAGCAAGATGATATCCTATAGATGTATAGAACAATAAAGTGCTTCCAATATATGGTTACTCTGCATTGCCAAGTCCATTCCATTCCTGTCCAAAGAGTGGACCTTTGTTATAATTTATGGGCACGGGCAGCATCAGGGCCGGGGGCCACGCTCTCAGAGGAACCCCAAAACTGCTGGACCATCAATTGAGGTCTTTTAGTGGAGATCTCAGGATGCACCCCTTTTTATTCTTGTGTTGCCAGTGAGACTCCTCTCTGTGAGCTCCATCGTGGCTATCACTGGTGGTGGCCGGGCACCATCCGGTTCTTGTGGTCCCAAGTCAATGTAGGCACCCACTCTTGTGGGTCTCTCTGTCTTCTCAGTTGTCTTTACCACATGTCATTTTGGTCCTCAGTGAGCATCCGTTCCTGCTGAGTTGGGACCATTGGCTGTGTCCTCGGATGGCAGCTTGGCAGCTTTTAAGACCCCAGACACCACTCACCAATGTAGGGTGCAGAGAGCTCTCTTAGCAAAACGCTAGTTGTGCCAATTGGCCTGGAATTCACCTAAGAGCATGGTCCCCCGCCCCCCGCCCCAGCTACTCTATCCTTGCAGTATTGAGTTAAGATGGAAGGAGTACTCAAGTTATGCTGAAGTCCACTTAATGTTGTTCTTGTTCCTAATGTGTGCTGTCACCGCTTTCTCCCAACTAGATTTCTAGTAACTATCTAAACTAAACCCCTCCCCCCCTCCCTCTCCCTCCCTCCCCTCCCTTGCAGCTGTGAAAGAGTCTTTTCTTCTATACACAAGTCTGTTTTTGAGGTCTTATTGTAGAGGTCTCATACAGTATTTGTCCCTTTGTCGCTGACTACTTTCACTCAACATAATGTCTTCCAGTTGAAACCAGGTTAGGAGATGTTTCCTGGAATCATCGTTATTCTTTATCATTGCGTAGTGCTCCATTGAGCATATGTACCATAGTTTACCTATCCATTCTTCTGTTGTTGGGCATCTGGGTTGATTCCATCTTTTTGCTATCGTGGACTGTGCTGCAGTAAACATTCTTGTGCATGTGTCTGAAGGCTTTATTTAAAAAAATAAAAGGGTAAATGCTATTTCTAACCTCATTGCCATTTTCATTAAATGCCATGTCTGCTAACCAAAAGGTTGCCAGGTGTTTCTTGTAAACTCTGGAGGTAGTGCTACTCTCATCTCCAGGGTCGCTAGGAATCGGAATCGGCTCAACGGGAGTGGGTTTCGTTTTTTGGGTCAACCCAAGTATTACACAAGCTGTTATGATTAAGATGCTGTAAAGGAGTAAGGAAAAGGCATCCTTTGATCAAAAGACTGGAACCCAGCATGGGTAAAAGAGTCAACTCCTCATTACCGTGATGGTAATTCCTTAGTTTTGAATAATCTCAGCACTTGGGCTTCTCTTCTCCTTCCTGTGCTCTCAGCCGTTACACTGCTCATCAGCTCAGGGAGCAGGCTGCAGAAAGCAAGGAAGCCAGACCCCAAATGGAGCAGCTCTGCCACCTCGTGATGCCCTGCGTGAAGATCTGGCACCAGTTGGGGAGGCCGCAACCAAGGGGAGAAAATGACAGGCAGAGAATCTTCAAGGATCTCCATTTCCTTTCCTCTCTCTGAGCCCTGTTATCAGGGATAATTACACTGGCTGCCAAAAATATCTGGCCCTATTTAAAAGATGCTTTTGAAAGAAAGTTTCGGTCTCATTTTTGTTTCTCAATTTCATGAAATACAGAGAAAGTTCGAACTAAGCCAAGAATGTCTGAATTGTAACTTAACAATGAAAATAAACAGATGTTACAAAATTAGGAATAAAGCTCATGGTCACATATAAGAAGTTTAACATCACAAACTGGCAAGCTGAACCACATTCTTCACACACTCCTTAGAAAAACACATCATGCTCTATGTAACTATATGTAGTTTATGTGCAAATCTGTAATGTATGTGCTAGTATTTGTACAATTTTCTGGGCCTTAAAAGTAGCAATGTACCAAGAACACAAAGATTTGACAAATCACCTTTAATTACCTCTAGCTGGATCAGACAAGCTAGAAGACGGAGTCCAGCACTTCCCACAAATGTTACACTGGGTAATGCCACACGGATTTCCATTCCACAGATACAGTGCAACCACGAGGGCCCATCTACGATCTCTCTCAAAATTTATAAGATACACAACCCCCCCTGAAAAAAATCCATTGCCATCGAGTCGATTCCAATTCAGAGAGCCTACAGGACCGAGCAGGACTACCCACAGAGTTTCCAAAGAGCACCTGGTGGATTCAAACTGCCAACCTTTTCGTTAGCAGCCATAGCACGTAACCACTAGTCACCACCAAGGTTTCCACAGATGCACCAGTGGGTCAAAACTCCAGGGGTGGTGAAGCCCTGAACAGCCATTAATAACAGAGCAGAGAGCAGGAGAGTGCGGTGAATGCCTTTAAGAATTGCCCATTTCAGGCTCCCTACTCTGTAGGACCTTACAGACTGGCCTATAAATTACCAGTTACTGTAAAACAAAATGAAACAAACAAATACATGCCTGCTTTCAGGGGAAAAGACAAGCAATTGCACCAGAAGACAGTTTGTGTTAAAATAAACTATTATTTACAAAAGACAAGTACACAACAAATGGCAAGCCATTTAATTTACACAATCACTGACTTCTGCTTCTGGCCAAGCCAGGATGGTAGAGATCTGCTTCGCCCTTCCATTTGAAACAAATGAAAACAGACAAAATATATCAAACAGTAACTTTCAAGACACTAGAACAAAGCATACAAAACAGTAGTTTTCAAAACACTAGGAAACCAGGCAACAAAAGATACTGATCCTAAGAGAAAGCAATAAACGAGGCAAGTCTTGTGACTATCCCACTTGACTGCTTAGACAGTTTCTAGAAATAGGCCCTGGAGCCAGAGTCATGTCTGACCTTTTCTTTTTTTGATATTTTATTTTTTCAAAAAGACAAGTGCCTTATTTTGGCAAAAGATGTTGTATGAGTCTGTTTCTGGAAATATTTTAGGATAAAATCATATCTAAATTATGACGGCAATGCAAGAGGCTGCAACTACCATGGTTCCTCAAACACCGAAAAGAATTGAAAATGGACCCAAACAGATACATGTACACCAACGTTCAGAGGAGCATTAGTCGCAATATCCAAAAGGTAGAAATAACCCAAGTGTCCATCAAGAGATGACAAGGGAAACAAAACGTGTACATGCAATTGAATATTAAAAAACCAGGGCCGTAGAGTTGATTCTGACTCATAATGACCCTAAAGGTCAGAGCAGAATTGCCCCGTAGAGTTTCCAAGGAGCACCTGGTAGATTCGAACTGCCAGCCTTTTGGTTAGCAGCAGTAGCACTTAACCACTATGCCACCAGGGTTTTACTCAGCCATAAAGTGAAACAGAGCACTGTCATTAGCCACTAAAACTAATGCTGTGCATGTGAATACTTAATCACATAGAATGACATTAATTATATTTTAAGGAAAAAAATCATGATATAGTATATGCAATATCACAACCATTTATAATAAAAATATGGATCATATTTGCCAAGATGTTGACAGGGTTTATTGCTAGATACTGGAATTTTTCTTCACTTCACTTGCATGTATTACGTAACACTGTCACTAAGATATTATAAACACTTGCTAAAGTAAGCAACACATAAAATTTTTTCAAGTTAAAAAATTATACCACCTATAGATGCTGCTAACTCTTGTTTTGTTTCTTCCTTTTTTTTTTTTGCTTTGTTTACCTGGCTAGAACCATGCACTGTAACGCTGGATGCAAATGGTGACCGTAAGTGGAAAGTTTTTGCTACTTCACCATCAAGTGTAATGTTTCCTATAGATCTGTTAGGTGCCCTTCATCAGCTTAAGGAAGTTTCCATCTATTCTTATTTTGAGACTTGTTTTTTCATGATACTTTGTTGTTGAATTTTAACAAAAGCTGCACCTCCATTTACTGAGATGATGGCATGATTTTTTCTTTTAATCTGCTAACATGGAAGATTACTTCATAGACTATCTAATATTAAAACACCCTTACAGACCTAGGGTAATCCCACCTTGCACAAGTTTTTCAATCTGCTAGATTTAGTTGGCTATTATTTTGTTTGAGATCTTTACAACTATAGTCATGAGTAAAACTGACAAACTATTTTCATTTCTCATATGGTTCTTCATTATGCTAATTTACCTGGAGATGTTTCCTCTACCCACATTCTAGAAGAGACTGCCTACGATCAGAAATTTTTTCTTAACTATCAGGTCAAACTGGCTAGTAATGCCATCTAGGTCTGTAGTTTTCTTTGAAATACGATTTTGATTACTGATTCCATTTCATTAACTGTTTCAGGACTATTCAGACTTTCTAATTAAGTCAGTACTGATAAGCAGTATTTTTCTAGACATTCATTTCACGTAAATTTCCCAATTTACTGGCATATGCGTGTTTACACTCCCCCTTTCCTTAGTGTTCCAGGGCAACAGAACAGCAAAGAAAGATCTGAAGATACTGGACATCAAGAAATCTCCAACAAGATCACCTAGCCGGATCATTATATATGAAGTCTTTAGTTGACACGAGTTTTTCAGATCTTCCAATCAGCTTATACTCTTAAATGTAAACAGATGAATAAGTATTACCAGGTATCAACACACAAATTTCTAACCTAAGATAGAGACCAATAAAAGGAGAAAAAATAATAATAACCTCAAAGAAACAAACTAAACATATACTAGGAGAAAACAAATATCAGTAATATCCTCAGAAGCTCATTTGTTCAGATTATTCAAAAAGTATTTAGACACTATGTACCAGATACTGTTCGGGAAGCCAGGAAAATATCAGTGAACAAACCAGGAAAAAAACCTCTACCTACCTACGACAATGGAAGAAAACACACTTGTCTCAAGGCACATCATAAAATTTCAAACACTCGTATTAGAAGATCCTACAAGGAAGTTTCCAGCAGAGGGCACAAGAGGAAAACAGACCACACACAAAGGATCAAGAGTTCAGAGAGCTTTATTTTTTCCAAGTTTTAATATACTATTGTAAGCCAGAATGCATTAGAGCAATGTCATTAACATTTTGGGGGAGTAGTCATTCCAACTGACAACTGTCTACAAAATGGAAGATTATGTGATGGCACGATTAATGGTATTTTTATATTCAGAGTCTCAAATTGAGCTCCATGCGCCCTGTCTAAGGAAGTTACTGCGCGATGTGCCACAGGAAATAAGAGAGTAAACCGAAAAAGAGTAGGGCATGGAATACAAGAAAAAGGAGATCACCACGGGAGAAAGAGGAAGGGAATCCTTGGAGGACAGCACAGGGAGATCCTACAATGAAAACTAAGTATCATACATAGAAAGGAATCAGCGGAGTTTCAAACATTTTCAAAAATCCATGGAGACATTTCTTCAAAAAGATGAAACAAACAGAATAGCCGATGTGTCCAAATTTCCTCAGGGAGTGTTAGGAAACCGAGGGAGCCTCATGGGGCCCTGGTTGTACAGCAGCTGTTAACCAAAAGGTTGGCAGTTTGAATTCACCAGCTGCTCTTTGGAAACCCTGTGGGCCAATTCTACTCTGTCCTATAAGGACACTACGAGTTGGATGCCACTCAGTGGTAACAGGTCTTGTTTGTGTTTTGACAGTGACAAGTGTATTAGAAACAACTTGGTTCTTCATTCTAAGGCAAACAAAAATCTATTGTAAGTAATAAAAGTAATCAATTGACTACTACAGCTTAGCATTTACACAGCCACATGATATAACATTTATGTAATTATTACAGAATTATGATGTAACTATAGTGAAAGGGTGGGAGAGGGAAAAGGCACCAGGGAAGATAGCAGATGACATCTGAAACTGAAAAATCAACAAACATTAGACAAATATACCATCTAAAACCATGGAAACAAATACCAAAATCATCCACATAAAAACCCCTGCAACGCAGTGCATTTTCCTACATCTCAATGGCCCTGGAGGAATTCCTCAGCCTTCAGTCTGTCCCTTCAGTTCAGCACAGCCCCGACCTTTTTCGGCCCCCGAGGAGATCAGCTGTGATTAGCCCCTTTCCTAGCTGCTGCTTTCTCTTTCCAGAAGCCATCTGCCCTGACCCTCAGTCAAGCGGAAGGACCAACTGAGAATCCTGACTCACCGTGCTTCACTGCAGTGAGAATTCTCCAGACCTGCCTGCTTGCACATACGCCTTCTTGGGAAAATGTTGCTGATGTCCAGGGTCTCCCTTATTAGCTGCAAGGCTTCAGGACTAAACCTTCAGTGCTACTCAAGTATTTTATCCAGTATTCTCTGATCAAACACAAGACAAAGTAAAGGAGAAGATTTGTACACAGAGTGAAACTGAAAAAGTACTCTGGCTAAATAATCCAGTGTCTGCTTACAAATGATGGCACTGTGCCTGTTAACAGCAGCAGCTTTTTTCTGGCAGAAAGAAGAGAGAGCAGCAAACGGTCTTTCTGCCTGCATTAAAAGCTACCAAACGTGTGAAACCACTGCAGGTTTAGGCCCTGCAATTAATAAGGTGGGACCCTGGACACCAGCAACATTTTCTCAAACCAAAAATAGAAACAAAAAATTAAGTGTAATCAGTAAAATATAATAAATACCCAAACCCTGAAACCCAGATTATAAGGTTCATAATGAGCAGTCAAGTAAGGAGGGTAACTGCATCAGGTAAAGCAGATCATCAGGTAAGCGGGGCAACACCATCAGGTAAGGAGGGCGTGAGCAGCCACCATTTGTCTGTGATGCAGGAAGCTATGCCACCAGTATTTAGGTAGCAGCAGAGTCAACCATGGTAGATAAATTTCAGCTGAACTTCCAGACTAAGACAGACTATGAAGGACCCGGCAGTCTACTTCTGAAAGGAATTAGCCAGGGAAAGACTTATGAATAGCAGCCAAACATTGTCAAGTATGGTGCCGGAAAGTGAGCCCCCCAGGTTGGAAGCCACTGAGAAAACAACTAGGGAAGAGCTGCCTCCTCAAAGTAGAGCTGATCTTAAGGATGCAGATAGAGTAAGGCCCTGGGATTTTCATTCACTGATGTGGCACGACTCAAAATGAAAACAGCTGCAAACATCCACTAATGATCTGGATGAATGTATGAAGTATGAACCTAGGAAAACTAGAAATTGTCAAAAATGAAATGACGCATAAACATTGACATCCTAGGCATTAGTGAGCTGAAATGGACTTGTTTTGGCCATTTGGAAGCTAACAATCATATAGTCTACTGTGCTGGGAACAAAAACTTGAAGAGGAACAGTGTTGCATTCATCATCAAAACAAACATTTCAAGATCTGTCCTGAAGCATTGTCCTGAAGTACAATGCTGTCAGTGATAGGATAATATCCATACGCCTACAAGGATGGCCACTTAGTACAACTATTATTCAAATTTACACACCAACCACTAAGGCCAATGATGAAGAGGCTCAAGATTTTGACCAGCTTCAGCAGCCTGAAATTGATCAAACATGCAATCAGGATGCATTGATAATTACTGGTGACTGGAATGCATGAGTTGGAAACAAAGAAGGATCAGTAGTTGGAAAATATGGCCTTGGTGATAGAAATAGTGTTGGAGATCGCATGATAGAATTTTGCAAGACTAATGACTTTTTCATTGCAAATGCCTTTTTTAACCAACACAAACAGTGACTGTACACATGGACCTCACCAGATGGCATACGTAGGAACCAAATTGACTACATCTGTGGAAAAAGATGATGGAAAAGCTCCGTATCAGCAGTCTGAACAAGCCTAGGTGTTGACTGTGGCCCAGATCATCAATTGCTCATATGCAAATTCAAATTGAAACTGAAGAAAATTAGAACAAGTTCACAAGAGCCAAAGTATGACCTTGAGTATATATCCCTCTTGAATTTAAAGACCATCTCAAAAACAGATTTGATGTACTGATCACTAATGATCGAAGACCAAACAAACTGTGGAATGACATCAAAGACATTATCCATGAAGAGAGCAAGATGTCATTAAAAAGACAGGAAACAAAGAAAAGACCAAATTGGATGACAGAGGAGACTCTGAAACTTGCCCTTGAATGTTGAGCAGCTAAAGCAAAAGGATAGAATGGTGAAGTAAAAGACCTAAATAGAAGATTTCAGAGAGCAGCTAAAGAAGACAAAAAAAAGTATTACAGGGATATGTCCGATCTGACTCGACGGCACTTGCCTTATAATGACATGTGCAAAGAGATGGAAATGGAAAATCGGAAGGGAAGAACACGTTCTGCATTTCTCAAGTTGAAAGAACTGAAGAAAAAATTCGAGCCTCGAGTTGCAACAGTGAAGGATTCTACAGAGAAACTACTAAATGACTCAGAGAGCATCAAAAGAAGGTGGAAGAAATACACAGTCATTATACCAGAAAGAACGAGTCGATATTTAGCCATTTGAAGAGGTAGCATGTGATCAGGAACCAACGGTACTGAAGGAAGAAGTCGAAGCTGCACTGAAGGCACTGGTGAAAAACAAGGCTCCTGGAACTGACAGAATACCAGCTGAGATATTTCAACAAACAGATGCATTGCTGGAAGTGCTCATTCATCTATGCCAAGAAATTTGGAGGACAGCTACTTTTCCAACAGACTGGAAGAGATCCATATTTATACCCATTCCAAAGAAAGGTGATCCAACGGAATGTGGAAATTATCGAACAATATTGTTGCTATCACACCCAAGTAAAATTCGGCTCAAGATCATTCAAAAGCGACTACAACAACGTATTGACAAGAACTGCCAGAAATTCAAGCTGGGTTCTGAAGAGTATGTGGAACCAGGGACATCCTCACTGATGTCACATGGATCTTGGCTGAAAGTAAAGAATACCAGCAAAATGTTTACTTGTGTTTCATTGACTATGCAAAAGCATTCGACTGTGTGGATCATACTAAACTATGGCTAACGTTGCAGAGAATAGAAATTCCAGAAATTGTGCTCTTAAGGAATCTTTATATGGATCAAGAGGCAGTCGTGCAAACAGAACAAGGGGGCACTGCATGGTTTAAAGTCAGGAAAGGCGTGCGTCGGGGTTGTATCCTTTCACCATACCTTTTTAATTTGTATGCCAAGCAAATAATCCGAGAAGCTGGATTACACGAAGAACGAGGCATCAGGATTGGAGAATGACTCATTAACCATCTGCATTATGCAAATCACACCACCTTACTTGCTGGAAATGAAGAAGATTTGAGGCATTTACTGATGAAGATGAAGGACCACAGCCTTCAGTATGGATTGCACCTCAACACCAGGAAAACAAAAGTCCTCACAACTGGACCAGTAAGCAACACTGTCATAAACGGAGAGAGGACTGAGGGTGTCAAGGATTTCATTTTACTTGGGTCCACAACCAATGTCCTTGGAAGCAGCAGTCAAGTAATCAAAACAGGCATCACACTGGGAAAATGTGCTGCAAAGGATCTCTTCCAAGTATTCAAAAGTAAGGTTGTCACCTTGAAGACTAAAATGCGCCTGATCCAAGCCATGGTATTTTCAATTGCATCATATGCATGTGAAAGGTGGACTATGAACAAAGAAGACAGAAGAATTGATGCCTCTGAATTGTGGTGGTGGAGATGAATGCTGAATGTACTATGGACCACCAAAAGAACAAACTGATCTGTTCTGGAAGAAGTACAACCAGAGTACTCCTTGGAAGCAAAGATGGCAAGACTGTGCCTTACATACTTTGGACATGCTGTCAGGAAGGATCAGTCCCTGGAGAAGGACATCATGCTTGGCAGAGTGGAGGGTCAGTGAAAAAGAGGAAGACCCTCGATGAGATGGAACGACACAGTGGCCGCAACAATGGGCTTAAGCACAAAAACAACTGTGGACATGGAGCAAGACCAGGCAGTGTTTTGTTCTACTGTTCATAGGGTTGCTGTGAGTCGGAACCGACTTGACGACACCTAACAACAACAACAAGGAGTAGTCCAAGTTACATCATAGTCAGATACCTCATAATGTCCCTTTATAACAAAGACCCAAGAAAACAAGCAAATCAGAAATACAGGACAACTTTGGAACCCTGATCATCAAAGGCAAGGACCAGTAGCACCTACCTTTTCACTTGGCCCACAAACCGGAGGTACCCACTCCTATGCCAAGCTACCCACACCACGGTCCTGTAGACCAGCAGTGCTTCCTACTCCCTCCAGCCACCTGTGCAGGTGCCCAAGGACCAGCAGAGTAGTGCTCTAGAGAACAGAGACTCATCATCCTATTGGGCACCCATGTAGTAGTAGCATCTGCCTTGTTTCACCCCCCACAGCATCCCCTCCCGTGGAACTGAAGGCTTGTACCCACTCCAACCACCCCTACCAAGCCCTGCCTGTCCAGGAACAATGGTGAGAGTTTTTGTACCACCCATCTGGTGACCAATGACCTGTACATCTTTGTCCCTATCACCTGGCAACCAGCAACATGTACACACAGCACCCAGTCCACCCTTCAAAGCAATTTTGGAACTCTTTCTGGAATGGTCATTGCATGTGGTAGCATGGTGGCAAGTTCACAAATGTAATTTTACAGTTGTCTTTGAGTGAGTGTTGGGCCAGTAAACAAATAACTGTGTTAGAACACCCCCTTACTCACCTGATCTGGGCCCCAGTGACATTTTTTTTTTACCCAAAGATAAAGGAAATATTGAATGGAAGTCATTTTAATGGCATTCAGGTCATCAAGGGTAATCTGATGACAGCTCTGATGGACATTCCAGAAAGACTTCCAAAATTGCTTTGAAGGGTGGACTACACACTGGTCTTGGTATATAGCTTCCCAAGGCAGTACTTGGAAAGCGACCATAGTGATTTTCAGTAATGAGGTCTGTGGCACTTTTTCTAGGATGAGTTTGCACACTTAATTGGCAGTCCTCATATGAGAACAAAAGTACCATCTGTAAAAGGAAAAAAATGGACAAATCGGACTTCATCAAAACTCAAAATTTTTGTGCTTTCAAAGACGTGACACAGAGTGACAATATCACATGTGCACTGTATGGTTCTATGCATCTTTAGAATGTCATCCTGCTGACCTCTTACTGGAGGCAGGGGAGTGGGTGGAAAGGAGGGGACAGGAAATTGTTGGGAGGATAAGACATGTATGGAGCAGAGAGGAAGGGTGTGCTGTCACCGGGCAGGGAGAGCAGTGGCAGCTGCATATAGGTGGGCATGCAAATTTACATGGGAGTGTACATTTTCATTCAATCATAATAAAAAAAAAAAAAGATGCCATTACGAAGATGAAAAGACAAGTCACAGACCGGGAAAAATATCTGTAAATCACATATGTGATAAAGGACTTGTACCTAAAGTATACAAGAACTTACTTAGAAGGAAAACACCCAATTAAAAAATAGGTAAGTGATCTGAACAGACATTTCTGCAAAAAAGATATAGGAATGGATAATAAGTACATGGAGTCCTGGTAGCACAGTGGCTAACAACCCAGGCTGCTAAGTGAATGACTGGCAGTTTAGAATCCACCAGAGCCACTCCTTGGAAGCCCTAT
The DNA here is from genome assembly GCA_028571685.1 of Heterohyrax brucei. NCBI lineage: Eukaryota > Metazoa > Chordata > Mammalia > Hyracoidea > Procaviidae > Heterohyrax > Heterohyrax brucei. The sequence continues at coordinate 22,721,474 of CM053166.1, read as the reverse complement.
AGGGCAGTTCTACTCCGTACAATACCTCTCAAAAGCAATGGGTTTGATTGTGATTTCGTTTAATAAGCACATAAAAAGATATTCATTATCAGTTATCAGGAAAGCCCAAATCAAAACCACAGGAGATACCACTTTCCATCACCAGGATGGTTATAATCAAAAAAGGCAGTATGTATTGGTGAGGATGCGAAGCAACAGTAGTCATCATACACTGGTGGCAGGAATGCAAAATGGTAAGCTACTTTAGCAAAGAGTTTGGCAGTTTCTTACAAAGTTTAACAGAAATTTACCATAACCAGCAATTCCATACCTAGGTATCTAGCCAAGAGAAATGAAAACATATGTCCACCCAGACTTGCACGCAAATGTTCACATAGCATTGCTCATAACAGGCAAAAAGTGAAAGCACTCCAAACGGCCATCAATGAGTAGATAGTGAATAAAATTATTACAGCATACAATGGAATACTAGTGAGCAGTAAAAGGGGATGAAACATTAACACATACTATAACATGGAGGAATCTCAAAAATACTGTACAAAGTAAAGGAAGCCAGGCACAAAAGATGACATAGTGTATGATTCTATTTATATGAAATGTCCCCAAAAAGCACATACACAGAAATCGACAAGCAGTTTTCCAGAGCTAAGGATGGGAAAGAGGATTAAATGTCAACAGGTCTGAGGGATGTTAGTGCGTGGCTGAAAATGTGCTAAGACTTGATTACAGTGATAGCTATACAATTTTATAAATTTACTGGAAATCACTCAATTGTGCATTTAAAATGGATAAATTTATGGTCTGTAATTACACCTCAATAATTTTTTTAATAAGTTACAGGTGGGAAAAAAGTACAGAACAAGGGGATACTGTGTGGTTTAAAGTCTGGAAAGGTGTGCATCAGGGTTGTAGCTTTTCACCATACCTATTCAATCTGTATGCTGAGCAAATAATCCAAGAAGCTTGGCTATATGAAGAAGAATGGGACAGCAGGACTGCAGGAAGATTCATTAACAACCTGTATTATATAGATGACACCATCTTGCTAGGTTAAAGTGAAGAAGATTTGAAACACTGATGAACAAAGACCACAGCCTTCAGTATGGATTGCACCTCAACATCAAGAAAACAAAAATCCTCACAACTGTACTGGTAAGCAACATCATGATAAATCGAAAAAGGATGGAGGTTGTCAAGGATTTCACTTTACTTGGTTCCACAATCAATGCCCATGGAAGCAGTGGTGAAGAAATCAAAAGATGCACTACTTTGGGAAAATTTGCTGCAAAGGACCTCTTTAAAATGTTGAAAAGTAAAGAGTCACGTTGAAGATTAAGGTGCACCTGACCCACGTCATGGTATTTTCAATTGTATCACACGCATGTAAAAGCTGGACAATGAATAAGGAAGACAGAAGAATTGATAGCTTTGAATTGTGATGGAGGAGAAGATTACTGAATGTACCATGGGCTGCCAAAAGAACAGATCTGTTCTGGAAGAAGTATAACCAGAACGCTCCCTGGAAGCAAAGACAGCAAGACTGCATCTTACATACTTTGAACAAGTTGTCAGGAGGGATCAGTCCCTGGAAGAAGGACACCATACTTGGTAGAGTGGAGGGTCAGCAAGAAACAGGAAGACCCTCAACGAGATGGACTCACACAGTAGCTGCAACAATGGGCTTAAGCACAAAAGCAATCATGGGTATGGCGCTAGACTGGGCAGTGTTTTGTTCTATTGTGCGTGGGGTCACTGTGAGCCAGAACCAACTCAACAGCACCTAACAACAACATGGGTGGAAAAAAAGTGCATTAGTAACATGAGGTGGGGGAGGAGACAGATGAAAACAAGCAAGTCCACGAGGTGATAATCATTGAAGACAGTGGTTCAGCATACTATTCCTCATTTTTTGTTTTTAGTTTTTACATATTGAGAGCTTTTGATAACTTCGGATATTTAGATTTGGTATTTATGAAGGCACAGATGAAGAGGTAGTCATTTGAATAAAACAAGAGGGTCCTGGGTAGTTTCAAATCAGGAAAGGTATGTGTCAGGGTTGTATCCTTTCAACAAACTTAGTCCTTACACAAAATGTATGCTGAGCAGAGAACTGACACCTCTGAATTGTGAGGCTGACAAAGAACACAGAATGTAGGATGAACTGGCAAAAGAACAAACCAATCTGTGTTGGAAACAGTACAACCAGAATGCTCCTTAGAAGCACAGATGGTGACCCTCTACTTCACCAAGCATGATGTCCTTCTCCAGGGACTGGTCTCTCCTGATAACATGTCCAAAGTATGTCCAAAGTCTCACCATCCTTGCTTCTAAGAAGAATTCTAGTTATATTTCTTCAGAAACATATTTATTCGTTCTTTTGGCAGTCCATGGTGCATTCCGTCTATTCTTTGCAAACACAAACATGGTCTTTCATATTCACTAACCAGCTTGTACATGCATATGAGGCAATTAAAAGCACCACAGCTTGGGTCAGGCACATATGAGCGCTTATGTCACATTTTTGCTTTTTAACACTTTCAAGAGGTCTTTGGCAGTAGATCTGCCCAACGTGATGTGTCTTTTGATTTCTAGACTGTTGCCTCTATGGGTGTTGACTGTGGATCCAAGTACAATGAAACACTTGACAATTTCAATCTCAGTTTATCATGATGCTGCTTATTGGTCCAGCTGTTGGTTTGTTTGTGTTCCTTTATATTGAAGTGCTAATCCACACTGAAGGTTGCGGTCTTTGATCATCATCAGTGTTTTAAATCCTCTTTACTTTCAGCAAGCAAGGTTGTGTCGTCTGTATAACACAGATTGTTAATGAATCCTCCTCCCAATTCCTCCAATCCCATTCTTCTTCATTTAGTCAAGCTTCTAGGATTATTTGATTAGCATACAGACTGAATCAGTATCCTGAAAGGCTACAACCCTGATGCACACCTTTCCTGACTTTACACCATGCAGTATTCTCTTGTTCTGTTTGAACCACTGCCTCTTCATCTGTGTATAGGTTCCTTGTAAGCACAATAAAGTGTTTTGGAATTCCCATGCTTTGCAATGTTATCCATAATATGTTATGGTCCACACAGTCAAAAATACCTTTGCACAGTTAATAAAATACAGGGAGATATCTTTCTAGTATTTTCTGTTTTCAGCTAAAACCTACCTGACATGGGCAATGTATCTCTGGTTCCAGATCCTCTTCTGAATCCAGCTTGAATTTTTGGCAGCTCCCTCTCTACGTAACGCTGGAGCCAGTTTTGAATGATCTTCAGCAAAATTTTACTTCGATGTGGTATTAATGATTATTGTTTAATAATTTCTACATTCAGTTGTATGACTTTCCTTTGGAATAGGCATCAACATGGATCTCTTCCAGTCAGCTGGCCAAGTAGCTGTCTTTCAAATTTCTTAGCACAGACAAGTGAACATCGCCAGTGCTGCATCTGTTTGTCGAAACATCTCAAACAGAATTCCATCAATCCTAGAGACTTTTTTTTTTCCTAGACAATGTTTCAGCACAGCTTGGACCTCCTCTTTTCAATACCATTGGTTCCTGATCAGATGCTACCTCATGAAATGGTTCAACATCAACCAATTCTTTTTGGTATAATGACTCTGTGTATTCCTTCTATCTTCTTTTGATGTTCCCTGAGTTGTTTGGTATCTTCTCTGTAGAGTCTTTCACTATTACAACGCAAAGCTTGAATTTCTTCTTTAGTTCTTTTGGCTTGAGAAATGTCAAGCATGTTCTTTTGCTTTTCTAACTCTAGGTATTTGTACATGTCATTACAATACTCAACTCTCTCTTCTCAAGCCACTCTTGGAAATCTTCTGTTCAACTCACTTCATCATTTCTTCCATTTGCTTTAGCTATTCAACATTCAAGAGCAAGTTTCAGAGTCTCTTCTGACATCTATTTTAGTCTTTTCTTCCTTCCTGTCTTTTGAACGACCTCTTACTTTCTTCTTGTAGGATAGCCTTGATGTCATTCCACAATTCTTCTGATCTTCGGTCATTAGTGTGCAACACATGAAATCTATTCTTGAGACGGTCTCTAAATTCAGGTGGCATATACTCAAGGTTGTATTTTATCTCTCATGGACTTGTTCTAATTTTTTTCAGCTTCAACTTGCACTTGCATATGACTAACCCATAGTCGATTCCATCGTCAGCCCCTCACCTTGTTCTGACTGATGGTATTCAGTTTTTCCATCATCTCTTTACATGGATGCAGTCAATTTGATTTCTGTGTATTCCATCTGGTGGGGTCCACATGTATAGTTGTCCTTTGTTTTATAGAAAAGAGGTATTCGCAAGGAAGAAGTCATTGGTCTTACAAAATTCTATCATGTGATCTCTGGCTTCATTTCTATCACCAAAGCCATTATTTTCTACATACTGATCCTCCTTTGTTTCCAACTTCCCAAACACCAGTAACTATCAATGTATCTTAATTAACTGTTAGATTAATTTCAGACTACAGAAGTTGGTAAAAATCTTCAATTCCTCATCTTCGGCCTTAGTAATTTGTGCCTAACTTGAATAATAATCATATTAACTAGCTTTCCTTGTAGGCGTATGGATATTTTCCTACAACTGACAGTGTTGTACTTCAGGATAGATCTTCAAATGTCTTTTTGACATTTTTTCATGGATTTGTATCCCCCAAAAATATGTGGATCAATTCAGCTAGCCCATGATACCCAGTGTTGTATGACTGTCCACCATTCTGTCATCTGATATGATTTTCCTATGTGTTATAAATCCTTCCTCTATGATGCTAATGAGGAAGTATAGGCAGCAGTTATGTTAATAAGCCAGGAGTCAATGTGTAAGACTGGATTGTATCTTGAGCCAATTTCTTTTGGGATATAAAGAGAGGAGCAGAGAGACACAGGGACCTTACACCACCAAGAAAGCAGAGTGCACCCTTTGGACCCAGGATGTGTGGAGTAGTTCCTAGTCCAGAAAAAGACTGATAAGAAAGGCCTTCTAGAGCTGACAGAGGAAAGGCGTTTCCCTGGACCTGGCACCCTGAATTTGGACTTTTAGCCTGCAAGACTGTGAGGAAATAATTTCTTCTTTGTTAAAGCCATCTACTTGTGGTATTTCTGTTACAGCAACACTAAATAACTAATGCAGTGATCAATGCAACACCATGCTTCAAGTTGTCATTCCTGGTAAAGAAGAGTATATGACTGTCTGATTCAAAAATCGTCAATACCAGTCCAGTTTAGCTCATTAATGCCTGAGATATTGTTGTTTATGCATTCCATTTCATTTTGGATGATTTCCAATTTTCCTAGCTTCTTACTTTGCACATTATACATTCCAATTATTACTGGATGTTTGGAGTTATTTCTTCTCATTTTGAGTCGTACCACATTAGCAAATGAAAGTATCAAAAGCTTGACTCCATTAAGGTCTACTCTACTTTGAGGAGATAGCTCTTCCCCAGCTGTCTTTGCAGTGTCTCCCAATCTGAGGGCCTCATCTTCCAGCACTGTATCAGTGTTCCTCTGCCACTTGTGAGGTGTTCATTGGTTAATTCTTTTCAGAAGTGGATTCCTGGTTCCTTCTTCCTAGTCTGTTTTAGTCTGCAAGCTCAACTGAAAGCTATCCGCCATGGGTGACCTTGCTGGTGTTTGAATACCGATGGCACAGCCTCCAGCAAGATGAAGCCCCCACAGTACCACACACTGACCAACACGTGGGGACGGGAGGAAGAGGATATAGCAAAATCAACAACTAAGGCAGTCTGGGAAGTCTTCCTTTCTTGAAACTATTTTTAGTGTTCTAAGTGTTAAAAATACAATATGTAGTCAGAACCAACTGCTACATCTGAAACATAAACATTGCAAAATGAGTTTGTGATGACAACTATTCACACTGTTTCTCATACACCCCACAGCCTTCTGCAATCTGGATGAACCCCAACAATGCAACGGGACTCTTCTCCTGAGAATTTCAAAAGACCTACTCTACAAACTCCTTCTCCCACAATCTCTAATATTCTCAGTGAGTCAGCTGACTTTAGACTTCCAGTTTCCCACTTCCTTCCTAAAATACAGTCCTCTTCTGGTATACCAAGCCATGGTACCGTGTCCCTTACTGAATTCAGGTATTCCCATGATTTCAGGTCCAGTTATCAAGGCACAGGAATGTGGTGATTACATGGTGGGTCCAGAAAGGTTTTGAGTAGGAAGATGTTGTCACACTTGTGCTTGAAGAAAATTACTCTTGCTGCTCTATGAAGCAGAGTGATGCAAACAAACTAGAATAGAGTACTACAGTAGCCCAAACAACTGGTAGTAATTAAATGAACCGAGACACATGTCAAGAAAGCACTAGCGGAATCTGACTTCCAAAATCATATTCAACCCTTCAAAGTTGAACTCAACAGCACTGTGCCTCATCCCCAAAACATCCATTGATCATCCTGGCTAGAAACCACCCAGACTCAGAACTTTCTCACTGTCACCATGTAACTTAACTGTAACACTGACTGGCAGCATCTGGAACCACATTCCTCTTGAAAGTCTCCATAGTGCCGAGCCCATAGTAAACGTTGGCTGAATGGATAGGATACTTTTCCTGGTTGCCATTACTGAAGTCTACTTCAAAGTTTTCGGATAATTCTATAAACTCAAGCAATTTACTGATACACTGAGAATTTTACTGCTTTGTGGTCTCCTTCTACCCACAACGTTTAAAACAGTCACAAGCTAAATGTCCAACAACGGGAAAATGATTAAATAAACCATAGGCACAATTAATAAAAAGCTGAAGAAACAAAAATAAATATCATCACTATTCTGCAACTCACAATAAAATAATGACTAAAGCAATAGTTTGCTGGAAACAACTCACACCAGCTTATAAGAACCAGATATGCACATCTCTATCCTCAACTCCGTCTTCAGCAACTCATGGGTAGCTTGAAATTAACCATGGTATAAGAGGTCACACCACAAACGTTGACAACTGGTCAGCTGTTAAACATTACCAACATACCACTGGATCTAGGCAATGATCACCAGTAGCTGATGAGACCATCATGTAAAAGACTGCTGGAGATCACTACCACAATGGGTAGATCAGGCTGATGCTGCCTGAACACAATGATCACTCAAACCTCACTGAAAAGGGCATTACACAGCAGAGACTTCCTAATGCGATACAACTGGAAGCCCACAACATCACTAAGAGCTGTTCTTGTCAAACATCTACTCTGCTTCAGATCAAGCCTAGAACTATCTACCACTTCATAGGTAATGCAGGAAATAGAACAATCAGCCAAACCCAGAATATCTTCAGAACCTCTCCTTCCTCGAAAGGGTTTACCTATTTCTGAAGCTGCAGAAAAAAATACCCATTTGTACAACACCTATGCTAGACTCTTACCAGTTCACTGCTCAAAAAACTCACGACATCTTCCTAGTGAAGGCTGAGCCTTTACCATGACACTATGCCCAGGATAGGCCTGGGAAGTCCCTCAAAACTATTCTTCAGCATTGGGAGGGGAGCATTAGGACAGTGATAAAGTATGCAAAAAAAAAACCATCAGAGCCTACCAAACTGCTCTGGAATGCTTCCTGTTATTTCAGCTCCGTTCTAGCAAGTGGTAGTAGATGGTCATATGAGACCATGGGCACAAAGTGAGAGGTAAGTTCAACACAGGTTAACCCCAGATAGGAAAGATTTCTCTGGTACCACCTGGCCATTACAAGTATAAAATAAAATAAACTAATTTGTAAAAGGTAATGTTTGTAACTGATGCAAAATCAAAAAGTGAAAAATGGGCATTCCGTGAAAACTCAGTCTCCCTTCCACTTCTGTTCCCAGTCACCCTCTTCTCCTTCCTCACAGGTGACCCCTCTTACCAGTCTCTTCCTAAAATTGTCCTTTCTGAAACTGTCCATACATTTACAAACGTATGTATTCTATGCCATGCCTTTCCCTTTCATTTATATCAGGTATCTTTCCATCTAGTACACATATACAGCTGCCTTGTTCTTTCCAAGTTTCATAAGATGGTGTATGACAGCAAAGATGGTGAGACTGCATCTCACGTAGTTTAGATGTGTTGTCAGGAGGGCTCAGTCCCTGGAGAAGGACATCATGCTTGGTAGAGTGGAGGGTCAGTGAAAAAAGAGACTCTCTGTGAGACGGCTTGATACAGTGGCTGCAGCAATGAGCTTAAGCATGACAACAGGCAGTGGTGTGTTCTGCTGTGCACAGGGTACCTACGAGTTGGAACTGACTCGACGGCACCTAACAACAACAAAGACAGTATCGATGCACCATAACTTCCTTACCACAGACTTACCTTTTAAAGTTCTTATTATCAGTATAAGAAAAACAAAGTAAGGAAATTACCTACCCATGGGCAGACACTACCCATGGCTGTGTTTTTCAGTCATGACAAGGTTTCTAACCTGCGAATTGCAATATATTTGTTCAAGTGGGTGTGATAAGAAAAAGCTGTCCCCAACATTCCTTATCCTCTTTCACAGTAAGAGAAATGTCCCCAGGAAATAGCTGCCCAGCCAGGGAAGGGCCTCCATTTCCAGCCACCTGGCAGTGAGGTCCAGCCGTGGGGCAACGTTTCCCCACTTAGCTTCCAGTGGCAATGAGGGAAGTTCAGAGTATGTCGCTTCAACAGACTGGCTGTCTCCTCCATACTCCCTCCACTCATCTGCCAGCTAAACAACTGGAAAAGGGTAGTGCAGAGGAGGCCCCACAAAGATTTCTTCCTGTCCCCATGGAAACCCAAGGCTGCCAACCTTAGCTGCGGTTGTGGAAGGGCCAGGTCAGAGCCAAGAGTGGAAGGAGGGAAGTTTCCCATACCGCACGATGGAAGAAAAGGAACCCCCTTCATCAGAGATTACCTTGTGAAAATTAACTGCTTCTAGAAGGAAAAAGAGGTTTGGATCCAGAAAGCGGTGGTTCCAGAATGTGCTTTTCCTTACAGGAATTTCAATAAAAAAAAGCTATTCTGTGGCTGTGCTCACGAGCCACAAAATCTAATCATCACTGAGCAAATCCCAGTGTGACACCGCCAGGGTTTGTACACACACATCATCACTGATCTAGACTTTCCGGCACATTTTTATTGCTACTCAAACACGGCAGCTGTTTGGGACTGTGAAGGGATGGGTCCAGTATGCAGATCAGCTGTTGGCTGATGGTGAACCCAACTGCCCACAGCGACCAGATCACAGCAGCTTCCCCTGTGAAAGCGCACACCCTCTGCGTGACGTCGGGACCTGAGACCCTGGGCCACTCTGACCAGACCAGACACCATGCAGCCAATTCCAGCACCAGACGAATCACGTGTCCGAGTACACCCGTGCACCACAGGGTGGAAAATGGTGTTTTTTTTGGAAACAGACTGCCAGGATTTCTTCTGAGGTGCCTCTGGGTAAACATGAAATTGCACACTTGGTTGGCAGGTGAGTGCCTTAACCACTTGCATCGTGCAGGGACTCCTTGGGACGTTCTAATTCCCTATAAATCACATCCTCAACTCTCTTCACAGACTTCAAAGTTGAAGCCAACTGTCCCATCACTACCAGCACTGGCCCTGCTCACTCCTCCAGACTTACACTCTAAATTCGCCTTTGTTACTTTTCTCCTTGTTACCCATCTCAATAGATCTGGGAGCATGAACGCCGCCCACTCCTAAGCTGCTCCCTGAAGTCCGACCCGAACCCTTATCCGAGAGTCTGTTGGCTCCCTCTTGCTTTGTATAAACACTGTCACTCCTGTCTAACAACCACTCATCTTCATTTCCCTCTTTCCTTCTCACCCGCCTGTGCCTCCTTCCCATCTCGCCACTCCACTTTAAGCCCCTCCGTCTCAGCCACTCAACCTCATTCACCTGTTTTTCACAGGCCTCTGAAACCTTTTAAAACATTAGCTTCCTTTTTCTCTTTCTCTCTCACTTTCAACTCAAGTTCATAGCTTGGTTCATCGCCCATTTTCATCCCTTCTTTTTCTACTGTCCCTTCTCATTCTATTGTCATAAACTGAGGGGCCGTGGTACAGCCTGTCTTAAGTGATGACACTGACAGGGGCCGGAGGGACAGTGACGCAGTGCAGCTGCAAGCGAGGATCACCAGGCCCACCTCCACACCCAAAGTGTTTGAGATACAAGAGGCCCAGAAGCCTAGAGGCCAACGTGAAGAGAAGAGGTCTCTGGTAAAGCAGAGATGCAGCTAGAGAAAATGCATGAGCCTTCTGAGCAGACAATTGAAGAAACAGGAATGATCAAAAATGATATGAAAAGATAGTCATGTTCACAAGGAAACAGTGAAAGGTAAACTTTCACCTACCGGAGTCTGAGGCCTAAAAAGAGGAACACTAACCAGCATTAGCAAGCGGTTATGAAACACTCAGACAATGTTGCTGGTGGGGTAGTGTCATGAACTGAATTGTGTTCCTCAAAAAACATACATGGCAGTTTTGCTGGGCCATGATTCTTGGTACTGTGTGGAGTTCCTCCATGTTGTAAAGACTGCCTCTATGATGTTAACGAGGGAGGATGGGCGGCAGTTGTGTTGGTGGGGCAGGACTCAATGTGTAAGACTGTATTGTGCCTTAAGGCAGTCTCTTGGGATGTAACGGAGAGGGAAGCTAGCAGAGTGATTTGGGGCCTCATACCGTCAGGAAAGAGGCAACGCGGAGAGCAGAGTGGAGCACATCCTTTGGAAAGGACCCGGGGTCCCTGTGCCCCGGAAGCTCCCAGTCTAGAAGACTGACAACAAGGGCTTTCCTCCAGAGCCAGCAGAGAAAGCTTCCCCTAGGGCTGGACACCCTGAAGTTGGACTTTTAGCTTAGTGCACTATGCCAAGATAAAATTTCTGTTTTTAAAGCCATCCATTTGTGGTATTCCTGTTAAAGCAGCACTAGATGACTAGGTATGTTGACAGGTACACGTTTTCCACAGTGCTGTTGGGCAGCATATATCTATGCCCCTATCATCTACAGTCTTTAAGCCAGCAACAAGGATATGGATACAGGGTCAATAATTTTTGCCTTGTTTATAACATGAGATCACATGGGGTGGAGAAGACAGAGTAAGTGGGAGAGAGGGTAAGGTGTGCCACATCTGGGGCAATTTGGATTCCACGCATCATCTCCCTGCAACCTCACAAGGCCACAGAACAGCAGTGCTGTTTTACAGAGTATGACTCTGGGATACAGACAGACAACACCACTTGCCCCAAACCTGACATTAATAAGCAACTGAGCTGGGCTCCACCTCCAGTCTTCTCTTGTCTGCTATATTATCAGATGGCTTCAAAACCTCAGGGCATTACCTCCCCAACCCAGCTGGTACCTCCTGGCTGGTCGTCTGGCCTGAGAGATGTATACACTGTCCTGCCTCCTTCCTTTGCAAAGAGGAGGTGCTGAGATAGTGTCCCAGTTGGTTTCCATTTTCTTGCAACCATATAAAATCATCCAGGTCATTATACACCTACCATGTAAAACTTTTATAGCATCTTCATCCACAGCTGCCCCCACTCCAAACACCAGTTACTATGAAAGTATAACAGAATTTGGATCAAAGTGTACAGGAAAATATAAGGCAAATTTTTGCCTGATGAACTCATAGCAAAGAATCAAATTTCACGGCGAGTTCCAGATTCTAGTGCATTGAAAAACAATCTCTAACTTTACTGCAAGGAGAGGACTTTATTGGAACACATAAAACACACTACCCTCTGCCTGGACACAGAGGTCATGTTAATGTGTCAGCCAAGGAGAGTCTTTACTTGCTTCAGGAGAAAAGATAATAATAGTCAAATCATTAGCATCTGACGTTGGTTTGATTTAAAATGCACACAGATAAGGAGGAAACTCTGGTGGCATAGTGGTTAAACACTACGGTTGGTAACCAAAAAAGTTGGCAGTTCCAATCCACCAAGCACTCCTTGGAAACTCAATGGGACAGTTCTACTCTGTCCTGTAGAGTGGCACTCAGTCAGAATCAATTTGACAGCAACAGGTTTGATTTGCTTTCTTTTTATAGATATAGAAAGAGCTCCAGTTGGACTCATACGTATAGCTTTCCTGCACTGGTCAGTGGACAGGCCCTTGTTGCTCCTAAAATAACATTTGAGATGGTGCTGTATTCTATCACTTTCAATGAGGCAAAGCTATGTTTCTCATCTTCTGTTCCTCGGATTCCCAGGAGGCATCAGACAGGTCCCTCTGGCCTTCCCTACCTCCAGCTCAGCTGCACAGTTAGATCAACAAAGCACCAATCCAGAAGCTTCAGAACTTCCGACTTGAAGGAACTGTTGCCTTAGATCCCACCACCAACCACCGAACCGTCAGTCAGATTTACAATTTCCTTAGCATTACACCCACAGGACACATGATATTCTCCACCAGAGTCAATGCAGAAGGTTCTAGTAAGCCACTGATCACCAATATCTTTTAAACAAGGACCACAGAAGTATCTGAGGAAATGATAGACAGCAACTTTGTTTACAAATCACCATGATGTTGAGAACAAGACCCCAAGCGCTCACTCAGGGGACTCTTGGGATGATACTTTTATCCACTTGCTATAGAATTTCTGATCCATAGCAAGTGTGGACAACGCTCCAGACACACCAGCTATCTGCATCTATCTAGAACTGCCTCCCCATCCCCTGCAACTCCCAGAGAATGTCACAGCAACGCGAAGCCCTTAGTGGGGTAGGAGATGGCCAGCTGGCTCCTTCCCTGCACTCCCAAAGGCCTCCCTGGTTGACACATACCCACTGGCTCCAAGAGAAAGGGCAAGGGTTATTTGGGGTGCAAATTCACCTGGCACACTGGGCTGGAACACTTTATTCAGATCCAAGGAGGAGGCTCTGGAATGGGTTTTCTGTGGTCGTGGTGGCGGGGTAGGAGGGTCCTCGCCCCTTTTCATGGCCTCTTCTATGGAGGTGCTGGAGTAAGATCTGCAGCAAAATAAGGGAAAGTCAGATGGGAAACGACAATGCTTCACTCTCAGAAGTGGGGTTTTGAAATTGAAAATACCCTCAAAGTCAGTGTGACTACCAAGGGCTGACAAGCTCCCCAAGCAGATGCCATGATCTCTAAGAATTGCTCAAACCCAACCGTGAACTGGAATCTGTTTAAACCTCTACCTTTTATTATACCTTAGACTTAAATGTACACAACAGAAAGGATTTATTGTAAATTCCAATCAGTGCCTACTGGAATGATTAACAGGAACAGCACATCAACCCTCCACCGTAGGTATTTCCATCCTGAAAGAGAAGAGCTTCATGGCATTAGCTGCCGACTTTTCTCCTGTTTACATGCAAATGTGATGGCAGGCTGGAGCTGGGGTAAGCACAGATAAGCTGCAGGGAAGAATCAAATGTTCACGGGAACACGCCACAAATGCAATTCAGGAAGAGAAAACACACATGAATTCAGATGATGGGTGTTAAGGTTTCATGCCCTGAGAGACAGGGCTTATTCCAGAAATGCTCAAAGCAGAGGTTTCATTTGAACCTTCCCCCTCAATCTGCAGCAAGGTGGTAACTAGGCAACTTTGGAGGCTATAACTCCAACAATGACATCTAAAGAAAAGAGAACTAAACAATCTGCCAAAGGTCACACAGCTAATAAGCTGCATGGGTACAATTCAAACTCCAGATGCTCTGTTTCCCAAGTCCATTTGCAAAACGTTCTGTGATTGCTTTGTGGGCCAAGGAAGAACTCCTTTGGAAAGAGCAACTAGAATGGACATTCGAGACCTCAGTAGATGGGACTGCTGCTTAGGAAAAGGCTTCAAGACAGGTTTCCAGTATGACGATCCAGACAAGGACTTAGGAGGGAAATCGGTACATCGTGCTCCTCAGCTTCTCCACTAACTTCATGTTACAGAAGAACACGAGACATGTGTCCTAAAGACAAATTAACCTTAGCAAATGGTCCTTCCTATGGTGCTATTAGGGTGGTCCTTGCAAAATTAGAGTCTACAATTACCATTAAACTCCCATTCTTGGCCAGGCCATTTTTGACATAAAAACTAACTGCTCAGTTGGGCCCGACGCATAGCAACCCTACAGGACAGAGTAGGCCTGCTCCCTAGAGTTTCCATGGAGCAGCCGTTGGACTCAAAACTGCCAGTCTAACATGCCAAGCCAAGTGCCGTCGAGTAGGATCCGAACATAGCGAGCTTATATTTTCCTAAATGAGTTCCTCAAAGTTTCTATGTGGAAGCTGAGTATTTTGTTTGTCTTACAAGATTGTAATCTAGCAAAGCCACCACACTGCTATGTGGCATACTCTGGCATGTCTCTGTCACAACTGGCAAGACAGGCAAGGCAAAAAGGCAGGTAGGAACTAGCAGGGAAGGAAGTTCTAACACTTTCAAGCAAAAGAAAACAACTGATATAAAAGCAAAGTTGTTAAATAAGAACTCATAATTTAGAAAGGAAATTAGAGACTCGACCTAGAAATTAGCTCAGTGGCTAGCCAAAAGGTCAGCAGTTGGAATCCACCTGCCGCTCCTTGAAAATCCTATGGGGCAGTTCTACTCTGTCCTACACAATGGCTATGAATTGAAATTGACTCAAAAAAGAGAGTTTAACCAGAAATTAACAGATGTGTCCATGCCAGCTATGGAGTCAGTGAAAAACATATACCTGCAAAAGCTGGAACCTGTGTAAGGCAAAAACTTGTCAGAGAAAGAAAACATAAACATTTTCCACTAACAGAGAACAACAGGAAAGTGGAAAGTGGGAAGACTGCACCCTGTCAAAGGGGTACAACTTGTGAGGCCCGGAAAAACAAGGCCGGCCTGTTACACTCAAGCCCTCGCAGGCTTCATGTGTGTGCATCTATATCCTATACCACGTATCTCATTTCCATATGTAGTCTATGTATTTCTATTCTCATACGGGAAGTGTAGCAAGTATGTAACCTTGTATAACTATGACCATAACCAACTAAAATATAAATGTGTAGAGACTCAACCAAACAATGAGGGTCATAGCATTAGAACGGTGATTTTCCCTCTTCACCTTACATCTCAACAAAGCTTTATTATTTCACAAAAAGAATATAAACTATAACTTGATTCCCTTGTTTGAGACCCAGTAATAAACATAAAATATTCCAAGTCAGATCATATATACATATACACACACGTGTGTGTGTATGATTAAGTTTTATACACATGTATATCTATGTTACTTAGTCAAACACATTAATAATAGAACACATTGGCTGAAATTTTATAATTTCTCTTGCTTGGGGAGAGAGGAAAAGGCAGCAAGGGCAAAAACTGTGCCATTTAATTTATGGGTAACATAGTAGCCAGAAGAAGATTTCTGCATTTTAAAGCAGCTTCTTCCTATCATGAGAAAAGATAAAAATCACTATGCTACACCCCAAACCACACTAATTTGTGAAAGATTCATTCATCCTTTTAAAAAGGATGAGTATTTGTAAGTATGATGGCCCTAGAGTGACTATACCCCTTTTCTCCAAAATGAATTACTCCATTTATTGTTTTTAAAAATACACAGATGCCTACTGCACCTTCTATAAACAAGGAAACGAAAGCCCAATTTGGGAAATCCAGGTGTAAACGATAAACTCAGGGGTAATGCTTTGCTTTACGACGACATTAGATTTCCTTAAATATCAGTATTTCAAGGACATAAAATACGAGTAGAACTAAATTTTGCATTTTCAGGAATAGGTCTACTAGCAAAAAGAAGAAAACTGCCACTTCACTAAGAGTCAGAGTAGAACTGACCAAAACACACAGAGGACCAGATCTCACACTTCAGTTCTACTGGTGAACCTGCTCCCACACCACCGCACCCCTGAGTGATTCCATCTATCAGTGTCTCCCAGCCCTCCTCTGTTCCTCTCTGCGGACATCAGCCACAGCTCTGCACCAGCTACTCCCCTCTGACTCCAGAAAACCTTGAAGCCAAGAAGAGGCTCTTGAAGGCCATCAAACAGACCACATACTTTGCTTACCCGACTTCAATACGCAGAGAAGTAGCTTCAGTCCTCACTGAACTCATCATAAGCATTTTCTTTTCTTACTCTAGATTTTATTCCTCATACTTCTTAATTTTGGGTGTTCACCTTGGTCATGATATCAAATTTCAGTTGTCACCTATCTTACCATTATAGTCCCCTGTTTTCAAAGCTACTTCCCTCTATTAAGTTATCATCCTGTGACAACTGGGTCATAATCACATAGCCCAGCTCTTCAGGTCAGGGGACCAGAGAGCACCCACCACCACACTCTAGAAAAAAAACAGAAAAGAAGAGTCTCCCCAGCATTACTCTGTGATCCAATTCAGCCACTCCCAGCTAGTGAAATCACTCGTATTCTAGGATGCTACTCACAAGGAAAAGGAGAGCGTTGGGTGGGTTTTGAGCTGGGGGGCAGAGGTTATGCCTAGGCTGGGACAGGGCGCAAAAGACATTAAAGCAGAAATTAAACAAACATTACCTGGATCTTGGTCTTGCTTTGAGATTGTTGGAATCCTTAGGAGTTGCTGAAACAAAGATTATTTGTTGTTTGCTTGGGTTTCATTTCTGCAGCTGACCAGGTTTGCGTGCAGCGCCTGGGCTAGTGCAGAACACATCAACAGGTCAACAGGAGGCAGAGGGGTCCACCCGGCGAAGTGGGGCCCCTTCGCATACTCAGGATTTCATTGCTAAAATTAATGGCACCATTAAAAGGCAAGAAAAACTAACATAGTTTTCCTTTCATCGGAACACTATCGAAGAAGCAATTCTCAAACCAAAGTTGACTAAGAGAAATTCCAGTTAGAAAAGACCACCTTTTGAAAGGCTTCTTTTTACATATTGATGGCTTCATACCTCAGGGTATCTTGGTCGGTAGTGGTAGCATAGTAAACAGTTTTAAACCAGGCTCCCCTGGAGGCTAGAAAGAAATTTCTTGGGCTCTGTATTTCTTAAAATATACTACCAGAGCAGCATGTCTCTAAGAAATTAAAACCCACAAGTCAGCTGAAATGAGCTAGGCAGCTTTTCCAGTATGAAAATTGTCTTGTGTCCCACATCTCTGTGACCCAATCATACAGCAAGTATCATCAAATGAAATAATTAAAATATTTTGTCACCCGTAAGAGTTTTCCTTACCACATTCCAATCATTAACTTGCCCATGACCGAGACCTGTGGACCCACCTCTCTGTCATAAGCTGCTGGGGTGACTAGAAACATTTACAAAACCATGAAGCCTCTTTTTACATGTCCAATCCTTTAGAGGAGACAACTTTAGAAACTACCAGCTATGCTAACGTTTTGCAAACACTGAAATTTTTTCATCATGAAATGTCATAAACATTCACAGAAAGAGTGCTCCTAACCAGGAACAGGGAGAATGCAATGTATAGCTTCATGTGCACAAATACTTCCAAAAAGGAAGTGTCACCCTGCATTATCCCGGCCTCTTTTGCACAGCCACAAAGATAAACACCCTCCTCGCTAGGAAGCAGCTGGAATTCACAACGACCACTGAAATCCTTGGGTGAGATGAACAGGGCAGAAAAGGGAGATGAAAATCCTCACGCTAACAGAGCACACCACCAATATGTATTCCCTTAAAAACGATCAGCTGCATAAGCGAGGCCTTTTCCTAACCGAAGCACTTTGGCTTGCAATGAGAACACACATGTGAAATTTTCCTAAGACCTCAATCCTCTGCAACACAGCCACAGCCTCAAAAGGAAGCGTGGAAAGCCCAAGGTGTCTAAGGCCCCTCTTGCCCAAGGTCACACGCATGCACCCGGATGTGGCCAGAACAGCTCCCTCCTACAAAGCCCAAGCAGCAGAAAATGAGGGCCAAAGGAGAGCAGCTCCTCAGAGCCACGGAGAGTGCTGTGAGGCCAGGAAACAGAGTGAGACTGGACTCACCACAGGGCTGGGGGAGCCCTCTGAGCAGGCTGCCCCCACTGGCTCCACGCCCTCTTCTCCCTCAGGCCCCTGGCTCTCTAGGACTCCGTGAGCAGGAGAAGGCCTGGCTGTGTTAGAATACTATTTCCCAAAACTAAACTACGGTAACTGTTAATAACTTTGTCAACTGCCATTATCTTTTCGTTGGGTTAGAACTGGGTGTGGAAGGAGGGGTGAGCCGTGTTGATAAACAGACACATGCGACAAGGGTGACGATGAGCGGTGGAGACAGCAGCCCACTCAGGCCAGCGTCCTGAGGCTTAACTTCTCCTTCTGGCCATGGCCTTAACTCACTGTTAGCTCTCTGAGCCTTAGTTTCCTCACCCTCAGAACAAAGACAATAAAAATAAGGCCCCCGCACCTTACAGGGAAAAATAAAAAAGTGTAGAAACTTTCAAAACTAAGGCATTTTCACAATAGACAGCAGATCTACTTAACTGGATGTCACCGTAAATTGAAAACTGTTCTAATCTCAATCCAATACTGCAAGGATATAGTGGCGGGGGGTGTCTGGGGACCACGCTCTTGGGGGACATCAAGGCCAATTGGCATAACTAGCATATTGCTAAGAGAGTCTCCCGCACCCCATACAGGTGAGTGGTATCTGGGGTCTTAAAAGCAAGCTGCCATCTGAGGTACACCGAACGGTCCCCACTCAGCTGGAACAGATGATCACTGAGAACAACAAAGACACGAGGGAAAAAAGTGCCCATCCATGCAAAGGGAGACTGTATCAACATGTGACGAGAAGAACCAGACGGTGCCCAGCCACCACCAAAGACAGCTGTGATGGGGCACACAATGGTGAGTCCCTGTGACAACATGAGAAAAAGTGGGGGGCAGCTCAAAAACTCCACTAAAAGACCACAACTGATGGTCCGACGGCCTGGGGGATCCCCTGGGAGCATGGCCCCTAGACCTGCTGCTGCCCCTGACCAGAAAACACTACCGAGGTCAACTTCAGACAAAAATGGACTGGACTTGGGGACACAATATGACCATATCGTGTGTGTACTTGATGGTTCTATGCATTTATAGGATGCTGTCCTCCTGGTCTCTTTCTAGACCAGAGAGAAGAGGGTAGAGAGAAGGGGACAGGAGACTGTTGGGAGGACATGACATGTATAGAATAAGGAACCACAGATAGGCGGGCATGCAAAATTGATTTGGATTGCATATTTTCACTTAATCACAATAAAAAAAAAACCTAAGTGCATTTAAGAATTATATTGTTATTACAGAATGCATAAAGCTTCCTACTTTTTCAAGCTTAGAAATTTGGTTTCTAAATTTAGTTCCTTCTAGAACAGCAAAAAAGGCACAAGCGGGAGCAGGTAACAGCAGGAGAGAACTGCTCTATGCCAATAAGACTGCTAGGTGACAGCTCTCAAGGAGGCCAGAATCGCCAACAACAACCTGGAGACTACAGCGTGAGGGCGAACAGCCCACTAAACCTCAGTCTGACCCAAAGATATCAAGAGAAAAGTCGCCACCATGCAGTGTGCTCCATTGAACTTGGTTTAAATATAACATTAATTAGAATGCTATTAGTCTCCACTTATATATACATTTTGGGCAGTTCAAATGGTGAGGGCCTATGGAAAATGTGCACACAAGAAACACTCTCACCCTCAGTCCCTGACAGCACAGCAGCACCACCCACCACACAAAGCCAGCATCACTGTCATTAACATCGATGGTGATGGAGCAGGGCAAGGGGCTGCTTCTCATTCCACCTGCAAACAGACCACTCAGGCAGGTCTTGGTAAATCTCCACAGGTTTCAAACTAGAAGAGTCGAGAGAACACTGTCCTAGGTAACACTTCCATCAGTCTCAAAGCCCCTAAAAGTTAGTCTCAGCTTTTTGCGTGTGTGAGTGTACACAAATGGCCAGAGCATGCTGTGTTGGGAAATCAGGCAGAAGCAAGAGAGGCAACCTTGCTTCTCACTTGGCTGGGAAGAGGACGGGAGAATGGCAACTTCCTTGAATGCTTAAGGCTTGTCATGGAGTGGCTCCAGGAGGGAATCTCGAACCTCCCGAAAGGGGCAGCAGGAGCAGAACAGTCAAGAAAACACACAGCACACTACCAGGTACAACGCGAAAAACCAACTTCAGATCTGCTTCACGCACTGGGTCACACCTAGAGAGTTTTGTTTGGTGGTGCCAAGTCTTACTCAATGCAGAGAGATTAAAACTGAGGTCTCATGCTTACATCCCAAAGATGACTTGATGCACTTGCTAAAATCTCTGGGAAACATAAAGTCATTAGCCTCAAAGGTTGTTGGAGAAGCACCAGTTTTAACTGCCCAAATTTAAATAGCTTTTACTAATACCAGAGCCTTTAGAAAAACTGGAATGCATCTAGTTCAGTTTCAGAAATCTGAAGCGGGAAGAACCAATGTCAGGTGTGACCTACACAAACAGAGCGTGTCTCCTCCTGGCGAACGAATGTGGATCAGTTTCCAAAGCCAGAATTTGGCTGGGGGCGTTTCCCACAACTTCTAGAATCCTGATTGTTCCACAACCTGAATTTTCTGTTTCTTAACATCACCAGCTAGCTGCCATCAAATCAATGCCAACTCATGACAGGCCCGCGTGTGCAGAGCAGAACTGCTTCATGGTGTTTTCAAGGCTAAGACCTTTGAGGAACAGTCCATCAGGCCTGACCTCCGGGGCACCTGTGGGTGGGTTCAAGCCACCAACTTTCTGGTTAGTAGTCGAGTGCTTAAGTGCTCGCACCACCTAAGCACTCCCTTCTTGTGGTAGCAGTTCCCAAAATAAACGTTATTTATCAGAATCGCATGGGAGCTTACTAAAACTGTTCTCAAACCCAACTCTGAATTAATCATATATTCTCATTCAAATTGAAATTCGTATTCACTCTCCATCTCTTTTTGTCTCTTTCCTCTCATATCCTTCTCCCCCACTCCTTCCTTCTCTCTTTTAAGCCTTCAGTGAACTTGGTTTCTAGAAAATATTTCTCCACAACATAATCCTCAACGTTAACAGCCACATCTTCTCTAACCAACTGGTCTCTTAACTGGTGTCCATCTTGCTTCAATCATCAAGAGAGCTGAGAACAGAAGGCCTAGTCCTTCTCCACTGGCTCCACAGACAGTTCTGTTTGAGAAACTGAGCTGACACAATGTTTACTGTTTTCCTTGGACCAGCCTATAACTCCACTACCTGTGTAAGTGTACGACACATGCGTGCCTTCCTGGGGTTCAGTTTGAATGAATATCCTGAAGGATCTCGCTGTAGCAACCAACCACCAGTTCTGGGCCTGCAGCTCATCCACCCCCACCAGCTCCCTACTCCACATGGCACACCGTGGCTCGCTGCAGTCGTTTCAGCTCCAATGAGACCCTCAATTCAAACTGAGCTGTCCTTTCAGTGAAACAGAGTGAGAATTTAAAAGAGAAATTTTCCTCTTCTCACACCAGACAAAAGGGAAAGTGAACAAAAGCTTAAGTGTTCTCTTCCAATAAAGCACAAGAGAAATATTTAGGGAGAAAGAATCACACTCTCAAAGATGTAACGGTCTTCTACTCACTGAGACTGCAGCCTTACAAATCAGAAATAATTACTGAGAAAGTATATTTAAATTCAGGTTGTTCCTACCTGGGTCCCCCGACACATCCTTCGGTGAGGCTTCATCAACAGTATTCTTCAAAGCTAGCCACGTTTTGTTTTGAAGGAGTAAGAGAAAGGGGAAGAAAAGCAAACTATGAATTTTTAGTTCTGAGGCACATTACCTTACAACAAAGCAACTCCAGTTTTCATTTACAAAAACAGGTCTTTTTACAAAGCATTATAAGTTGCAATGAAAACACCTGTGGCCAAGTAGTCACTAAACACCATACACCCCTGAAGTAGGGAAACAGGTTCTCCTCCTACAGAGAACAAAGTTATATTTTTAACTTTCCAGTGAGAGTTTCTCTAAGTGCTTAGGGAGAGTATATCAGGAATTTCCCCATTTCATTTTTTTTTATTATTATTATGACTGAGTGAAAATGTACATTCCCATATAAATTTACATGTCCACCTATATGCAACTTCCACTGCTCTCCCTGCGTGGTGACAGCACACTATTCCTCTCTGCTCCATACATGTCTCATCCTCCCAACAGTCTCCTTTCCCCTTCTCTTCACCCACTCTCCTTCCTCCAGCCAGAGGTCAGCAGGATGATATCCTATAGATGTATAGAACCATAAAGTGCATCCAGTATATGGTCACTCTGCATTGCCAAGTTCAACCCATTCGTGTCCGAAGAGTGGACCTTCGGTATGATTTATGGGCAAGGGCAGCATCAGGACCAGGAGCCATGCTCCCAGGGGACCCATTTCATTATTAATGGGGATCCCTGGGTGGTGTACAAATGGTTAACAGGCTTAGCTGCGAAATGAAACGTTGGAGTCAACCCAGAGGCATCTCGGAAGAAAGGCCTGGAGATCTACTTCTGAAAGGTCAGCCACTGAAAACACTATGGACCATGGTTCTACTCTGACACACACGGGGTGGTACGGCAATTTGTTTTTTCATTGCTGACATCCAGACCGATTACATCAGCTCTCCAGGGCTGGGACCCAGGCTTGGCTCTTAAGTTCTTAGGGTTATTCCAGTGTGCAGGCACCGTTAAGAGAGCAGTCAGAGTATCCACTGCTGCAGCCAGTGTCCAGATCTGTCTGCCTCTCCTGAGCATGTATTAAAATATGGTTTCCTTTTTATTATTGTGATTAAGTGAAAGTGTACAATCAAAATTAACTTTGCATGCCCA
Source organism: Heterohyrax brucei (assembly GCA_028571685.1). Lineage (NCBI taxonomy): Eukaryota > Metazoa > Chordata > Mammalia > Hyracoidea > Procaviidae > Heterohyrax > Heterohyrax brucei. The sequence continues at coordinate 22,698,724 of CM053166.1, read as the reverse complement.
CTTATCTGCAGCTCCTTGCCCCATGACAGCACACCCCTCCTTTTCATGCTATACTTGTCGTATCCTCTTAACAACCTCCTGTCCCCTCCCCTCCACCCTCTTCTCTCCCATCTAGAAAGAGATCAGTAGGACAGCATCCTATAAATGCCTAGCACCATCAAGTACATACACCATAGGATCACACTGTGTCCTTGAATCCAGTCCATTTTTGTCTGAAGAATTGGCCTCAGTAGTATTTCCTTGACAGGGGCAGCAGTAGGTCTAGAGGCCAAGCTCCCAAGGAGCAATTACAGTTTCTTAATGGAAAATTGCTTTTTCTAAAAAGTTTTCCAATGTGAAGCTGAATCAGTGGCAGGTGCCAATAATAAAATCTGAAATAGTTCAGTGACTCGGAGCCCCTTCAGACAAGCCTTTCTCAATCGTGGGGACTGAATCAACACCAGCTACTAGAAGGCAGGCTAGCTGGAGACAGAGCCTTGATTCTTGGTCCAGTTCTTTTTTTTTACCAACTAAGCAAATAATTCTATCTGAACTTCCATTTACTCATCTTTAAATTTTAGGTGATTAAAACAGACCACCCTCTATTAAGTTTTTTTGAGGACTGAATAAAGCAGTGTAGGAGGAAAGACTTGGTAGACTATAAAGTATTAAACAGAAGTAGAGAGAGTGTGTGAGTGTGAGTGTGAGTGTGTGTGTATTCTACATAGTATCAGGCCAACTCATCCATGTGCTTGATCGTAACTACAACACAAAGTGCTGTGTTGTATGGCTTCTGACACCCCTCACGTGACAGGCAAACTGTTGCTGGGCTCCACATGACACCCCACCTCCACAAAGCCAGAGACAGACAGACAGAACCCAGGGACAGAAAGCCTGGCCAGAGCAAAACTTCCTCATGTGTTAGAGCCGCGTACAAAGGTGCATTTCTCATCAAGTTCTGGGATCACATCTGTCAACACAAGACGCTAAGTTCTCAATTCTGTCAGTATCCAGTCATTTTCTAATTAGTCTGGCCAGATTCCAACACAAGGTGTCACAACGGCTTGAGAGCCAGCAGCTAATCAAGGACCAAAGAGTTGGAGAGCTTTGGGAAACTTAAGCTCTCATTATCACCTTATGAATTACGATTATGCAGCAACACATCATCAGTCCAAATGGGTCTGAATACTCAAAACTTCCCTGTAAGGTTCTATAAGCCACTTTCCAAGAGAACTAGAGGAGAATACATAGGTAGAATGGTCTTAAAAGAAGAAAATCCATTATTTTCATACCTGGTTTGTCATCGAGGGTCACATCTTGGACAGGCACAGGGAAGTCTGGCATGTCTTTAACAGATGTCTTCTTAGAAAACATTATATAGAACAGAGTGGAAATTAAACAATGTGCACTTATGATGAAAATGTTCTCAAAGCAATGAATTCTCCCCAGTATTTATGGTTCCAGCAAACCTTGATGTTTAATAGTATTTTCATTTTTTTAAGTTCCTAGTGAAGCAGAGGTTAATTTACATGCTTAGAGGGAACAAGTCAGAATTCAAACTGAGGTGGGTTTAGAGACAATATATTACATCAGAATCTAACATGGATCCAGCCAGAGAAATGCATTAGCAACTGTCCATTCAGTCAAGAACACACACATATATTTTACATACTTTTTCTACAGAGTAGAAGAGGTTCTGACAAGTGGCCCCATACTTTAGGTATTTGCCAGGATCTGTGATACAAAGACTATCCAACTATGATAAAATTGCCTCCTTGTTGTAGAATACAATAATCTTACTGATGAGCACATCAAAATTGTCTCCTAACTCACTTACGGGAAAAGTCCTCACACTTAGAAAACGAAAATTTTAAGCTGATCAATTATTTCACAATTCTACTTAAAATTTACTGTCAACGCATTTCTTGTAAAATAGCAAGTGACATATACTCTAAAACCTCTGATGAAATTAAAGAAAAACATATACTCATATTGGCTTTATATACAAAAAAATTCAGAAGATACATAAAAATTGAGAAGTCATTGGATAGATGGGGGACAGGCATGGGAGAAGAATATGTCAGTATATGTCTTCTATATTCTTTATACTTTAAGTATATTTAAAAAAATCAAATAAAATTAAATTTACAGACTTAAAGGAATTAAATTGCACCTTGTCTGGTATCCCCAAGAGTCAACTGGTCTACCTCTCAGAATCCATACAACCCCAGCAAGGTAAGCAATGAGTAATACTTCTGTTTTTAAACTGTTCCAAAGAGTGGAGCTAGAGAATTTTTCAGTAACCTGCTCTAAGATTTAACAACACTTAGTCAAGTAACAGCAACATAGTGGCTAAGAGTTCAGTGGCTAACCAAAAGGTCAGCAGTTCAAATACACCAAGTGCCCCTTGGAAACACTATGGGACAGTTCTACTCTGTAGGGTAGCTGTTGAGTCGGAATCCACTTGACAGCAATGAATTTGGTTTGCTTTTGGTAATCAAGTAATTCTTGGCATACAATGAAGCCTCCGAATGTAACTTCTTATCCAAAGTCTACGATCTCCAATAGAACAGAGAATGTACTTTAACAGTGTACTGCTTTCATCTCCTTCTCCCACCTGGATCATAAACCAGGTCTTTTAGTGGAAGACATTAGGTAAGAGTAAAAATGTAGGAAAAATCTATAGATTGTTGAAAGAAAGTAATGGGGATCTAAATAAATGGAAAGACATCTCATGTTCATGGATCAAAAGAATTAATATTGAGATTCTAGAAAGACGATGGCATAACCAGACCATCATTCCAACCATTTCCCCCAAATACAACAAGAGATACAACACGGAAATGGTGCACAGCTCTGAGAGGTTCTGAATTAGAGAGCGGAAAAAAGGCAGAGCAAACTGCACACAGGCAAGAATCAATAAATCAACTATGAGTCGCATACAGTAGGAAAACTGTTTATCCCACCACCCCTGCGCTACTTCCCCCCCAGCCATAAAGACTAGAAGTTGCTGGTAAATGCAGAAGTAGTCCCCTAAAAAGAGCCTGCTTCCCTCACCACTACAGCCCCTGCCTGTACGAAGAGACAGGACCCCAAGCTTCTGCTTTTAAAATCAAAAAGGCAGACCTGACCAGAGGTCCGTGTGGAGTATACCAGCAATTCCCCCACTTGGACATAGTCCAAGCCTACTACAAATGGTTACAGAAGGCCTGTGCAGTAGAGTCTGCTCTCCTCGTCACCACGCTACCTGCCTCCTTGCACACCACATGGTTCAAGGCTCTAAAAGCAACAGAACAAACGTCCTGGAAAGGCAGTTCAGGTCTCTTTGTTCCCCTTTCCAGTTGGTGCTGAGGACTTCTGGCTGAGGCTGCTGTGTGCTAGGAAGCTGGCATCCTTAGCAGAGCCTGCATCTGCAGACAACATACTATGGGGAGAGAAGGCCTCTGATAAAAACACGACAGACCTCCTTCAGGGTCGATGTGAAGCACGCCAGGACCTCCCGCATCAAGATCCCATCAACTGAAAGCCCCCCGTGAACTGCTGCGGAAGGTCCGTGCAGTACACTCTGCCCCCGCCAGTACTCTGCCTGCCAGCCCACAGCTCCAGCCTCTGAAACCAACAGGACAAAACCTTCTAGGGATCAATTAGGGTTAGTCTGTCCCCACTTCTGGTTGGTACTGAGGAATGCTGACGGAGGCTGCTATGCGACAGCAAGCAGGTCTTCAGTGAAAACTGCCCTCACAGGCACCAGTCCACGGCGGGTACTGTAAGAGCAACAAGGCAGACCTCCGCGGGATCTGATCAGAGTGTGATACCCTCTCCTCCATCTGGTCATTTTTGGTTGCCGGGCTGTTGCTAACTGATACAGAAGTCTCCCAGTGAATGGTCTGGTCCTATCGTCAGCACTCTACCTTCCACCCTCTGCCCCCTAGTGCCCAGGCCTCCGAAATCCACAGAACAAACCTCCCTGGGGATCAGTTTGGGTCTGTCTGCTCCAATTTCCAGTCAGCACTGAGGACTGCTGACTGAGGCTGCTGTGTGCGAGGAAGCAAGACCCCACGGGGCAGGCTCTGACAGCGACAAAGCAGACCTCCCTGGGGGCCGTTCAGAGTACGACAAGCCCTCCTCCAGCTGGTAACTGTCACCTCTTAACTGAGTGGGTTCTCTACAGGGCAGCAGGAGGTGGGGCATCACCTAAGTGGAAGCTGTTCCACAAACCACCACAGGGCCACCGGGGTTCTAAAATCAACAACACGTATCTCTCAGAGGTCCCTCTGGCGACTGACAGCCCCTCTCCTTCTGAAATTGAGGAAAGTGTGCCTGTCCTTCCCTCAAATGCTAGCTCAGACATAAGCAGCCCACATGGAGCAGGGAAGAAAGCCCTGGGCAAAATGGATGAGCAACAACCAGCTATGAAAGGGGTTCACTGGGTGTGGGTTTTCTGACTAAAGTTACAGATACAGAAGGGAAGTTAAGAACCAGACAGAAGGGACTGCGCCCCCTGGAGGACAGATTGATCAGTATATAATACCTCCCCTGAGTGGTGTGCCCACTGGGAGCTCAACTGACCCCAGTATGTTTTCTGGTGCTTAGAGAGACACTGCAAGTTGAAAACCAAGACCTGGAACTTTTGAATCCCAATTAAACCAATGATAGAGCTATCACAGAGAGGAAGAGGAAATGTTAAGCAAAGGTCAAAGGTACTGGCCATCTAAGAGTTTTTGGAGAAAGCAGTATGGATAAAAACACCAAATGGGGGCAGGGCAGCGGAACTGAGAAAGTTGACAGACCTGGAAATTCTAACACCCCAGCCAAAAATTGATCACAAAGCATACAAAAAAGAGAGAAACAATGGACCATCCAAATGAACATGACGAAAGGAGTGACAGCGCATCTGAAAACCAAACTCCATCTGACTCGCAGTGACTCTACAAGACAGAGCAAAACAGCCCCAGAGTTTCCAAGGAGCAGCTGGTAAATTCAAACTGTCAACTTTTAGTCAGCATAAAAACACTTAAAACAATGTGCCACCAGGGACCCTACAATTACAATATGACCCCCAAAATTCCACTCTTAAGCATACACCTAAAAGACACATAAAAAATGTCGACACAAACACCTGCACATGAATATTTATATAAGCACTGTTCATAATAGCCAAAAAGCAGACACACCTGAATGAATGAATGAACAAAATTCAATGTTCATACAGTGAAGCATTATTTATCCATAAAAAGGAATGAAGTCACAACATATGCTATACTGTGGATGAACTTTGTAAACACTGTACAAAATGAAACAAGTCAGTCTCAGAAGACACATATGAGGTCTGCCAATTAAGTTCACCATCTCATCCTAGGAAAAGTGCTAAATACGTAATTGCTAAAGAGCACTATGGTCACCTTCACAGTACTCCCCTTGGGAGGCTGTGCACTGATTCCAGGGCCCAATCGACCCTTCAAAGCAATTTGGGAACTCTTTTTCTGGAATGGCCATCAGAGCTGTGACTGTACTACCCTTGATGTCCTGAATGTCATCAAAATATTTTCCTTTCAATATTTTGTTTATCTTCAGGTAAAGAAAAAAGTCACCGGGGGCCAGATCAGGTGAGTAGGGAGGGTGTCGCAATACAGTTTTTTGTTTACTCACTAAAAACTCCCTCGCAGACAACTAGACAATTAAGTTCATGAACTTGCCACCATGCATGCCACTGTGTGCAATGGCCATTCCAGAAAGAGTTTCAAAATTGTTTTGACGAGTGAACTGTGTGCTGGCATCAGTGCACAGCTTCCCAAGGGAGTACTTCAAAGGTGACCAGAGTGATATTCAGCAACAATGTATGTAGCACTTAGAACAATGAAGTTCTCAGACTTAACTGTCAGACTTCACATTGTATGGTTCCATTTATAGAAATGTATGACAAAACAAATCCATAGAGGCAGAAAGTAGATCAGTGGATGCCAGCGGCTGGAGGGAAGAGGCTGAGATTGTTCTAAAGTTAAATTGTGGTGATGTCTGCACAGCTCTGTGAAAATACTGGAAGTCACTAAAGTGTTCACTTTAAATGGGTAAACAAAGTTATATGAATTCTATCTTAATAAAGGTGTTGAAAGCATATAAACCTAGTAATACAAGAAAACCTAAAATTATGGTCTAAAACCTTTGAAGAAAAATAAGTACATGTTAACAATGGTGCTGTCTTTTAGGAAAAGATGTGCTGTCAAGCAAACTTCTCCTGACCTGAGACCTGAATCAGCTATACTTTCGTTCCCAGCACAAACATCCTAGCCTGGACTCATCCTGTTCAGGGCTGCAACTAAAACTGACTTAAATGTCATGCACTCATGATAGATTAAAAGACTGGTAGAAAGAAAGAACAATGAATAACTGTTTAGAGGACATAAATATCTCATTATTAGCTACTGAGATCTCATTTACACTTCTCGAATGGCAAAGCCGCCAATTTATTACTTTGCTCCCAAATTCTGCTGATTGAGTCATCATCTAAAAGCTTCCATTCCACAAAATAACAACTTGGTTGGGAAGAAGGTTTTTTGTTGTTGTTGTTGTTTACACAGGACACAGAAAACAGACTTGGTTAGCTTTTGCCCTCTCCCAAAGGAAACCAGTTAGAGTACACAAAAGCGTGTAAAACTAGTTGCATGTAACATCCAAAGGGAGGACACACAGAATGCCATCAAGGACATAGAATGTGTGTCTGTGCGAAACATAATCTCCATTTTCAGACCTTATGTCCACCTGAATATTTGCTCTTCTTTTTAGATAGATGATATATGGCTGCATGGGGAAAGGTAACATGAATCAGTAATTAACGCCTACAAAAAAAAAATCAGTATGATTTCTCACAGCTGGAAGAGCAAAGATCATCTCATTTCATCATAAACTGGAACAATTTTTACCTAGAAAGAACACGTATCTGATATGTTTTAGGAAATAGCTTAACAAGTTCATACTTTTACAAAAGTGGGGTGACCTATAGCAAAAAGCAGGGCAATGGTATAAGACAGCTGAGAGGTATCCATTGATGTTTACTGGAGAAACCTCTCCAGACACAGCTGGAAGCCTCTGAGTAGATGGAGGGCCATGGTCAAGTGGCTACCTAGTGTATCTGCTTCTCCATTATGTTCTTTCTACAGAAAAGGAAATTAAAAAATAAAAATTTTTCCAGTGCACATCTACTGCCCATCCTGAAATCCTATTTCTTTATACCCTTTGCCCACGAACAGAAATCTATTGAAGAAACAACACGAAGGCACCAACTCAAAGGAACAGTCAACGAAAGGCAAAGGGAGGTTTAATTAGAGGGAGTGCTGCAGACGCAGCTTGATTCTCTGGGAGAAGATGTCATCTGTAACACAGACTACAGGCCTGAAAGCCCCAGGTGAAAGAGCAAATAATCAAACGGTTACAAAAAATTCCAGAAATTTCCCTGCAATTCTCTCTTTGCCTTCCATCACCCTGTGCACTTGAATAGGAGTCTGTGAATAAACCTCCATTTATTAAGGGGATTTTTCTCTCTGGAAGGAGACACAAAGTATCACAAGTTGTCATCAGTTATCATAATGATGTCAATGATAATCACAACGATGATAATGATTCCTCCTGTTTACTGATTCACAGCTAAGGACCAGTCAGCACCTAGCTACACCCACACATTAATGGCCCACCACTGCAGTGATTTTCCATGTTTCTTTTGGAGATCATCCAAACCAGTCTTTATCTGGCCCCAAAGCTAAAATCTTTGAGGGAGAAGGAGCTTTGAATGCAATTAGGGGCCCTCATACACAATTCTCAAACCTCTTCTCAAATCTGTTCCAGTTCACTGTAACTGTTAATACCCAGCTACTAAAAATAAAACTTGCAAACATTTACTAAGGATTTCAAGCTTGGTTACAGAACATAACTTGGCTAGCATCTTCTGGTTTAGCTTGGCTGTATCTAACACTAACCTCCAGACAATCAAGAGACTATGTTGTTTATTTTACCAACTCAAGTTTTAGGTGGAAAGGAAAAAAAAAATTACAGATACACCTGATGTTTAGACTTCAAAGACTCAGCCTGAAGGAATTACCAAGTATAAAAGCAAATATATTACAGTGGATTTTCCAGAGTCTGTAAAGAGCCTAGGCTAACAGCGCTTACACTGCACATGTCTGTCCTTACTAACGCACAAAGCTCTCTTACCTCACTGCGATGCCAGTCCCGCGGTTGCTGGCTTGCTGGCACTGCCTCAGAATAAGAATCAAATAATGTGCACTCCCACTTGGACTTAGGAAAAGCTAAGAAGAAACAAAGAGAATACATGATATGTACGACAGCCACAGTGGTCACTGTTCCCTGTCACCTTTGCTGTGCTTCCTAACTGACGAAAAGCAGCTGCCCCTTATATACTACTATGGCACAAACCACACTGAGGGAGCATTCTAAGTTCTTTACATACACAATGTGGCACCGCCATCGTTCCCATTTCACACATGGTGAAACTGAGGAGGAGCAGTGTCACAGAGTAACACCCGCCCCATCATATAGCTTGTAAATGGAAGAACAGGGATTAGAACCCCAGCTGTCTGTTTCGAGGGTCCCCATTCTCAGCATTTCATGCCACACAACACAGTGATCATTTTCCAGGTTAACTCTCACTCTGCTTTCACAACAGCTGAGTGCTAACTACGCTACTAGTGTAATTTTTACATGGTAGTGACTAAGGCAATAGTTCCAATTGTATAAACTAAGAAAACAGTGGCACAGTGGTTAAGCTCTACAGCTGGATCCAAGTCAGCACGGTCTGCCAGCGACGCATGCCCAAGATAACCGTAGGAAACACTATTCTCTTTATGTTAGCAGAAATAACAAAAATAACAGCATAAATTCTTGCTGATTTAAAACAAGCAAGTAGGAATCACATTATGGGTTTCATTCAACATCCGACAGTGACAAAGGCTGTTAACTGGGGAGCTGAGTGAATTAGCATGCAGAAAAAAAGCAGGCTGCTTGGGAAGCTAATATTTAACACCCAGGCTATTTCTCAGAAGCGGACCCTGCTTCACCATTTTCCTCACAAAGTAATTAGGAAAGAAATGTCTGAGCTGCTAGAAAATTTGTCAATATTCCAAACAGAAAAAGCAGACTGGGGCTGATAATAAACAGATGCTACACATCAAATCTGTCAAGACAAGCTATTAAGAAATCAACATTTTAATGGTTAAAACTCAGCAAAACACCTCTTCCAAATACTCTTGCTCAATCCAACCCCAAGGGCTGTTTTAACCAAAGATTTCTCTTTCAAGTCTACCAATTAATGATCCATCTCTCACCAGTTGCCACTGAGATGATTCCAACTCACGGTGACCCCATGTGTTTCAGAACAGAACTGCACTCTGTGAGAACTGACCATATGATTAATGGCTTACTACAGAGTGGGGTGGCGGGTTGTCTTATCACGTACAAAGCTGGCACTTCCAAAAACTACAAAAGCATCAATTAACTGCCGAACAGCTTTCTAACATCCCCCCTTCTCTCCATCTTCACTGCCATGCCCCAAGGCAAGCCAGAGCTGCTCTGGAGGGGACTGTTGCCAAAACCTTCTACCTGATCTTCCTGTTGCCACCTTTGCCCCTCAAAACCTGTTCCCGGGACAACAGCAGGATCGTTGCGCGCCTCCCTCCTCGGCTTCAGCCTGGATCTCGCTTTCCCCGGTTCATTCCACTCCAGCCCCTCTGCCATGAAGCCGCTATTCCGCATTGCCCCCAGCCCTCCCCTCTCGGCCCACCCCTCGCCCCCTTCGCCCATAACTCAACTTTCCCATTTTTACCCTCCTAAGTCCTTAGTGCAGCCTTCACATTTACGGAAATCTTCCCTCAGGCCCTGGACCCTCTGGGTGAGTTGACATCTATCCTCTAACTGCCGGCAAGCTCCAGGAGGGTGGCCCTCCTGTTTTACAGAGCATTCCGACCCTGAAGATTAACACAATGCTTCTCACATAGGTAAGCCAAGCCAAGGCCAAGTGCCGTAGGTAAGCACCCAATAAATATTTTTTTATGAACTATATACATAAGCCCTGCTGGCACAGTGGTTAGGTGCTACAGCTGCTAACCGGAAAGTCAGCAGTTCGAAACCACCAAGAGCTCTTGGAAGCTCTATGGGGCAGTTCTGCTCTATCTATGGAGTTGCAATGAGTTGGAAAGGACTCGATGGCAGTGGGTTTTTGTTTTTCTCTTTTTTACTACACAGTGGTTAAGAGCTCAGCTGCTCTGAAACTCTATGGGACGGTTCTACTCTGTCCTCTAGGGTCATTTTGAGTTCGAATCCATTCAAAAGCCAACAGGTTTTGTTTTTGTTTTGTTTTTTCCACTATGGTAAAAATGCATACTAACTAGTCACCTAGACATGCAAGTATCAGAAGGATCACAGTTAAGCACTCCCAATAATCAACTGCTCTTGCCAACTCTGTTCAATTTTCACTATTAGGCAAAAGAGATTATCTCTGTAGTTAAAAGTAAAATGTCGTCAGATACAAAAATTCCTATTTCATTATTTTATTGAAAACAAGCTTGTATCATTTTCATGCATGATCACATCTACCAATTTGCACTCTCCACCAATCTTGATGAAGACTGGATTAAATTTTTTTGAAGAGTGAACATAGATTAATTAAGGTAGTGTTACAACAAGAGGACACCTAAGCTTAAAAAAAAAGTTCAATGGGATGCCCAAACATGAACAACTACAACAAAAATAACAGCAGGACCATTCATACTTTGCAAACAGTCTGAAAAGCACAATAAGATCTAGAAGGTCCTGAAAAGAGTTTAAAATTAACTACTTAATCGGACAGTTTTGCTCATCCAAAGACTATCAAAAGAGATAAAAAAGACTACCCACAGAATGGGAAAAAATATTTGGCAACTACATGTCATACTGACATCTGATCCCCATAATCTACAAAGTACTGTAAAATATCAACAAGAAAAAGATAAGTAACCCAATTAAGTGATAGGCAAAGGAGATGGGCAGACACTTCACTGAAGATGACATCCAGGTAGCCAAAAGACACATGAGGAAACACCCAAAATCATTAGTTATCAGAGAAATTCCAATCAAAACTACAATGAGATATCATCTCACCCCAACAAGGCTGGCCATAATCCAAAAAACACAAAACAACAAATGCTAGACAGACTGTGGAGACATTGGAACTCTTCTACACTGCTAGTGGGATTGCAAAATGGTACAACCTCTTTGGAAAGGAATCTAGTGCTTCCTTAAAAGCTAGAAATAGATAATACCATTTTACCCAGTAATCCCACTGCTCAGAATTCATCCTACAGAAACAAAGGCTATCATACAAATAGACACATACACACAAATGTATATTGCAGCTCAGTCCACAAGAGCAAAAAGAAGGAATCAACCTAGATGCCCATCAACAGATGAGTAGATAGATAAACTATGGTACATCCACTCAGTGGAATACTATGCCATGATAAACAATGATGCTTTTAGGAAGCATCTCATAACTTGGTTCCAACTGGAAGACATTATGCTGACTGAAATCAGTCAGTGGCAAAAGGACAAATATTCTATGAGCCCCTGGTATAAGGACTTAAAAATAGACTTATGTACAGAAGAAAAGACGGCGACAAGGGCAGGGAGGTAGAGGCGAGTGTTGGTCACAGATTAGTTGATAGAAATTTGGTTACGTGAAAGCTGTGACAGCACACAGTAGAAAGTAGATCAACTTAACTGGACTTTGACATAAACTGAAAGCTCTTCTAATCTCAACCCAAAATTGCAAGGATAGAGTAGCAGGGGCGGGATCCAGGGACCATGCTCTCAGGGGACATCAAGATCAACTGGCATAATCAGTCTATTGCTAAGACAGCCTTCTGCACCCCATGTGAAGTGGCGCCTAGGGTCTTAAAAACTAGCAAGCTTCCATCTGAAGTACACCTAATGGTCCCAACTCAGCTGGAACAGATGGTCACCAAGAACAACAAAGACACAAACAAAAAAGAGCCCAGGAGACAGAAGGGCCCATGTAAAGGGAGACTGTATCAACATGTGACCAGAAGAACCACATAGTGCCCAGCCACCGCCAAAGACAGCCGTGATGGGGCACACAATGGTAACTCCCTGTGGCAACATGAGGAAAAGAGGGGTGCAGCTCAAGAACTCTACTAAAAGACCACAACTGATGGTCCGACGCCCAAGGAATCCCCTAGGAGCATGTCCCCTAGACCTGCTGCTGCCCCTGTCCAGAAAACACTACTCAGGTCAACTCTTTGGATAAAAACAGACAGACTCAGGGATACAAGGTGACCATATAGTGTGTGTATTTTATGGTTCTATGCATTTATAAGAGTCTGTCCTACTGGTCTCTTTCTAGATTGGAGAGAAGAGCACAGAGAGAAGGCGACACGAGCTTGTTAAGAGGACACGACAAGTATAAAATCAAGAGGAATGTGCTGTCATGGGGTAGGTAAGGACAGCAGAGGAGCTATGGATAGGCAGGCATGCAAAATTGATTTGGATTGTATACTGTCACTTAATCACAATAAAAAAAATTAACTACTTAAACTCTGAGTTTGCCTAAAATATACTGTCCAAGAATATGATGGGTTTTTATGAGGTGTCTCAAGTTTTCTGTTTGAACTATGTGTTATTTAAGATGAATCCCACAGGCCCCAGAAAAGGTGCACAAGTTTTGTTTAACTGATGTTCACAGTTGTTTCTGTGTAAAGTCTTGATGACAGCCTGGATGAAGACCCTGAAAACACAGGGAGGGCCTCTGTTCCTGAGGAAGGCAGAAGGCCCCGCCCAGATGCCCCCCATCCTACAGGAACAAGTCTGAAGGAGCTGCAGTCTCCTCAGTTAACACTCTTTTACCTCAGAGCTTTAAAACTTTTAAAAATGTCATCGATGGTCTTTGAAACAGTTCACAAGACCACCACAGCACACTCTCAAACACCAAGTAACCGGGTCGCAGAAGTGCTGCGGTGATGTTGCACCATTCGTCAGGATCCGGAAATGGAAAAGCAGATAAGGGACCACTGGAGCTAAGCTGACCCAGGGACTCACCCCAGGGCTCCAAAGAGGAAAAGGTGAAGGTAAGAAGGGCACCTAGACGCCCTGAGCCTCGGACTCCGGCCCTCTGGTCAGCTGTTGATCACCCTTCAAAATCAGTAGCTGTGGAGCCAGCCAGCTCCAACCCACGGTGATCCCATGTGTGTCAGGGTAAAACCGCCCTCCACACGGTTTTCAACAGCTGGCTTTTCGAAAGCAGATCACCAGGCCTTTTCTTCCGAGGTGTCTGTCATGGATTGGATTATGTCCCCCCAGAAAGGTGTGTATCAGTTTGGCTGGGCCCTGAGTCCCTGCACTGTGTGGTTTTCCTACAGGCTGTAAACCCTGCCTCTACGATGTTAATAAGGAAGGACGGGTGGCAGCTGTGTTGGTGAGGCAGGACTCAATCTGTGAGACTGTACTGTGCCTTGAGGCAGTCTCTTGAGGATCAAGGGGAAGCAATTTGAGGGTTGGGGACCTTGGGGACCTCACACCATCAAGAAAGATGAGTGTGTCCTTTGGACACCAGTTGACAAGTACCTTCCTCTAGAGCCAAGAGAGAAAGACTTCCCCTGGAGCTAATGCCCTGAATCTGGACTTTTAGCTTACTTTTCTGGGAGAAAATCGATCTCTTTGTTAAAGCCATCCACTTGTGGTAGTTCTGTTAGAGCAGCAGGAGATGACTAAGACAGGGCCTCTGGGTAAACTGGAACCTAAAGCCTTTCTGTTAGTAGCAGAGCACGAAGCTGTTTATGCCACCCAAGGACACCAGGAGAAAGACAAAAGCCCCATGAGGTCCTGTTCTAAACAGAAGGGGTTCTTGTGGGCCCTGCGCTGACTTGATAGTGGGAGCCTTCACCCTCCCAGACAGCACTGAGAACATCACTGCTTCTTTGTCTCACTCTGGAAGAAACGGGGTGAGAGAAAGAAAGAAGGGTGAATGATGGAGAGACATCAAAGAGGAAAGAGAGCAGTCTGTCACGGTGCCCAACTATAAGCTAATTCCTGGGGAGCTGTGAAGGTCTTCCCAAGCCTTAAAGGAAAGGGAGCCAGCTGGAGATAGTCTCCTGCAGGCAGAGAGCGGTCTGGACTTGAGCAAAGTCCAAGCCCTGACATTAACACTTCCTTCTGCTCTCTGAACTTCCGCTCCATAATTTTATGCGGGCACGAATCCCAGAGTGAATCAGTCTTCTTCCAATATAATTTATTTACCTGTCCTTGGCAGTAGCAACACGCTGCGGCTCTTCTGTTGGCTGAACCCGCCCCCCCCCCACCTCACTACTTAATAAAGAACACTGAATTTTTATTTAAGAGAGTTGGAGACCCCAAGACTGACCTAGACACGTCATTTGCCACTTTGACTCTGATAGGGATAAGAGATGGCCCAGACTCGCCTGCATCATCCCTAGTACACATATGAATGTTTAATATCATTTAAAAAAACCAATTATACACACCAGAAAGTCCCCAAGACTAGAGTCTATTTTAAGAAACTTCTAAGGCATGGATGAAAATGCCTGCGAGGCTTCTGATTTAGGACGAGGCCTTACCCGCTTGCAGGTACTCTGGCTGCAGCGTCGGCGGCAGGCCCTCGGGGAGTGGGTAGCCGTTCTTCCGGGCCACAATGAGATGAAACGCGGCACAGAACTCCGGCAGGTTCAGGGCCCCATCACAGTCAGCATCGCTAAGCTCCCTAAAAACAATGGCTGTCGTGAGCACCAACAGAGGGCTTAGATCTCATGGACTGAATTTTGGACCCCCCCACCCCCCCCACCCGAACGTTTGTCAACTTGGTTAGGCCACGGTCCCCAGTACTGTGTAGTTGGCCACCACTTTGGGAAGCTGTTATGCTCAAGAAGACAGACACAAGCTCCGGGGTTAGGCTGTACGTTGAGTCAATCTCTTGAAATACCAAAGAGGGAAGTGAGCAGAGGAGAGGGACCTCCTGTCACCAAGAATGCAGAGCCAGGGCCGAGTGTGCCCTTTGAACTGGGGTTCCTGCACTGAGAAGCTCCTAGACCATGGGAATACTGGTGACAAAGACCTTCCCCCAGAGCTCAGAGACAGAAAACCATTCCCTGGAGCCAGCAGCCCGAACCCAGATGTCTAGCTTCCTAGACTGTGTAAGGATAATTTTCTGTTTGTTAAGCCATCCATTTGTGGTGTTTCTGTTACAGGAGCACTAAATGACCAAGACAGAAGGGGAGGACCTCCAGCCTCCATTGTAGTGGTCCTGCAAGATCCCCAAATTCTCCTGACCAAAGTCATTTGAAATCGAAGGGGCCATTCCAAGAAACACAGAGTGACGCTGAGTGACCACACTGGCACTGGCAGCACTGTATAAATAAAAGTGTCAACTATCGGGCTGTTTGGTAGGTGTGTTTTGCAGCACTGAGTATACAGGACAAGAAATGCTAGGGAGACTCATTGCTTAAGGGGCACTGGGTTTCTACAAAGGTTGACAGAAAACTTTAGAAACAGGTAGTGGATGATGGTTAACAACATGTTGTTAGGTGCCGAGTCAATTTCTGACTCACAGCAACCACATACGACGGAGCAGAACTGCTCCATACTGTTCCCGGGGCTATAGTCTTTACAGAAGCAGATCATCAGGTCTTTTCCCCAAGAAGCAACTGGGTGGGTTCCAACTACAAACCTTCCAGTTAGCAGGTGAGCACTCACAGTGCCACCTGGGCTCCTTGCTCAGGCTCTCTTGTTGCCGTGTGTCATCGAGGCCATTCTGACTCTGAGTGGCCCCGTATGGCAGAGTAGAACTGCCCCCCTAGGGTTTTCTAAGCAGTAATCTGCAAGGGGGCAGACTGCTGGCTCTTCCCCACAGGGCCGCTGGCAGGCCTCAAGTACTAACAGTCCAGTTTGCAGCCGAGCACTGACCACTGCACCACGAGAGTTCCTCTTGGACAATATAACAATGTGCTCAACAGAAATAACATCCCTGAATTGCACACACGTAAGAATGGTGAGATGGCAAATGTTTTGTTACAGATATATTTGCCACAGTGTTTTTAAAATGTGGCACAAGAAGAATGACACAGCGAGTTCTGCAGCTCTTAGACGGGAACGCAGTCCCCGCAGGCGGTCTGGTGGGAAGAGCCCTATGCTTGGTGCGCACACAACACGCGACAGAGCTGCCCTCAGCCCGTGCACCCTGCTCTCAGCTCTTAGGCAGTTTAGGGAGCCCTGGTGGTGTAATGAGTATGAGCTCAACTGCTCACCTCACGGTTGGCAGTTCAAATCCACCTGCACTCCTTTGAAACCCTATACGGCAGTTCTACCCTGTCCTGTGAGATTGCTAAGAGTTGGAATCAACTCAAGAGCACACCATCACAGCAATGCAGTTTATATAAAGCACAGGTTTCACTGCTCTGAGTCTTCATTTGTCGACTCTGAGGAAAAAAACTTGAGCTTTTCCAGTCACGTGAATTTTTGCTATCAAACTGTTCTTCACTTGAGAATTGCCTCCCGGGACACAAGTCAGCTCAATAAATATTTCCTGAATTATGTTTTAAGATGAAGCTAGCAAACTATGGAAGGCTGGAACCAGATAAGAGAGCGAAGGAACAAACGAAGAGTCATGCAAAGGCTTACCTCACTGGTCCTGTCTAAAGGGTGCAGGCCTATTCACTCAGCACAAAGGAAAACTATTTGCCAAAGTAACTAAGACCTCATGAGCTCAGTCGTTCTCCGGGGTGTATACAGACAAGTATACGTGTGTTACGGCAAGTCTGGAGACTGAACTTACACTGAACTGTACAGGAATGGTGTTCATAACTGCAAGAAAAACAGTCTACAGTAAGCTCCCTATCTTCTTTTGGACCATTCATCTCCTCAGATATTTAGAATATGTGAATCTGAGTCCTTCTCAGCCATCTAGAGTCCATTAGCCCCGAGTCCCCCTCAAGTATTTAGAATACACTAACCCTGAAATCGGAGTCCTAGTGGCTCTGTGGTTAAGTGCTCGGCTATTAACCAAAAGGTGCACGGGTGGAACTCACCAGTCACTCTGCAGGAGAAAGATGTGGCAGTCTGCTTCCACACAGGTGGCAGCCCGGGTCACCCACCCTACGGGGAAGCTCTACCCAACCATGAGTCGCTAGGAGACGGAATAAATGGCCAGGGGTTTGGTTTTTGGCTCGTTTTTTCTCATTCTGAAACAGCTGGTCCCCAGAGGGAGGAGCCACCTAACTACTTCATGGGCTGGATGAAGAGAAGCCCGTTTCGCTCTCAGGGCCACGTTACCACAAAAAGATAGGAAGCCTCTCGCCAATAATGTGAAGACTGGGAATTCTGCCAAAGCAGACTGCATTCTTTTCAAAATGAAAATTTGATTACATTTCCCCAGCTTTAAAATCTAATACAACGCTTGCTGTTAAGAAAAAAAAAATTCAGCAAGCGTATGCTGCTATAGAACATAATCCCAGCTCCAGAGCCCCCACTATGCTGGGCTAGCAAGAACAAGGGTGACTGCAATTTCTTCCAATAAGATGCACAAAATACAAGATTTTTCAACCCTCTAAGAATTTCTCCAAAATCCTCGTGACAAAAAGCTTTACACAAACATTCCCATGCTTCCATTACATACTTATCGCAGTGCGGGCTCCTGTCCAGTCCTGGGTAGAACAAGCCCTCACACCGCCGGGGGTCTGCAGAGGCACCGAGCATTTTCATAAATGCAAATGGAGCCATCTGTGTGTGCCAGCCCAGTCCTTCTGGGGCCCCAACTGTGACAGGCTCAGCGGCACGGTGTGAGGAGGCCGCAGCTGTGAATCTGAATCCAGGCCCAGCTGACAGACACAGCCAACTGATGACGCTCAGAAGCAGCCAGAAGGGTTGGAGTTAATGCCAAAGCATTCTTTGGTCTTATCCGTTCACCCAGCCTTACAAAATATTACCAAGAAGAGGATTTTCAAGGTCCTCTGGATACTTGCATCACACCAAGCAAAAGAACTACAAAAATAGAATATACAAGATGGATAGTCTACTATGTCCACAATTGCTTAAATGGAAAAGGGGGCTTGATGAGGATAATAATCAGGAAATCCTTTAAAAATAACAGCTAACACTTATCAAGTTCCGTGTCTGCCAGGTACTCATCACTGTCCTTTTCAGACAACAGCTGATATTCACAGCAACAAAAATCGGAGTGCTCATTCTAGTCCCTCTCTTAGTTTTTCCAAACCATTCAAAAGATTAAGACTCTAAAAAAGCAAAGGTAGAGGTCAAAGGATGGGACATGTTATGTGGCATTAAACTGTACTCACCATATATAGGAGAGCTCTGGAATGGAAAGCTTTGATTTAGTGAAGAAGTTCTTAGCCACAGAACCTGTCAAGAGTTATTGTTTAAATAAACTATTAATTTCTTATCTAGTATAGCATGTATAATAAATCGCCATTTCTTCATTTAGTAAACCCTATCACAGCCACAAACACAGCATTTATTCATCCAAGCCAACTCTGAATCATGTGACTAAAGCCAAGTGCCGTCGAGTCGGATCTGACTCATGGCGACCCTAGGGGCCAGGGTAGAACTGACCCCCAGAGTATTCAAGGAGTGCCTGGTGGATTTGAACTGCTGACCTTGTGGTTAGCAGTGGTAGCACTTAACCCACTACACCACCAGGATTTCCATGTGACTAAAAGCAACACATAAAAAGCCTTTTAAAAGATGTATGAATTAGCACAGAGCAAAAGAAATGACAGTCTACTACTCATTATGACAGTTGTAGATTATATGTGTTCTTTGCGTTCACTAAAAATTCAGTAACATTTTGCTGAAAACTTAAAAGACTAATTTCAAAAGTTTGAAAGTACAAATTTGCCAAGCACTTATAGTGAAATGGTGAAAAGGAACCCAGGTCGTGGTTAAAAAGGCAGAAATAAGAAAGAAAAGCAGTGGCATTAATCTCATTGCACAGACATCTTGGAAGAGATTTTCTGGTGAGATTCAAGGTCTCTTGGTAGTTCCTTGAGAAAAGAATCCAGGAACCTCTTGCTACTTTCTTCATTGCTGCTGTTGTTAGTTGTTGCCATGGCTCTTACAGTGACCCCATGGACAACAGAACGAAATGTTGCCAGTACTGTACCATGTTCATGATTATCGTTCTGTTCAAGTCCATTGTTGCTGCCACTATGTATTTTGAGTGCCTTCCAATCTACGAGGCTCAGCTTCCAGCACTATAACAAACAATATTCTGTGATCCACAGAGGTTTCACTGGCTGATTTTCAACAACAGATTGCCAGGCCTTTCTTCCAGGTCTCTGTCACTTAGTTTAGAAGCTCTGCTGAAACCTGTCCATCACGGTTGACCCTGCTTGATATGTGAAATACTAGTGGCATAGCTTTCAGCATCACAGCAACATGCAAGCTACCACAGTATGACTTACTGACAGACTGGTGGTGGGCTACCTTCCAAATTCACTGTAAATTTACCTATGTCAATCAAGTACTATACATGGATGAATTTTATAGTACAAGAACTACATTTTAATTAACATGCTTAAAAATAGTAATCACAATACACGAACCTCTCTTCATCTTGTCAAACTAAGCTTTAAAAAGGACGTTTGTGAGACAATCATGGGAATTTGAACAATGAAGACTCAGTGGCATGAAGCAATTGGTATTCACTGCCTTAGGTTTACCAAAGAATTACAGCTGTGTTTTCAAAAGCAGCTTTGTCTAAACCCCAAGAGTATGGCCCCCAGACTCTCTTTTATCTCAGTCCTGCAGTCACTCCTGAGGTTCACCCTTCAGCCAAAGATTAGACAGGCCCATAAAACGAAACGAGACTAAATGGGCACACCAGCCCAGGGACAAGGATGAGAAGCCAAGAGGGGACACAAAACTTGGTAATGGGAAATTCAGGGTCAAGAAGGGGCATCTGCTGACACATCATGGGGCTGGCAACCAATGTCACAAAAGAACATGTGTATTAGTCTTTTAAGGAGAAACTAAGTTGCTCTGTAAACCGTCACCTATAGCACACACACACGCACACACACACACACACACACCAAAAAATCAGCAGCAGTAGCTTTATCTTTAGAGATACATATCCTGAAATATTTTCAAATAAAATGGTCTGGTCATTGCTTCAGAATCATCTGGGGTAGGATACAGAGCTCAAACGAACTTGCTGGAGCTGTGCAACAGCTGCAGTATTTTAATCTACATTTGAAATCCTGCACAACAGAAAAGTAAAAGAAAACAACATTCCTACCACATGCCCATTTGTTCTTGGTTCAATATCCGCATACACTGTTAAGAGGCTCTCTCAAGCAGCTGGCAAGGTAGCAAGGGATAAATACCCACAATCTGGCTTGTTGCTTGTTTTTTTCAATGATATTGTCAACATTCATTCTTTACAATCTTCAATATTCTGCCTTCAGTAAAGTCATAACAATAATCAGTAAATGATGTCTGTATTTACATCAGTATATTTTAATTACATATCTTATTTCATGAGAGAAAATCAGTCTCATACCACACTTTAATATGTCAAGTTACAATCATCAGTAACATACCGTTACTCTTCAAGACTGAAGTATGAAAAGAAAATTTTATGAATTTTTCTTCCAGACTCTTCTAATTCACTGTTCAATCACTGTCCTGGTAACATATTGGCACAGCAATTAAATCAGTTCCTTTCGGTCTGAATTTTGCATAAGAACTCAACAGGAATATACATATTTCTCAAGATAACCCCCCAAAAACTAATGTATGGATATAAAATTGCTGGCCAATTTTCCACCTACATTTTAATTTCAGAAAAAAACAGAGGATCAAGACTTCAGCCAAAGAAAATGATCATGAATTTGAACTCATGAGGCATGTACACATAGTTCCCGACTCATAATCAGGTTCTGTTCTAACAATATATATCATGCGGGGGGGGGGGGGCACCTGTATAACATTAAGGAGACTTATGACACTAATTCCTTAGAAGGCTACAATATGTCCTTACTCTTAGAAAATTAGTAAGCAATTTAAAGTAGTGCCTTGGTGCCAACTTCAATCATTTCAAGAACTACTCCAGTTATAAAGGCACAAGATTGGGACCAGGTTTCCCTGAATTCCCACTTAGCCCCCTTGGAAACTAAGCCACAATTTCCCAAATGAGTGCACCATTGCCAGCTGTTTTTTTTCTTTGTTTGTTTTGTTTTTTCCTATCTGGCTTATAGTTGATTGAGAAATTCAGTCTTAAAGAAAAAAAAATGGAAATTGCAGAAAGTTGTTACAGTCCCAGTGTCTCAACTATTTCTCAAGATGTTTACTGTGACTTATAAGAGAATGATGACCTTGAACCCCATGCTTTCTGTGTTCACTACCTGAAATAAAGGAACTCGGGTCGGGCTGCAGGGACCGGAACTGATTGACGTAGTAGTCTCGCTGTTCCTCTGTTATCCTCCAGGGTTCATCTGGGTAATTGCTGTTGCTCTCCTGTGGTTCTCTCTCCACTGAAAAGGACTTGAAAAAGAAAGAAAGCACCCAATGCTCAGAAAATCTGTTTTTATTGGAAAGGGAAGAAGCCCTGGACAAGTAAAGCATTACTAAAGAAGAAGAACACAATGGGAGGCCTCTTATCACCTGACCTTAGAACATATTACACTGCCACAGTAGTCTAAACAGCCTGGTACTGGTACAAAAACAGACAGATAGATCAGTGGAACAAAATCGAGACCCCAGAGGTGATATCATCTGCCTATGATATTCAACACAGGCCCTAAGACATTAAACTGGGGTAAAAACAATCTCTTCAACAAATGGTGCTGGCAAAGTGGATATCCATCTGCACTAAATTAAAACAAGACCTATATCTTACACCCTATACAAAAAACAACTCAAACTGGATAAAAGACCTAAATATCAAATCTAAAACGATAAAGTTCATCCAAGTGAAAGTAGGAACAACAATGGAAGGTTTAATATACAATGCAGACAGACTTTAAAAACTGTCAAACAAACCACAATCATCAGAAGAGAGTATAGATAAATGGGAACTACTAAGAATCAATCACTTTTGCTCATCCAAACACTTAATAGAATTAAAAGGCCACCTATAGAATGGGAAAAAAATTTGGCAACTCTATGTCAGACCCGACACCTGATCTCCATAATCTATAGCCAGCCATAAGGTTATTACAAAATATCAATAAGAAAAAGATAAATCATCCAATTAAGCGATGGGCAAAGGAAATGGACAGACACTTCTCTAAAGAGGCGATCCAGGCAGCCAAAAACACATGCGAACATGCTCCTGATCATTAGCTATTAAAGAAATTCAAATCCAAGCAACAATGAGATACCATCTCACCCCAAGAAAGTTGGCCATGATCCAAAAAACACAAAACAACAAATGCTGGAGAGGCTGTGGGGAGATTGGAACTCTCCTACACTGTTGGTGGGACTGCAAAATGGTACAATCTCTTTGGAAAGCAATCTGGCGCTCCCTTAAAAAAATGGATATAGATACACCATTTGATCCAGCAATTCCACTACTTGGAATATATCCTCCAGAATCAAGGCCATTCACACCAACTGATACATGCACACGGATGTTCATCACAGCACATTCCACAACAGCAAAAAGATGGAATCAACCCAGATGCCCAACAGAGGAATGGATAGGTAAACTATGGTATATATACTCAATGGAACACTATGCAATGATAAAGAACAACAATGATTGCAGGAAACATCTCTTAAGCTGATTTCAACTGGAAGACATTATGCTTAGTGAAAGTAGTCAGCAACAAAAGGACAAATATTATATGGAACCTCTGTGATAACTTAAAAACAGACTCATGCATAGAAGAAAAGACTCTGAAGGCTGCAAGGGTGGGGAGGGAAGGAAGGTGGGGTGGAGGGTTTAGATTAGATAGTTGATAGAAATTTGGTTGGGTGAAATCTGTGACAGCACACATTAGAAAGAAGATCAATAATAAATGGACTTCAACACAATTTGAGTACTTCTCCCATCTTAACCTAGTATAGGACAGAGTAGCTGGGGCGGGGGGCCAGGGACCATGCTCTCAGGAGAAAGCAAGGCTAACTGGCACAGCTAGCATTTTGCTAATGAGGACTCTCTTCACCCCTCATCAGTCAGTGGCATCTGGGGTCTTAAAAGCTCCCACGCTGCCATCTGAGGGTACAGCAAATGGTCCCAACTCAACAGGAATGGATGATCACTGAGGACAAGAATGACACGGGGAAAAGAGAACCCACAAGAGAGACCCACATGAGTGAGTCTCTACATCAACTTGTGACCGGAAGAACCAGATGATGCCCGGCCACCACCAGTGATAGCCACGATGGAGCTCACAAAGTGGAGTCTCACTGGCAACAAGAGAGTAAATAGGGGTGTACTCTGAGATCTCCAATAAAAGACTGCAACTGATGGTCCAGGGGCTTCGGAGCTCCCCTGGGAGCATGGCCCCTCGCCTTGATGCTGCCCCTGTCCATAAATCACAATGAAGGTCAACTTTTCTGACAGCAATGGATTGGACTTGGCGACGCAGAGTGACCGTATCTTGTGGGAATTTTATGGTTCTATGCATGTATAGGATGTCATCCTGCTGACCTCTTACTGGAAGAAAGGGAGTGGGTGGAGAGGAGGGGAAAGGAGACAGCTGGGAATAGGACATGCATGGAGCGGAGAGAAAGAGTGTGCTGTCACCGGGAAGGGAGAGCAGTGGGAGCTGCTTATAAGTGAGCATGCGAATTTATATGGGAATGTACATTTTCTTCAATCATAATAAAAAAAAGAAAATCTGTTTTTATTAAGATGAAATAGAAAAATCAACATCGATAAATGCTATTATACATTAAAAGCCAAGTGCCATCGAGTCGGATCCTCTTTTTCCTCATGGGAATAAAGTTAAACAACACATAACTAGATGGCAACTAGAACATCAAACTCTTCAGGGCAAGCAGTATGCTCTAAGCTTTTTATATTCCCTGAAGTTGTTAACAGGAGCAAGTAGGAAATACAGAACTCCTGGTAACTAACAAAATGTTTTCTAATGCACTAGACGAACAGTAAAAAAAAGACAATCATTCAAATATTCACCATATTCTGGTCCTTTCAGATTAACTGACTGGACAGTAAAATAAGTAAAATAAGCCATATTAAAAAAACTACCAAACCTCTGATTCCATACCGAGGAGCTGGGAACACTACTAAGAGAGCTGGGTGGAGACAGTAAACAATAACAAGGGATGCATCACATCTGCCACTAGGGGGCGTGCAAGCCAAATTTGAGGATTTATGGGCCCAGCAAAGCCGAGAAACAGAACAGGTTATGCCGGCCACTAGGGAGAGAAGCAAAAAGACGAAGCTGGGCAGGATCCCAGGGCTTTGTTCCATCTTTTCCATCCATTGTGAGACTAAGAAGTGCTATATACTATCACAGATTGAACTGTATCCCCCCAAAAATGTGTGCAGTCATGTGGCTGGGCCCAGATTCCCAATGTTTTATGACTGTCCTCCATTTTCTGATTTTTCCTAGGCTGTATAAGATTAGGGTGGGACGGTAAATCCCTTCATAGGATCACCTCCCTCCTCCACTATAAAGGGAGATTCTCTGGAGTGTGGCTTGCACCACCCTTTATCCTTTCATCCCCCAAGAGAGAAAAGGAAAGGGAAGCAAGCAGAGAATCGGGAACCTCACACCATCAAGAAAGCAGCACCGGGAGAACAGGGCATCCTTCACACCTGAGATTCCTATGCCAAGATGTTTCCTGACCAAAGATTGATCCTACACAAGGACCTTCCTCCAGACCTGACAGAGGGAAAGCCTTCCCCTGGAGCACACATCCTGAATTTGGACTTGTAGTCTTCTGGACTGTGTAAGAATAAACTTTCCTTTGTTAAAGCTATCCACTCTGGGGTATTCTGTTAGAGCAGTACTAGATGGCTAAAACATATGCTAAGGACCATCTTCCTGGAACCAAAGTGTGAACTCAAGGAAGGTGGGTCCAAAAGACACAAGAAGACTAGCAGAGAAACGAAAAAGCATTCCCGTCCAATAGTCATCAAGTTGCCTGCTTCCGACCACTCCCTCAGGGAATTCATAATAAGGAATGTATTCTACCCATTGTCCCTAAACAAGCCAGCACTGCTTCTCCTGCCTCTGCCCTGACATATGCACACCACTCCAGCAATAAATTTTTCCCAGGAACACCAGTCTCTCTTCTGACAATGCTCAGAAGAGAAAAGGGACTGTATAAAACTGAGCTGTGACACAATCTTGAGATGCCAGTTATGAAATGTAGCCTCTTACTACGTACACACTGGAGCTCGGACGGTGCAGTAGTTAACAGCTGGGCTGCTAACCAAAAGGCTGGCACCTGGACTTCACCAGCTGCTCCATGGAAACCTGAAGCAGTTCTGCTCTGTACTATAGGGTTGCTATGAGTCACAGTCAACTCCATGGCAATGGGCTTGATTTGTTGTTGTTGTTTGTTTTTTTTTCCTTAGATACTAAGTAACGGTACTTCAGGAGAAAGAGATGAAGTATCTCCTGCAGAAGTACTAGCACAAGCACTGAGTGAGAATGTCCTCAGCAGAAGGGACACTCCTCAAAGAAATGAGCTCAGTGCTTCAGGAGGGTCTGAGGAAGGTAAGAGAGATGTTGAGAGCTCTATGGGTACTAGTCATCAGTAACAGATTGCTTTTCATAACCAAGGAGTTTCTACTAAATGCAAATCAAATCATATTTAAATGTCCAGAAATCACTATTAATAGCCTAAATGCAGTGTTCCAGAATTTAAAAGTATTTCAACTCTCTCTCATGTGTGAGCTCAAGACTTCCTTCAAGAGGAAGGCACAGCAGACATTACTGCCCTTTCTCCAGATGAGGAAACTGAGCCTAGGCAAGT
The DNA here is from genome assembly GCA_028571685.1 of Heterohyrax brucei. Taxonomy (NCBI): domain Eukaryota; kingdom Metazoa; phylum Chordata; class Mammalia; order Hyracoidea; family Procaviidae; genus Heterohyrax; species Heterohyrax brucei. The sequence goes on along the minus strand of CM053166.1, from coordinate 22,672,762 downwards.
TTAAGCAACACACCCTGACAATTCAGTGAGCTCCTGCCATCAGAAAGTGTTTATCCTCTGTTTTACCTACTGCTCAATGCCAGGTTCTTGCATATCAGGATTCTTTACACTGAGATGCTAGCTATATGTGGAATGTTACATCATTCTGCTAATAAGCAAACATAAAGAAAGAGAGCAAAGCAGACCAAGTCAGTCCAGGAACTCACTGGACCACACAACTTCCCAGATGCGCCCACCGAATTCCAGCCATCTCTAGCAGGACGTTTTCTAAACAAAGCCAGATGTTTGCCTGTGTTGCAGAGGTAGAGCACAGGGTGAAGGAACATTAGCTTGAATTGGACTGGATAACTGGCTGTGTTACAACATGGAGAACTCCCAGAAACGCTGGCCCTCCAGGTCAGCCCTCACAGACAGAGCTGACACAAAGGAATGTGAAAGCCTGGGTAGGGGCAGGGGAGATGAGAACAGACATCGGTAAGGGAACAATTAAGTGGGCAGAGATACTTCGCAAAGCAGGTGGGATCCAAGTAGAGAGCTCTGTCCCCCCACTTGACAGTGACAAAAGCACAGACGCTTCCAAGTTGGGAGTTGGCTGCTGGACCCCCTGGTTCTGACATGGAAGCTGCTACTCCCCTAGAATGCATCCCAGGACTCTTCCCTCCTGGTCACTCTCTGGCTATCCCCAGGTCTTGCTGTTCTTACTATTATCCCAATGGCCTGGGACCACCTGCTCACTCTCCTTCCTCTCCCACATCCCTCACTCCTGATGGCTTCAGTGGCCTTTTAGCAAGTGTTTAGTCTGTTCTCCCTCTACAGGAAAACAAAAACACTGTGGACTTGATTTTGACTCACAGAACAAAAAGCTAAGCCCAGTGCTGTCAAGTTGATTCTAACAGCAGCCCTGTAGGTCAGTGTAGAACAGCTCCATCGAGTTTCCAAAGAGTGTGTGGTGGATCTGAACTGCCGTCCTTTTGGTTAGCAGATGTAGCACTTAACAACTACACTACCAGGGTTTCCACAGAACCCTACAGGACAGTGCAAAAACTGTCCCATAGAGTTTCCAAGGAGCAGACCTTTCGGTCAGCAGCCAGGCTCTTAACCACTATGCCACTTGGGAACTGACAGGAAAGAGTAACTGAGTCCAAACGTAACATCCACCTCCTCTCCCTGGCCTTCAGAGCCCCGTCACCAGCCTCCTCTTTGCTCACCTGCAGAGGCCTCCACTGCCCACATCCTCCGTCTTCAGTCAGATTGGTGCCTTCTTCCCAAAATGTCCTTCCTCCAATCCCCGCCTGCTCAAATCCAACCCACTCCTCACATCCCACTGGCTTGCAGGGCTCCCTCGTGTCCCTCACACACTGCCATTCCAGAGACACTGCTCAGCTCACAGCTCTGCTACAAGGGTGGCTCCAGCACACATGTGTGGGCCACATGACCCATCTGACTTCCAGTCTCACCTAAAGAAGTCTGAGTCTGGGCACGCTGAACCCACAGGAGGTGGCCTTTGGTACATTCTAGCACAGAAAGCTCTTCTCTAGCAAGAACAAGTCAGACCAGAGGTTCAGTCCTGGGGAACATGGATAAGAAATGAAAAGATAAATAAGCAGCGAGGGAAGGCCTGGAACACACGCACTGCTGGGCCACAGTGGAGAATAAGGCCTATGTGGGTCTTCAAATTAGAAGGGAGTCAGAACTAAGGATCCAGAGAACCTAGGAAGTATGTAGAGAAGTGATATAAACAGTAGGGGTAAGAAAAGCTGTTGAAAGCCATACTGAACTGTGCCCCCGAAAAAGATACATGTTGAAGTCCTGACCTCTGCACCAAGGAATGTGGTCTTGTTTGGGGAAGTATGTCTTTTCTTTTCAGATGTTACCAGTTACATCAGGGAGTCATGGCAAGGTAGGGTGAGCCCTAATCCGAATCTCTCTGAGTGGTGTTTCATAAAAGAGAATGAGATAGACCGGGATAGAGAATCACACACAAGGGAAAGACAGCATATAAGGCTCTGTCTACAAGCCAAAGAAAGCCAAAGACTGCCAGCAGCTACCAGCCACCACAGCTAGGAGAGAGGCATGGAACAGCTCTCTCAAAGGTCCCCAAGAGATCAACATGGCCGAGGCCTGAATTTGGACTTCTAGCCTCTAGATCCGGGAGACAGTCAACTTCAGTTCTTTAAAGGTATCCACCCACTTTGTGGCACGTTGTTAGCATAGCACTAACAGGCGAGGACAGTGCTGAGAGGTAAGTGGACAGCAAGGCCAACTCAAGGCAATCAGGGCAAGGCTCACTAAAGGCCGACCGAGCAAGAATAGCTGAGACCTCCCACTTCCAAGCGCCAATGGACCTCTCCTTGTCTCTCATTGCTTGGATTGCCAGGAGAACCCAAGCTCTCCTTCCTTTCAAGAAAACTTAAGCAGACAAGGCGAGTGCTTGCTCCCTAAAATCAAACAGGCCTACAACAGAGAGGGCAGATGAACACAGTATAACCCATAGGTAGCACGGCCCTCCAGCCAGCTTGCACTAAATGTGTTAACCTCCCCACATCTCTTTCCCTTTGCTTCTCACTGTATATTTTAAATTGCTTTAATAAACACAATGACTTGAGTACCTTTTTATAGAAAAAATATGAACCCTTTATTAACCTGTTGAGTACCGTACAGTTTTCACATTAAAAGTATTCTGATATACCTTCACTCAGGTTTCAACCCGGAGAGCTGAAGCCGTATCATACGCTCCTTGATTCCATATGCAATCGCCAGCAAGCACATCAGAGATACTAAAAGCCAGTTTGAGCTCCACTTATTGAGAAGCTCCAATAAGTTCTGGGGTATGATTTCTATTGAAAGAGGCTGGGAAACATTGCTCTACGTGGCTCTTACTGAAAAAAAGAAAACACCTACGAGTCATTTCAGATTTTAAAGTAAGACATCCACTAACACAAGTTCCTGTCTGCCTTCCTGTGGTTCACCCATGGTCTGCCCCATAACGTGAGTTCTCAAGTTCCTTTATCTATTAAGTGAGTCTTTTAGGTACCAATGAAGACATTCTATCAAGCTGAAATAGTCCACCAGAAGGCTGCTCCACTACCAAAACAAAATCATTTAACTTCACTGCATGAACTGTGACCTGCTTGTTCATTCATTCAAAAGATATATTGAACACTATTGTTCCAGTCACTAGTCACTAGAGACCCATTGATGAGCCACTGAACAGATGGTCTCAGTGAACAGGATTATTTTCAAATCTTGAGAGCTAATGTGATGTGGCCTGCCGGGTTCTGGACTTCCTTGGTGCATGCTATCCCTTCTTTCCCTCCAGTTTCTCTCATTTGTAATAGAAATGTCTACCTTGTACCTATTCCAACACTGTGCTTCAGAAGCAGAGAACTCAGTTTAGATTTCACAGGTTCACAGATAAGGAGAAGTTCTGCCCCAGGATATAATACATATTTGATTTAGAAGACTCAGATGATGAGATTTTGGACTTAAAGTTGATGTAAGACTTTTGGGAAATATTATGCAGTAAATGTGTTTTGCATGTGGAAAGGACATGAATTTTAGGAAGTCAAGGAGTGGAATGTTACGGATTGAATTATGTCCCCTCAAAATACATATTATAAATTTTAACCCCTATATCTGGTTACAATCCCATTTGGATATGGGTTTTCCCCATTTCGTCAAGAGGTCATATCACAGTACAGGGTATGTTTTAAGCCAATCACCTTTAAGACATAAAAATAGCATACTAGTCATAGAGAAACAGCAACGATTGGGAGAGGATATATGCTACCCCACATGAAGATCACAGGCAATGAAGGAACAAGGACTTTCCCCCAGAGCCGACAGAGAAAGCCCTCCCCTACAGGCAGCACCCAGAATTTGGACTTCTAGCCTCCTAAGCTGTGAAAAAATAAAATTCTATTTCTTCAAGTCATCCAACTGTGGTGTTTGTACTATAGCAGCACTAGATAACAAAAACAGTTTCTTCTTCCCAGGAAGCCTAGAGCCCAATGAGAGAAAAATCACCAGGCAATCTGAAAACAGTGAGGCAGCGCTATGACAAGGTACTCTCGAGTTTTGCTACAGAGTGTTGTCCCCTGAGCACCAACATCAGCACCCTCTAAAAATCTGGAAGGAATACAGATTTCAGGGCCCACTGTACACCTACTGAATCAGACTCTACAGCAGGGCCCAGCAGTCAGGACTCCAGCAAGCCCTCCAGGTAAGTTGGAGCACACTCCAGTTTGAGAAGCGGTGCTATACAAAACGCAGGCCAAGGCAGGCGAAAGAAACAGCATTTGTAAAGACAGTGAAGGTAGCTCTGTTGGGCCAGATACAGGTGACAGTCTGCCAGTGCCAAGTGGTTACGAGCAGAGTTGCCTCAAGCGGATTCAGACAGGAAGCAGGGCCCAGGTCACAAAGGCCCAGGTACTCAATCTGGAAGACAACGGGAAGCCACAGATAAGTTTGAAATGGCAATGAAATGGTCAGCTATGAGTTACAGAAAGACCACTGCAGTGAGTAAAATGGAGAGTGACAAGACTGAAGGCAAGAAAACCAGCTAAGGCTGTATCAGCAACCCCAGCCCAGTCTGTTGAGAATGCCACTGCTGTTGGGCGCCATGGGCTCTGACTCATGGCAACCCTGTACATCACAGAACGAATCACTGCCCAGTCTCGTACCATCCTCGCAATCATCAGTATGTCGGAGACTACTGCTGCAGCCACCCTGTCAATCCATCTCATTGGGGGCCTTTCTCTTTGTCGCTGAGCCATCTGGTCATGACAGAGTATGGGAAGTCCAGGGCAGCGGTAAAGCAGAGGCTGGGGCCAGCTGGCTGGAAGCACAGAACCATCTCCACAAAACAATGTGAAAATCAACCACAGCAACTGACACAACTGTTCACACAATAATCTAAAAAGTCAGTCACCAAAGACAGAATGGTCAATTGTGAAGGCTGATGACACGGAGAAATGGGGGCTGGGGGAGCCAGGCAGCCTTGGCCTTCCAAACCCAGGGAAAGAGCCCTCCCCAAGTTCAGTTCCAACGGCAGTAGTTCCAATGGCTCGGCACACATATTTGCTACTTGGGGCCAGTTTCGAGCTCCGCCAATGTTGTAAAGAAAAAAAGGAGAGAGTGAAATCTTCCACATCTGCTTAAGCCACATACATAGGGTTCATTATACAGTTCTGCCAGACACAGGAGAATCAGGTTTGCTTATATTTAAAATATTCAAACCCTGGGTTTTGTTTCCATCAAATGCAAATATTTGGCATAGCAAGTTCTTACCTCTGGGGAAAACAGGCTGCTTATAATGAAAGAGACTTCAAAAAACTCATTAAAAAGTAATACTATTAATAAAATCCCAAAAGGTTACGTTTAGCCCTGAAGTATCTTAATAGTCAGGCTGAGCTGAAGAATACGAACTGCAAGGAGGGATAGTCAGGGAGAACAGGAACAGAGTGTGTAACGCATTTCAACCAAAGAACAGTTCTGGCAGGAATAGGATCGCACCCTGCAGGCATCTTCTAAAGGCTGCGTTAGAACCTTTCTACACACAGCCAACCCCTTCACCTACAAGGGAGATATGATCTTATGCTGCTTTGGTCACTGAGTCAACAAATCATCTGAGCAAAAGCTTACACCAAGCCTCCAAAGAATGCATGAGAGGGTACCACCCTCTAGCCTGCCAGTAATTCTTTGAAGATAAAATGGTCTTTCTGCAACAACCAATCAAAACATGATCTGGTGGGCAAAGATAAGAAAATTCAATCACCCTAATGAGAAAGAATGGCTAATGGGCCTGTGAGACTAGAGCCCAAGCGAGCACTGATTTTGGCCTAAAGGTTAAAAAAAAAACCCTTTGCTACCAAGTCAACTCTGATTCATGGCAGCCCTTTAGAGCATGGGAATTGATTAGACACGGGACTGAGGGAAAAAGAAGAATCATGGAAGCAAATGAGGGCAGCGCTTACATGTAGGATTATGGCCAGACATCCTCAAACAATTCACACTCCACTGTGCCTGGTGGCGAGGTGTCACTGACTGGCTTCCCAACCAGTCCCCCTTACAGATGAGCACAGCCATGTGACTGAGTGCTAGCAATACAATGTGAACAAAGTTAACTGTTCACTACCAGGCAGGACTAGTACCCTGGGACACTCTAGCCTTCCCAGCTCTGACAGTGTAGAGGACAGCAGACACACAGGAGAGGAGGAACCTTGGGGCTGGAATCACTGTGTAAAGGAAAGTGCCTACCAAGCTGTTAAATGAATAAGAAATATGCCTACTGTGTTAACTCACTAAAATACAGGGCATATACATTGTGGCAGCTATTACCCTGATTAATATATCTTTCAAGCAAGGCCCAAAAGAAAAGAGGCTCTCCCCAGTCCCAGTGGCATAGCCACACCTGCATAATACATGGAAGCATCAGGCTATGTTACTTCTATAATGCGACCACCTAATGAAATCAGTATGTCATACTGTAGTGGCTTGCATGTTGCTATGATGTTGCAAGCTATGCCACCAGTATTTCAAATAGTTACTCATGGTATATAGGTTCATCAAAGGTTCTAGACTAAAACAGACTTGGAAGAAAAGCCTTGGTGATCTACTCTGAAAGTTAGCTAATGAAAGCCCTATGGATCACAACAGACTACTGTCTAATATAGTGCAGGAAGATGAGGTCCCCTAAGTTGGAAGGCACTCAAAATACAGACCAATATCCCTCACAGACACCAAAATCCTCAACAAAATTCTAGTCCACAGAATTCAACAACATATCAAAACACTAATTCACCATGGCAAGTGGGATTCACTTCAGATATGCAGGGATGGTTCAATACTAAAAAACAATCAATGTAATCTACTACATAAATAAAACAAAAGACTACATATTTTTTTTAATTTCAAGTCTGTGAGAGTTTACCAATTTTGAGAGTTGGAGAAGAACCTTCCCATAGCCTTTGAAAGAAAGTAATCAACATGTATTTGTTAAGACCTTACTATGTACACACCTTGGAAAACACTACACCAAGTTACAAGTTTTCCATAATATACCCGGTGTATTTAACTTTATAAGAAATTCAAATTCATGAGCTTTTCAGTCACAAAGGCTAAGGACTTTTTTTTAAAAAAATCATCTACTGTAAAGTTTAGGCCCAAAGTAAACTGTAATAAGACTTCCACTTGTTTTTCATTCACTTTTTTAAAAAATATTTTACTGAGCTCTAAATGAGTTTACACTCCAAGTTAATTTGCCATATAAAACAGCCACACGCACACTGCTATGTCACTCTAACTACTCTTCCCACTCTGTGACAGCATAGTCTTCCTTTCCATCCTGTACTTCCCTTACTCAGTCAACCAATTCTTGTCCCCCTCCATCCTCTCATCTCATCTCTGCGCAGAAGTTGCTCAGACACCCTCATGTACATATTTAAGCCAAGAGGCACACTCTTCACCAACATAACTCTGTCTTATAATCCAGTCCAATCTTTGTCTGAAGAGTTGGTTTCAGTACTGAGAACCACAGGATCTTATCAACTGACACAGAAAAGGCATTTGACAAAGTTCAACCCCCACTGATAATAAAAATTCTCAACAAAACAGGAATAGAAGGGAAATTCCTCAACAAAATGAAAGGCATTTATACTAAGCAAAGAGCCAACATCATCCTAAATGGAGAAAATCTGAAAGTCATAATGGGAATCAGACACGGATGCCCTTTATTACCACTCTTATTCAACTTGTGCTGGAGGTCTTAGTCAGAGCAATAAGGCAAGAAAAATAAACAAATGGCATCCAAATTGGTAAGGAAGAAGCAAGGTATACTTATCTTCAGAAGACAGGATCTTGTACAGAGAAAATCCCAAGGAATCCACAAGAAAACTACTAGAACTAATATAAGATTTCAGCAAAGTATCAAGCTACAAAATAAACGTACAAAAACCAGCTGAATTCTTCTATACTAACAAAAAGAACTTCAAAGAAGAAATCACCAAATCAGTACCATTTACAATAACTCCCAAGACAATAAAATACATAGGAATAAATCTAACCAAAGATGTAAAAGACCGATACAAAGAAAATGGAAGACTCAACACTGTGAAAATGTCAATTCTACCCAAAGCAATCCACATGCACAATGCAATCATGATCCAGATTCCAATGACATACTGTAGAAAGATGGAGCAGCAACTCTATAGGGCAGAGAATTGCCCCACAGGGTTTCCAAGGAGCTGATGATAGGATTGAAACTGCTATCTATTTGCCAATGACATGTTTTCATACACAAACAACCATCAAGAATCCACAAAACAACTATCAGTACTAATAGAAGAGTTCAGCAGAGTATCTGGATATAAAATAAACATACGTAAGTCAGTTAGATAGATGTCTTGGCACCAACAAAGAGGCCATCAAAGAGGAAACTGTCAAGTCAATACCATTTACAACTGCCACCCAAGAAGATAAAATACCTGGGAATAAAGCTAACCATACATGTAAAAGACCTAGACAAAGAAAATTACAAGATTCTACTGCAAGAAATCAAAAGAGACGTACATAACTGGAGAAACCTACCTTGCTAATGCACAGTAAGACTTAACATCACGAAAATGTCTGTTCTACTCAAAGTGATCTATAGCCACAATGCAATCCCAACACAAATTTCAATGGCATTTTTTAATGAGATGGAGAAACAAATTACCAACCTCATATGGAAAGGGAAGAAGCTACAGATAAGTAAAGCATTACTGAAGAACAACAACAAAGTGGAAGGCCTCACACTGTCTGACTTTAGAACCTATTACACTGCCATGGTAGTCAAAACAGCTTGGTACTGGTACAAAAACAGATACATATTCCAATGGCATAGACCAGAGAATGCAGATACAACAACATCCACCTGTGGGCAGCTAATATTTGGTAGAGGCCCAAAGGCTGTGAACTGGGGAAAAGAGTCTCCTTAACAAATGGTATTGGCATAACGGGATAGCCATCTACAAAAAAAAAAAAAAAAAGAAGATGATGACCTATATCTCATACCATGCACAAAAACTAACCCAAAATAGATCAAAGACCTAAACATAAAATTGAAAACTATAAAGATCATGGAAGAAAAATAAAGACAACACTGGGAGCCCCAATATATGGCATAAACAGACTACAAAACATTACTAACAATGTACAAACAGTAGAAGAGAAAACAGGTAACTGGGAACTCCTAAAAATCGAATGCTTATGCTCATCTGAAGATTTCACCAAAAGACTGAAGACTACCTACGGACTTGGAAAGAATTTCTGGCTACCACAAATCTGACTGGCATCTCATCTCCATAACCTACAAGGTACTGCAGAACCTCAACAAGAAAAGACAAATAGCCCTTACACCATGGACAAAGGGTATCAACGGGCACTTAACCAAAGACATCCAGGATGCCAATACATACATGAGGAAATGCTCACAATCATTAGCCATTAGAGAAACCCAAATCAAAACCATAATGAGATACCATCTCACCCCAAAAAGGCTGGCATGAATCCAAAAACCACACAATAATACATGATGGAGAGGTTGTATAGAGACTAGAACTCTTTTACACATCTATTAGGAATGTAAAATGGTATAATCACTTTGAAAATCAGCTTGGCGGTTTCTTAAAAAGCTAGAAATAGAAATACCATATGATCCAGCAATCCCACTTCTTGGAATATATCCTAGAGAAATAAAGGCTGTCACATAAACAGATACACACACACCAAGGTTTACTGCAGCACTGTTGATAACAGAAAAAGATGGAATCAACCTATGGTGCCCATCAACAGATTAATGGATAAACAAGCTATGGTATCTTCAAACAATGGAACATTATGCAATGATAAAGTACAATGATGATCTCAAGAAACATCTCATAACATGGAGTCATCTGGAAGACAGTATGGTGAGTGAAATCAGTCAGTTGCAAAAAGATAAATGTTATATGAGACCACTATTACAGGGACTTAAGAAAAGGTTTAAACACAGAAGAAAATAATTTTTGATGGTTCCGAGGTAGGGAGGGAGGCCAGGGGGTACTCACAGATTAGACAGTAGACAGGAACTGGGTTAGGAAAAGGGAGTACCAGCATGCAGTAGAAGGGAGGTCCACACAGCTGGACCACACCAAAAGCTAAAACGCTTCCTAAATACAACACAACATTTTGAAGGACAGAGTAGCGGGGATCGGGTTCTGGGGACTACGATTTCAGGGTACATCTAGGCCAACTGGCTTAACTAATTTTTTTTTTTTAACAAAATGTGTTGCACAGCACTTTGGTAGCACTTTGGTGAGTGGGATCCGGAATCGTAAAAGCTAACAAATGGCCATCTCCGTAGCATCAATTGGTCCCAATTCACCTTGAACACAGGAGAATGAAGGATATCAAAGGCATTAAGACAACATGAACTCAGGAGACAAAGATGCCACATGATCTGACAACTACATAAGCATGGGACTATAAGAACTAGATGGCGCCTGGCCACCACCAATGACTGCCCTCACAGGGAACACACTGTAAAGTCCCTGAAGTAGGTGGGAGAAAAATAGGTGTGCAGAACTAGGGCTCTATTAAAAGACCACCCTTGATAATCTGTCAGACTGCAGGGTCCCCCAAGGACATGGCCCCTGTACTCTGTTAGCCCAGAGCTTAAAGGAGTACTGAAGAAAACTCTTCAGACAAAGATGGGATTGGACTGTAAGACAGAGAATGATGCTAGTGAAGAATATACTTCTTGGCTTAAATATATACATCAGGCTGTCTGAGCAGCTCCTGTCCAGCGGCGAGGTGGGAGGGTGGTGGGAGACAGGAGGTAGTTGAATGGTTGCGAGCAGCACAGGGCGGAAACAAGGGCTATGCTGTCACAGGGTGGGGAGAGCAGTGAGAAGTGTACAGCTGTGTCAGTGTGGAGTTTTATATGGCATATTGACTTGGGTTGTAAAGCACAATATCTAAAAAAAAAAAAGAAAAAGAACAGATAACAGAATGCCACTGAGTCAGATAAAGTGGGAAAAATTAGAATAAATAAAGTTAAATGCAGAAAAAGGAAAAAAAAACTTCCACTAAAAATACAGCTAATCCCCTCAAGTAGAATGGCAGAGTATCATGTTCCTCTAAATTCTGTTCACCATTATTTTACCTTTGACGTAGACTGAGTATTGAGAATTTATCTCAGAAGACTCTTACGTTCATCCTCATCCTCTAAAGAGAAGAAAACATCCCAATTTGTATGTTTAGGCTTTAAAAAGTAAATGCACTTTAATTCAAAAGCTTTTGTTTGTTTGTTTTTAATTTCTAGTGAGACCTGGATGGAAATATATTTGTTTATTTGATTTAACAAACCTATATCTCCTGAGGTCAGACAAAAATATATTGCAAAGAACAATGGTGACTTTAGGAACCGTCTCATAACCTGGTTTCAATGGGAAGACGTTACGTTGAGTGGAATCAACATGTCCAGTGGCACAAGGACAAATATTGCATGAGACCCCTATTATAAGGACTTAAAAACAGACTCGTATACACTAAAGAACACTCTTTGACAGCTGCAAGGGAGGCGAGGGAGAGAAGGAGAGGGTTGGTTATAGATTAGATAGTTGACATCAATTTGGTTGGGTGAAATCAGGGACAGCACACCTTAGAAAAAAGACCAATTTAAACTCAAAACTCTTTGAATTTTAACCCAATATTGCAAGAATAGAGCAGCAGGGGCAGGGGCCTGGGGACCATGCTCAAAGGGCACATCAAGGCCAACTGGCATAACTAAGCTAGTGCTAAGAGAGTCTTCTGCACCCAATACAGATGAGTGGCATCTGGGGTCTTAAAAGCTATCAAGTTGCCATCTGAAGTACACCAAATTGTCCCAACTCAGCTGGAACTGATGGTCACCAAGGACAACAAGGACATGAGGGAAAAAGAGCCCACAAGACAGCAAGACCCACGTGAATGGGTTACTATATCAACACGTGACCAGAAGAACCAGATGGTGCCCAGCCACCACCAATGACAGCCGTGATGGGGCTCACAATGCTGAGTCCCAGTGGCAACACAAGAAAAAAAGAGGTACACCCTAAGAACTCCACTAAAAGACTGAAACTGATGAGGCCTGAGAGTTCCCCTGGGAGCCTGGCGCCTGGACCTGATCACAGATAATTACTGGGGTCAACTCTTAGTATAGGAATGGAATGGACTCAGGGACACAGAATGACCATATCCTGTGTGCACTTGATGGTTCTATGTATCTATAAGATGTTGTCCTACTGGCTTCTTACTAGAGGGGAGTGGAGACAGTGGAGAGGAGCAGACAGGAGATTATTAAGAGGATATGACATGTATGCAACAGAAAAAAGGAGTGCGCTATCACCAGGCAAGGAGAACAGAAGGAGCTGCAGATATGCAGGCATGCAAATGTGAATTGTGTTGTAAACTTTCACTCAATCACAATAAATATATATATAGTACACATTACATACCTCAGCACCTATATTCACATGCATATGCATATAATATTCTGGAAATTATACAAAAGATTCACATAGCTTTCATTGGCTTTGGGATTGGGAACCATTAATGATCAGAATACCATTCCTCTGACCAAGTTTCACAGATGAAATAAGCAAAGGAGCAGTTAACCATCTTTTAAGAATGAAAAAATGGAAATATCACATACACAAGAAGGTATCAGAAAATTCTCTTCATGCAATCACTGAAAAAAAGCATAAAGGAATTGAGTCGAAAGGAAGAACAAAACACAGCCAAAGCAAGGATGAGAGAGTACGCTTTCTACACAAAGAACAATGACCATATCAGAAGCCATCAGCAGCTCTGCCCGGTCCAAGTACGGAGGCAGAAAGGAAGCAAAATACTGTGACTGAAGAGGTAAGCAGAGGCCAAGCCACCAAGGGCCTGAGGAACCATGTGTAAGGACATGAGTCATGTGCTAAGAGCGACTGGCAGAGAATGAAAGGTTTCCAATCAAGGGAATGAGATGGCCAGATTCATGTTTATGAAAGATCATTTTTGTCCACAGGGATGAGCAGATCTGTGTTTAAAAAAGATCATTTTGGTCCACAGCGAGACCAATAGATTTGAAAAAAGCCAGAGATGAAGAAAGAAGAACAAGAGGCTGATACAACAGATCGGGTGACAGACGGAGAGCAGGTACAAGAGCTATTTGGAAAGCGAAACAACCAGTGACAGCCATAACAGGGCTCACCAAGTCGAGTCTCACTGGCAACACGAGAATAAAAAGGGGTGCACCCTGAGATCTCCACTAAAAGACTGCAATTCACAGTCCAGGGGCCTCAGGGTTCCCCAGAGAGCATGGCCCCTGGCCCTGATGCTGCCTCTGTCCATAAATCATAATGGAGGTCAACTCTTCGGACAGGAATAGGTTGGACTTGGTGACACAGTGGCCTGTTGTACATGCACTTTATGGTTCTATGCATCTGTAGGATGTCATCCTGTTGACCTCTTACTGGAGGAAGGGGAGTGGTTGGAGAGGAGGGGATAGGAGATTGTTAGGAGGATATGACATCTACAGAACAGAGAGGAGGAGTGTGCTGTCACTAGGCAGGGAGAGCAGTGGGAGCTACACATAGGTGGGCATGCAAATTTATATGAGACTGTACATTTTCGCTCAATCACAATTAAAAAAAAGAAAGTCAAATGGTCAGGACTTGGTGACTAAAAGGGCATAAAGAAAGACAGGGGAGTCAAAGACAATGACTACAATCTCTCCTGTGCTAACACGTAGATAGATACAGGAACAGAGCGATGAAAGACGGTTTTGTGGGGAAAAAGTGTCAGCTTCAAATGACAAAGAGGCATTCAACTGAACACATCTAATAGCCTCCATGTATCTAAAGGTAAGTAGAGTGAGGAGCAGGTCCAGAATCATCAACATGTAAGGGGGAGCCAGAGTAAAAAATTGAAAAAGGAGATTAGGAAGAGTGTTTTAGTTATCTGGTGCTGCTCTAACATAAATCCCACACAATGGATGGCTCTAACAAAGTTTACTCTTACACAGTCCAGTAGGCTACAAGTCCAAATTGAGGGTGTCTGCTCCAAGGGAAGGCTTTCCTCCTTTTAGGCTCTGGAAGAAAGTCCTTGTGTTACATCAGTCTTTGGTCAGGGAGCATCTGAGCAGGAACCTCAGGTCTGAAGGATGCGCTCTTCTCTCAGTGCTGCTTTCTTGACTGTGAGATTCCCAGTTCTCTGCTTGCTTCCCTTTCATCTCTTGTAGGATGAAAGGATTACACGTGGTGCAAGCTGTATTCCAGGAAAACTCCCTTTATACTGGAGCAGGGGGGGAGATCCTATGAAGGGATTTACAGTCCCACCCTAATCCTTTAACATACAGCATAGGAAAATCACAAAATGGAGGACAATCATAGAATACAGGGAATCCTGGCCCAGCCACATGGCTACACACATTTTTGGGAGGACACAGTCTGATCCATGGCAAAGATTAGCTATAGAAGTCAGGTAAGTTGAGAGCCAGTGAGAGGAAAATCTCCAATGAGCTCGTCTTGACCCCAGTGGCTGCAATACTGAACTCCAACAGACCAATGATCACAAAGATGGTGCGGGACTGGGCAGTGTTTTTTGCCGTTAAACATGACATCACTGGGAGTTAGAGCTGACTTGATGGCAACACCAACAACAAGTCAAAGAAACAGGAGGAAAACTAGGCAAGTATGGCATCATGAACAGCAAAGGTCCAACGCACTTCAAAGAGAAGACGGTCAGCATCAAAAGATGCCAAGAGGTCCAAGAAGAAAAAGACCCAGAACAAGGCAGTTTATGGAAACCCTGGAGAAAAAAATATGAAATAAAGAGTATAATGGGAGAACCAAAAACCAAACCCATTGTCATTAAGTCGATTCTGACTCATAATATCCCTCCAGGACAGAGTAGAACTGCACCATAGAGTTTCCAATGAGTGCCTGGCAGATTTGAACTGCTGACTTTTTGGTTAACAGCTATAGCTCTTAAGCATGCTGCCATCAAGATTGATATTGGAAGCAGAAAGTGCAATTTTAAATATTACTCCAGCAAAATTGCAAGTTACTGTATATTCTACATGTTTTGGGTTACTTGTGAAAAAAAACACAAAAATGACCTAAAGAAGTGACACTAAGCATAGAAGTCGTGAGCACAGGACAACCAAAGTAAAGATGACTGTCTCAGTGCCAGTATAAGGGGTAAAGACACAAAGTGAACACTGACAAATATGATAAATATAACTAATGTCAATGAACAGTTTGTGTGGAAATTGTCAAAAAAATGCATTGGGCAATATGCAACTTTGCAACAACACTAGTAAGTTACAAAAATAGATACATATGCATAAATGGATACATGAATGTGTATGTATAGCTGTACCTTTGGACATATGTATATATATGTTTATGTGTGTTGCATATATATTCAAATACAAAATAAATATAAAATAAAGCACATATGGGGCATAGTGATAGATATTTCCTAGATATAACCCAACACATCATAGGAGTGGTTTACTAGGTTTGAGAGCTCAGGACCATGGTCTCATGTGGCAACTTGGTCAACTGGTACAATACCGCTCATAAAGACAATATTCTACATCCTAGTTTGGTGAGCAGTGTCTCGGGTCTTTAAAAGCTTACTCGACAGAATGTTTATCACAGCACAGTCCACAATAGCAAAAAGATGGAATCAACCCAGATGCCCAACAACAGAAGAATGGATAGGTAAACTATAGTACATATACTCAATGGAGCACTACGCAATGATAAAGAATAATGATGATTCCAGGAAACATCTCCTAACCTGGTTTCAACTGGAAGACATTATGTTGAGTGAAAGCAGTCAGCGACAAAAGGACAAATATTGTATGAGACCTCTATGATAAGATCTCAAAAACAGACTTGTGTATAGAAGAAAAGCCTCTTTGACAGCTGCAAGGGAGGCGAGGGAGGGAGGGCAAGGGGGGGGAGGGTTTAGATTAGATAGTTGCTAGAAATCTGGTTGGGAGAAAGTGGTGATAGCACACATTAGAAACAAGAACAACACTAAGTGGACTTAAGCATAACTTGAGTACTCTTTCCATCTTAACCCAATATTGCAAGGATAGAGTACCCGGGGCAGGGGGCAGGCGACAGGGGACCATGCTTTTAGGCGAAATTGAGGCCAACTGGCACAACCAGCATTTTGCTAAGAGGGTTCTCTGCACCCCAGATCAGTGAGTGGCGTCTGGGGTCTTAAAAGCTGCCAAGCTGCCAAGCTGCCATCCGTAGACACAGCAAATGGTCCCAACTCAGCAGGAACGGATGCTCACTGAGGACCAAAATGACATGGGGTAAAGACAACCTAGAAGATAGAGAGACCCACATCAGTGGGTGCCTACATCGACTTGAGACCGGAAGAACCGGATGGTGCCTGGCCACCACAAGTGATAGCCACGAAGGAGCTCACAGAGATGAGTCTCACTGGCAACACAAGAATAAAAAGGGGTGCATCCTGAGATCTCCACTAAAAGATCTCAATTGATGGTCCAGCAGTTTCTGGATTCCCCTGAGAGCATGGCCCCCGGCCCTGATGCTGCCCTTACCCGTAAATTACAACGAAGGTCCACTCTTTGGACAGGAATGGATTGGACTTGGCAATGCAGAGTGACCATATATTGGATGCACTTTATGGTTCTATACATCTATAGGATATCATCCTGCTGACCTCTGGCTGGAGGAAGGAGAGTGGGTGGAGAGGAGGGCAGAGGAGGCTGTTGGGAGGATGAGACATGTATGGAGCAGAGGAATAGTGTGTTGACACTGGACAGGGAGAGCAGTGGAAGCTGCATGTAGGTGGGCTGTAAATTTATACAGGAATGTACATTTTCACTCAGTCATATTAAAAAAAAAATTCTTGCCACTATGAAAAAAAAAAAGCTTACAAGAAGTCATTTACAATATAACTCTCAGTCTCTACTCATCTGGAAGAGAAAGAACGAAACCAAAGACTCACTGAGGAGACTAATCAACAAAACTAACAGTCTATACAAACAGTGGCCTCTTGAGGCCAAAAGAACTAGATGATGCCCAGTTACCAGTACTGACTGTTCTGACCAGAGACACAAGGGATGGTATAGAAGAGGAGAAAAATGTAGGGAAAAAATCAAATTCCCTAAAAAATAAAAATAAAGGCCAGACTTACTGGATCAGTACACAGACCGGATGAACCCCCAAGATTACTACCCTGGAATACCCATTAAACTTGGAACTGAAACCACTCACTGAGGTCACCTCTCAGCCAAATGACAGATTGGTCCATAAAATAAATAATATTACCCATGAGTACTATGTACCTCAAAATAATCATCTAAATGAAACCAGATGGTAATCATTTATCTTAGGCCAAAGACGAAAGGTAAGGAGTGACGGGAAAGCCAGATTAATGGAAACAGAACGGTCAGAATGGAAACAATGAGAGTGCTGACATACTGCGAAAAAATACAACCAATGTCACAGAGCATTATGTATAGAAAACTGCTAAATAAGAACCTAATTTACTGTGTCAACTTTCACACCAAACATAAATTATTTTTTTAAAAGCCACAATAAGATACCACTTCAAATCCATTAGGATGACTATAATAAAAAACAAGAAATAAAATTAAGAAGTGTGGGTGAGGATGTGGAGAAACTGGAACCCTCACACACTGTTCTGAAATTATACAGTAGTGCAATGTCTATGGAAAAAGTTTTGGCATTTTCTCATAAAGTTAAACACAGAATGATCATATGACCCAGCTACTCCATTCTTAGGTATATACCCAGAGCACTGCAAACCAACATTCAAACAAAATGTGTACACAAATGTTCACAGAAGCATTATTCCCAAAAATAGAATAAAAATAGTACAGCCACACCATGGAATACTAGCCACAAAAAGAATGAAGCACTCATCCATGCCACACTATGGATGAACCTTGAAAACACTATGCTAAATCAAAGCAGTTGAACATAAAAGGCCACCTGTTACAGGAGGCTATATGATTGTTATATGATGCTGTATGATGGAAACCCTGGTGGTGTAGTGCTTAAGTGCTACATCTGCTAACCAAAAGTTTGGCAGGTCAAATCTACCAGGTGCTCCTTGGAAACTCTATGGGGCAGTTCTACTCTGACCTCTAGGGTCACTATGAGTTGGAATCAATTCGATGGCAATGGATTTGTTTGTTTGCTTTTGTTACATGACGTCATTCATATAAAACATCTCAAATGGAAAAATTCAGAGAAACAGAAAACAGATCCAAGATGTTAGAGCTGGGGAGAAAGGGTAATGAAGTATCATGGATTGAACTGTGCTCCACAAAAAATGTGTATACAGATTTGGCTGGGCCATGATTCCCAGTCTTGTGGCACACCGCTTTACGTTGCAAACCCTGCCCCTGTGATATCCACAAGGGAGGATGAACAGAGGCTGAGTTGGTAGGACATGACTGAATGTATACGATTGTTTTGTGCCTTGAGGCAATCTCTTGAGCTATAAAAGAGAGAAGCTAGCAGAGAGATTTCAGGACCTCTTACCACCAAAAATCTGTGCCAGGAACAGAGTGCATCATTTGGCAAGGACACTTGGGTCTCCGCACCAACAAAGATCTTCTGCCAGACACAAGAGAGAAAGCCTTCCCCTGGAGCTGACACCCTGAACTTGGACTTTTAGCCTACTGGACTGTGACAGAATACAATTTCTCTTTGGAAAGCCATCCACTTGTGGTACTTCTGTTAAAGGAGCACTGGATGACTAAGACAGGGAACGACTGTTTAATGAGTGTAGGGTAACTTCTTAGGGACATGCAAGTTTTCCAGAGTAGGGCTGCAGTGATGGTTGCACAACACTGAATGTACTTTAAGACTGAAATACACAATTTAAAACAGTCAAAGCAGTGAAGCTTCTGTTGTGCGAATTTCATCTCAATTTTTTAAAAAAAGAACTGGGAAGAGAATACATTAAAATAACAGCCTTGGGGGGGGAATCTATAAACACCTTAGATGAAGCACAAAAGAAGTCTTCATAATTTCTTTACAAACTGCCATCAACGGTCTACCAACAAAGCATATGCTCAGTATCTCAAATTTCAAGGATGGAGGAAAAAACCCTGAACTTCCTAAGATACTAAGCAAAAAAGACTTCTCATTCCAATTTTGGGGCATGGAATTTAGCACAAGCACCTCCAAAATGCCAAGCCCATGGGCTGCAAACAGCAATGGCCCCAAGTCTCTGAAAAGCTTTCCCCACAGTCGCCTCCCTTAATAACAGAAGCCATACCCCATTTTCTAGGATGGCGGGGAGAACTTTAAAACAAGACCAATGAGAGAGCTGGAGAAGTGAGAGTAGTCTGCCAACAACTTGAGGGGGAATTCGTTGCCCAGTCTGGCCCAGCATCATGCCCGAGAAGTAATCAATCCTCTAGCACCTAAACCCTTCCCTTCAAGTCCCCTCCTCTACATGACTTATTCAGTTTGGCATTTTGCTCTCTGGAACATGGAGTCAAGCCAAACCAGGTTGACCGGCATAAGAAGGAAACCTATGAACTGAAGACAGAAAAACATATCAGCCATAAAAACCACAAACTGCTCTCCTAAGAAAGTCCCCTTGCTCTCATCTTAAACAGAAGACAGTACTCCAAATAAGAGGGAGAGAAACCTTCCCTGATGCCAAACAAACATTAGGAGAATCAGACTGTTGCAGATGATCCCAACAGACTGTTAAAACCATCCCAAGTCATTCATGCTACAAAAAAGAAAAGCAACACACCCAAGGTCCCAGGGTGTTTGGCTGGGCCTGGGCAGGAAGCACTCCCATTTTCTCTGCACTAGACTCTTGGAGGAAACTCTGGTGGCTACAGCTACTAACCAAAATGTTGGCAGTTCAAATCCACCCTGGTAGATTCACCCCACTCCCTGGAAACTCTATGGAGCAGTTCTAACTTGTCCTATAGGGTTGCTATGAGTCAGACTGACTTGATGGCGGTGGCATATTCTAGGACCTCGTAACAGCCAATCACTGCCAAATACCCATCCCTGGGCACCAGTTCTCCCCTAAAGCTCCAGATTCATGTATCTTACCATCTCTTTGACATTTTCTCTTGATAATCTCAAGTGCTTAAAGGTCAACAGCCAACATTGAACTCATGATCACTTCCGAGCACCAGTTTAAGGCCTCCCTAGTTCAATGGATGGCTTCACCATCCCTCAGGTTCCTGAGCCAGAACTGAGCAATTGTGTCCAGTGCTTGAATTCCAGCCTTGCCCTTTTAGAGCTGCGAATTTGAGCAAATTAAATAATATTTGTAAATCCCATGATCCGTCATCTGAAAAGACAGGATAACAGTAGCTACCTGAGGAGGCAATTGTATCTAAAGAGATGATACTATAAACCGCTAAAAAAAAAACAGAAAGAGCGTTTGTGTTTGCCATTTCCTCTGTTGAGTGTTGTCTTCTTGCCTACCTCCCCACCATTCCAATCTCCTCACCTGGATGCCTGTGTATACCTTCTTGTTACAACTCCCATGTCACTACCCCCTAGAAACCTTACTAGATCACCTCCTGCCTGTCAAGGGCAGGTCATGCTACCCAACTAAACTTTCCACCCTCAAAATACAGGGTAATTTTTATTCACATCGCCTATCATAATAATATATTTACTTTGTAATAGTCTGCTTAATGATCATGTCCTCCAATAGCCCATGAACTCTATGACAGCAGGGACTGGGAGCGCTATGCCTTCTTTTTGTATGATCAACACAGTGCCTGGCACTTCAATAAATTACTGTGTTTTTACCCAAATTACATGCCTGCTATACTTCTTTGTCAGCTGTGCAATCCCCTCATGTAAGTTTTATAAGCACTGTAGGTGTGAATGTGCTATTTAGGTGGTCATGTTATTTGTGAAAAATACAGTATTTACTATTAGTCGAGCGAAGTACTCAAGAATCATGTTAACACCAGAAAAAAGGACCTAGACGTCAGAAGAGCAAACACAGGGCTCACGGCTATTACATGCATGGAGCTAAGGATAAAGGGGCCACTAAGTCCAGGCCTACTGCTCAAGTATTCAAGAATTCCTGCTTGTTTGACCACCACTCCAGTCATTAAAATTTGGTCTCCACCACACCTGAAGATGTTCTAGGAAACTTGCATGGCTATACCTTGGAAATCAGGGGATTCAACTCCAGCCCCTCCAATACCTTTCCTAGTGTTAATAATCATTCTGGAATAGGTGTGAGTCTCATGTTCAAAGACATTTTTTGTAAACCCAGCTAACTACTACTGCAACTGGGGTTCAGCTGAAAATAACAGCCACTTAATCCAACTTGAGGGTAAAAGAGAGTTGTGCTCAACCTAAGAGAAAATGGCAACCTGGTTCTCCAATGTGGTAGCAATACGGGATTTTAAAAATACTTTTTAAACACTCAATTTCTGTTTCTGCAAAAACTCTAGAACCTAGCCTCTCTGAGGAAGCAAGCTACTTCTGCCTTCCAAAAGCTTACAACCTAACAGGAGGCAAACTACAAATAGTTAACCATGAACTGAATGAGTAATAATGAAGAAGGCAGAAATGAGATGGGCTGTCTTGGATAAAATACAGCTCAGCTCTCCTATAGGAAGTGCCTAAAGATCAGGGAGATGAAGGCAAAAGAGCATTTAAGACATAGCTAAAGCCAAGAACCAGCCTGATGTATTCTACAGACACTGTGAAGGGGTAAAAACACCTGCAGATTTAGGGAAACATGCAAGCAACACAATGAGGAGTGTGATACTTGCATGGGGGGGTAATTTTATATTTTCCTTACAATAAAAAGATGGCTCATCCAAAGCCATGTCCCCAGAGTCCAAAGCAGGTATCCACTCTCCTGCAGACATAAACCCATGGGCATTACTTACTCGGCTAAGAGAAGACTGATGACGAGGGGGCTTGGCTCCAGGGCCCCCAGATGAGGTTCCTTCAGGCTGGACAAGGGGCTGTCTGGCTTCATAAGGAGCTAAAAGAGTAAGAGGAAAAGTGAGAATGGTATCCAAAGATTCCTCCTGGAAATGATGACTTCACGTGCAAAATGATACAGCATTCACAGTTCAGAGAAGAATTTGAAAAGGAACTTGAGTGTATGTTTAGAGGGCCACCTACGACAGACAAACCCTCACGTGCTTGGGCAAAACTTAACTAAACAATCTAAAGACATTCAACCACTCTGTGATAAGGCAGTAAAATGTTTACATCAGATTACCATTATGATAAACTGTGAGGGTGGAATGGTGAGAACCTAAAGTGGAATTGGGAACAACAGTAGCTAAGAAAGTACCATGTTATAAGCATTCAGATTCTAAATGAAAGGTGAATTCCATATATACTTACCTGCTTCAAAGCCACCCTTTCATCATCCATTCCCTCCAAAAACAAGAAAACTCATAGGTTCATTGAACACAAAGAATCAACATTATTTTTTGTCTCGGAAAAAAAGGAATGGCATTTACATTCAAATGTAATACCCTACCTCCCTTTCCCAATGCAACAGAATACAAAAATAAGAATAACAATAACAAAAAACAGTAAAAAGTTCACTGATTTCACAGAGAAAGAGAAGAGGTCTTGGATAAGCAAAGCACTATTAAACAAAAACAAAGTAAAGACCTCACATTTTCCAATCTCAGAACCTACTATAAAGCTATAGTTGTCAAAACAGCCTACTATTAGCAACCTACTATTAACAACAGATTCATAAACCAATGGGTAAAGAATTGAGCACCAAAAGGTAAATCCATCTACTTATGGACAACTGACTGTCAACAAAGGGTCAAAGTCCATAAACTGGGGAAGAGACAGTCTGTTTAACAAATTATGCTGATAAAACTGAATATCCATTTGCACAAAAATGAAATAAGATCCACACCACACACCATACACAAAAACTAACTCAAGATGAACCAAAGGCCTAAATATAAAACCTAAAACTGTAAAAATCATAGAAGAAAAAACAGGGCCAATGTCAACTCACACATTGTGAAAAAAAAATTTTTGGATACGACAAATCTGATCATAATTCAATCTCCACAATCTATAAAATACTGCAAAATCTCAGTATCAAAAAGACATATAACCCAATTAAAAAATGGGCGAAGTATATGAACAGGCACTTCACCAAAGAAGACATCCAAGATGCTAACAAATACATGAGGAAATGCTCACTATTATTAGCCGTTAGAGAAATACAAATCAAAACTATAAAGAGATACCATCTCATCCCAATAAGGCTGGAATAAAGCCAAAACACACTAAGTAATAATTGTTTCAGAGGCTGCAGAGAGACTGGAACACTTATACACTGTTGGTGGGACTGTAAAATGGTACAACCACTTTGGAAATCGACTTGGTGCTTTCCTAAAAAGCTAGAAATAGAAATACCATTATGATCCAGCAATCCCACTTCTTGGAATATATTCCAGAGAAATAAAGGCTGCCACACTAAAAGATACATGCATACAAATGTTTACTGCAGAACTGTCCACAACAGCAAAAAGATGCAATCAACCTAGGTACCCAACAACAGATGACTGCATAAACAAACTATGGTATATTCACACAATGCAGTATTATGCAAAGATAAAGAACAACAATGAATTTGGGAAATCTAACATGGAGTAATCTGGAAGACATTATGCTGACTGAAATTAGTTGCAAAAGAACAAATATATGAGACCACTATTATAAGGACTCAAGAAAAGGTCTAAATGCAGAAGAAAACAGTCTTTGATGGTTACAAGGGTAGGAAAGGAGACAGAGGAGCATTCAAAGACTAGATAGTAGACAGGAATTGAGCTAGGTGAAGGGAGTGACAGCATGCAGTAAAAGGGAGGTAGCAAAACTGGACTAAACCAAAAGCTAAGAGGTTTCCTAAAATAATCCAACACTTCGAAGGACAGAATAGCCAAAGCAGAACTCTGGAGACCATCTAGGTCAACTGGCATAACAAAGTTTTCATAAGGAAATGTTCTGCATCCAACTTTGGTGAGCAGCATTTGTGGTCTTAAAAGCTAGCAAGTGGCCATCTAAGTAGCATCAGTTGGCCCCAACCCACCTGGAGCCATCAAGAAAGGTATCAAAAACACATGGAAAATATTAGCCCAAGAGACAGAAAGCCTATCTCCCCCAAAAAAGAGCCACTGCTGATGAGTGGATTCCAACTCATAGTGGCCCCACAGGTCTGAGTAGAACTGCCCCATAGACTTTCCAAAGAGCACCTAGCACATCTGAACTGGAAACCTTTTGGTTAGCAGATATAGCACTTAACCACCACACCAACAGAGTTTCCAAGAGGCAACAAGGGTCATATAAATCCAGAGACTACCATCAGTGTGAGACCAGAAGAACTAGATGGTGCCAGGCCACCACCAATGACTGCCCTGGCAAGGAATATAACTACAGCCTTGTGAGACAGCAGGAGAAAAATAGGTGTGCAAAACTAGAAGTCTATTAAAAACACTAGACTTGATGGTCCAACAGCCTGAAGGGTTCCCAGAAGATATAGCCCCCTGACTCTGTTAACCCAGTGCTGAAACCATCCCTAAAGTCAACTCTTCTGACAAAAATTGGACTACACTATAAGACATCAAATGATACTGATAAAGACAGTACTTCTTGACTTAAGTAAATACATGAGGCTAACCGGGCAGCTCCTGTCCAGGGGCGACATGAGAGGGCAGAGGAGGACAGGAGCTGGTAGAACGGACACAGGAAATACTGGGTGGAAAGGAGTGTGCTGTCACAGGGTGGGGAAAGTAGCTAGAGTTACACAGCAGTGTGTGTGTAAAATTTTCTCTGACAAATTGATTTGGATTGCAAGCTTTTACTTAAAGCACAATAAAACATTAAGAGAAAAAAATAGAGACAATGCTAGGTGCCCCAATATATGCCACAAATACAATACCAAACATAACTAAAAATGCACAAACAGTAGAAGATAAGCTAGAAAACGGGGACCTCCTAAAAATTAAACATGTATGTTAATCAAAAGACTTCACGAAAAGAGTAAAAAGAACCTACAGAATGAGAAAATGTTTTTGGCTAAGACACATCCAACAAAGGTCTAATCTCTAAAATTATTTTTTAAAAAAAACTTTAATACCTCAACAACAAAAAACAAACTACCCAACTTTAAAATGTGCAAAGGACACAAAGGGACAATTCACCAAAGACATTCAGATGACTAACAAAACATATGAAAAGATGCTCATGATCATTAGCCATTACAGTGATGCCAATCAAAACTACAATGAGATACTAGCCACTCGAGCAAAAAGGTAATGATAAAACAAACAAGAAATGACCAGATGGGAATGTACATATTCATTCAATCATAATTAAAGAAAGAAAAGAAAGAAATGATCAGAACTCTTTATACACTGCTGGTGGAAATGTAAAATGGTACAACCACTATGGAAAATAGTAATGGTGCCTCCGTTAAAAGCTAGAAATAGAGGGCAGAGTCAAGATCGCGGACTAAGCACACATCTCCTTATATCCCTCGGGAAACTACGACCCAAACTGATAATCAAATGGAGCCCTCTGATCACCTAATCAGCCTCAGGACACAGCACAGGGCTGTTACTTTGGACTTCATAGCACTGAGCGAAAAACCTCCTCTCTTTCGCTGACTCCAGCTCCTGGCTAGCCCCGGCTCTCACGGACGGTAGGTAAACGCACCATTTTGACTTTTTCTTCCCTCTGTCTCGGCTGGCGGGCGGAGCTGGGTCTTCCCTGGCGGCTGAACTTAGACGCGCTGCTGGGGGGACAGACAGGCGAAATTGCCATATTCTGAGAGCCAGACTCGGGACTCTGTTAATCTAGCCACTTTGAGCCTTTCGTTTTGTAGCTGCCTCAGCGGGGTTTGTGCGGAGATTTGCAGTCAGTGTCTGGGATGCCATGTTGGTACCGAGATTTTACCGGGACCTAATTCTTAGCCTGGGAGCCAGCGCCTGCAAACGGGACAGCACTTCTCCAACAGAAAAGTAGTGATTTTGCACAGTGCTGCCTACGTTGGGGGCCCTGCAACAGAAGCAGAGGAATCATTACCTCTCGGCACCTTTAGCCCCTCTGTCTGCTCCCTGTGTGGAGGGCGCCATCTTGGATACGGTGGCCACAGCTGGACCTAATTCTCAGCTTGGGAGCCAGAGCCTGCCCACAGGAGAGCACTTTTCTACCAGAAAAGCAATACTCTACACAGTGTTGACTAAGGCTAGGTCCTGTCAGCAGAGGCCAACAGGGCAGTAGCACTGCTGTATTCTCAAGTAGTTTGTATCATCTGGGGTTGGATATAGTGGTGCTTACTTTGCCAGTTGAGAAGAGGGACCTCTATACCTGAAAATCTAACTGACTTGTGAAATGGTCACACACCTTTTGCTTTACATTTTAAGACAGCCTAGAGAAACATCTGCATTCCATCCTCACAGTACCTCTTCCAGTCTCTACATACTCAAATATGGGATCCAAAAAGCAACAGACACTTGTCACATACAAGAAATCACCCATGGCTTCAGAAGGCTCCCAAACAAAGCAACCAAGGAGTTTTCCAGATGAAGAAACTTTTATGAAAGCATCAGGAAGTGAATACAAAATGATTATATACAGAACCCTTCTAGACCTTATACAAAATGCAGAATAAAATAAAAAATTAAGCAAGGTGTTTGATCTGATGGAACACCACTACTCTGAAATCCAACAGATCAAGAAGAAAATCAAAGACATAGAAACTTCCATGCAAAGCCAAGAAAACAGAATGGAACAAGTAGAAAAAAGAATTTCTGACTTGGAAGACAGAGCTACTGATGCCAGCGTTTATGAGCAGAAATCAGAAAAAAGAAACAAGAAAAATGAAGAAACATTAAGAAGCATGTGGGACTCTATTAAGAGGAACAACCTTCGATTAATTGGAGTCTCTGAACAGGGTGAGACATCTGAGAACACAGAGAGTATCGTTGCTGAGCTGCTGGCAGAAAACTTCCCAGAAATCATGAAGGAAGAGAATATAGACATCTCAGATGCATATCGTACGCCACCCAATATAGGTCTCAAAAGAAAGACTCCAAGACATATTATAATCAAGCTTAACAAAATGAAACATAAGCAGCAACTCTTAAAGGCAGCAAGACTCAAGGCAAAGCTAACATTCAGAGGGAAACCCTGTAGGTTCTCGTCAAGACTTCTCAGCAGAAACCGTGCTGCCATGGAGACAGTGGCATGACACATTCAAAGGTTGAAGGAGAAGAACTTCCAACCAAGAATTATATATCCTGCAAAACTATCTTTCAAATACGAAAATGAAATTAAGACATTCCCAGATAAACAGAAACTCAGAGACTTTGTAAAAACCAAACCAAAACTACAAGAAATACTGAAAGAAGTTCTTGGCTCTGGCTTACAAGAACAAAACCACTAACTTTATATTTGAAAATGACACACTACTCAAAACTCTACTCAGTTAGGGAAGGCTACAAAGCCAATCACAGCTTTGATACAGAAAGAAGCAATCCAGTGATCATCATGAAAACTGTGGTGTCATCATATTAAAAAAAGAGATGTATCTTCAACAAATGGTGCTGGCAAAATTGGATATCCATCTGCAAGAAACTGAAACAAGATCCGTATCTTACACCTTATACAAAAACCAACTCCAACTGGATAAAAGACCTAAATATCAAACCTAAAACGATAAAGCTGATCCAAGAAAAGGTAGGAACAACAATGGAAGTTTTAATACACAATATGGACAGACTTCAAAATCTGTCAAACAAACCACAATCATCAGAAGAGAAAATAGATAAATGGGATCTATTAAGAATTAAACACTTTTGCTCATCTAAAGACTTTATTAATAGAATTAAAAGAACACCTACAGAATGGGAAAAAATATTTGGAAACTCTAAGTGAGACCAACGCCTGATTTCCATAATCTATAAGATACTACAAAATATCAACAAGAAGAAGATATACCATCCAATTAAGCGATGGGCAAAGGAGATGGACAGACATTTCACTAAAGAAAAGATCCAGGCAGCCAAAACACAGATGCGGACATGTTCAGGATCTTTACTTATCAAAGAAATTCAAATCAAGACGACAATGAGATACCATCTCACCCCAACAAGTTTGGCCATGATCCAGAAAACACAAAACAACAAATGCTGGAGAGGCTGTGGAGAAAGTGGAACCCTCCTAAACTGTTGGTGGGGTTGCAAAATGGTCCAGCCTCTTTGGAAAGCAATCTGGTGCTTCCTTAAAAAAATGGATATTGATGTACCATTTGACCCAGTCATTCCACTACTTGGAATATATCCCACAGAATCAAGGCCTTTCACACCAACAGACACATGCACCAGAATGTTTATTGCAGCACAGTCCACGATAGCAAAAAGATGGAATCAACCCAGATGCCCAACAACAGAATAATGGACAGGTAAACTATGGTATATATACTCAATGGAGCACTACGCAATGATAAAGAACAACGAAGACTTCAGGAAACATCTGATGACCTGGTTTCAACTGGAAGACATTATGTTGAGTCAAAGTAGTCAGTGACAAAAGGACAAATATTGTATGAGACCTCTACGATAAGATCTCAAAAACAGACTTGTGTATAGAAGAAAAGACTCTTTGACAGCTGCAAGGGAGGGGAGGGAGGGAGGAAAGGGGGAGGGTTTAGATTAGATAGTTGCTAGGTATCTGGTTGGGTGAAATCAGTGATAGCATACATTAGAAACAAGAACAATATTAAGTGGACTTAAACATAACATGAGTACTCCTTCCATCTTAACCCAATATTGCAAGGATAGAGTAGCTGGGGCAGAGGACGGGGGACCATGCTCTTAGGCGAAAGCAAGGCCAATTGGCACAACTAGCATTTTGCTAAGAGGGCTCTCTGCACCCACGTTGGTTAGTGGCGTCTGGGGTCTTAAAAGCTGCCAAGCTGCCATCCGAGGGCACAGCAAATGGTCCCAACTCAGCAGGAACGGATGCTCACCGAGGACCAAAATGACATGGGGGAAAGACAACCCAGAAGACAAAGAGACCCACATCAGTGGGTGCCTACATCGACTTGGGACTGGAAGAACCAGACAGTGCCCGGCCACCACCAGTGATAGCCACGATGGAGCTCACTAAGTTGAGTCTCATTGGCAACACAAGAATAAAAAGGGGTGCACCCTGAGATCCCCACTAAAAGACCTCAACTGATGGTCCGGTGGTTTCGGGGTTCCCCTGGGAGCATGGCCCCTCACCCTGATGCTGCCCTTCACCATAAATCATAACGAAGGTCCACGCTTCAGACAGGAATGGATTGGACTTGGCGATGCAGTGACCATATATTGGATGCACTTTATGGTTCTATACGTCTATAGGATGTCATCCTGCTGACCTCTGGCTGGAGGAAGGAGAGTGGGTGGAGAGCAGGGAAAAAAGAGACTGTTGGGAGAACGAGACATGTATGGAGCAGAGAGGAATAGCGTGCTGTCACCGGGCAGGGAGAGCAGTGGAAGCTGCATATAGGTTGGTATGTAAATTCATACAGGAATGTACATTTTCACTCAGTTATATTAAATAAAAATTTTTTTTAAAAAAGAGACATGTACTACAGTTGTTATAGTCCTTCCAGACAGAGAGAAGGATGACAAGACTGGTAGTAATTAAAATTGGGTTTATATATAGTTTATTAAGGGGGTTCATAGGGGCAGCTGTAAAGCACAACAAAGATGTATCATACCATTTCAAGAATTCTAACACACGAGTCTCAACAACTATAAAACTATCTCTGAAAAAGGTGAAAAATCAACTCACAAAAAAGAATGTCCTGGAACAGACTAATAAGAACAACAGAGAAAACATCAACATAAAAATAAACATATCATAATGGCAGCACTGAAAAAGCTAGAAATAGAAATACTATATATATGATCTAGGAAACCTACTTCTAGGTATATATCCCAGAGGAATAACAGTCATCACATCAATAGACATAGGCACACCCACATTCATTGCAGCATTATTCACAACAGCAAAAAGATGGAAATAACCTAAGTGCCCATCAATGATTGAATGGATAAAGAAACTATGGTACATACATACAATGGAATACTATGCAATAATAAAGAACAGTGATGAATGTAAAGCATCTCACAACATGGATGAATACAGAGGACATTATGCTGAAGGAAATATGTGAGTCATAAAAGGACAAATATTGCATAAGTCCACTATTGTATATAGAAGAAAATACACAGAAAGCAACATTCTTAGGCATTTACAGGGAGGGGAAGGAGAAGGAAGGAAAATAACTGGAGAGTAGACACTAACTTTGGTGAAGGGAAAGGCAATACACAGTTAAGGGGAATGTCAGCACAACATGACCAAGGCAAGGAGAGACACTGAGTTGTCCAAGAACAAAACACAACTACAGTGTCATGGATTGAATTGTGTCCCCCAAAAATGTATGTATTCATTTGCCTTGGCTAAGAGTCCCAACATGGTGCCATTCCTCCCATGTGTTGTGAA
Organism: Heterohyrax brucei; assembly: GCA_028571685.1. Classification (NCBI taxonomy): domain Eukaryota; kingdom Metazoa; phylum Chordata; class Mammalia; order Hyracoidea; family Procaviidae; genus Heterohyrax; species Heterohyrax brucei. The sequence goes on along the minus strand of CM053166.1, from coordinate 22,642,136 downwards.
TCCCGCCTCTGTGATACTGATGATAGAGAATGGGCTGCAGTTGTGTTAGTGAGACAAGACTCAAGTTACAAGCTTGTGGACTATAAGGGAGAGAAGGGAGCAGAGGAAGTTGTGAACCTCACACCACCAAGAAACCATCACCAAGAGCAGAGCACGTTATTTGGACCTGAGGTTCCTATGCCAAGATGCTCTCCTTGAATTTGGACTTAGCCTACCGGACTGTGATGATCTGTCATATTGAATGCACTTGTAAATTATGCATGGTTTATAGCTTACTTGACTCGGACAATCAAGTTTCTCCTTATAAGGCCTTCCACTCATGGTATTTTCTGTTGGAGCAGTACCAGGTCACTAAGACATATGGTAAATACTAGGACATATACAATCTTGCAAGGTATAAGAGGACATATGAGAGTATACTTTCATGCATATGTAAGTTTCCCCCCTCAAGAAAAAACAAAAAACCAAACTCACTGCTATCAAGTCAGTTCCAACTCACAGAGACAGAATAGAACTGTCCCATAGGGTTTCGAAAGCTATAAATCTTTACAAAAACAGATTATCACCTCTTTCTCCTGTGGAGCAGTCCGGTGGTTTCAAATTACCAACCTTTCAAATATTTGTACACATGTATTTGTACATGCTACACGTACATTTCATACATATAACAGAGCACATAGGGGCACAATCATAGAAACTTCCTATATACAATCAAACACCGCATGGGACTGAGTTACTGGGCTGGAAGACTATGAACCAGAGTCTGAAGGCGACCTCTAGGTCAACTGGCATAATGTAACTCATAAAGACAATGTTCTATATCCTACTTTGGTAAGTAGCATCTAGAGTATTAACACTTGTGTACAGCTATGTAAGACACAACTATTGCTCTCTACTGTCCAGAGCAAAGGAATATGAAGAAAACCAAAGTCTCAAGAAAGCATCCTAAGGACGAAGAGATCACAGGAACCACAGCTTCCTCCATCCTGAGACCAGAAGAACCAGATGGTGCCCAGCTACCACTACAGACCACTTGACCTGAGTCACAATAAAAGTTCACAGTCAAAGTGGGGAGAGACATGTAGAACAAAACACTAATTCATTTAAAAAAAAAAAAGACCAGACCTAGTGGTCTCTCACAGACTGAAGGAACTCCAGGGACTATGACACTTAGACAGCTTTTTTAAACTTGGAATTGAAGCCACTCCCAGCAGTAACCTTTCACCCAAACAGACAGGCCTATAAAATAAACAACACCCATGAACAGTGCTCTTTAGAACAATCACTTATATGAGACCAAAAAGGCAGCACACACCCACAAGCAAACATGTGAAGGCAGAAAGGAGCAGGAAAACCATATAAATGGGAGCAACTCAGGGTGATAACAGGGACAGTACTGATACATTCACTGTAAGGACTGCAATAAATGTCATGAAACAATTTATATGTAAATTATTGATAGGGAAACTTGCTCTGTAAACCTCCAACTAAAGCACAAAAATACTAAAAATATATATACACATAAAGGAATAAATGTATTTTACATTTACTATTTTTCTATTCAATAAGCTATTTTAAAATAACTTTGCTACGTTTAAAATAATTTACCTACCTCCCTACTGCCATTAAGTCCGGTCTGATTCACAGCAAACCTAGAGGTCAGAGGAGAACTGCCCCACAGAATTTCCAAGGAGCGCCTGGTAGATCTGAACTGCCGACCTTTTGGTTAGCAAACATAGCACTTAACCCACTACACCACAAGGACTTCCCAAAATAATTTAAGTAACAAAAAAAAACTTATTTTTATTCCTCTTTTCTTCCTCTAGAACACTTATTAATAATGGCCTTGTAAATACAGTAGGGAGAAAGTATTACATAACCAAGTAGTACTGAACCCCAAAAGCGAGGAGAAATTATCATTCAAGATGAAACCACTTCTGGAATCTGTGGGTTAACAGTTCAACTTTCTGAAAGTACAGAAATAAAATGCTTTCTCTCTGTTTTCATTTAAACATAAAAGTAGGTTGAGAGCAGAACAGCCTTCGCCAGCATCATGGTTAGCAGGAGTTTGATTTTTTAATACCACAATAGCTCACCAAGAACCATATACCACTCTTGGACTCACATTTGTTTTTTTAATTTCTTGCAAGCAAGCGGAACCAAACATTAAAACCTCAAAATCATTTTCTGCAAACATTAATTGGATCTTCACCATCTGCTAAGAATGGATAAAACAGATAAAAACCGCAAAAGGTACATTCACAGAATGCACATAATCTCTAAAAACCAAGTCTTGTGAAACCACCCTAGGCTACAGCAATGTTGTACATGTGACCAAACATTTGCCAAAACCCACTGGAGTGCACAACACAAAGAGGGAACCCTAATGTGGACAAGGGACTTTAGCTGATACTAATGAATCATACTGGTTCATCCCCTGTAACAAATGGACCACAGGAAGGCATCACAGTAACAACAGGGAAACAATACGAGGGGGAGAGAAGGCTTATGGGAACGCTCTGTATTTTCTGCATGGTTCTTCTGTACATATAACATTGCTGCAAAAACAAATAAAATGCGTTAAAAAATTATTTTTTAAGTGTCAAACAAATATGTTTCAGCTGGTCAGTACGTGTCTTCTTCCAAGAAGCAGGATTTCTGAAATCATTCCATTTTGATGGAACACCAAATTAAACTCTTAATATGACCTGCTCTGTTCTGAAAGATCCCAAGCACAGTGAAGTGTAGCATGCATGGGATGTTGTTACTGGTCACGATTTCTCCCTGGGAAGCTGCTGCCATGGGCCTATAGTTCCCACAAGAGGGAGGACATTTCTCTGGCCCTTGGCTCCAGTTCCTCACCTACAAGGCCCTTCCCTCGGACACAACAGACCTATGTTAGCAGTAAAACATGAAAGCAGCTCAGTGTCATACAGGTCACTTATGGAGCAGCCTGACCTGGACAGCAGATGTTCCTTGCTAGTCCTGTGGGAAGCATGGGTTGGTTAAGCATGCCTGGAGCTGGAAAGGTGAGTTTATGAAGCCCATCTGGTCAAAAATCTAAGCCATGTCATCCCAACAGCATGTATCAGTAACAATGCTGATATTTTAGCCATCATCAACCTAACTCCTGTTTCGTTTCTCAACTGGATTTAAAGTTGAAGATAAAAAGGTATTATTTATAGCTTCTACTCACTTTCTTCCCAAATGAAATGCAATTCAGTGCAAAACAAGTAATTCTTAGCTCCCTTTGTAAGAGTCTGGATAAGGAACTGAAAGTACCATCTTTCTCCAAGTGTAAAGAAGTCCTAAATATTTAATTCCTTTCAAGTTCAGTGTCACGTTAGAGAGGAAACCATAGGTAACTACAATAAAGACTCTGCATTTGCAGTTAACCCAATAAAGAGTATTCAGGTCACTTTCAAGAATACCTCAGAGCTTCAAAAATAAAACTGGTGCCAGAGTCTAAAAGCATGGAACAAATTAAAAGGAATGTTTCAGCACCTGCCAGGAACTGTGCAAGGTACTTTCTGCAACGTCTCTCACTTGATCCACAGAGGAAACCTCTGAGGCAGAGATTAGCCCATTTCCCACATAATGGAAACTGAGGCTCAGAGAAATGAAATGCCCACTGTTGCACACGCTGGAGGTAGACAGAAATGAGAAACTTAGGCCCACCTAGTCTCTCTAGAGCCCTGGTGGCACAGTGATTAGGAGCTCAGCTGCTAATCAACAGGTGGGCAACATAAATCTACCAGCTCCTCCTTGGAAACCCTATGGGGCAATTCTACTCTGTCTTACAAGGTTGCTATGAGTTGGACTCTAACTCAATGGCACCTAACAAGAAGAAGTCTATCCTTAGGTCCAGCAGGTTACCTTAAGTGAGTAGATAACATCTTTAATTGTTGAATCAGAATAAAATATGTAAGAAAAAGCAGAACAAGCCTAACCAAGTTTCAGCTAAATGCACTGAAAGTGAGACCCTCCCTCAGCCTCAGATGGTTACTAACTCCAAAAAACACAAACCCAGTGCCATCAAGTCAATGGTAACACATAATAACCCTATCGGACAGAGTAGAACTGCCTCATAGAGTTTCCAAGGAGCCCCGGCGGACTTGAACTGCCAACCTTCTGGTTAGCGGCTGTAGCACTTACCCACTAGCCACCAGGGTTTCCTTACTAACTCTAGGACTGTGGAAAACAAGGTAACCACTGCCCACCTGTGACTGACTGTTGAGAGCTGCCTGAGGTTGGCATAACAATACCCTTTGTTAAAACTTTTTTGAGAGTCTCAGTCAACTTCTGATTCACTGTTATGCACAGGTTTGCAACTATGTTGGCTACAAGTAATTTTTCAGTGTCCACACCTGCACAGAGGGACATATGAACACCACTGACCTTCCTAGGGTTGCAATAGTGAACAGTTCTCTATCTTGGAACAAGTGCAACTGCACAGATAAAATATTCTGTAAGATCAGCATCAGCCCAGCCGAAATTTAATTATGTACACCCTTAAGACTTCCCCTTATGTGAACATGGAAACACTGATGGCCCAGTGGTTACGTGATATAGCTGCTAACCAAAAGGTCAACAGTCTGCATCCACCATGCACTCCTTGGAAACTCTATGGGACAGTCGTACACTGACCTATAGGGTCACTACAAGTGAGAGTCAACTCAGCATCAATGGGTTTCTTTTATATGAATAAGTATGACTTCCCCTTTTGAGTGCATAAAAAAACTCTGGTTATTGTACCCTCCCTTTCAGATAGCTTCTTTGAGAGCTGACTCTCAGATGTCTCCTTTCTTGTGCAAGAAATAAAAGCCTCTACACTTAACTACACTTGCCTCCTTCACTGCTAAGTTGAAACTGCAAGGACCCACTGAGTCTGGTGACAAAATATATACCTTGTGGGAATCAAACAGGTTGTAAAGAAGGGTGGGAAAGACAGCAGTGGTTTTTATGATAGGCATTAAGTATTATTTCACTACATGCATGTGCTACTGTGACTGTAATATTATTTTTCAAAACATATAAAGCAGTATCTGCCTCTGAGGGTTATGGTGAGAACAAATTGACGCACATACGTAAAGGCCTGTACATAATGCTTGTCATGTAGGTCTGACCTAGGACACATCAATGATACATGAAGCATGTGAGGTGGGCAGGTGTCCATGAGAAGAAAGCTGAGAAAGAGCTTTGAATAAGGGACTGGTATGAAGAAACTCAGGATGATATAAAAATATACATACATATTCCACTACTCAGGAAGCATGGCAGAATCCTTGACAGGGAAGTGATCCTTGAAAATATTGTAGAAAATTATCACAGTGACAAAACTGATTTCTAATTAGGCATAAATTAAAGACTGAGTAAGAGTCACTAAGTCTTAACATGGTTTTGGAAATGCTACTGTAGATCAAGAAGGAGATGGAGCACAGAAATAGAAGAGAGGAGCCTGGGTTTGTCACAGGCTGATGGCAGGGTGACAGCAATAGAGAAGAATGAAGAAAAGGATGGGGAAAATTAAAAGGAAACAAACAAACATAGAAGTCTTAAGAAAAGCTGAGCTTTGCAAACACTGGGAGAGAGAAAAGGAAGATACGGGGGCTTCATTAACTTCATAACCTAAAGACGTATGATAGGAAAAAAACCAGAGAGCTTAAAAAAATCTGGTGGGCAAAATCCACAAACATTATGAAAACAGGCTATAAAGTGAACAACATCAATGAGAAGAATTACAAAGTGGACTCAAGTTGAAGAAAAATGTTCCATTCCTCTGATTTAGACTGATGGAGAAGTCAACACACCTCACTTTTGTTAATGATCTTGTTCCCAGCTGCAGGGACCTGACAGCATCCTAACTGATGGCTGGACCCAGAAAACTCAAGTCCTTGAGAAATAGGAGACTGTTTATGTCAACTCATTTCTACAAGTGTGTCGCACAGAGGAGAGCTCTCTGGAAGAGCAACATGTCAAGTTAAAAAGATCCTTTTGTGGGAGAAAAACCAGGAATGGGTAAAAGAGCCTAGGAAACAATGTCTGAAGAATGAAAGAGTAACAAGAATAAGAGGTAACTTTACACCTAACAGAATGGCTCAAGTTAAAAACATTGGAAGGAAAAAAACAAAAAAACCATAAAGAGTAGCAAATGCTGGCCAGGAGCAGGTGAACTTGAGAGCCACTGTGTCAGACTCTTTGGCAATTTCTTATCTACCTACCCTAAGACCTAGAAATTCCACACTAGGTACTAGGGATATAACAGTGTATGTCACAAAAAAGATAGGACATATGAATGTTCCTAGCATCCTCATTCCTGACATCTGGGAAAATCCCATCAGATGTCCACCAGCAAGAGAATGAATCATCATATTGTACTCTGTTCATACATTGGAAAGCTACTGAATAAAAAGGAGCAAATGACTCACATGCTCAACAACATGGAAGAATTTGAAACACTGTGCTAAGGGAAAGGAGACAGGTACAGAAAGTACAGCCATAGTGTAAGGTTCCATTAATGTGAGTTTCTAGATGAGGCCTAATTAATCTTCGGTGATAAGAATCAGAGCAGTGTTTGCACGGGGTAGGAGGTGAGCCTTTCTGGGGCAGTAGATATGTCTACTCTCGGTTGTGTTTGTGGCTGCACGGGAGTAGCCATGTAAAATGCAAACTGAAGATTTCAAATGTGTTTATTTCACCGTACAGTTAAGTTTCACCTCACTAAAATAAAAGTATGACAAAGAGTGAAGGCATGGACAACCTTGACAAAGGCTAATTAAGCATCAAGAAAGATGCAGAGAAGCAGGCTACTTCCTGGCCACTAAGGGATGGGAGCCCAATCTGGCATCCAACAAGAAGCGAATGGGGCATGAAATACAGCAAGCCAGTACAGACAGTGTTCTAAAGGACTATCAAAAAAAAAAAAAGATAGGGCAAAGCTTGGTGCTATGCTGACACTGTGGAGCATGCCTCACCCATAAATTAAAAAACAAAACAGGCATCATGCTAGGCACAGGACTCCAACACGAACTGCCCCATTGAGTTTCCAAGGAGTGCCTGGTGGATTTGAACTGCTGACCTTTTGCTTAGCAGCCACAGGACCTAGCCACTATGCAGTTTCCCAAATAAGATTAGAAATCTAAAAAACTACACTAGAATTTTTTTTAATTCTGATTAAGTGAAAGTGTACGATAGAAATTAAATTTGCATGCCCATCTATCTGCAGCTCCTTCTGCTCTCCTTGCCTGGAGACTGCACAGTCCCCCTTTTCATTCTATGCATGTAATATCCTCTTAACAATCTCCTGTACCCTCCTTTCGACCCTCTCCTCTCCTCTCCTCTCCCTTCTAGTAAGAGGCCAGAAGACAGCATCCTATAGATGCATAAAACCATAATGTGCACACACCACATGGCCACATTGTGTCCCTGAGTCCAGTCCATTCCCATCTGATGAATCAACCTCAGTAATGTTTTCTGGTCAGGGGCAGCAGCAGGTCTAGGGGTCATGCTTCCAGGGGAACCTCCAGGCTGCCAGACCATCAGCTGAGGTCTTTTAGTGGAGTTATTGAGCTGCATCCCTCTTCTTCTCATGTTGCCACTGGGACTCCACATTGTGTGCCCCATCATGGCTGTCTTTGGTGCTGGCTGGGCACCATCTGGTTATTCTGGTCACATATTGACATAGTCACCCATTCGCATGGGTCCTTCTGTCTCCTGGGCCCTTTCTTCCCTTTATCTTTGTTGTTCTTGGTGATCATCTGTTCCGGATAGTTGGCACCATTTGGTGTACCTCAGATGGCAGCTTGCTAGTTTTTAAGACCCCAGATGCCACTCACCAATTTGGGGTACAGAAGATCCTCTTAGCAACAGGCTAGTCATGCCCTATTAGCAACAAGCTAGTTCTGCCTCCACTATAATTGAGTTTTAAAAATAGGAAAATCGGAGGGCGAAGTCAAGATGGCAGACTAAACACACATCTCCCTAAATCCCTCTGGAAACCAAGACCTGAGTTGATGATCAAATGAAGCCTTCTGGACACCTAATGAGCCCTAGCACATGGCATACGACTATTAATTTCAACTTGATCCTACTGAACAGAAAGCTTCCTCTCCTTCACTGACCACTGCTCTTGGTGAGCACTGGCTTTCATGGACTGAGGATAACTTGTCATTTTAACTTTTTTTTTCCTCTGTCTTGGCCAGAGGGCAGAGCTGGGACATGACTGGCGGCTGGTGTCAGACACATTGCTGTTGGGATCACAGGTGAGACTGCCGTATTTTGAAAGCTCAGCTTTGGACTCTGTGCATCTCAGGGCCTCTGCCCTCTCTTTCATGTCCACCATTGACTGGCTGGTGCCACGGCGGGTGGGGAACTTGTGTGGGATACCATCTTATTCCACTTTGAGGTGCACATACCCATACAGAGGCCTTAGCTGGACCTCCAGCTCCTGCCTGGAGAACAGCACTTTTCTGGCAGAAAAGCAATATTCTACACAGTTTAGCCTACAGTTGGGGTCTGACAGCAGATGCCAGCAGGACAGTAGCCTTTCTGTATTTTGAGCTAGCTTACTTTGCCAGTTGGGAAGAGGGATCTGTACCCTTAAAACCTGACTGGCTTTAGAAGTTGTCACATACCATTTACTGTTCATTTTAAGACAGACTACAGAAACAACTGTGGTCCATCCTCACAGCATCTCTCCCAGACTCTATTGATTCACATGATGCTGAAAAAGCAGGAAACTATGTATAAAGGCATAACCAAGAAATCATCCATGGCTTCAGAAGGCCCCCAAAAGAAACAACCAAAGAACTTACCAGATGAAGAAACCTTTCTGAAACTATCGGATGGTGAATACAAAAGGATTATATAGAGAGCCTTCCTAGACTTTATACAAAATGTAGCACAGGAAAACAAAAAATTAAGGAAGCTGCCTGATCTGATGGAACACTCTGAAATCCAACAGATCAAGAACAAAATCAAAGACATAGAAACTTCAATTCACAGCCAAGAAAACAGAATGGAACAAATGTAAAAGACACTTTCTGACTTGGAAGACAGAGCTACTGACTCTAGCATCAATCATGAGAAATCAAAAAAAAAGAAACAACAAAAATGAAGATGCATTAAGAAGCATGTGGGACTCTATTAACAGGAAAAATCTATGATTAATTGGAGTTCCTGAACAGGGCAAGACACCTAAGAACACAGAGAGTATTGTTGCTGAGCTGCTGACAGAAAATTTCCAGAAATTGTGAAAGAAGAGAATATAGATATTCAAGAAACACACAGAATGCCACTCAATATAGATCTCAAAAGAAAGACTCCAAGACATATTATAATCAAGCTTAACAAAATGAAACATAAGCAGAAACTCTTAAAGACAGCAAGACTCAAAGCAAAGCTAACATTCAGAGGGAAACCCTGTAGGCTTTCATCGGATTTCTCAGCAGAAAAGATGCTGGCACAGAGACACTGGCATCACACATTCAAAGCCTTAAATGACAAGAACTTCCAACCAAGAATTATATATCCCGCCACACTATCTTTCAAATATGAAAATGAAATCTAGACATTCACAGATAAACAGAAACTCAGAGACTTTGTAAAAACCAAACGAAAGCTACAAGAAACACTGAAAGAATCTCTGGACTTAGAAGAACAAAACCACTCACTTTATATTTTAGAAGCAAATACAGAATACATCACCCAGAATCCTACTCAGTTAGGGAAGGCTCCAAACTCAATCAAAGCTATAATACTGAAAGAAATGATCCAGCGAGCATATCATGAAAACTATGATGTCATCATATTAAAAAGAGGGATGTACTACAGTCATCACAGTCCCTACAGATGGAGAGGAAGTTGATAAGACTGGTAGTAACTGAAATTGGGATTATACATAGTTTACTAATGGGGATCATAGGGGCTGCTGTAAAGCACAATAAAGATGTAACTTATCAAATCAAGAAACGTAATACAGGAGTCTCAACAACCACAAAACCAACCCTGAAAAGGTGAAAAATCAACTCACAAAGAAAAAAGTCCCAGAACAGATTAGCAAGAACAACAGAGAAAACATCAACACACATACAAAAAAAAGTCACAATGACAGCACTAAATACGTACCTATCAATAATTACACTGAATGTGAATGGACTAAATGTTCCAGTAAAGAGACATCAACTGACATCTTGGATCAAGACATGACCCATCCATATGTTGCCTACAAGACCTAAAGATAGGAACAAACTGAAAATGAAAGGATAGAAGAGTATCTATCAAGCTAACAATGAACAAAGAATCTGGGCAGGTGTGACAATTCTAATCTCAGATAAAATAGATTTTATATAAAATCCACCATCGTGGACAAGGATGGACATTATTTATTGCTGAAAGGTTCAATACACAAACAGGACTTAACAATATTAATTATTTATGCACCTAATATTAGAGCCCGACTCAACGGCACTTGGCTTGGCTGGCAGTATTAGAGCACCTAAATACATCAAAGAAACACTGACTACACTCAGATAGAGCACTCCACAATAACAGTGGGAGACTTTGACATTCCATTCTCAATATTGGTCAGATTGTCTAGAGAAAAGCTCAATAAGGACACAGAAGACCTTCTTGCCACAGTTAACCAACTAGACCTCATCGACACATACAGAACTTTCTATCAATCAGCAGACAACTACATCATCTTCTCCAGTGCACATGGAACATTCTCCAGAAAAGACCATGTGTTAGGACATAAAGCAATTCTCAAAAACTCCATATCACTGAATTAATGCAAAGCATCTTCTCAGATCATAACGCCATGAAAGCAGAAAAAACATACATAGAAAGTGGAATTCATGGAAACTGAACAACATCTTGCTCAAAAAGCCATGGGTTATGGAAAAAATCAAGGATGAAATAAAGAAATTTATGGATTCCAATAAGAATGAAACACTTCCACCAGAACATACGGGATACAGACAAAGCAGTGCTGAGGTCAGTTTATCTCCATAAATGCACACATCTGGAAGGAAGAAAGAAACCAAATCAAAGAACTGACCCTACAGCTTGAACAAGTAGAGAGAGAATAACAGAGGAAGCCCTCAGGCACCAGAAGAAAACAGATCATAAAGGTTAGAGCAGAACTAAACAAATTAGAGAATAGAAGAACAACTGAAAAAACTGAAAAGACCAAAAGCTGGTTTTTTCAAAAGATCAACCAAATTGACAAACCACTGGCTAAACTTACTAAAGAAAAACAGGAAAAGAAACAAATAACCCAAATAAGAAACGAGAGGGAAGTTGTCATAACAGATCCAACAGAAATCAAAAATATCATAACAGAATTCTATGAAAGACTGCACTCTAACAAATTTGAAAACCTAGAGCAAATAGACAAATTCCTTGATTCACATCACCTACCAAAATTATCACAAGGTGAAGCAGAACAACTTAATAAACCCATCACAAAGGAAGAGATTGAAAAAGTCATCCGGAAACTACCAACCAACAAAAGTCCAGGCCCAGAAGGCTTCACCACAGAATTCTACCAAGCTTTTAGAGAAGAGTTATCTCCAATACTAATGAGATTATTTCACAGTGTAGAAAGGGATGGAATACTCCCAATTTCATTCTATGAAGCCAGCATAACCCTGGTACCAAAGCCAGGGAAAGACCCAACAAAAAAGGAGAACTACAGACCGATATCACTCATGAATCCAGAGGCAAAAATCTTCAACAAAGTTCTTGCCGATAGAGTACAACAACATATCAAAAAATAATCCATCATGACCAAGTTGGATTCGTACCAGGGATGTAAGGCTGGTTCAACATCAGAAAAACAATTTATGTGATCAACCACATAAATAACACAAAAGACAAAGATCACCTGATTGCCTACTGATGCAGAAAAGGCATTTGAGAAAGTCCAACACACATTCATGCTAAAAACAGCAAAATAGGAATAGACGGCAAATTCCTCAATGCAATGAGGGCCATTTATACAAAGCCAACTGCCTACGTCATCTTGAATGGAGAGAGACTGAAACAACTTCCCTTGAGAACAGGAACTAGACAAGGATGCCCACTCTCACCTTTCCTATTCAACATTGTACTAGAAGTTCTAGCGAGAGCAAGTAGACAAGACCAAGAAATACAGCGCATCTGCATTGGCAAAGTCACAAGCTCTCTATTTGCAGATGATATGATTGTATATGCAGAGAATCCCACAGAATCCATAAGTAAACTACACAAATTGATAGAAGAGTTCAGCAAAGTCTCAGGATACAAGATAAAAATAAGTAAATCAGCAGGATTCCTTTATACCAACAACAAGATTATTAATGAAGAAATCACGAAATCAGTACCATTTACTATAGCCCCTAAGAAGATAAAGTACCTAGGAATAAATCTAACCAGAGAAATAACAGACCTTTACAAAGAGAACTACAAGTCCTTACTACAAGAAACTAAGAGAGACTTAGATAAATGGAGAAACTCACCCTGCTCATGGGTAGGAAGACTTAACGTAGTGAAAAATGTCTATTTTACCCAAAGCAATCTACTTTTATAACGCAATCCCAATACATTTTTTAATGAGATGGAGAAACAAATCACCAACTTTGTCTGGAAAGGAAAGAAGCTCCAGATAAATAAAGCACTACTGAAGAAAAGGAACACATGGTAGGCCTCTCACTAAACTCCTGCAACTATTGTCCTGAGATAATCTTTAAATCTTAAAGCGACATATCCTCTGAAGTCTTCTTAAAAACCAACAATAATTTAGCTTAACCAGTAAAGAATGTCTGCCATGAACACTGTGCTCTTTAAGATCATTCTATACAGCATCGAACTGACAAGAGCAACCAGTAAGATAAGACAGGAATCTTGATGGGGGGCAGCGAGTTTACATTACTGGAGGAAGAACAGCTCAGAAAAAGCTAATGACAAGGGTTGCAGGACTCAAAGAACATAAACAATGTCACTGAATTATACGTGTAGAAACTGTTGAACTGGTTTATGTTTTGCTTTACATATTCTCAACAACAATAAAATAAAAATTTACCAAAAAAAGAGAAGCACTCTTTACAAGAAAGTAATTTCTAAAAACTATTAACTAAAAAAAAAAAAAAAGAAAGGTGCTAAAATACCATTTTCAGTCTCATCTCATCTCATGTGTAGCAAAAGAGAAAAGAAACCAAAGACTCAGAGAAGAGATTAGTCTAAAGGACTAACAGTCTACAAGAACCACAGCCTCATCTACCCTAAAACCAGAAGAACTAGATGATGCCCAGCTATCACTCAAAGCAGTACAGATCAGGGTCACAACAGATGGATCCTGATACAAGGGGGGAAATTTGGAACACAACTCAAACTCTTAAGAAGTCCAGACTTACTGGATTGGTTAAAACTAGAGACTCCCTGAGACTATGACCCTGAGACACTCCATAAACCCTGAACAGAAACTACACCATCTGGGGGCACCTTTTAGCAAAATAACAGATTAATCAAATAAAGAATATTACCAGTGAGTAGTATGCACCCTTAAAAAATCATCTATGTGACACCCGATAGTCAACAATAACTCTAAAGATCAAAGGGTGAGAGGACAAGAAAACCTGATTACTGGAAGCAAAACATACAAAAGGGAACTGATGAGAACTTTGGCTCTTTGTGAAGAATGTACCCAATGTCCCTTTGAACAATATGTATTAGCAGTTGTCAAAAGGGAGCCTAACTGCTGTGTAAACTTCCACCAAAAACACAATGAAATATTAATTTAAAAAAAAAAAGAGGAGTAGATATTCTGGGTCAGATAATAAAGGAGCTTGCCCAAAGTCACAGAGGCACGGTCCCATAAATCCACACTTGCTGATACCAATCAAAAGGTATTGCCATTATATCATGCTTGCTTCTCTGTAAGATGACAGTCTCTCTTAAACACAGTCTAGCACACAGTTTATTTCTGTGTCCTTCTGGAAGTCATCATTATTTTCAGTGCACCGAAAAACTGCAGAAACTGGGTCATTTTCAACCACAGCTCACAAAATCAAGGGAGTTGCGGGGAGACATCAGGGATACCCAATTTCGGAATGCCTTTAATGGGTCATATTTTATACTGGGTGACTGAGCCCAAGGCGCTGCAGTGAATTTACGGTGCTTTGAGCAGTACAGCCTCAGCAACCAGCTCTGAAAGTCATCTTCAGAACCCACTAGCATCCTTTCCCAGGACACGGCAGAACCAGGAGTGCACGGGCAAGCCCACCACTGTGCACTGGACACATTTCACCGCCAAACGCTTCCCTAGCATTTCCCTTACTCTTATTCCAAACCACAAGGGCTAAATATTTTTTTGTATGCCACTAATCCTTGAAGGTTGAACACAGTATTTGGCTTCTGTGCAGCTAAACAGATCTTTTAAATTATTTTATATTTTTGTTGCTGTGAATATACACAGCAAAACATACACTGGTTTGAATTTCTCCAGGTACAATTCAGTGACACTGCTTACCTTCTTCCAGTTGTACAACCATGCTCACCCTCCTTTTCTGAGCTGTTTGTCCTCCGTTAGCATATTCTGACTACCTCCCCTTCCACGTTTGCATTGCTACATTTTTAAGACGTTTCACAAAAGCAGTGAAGTATGTTTGGCATGTTTGCAGAAAGGAGTAACAGTTCCAAGAAAAAAATACAAACGCTTAACATACTGTGTTCCTGTCTAATGAGATCTGCAGCTGAAGGATTCATCACCTAAACAGTTGCTCACAAGCCTAAAGAGGAACTCGTTTATAGGAGAGGAAACAAGGCATTACTAAAATATAATTAATTTCACTAAAAAAACAAATCCCTGCTTGAGAATATAAAAGTAAATTGAGCCATGTTTCCAAAGACAGAGGTAACTGAATCAGGAAAGCCAGCAGCTGGTGGCATGGCTGCCAGGCAGGTTAAGAAGGAGCCAGAATACTGCCTGGGACATCTGGCCCCAGATGGCCTCTTACCTGGATGCATCTGTTCTGCGCTGCTCCACAGCTTGCTGTAGCCATGGCTCAAGGGCACCCTCTGGTAATGAGGCGGCGAGGAAGGAGGGGAGGCGAGGGGTGACATCGTGGGAGACTGTGTTTCCTGCTGCAAAGAACAAGAGCAGAGTTCAGCAGCAACACCAGAAGCTGGCAGGCTGAGTGGCATTTATGAAGGATAATGCCACTCCAACTGCCAGTGACCAGCAACTCTAACAGAGTGGAAAAGGGTGCCCAACAATATAGCGTGGTTCACATGCAGCCTCAGAGGAATTCCAGTGTCCCAGGGAACCCAGCGAGCTTAACTACTAAACCAGGCCAGAAACACTTTTAGTGATTCCAGTAATATTTTCCTTTGGAAAATTGAAGGCACTGATCACACGAAGTAACACACATATCTTCTTTGTGGATGCATTCCATTTTTATTTGTTAATAAAGATTCCTATTTCCTGAGGTGACACATACCAAATCCTTCAGCAAATGTAGATTTTAAAAGAAGAAATCATCTACAGTGTGTAATGCTAAATATTCTCGGAGCTTACACTGCCAAAGTAAAATCGGAAGTTTTATTTTACACTGAGAAATTGTGCAAAACAATTCATCATGAGTAAATTACCCCAACTAGCCTACTCCTAAAGACTAGGACAGAGACTTACTAAGCTACACAATTTGAACCTCAATTCGAAAATGAACTTCATGTAGAACTCAGGGCAATGAAAGCAATCTTATTCTGCTGCTTGGTCTCTTCCTTTTTTTAAAATCTTACGAATAGATTGGTGACTTTGGAGTACCCAGACAACAAAATAAAAAGAAAACAGTACTTTTTTTTTATCACCACAGAAATTATAAACATGCCCTGAATCTAAAGAGAAATATCTAGTCTAAGATGTTAATCAAATACTCTTCTTCAAGAAAAAGGAAAATATATTTGCTTCAAAGCATGAGCCCACACTCACAGATGAGGCTGTCTAGCTTAAACCCAGCCTGCAGAGAAAAGATGCACCCCAACTCCTGCAGCCAGGAACCAGGCACTCATCCAGGGCAGCAGTCATCACTAGCTGGTGGATCCTAGCTCCTCTCTAAATACAAGTAGGAAAACATGCCACAGAATATACACCAGAAATCCCTAGGCCTGCTATTCCATAGCCCTGAAGAACTCACTTAAACTACATCAGAATTATGAAAGCAATCACGCACGGAATCGCTTAACAGTACTTGTTACACCTCAAACCAAAACCCGTGGCACTGAGTGAACTGTGACTCATAGCAACCCTACAGGACAGATTAGAAGTGTTCCATGTGGTTTCTAAGGCTGTTGTACTTACAGAAGCAGCCCGCTACACGTTCCTACAGTGCTGCTCTGGAGTTCAAACCACCAGCCTTTTGGTTAGCAGGTGAGCATTACCCACTGCACCACCAGGGCTCCTCTGCTACACCTCACTTAACTATGAACATAAAATGTCTGCTGCAACACCTCCTACAGCCAATGTCATCCAAGTGAGCTGTAGGCGGTAGTGTTCCAGATACCTGCAACTAAAGCCCTCTGTATCACATTTTACCAATATTTGGATTCAAGTCTTCCTAAAACATCACAAGTTTCACTGTGTTACAGAAGACACTATGTTGAATATAATCTGACTCTCCCGCCTGATTGAGTATCAGAAGTATACGCTGTGCTCTGACGATCTCTGCATTTACTAATGTGTAAGATGCTTCTTCTTGATACTCTTTGGGGCTTTTGTATGTTTGTCTCTACCCATTGCCGTCTGCCTGTCACCATCAGCGATCCACTCTGAAATGCCCATCCTCCCTTTTCTTATTCCCAACCTGCTGTGTAACAGCAGCATTTCCCCAGGTGGTGATCCAAACATGCCCTCTTAGAAAGGATTCCCTGGTGACAAAGGTCTAGTCCATGCAGACCTATAGATCTCTTTCCTGCAAGACTTTTCAGGGTCTTCAGCACACTAATGTGTACCATGAATCTCTAGGACTGGGGATTTAATCTTTCTTCAAAGAATGGATTATGAAAAAAATTCTCTAAACATATTTAACCAGAGAACCCTTTACCAAGACTTTCTGGGGTTTCTTTCGGGGGAGGAGGAGGGGGCTGGGACTAGGAGGAAAGAAAGCCTATTAAAAACTTCTAAAAGTTACATTTAACACCACTGACCTGAAGAAATCAAGCAAATGTGTGAAATCAGGTAGCCTTATTTTATATTAAGCCAAGCCAAGTGCCGTCGAGTCAGATTTTATATTAAAGTACATGCTAAAAAGTCTGTAGGTGGCTCCTGGTAATTCCTATAAAGTAGGCTTTGCATCAGCCTCTTTTCCTCACTCTAAGATGACTTCACTGGCTTACTTCGAAGTCTGTAATTGCATCCCACGTGGCGAAATGTGCTGGAAGTGTGACAGGAGCTCAGAGGCAGCACTTGGTAAGGTTCTGCAGTTAGAATCAAGTCATCATGCCTGACCAAACTGTTTACCTGTTTATCCCCATCATCCGTTCTTTTGAAGGAATTTTTGTCCGTGGTTAAATATGGCATCTGAGCCTTGGCTCCATGCAGCTCGGCCGGGTTCCCAAATCGCACTTCCCCGTCGTTCTTGGACATCATAAAGCGAGGCAGAGGCAATTCTGCAGGACCAGAATCAGAGAAGCTCGAGTAAAGTGTTAGTCAAGAACTCTGCAAAAGGGGGAACCACCTGGCCAAAAAGAAATCATTTTTTAGGAAACATCTCAGAGTGCTAAACATAGATATTTTAACTTAGACACAATGAGGACTCCTATAGTAACTTCATGACAGAAAAATGCTATGGTTTTACCGAGGTAATCTCACTTGACATTCTTAAATGCTGCTGAAACTTCACAAAACAAATTCAGGCGTGGGGCTGATCTGCTACTTCATCCTGCAAGAGTCCGGCACCATGAAAAAAGGATGTGGCATTGTATAACTATAATAAGCAGGGAAACCTCATATAGTGCTTATTACATGTCAGGCACTGTATTAAGGGTTTGCAAAATAATTGAATCCTCATAACAACTCTGAAAGGCTATCATTATCTACCTTTTACAGCTATAAAAACAGACCTTAAAAGAGCTAAGTGTCTTGCCCAAGATCGCACAGCTAGTCTGTGGCAAAGTCAGGGTTTCAGCTCAGGCAAGGAGGCCCCACAGTGCCCTAAAGAAAAGCCAACAGTGCCCCGCTGGGTAGGCCAGCTTCGCATCCTACATCACTCTTTAAAAAGTGTTCCCACTCCATCTCCTGTGGTCTTTTCATAATAGAATAAGGAAAATGGTATCAAGTTAGAGCAACTGGTCCAACTTTCAGGCAGATTTGACTGTCAAAACTATGAGCCACACTCAAAAGGCTACAGAGTGGTGAAATATCAATGGTCCAGTATTATTCACTTACCTTTCAGGTTTCCAACAAAATTAATCTCAAAATGGAAACGACGCTTTGGCACACTTACGGTTCTCAGCACAGCACATCACATCCAATCACACAGTACAAAGAACTGCCCAAATGGGGATGATACTATGGATTATGCATGATGATGTGCATCTATATCCATTGTTCAGGATAATACTCATCAGTGCGCCTTTGCACTTCCATCAGCTCCTATTCCAAAAACACAGCTGCACTGTCAATGACTGATGCTGTGCTAATGCCAGAAAACATCTTAGCAACAGCAAGCAAGTCTCCCAGCTCCCCAGGCGAAGAAGGCCCCTGGTTCTCTAATACCCACGTCATGTTTATTTTTAGTTGCTGTGTCCACATTTGATTCAAAGGAACAGGCAATATGACAAATCCCCGTGTGATCAATCAGCCAAGGGCCCAAGAGACATAATAGAGTAACCACATGAGAAAATTAATCTAAGACACTCCTCTAAAGAGAAGATGGCCACCGTTTTCAATGTTTCAATGTTCCCAACCTTGGGCACCTCTCCAACACTCAAGACAGGAATGGACTTCAAAAGAATAAAGGCAAAGAAAATCTGGCTTCTTAGTAAACACATCTAAGCTAATCTTAATGTTCTGTTCTCAGAAAGGTATTTGTTCCCACTCAGTTTGTGGAAAGGATCTAAAGAGATGGAACAAGATCACATAAAGCATTTTGCAACCTGTCCTGTCCACTAGAGGGTGACTCTACTGCTGGTCATTTCCTGAGGGAAGAAAAGAAGTAACTGCTCGGCATTCATAGGTTCCCTGACCAGTGTTTTACCTGTGGTCAAAGGACACCTCCAAGGTGGAATGGAGTATCCCCCCTACTGCCACTGAGTCAATTCCAACTCATGGCAACTCTTCAGGATACAGCAGAACAGCCCCACAGGGTTTTCAAGGCTGTAATCTGTAATCTTTATGGAAGCAGACTGCTACATCTTTCTCCCACAGAGCAGTTGGTGGGTTCAAGCCTCCAGCCTTCTACTTAGAAGCCAAATGTTTAACCAAGGCACCACCAGGGCTCCTTGCAAGAGTACAGTCATGGCATTATGAATGGCAAATATGCACAGAAGAGTTAACCGGGCACCCAGACATCCTTTAGGACACTCTCACCTCACACATTCCCCATCCCTGGCTAGGGCATTTCTCCAGAATGCTCCCAAGTTCACCTGAGAATGAACTCTCTCTCCCAGGCAGCCACCAAACAGCAAAAGACAAAATCCAGCTGACTTCCCTCATATTTTCTTCGGCCATGTGGTTTCAAACAACTCTCACTTTATAGAACTGTAAGCCTTCATAACAATATTCCTATTCCTGAAAGCTTTAATGAAGGGGCTGCTTTCCTTAAACTACTTTCACTTTTTAAAAGTGAAAGATAAAACTACAGCTTGTAAATCTGCAGTCTAAATGGTTTCCCTAGTCATACATAAACCCACTTTGACAGTAAGACTTCATTAGAAAATTAATCAAAGTATCTACTGTGCAGCGATGTGCATCAAATAATCACAGGACAAGCTCTCTTTGTGGTACTTGGTTAGAATCTTGTCTCCCAAATTAAATTAAATTAACACAGAAGAGACATGTCAAAAGTTCACTTGAGGTTATCAAAACCAAGGAGACAATGAGCGCAGCCATCTAGGGCAACAACTTGTTTCATAATGCATCTTTAGTTGTAGTCTTTGAACACAAAAATATTTTACGTATTAACTAAAAATGACTACTCTTTATTCAAACCCTCGTGGCGTAGTAGATTAAGTGATACATCAGCTAATCAAAACGCTGTCAATCCAAATCCAACAGGCACTCCTTGGCAACTCATGGGGCAGTTCTACTCTGACCTATAGGGTCGCTATAAGCTGGCATCAAATTGGCAGCACTGGGTTTCTTGGGTATTCTTTACTGGCACAAAAAAATATGTTTCTCTTTTTCAAAACACAGCCTCAAGACAGGTAAAAGCTTTGTGTTTGAATGTTTGATAGAGATGTGGATATACGAAATATTTCCATTTCCTCAATCTATTACAACACAACAAGCAGCACAAATGAGAGTATAAATGGCAAATGGTGCTGAACCACTTTATCTAGACAACAGTGAATGGGGTTTGAGCAGAGAGCCCACTGTGAGCTAGAATGGCAACTGCTGTTTCCTTGCCTTCAGATGCTTTCCAAGAGAAATATAATATGAGTCATAGATTTTTAAATTTTATAGTAGCCACATTAAAAAAAAATGTGAAATTACTTTCATTAATATATTTTCATCCAACATTACCACTTCAACATGTAACAAACATAATTCTTCTAAGTATTTTGCATCCTTCTTCCATGCTAGATCTTGGAAGTCTAGGGTATATTTTCCCCTTCGTGCACATTTCAATTTGGACTCACCACATTTTAAGTGCTACTAGCCATGTTTGCCTACTGGCTACCAACTTTGAACTATGGGCTCTAGTTGTTGCTTACCATGAGGGAAAGTGGACTACTATAGCCAGAATCCTGGGTTTTACTAACAAATACCATGTTAAATGTCAGTAGCTGATTTGTCTCAATTATGTAAAGAACAATTTGTATGGAGGGCCAATTTATATAGCTCTAAGTGTACCATTTGAGGAGTTCTCACACTATACAAGGTCTGGCAATTAAGTCTCCAAAATTGTTACCATGTACTTATGTTGGCAGCACTGTACAAACAACTTGGTACAGTTTGATAGCTTTGGTATATTAGTGTCTCACAGCTGTGTTCATGTCAACATACAGCAGTGTCTTGCTGAGTGGCATTCATCATTGTTGTGTGTTTTTGTGTGCTGTCGTCAGGATGCTGGAGTTTGAACTAGAGCAATGAACAAACATTAAATTTCTTGTTAAACTTGGCAAGAATGAAAGTGAAATCAGGGACACGTTAGTCCAAGTTTATGGGGATAATGCCATGAAGAACATGGCAGTGTACAAATGGATTAAATGTTTTTCCTTGGGAGAAGAAGCATCACCAATGAAGAGAGGTCAGGATGATCAGAATTGACAAAAACATTGCAAAAATTCATTGAACTGTCCTTAAAAATCATTGGCTAACTCTGAGAAGCATAGCAGACCAAGTAAACATCAAAAGGGAAACAGGAAAATCTTCACTGAAAATCTTGGCATGACAAAGGTGTGTGGTCTTGAAGGAGTTTACAAATGAACAAAAGCAAAGAGAGCTGAAGTTTGCCAATACCTTTTAGACAGACATGACAATGCTTTGGCCTGTGTGATCACTGGTGATGAAACATAAGTGTACTAATACGACCCTGAAAGAAAGCATCAAAGTGCACAATGGAAGTCAGCCAATTCTCCACAACCAAAAAGTTCCATCAGTCCAAATTAAGAGTCACAACAATGTTGTGAATCTTTTTTGATATCAGAGGGATTGTTCATTATGAATTTACACCAGCTGGACAGCCCAAGTTTACTATTTGGAACTGCTCAAAAAATTGTATAAAATGTTAGATGAGGGGGGCAGAGTCAAGATGGTGAACTAAACACACATCTCCCTACATCCCTCTGGAAACCAAGACCTGAATTGATAATTAAATGGAGACTTCTGGACATCTAGTGTGCCCTAGGACATGGCATAGGGCTGTTAATTTGGACTTCATACTACTGAACAGAAAACCTCCTCTCTTTCGCTGACCCCTGCTCTTGGCGAGCGTTAGCTTGTACAGACCAAAGGTAACTCACCACTTTAACTGTTTTTTCTCTGTCTTCGCCAGTGGGCAGAGCTGGGACTTGACTAGCAGCTAATCTCAGATGCACTGTTGGTGGGACCAGCAGGCAAAATTGTCATATTTATCCCAGCTTTGTACTCTAAGCATCTAGGCACTTTTGGCCTCTCTTTCCACCTCTGCCATAGAGTAGCCTGTACTGGAGCAGGCAGCAAGCTTGTGCAGGACACCACCTTGATCCATTGGGAGGTAGAAGCACCCATACGGAGGCCCCAGCTGGACTTAGTTCCTAGGCTGGGAGGCAGCGCCTTCCTGGAGGAGAACACTTTTCCAGCAGAAAAGCAGTATTTTACACAGTGTTGCCTACGGCTGGGGCCCAGCAACAGAGGCTGTGGGCTCTGTACATCTTGGCACCTTTCACCTATCTTTCCACCTCTGCCATACAGTAGTCTGTATCCAGGCAGGCAGCAAGCTTGAGCGGGACACCATCTTGTTCCACTGGGAGGCAGACATACCCATACGGAGGTCTCAGCTGGACCTAATTCCTGGGTTGGGAGGCAGCACCTACCTGGAGGAGAGTGCTTTTCCAGCAGAAAAGCAGTATTGTACACAGTGTCACCTAATGCTGGGGCCCGACAGCAGAAACCAGCAGGGCAGTAGTCTTTCTGTATTTTGAGCTAGTTTATACCACCTGGGGTTCGATATAGAGGTGCTTACTTTGCCAGCTGGGAAGAGGGACCCACACACCTGACTTTGGAAGTTGTCAGATACTTTTTACCTTTAAGATGGCCTAGAGAAACAACTGCAGTCCATCCTCACAGCATCTTTTCAAGCCTCTACTGACTCACATGATGCCCCAAAAGCAACAAATGCTAGAGAAAAGCATAACCAAGAAATCACCCATGGCTTCAGAAGGCCCCCAAAAGAAAGCACCACAAAACTTCCCAGACAAAGAAGCTCTCCTGAAACTATTGGAAGGTCAATACAAAAGGATTACACGGAGAGCCCTCCTAAACCTTATACAAAATGTAGCAGAGCAAAACAAACAATCAAGCAAGCTGTCTGATCTGAAGGAACACCAGTATTCAGAAATTCAACATATCAAGAACAAAATCAAAGACATAGAAACTTCAAATCGAAGCCAAGAAAACAGAATGGAACAAATGGAAAAGACACTTTCTGACTTGGAAAACAGAGCTACTAACTCCAGCATCGATGAACAGAAATCAGCAAAGAGAAACAAGAAAAATAAAGAAGCATTAAGAAGCATGTGGGACTCTATTAACAGGAAAAATCTATGATTAATTGGAGTTCCTGAACAGGGCAAGACACCTGAGAACACAGAGAGTATTGCTGCTGAGCTGCTGACAGAAAATTTCCAGAAACTGTGAAAGAAGAGAATATAGATATTCAAGATATACACAGAATGCCACTCAATATAGATCTCAAAAGAAAGACTCCAAGACATACTATAATCAAGCTTAACAAAATGAAACATAAGCAGAAACTCTTAAAGACAGCAAGACTCAAAGCAAAACTAACTCAGATGGAAAGCCTGTAGGTTTTCATCGGGTTTCTCAGCAGAAACG
This sequence comes from Heterohyrax brucei, assembly GCA_028571685.1. Classification (NCBI taxonomy): domain Eukaryota; kingdom Metazoa; phylum Chordata; class Mammalia; order Hyracoidea; family Procaviidae; genus Heterohyrax; species Heterohyrax brucei. The sequence goes on along the minus strand of CM053166.1, from coordinate 22,618,399 downwards.
ATGCTGGCACAGAGACACTGGCATCACACATTCAAAGTCTTAAAGGAGAAGAACTTCCAATCAAGAATTATATAGCCTGTCAAACTATCTTTCAAATATGAAAATGAAATCTAGACATTCGCAGATAAACAGAAACTCAGAGACTTTGTGAAAACCAAACCAAAGCTACAAGAAATACTGAAAGACTCTCTTGGTTTAGAGGAATAAAACCATTAACTTTATATTTTATAAGCAAATACAGAACACATCACCCAGAATCCTACTCAGTTAGGGAAGGCTCCAAACTCAATCAAAGCTATAATACTGAAAGAAATGATCCAGCGAGCATATCATGAAAACTATGATGTCATCATATTAAAAAGAGGGATACTACAGTCGCCACAGTCCCTACAGATGGAGAGGAAGTTGATAAGACTGGTAGTAACTGAAATTAGGTTTATACATAGTTTACTAAGGGGGATTGTAGGGGCAGCTGTAAAGCACAATAAAGATGTAACATATCAAATCAAGAAACGTAATACAGGAGTTCCAACAACCACAAAACAACCCTGAAAAAGGTGAAAAATCAACTCACAAAGAAAAAAGTCCCAGAACAGATTAGCAAGAACAACAGAGAAAACATCAACACACAAAATCGAAACATATCACAATGACAGCACTAAACAGCACTAAACACAATTACATTGAATGCGAATGGACTGAACACTCCAGCAAAGAGGCATCAAGTGACATCTTGGATCAAAAGACACGATCCACCCATATGTTGCCTACAAGAAACTCATTTTAGACTTAAAGATAGGAACAAACTGAAAATGAAAGGATGGAAGAATATCTATCAAGCTAACAATGAACAAAGAAGAGCAGGTGTGGCAATTCTAATCTCAGATAAAATCGATTTGAATGCAAAATCCACCATCATGGGCAAGGATGGACACTATTTTTTGCTGAAAGGTTCAACACACAAGCAAGACTTAACAATATTAAATATTTATGCACCTAATATTGAAGCACTTAATACATCAAAGAAACACTGGCTACACTCAAGAAGGAGATAGATCACTCCACAATAACAGTGGGAGACTTCAACACTCTACTCTCAATATTGGACACATCATGTAGAAAAAAGTTCAGTAAAGACACAGAAGATCTTACTGCCACAATTAATCAACTAGACTTCATCGACATATACAGAACTTTCTATCAATCAGCAGACAACTACATCTTCTTCTCCAGTGCACATGGAACATTCTCCGAATAGGCCATGTGTTAGGACATAAGGCAATTATCAACAAAATCCATACCACTGAATGAATGCGAAGCATCTTTGCAGATCAGAAAGCCATAAAAGTCAAAATCAATAACAGAAAAAGTTAGATGAAAACAACCTGAACTTTTCGCCAGCAACTCATGGCTCTTGCATCACAACAATGCACCAGCTCACACGGCACTGTCTGAGAGGGAATCTTTAGCCAGTAAACAAATAACTATTCGAACATCCTCCTGGTCACTTTTTTCTTTACCCAAAGATAAAGGAAAACATGTGGATGACATTTGGGACACCAAGGGTAATATGACAACAACTCTGATAGCCATTCCAGAAAATGTGTTCTAAAATTGCTTTGAATGGTAGACTAGGCACTGGCTTTTGTGCACAGCTTTGGAAGTGGAGTATTACAAAGGTGACTGTAGTGATATTCAACAATGAGCTACACAGCACTGTTTCAAAGGATCAGTTCGCAAACTTAATTGTCAGACTTCATATGTATCCATGTAACCAACTCTCAAGTGAAAGATACATTTCCATCACATAGAATTTTTCACTTCCTTTTCTGGTTAATCGCCTCCCCTTGCCCCATCTGGCAGCCACTGTTCTAATTTCTAAACCGAGACTAAACTTTGCCATTATAGGGCTTCATTTAAACAGAAATCATACATAATTAATTTTTAAAATTTTGTCTAGTGCACCATGTGTACATATAGATCATCTTTTGCACTGATACAAAGTGACTTGTTTTAGATAAACATATTGAAATATTTTTATCCTGTCTTCTGTGATGACTGTTTCAGTTTGGGGTCATTATAAATAATGGCTACAGTGGTCAAAACAGCCTGGTACTGGTACAAGAACAGACAGATGGATCAATGGAATAGAACTGAGACCACAAAGATGACACCATCTGCCTATGAACAGTTGATATTCGACAAAGGCCCTAAGACATTAAACTGGGGTAAAAACAGTATCTTCAACAAATGGTGCTGGCAAAATTGGTTATCCATCTGCAATAAACTGAATCAAGATCCATATCTTACACCTTACACAAAAACCAACTCCAACTGGATAAAAGACCTAAATATCAAACCTAAAACGATAAAGCTCATCCAAGAAAAGGTGGGAACAACAATGGAAGTTTTAATACACAATAAGGACAGACTCCAAAATCTGTCAAAGAAACCTCAATCAACAGAAAACAGATAAATGCGAACTATTAAGAATCAAACACTTTTGCTCATCCAAAGACTTTATTAATAGAATTAAAAGAACACCCACAGAATGGGAAAAAATATTTGGCAACTCTACGTCAGACCGACGCCTGATCTCCATAATCTATAAGATACTACAAAATATCAATAAGAAGAAGATAAACCATCCAATTAAGTGATGGGCAAAGGAGATGGACAGACACTTCACTAAAGAGGAGATCCAGGCAGCCAAAAAACACATGCGGACATCTTGACAATCTTTAGTTATTAAAGAAATTCAAATCAAGACAACAATGAGATACCATCTCACCCCAACAAGATTGGCCATGATCCAGAAAACACAAAACAACAAATGCTGGAGAGGCTGTGGAGAAAGTGGAACCCTCCTACACTGTTGGTGGGGTTGCTAAACGGTCCAGCCTCTTTGGAAGGCAATCTGGTGCTTCCTCAAAAAAATGGATATTGATATACCATTTGACCCAGTAATTCCACTACTTGGAATATATCCTACAGATTCAAGGCCTTTCACACCAACGGACACATGCACCAGAATTTTTATCACGGCACAGTCCACGATAGCAAAAAGATGGAATCAACCCAGATGCCTAACAATAGAAGAATGGATAGGTAAACTGTGGTACATATACTCAATGGAGCACTATGCAATGATAAAGAATAACGATGATTCCAGGAAACATCTCCTAACCTGGTTTCAACTGGAAGACATTATGTTGAGTGAAAGTAGTCAGCGACAAAAGGACAAATACTGTATGGGACCTCTACGATAAGATCTCAAAAACAGACTTGTGTATAGAAGAAAAGACTCTTTGACAGCTGCAAGAGAGAGTAGGGAGGGAGGGCGAGGGGGGGAGGGTTTAGTTTAGATAGTTACTAGAAATTTAGTTGGGAGAAAGCGGTGACAGCACACATTAGGAACAAGAACAACATTAAGTGGACTTCAGCATAACTTGAGTACTCCTTCCGTCTTAACTCAATACTGCAAGGATAGAGTAGCTGGGGCGGGGGGCGGGGGACCATGCTCTTAGGCGAATTCCAGGCCAATTGGCACAACTAGCGTTTTGCTAAGAGAACTCTCTACACCCCACATTGGTGAGTGGCATCTGGGGTCTTAAAAGCTGCCAAGCTGCCATCCGAGGACACAGCAAATGGTCCCAACTCAGCAGGAACGGATGCTCACCGAGGGCCAAAATGGCATGCGGTAAAGACAACCGAGAAGACAGAGAGACCCACAAGAGTGGGTGCCTACATCGACTTGGGACCGGAAGAACCGGATGGTGCCTGGCCACCACCAGTGATAGCCACGACAGAGCTCACAGAGAGGAGCCTCACTGGCAACACAGAATAAAAAGAGGTGCATCAAGAGATCTCCACTAAAAGACCTCAATTGATGGTCCAGCGGTTTTGGGGTTCCTCTGAGAGCATGGCCCCCTGCCCTGATGCTGCCCTTTCCCATAAATTATAACAAAGGTCCACCCTTTGGACAGGAATGGATTGGACTTCGCAATGCAGAGTAACCATATATTGGAGGCACTTTATGGTTCTATACATCTATAGGATATCAACTTGCTGACCTCTGGCTGGAGGAAGGGGAGTGGACGGAGAGGAGGGGAAAGGAGGCTGTTGGGAGAATGAGACATATATGGAGCAGAGAGGAATAGGGTGCAGTCACCGGACAGGGAGAGCAGTGGAAGCTGCATATAGGGGGGCATGTAAATTTATATGTGAATGTACATTTTCATTCAGTTATGCTAAATAAAAATAAAAAAAAAAGATGGAATCAACCCAGATGTCCAACAACAGAAGAATGGATAGGTAAACTATGGTATATATACTCAATGGAGCACTACGCAATTATAAAGAACAACGATGACTTCAGGAAACATCTCATGACCTGGTTTCAACTGGAAGACATTATGTCGAGTCAAAGCAGTCAGCGACAAAAGGACAAATATTGTATGAGACCTCTACAATAAGATCTCAAAAACAGACTTGTGTATAGAAGAAAAGACTCTTTGATAGCTGCACGGGAGGGGAAAGAGGGAGGGAGGGGGGGAGGGTTTCAATTAGATAGTTGCTAGGTATCTGGTTGGGTGAAATCAGTGATAGCACACATTAGAAACAAGAACAATATTAAGTGGACTTAAACATAACATGAGTACTCCTTCCATCTTAACCCAATATTGCAAGGATAGAGTAGCTGGGGCGGGGGGCGGGGGACCATGCTCTTAGGCAAAATCGAGGCCAATTGGCACAACTAGCGTTTTGCTAAGAGGGCTCTCTGTACCCCACATTGGTGAGTGGCGTCTGGGGTCTTAAAAGCTGCCAAGCTGCCATCCGAGGGCACAGCAAATGGTCCCAACTCAGCAGGAATGGATGCTCACCGAGGACCAAAATGACATGGGGGAAAGACAACCCAGAAGACAAAGAGACCCACATCAGTGGGTGCCTACATCAACTTGGGACCGGAAGAACTGGATGGTACCCGGCCACCACCAGTGATAGCCGCGATGGAGCTAAGTGAGTCTCACTGGCAACACAAGAATAAAAAGGGGTGCACCCTGAGATCCCTACTAAAAGACCTCAATTGATGGTCCAGTGGTTTCAGGGTTCCCCTGGGAGCATGGCCCCTCGCCCTGATGCTGCCCTTCACCATAAATCATAACGAAGGTCCACGCTTCGGACAGGAATGGATTGGACTTGGCGATGCAGTGACCATATATTGGATGCACTTTATGGTTTTATACATCAATAGGATGTCATCCTGCTGACCTCTGGCTGGAGGAAGGAGAGTGGGTGGAGAGGAGGGAAAAAAGAGACTGTTCGGAGAATGAGACATGTATGGAGCAGAGAGGAATAGTGTGCTGTCACCAGGTTGGGAGAGCAGTGGAAGCTGCATATAGGTGGATATGTAAATTTATACGGGAATGTACATTTTCACTCAGTTATATTGAATAAAAAAATTTTAAAAAAAGAAAAAGACAGATAACCTAATTAAAAAATGGGCATGAAAGGTACTTTACTAAAGAAAACATATAGGATACCAACAGATATATGAGGAAATACTCACGATCACTAGCCATTAGCCAAGCTACTAGCCATTAGAGAAATCCAACTCAAAACTATGAGATACTATCTCACCCCAACAAGGCTGGAAGTTACACAAAAAAACACAAAATAATAAATGCTGGAGCGGGTGTGGAGAGACTGGAACTCTTCTACACTGCTGATGGGACTACCAAATGGTACAACCACTTTGGAAATCGATTTGGTGCTTTCTTAGAAAACTAGAAATAGAAATGCCATATGATCTAGCAATCACACTCCCTGGAATATATCCCAAAGCAATAAGGGATGCCACTAAACAGATACATGCAAATCAGCATTTACTGACGCTCTCTCCACAATAGAAAATAGATGGAAGCAATCTAGTTGCCCATCAACAGCTGAAGGTTTAAACAAACTATGGTATATACATACAATGGAATACTATGCAATGATAAACAATGACAGCTTAGAGAAATATCTGACAACATGGGACCATCTGGAGGATACTATGCTGAGCAAAATTAGCCAGACCCAAAAGGGCAATGTATGCTACCATTTAATATAAGGATGCAATGAATCATTTTAGCACATAAGAAGCCAACTACTAATGGTTACAAGGGTGGGGAGGGAGAGAGATTTCTACAACTTAGATAGAGTTTAGGTATAGGGTATAAGAGCACATAACAGAAAGGTGGAACCCACTACTGCTCAATTCCAAAACTAAACTGTTCCCCAAATGCAGTCTACCTCTTTGGAAGGACAGACTAACAGGGCTGGGAGTTGAAAGACCATACTCTGTGGGGATGGCTAGACTAATTCTCATACCCAAGTTCTTTTCCTTTTCTATTAAGAAGAGGTTCTGCATACCACTTGGGTGAGTGGCATTTGGGGTCTTAAAAGCTAACAAGCAGACATCTAAGCAGCAGTAACTGGTTCCAACATACCTGGACCAGTGGTAAGTAGTCAACATCAAGGACAAGAAGAATATATCATCCCATCAGGTGGAAAGAGCCATACGAGCCTCAGTCTGCCTCAGCATGGGACCTGAAGAACTAGATGGTGCTCAGCCACCACCAACAACTGCCAGGATAGGAAGCATGAAAATGGTATGCATACCACTTGGTTGAGTGGTATCTGGTGTCTTAAAAGCTAACAGTTGCCATTTAAGTAGCACCGATTTGTCCCAGTCCTCCTGGACTAGAACTAAACAGAGAACATCAAGGACAGGAAGAAAGTGTAAGCACGGCAGACAGAAGGTGCCACATAATCCAGAGACTACTTTAACATGAGACCAGAAGAACTAGATGGTGCCTGGCCACCAGCAATGACTGCCAGGATGGGATTCACAATATAGGGCCTCTGACATAGCAGGAGAAATGAAATGTGCAGAAATAGAACTCAACCAAATGACCACAGTTGATGGTCCCTCAGCCTCGAGGGCCCCCTGGGAGCACGACCTCCAGACTCTCTAACTCCAAACCATATCCAGCACTGATGCCAGCTCCACAGACAGACCAAACAGGAGCATATAAGACATGCAGTGATCCTGGAGCCCAACAAGCTTTCAGACTTAAATAAATATACGGGGGCTGTTCAAGAAGCTCATTGCTGAAGGAGAGAAGACAGGGTGACGGAGGATAGGTCTTAAACAAGTGGGCATGGGAACCTCTGGATAATAAGGAGAGGGTAAGAAGAGAAGGGAGAACAATTTCAATAGATTAGTGGTGTGAATTCCAGCTGTTACATGGCAAATTGATAATGGATTGATTGCTTACTTGTACTTAAATTACAATAAAATTTACTAAAAAAAAAAAAAGGAGGAGAAGGCTAAAGCCCAGAGGCAAGGACAAGAAGGCAGAGGGGGACAGCAAAGCTGGTATTGAGGAACCCTAGGTAGAGACGGGAGACTGTTGACATGTCATGGGATTGTTAACCAATGTCATAAAACAATACGTGACTTAACATTTAATTGGAAGCTAGTTTGTTCTGCAAATCATCTAAAGTACAATTTTTTAATCCATTAAAAAAATTAAGTGAATAAATTGTAACAATATGGAACATTCTAAGCCAACAGCACAAAGCCTGGCCCAAACTTGCCCTCATTCTTACCCAACATACCCAACATATGCTGACTGCAAATAACTTTTGCTTAAGAAAACCTCAAAGGCAAACAATTCAGAATTAACTCTGTGAATATGTAAGCCCTCAGAAGAGGTAGGCAGCACTTAATGATTTATAAATCACAACTTAGCTTTATACTTGTGAAAAGTGTTAACCCTTACACAGTGATAGTTTATACAATCCTTCCTGCCCCCGAAACTAGGCTATAGATCTAAACAAAAACTGAGTAAAATAATTCAGTCTAACTTAAGTTAAAGCTATGAAAGTATCAGAAGTTTAAATATTCTTGCATATAAAAAAGAAGCTCTAGCTTTTCCAGACGGTAAAGATAGAAGATGTACAATAAAGATTATGACCATTTACAATGGAATGAAAACTATCAGTGTCTAACACAAAGCCAAATAAAGTTTCAATGTGATATAACTTTAATCAAAGCCAATGCCTTCTTCCCAACCATTACTATGTCTAGTAGTAATGAACACCACGCCAGCTGCAGAAACAATGCTCCATCGACAAACCTATTTCTAATAACTCAATCGTTAACAGATTTTTCCCATTCAGAAATGTTCTGTGATTACAAATTACAGTCAACAAACACCTTTATCAAGTGAGAAGAGTCATGGAGGGAAAGCTATTCTGCAGCAGTTAAGAGCACACCTTCTAATCTGTTCATTCCAATTTAACAACATTCTCAGATGATTTTCACGTACAGTCAAGTTTGAGAACCACTGCTCTACCAGCCATTCAGAGAATTGGTCCCTAAGGAGCAGCATTAGCTTCACCTGATGCAAATTCCCAGCAGGGGTTTGAACCTGAGCTCATTTAAAGTGCTGGCCTTTAAGCAAGTTACTCAACCTCCCTAAACCAGGGCTTCAAACCAGTTCAGTCATGGGTGATGAAGCAAAACCAGAATAGATACAAATTTTACCATTTAGGTGATCTTGAACCCTAACTGGAATGGGAAAAATTACAGGTTGAAGCTCTGCAATGAGACACCGGAGTCAGCCCTTTTAGGACATGACGCGTGATATTGGATTACTGGCAGGACTATGGACAGCGACAGACATTCAAAGCAGCATGGTCGGCCACCATCTTGTAGCAGGACACTACTGTTTTCAATTCTACTCGAAAAGCTTTGGTTGCTCTGCCGCCCTTACACTGCCCTTTTATCCAGAGGAAGCCTAGGTTTCTAACAGAACTGTGGCCTGCAATTTTTCCTGTTCTTATTATTTCAGACCACTCAAATTTTGAAAATTTGGTTCTGTTCCAGTTTTGCTTCCTCAGCCCTAACTGAACTGACAAATGGTTCAAAGTCCTGTCCTCAACCTCAAACTCCCCATCTGTAAGACAGGGATAGCAAGAGGATTACAGTGGAGTCTTCTAGGGCTCACCTTTAAGCAATTCTCCTCTCCTTCCAGACAAAAAAAGAGAACTACATTTGCTCCAATCTGCCCTAAGGTTAAGAACATCCACATGACAAGTTCCGGCCAACAGACTTTGAGCAGCAGTAACAGGAGTCACATCTAAGACAAATGTGTGAAACTCCTGTAGCCTTGTCCCCATTGTGCCAACTGTGGGAGAATATGGTTGAATTGGAGGCACCACAAGGGAAAGCAACCAAGATTCCTGAGGCATCCCACCAAGGGCATTTGCCGGAAAGTCACCCCATCCACTGTGACGCTGGTTTTGTTAAGGCACTAAACTTTTGCTGAGTTTTGTTATCCCCGCCTATCTATCCTAGGCAATCCAATGTGATGCGTATACCTATCTAAGCAGGATATTGTGAGGATTAAATGAAGCACTCCATGTCAAGTACTTACCTCGGTGCCTAAATCTGTAACAGCACCATAACTGTAGATACATATTGGTTAATGCTAAGGGCTTTGTCCTCCATAGCCAGCCAACCCAGTCTTCTCAGCTACTGGGACTTGTGCAACGTATTCAAGCAGTTTTGCTTCCTCAGCCCTAACTGAACTGACAAATGGTTCAAAGTCCTGTCCTCAACCTCAAACTCCCCATCTGTAAGACAGGGATAGCAAGAGGATTACAGTGGAGTCTTCTAGGGCTCACCTTTAAGCAATTCTCCTCTCCTTCCAGACAAAAAAAGAGAACAGTGGGTTGGGGCAAGGATATTAAGAAAATGTTCCATTACATTATGACAGCATAAACCAAACCAAACCCATTGCCACTGAGTCGATTCTGACTCACAGTGACCCTACAGGACAGAGCAGAAATGCCTCATAGAGTTTCCAATGAGTGCCTGGCGGATTTGACCTGCCGACCTTTTGGTTAGCAGCCATAGCACTTAACCATCATGCCACCAGGGTTTCCTTGAGGGCATAGGTTAATTATGATACAAACATGTAATGAACTTTTATGCAGACATTAAATACGGGGTTCAACAAAGACCATGTAGTAACATGGGAAAATTGCCAAAGATAAGTAAGAAATGTAGGCTGTACTATTCATACACTCTAAGCTCCACCATGAACAGACAATGAGCAAGACTCGGAGAATAATAAAAATTGTAACAGCTGTATTAATGTTAAGAGGATCATGACTGATGCTTTTTCTATTTCACAGATTTTTCAAAATATACGTACTTTTTTACTGTGTAAAACTTCTGACAAGCTTTGAGAACATGAACTCATTCTGCCAAAATTTTGGTAGCGCCACTGTATTTAACAGTAAGGAATAGTGCAGCAGGGGTTGGGAATTAAAGGATCATCAGACCTGATGTGACCAGCAGGAATGACAAAAAACGGGCAGTTCTACTCAAAATCTCCCAGTTGCTCCTCTTCTCATCTCATCAGAGGTGTCTCAAGTAAAAAACTAGACGGAATGGCATTATTCTGTCACAGGCTCTGTAACTCCTGCCCCCATCTCTTTCTGCTAAAGAATGAAACCTATTTCAGCTGCATGTTAGTGAAAAGGAACTAATCTCAGGTCACTCTCTGGTATTTTTTTTAAGAGAAAGAGAGGGCTCGAGAGAAACTATCCTATTTTACCGAGAAGTTGGAGGAAGCAATGAGAAATTCCACAAAAGCTATTAAAGCAGGCCTGAAACCCACTAAAAATTATTCTCATAAACCAGCACCTGTCAGGGAGAATAACACACACAATGTGAGCTACTCACCGCATTTAATACTCTCAATCCGCACGGGGAGGCCAGACTGTGCCGCTGCAATTAATTTCAGGGCAACGTAAAACTGGGTTGGGCCAAAGTAACCAACACGCTTTGCACCACACAGTTCTGTGATCTGAAAACAGAGACAAGAAAAATGATGCTGAAAAGCCCATTTCGTAACAGGAAAATGAGACAAGCTCTATTATGAAAGCCAGAGGATTTCGCAGTATGACTAACCAAACAGTCCTTCAAGAAGCCGGGTACTCACTGCTCTTTCTTTTCCAACAGCTCACAGGGAGGTTTAAAATTCCGATAACTGGTTTACAGTCTACCTACTCACGCTGTTTCAGGACCAAGTAAGTGATTGTTCCTCCTCTTTCAAAGATAAAAATAAAGGTGACAAAGGACAGCTGTTACTCTTCTCACAAAAGAGAGTCACTTTTCAGGGGGTGGATTTTAACGTTCAAAGTCTAGAAAGTCACTGGGGTGAAAAGAGAACGGATTAGTCATTACCCCTACTTGTGGATTATCCTACTTCACAAAAATGAAAAATAACACACAAATATTTTCAAGCCATTGCAATGCTTCATTTCTAGACGTTCAACCAACACCTCCCTGTGGGTAGCTGAATGATTATAAATTAAATTCTGAATGGCTTTTAAAAAATTTTTTCAAATTAATACTCAAAAGTTCAAATAATAGCAGAAAGCAGTAGAGAACTAAATAAACTCTCTCGCCATCGAGTCAATTCCAGTTCACGGTGACCCTAGAGGACAGAGGAGAACTGCCACATAGAGTTTCCAGGGCTGCCATCTTTGCAGAAGGTAGATTGCTACGGCTTTCTCCCATGGAGCAGTTTGTGGATTCAAACCACCAACCTTTCGGTGAACAGCCAAGTGCTTAACCATTGCACCACTGGGGCTCCTTCAAGAACTGCAAGCAGCCTGTGACTTAGGATAGCGTTCCATTCCAAGGACTCCGTCATTAAGCCAGTTTTGACATAAACTGAATACCCTTTTTTTCTTAATTTTCATTATTGCCTTTTATCATCAGTTATCTTGATAAATTCATCTCTGAATATCTATGAATCAATGTCTGAGAATGACAACATCAGCCAATTACACGTTGCAACGTTGTTCTGCAGTATTTATTACTAACCATAAAATGCACACACAAAAACAAGGTCATAAGCACAGTTCATTTTAACTCAAATACATTAAGTTGGGGACTACATGTAAATACTCACTGCCATTGAGTCAATTCTGACTCACAGTGGGCATAAAGGACATAGTAGACACACAGGACAGAGCAGAACCACCCACAGGGCTTCCAAGGCTATAAATCTTTATAGAAGCAGACTGCCATACCCTTTCTCCAGTGGAGCTGCTGGTGGGTTCAAATTGCCAACCTTTTGGTTAGCAGCTGAGCACTTAACCACTGTGCCACCAAGGTCCCTTAATACATGGATATATGATAAAGCATTAGAAGTCAGGAAAACGAGTGTTTGCAGTGACTGAGAGGAAGTGCAAAGGAGGCTTTTCCAGGCGGCTGATCTAGGTACTAGTTACATAATCGTGTTCAATCTGTGAAAACCCAGCTACATATACACTCTATGTTTAGGAGTTGTATACTTTCTTGTATGTATATTATACTTTTCTACATGAATATTATACTTCAGTAAAACGTTAGCTGCATAAATCAGTAAAAAAAAAGTTCTTCAGGTTTCAGACAGCATGTTCCAGAAAAAATTATAGTAAGTACTAACGCCTACTTGCACGCTTGAGGAAAGCTGCTACATTTCTATCTGAAAGTCACAAAGAGGTTCCCTACCCGTCTCAGGATTAGTACCTGCCTGTCTTATTGAGAAAACACCAATTACTGCACTTTTGTGAAGTCACTCACAGCTTCTATTGTTTGTTTGCCAACTGCACCCTCACCCCAGTATTTTTCGTGAGCATATATACTAATTTTTTACAGCAACATGTTTTTAAAAATTGGCATAGCTGCGCTTAAGAATACACCTGGGAGGGAGGGTGGCAGCTGACAGAGAAGGCCCACATTTTTCATGTAAAAATACAGTACTAGAATACAGAAAGAAAAAGTTAAAAAACAGAAGAAATCTGTCCCTGTGTAGTTAAATGTGTGAATTTGATATTCAAAATGTTGTAGTGCTAGCCAGGTATGAGATATTAGAAAGCATCAAACCAAAGCAGTGGCACTGCAGAAGAGAGATGTGATTTGAGAGACATTGCTAGGGCTGAAGTTTCGGGTCTGGGAGACGGAATGGTTGATGTCAATACCCAAGGTAAAGGCTACTTGAAGAAAAGCAGATTTGAGGAGCTCTGGAGTGGGGCAAATGAGTGAGATTTGGTTACGCTATGTGTGAGGCGGCTTAGGGTACCCATGTTAAGCTGTCAGCAGGGTTTGGGGCAAGTACATGAAGTATCTGTGATGGCAGGTTTGGAGAGACTGCTTCAGCGAATGTTAGCAGTGCCACAGTAATTAAAGCCAGGGGAGACAGTGAGATCACTGGAGGAGCAGCAACTCTCTTTGGGTGCTCATTACATTACTTTGGGAACTTCCAGAAAAGACGCAGGCCTGGGCCACGCCACTAGCCAACTAAAGCAAAATCTTTGGGAGCAGGACCTGCGTGTCTGTATTTTTCAAAAGTTCTTCCTGATTCTTGTAACATGTCACTGGATTGGGAATGACACAAGACAACAGACCAATAAATTAGACAATAGTGCATTTATGCATGTACACTGTTACTGTCACCACTGCCAATGCAGCCCTCCTGAGCTAAGTTCTGTTACCCCCACTTACATTTATGAAGAAACTGAGGCACACAAGCAATTTACCTAAGATCATTCCAGCACCTAAGAAGTGCTAGGGCCAGGATTCACACCCAGGATGTTTATTCTAAGGGCTGCTCTCTTTACCCTAATACCCCTTTGCTTCTCCACTCAAGAGTAAAGAAAAATGAACGCCTCAAGAGAAATGTGACACAGTTAGGCAAATATCAACATACACATAACAGAGGAGAGGAAAAGAAAAATATTCTAAGATATAATAACTGAAAACTACCCAAATTGGATGACAAACATGAATGTACACATCCAAGAAGTACAGCCCTGTCATGTTCCCTCCAGCGGCTGCCAGGTTACTAGTTTTCACCATGACTACAGGCTGTTAGTTTTCAAAGCTACTACGAAGGCCAAAAAACAAAACAAAGGAAAATCCATTGCTGTCCAGTCAATTCTGACTCATAGTGACGCTACAGAGCAGAATAAAAGCAGCGCATTCCAAGGAGAATCTGGTGGATTCAAATTGCTGACTTTTTGGTTAGCAGCCATAGCACTTAACTACTACACCACCAGGGCACTGAGGCCAGTTTAAAAGGCCACAACATTCACTGTTCTTACCAAGATTCAACTGTTTTTCTCAAATAAACACTCCCTGGCTTGCAGCAAGCTTGTAGTTTATTTCTAGGTTTCTGAATCAGCTGATTCTGGTGATTTTGCCAAACTGATGCACTACTTTTACAGATGACAGCATTTTTCGAGGTCCTTACTTCACCATTTTTGCTGACACCCCAAATGAATTTTTATACGGATTTTCTTAAGATTAGTTGAGTAGCTACAGTCTGTTCTGAAACTTCTTCTAAGATTTAGTTATTAGAAATAGAAAAGCCCATTCATAAAGGTCACCAAATAAAATATGGCGTCTTTGCAGCTCTTAGTGAGCTGTTAAAAGAATCAAGTAATTAAATTGTGTTGATATAGAAGAATATTCAAGAGACAATGCAAAACTGAAAAACCAACTTTCAGAACAGTAGATGGTAACCACTTGTGTCAAGTACTGGGTAAACAAGAAGAACAAAGTTACATGGGCGCTCTTTCTGTCTCTGTCTCTCTCTGTCTACCCACCCCGCACTGGAAACTCTGCTGACCAAGGAGCTAAGTGCCTGCGAACCAAAAGGTCAGCAGTTCAAATCCACCAGGTGCTCCTTGGAAACTGTATGAGGCAGTTCTACTCTCACAGGGTCGCTACGAGTCAGAATTCGCTCAACAGCTACAGGTCTGATTTTCTGCTATATGTACATAAAACATTTCAATCCAGTGTTTTCCTCTGGGAACTAGAGACAAATGAGTCTACAAGCCCAGCAATTCCAGAGACTGCCCATTACTACAAGCTGAAAATAGACAAGAAAAGGCCTCTCCTTGCAGCCAATGGCCTGAATTCAGACTTTTAGCTTCCCAAACTGTGAGAGGGGTCCTAGTAGCGCAGTGGTTAAAAGCTCCGGTACTAACCGAAAGGTCAGCAGTTCAAATCTATCAGCTGCTTCTTGGAAACTGCATGGAGTGGTTCTACTCTGTGCCATAGGGTAGCTATCACTAGTAATCAACTCAGTGGTAGTGGGTACAGGTTAAAACTGTATGAGAATAAATTGAGTCTTCAAAGCCACCTGCTTGTGGTTACAGCTGCACTAGGAAGCTAAGACATGAGCTAAGCCCACAGGTGACTTCTTTTGCTTTTTGTGTACCAACCCTCCAAGACATGTCGACAACGTTGTGAAATATCCAAGCCTCAATGAAAGTATAGTAATTATAAGCCTTTGGAACTTACATATAGGGTCTCATAGGCCTGGGACTTCTCAGTCAGAAACAAACTGGTTAATTCTATCAGGCTTTTTTTTTTTTCATCAAGGATCAAAGTGTTCTACCCAAGATGCCAATAAAAAATGTTTTGATGTCACCTAAAGAAAATCAGGTCGTGGTTTATCCCAGATACTTGATGAACAGGAGGTATTTTATATAATTGCCCCTTCAAGCCAGCCAAATCACTGGGCTTTTCTCAAAATAAAGAAAAACTGAAAAGGAAATATTTGATTCCTCTAGCCCAAATTCTAACCCTCTCAGAGGGATCCATCTTAGATCACAAACTGTGCAAATTTCTAAGAAGACGAAGAACCTATGGACTAGTGTTTGTTTTCTCAGGTGGAAGGCAGGAGACGGGAATAAGAAAAAAAAAAAGGATGCATGAAATCAACTTCCTTACAGCTTACAGATGTCCACTACACTGTCGGAATGCTGGACCACTTGGGAGGAACTCAGAGCAAGCTCTGGAAGAGGGCTGAAAGCCACTGTAACAGCTCCTCTCCTCCCCATTTCTGTCAGGTTATGTGACTGTGCTGAGTAAGCAGTCCACACACATTCCTGTTTACCTGAAATAATAACTTTCTTTACTAGCTGAGCTATAATAAATTTTCAGAACTATTCAAAGGTTTGAATAAGCTTGTCTCTTGCACATATTTTAAAAGGTTTCCTTAGAAAGGTTTAACAACGTATGGATCTTGGTGGGAGGGGTTGGGCCTTCTACAAGAGCACCCAGAGGACCCCTATTTCCTAGTCCCTCCCCTCCGCAGCTGGTGTAGCTCAGACTCTTGGCTCTCCCCTCAACTGTCTCAAGTCTTGCCCCACTTCACATAGCACCTCACCCCCATAGCCCCACCGTGGTGTCTTATTCAAATGAGATCATTCCCAACTACAAGGGTTTCCAGGGCTCCTCGTTTGCTGTTTTGTTCTGGCCTTGACTTCCGCGCTTGGCTTTCAAGGCCCTTCTACCTTACCAGAGGATCTTTCCTACAACCCTGCGCCTTTCCAATCCCCATCCTGCAGCTCAAGTTTTAGCCACAGCAGATGCCAATCTCCATTCTTGCCTCTGGACACCCACTGTGCCTTCTGCCTAGAAAGTCAAATGTTTTCCCACTTCCTTACTTGCCAGCTCATTTTTCAAGTCACCTCAAGATAAGCCTTACTTCTGAAGCCTCAGCCAATTCCATAGGGCATGCTTTCTTGTTCCTCTAACACTGAACTACCTTTCTATCTCAGCACTAGGCATATAATACAGAAAAAATGGTATGTTGGTATTTGTCTCTTCTGTACCCCAACTCCTTTCCCTACCACTGAGTGCCCAGCACAAGGAAGGTACATGTCTTTATCATCTGTATCCCCCCAAGACTCACACTTTCCAACGCTTGCTGTATTCTCGGTTGCTCAATGAATATTTGCTGAATTAACTAGTTTTCACAGCCTTCAGTAGCAGAATGATTCTTCATTCTCTCATTTGGTAATTACTTTTACAAGTGGCTGCTAAATTGGCTTTAGTCATCTCACACCATACAGCCATAGGGGTTCTTGTAGGAATGTAACACAATATTCCCTCTTCTGTTCCCTCTTGGCTCAGCTAAGAAGGGCACTGGTTGGTGTCAGCTAAAGCATGAAGAAAGGCCTCCCCCAGCCTTTATCCAGGAAACTGCTTCAATGACACTCCCAGCCACTCAGTCAACCCATACACCGGAGATGTATTGTGGCCTTATGCTCAGGCTCCAAGCCTTCTTCCCCTTGGCAGACCCTCAGGGGATGTCGGCCCCTAAGCTGACACACGACACAACAAAAATACAGAAGTGAATTTGAAGTAGATGCTTACAAGCTGTACCTCAGCCTCTGGAGAAACAGCTGAAGAAGTCAGGTTAGCTACATGCTGGGGTTTCCTTTCCTCTTTATTCAAGAGTGACTTTCAGTCCAGAGAGACTTGGATGAGCCATTCCAGAAAACATGAACCACCCTATCTGACTACCAAATATGAGGTGCCATGGAATACACCTAAGCTGAACTATACTGCTAAAGAGAGGGCAGACGTTCATCCAGTGCTTAAACTTGAACCTCAGACAGAAAACCCTAATAATACTTTAAAGTACTCAACAGTTAAAAAAATGCATTGGACTTGTTTGTTGTGTAGTGCCTGGGTTCTTAAAAGCTTACATGCAACCATCCAAAGCACTAAAATTAGTCTCTATTCACCTAGGGCAACACAGAAAGAAGGCAAGTCAGGAATAGGAGGAAGATACAGAACACAAAGACTGCGTGGCTAACTGCCTCCATGAACAACTGCTTCCTCAGCCATGAGACTGCAATTGGATGGTGCCCAGCTACCATTACTGAACGTTTTGATCCAAGATTCCACGGACGAATCTTGACCAAATGGGGTAAAATGTGGAAAAAATTACCATGGAATCCAAACTTTCTGGAGCCATGGAGGCTGGGAACCCCTGAAACTACTGCCCTAGGATAATCTTTAAACCTTAAGCCAAAATTTTCCCCCGGAATCTTCTTAAAACCAAATAGCTTAGCTTAACTAGTAAAAAAAAAAGTCTGTCTTGAGTACTGTGCTCTTTCAAAACCCATTGCCATTGAGTCAATTCCAACTCATAACAACCCTATAGGTCAGAGTAGAACTGTTTACACAGCTTTCAAGGAGCACCTGGCAGATTCCAACTGCTGACCTTTTGTTCAGCAGACATAGCACTTAACCACCATGCCACCACGGTTTCCTGGTGTTCTTTAAAGCTCTGTCTATATGGGATCAAAGTGACAACCAGAAAGATTAGACAGAAACCTTAGGGGGCAGTGAGGTCATGTTAATAAGTGAGGAAAAACTCAGACAAGGGGATAAGAAGGATTGCACAACCCAAGGAATGTAATCAGTGCCACTAAAATGTACATGTAGAAGCTTCAATTGGTATATGTCCTGCTCTGAATATTCTCAATAGCAAAAAATAAATAAATAAATTACATTTTAAAAAAGACATGATGCATCAGCAAATGCTACTGATGAGATGGAGGTCAACACTACAGAAAAATGGTGACACTGACCACTGAGTTAAAAAGATGGTCCCAAGTCAAATACTCATTGTGAAGATCAGAGCCCTCCTACCTGCTTACAACTGTTCTTCCCACAGCAAGGTCTCCTGACAACAGCGCACTCAGCCCTCCTTTACCACCATGGTAGATCCAGATGGTGTAAGTGACCCCGGCCATCATGCTTTCCATAACCAAATCGCCTTTCTAGGCCCCAGCTCCTGATCTACACAGTCCACCCTCTTCCCTCTCTAGCTTATCAGAGGCTGGTCACAGAAGACTAGCTTTACTCTCACCCCTGCTGGTATACGTAAGAGTATGGCTGCTAACTAAATGGTCGGCAGTTTGAATCCGCCAGCTGCTCCTTGGAAACCCTATGAGGCAGTTCTACTCTGTCCTATAAGGTCACTATAAGTCAGAAGTAACTCAACAACAATGTTACCCCCCACCCCTTGGGGGGGTCTGTCCTTGTCCTGTAACTTACCTCCAGCTACCTGCTCACACTTCCCCAGAGCCTGCCTAAGTCCCTAACCTCTACTCACTCTTAGATCTGCCACTGAGCTGCACCTGCCAAGAGGAACATCCCTAGAGCCCAGCTAAAGCTTCTACTTTGAGTCACCTGTAGACACTTCCATCTGCCTGGATTGACTTTCCATCACCTGTTCTCCATCCATCCCCCTTAAACTGGCAGCCCACCACACTAGATGAGCTTAGATCTAGGCCCTCATTTCTCCCAAGATGGTCTAGAGTGTACTCTCACAAGACATGCCTCGAGACTGAACAACTTAGAAATATTTGACACAGAAAAAGCAGTTCTTGTCCCCCAAATAGTTTATAATCTCATTGAGATGTATGTATCTAAGAAGACTGAGAACAGTAATCATTTACTGAACACCTTCTACACACCCACCAAGCACTGTGCCTTTCTGTTTATACGTATTATTTTTAATATTGAAAATACTCCTATGTGGATTGTTTACACAAGTAAGAAAATGAGAAATCACCCGAACTGA
Organism: Heterohyrax brucei; assembly: GCA_028571685.1. NCBI lineage: Eukaryota > Metazoa > Chordata > Mammalia > Hyracoidea > Procaviidae > Heterohyrax > Heterohyrax brucei. The sequence goes on along the minus strand of CM053166.1, from coordinate 22,598,891 downwards.
AAGGTCTTGTTACCCAACAATTTATATTATAAACTTCACAGAAACCAGACTCACTACACAAATATCCAAGAGTCGGACCCGACTCGACAGCACTTGGCTGGCTTTTAGGTTGACTACAGTAGCATTCAGCAAGAAAACCCAGGACTCAAGAGAAGGTCTTGAATACAAGACTGTCTCTATGAACTGCTGCATCCTGTATCTTGAGACCACGAGAACTAGATGGCGTCCAGTCACTACTACCAAATATTCTGATCAAGATCACAATAGATGGATTCTGATAGAAAGGGGCAAAACGTTTAAGAAAACTTAAAATTATCAAGGAATTCAGAATTACTTGGCCCACTGAGACAGCAGGAATCCATGAGACTACTACTCTGAGATATAATGCTTAGTAAACGGTCAGTGAAAAAGAGGAAGACCCTCAACAAGATGAACTAACACAGGGGCTGCAATAACGTGCTCAAGTGTAACAACAACTGTAGGCACGACGCAGGACTAGGCAGTGTTTCGTTCCCCTGTACACAGGGTCACTATCACTGGGTCCTGACACAACAGCACCTGACTGCAACATTATCCTGAGACACTATTCCCCGAAATTACCTATTAACTAAATAGCAGGCTGGCTCAGAAAGTGAAGTCTCACATCCTGGAGAGTCCCCTGAGAACACGGCCTTGCTGGACTTGCTGCTATGCCAGAGCTGAGAAGAGTACTAAAGCCAGCTCTTCATGCAAAAATTAGACTGGACTACAGGACAGAGTGATGCAGGTGGTGTGTGTGCTTCTTGGCTTAATATATGTATGAGGCTGCCTGAAATAGCTCCTTTCTGGAGCTGAAAGGGGAGGGTAGAGAAGAGGGGACAGATGTTGGCTGAATGAATACTGGAAGTGCAGAGTGGAAAGGAGAAGTGTGCTGTCCCAGGGTGAGGAGAGCAGATACAGTGGTATAGAGGCATGTGTTCAGGGTTCTATGTGCCAAATTGATTTGGATTGTAAACTTTCACTTAATTGAAATTTTTAAAAAATACAGAGAAAATAGTAAAGAGTTTCACCCTTGAGAACTGCATTATTTTGAGAGTTATCCATATGAGACTGAATGGACACCAGTTACTCTAAAGCGTAGATGAGAAATGCAGGGGCCAGTAAGACTAACAGGAGCAGGACAGCTGGAATGGAAATAATGCAAATGTTAATACAAAGTGAAGAACGTGACCCATGTGACTAAACAGCTATGTAGAAACTGCTGGAGGTGAACTTGTTTTGCTGTTTATACTTTCACCAAAAATAACATGCTCATTAAAAAAGATGTCATTCCACTATCTTAGGTGGCACAATACGGCAGGAATGGAGTCTCTATGGATCCACCAACTGAAAGACACACAATATTTGTAGCTTGGCAGTCAGAAACACATTGAATTGGACCCGACTGTTTCCTGGCCTTCCACACGGCCATCGCTTCTCATCTCTGAGAGAGGGAGCAAGCACGAGAGCTACAGCCTCAGAACTGAGAATTTTCCTCTCACTGCAACTAAGGACAAAACCACAAAGCTGGCTTCATGAAAACCAGGCTGTACCCAACTGAGCTAACCAGAGTACAGAAGAGAAACTAAAGAGCACCTGCCATTTTTCCTCTGGCTGCCCAGCATCAGCACCCTTTCCCAGTGTTTATGAAAATTTCCACCTGCCTTTTGTTAAATCCACTAAAAGTGCCAGATACTCAACTTTCCTAATTTCTTCTCAGTCGGGGTATGGGCACAGGATTAAGCTTGGCCATTGCACACAGTGGCAAGGGGGCAAGTTCACAAACTTTACTGTAGTGTTGTCTGTGAGGGAGTTTTCAGCTAGTAAACAAATAACTGTATTGGAACACCCCTCCTACTCAACTCATCTGGCCCTCAGTGACTTTTTTCTTGACCTGAAGATAAAGGAAATATTGAAAGGAAGACATTTTGATGACACTCAGGACATCAAGAGTAATACAACAACAGCTCTGATGACCATTCCGGAAAAAGAGTTGCCAAAATTGCTTTGAAGAGTAGACTAGGTGCCGGCATCGGTGCACAGCTTCCCAAGGGAAGTACTTCGAAGGTGACTTTAGTGATGTTCAGCAATGAGGCATGTAGCGCTTTTTCTAGGATGAGTTTGTGAACTTAACTGACAGTTCTCATAATTCTGGGGATCAACAATTTGGGCTGAGCTCAGGTGAGCAAGTTCACTGGTCTGAGTCCAGCTCCAATGACCTCAGGTAGGGCTCATTTATGCTTCTGCAGACAGCTGTTGGGTTGGTTTTGCAGGGGAGGGGGCTCCATTGTCCTCCAGGTGCTCTCCTCAGCCAGCCGGCTGGCCTGGGCCTGTCCACATGGTGGCAGTGTTCCCAAAAGCAGAAAGGACTCATGGTGAAATGCTTCTCGAGGCTTAGGCTCCAAGTGGGCACCAGGTCATTCATACGGTGTTCGACTGGTCAAACCAAGGCACAAGGCCAGGCAAGATTCTAAAAATGGGTAAACCAATTCCACCCCTTACTGGGAGGAGTTGCAAAGGACTGTGGCCATTTTGTTATCTACCATACCTGACTTCTTGGTAAATAAAAGAAAACAGCTGTCCCAAAAGAAATAACCATAGGACATTCTCACTTGTTAAAACTGATCACAACTAGAATCTGTGTTCCCGCCACCACTTCCATTAACCACTACCAGTATCAGCCACTGACGCCAACAATAGCCTAGCAAGAAGCAATAAACGCCCAGTGCTGAGCCAGCAATCTCTGCAGCCCATAGGCAGTTTTGTGCAAGTGAGGCCTCTCCAAGAAGGCTCGGTGATGCACTGGGTAAAGTGCTCTTCGGCCAACCAAAAGGTCACTCTATGGGAGAAAAGATGTGGCAGTCTGTTCCCATGAAAATTACAGCCTCGAAGCCCCAATGAACTGTTGCACTTTGTCCTGTAGGGTGGCTATGAGTTGGACTGCACTCCATGGCAGTGGGTTTGAGTTTTGCTTGTTTTAAGGCCTCTCCGATCTCTCATACTGCAAGGCAGCTAACTAAAGATAATGGACCAGAGCCAGGTGGTGCTGGACACCAGTTCCCTGGCTTGGCCATTTGTCTCTTTAAACCTCAGCCCTGGGCCCTGAAAACTCAGAAACAACATTTTATGCATATGAACAAAAGAATGGTTTACTCACTTCAAGATGAAGAATAATTAATATCCCCATGTTACAGAAAAGCCTCCTTTTGCTTTAAGGGAATCTAGAAAAACCCTTGCTCTGAATTTATTAGATCTTGAAGGTATTTAACCAAATCCTCCTCCAAAAGTCCCCCTGGTTGACAGACCCTACAAATGGACTGAAACTGTATGTTTCCCCCAACAACTGAGAAAGGCAAGCCTCCTGCTGGAAGTCTCCATGGAAACCACAAAATCCTCGCATCCACCACATACCTTATGCTTTGGCTGGCATTCAAGCACAACAAATTGGCAATGAAAAGAAAAGCAAGTTGGAAAGGCTTTGGAGCAATTACGAATGTCTGCCGTTGGTACAGGGAGATTTTCCAGGAAAAAGAAAGTATCTTCAGTCCAAATGTCTTGGGGCTCAGATTTGAAATCCTCTGGATGTCCAACCCATCAAAAACAAATTCCACAAAAGAAGTTCATAGCTTTTATATGAAGCATTTCATTTTTCCTACTCACTAAGTGTTTGTAAAAGCAAACTGACAGATAGTTCCATTTATTTTCTGGCTGGTACCAAGACAGTGGGGTGCTGCTCTAGCAAATATCAAAAATGTGGAAGTGGCTTTGAAACTGTGAATGGATAGAAGAGTCAGAAGGAACTGAGGAGAACTGTCAACACCAAAGAAAGTGCAAATGGTGAGAAACAACAGCAGCAGAACCAGACCAGTGTGAGACAGTGCTGCAGCTGACACAGAGGAAGCTCAGTGCCTGTGTGCAGGAGGCTTCCTGGCAGAGTAGGGTACTTCCTGGCACTTGAACTGGTGGAGCTACAGAGCTCTGGCACACTCACCCATGCAGGGCAGATGTGGGCCTGAGGGGGTCATGAGGCCACAGGAAGCAGAAGTTGCAGAGACAAAGAGCATGAGCAGCTGAGTTGACTCAGTCTCAAAAGGTATGGCCATGACCTCAGGGGTTTGAAAGGGTGGATCCAGGGCTTTCTTGTGTTTGTAAGGGTAGAACTGCCACTCATTTGGGCTTAGGGTGCACCTAAAGCCAAGGAGGCAGAGCTTCTGTCCAAGTGGGCCTGGAAGGCAGAGCTGTAGCACAGGGCCAGGGGTCTCCACTCAGAATCCAGACAGTTTGGCCAATACCTACAGTCTGGAAGGCAAGGCTAATGTGTAAATTGTCTCAGAGAACAGAGGATTAGTTTCAAAGTTTTGAGGGCTAATGTAACGTGTTTTGCTGACTTGTTTGCTGACTGTCTGCCTTCCTTCTCCCATTTGTAAAGGAAATACTAAGCTTGTGCCTGCCTGTTCTATAACTGTACTTTGGAAACAGATAATTTATATTCTCAATTTCACTGATATAGAGAAATTTTTGTATTTCAGACTCGGAACTGATTTAAGACTTTTGACATCATAGGGAATGAACATGTTTTGCTATGACTCTTGCTATGATGGAATGAATGTGTTACACATTTCAAAGATGTGACTTTGGGAGGGCCAAAGGGTGGAATGTCATGGACTGAACTGTTTTCCCCAAAAAAATGTATGCAGCCACTTGGCTGGGCCATGATCCTCAATATTTTATGATTGTCCTCCATTTTGTGATTTTCCTATGCTGTATTTTAAAAAGGGTTAGGGTGGGACTGTAAATCCCCTCCCAAGGTCACCTCCCTGCTCCACCTTAAAAGGAGTTTCCCTAGAGTGTAGCTTGCACCACCCTTTATCCTTTTATCTTACAAGAGATAAAAGGAAATAGAACCAAACAGAAAATTGGGAACCTCACACCATCACGAAAGCAGCAATGAGAGAAAAGCGTGTCCTTCAGGCCTGAGGTTCCTGCACCAAGATGCTCCTTGAACAAAGACTGATGCAACACAAGGACTTTCCCCCAGAGCCAACAAAGAGGGAAAGTCCTTCCCCTGGAGCAGACACCCTGAATGCACACTTGTAACCTACTGGACTGTGTAAGAATAAATACTTCTTTGCTAATGCCATCCACTCATGGTGCTTCTGTTAGAAGCAGCATTAGATGGCTAAAACAGTGGCTTTATCAAATAAAATATCAGAACTTGGTCACACAGCCACATCTGGCCACCATGAAGTCTGAGCAGCGCAACCTTGACTCTCAGCAGTTGAGTGCTCAGCTCAAAACTGGGAGCTTCTACTGCCAGAGAAGAGGGGGATGAATATAGTAAGTAACTGGTCATCTCCATCACATAGGCAATGACAAAACACACAGCAAAACAAGTCTGGCATCCTGATACACTGGCCCCTAGGTGCAGGCCACTGCAACAAGAAGATCACAAATGCTAACATGTTTGGAAAGGACTGCAAAACTAACATGGACAAATAGTTTGTGTCTAACAGAAAACCAGAGGCAAGAGGCATTCAAAAGACACCTGGTGAATAGCATCCCAAATTAGAAGTACTTAAGGAAAAAGTCAACCACACACCTCCATCCAGAGGCCTGCATAGACAGACATGGCTCCCTTTCTGAACAAAACTGGGCCAGGACCTTATGACAGCTCTAGCTCTTAAAAGAAAAAAAAGAAGAAAAAAAAAAACACTGCCAGTGACTCAATTCCAACTCACAGTGACCCTATAGAACAGAGAACTGCACCATATGGTTTCCAAGGAATGCCTGGTGGATTCAAATAGCCAACCTTTAGGTTAGCAGTCATAACTAACCATTATACCACCAGGGTTTCCTCTTATCTCTTACAGCTGCTGTAACATAAATACCACAAGTTGGTGGCTTTAAAGAACAGAAATTTATTTTCTCCCAATTCAGGAGACTAGAAGCCTAAATTTACCGCACTGTGCTCTCCCTCTCTGTTGGTTCAGGGGATCTTTTTTCAGCTCCTGTTCCTTGGAGATCCTCATGTGCTGTGGCATGTATCTACCCTCTTCTACCCTCTTCTCTTTTTAGATCTGAAAAGTGATTGGCTGAAAACACTCTAAATGGATATTGACTCACTGACATAACAAAGAAATGCTTGTTCTCAAAAGGATCACATCCACCGATTTACAGGTGATTCCAACATACATTTATTTTACAGGGATACAATTCAACTCCCAAAAAACACCAAATATAAAAGGGCCACATTATTTACTATTTGTGATTCTTCTGACTCTGCTCCTTTTAGATCTTGGTGTTTTTCCTTAAATGCGTTTAATTAAACTTTGCATTTTGAAATAATTGTAAATTCACATGCAACACATGTAAATATAAGAAATGACACAGAAGGATCTCACATACCCTTCCTCCAGTTTCTCCCCACAGTAACATCTTACAAAACTATGGTACAATATCACAACCAAGATACTGACACTGATGCAGGCAGGCAGACCATGACTATCACCACACCTCCCTCCTGTTTGCCCTTTTTTAGCCACCTCCTCACTACCCTCTCCTCTCCCTTCAACCTGTGGCTAACTACTAATCTTTTTCCATTTCTATAATTGGTCATTTCAAAAACATTATATAAATGGAATCATATAACATGTTACCTTTTGGTATTAGCCTTTTTCACTCAATATAATTCTCTGGAGATTCATCTGGGTTATTCTGTGTATCATTAGTTCTTTCACTGCCAAGTAGTGTTCCATGGCATGCATGTATTAGTTTCTTTCAACATTCACCTGTTAAAGGACATCTGTGTTGTTTCCAGTTATGGGTTATTAGGAATAATGTTATTAGAAATATTCATGTACAGGTTCTTGTGTGGACTACGCCTTCATCTCTCTGGAATACACGCACAAGAGTGCAAGTGTTGAGTCATATGGTACTGTGTGGTTAGATGTTTTTCCTGTTCTTTCTTTTTTTAAAAGAAACTGCTACACTGTTTTCCCAAGTGACTGTAACACATATTGCCAGCAGCAAGATACGGCAGATCCAGTTCTCTGCATCTTCACCAGCATCTATTGTTATCAATATTTTGTTTTTAGTCATTCTAAAAAGTGTGTGATGATCTCATTATGGTTTTAACTTGCATTAATCATGGTCTATGACATTGAATACAGTTTCACCTGCCTTTGTGCGATCTATACATGCTCTTCAGTGAAATGCCTTCATCCTGGCTTTTGCTCATTTACTAACTGGATTGTTTGGTGTTTTCCACTATTGTGTTTTGAAGGTTCTTCATACATTCTGGAAACCCTGGTGGCATAGTGGTTAAGTGTAATATCTGATAACCAAAAGGTGAGTAGCTCAGATCCACCAGGTGCTTCCTGGAAACTCAGTGGTACAGTTCTACTCTGTCCTATAGGGTCAATATGAATTGGAATCAACTCAACAGCACTGGGTTTGTTTTTTGGTTATATATTATAAATACCAGTCCTTTGTTGGATACATTGTTTGCCAGTATTTTCTCCCAGTCAGTAACTTGTCTCTTCACGCTTGTTAAGGATTGGATTATCTCATCCAAAAGTGTATGTCAACTTGGTTAGGCCATGACTCCCAGTATTAAGTGATTGTCCACCATTTTATCATCTGATATGATTTTCCTGTGTGTTGTAAATCCTACCTCTAAGATGTTAACAAGGCAGGATTAGAGGTAGTTATGTTAACAAGGCAGGACTCAATCTACAAAATTAGGTTGTATCTTGGGTCAATCTCGTCTGAGATATAAAAGAGAGAATTGAGCAGAGACAGGGAATCTCATACCACAACAAATTAGTGCCAGGAACAGAGAGTGTCCTTTTGGCCCAAGGTTCCTGCTATGAGAAGCTCCAAGACCAGAAGAAGACTGATGACAAGGACCTTTCTCCAGAGTTAACAGAGCAAGAAGGCCTTCCCCTGAAGCTCGCACCCTGAATTCAGTCTTTACGCATCCTAGACTGCGAGAGAATAAACTTTCGTTTCACAAAGCCATCTGCTTGTGGTATTTCAGTTGCAGCAGCACTAGATGACTAAGACAACCCTCTTAACAGCGCATTTCTCAAGATTAAAAGTTTTTAATTTTGATGAAATCTATTTCCTTAATTTTTCTTTTGATAGCTCACGCCTGTGGTGTCACAATGTTGAAGAACAGTGATGACAGCAGAGAACCTTACTTTCAAAATGATCCCAGATGGAACTCCAGCAACAGAGTAAGGAATGAAGGGAAAATAACGTCGTAAGTACAAATCTAACTCAGGAGCTGGTAAATTGAGGCCCATGGCCAAATCTGACCTGCTGCCTGTTTCCCTAGTCTTACTGTAATGCAGCCTAACCCACTCATTTGCATACTGTCTATAGCTGTGCTGGCACTACCACAATGGAGCTGAGTAATTGCGTCAGAGACCATATGGCCCACAGAGGCTCAAATACTTACCATCTGGCCTTTTATAGAAAAAACGTGCCAACCTCAGAGCTAAGCAAACAACTGCTGCATAAATAGTAATGCTCTGTAGTATTTGATATACACAGTACTCAAATGTAAGGCAAAAATAACAAAACATCTGTATGAGTTCAAAAGGTCAACATTAATCCAAAGCAAAGATGGGAAGGGGGCAGGGAAACTAGAGCACTGAAAACAGAACAACCAGAACACAATTAAAGAGAGCATTAACACAATGTGGAAAATGGAACTAATGTCACTGAACAACTGTACAGAAATTGTCAAACGGGAACCTGTGTTAACTCTCATCAAAAGCACAATTAAAAAAATTAAAAACAAACATAAGTTGGGAGAAGGACAGATGAAATTAAAGGTTTTTGCACTGTCCAGGAGAAATGATAAAGGTAAATGCTAATGGTAACAGTTTTCTTTACCAAATGTCACCTAAACAGGTTCAGAAAGGAGAAAAATTTCTATCTCCTCTCATTCCGTTGTTTTCAGTCAAGTCAAAATAAAATCTCCCAGCCACTCCATCAGTGAGCAGCAGTATGCTAATGTCTATAATCAACCCTTCCTTAAATTATCTATGAAGATAACCACCAGTTCAAAGCACTCCTTGCTTTTCACTGCTAGGGTGACAGACCATTCCAATTTGCCTGGGACTGAAGGGTTGAACTGAGAAAGTTGGTTCCCCTACTTCCAATGCCAACAGCCCATGCTAGTGAAGTGGACTGAGAGGGAAAAGAGCACTTCTTCTTTTTGCCAGTCATAGCTTTCTCCTAGCAAGCAGGTCACCAAATAGAACTCACTCAAGTCAAGTCACACAGCCTCACCTACAGGTCTCACTTATTGCTCCCCAAATACTCCTCACTTATCAACATGGCTAGGTTCTGAAGTCTAGGTCATTATGCAAAAATTGCAATATGTGAAAATGGCAGATGACCACATCAGATCACAAAACAGAGGATGACTACATCATTACATAAATGCCAAACCACTGAAACTAATGGCCCAGCCAAGCTGACACATAACGTTAACCATCACAGTGAGCACTGCTCTTGTCTCAGACATGGCATTCTTTACTGCCAGACATAATGTTGTTAACCTGCAAAATAGTCAAATTTTTTACTACTGTAGTCACAAATACTATCATAAATGCAGAATCTCAGATGACTCGAGTGTCAATAGAAGTAGAACAGGCATAATGCCTCTGAAAGCACACAAACTACTGGGGGATCCTCAAAGCTGCAGTGTGTGAACAAGTTCATCAAAACAGAAGAACTCATGCGTGTCTCCCTGCCTGTTTTCTCACTTTCTAAATCCCACTGTCCTAATAACTGATACCAGTATGTAGCTCAGAAACAAAATCTATTTTAAAAGAGAATTGGGAGACTTCCAAAGAGCACTGACCTGAAAAGTCTTGACAGAACAGAGGAAATTGATTTTCTACCAAAGCCATGTAGGAGATTAGACTCAGATTCAGGCCAATAAAAGATTTGCACTCCATCCAAGTCCCAACATAACATGGTGCACAGATGAAAATACACTCATGAACTGACAAAGCTGATACACATTACAAAGTCAATTTTTAACAATGCTAGTCCCAAATGTAAAAAAATAAGAACAGCATGGAAGCTGCATAAAAACTATAATGCAGCACAGAATAATCCATCTTTCAAATGGATTTTCATAATTAATTACTCTCCTTGTGGTCCCTTTTCAAAAAAGACTGCCCACAAAACCTCCAGATCAGAAAACAGCATCCGTCATGCATTTATAACGATTAAAAAAATTCTTACAATTGTTAATAAATAGCTTAAAAAATACAAACACCTCTAGCTTCCTGACTTTCAAACATTAGGCAACAACTCCACCCCCATGCCACCACTACCACCCACACTGACAATTTTGATCCGATACCTTATTTTTATTATAATGGTCATTAATCATGGCAAGATCCCCTGCACACAGCCACACTTAACACCAGAGCTAGTATCGGCAACCAGCTTGACCTTGACCTGGCACCTACACTAGGTGGTGTGAGGTGAGAAGACAGGTCTCCCCATCAAGATGGCCAGCTATTCTGCCTACAGTGAAACTTAAAATGAAAGCTGCCTCTTTCTCACGTCACTTCTGCAAACTTCCTTCAAATCCTGAATTTTATTTCATTCCTCCCCATGTCTAAGACAGGAAATGTGATGTACAAGATGTCAAATCAACAGATAAAGTAAAAAAAAAAGCTATCCCTTTGTAAATGAAGGACGACAATGGGCTTGGGGCTGTCAAGGACAAAAGTAAACCAGCCTCCATGAAGAATCAGTCACATCCAACTGAACACAATTTTGAAAGAAGAGGGGGAAAAAATTACAGAAAAAAGGAAGCTCTAAGCCAATACAATCAACAGGGGCGAGAAGTGATAGGTTGATTCCTGAAGTGGAAACACTTGTGATTTCACGGTTAGACGCAACAAATCCATATACCTCTGTACCCAGGCAAGATTCTGCTTTTCTTCCTCAAAACTCAAAACCAAGTGTAATGAACAAAAGCAGAGTTAAATTACTTCAAGAAAAGGACTAGTTAACACCCACAAGTTTCAAGAGAACCTAGTTCAACCTTTAAAACACACAGAAAAAACTCAGTTCTGAATTTACCTAAAAAAGAATCCCCTTTCTAAGAGCCATTCCAATTGGTAGATACCATACGTTCAGTGGAAACCCTGGCGGCATAGTGGTTAAGTGCTATAGCTGCTAATCAAAAGGTCAGCAGTTCAAATCCACCAAGAGCTCCTTGGAATCGCATGGGGCAGTTCTATTCTGTCCTTCTAGGGTGGCTATGAGTCGGCATCCACTCGATGGCACTGGGTTTGTTTTTTTGTTTTTTATGCATTCACTGGAAGGGGATGTTTCCCAGCAATCACTGAATGAGAGAAGGGCGGGCTCCTGCAGAAAGTTTCCATGGAAACCACACAGTCCTTGCATCTACCATGTACCTTATGCTTTGGCTAGCATTGAAGTACATCAAATCAGCAATAAAAATGTAGGAAATTTGGATGGGCTCTGGAACAATTAAGAATGTCTACGTTTGATACAGGGAGCTTTTCCAGGAGGGAAAAAACGTCACCATCAGTCCAAATTAGTCAGAACTCACAAAGCCTCTGCTAGTCCAGCCTACTAAAAAACAAATCCCCAGATAGAGCATTTACAGCATAGCTTTCAAATTAAATATTTGATTTTACCTAGTAACTAAATATTTATAAAAGCAAATTTCTATTTTTCATTTATGTTGTAATTTTGTTACTTTAGATTATGAAACTGGGACTTTGAAGTTTAGAATATGAAAAGGCAAATGCAATTAATAATTTTACAAGTAATAAGCACTCTATACATGTAACAGCCACACTCCAAAAGAGTCCCCAGTGGTCCCCGTCTCCTAGCATTCATGATGCCCTTACAGAGTCCTTTCCCACACTGTTATCACAACTGTCTACGTGATTAATAGAATATGGCTCAAATGATTATATATGCCTTCTGAAGCTTAGTTATAAAAGATGTTGTGGCTTCTCCTTTGCTACTTCTCTCAGATCTCTCACTCTAAGGAAAGCCAGTGGCCATGCTGTGAAGACAGCAGCCCCGGAGAAAAAGCCCACGGGATGAGTAACTGAGTTCTGCCGATAGGCAGGTGAGGGATCCACCATAGAAACAGATGCTCCTGCCCCACTCAAGCCTTCAGATGACTCCAGCCCCAGAGGACAACTGGACTGCCACCTCCTGACAGCCCTTGACCTAGAAACACCCGGGTAAACTTCTCTTGGCTTCCTGATACTCAGAAACTATGTGAGTTAATAACTGTTGTTTTAACCTTCTCAGATTGGAGGTAATTTGTTATACAGCAGAAGGAGTCCTGGTAGTGCAATGGTTAGCCACTTGGTGCTAACTGAAAGGTTGGTGGTTTGAACCCACCAGCCGCCCCACAGGAGAAAGATGCAGTTGGTTTCCATGGAGATGGCAGCTCTGGAAGCCCCATGGAGCAGTTCTGCTCTGTCCTACAGGGTTGCTATGAGCTGGAAATGAGTTGACAGCAACACGTTTGTTTTTTTGTTTTGTTTTTGGTTCCACAGCAATAACAATGCAACACATACTTGTTATAAATCAGGCCTTATCTTTACTTGTTTATGTTGAAACCAACGCTAAAGAGGTGGCACAGCATCATGTAAAGAACAAGGTTCTGGAGGCAGACAGATGTCATCCAGCAGCTAGGCCCACCACCTACAAGCTGTATGATCTGAGTCAAATTATTTCTCTTCAGTGCCTCAATTTCTTCATCTAAAACAAAACGGAGATTGAAATACCAACTTCAGTGTATTTGTAAAAATTAAAATACATGAAAAGGGCCTGGCACCACATAAACACTTAATGTTAATTTCCTCCCTTTTTTAAGGGCTATGAATCTCCTAAGTTTTGATTTACGAACCACAATTAAACTGAACTACTGAACTCCATGGAAGCAGGAAAACACCCTATTTTCCACAGAGGCAAGGGGAGAACTCAGAGCTATAGCCCAGCTCTTCCACATAGTCATGAAAAGAAAAGAAAAAGAAAGAAAGTACCCTGTAAGCACCAAGCGTTTTATGTAACATGTTCCATGTTCCACTCCATCTTCTCAACACCCCTGCACTAGTGAGAGCCAAATAGACTGTGCTAATGCTGGGCTTCTCAACCTCTGCACTACTGACACTGCGGGCCAGGTGACTCTGCTGTGGGGGCTTTCTGTCCTGTGCACTGCGGGATGCTAGTAGCACCTACTCACTAGATGCTAGTAGTACCTCCCCTAGATGCGACAACCAAAAACACATCTCCTGACACTGTCAAATGTCTCAGCGATCTGAGGCAGAAGTGTGAAAGTCACCTCTGATTAAGAACCATTGTGCTAAAGGATTAGCCTACAAGTTTCAATGGCTTACAGCAACTTTTTAAAAAAATTTTTTATTGTGATCAAGTGAAAGTTTACAATCCAAGTCAATTTGCCACAAAAAAACCCCAGTACCCACCTCTATGCAACTCTATCTGCTCTCCTCACCCTGTGGCAGCACACTCACCCCATCTACTCTTTACTTCCAGTATCCACTCAAACTGACATTTGTCCCCTCCTCTCCCACCTCTCCTCTCCCCTCTAAAGAGGAACCAGTAGAACAGCCTCATACACATATTAAACCATAAAGTTCCCACACCACCATCCTCACTCTGTGTCCCTTAGTCCAGTCCAATCTTTGTCCAAAACGTTGGCTTCAGTACCGGACTCAGTTCTGGGCTAGCAGTAAGTCCAGGAGCCGTGCTCTCAGGGGATCCTTCTAGGCTGTCAGACAATCAAGTCTGGTCTTTTATTAGAGTTCTTGATCTGCACAGCCCCTTTTCTCATGCCTCTTCATGAACTATATACATTATGTTCGCTAACAGGGCTCTTTTTGGTGGTGGGTGGGCACCATCTAGTTTTTCTGATCTCATGCTATGTAGTCTCCCGATCACATGGATCCTTCTGTCTCCTGGGCTCACATTTCCTTCATGTCTTTGAAGTCTTTGGTTTTCATCTGCTCCAGATGGGTTGGGACAACTGATGTTCCTTAGATGGCAGCTTGCTGGCTTTTAAGACTGCAAGTGCCACTCACCAATATGGGATTAAAGTAAAAATTTTTTCTTGCTCATGCTACAGCTGGTGTCCACCCAAGCTCATTTTTATTATGGAACCCAGGCTGATGGAGCTTCCTCCATCTGGCAAACCACCGGTCATCACAGCGGAGGCAAACTACATGCTAGCTCATCAAGCTTCAGCCTGGAAGATGGCACATGTCACTTCCCCTCACAGGCCACTGGTCAAAGCATATCCATGGCTAAAAGGCTATTATCAAGACAGCAGCAGTAAATATTTTTAAGCAGTACTGCACTCCATCAACTCTTAAAAACACACACAAAAAAATCAATACTCTCTACTTTCAAACTGGCTTGCAAACTGTGCTCTGTAAAAGTGAATGAACCCAACCCAGTGCCAATAGTTTCTTTAAAAAGAAGTGTTTCATGAATTTAGCAACATTAAATTTGAATTTAACTTCAGTTTTCAAAATATATTTTATTCTCCATCAGATAGCTTTATAACATGGATGAATATGGAGGACACTATACTGAGTGAAATAAATCAAGCACAAAAGGGCAAATTCTACATGACACCACTTTATAAAAAGTTAACACGAGGTCAGACAATTAAGTTCGTGAACTCATCCTAGAAAAAGTGCTCCATACCTCATTGCTGAATATCACCATGGTCATCTTCAAAGTACTCCCCTTAGGAAACAATGCACCAACTCAAGCACCCAGTCCACCCTTTAAAGCACTTTTTCTACGATGAGTTCACAGTCTTAATTGTCAGACTGTGTATGATGACCGCTCTGATGGACATTCCAGAAAAAGAGTTCCAAAACTGCTTTGAAGGGTGGACTAGGCACTGACGTTGGTGCAGAGCTTCCCAAGGGGGAGTACTTTGAAGGTGACGGTAGTGATATTCAGCAATGAGGTATGGAGCACTTTTTCTAGCATGAGTTCATGAACTTAATTGTCGGACCTCATACATCCGACCTTGGTAAGTAGTATCTGGGGTCTTAAAAGCTTGTGAAAGGTTTAAGCACAGAAGAAAATAACCTTTGCTGGTTACAAGAGTGTGGAAGGAGGGAGAAGAGTATTCAAAGATTAGATAGTAGATAGGAATTGAGTTAGGTGAGGAGAGTGACAAGTACACAGGAGAAGGGAGGGCAGCACAGCTGGACTACACCAAAAGCTAAAAGGCTTCCTAAATACAACTCAACAGTTTGAAGGACACAGTAGCAGGGACAGGGTTCTGAGGACCACGATTTCAGGGGACATCTAGGCTAACTGGCGTAACTAAGGGTTTGTTAACAAAATGTTTTGCACAGCACTTTGGTGAGTGGCATCTGGAATCTTAAAAGCTAGTAAGCAGCCTTCTTAGTAGAATCGACTGGTCCCAATCTACCTGGAGCAGAGGAAAATGAAGGACATCAAAGGAAGTCGACAGTTATGAACCCAGCAGACAGAAAGTGCTACACGATCCAGAGACTACTTTAGCATGAGACAAGAACAGCTAGGTGGTGCTTGGCCACCATCGATGACTGCCCTGCTAGGGAAAACAGCGTCGGGTCCCTGATACAGCAGGAGAAAAATGGGTGTGCAGAACTAGAACTCTACTAAAAGACCACACTTGATGGTCCGTCACACTGGAGGGCCCCCTGAGGACATGGACCCCAGACTCTCTGCTAGGCCAGAGAGTAAACCAGTACTGAATCCAACTCTTCAGACAAAGACTGAGCTGGACTATAAGACACAGAGGGATGCTGGTGAAGAGTGCACTTATTGACTTAAATACATGCATGAGGCTACCTGAGCAGCACCTCTCTAGAGGTGAGATGAGAGGGTGGAGGGGGACAGGAGTTGGGTGAATGGATACAGGACATACAGGGTGGAAAGGAGGAGTGTACTGTCACACGGTGGGTGGAGAAACCAGTTAGAGTAGCTTAGCGGTTTGTGTTCAGGGTTTTATATGGCAAACTGATTTGGATTGTGAACTTTTAAAGTACAATTAAAGAAAAAAACTTGTGAGCAGCTATCTA
The DNA here is from genome assembly GCA_028571685.1 of Heterohyrax brucei. Taxonomy (NCBI): domain Eukaryota; kingdom Metazoa; phylum Chordata; class Mammalia; order Hyracoidea; family Procaviidae; genus Heterohyrax; species Heterohyrax brucei. The sequence continues at coordinate 22,582,737 of CM053166.1, read as the reverse complement.
AGATACAACTACTGGTCTCTTCCAGTCTTCAGTGAAGGAGAGTAAAGGAAACCAGACTTACTGAAGAAGTTAGTCCAAAAGACTAACAGCCTACATGAACCACAGTCTCCTCCAGCTTGACACCAGAATACATGGTGCCTAACTACCAGTACGAATTGCTCTGACCAGAATCACAGCAGAATGGAACAGGAGAAGATGTAGAACAAAACTTAAATTCATAAAAAAGGCCCGATTTACTACACGATAGAGACTGGAGGAATGCCAGAAACTATCGCCACAAGACACTCTTTCAAACTGGAACTGAACCCACTCCTGAAGGTAACCTTTCAGTCAAATAACAGATTGGTTCTGGCTGGAGGCAGGAGAGTGGATGGAGAGGAGGGGAAAGGAGACTGTTGGGGGGATGAGACATGTACGGAGCAGAGAGGAACAGTGAGCAGTCACCGGACAGGGAGAGCAGTGGAAGCTGCATATAGGTGGGCATGCAAATTTACACGGGAATGTACATTTTCCCTCAGTCATATTAAATAAAAAAATAAATAAAAATAAAATAATTTTTAAAAAAATAACAGATCGGCCTATAAAACAAACAATAGCACCTGTGAGGAAAGTGCTTCTTAGAACAATCAACTATATGAAACCATACAGGCAACAAGAAGGTAAGGCGGGGCTGAGAAAGCCGAGGGGCAGAAACAAGGAATGGAACCAAACCAAACCCACTGCCGTTAAGTTAATCCTGACCCACCGAGACCCTACAGTATAGAGTAGAACTGCCCAACCTTTGGGTTAGCATCTGAGCTCTTCACCATTGAGCCACCAGAGCTCTGAAACAGGGAAGGCAGTCCAGAAATGGGGAGAGTGCTGGCACCCTGAGAGGCAGGGTAGTGAACAACATCAAGAGCAACTTGTATACCAATTGCTGAGTGGGAAACTGTATAAGCTTCCACTTAAAGCGCAATAAATTTTTTTTTTTAAATAAAGAGTAGAAGAACTTCAACTCCTAAAATTCCACTCAGTATTCTTTTCTGTACTTATACAAATATATATGCAGACTATAGAAGTACGTGGGAAAACTAATGTGGAAACGAGGGTGGCGTTATCTGATTCTAATGCTTGAGAAGTTGTACAGTGCTCAATAGGCACACACATCCATTAACTGATTCTTACGCATACATGTAAAAGAATTAAAAACAAATATTCACCAAAAACTTGTACATAAATATTCATAGTAGCAGTATTCACAATCATCAACATGTGTAAAGAACCCAAACATCCATCAACCGATGGATGGATAAACACAATGTGGTCTATGCATACAATGGACTAATATTTGGCCATCAGAAGAACTGAAGTCCTGTATCATGCAACAACACAGATGAACCTTGAACGTACTGCGCTAAGTAAAAAGAGCCAACCACAAAGGACTACATGCAATTTCTAGAATAGGCAAATCCATAAGAGATATAATGTAGATTAGTGGTTAGCAGGGGCTAGGATGAGGAGGGAATGGAGAAAACCTCTAACGCAGATGCAGTTTCTTTCAAGGGTAGTAAAAATGTTCTAATATTGATGGTGCTGATGGCTGTACACCTCTGTGAATACACTGAAAACCACTGAACTGTATACTCTAAATGGGAGACTTTGGCATGTGAATCGTGTATCTCTAGAGCAACTATTGTAAAAAGGTACAAGAAATAAAATTGGTTTTCTGTTCTTCTTTTTGTCCCTTTTTTCCCAGATCACTGTGACATCAGTGGGACACAATGTTTGCCTACAGGTAGGGACAATCCATGTTATCAGGTACAGTGCTGGTTCACACTTCGAACAACTGCTTCCCTACAAGGAGAAGGTAGCAGAAGGCCTAGATTCACAAACTCAGTATGGAATCAAAATGGATTTGCAGTGTCACAAACATAAATAATTTTGTTTGCAAGATAGCACCTGTCACAGAAGCAAGCCCCACCAACCCACTCCTATCTGTGCTCCTTCAGCTTTCTGAGAAGAGGGCTTGAAAGTGTTGTCAAAACTGCCTCCAAACAAAGTGGGTATCCAGAGTCAAGTAACAAACCCAAAAAAGCTCGCATCCCAGCAGATGCACTCAGCCACCTTTTGCAAAATAATAATGCCAGGCATGGTATTTTATTTAAATCTCCCCGCAGTTATTTTATTTGGGTTTTCTGCATTCCTCCTTACAGCTTTCTACTGAACGTAACTCATCAGTGGCCCAAATGCCTCTTCTTCTGAAATGTCACCTGAAGACAAACTGTCAAAGGAAGTCAAAGGTGACTGCCAAGTACTTTACGGCATCCACATATCGGCCAACAGAAAAGAACTCCCTTTTAAACTTTCATTCTTGTTTGAAGATTTTCTGTGAAAAGCACTTAAACAGGAAACCGTATTCTGAAACCCTAGTCAGAAAATTCAGGTGTCTCTTATCATCAGTACTTCATTAGGACTGGGGTTCCTTATTTGGGGGGCCATGGACCTCTTTGGCAATCTGCTGAAGCCTCATGGATCCCTTTTAGCCATAAATATTTTAAAATACAAAAAATAAAACAAGATGACAAGAGAAACCAAGTATATTGCAAGAGTTCTTAAAATACTATCAAAAATTAATTTGTGATAGAGTAACTTTTTATTACAGTATTAAGTGAGAAGAAATAACTCCAATAACTACCAACATTTCAAGATAACATTAGCATAAATGATATTTCAAGACACTGACAACAGTTGTGATACAATAAGAAAATACCTGTGATTAATGGGGTGACAAACACCCAGGCAGGGCTAATACTCCTGTGGCTTATTGCCAACATTCATTAATTGATGACAGTGCTAAATATCCACGGACAGTGGAAGTAAAGATGAACTTTTCTTCTCCATCCAAGGTCAGGGTCCCCTTGGATTCTACCCACAGACTCCTTGGAGATGAGAACCCAGGAAAAGAACCGCTGTATTAAAAAATTATTAATAACCTATGATGTGACTCTTTCCCGGAAGGACACAAATTTTTCAATGTCTGTCAGACACTATTTGTCTTAGTCATCTCGTCTCTCTAACAGAAATATCACAAGCAGATAGCTTCAATAAACTGATACGATATTGAATTCTCTCACAGTCCAGTATGCTAGAAGTCCAAATTCAGGGCAGAGGGGGCAGCTCGAGGGAAAAGCTTTCTCTCTCTGTTGACTCTGGAGAAAGACCCTTGCCATCAGTCTTCTCATGATCTAGCAGCTTCTCTGCACAGAAATCTTGGGTCTAAAGGATGCACTGTGCTCTTGATGATAAAAGGTTTCCTTGTCTCTCTGCTCACTTCTGTCTTTTATATCTCAAAAGAGACTGGCTTAAGACACTATCTAATCTTGTTAGATGCCACTGAGTTGGTTCCAACTCCTAACAACCCTATGTCCAACAGAACAAAACACTGCTTGGTCCTGCACCGTGCCCACAATCACCATCATTCTTTTTTTATTATTGTGATTAAGTGAAAGTATACAATCCAAATCGGTTTTGCATGACCATCTACCTGCAGCTCCTTCTGCCCTCCCCACCCGGTGACAGCACACTCCTTGTCACTATATATTTCTAGTAGCCTCATAACAAGCATCTGTCCCTCCACTCCAACCTTCTTCTCTCCCATCTAAAAAGAGACCAGGAGGACAGCCGCTTATAAATGCACAGAGCCAATAAAGTACGCACACACCAAATGGTCACACTGTGTTCCCGAGTCGACCTCATTACTGGTTTCCAGTCAGGGACAGCAGCGCCATCATTCTTGAGGCCATTGTTGCAGCCACTGTGTCAATCCATCTCATTGAGGGTCTTCCTCTTTCTCACTGACCCTCTCTACCAAGCATGATGTCCTCCTGACAACGTGTCCAAAGTATGTGAGTAGTCATCTCACCACCCTTGCTTCTAGGAACACTCGGTTGTACTTCTTCCAGAGCAGATCTGTTTGTTCTTTCGACGGTCCATGGTACATTCAATATTCTTCCCTAACACCATGATTCAAAGGCATCAATTACTCTTCTGTCACTGTCCAGCTTTCACACACATACAAGCTGGCCAAAAATACCATGGCTTGGGTCAGGTGCACATTAGCCTTCACAGTGACATTTTTGCTTTTCAATCTTGTAGATCTCATCAAGATAACTGCCACTAATCCACTTCATTCCTTTACAGTGATAGGATTTACGACACATAGGGAAATCACACCAGATGACAAAATGGTGGACAATCACACAATATCCGGCACCATGATCCAGTCAAGTTGACAGCTATTTTGAGGGGCACATAATTTCAACCTGTGCCACTATATAAGAGATTTTCTTCATAAACAACATCGACATAAGAGGTTGTCTTGTTTTTGTTTTTTTTCCCTAACGCTGTTAATGCCTTATAATCAGCACATTAAGCACGCTATGTTAATAAATAGCGTCTACACTTGGGACAAAAGAAGCCATGCTCACTTCTATTCTAGACATAATCCTGTTATTAGACTTGGCTGGTTGCCCAGAGTTTTTTCTGGATCAGCTCTTAAACCACGAGAGAGAAAGCCAATGTTATAGTACCCCCGGAATTTGCCCTCCACCTGCCTTCTCCATTTAAGATTGTTCACAGATTTCTTCATCAATACTGAAGCAAGCAAAACTCTCCTGTAGCTATGAATTTTGGCACTCTTAACAGTAACCATGGAAACGTCCTAATTGAAAACATTCAGTTCCCATTGGATCATCTTATCCTCTCAAAGAGAATTCATTTAAATCCTCCCCCACATTTGATATCCTATAAAGAGTCTCACAGTGCATGGTAATGCCGTGTACGATATGAGGCTGGGGGGGACTGTAATCTGAGTATTCCATATAATCCTGGGGAAATGTTTATGGGCACTCAAAACCCTGACACCAGGTGCATTTGCAGTGCTTAGTAAATTCAGCATTGTGTCCGTACTCTAAAGAGCATGCTGAAGCTAAACAAAGCTTTTCAGAAATTTCCTTTATTGCATTAAAAACTGACCATTTATTAACTTAAGCCATAGAAAGTAAAGTCTTTTAGTCGCTGGGAGCCACGTAATTTCTTCCCTCATGATTTTGCTTCACATGTTGTTAAATGTCCCACAATTTTTAGTTATAATCAACCTCACTTTCTCTATTTTAAAGATGTGGCATTACAAAGAAGTCCAAATAATAAGATCATAGTAAGACCCAGTTCTGTTCTTTTCCTCTTGTCCAAAGCACATCTGTTTCGCGTTATCAATCACTACTAGGATGAAGGAGAGCAGAGCATCAGATGCTAACATTAAGTCATTTTAGCTTTGTACATAATCCTCTTCTTCCTAACCTGTAAAGCAGGAAGCAGTACCCCCAGACCCTCTGCCACAGAATACAGCAGAATCTCAGCCTTAACCTCACGGAGACCATACCCCAGGGCAGTGCTCCCACTTTTAGCACTAAGAGCATCCTTTTGAAGTCAGCAGGAGTGGTTCAGGGATATGAAAAAAAAATAAAACACCCACAAAGGCCCAGAGAGCACGTGGAAAGCAGCCAAGGCTGACAGAGTTTCAATAACCTGGGACTAGGAAAGCTGTGCAAATACATTTATTATCAAGATGTTTCGACTTGTTGTTATTGTCAGCTTACTCTGACTGAGGAAGAGGCCTTCCTGTGCTCACACCAGATGGCCAGGACAGCGTTATGAAATCACTTCTGAAGGATAGTTTTCAGTAATACAAACAAGCCAAAAGTTGAACCTCTGCTATTTAGACAACCCATTTATACACACAAAGAGCAAAGGAAATGAAGAGTTCTTTCTTCCCTTCAGTTTTCTACCCTGACTATGTTTATAATCACATCAAAACTAAAAAAAGCAGTATCACAATCCCACTGCTGTTGTTAGATACTGCCAAGTCAGTTCCACCTCCCAGTGACCCCATCTGTGCAGAATAGAACGAAACACTGCCCGTTTCTGTGACACCCTCACAGTTGTCCTTACGCTTGAGCCTCTTGTTGCAGCCACTATGTCAATCCATCTCCTTGAGGGTCCTTCCTCTTCATTACTCACTCTCTACTTTATGAAGCATGACGCCCTTCTCCAGGGACTGATCCTCCTGATAACACAGCCAAAGAATGTGAATCAAAGTAAATGTTTTTACCAATATGAAGTGACTTGAAAATAGCTATCAGCTTTCCTTTTATCACCACCCTGTAAGAAGCACAAGTACCCACAGACCACCTGGATGCAGGAAGTTGACACCATGGAGGAAAAGCCCACAGGAGAAAAGCCACATGAAGAAAGTCAGAAGCCAAGGTCAGAGAAGAGCCATTCCAACAGGTGTACAAGTCACCTTGGAAGTGGAACCTCTAGCTTCAGCCACCCAACCACGGCCATGGAGCAGGCAGACAACCTACCAAGTAAGACCTTCCAAAATTCCTGACCAACAAAACTGTGAGAATGGTTATGCCAGCAGGTATGTTCTGCGGTGGGCTTTTAGGGAGTAATAGATGGATAGCTAAAACAGCCCCGAATTTTTGCATGAGCTCTTTGGTATCACCAGAGATGGCAGTCAGGTGACCTGAGCATTCTTCACACAAGACAGGAATCTGAATGAGGATCCTTCCCGCTGGCTCAGAACCTCAGAGTCATCCATCCTTAACCCTCAGGCTGAAGTTAGTTTCGGGAAGAACTGGATCCCCCAACTTCTAGCCAACTCACCACCAAAGGCCTCTTTAAGTTCCTATATGTATTGGTAGTCAGGTCCTACCTAACTCAAGTTAAAGTCTCCCAAGAGCAAGAAGCCTGGAATGGGACCCTTTAACTATCGGCTCTTCAGATAAATGACCTCTTACCCCTAGGAATCCCCTCAAACTGTGTGAAAGCTAGGCAAGGCTGTCAACCATGGGGCAGATACCTGATGACAGGATATGCAATTTATCAATAAGCTAATCCCTCAAGGGGGCAACATTCACAGGCAGGTACTGGAGTTCTCTTCCACTGACAGCTCACCTGACCCATGGAACCTGCTAACAACCTCAACACCCTGTTTAGTCTGACAAGGAAAGGAAAGAGACACTGACACCACGGAGCAAAGGACTAGGTGGGTCATCTGGGCAATTTTATTATTCAAGTGTTTTTAAACCTACAGCCGGTGCTTAAGCTCCAGGAAAACTGGGACACACGGTCATGCTATCTATATCCTGTGGTGCCATTAAAATTCGTTCTAATAAATATTCCTAACACCCTCTACAAAATGATTTGGGAGTAGAAATGATTTGGGAGTAGGTGGGCCCCTGAAGAACACTCAGGGGTGTTACTTAAGAAGAAGAAGAAGCCCTTTCTACTCTGCAAAGTGTTATACAGTTTTGTCCCACAGCACCCTTGAGAGAGAAGTTAGTTTTGTCATCCCTGCCCGGTAAGACACACTCAGAAGTCCTTACAGAGCAAGAAAGAAGGACGCACCAAGACAGCAGGAGAAAAGGGCCTTTATGAACTGTGGGCCTCTACCCAGAGTTTCCAATGGTTGGTCTACTTCAAATCCCTGCTGAGAATTAGCATTTCTAAAAATTCTCACTAAATAACTTAAGAATCACATGGGGATCTTGTTAAACTGTAGATTCTGAATCTGTATATCCTGATGGAAATACAAATAGACTGGTTCAAAGTCCTGTCTCTAACATAGCTAGCAGTCATTCCAATTTACACCTATCAAACTATATACAAAAGCACGGATGACCAGAGTGACTATACCGAACTGACAGCCAGCCAACATGGAAAACATATCAGGCAATTCAAACTCTGGTCTGCCACGCCAGAGAGGTTCATTTCCCCTCTCTTTGCCTCCTGTTGCTGTGATTGTTAGTTGCCACTGAGTTGGCGCCAATTCATGGCAACCCCAAGTACAACAAACACAACACTGTCCACTCCTGTGTCATCTTTTCAATCACTGGTATGCTTGAGCACATTGTTGTGGCCACTGTGTATTTTGGACCTTCCCACCTAGGGGGCTCATCTTCTAGCACTACACTAGACAGTATTATCTTGAGATCCACAGGGTTGTCAGTGGCTGATTTTCAGAAGCAGATCGCCAGGCCTTTCTTCTTAGTCTGTTGTAGTATAGAAGCTCTGCTGAAATCTGTCCAAGGGAACCAAACCCTGCAGAAATATCAGTAACATAGCTTCCAACATTAGAGCAACATGTAAGCCACCATCATAAGACAAACCAATGGATAGGTGGTGGTGGTCTTTGCCTCTGCTGTTGTCAGTTGCTGTGGGTAGACTCTGATTCATGGCAACCCCACGTGTGCAGGGTAGAACTGCTCCACAGGGTGTTCAAGCTGTGACCTTTCAGAAGCAGATCGCCAGACCTGTCTTCCCAGGTGCCTCTGGGAGTGTTCAAACCAGCAACTTTGGGGGTAATAACTGTTTGTGCCACCCAGGACTCCCCTCCAAAATGCCCTGCTGCTAGAGACAAAGATTATCAAACTAAAAGATCACAATAATTTCCTCTGCAATTTGAGGAAAATCATCTTAACCTGCCATTTCAGTTTATTTATAAACTGAGCATAAAAATGCAGTTAACAAAAAAGTATGCATGTTAAAAAAAAGTCATCGAAGTTTATGTAAGTTTTTATATGAGAAACAGACTGAAATTGTAAACTTTCACTTAAGACACAATAAAAAATTAAAATTAAAATACATAAGATGATCAACACTGAATTCAGAATAGTAGTTACACCTGGTAGAGAAGGGAATTGATCTGAGTGGTACACAAGGGCCCTCAAGAGTGTTGACCAACTTTTGTTTATTTAAAAAAAAACTAATGATTCTGAAACATTTCTGTTAACTTTCAGAAGAAAAATGCTTCACTTAGCAAGATTCAAACTTACTATATAGTAATTCAAGTCCATAGCCAGAAACTGCCCTGTATTATATAGCAAATAATATTTTTCTCATGGCCCTGATTTGGTAACAGAAGTTGAGTGACCCTGTACCAAGTAATTCAATAAGCTTGTGCTTTTACTAAAATACTGTAATGGCATATAACTCACATTAGGAAATAGTCATGAGTGATTAAATTATGCATTTATATTTCAATGGTAGAAAATGACTCAAGAAAGAATACTTAAAATCCATTGGATTTTCATGTTAGGTATATGTCAACTGAAATGGTGTTTTGAAAGTCTTTGCAATTTTTCAATTTCAACACTGTTGTGACTAAGAATCTTTAAGGTATTGACCACTCTGATATGCCTTATCTAAAAACATATCAGACTCGATCAGACAACACTGTTTAACCCAATCATCAATGTTAAAATCACCAATAAGACAAAATCTGGCAATAGATGCATTATCCGCCAAAAAAAGAGTCCTTCAGGCAGTAGTCCAGACAAAAATGCATTAATTTGAATCAAAACCTGAGGAGACATCAACCAAGCCCAAAGTGAAGTACTCTATAAAACAGGGTCATGACACATCATTGTCCAAGATGACAATGACATGCAAGCCAAAGAAATGCTTACAGTAATTGTTACAGATGACAGAAGCATCACAACCAAATTCAATATGTGATCCTGTATCAGGAAGAAAAAATGGAAAATTCCTACAAAGGACATTTTAGGGACAACTGATCAATACTGACTACAGATTAGAATATTCTATCGATATTAAGTTTCGTTAATTTGAATGGCTTAGCAGCAGATCACAAACTGATCATGCCACTCCCACTCAAATACAAGGGATTTTTTTTTTCTTTAAATAAAAAAAAGACTTAAATTCACATGCACAAGAGAAAGGGAAAGGAGACAACAGCAAAAATAGCCAAACCCACTGCCATCAAGTTGATTCCAACTCATAGTGACCCTATAGGTCAGAGGAGAACTGTCCCATAGAATTTCCAGGGAGCACCTGGAGGATTTGAACTGCCAACCTTTTGGTTAGCAGATGTAGCACTTAAAAAACCCACTACACCACCAGGGTTTCCACAGCAAAGATAAGTCAACAAAAATTATAGTGGCTGGACAACGATGGACATGTAATGACTGTAGGAAGTGGAAACCAAGGGGAAGTCAATTCATACGACAGACTCGGGGAAAGGACCCAGGGCACTCTGAGGTGTACACAGAGCCTTAAGCAGGAGGGCTGGCATTTCAACCCTAAGACACCATTATTGTAGGTAGCACTAATAAAGTACCACTCCACCACTTAGTGGAAGCCCTGGTGACACAGTGGTTAACTGCTACATCTGCTAACCAAAAGGTCAGCAGTTCAAATCCACAAGGTGTTCCTTGGAAACTCTATGGGACAATGTTACTCTGTCCTACAGGGATGCCATGAGTCAGAATTGACTCAATGGCTGTAGGCTTGGTTTGGTTTACCATTTAGTACTTATTCTAGATTTATTATTAAAGGAGTTCTTCAGATTAATTATTCATTTAGCACACATATATGCATAAAAAAGAAAGGGAGGAAGATTCATTCAGGTTTGCCAAATTCAGAATTGGACTTCGGTCAATCTTCTTGACTCATAGTAGTCAATGTTAACATTTTTCTACTGTATTGTTCTCTGTGCCAGCAAAATTGCTGATATAGCAGGGGCTTTTTTAAATTATGGTTCTTATTAATATACACAGCAGGACATACACAAATTCAATAATTTCTACACATACAATTCAGTGACATTGATGACATTCTTTGAGTTGTGTAACTCTTCTCACTCTCCTTTTCTGAGTTGTTCCTCCCCCATCAACATAAACTCACTGTCCCCTAAATTCCTCACTTAATCTTTGAGTTGCTGTTGTCAGTTTAATCCCATATAGGTATATCTTTAAAGAGAAAAAATGTTCAAGACAGACATTTTTTACTAGCTAAGCTTAAGTCCTTAAGAAGACTTTGGGAGTTATTTTTGGTTTCAGGTTTAAAGATTATCTCAGGGTAATAGTTTCAGGGGTATATCCATCTCCATGGCTCCAGGAAGTATAGATTCCATGAGAATCTGAAGTTCTGTTTGTGATCCCACATTTCTTAAAATAATCCATAAAAAACTGTGACTCTTAGTACTGGGCCTTGGAATTATGTAAAGCTAGCCTATTTTTGACTTTCACTTGGGGATTGCTGCTAAACCCGAAGAAGCATCCAATTTACCACCTCCCTCGCCACCCCCACCTCCCAACCATTTAAGTCCTTGGAATCAACACGGTTCCACTCTGGTCTCCAAAGCCAGTAACACCTAGGCAGCAGGCCTCAACGTGAATTTAAGACACCATCAACTGCGAAACACTCTGATTTTAATTGTGGACAGGAAAAGATGTGAATTTTAAAATCAGATAAAATACATCAAGATAGTATGGTATTGGCATCAGGCTAGAAAAAATAGATATATAGAACAGAACTGACAGTCCAGAAATAAGTTTCTACATTTTGGTCAACTGATTTTAGGCAAGGGTTCCAAAACAATTCAACAGGAGAAAGAATCTAGTCTTTACAACATATGGTGCCAGACAACTGACCTCCCTCTACCTCACAGCAACAGAAAAACTCACTCAAAGTGGATTATAAACCTAAAGCTATAAAACTCTCACAAAAAAAACAGAAGTGAATCCTTATGACCACAAATTAGGCAACAGTTTCTTAAACATGATGCAAAAAAACCCTCACAAACAACAAAAGAAAAAAATAGATAAATTAGGCCTAATGAAAATTAAAAACTTTCGTGCTTCAAAGAACACCATCACGACAAAACACAGCCCACATAAGAGGAAAAATATTTGTAAATCATTTATCTGATGAGAGACTCATAACTAGACAATTCTTAAAATTCATTATTTTATAAAAAGACAAATAACAAAAAATGGGCAAAGTACCTCAATAGACATTTTCCTAAAGATGATACACTAATAGGCAGTAGGCACATGAAACCAAAAACCTAACCAAACCCACTGCCATCAGGTCAATTCTGATTCATATCAACCCTACAGGACAGAGTAGAACTGCCCCACTAGGTTTCCAAGGATTACCTGGCGGACTTGAACTGACAACTGTTTTGGTTAGCAGAGGTAGCACTTAACCACTACACGACCAAGGCTTCTAAGCACCTGAAAAGATGCTCAGAATCATTATTCATCATGGGAGTACAACCCCAAATCACGAGATAACCAATTCACACCCTCAAGTACTTTGGACACATCAGGAGGGACCAGTCCCTGAATAAGGACACCATGTTTGGTAAAGCACCGTCAGCAAAAAAGAGGAAGATTCTCACTGAAATGGACTAACACAGTGGCTGCAACAATGGGCTCAAACACAACAACAACTGTGAGGATGGTGCAGGACCAGGCAGTGTTTCTTTTCTGTTGTACTAGGGGTCACTATGAGTTGAAACTGACTCGACAGCATCTAACAGCAAAAGACTGGTTTAACAGAAAAGACAAGCAATAACAAGTGTTGGCAAGGATGACGAGAAATCAGAACACTTCTGCATTGCTGGTAGGAATGTAAAATCATAC